>CM066329.1:254759538-256149538 GCA_033807585.1 Hydrophis major | reverse complement strand
TTTCTCTCTTCCTGTCAAGTTGTTCCCGTTTGGGCGGGCTGCGGGGTTTTTTCTGGCGGCAAACTCGGGCGATGTGGCCTCGTCGGTCACAATGCCTGCAGATAGCGTCGAAGAATCGGCATTCTGACCTGGGGTGGTCGCCGCCGCAACCGGCGCAGTTGGTCCTCGACCTGCGACCTCTTTGACTTCGCTGTTCGCCTCGTCCCATTTGTACACGGTGTATGTCCTCCTTGTCATCTGACGCGCTGGAGGCTGATTGGTATTCGCCGTAGTGTGCGGTCGCTTCGCTTCTAGTGTCGGCCGACCTCGCGGGGTTGTTGTTCCCGCCCTTCGCGTCAGATCTTCGCATGGTGTCTGCTGACGTGCGGGTGGCTTCTGCTGCTGCGGCCGCAGTGAGGGCATCGGCTAGGCTGATGTCGCCTTTGGCCATGAGTCGGCTCTGGAGTGTCGGATCCCATAGCCCGAGCACGAAGCGGTCTCTGATGAGGCTATTAAGCCCTTCAAACTCACAGAGTCCTCCCAGGCGCCGTAATTCAGCGACAAAGTCGCTTAATTTCTCGTTCGGTTTCTGGTTTCTGCGGTAAAACTCGTTTCGCCGTATCAGGATGGGGACCTCGGGGGCGTAATGGCGTCTCAGTATGGGCTCGAGGACGTCCCAGTCTATGGCGGTTGCGTCTGCTGGTTTGGCCAATGCCTTGGCCATCTGGAAGACCTCTGGTCCGCAGTGTGTGAGAAAGACGGCGCGTTTTAGCGGGCCCGGGGCGTCCTTCATGCCGGCGCATTCCAGATACATCCGGAATCGATCCGAGTACGATTCCCAGTCCTCGGCGGCGGGGTTGAAGGGAGCGGGCGGTGCTATTTTCGCCATCTTCGCTGTCGCTGGTTCTTAAACGGATACGGGGTTCGGTTCAATGGCGAGATCCCACCCTCGTCGCCAGTGTCGTATCCGCAATTAAGACTCGTAGTCAGTGACTTTCAATTCAAGCTCTTTATTAACACTGGTGGAACCGAACCGCAAAAGACAAAAAGCTTGCGGCTTTTATATCTTTTGCTTCGGCGGCCGCGGCCAATGGCAGCGATTCAAGTCTCCCGCTCTTGGCTTTAACCAATCGCGGGAGACTTCAATCGGGCCAATCAGGCGCGGCTCGCCTGGCCAATCAGAAATCCCCGCGCCTTAGCCAATCAAGGCACGGGGATTTCGAGTAGTCCATTTGCATACATGACAATTTCTACCTTAAATGGGTTTTTTTTCATTACATTTGACTGTTACTGTGAGATACAGCCTGCTTATTTTTAAACAAGTCAGAAGCTTGCAGCATTAGTGCAGTTCAGGACAATCACTTCAGTGTCATGAGGAAAATAGGAAATATAAAAATAGTTTGAAATAAATAAATAATGACCTTGGCATAGAAGAGTGAGCACAGCACTTCAGAAGTTCCAATCAAGAGAGCAATCTAACGTACACGCCCTTGACCCCTATTCACTTCTGGAAAAGAAGGATACTTCAGTATATCTGAAGACAGGATTATGAAATAAAGTGCAGGGAAGGAGATTTAATCTCATATCCTATTTTCAGAACCAGAGCCTGCTCTTTGTAGAAACTTAAGAGTTCAAGGAGAAGCTTGAAACCCTGGAATCAAGACAGTTTTTCCTCTGGATTCTTGCACCAAGCTGAAAGTTCTGTTTGATGCCCTAAATAGCTCCTTCCAATTCTATGCTTCTATGATTCTCCATCTGAATTATTCAAAGCTCACTGCAGGCACAAACTCATTAGGTGGCCTCAGTAAAGCCTCTTATCCAACAGCCACAGTCTCTGTTCCATGGTATTGAGTTGATGGTGGTGATTATGACACCAAATCTAAATGCATGGTAGTTTAGGAAGAAAATTATATATTATTAATGAATTAACCATAATGCATGAATTATGAATGCATAGTAATTAATTAGAATTACTAGATAAATGTGAGTGAAGTGATATGGGCACTTCAAAGCAGCTAGTAGTAAATACTAAGCGTGCATTCTGATAGCAGATTCCACATTTGCGGTTTATGCTTCCACAGGGTAGTACTTTAGTCAGAATTCAAAATTCTTAGAGAAATCACCGTGTCAGTTTCTAAACACAATGTACATGAATGTTGTACCACATTGCACATTGTTCATTAGTTAATTAACAACAGTAATCACTGATCAATTGCTGTTTTTACACTAACACTATTCTGTGCTTTAGTTTAAGATTCAGGGCAGATGCAGTTGAAATATATGATATAAGGGAGCCAGTTTGAGATATCAGGCTAGAAACCAAGGGACTATGAGTTCTCAGGAATAAAATCAACTAGGTGATCTTGGGCCAGCCATTTTCTCTCAGCCCTAGGAAAGAAACCATGACAAGGCACTTCTGAAAAACCTTGCCCAAAAACTGGAGGCACTTGTCCAGGCATTTTCTGAGAATTGGACCTGAATTGGAACAGAAGAGGTAGACAGACAGACAGAGGATAGATAGATAGATAGATAGATAGATAGATAGATAGATAGATAGATAGATAGATAGAGATAGGTTAGGGTTAAGGTTAAGGTAAAGGTAAAGGTAAAGGTTAAAGTTAGGGTTAGGGTTAGGGTTAGCGTTAGCGTTACCATTAGCGTTAGCGTTAACGTTAGCATTAGCATTAGCATTAGTGTTAGGGTAGAAATGCTTGGGGATGATAAGTGCAAAATAGATGCTGCCAAAGACTTCTAGGGAGAACATCCCATCACTGAGATATCATCCAAGAATAAATCCCCATATGCCATTTTCAGAGGATAAAGATGGCCTATGTGAATAAATGGAAAATAAGGTTATCATAAAGCAAATACCAGTCCTCTACCATTATTCCAAGAATGGGCTCCACACAAGGCCCACCAATTATCTATTGAAAATAAAAATGGTTGGCTGCAGTCAAAATCCTACTATGGTAGCCATTTTATGAATACTGAAGATTCTGTTGATAGCCTTTCTTTGTGAGTCGTCACATCATCCTTTCAAAATAGGCCAAACAGTTGAAGAAACTTTTTTGCCTGTAATTCTGGAAATTACTACGATTCTGGGACTATTGCTTAAGAATGTTTCTCATCTGCTCTCAGCAAAGGTTTACTTCAAATAAAAGCAGAAGAATCTTTAACCAAAAATGAACTCTTCTTTAACAAAAGGGGAAAACATATCAGTGTGTCTAAATATTTCAAGAACTTTGATAAGAGCCCTTCTTCACCAGAATATAGATAACCCCTGCTGAGCAGCGAATATTTCAATCAGTGTTCTTTAATAAAGATATTCAAAAACCAGCAGGTTATTCGTCTAAAAGCTTCTCCTGACATATTCTAGTAATTACTTGCTATAAAAGTATTACAAGCCACCAGAACCCTGGTGGGAAATGTTAAATGTGTAAGAATTTCTGGAGGTTCTTGGTAGCACCAGAAGTAACAAAAGGCTGACAGGTCTTACAGTGCAAAACCACATTTTCTAGAAGGCCACTGCTTTTAAAATCAACGGCAAAAGGAAGGTGGCTAAACCAATATCACTTTCAATCTGGATATACACAAATGGCAGGGCTTCTTCTGCAAACTTGTATGATTTTTAGAGTTGAATTTAAATGTATTTGTGCATCTTGAAAGCTACGATGTACTCTTTTAAACAAATAGTCCATTTGACTCAAGGCTAATTTCCAGCTAGGGTTGCCAACCAACTGCAGTTGAACATTTGTAGCCTGTATTTATTCATTACTCAATTGATATCCATATTTTACTTTGTGAAAAGTTATGACAATTCTAAAAATACAAAACACAGCACAGAACCATAAAGTCGCTACAATCAAAATTGAATTAAAAATAATTCATATAATTTTTTAAAAACAAAAAGTACCATTCAAATAATTAAGCTTTAGGAGTTTAGTAACAGGAATATTTTTTGGTCATTTTCCAAACTGCTGGAAATATAGGGACCAAGCAAATCTGTTTGGGAGACGTATTCCATAGCCAGAAAGATACACAGGAGAAAAGTCTCTATTTTGACTACAAAATCGTAAGCTTTTGGAAATGGGCATAACTTCAGAAGAGTCTATGACAACTTGCCACAGCCAATTCACCATGGCCAACATGCCATGGCCAACTTGCTACAAGACAGCTTGCTGTAAGACAAGAGTTATACTACGTATAATATCAGAGATATATTATAATATCAAAGAAATAGTGGATCAGAATCATTAAAGAAAGGATGCAAAAGGAGGGACAGTATGAAATGTGAATTGTAAAAATTAAAATATGTTTTATTTCTTTGAAATAATTAAGTAGAATTGTTAAATTGTCCCACAGCAAGTTGGCCATGGTGAGTTGGCCATGGTGAGTTGGCCACAGTGGCAAATTGTCCCATTTCATCTTCAAAAGGACTTAACAAATACATGTCACTCAACAAATACATGTTATTGCTTGGATTTGCTAGAAAAGGCACTTTCTAGGCACTTGCTAGGTACTTGCTAGAAAAGTAATAGGTGAAAGTTATTTCCTCTATCGTCACTCTAATGGATGAGCAGGACAATATAATTTCTCTTTGTTATAGTGTCCTATTGCGACAGATGAGGCTGGGTTGTGGAATCCAGATGAGCTTGGCTTATAGTTATAAGACTTACAGTTTAAGCAAAAATGCCAAAGCTGACTGTCTAGCACCTTCTATTAAACCTCCACCTGCTCTCTCCTCTTTGACAGCAGGAAAAGCTTAACTCTCCCTTCTTATCTCTAGGGCAAAGGAAAACAACATTTTTGCATTTTTTTAAGGAAGAATGCTTTCTTTTTTAGCAGTGAAAGTGGCAAGAAGAAAAGCAATAATTGTGGCACCAAGAGAGATCAAATGCTTACCCCGTCTGTTTATGGTTGTTGCTGTTGAGCTGCTTCTAATTCTTTATGACTTGATGGGCATTTTGGGTGATTGTCAGTCAGCAAGTCTTTTGATTTCATTTGTGCCATCAGAAATATTATCTAGCTCTCTTCCTTCTGTCTGTCTTTTTTAATTGCCTTTTTGTTAAGCATCAGGATCTTTTTCAGAGACTTGTGCATTATGTGTCAAAAATGTTAAAGCTTTAGCTTCATTCTTAGAACTTCTAATTTTCCTTCATTGATGCTCAATGATTTATTCTTCTGGTGGTACAAGATATTCTCAACACAATTCAAAAGCATCAATTTTTCTCTATTCAGCCATTCTGATTGCTCTAGTTTTCACAGCCACATATTACAATTAGAAAAACTTTTGCCTTGAGTACTTTTGTTCTCTCTATAATGTGTCTACATTTTAATATTTTGTCTAAATGAATCATGGTTTTCTTTTTAAGCCGCAGAGCTCTTTTTATTTTATTGTCACCACCTTTTGAAGTTTTAAGCTTGGGAATATGAACTTTGTTACAACTTCAACTTTTTAGATTTGGAGTTACCCAGAGTTTCTCATAAGATGATTATTATTATTTTTTTAAAATGACTTTTCTATTTGCAGTGGTGTGCCATTGTCTGATGACATAAATCTTTGTGTGGTATGTGTGCGTGTGTGTGTGCACTATTGAGTCAGCGTTGATTCCTGGCAACTGCTTGGATAAGTCCCTTCAGTTTTCTTGATAAAATTTCAGAAGTGGTGCATTATTGCCTCCTTCCTAAGGCTGTGGGAGACTTGCCTGGACCAAGATCACTCAGCTGGTTTTGTGCCTAAGATGGGAATAGAACACATAATCTCTTGGTTTCTAGCCTGGTGCCTTAATCATAATATCTAACTGACTTTCCAGGGAATGAGAAGGAGACTGGAAGATATAAGAGAAGAGGACTGCTGAACATTTTCTGGAACCATTTGAGGTATGGGGATATTTGATTTTTTAAATTTAAGATTGCATTTGTTTAGCAGATGGGCATTGTTAATAACTTTCCTTTTCCTTTAGATATTTTAACTATTTCCCTGAGGGTTTTAACTCTTTGAGTTATTGATTGTTTCACAGTGATTGTAGGCCAGTGGCTGGAGTAGTTGTTTGACACGTAGTTGTTTAGGGGTCCCAAACATCCTCAGAAAAGGCTGGAAATGCTCCAGTGTAGACACCTGGAAGGTTTTCTTATCCATGGTGACAGTATGAACTACAGATATGCCAATGATGTGTCTCAACAGAAAACATATTGTAATATGGGAACTCTTTCCTTAGTATTTGAAGCCTATAGCATCGTCCTTCATCTGACTAATGGAGTGGGACATTCTTCGTCTGTCTGTCCCCCCTCCTTTTTTTTTTAGATTTTCCAAAATCACAGCATCAATGTTTACTACTAGAACTGTAATAGAACTGTGTCCCAAGCAAATTTAATAACACTGTTAAAGGGTATCTATTTTTTGCTCTAATGATTACACTAAAGGTATTGATTTACAGACCAGCACAACTTGGAAAAAGCCATTAACAATCCAGGAGTCCTTGGCCACTTCATTTGCTAACTGAAGAATGTATATGATAACCAAGAAGCAATGGTTACATTGGACTATGGATCACATAAATGTTTCTAAATTGGGGAAAGCATTAAACAAGGTGACCGTTTTATGCTGTTACCTTTATTTATTTACCTTATGTTCTGAATAAACAAAGAGAAACTCTAGACTAGAAGGCGTGTAAATTGTAATTAAACTGGCAGGGACTAACAATTTGGATATGTTATTCACACTTTAGTCACCACCTCATTGACAAACCTCAGACATATTTTGATGGCTGGAAGCAAGGAAGACTTAAATAATCTCCTGATGAAAGTCCAAGTCTATGGCTCATCCTGTAGTATAAAGGAAAATATTGCTGTCAATTCTCAAAATGATTTTAGCTGAAGTCATATTTTTCTTGCTTTGTTTCTTAGTTGCCATACTTGGGGGTTGGGATGGAGTGGGACTTATGGAATGTAGAATGTTTTCCTTCAATGTGCCAGACATAACAATGATAAGGCTGCTGAGAACCAAGGTCAATGTGGCTTAGCAATGGCAGGAGGGAGTGCTGAGAAGTTCATCATCTGTTTGGTTGGCTAATGTGATCAGTGACATGAGGGGGGTGGACACTATCTGTTCTTTAATTATACCAAAAACATGGGAATTATTCAGTGTTGGTTTCCCCTTTGACCGTGCTGATATGATGTACCCAATAAACTGTATTTTTGAGGAAGCCAAGGCCTCAGAGTTGAATTGATTGGGAGCATTGAGTTGAATTGATTGGGAGCATTGAGTTGAATTGATTGGGAGCATTGCTCGGAACCACAGCATTTGCAGATCATCAAATATCAATATACTGTACCTGCTGGGATATATCAACTATGTGCTGGTTTCTTTTCAACTCTAAACTCAGCCATGAACTAGGCTGAGTTATAGTTTTTCAGCCTTCACCATCCATACAAAGGAAAGGTACCCTAGTGTAGTGGTCCCCAACCTTTTGGGTACAAGGGACCAGTTCTGTGGAGAGAGGTTTTTCTGCATACTGCAAGGGGTATGGTTTCAGGTGCTGCCTGCATCCTGCAGATGGGGCTTCACTTGTTTGTGTGGCCTGGTTTCTGGCATGCCACAAACCAATGTCACCCCATGGATTGGAGGTTGGGAACCCCTGACTTAATGCATTTAAAGACATCTGCATGCTAAGCCCTATATTCCTCAGGCTGCTTCTGAATTAATTCTTGAATTCAACAACATGCAAGGAGTGTTAGATCTGCTCCAGAAACTTCCTCTCCCTATGGAAACAATCTATTCTAACCTGGATTTTGAATGAAACAGAATCCCATCTATTAAATCAAGTGGAATATCCTTCTCTCCTACTCCAAGGAGAAGTAGATAGTTAAAAGTCAATGGAAATTCTCAGGCATCCAGGTCATGGTTGTCCCAAAGGTGCTTTTTCAAAAGACAGCTGAAGTTTCTTTGTTTTTCTTGAAGACATTACCCTTCTCATCCAAGAAGCTTCTTCAGTTCTGACTGAACATTAAGACTCTGAAGAAGCTTCTTGGATGAGAAGGAAAAGTCTGCAAGAAAAGAACAAAGTCCGGTTGCCTTTTGAAAAAGCATATTTGGGATAGGTGGTTAAAGGCATTTCTGACATGAAATAAGAGTTAGTCTCAGGAAACAATTTTGAATATATATTTTGGAAAGTCCATGGACCTTTTCATAACAACTGCTTCCAGAATACTGTTTCTCTCTCTCTCTTTCTCTGTGGGACGGGATATTTCTGAACTATAAATCCTAATGAAATTTGATTATGTTAGACATAATAGCTGGGTTGATCTGAAGGTAACAAGCATCAATAGGGACATACATATATCAAAATTAAATGCTAAAATAGCATTCTTGGTCAGTTGAAGATTATTACATAATGTCAGCTGTCAAATATGGTTAGGTATCAAGTGTTAAATATAGAAGAATAAAATCAAACATAAATATCAAATATTTGGTGAAACTTTAGTCAATATCTGAGTCTGTGTATTGTGTCTGGCAAGAATAGTATAGAGATTTTCTTTTGTTTAATGGAGAACAGAAGCAAGAGCTCCTGAAGAAATCTTTTGTCTCAAAAAAAGAGAGCATTAAAACATAAAAAAAAAAAACATATTTATCATATAGCTCTTTTTTTCCCTCTCCCCCTTCCCCCCCATAACTAACCCTTACATCTAATTCAATTACAAATTGCAAGTATCGAATGAATATTTTTCAGACAGTGGCACATTTTGAAGGTAGAATGTTTAGTACCAAATTTTCTAGGAAAGAATTTCAAACATTTTCCTTCCTTTTCATTTATTCATTCTCCGAGTTCAATAATCTCTAGCAGGAAAAGGCAGCTTCTATATTATTGGAATAGTCCAATTGCAAGTTTTATTGGTACATTTTTAGGAAACCCATCTTGTTATTGAAGTCAGAGATCAGTAAGGCCCCAGTAGGTAAAAATAATCTTTTTATAGAATATAACTTGGCACTTTTCTAAGACTTTTGGGTGCTATGCCTTGATCCCACCAAATGCTTCATTTATTATAATTATAGGTTATAGGTTATAAAATCGAACACATGCCTAGCCTCATTAAAACGTTGAACATCTTATGTTTGCTAGGTTGTCAGAAGTTTCACCCTTGGGTTATTAATTCCAGGTAGTTGCCTCATGGTGCTTGTGATTAGTTTTGGGGTCATCTCTCAAGAGGTCTTGAAATATCTTCTTTTCTTACCTCACTTTACTTTTAGACTAGTTACACCCCTTACAGTTCATTTTCATTCATTTTTGTTCAACTGCTGTTCAGACCAAGAGCCAGTGTGATGTTATTGTGAAAGCGAGAAACTCGGAGATTTCAAGCTCTATGTTGTGGTTCGCTGGCAGATGGTGCAGACGGCAGCGGAATCGGGCAGTGGGGAAGAACAGGGACCAGTCAGGGATTCTGGAGAGGATGCGGATGAGGGTCCTGCATCCGATGCAGAGATTGGGCCAGGATCATCTGGGAGTGGAGTGCTGCCTTCAGAGTCTTTGGAGTCTGGCAGCAGCAAGGCAGAGGACACAGGGGAGCCTGTTCCCAGTGCACGTGTGCGCAGAGCTGCTAGAAGGGGTAGCAGCTGAAACAAAAAGGGTAACTCGGGAGTAAGGCTGGAAGGTGATTGCCCCTCCCATAAGGTATAAAGGTCAGGCCAAGATGATGATACCTTTGCAGGAAGCAAAGTAGATTGATCGGTTCAGAGTCATTGTTGAAGCTCTTTGTACTTTGATTGGTTTTTGTTTTTTTTTTGTACTTTGGATGGTTTCTTTTCTAGTTCATTTAGCACTACTGTTTTTGGCACTTCACAGAACTGAAAGATGTGTGCTTATCTCGGGGGACTGTTTGAGATTAATTCTGGTTGGGAATGAAAACAATTCCCAACATTGCAATAAAATAAGTCTTGTTTTTAAGTGTGTGCATAATTACAGTTTAGGAAGCCTGGGTCAGAACACTCTAGTCCTGATTTGGGTTCAAAGCTAGCTAAATGACCTTGGAATGAGCCCTTCTCTCTCAGCCCCTAGGAAGGAGCCAAAGATAAACCACTTTTGAAATCTTGCCAAGAAAACTGCAGGGATTTGTTAACTCCATCAGGAGTTAACACTGCTTGAAGGTGCTTATTGTGATTAACTTTATTTGCTGCCTATCTCACCAGATGAGGTGGCTCAGAACCAGAAGAAAAAGAAAGTTTAAACAAAGCAAAGGTAAAATAATAGAACAAGGAAAAACAGGGAAAAAGAAAATGCATTCATATGAACAGTAAAACAGATGGGTGCGTGGGGAGCAGAGAGCAGGCGAGCTGTCAATCTAACATCTACCTCCAGAGTAGAACTCCCCACTGGGTTCCCAGGCTAATTTACAGAGCTTTAAAGCAATTTAGGCTCTTAGGAAAAAAACAGAAAGTTGGAGAGAGATCTTACCCAGGAGGGCAAGGTGTTCCCAAGGGCAGGTGCTGTGGCAGAGAAGATGCTTCTTCTGGATCACAACAATCAGAGTTCTGTGACTGATGGGATCCCCAGTAAGTCCTCTCGGCCAGCCCAAATAAAATATACTATTAAATATACTATTCAGATCACCATTCTTCTGGGTTTCAATAATCTTTGGGATTTTTTAGGCAGGTGTTGCCTTCTTAACTTCTCTTTAGTTTCTTCTTCACTAGCCCCCTTGCTTTTACAAAGTTTTCCCATTAAGCAGCCAGATGCAATGTGTAAGACTTACTGATGACACTTTCCTCTTTGCAGTCAAGTTAAACATAATAGAATTATTTCCTATCAATTTCACTGTCACTTTGTCTCATGCTTAATGGTCCACATTTTTGTCATGCCCATGGTCAACACGTATACTCTTAAATGTAGGTCCATATTCCCTCTAACTAATTCAAAGACCCATTGCTCTAAGGCACGGTTATTTTAATTTTTTTAATCTAGAACCAGGATTTCTTTTCCATGGCATGAATACAAATGGGCCCAGTTCTATATGTGGGTAATTTAATTTCCCCATTATTAGAATGACATTTTGCTTGCCTCCCTAATTTCTTTTATCCTCTGAAGACCACTCCAAGCATTTTGATCAGATGGCAAAAAGTATACCCTTAGATCTAAATTATAATTCTGGCCAAATAGGGGTATTCATAATGATTCTATGCAAGAACCCATTTTCCTTGATTTTTCTAGTTTGTCAGATCTTATTCATTCTTTGATATAAAAAGCAACAGCTCTCCAAATGTTTCCATCCCAGTCTTTTTTTCTAAAATCTGTATCTAAGGATCACTGATTTCCATGTATCTTCTCTGATCCACCAGGTTTCTGTTATAATCACTCTAATTCCTTCCTCTTGACTAAAAATATAAAGAGGTCAGGGCAAACAAGCATTCAATTTATTAGAAAATTGAGTTGAGTTTACAAAGCAATCCTAAACATTACTTCTATGCTTAAGGTACATATCCTATTCTTCATCCCTCAGTTTAACTGCAAACCGGATGACCCAAAATTTTGAAATGACAATATGTTCAACAAAACCATTCTTAATTTCAGTTTGGTCTGGATGCTTTCATGGTGTATAGAACACCCGAATTACTATTAATAGTGGAATATGGGATTTTAAATATAAACAGTTAAAAATATTAATGAAATAAATATTAATTATTTTCATTAAGGAGTTGGAATATTCCATATTAATCAGGATGTTAAAAATGGAAATATGTTTTTGACAATTTTATAATAAACTTAAATCAGCAAAAGATTGTTTCTCACCTTTACTGGACACCCCAGTGAATGGGTTAAACATGAGTTGTCAACCTTATTGTGTTGGAAGTATTAAATGAGTGGACACTTACATACAGTAATACTGGATTGTTATTCCATTATATGGATTAATTTTCATAAGTTTGTTAATATAGTGTTACAAAAATCAACATGGTTGAAAGGTATGAATGTACTTTGAATTATATACACCAAACTTGAAAAATATCATTATATGAAGAATTATGGATTGATCAGTAAAGGGAGGCAGCAAAAAAAAGATTATAATATTAGAAAGGAAGATTTCCAACCTTCAATTGCCAATATGCTCTCATTTTCATCTTAGCCATGCTCTTCTATCAATGTAATGAAACAAGTGATCAATATTATTCTCTCTTGTCAAGGTTTAACAATACATTTTTAAATTGTACATTTACAGTGTCAGTTTTACACTGAATAATGTAACATGCACTTCTGTTGTTTTTAATTTGGTCTTTCTAGTCTTCTCTTTTTATTATTTATTTCCTTTTTCCTCTTTCCTTTCTCGTTCTAGCTCTACAATTTTAAAATGACTCAGCGTAAGTGGCATGCTCCTAAACTATGCCTACTGAAAAAAAAATCAAAGATAGCCAAATTGCATGATAAACTTTATACAGGATTCTTACTGGGGGGCTCACAAACTTTTTATTGCATTTGTTGTCTGCAACCTCATGAAAAATCATGGGATATGGTCTGCTGTTGAAAGGGGTGGTAATCTCCAGCCTAGTTCAATATGTGAACTCAAATCACCATCAGTAAATAGAAATCAAAACAGAAACCTACCAGTTGAATGTCAGTTTCTGTATAGGCAATCTGAGGAACCCAGGTATTTTTGTAACTGTACAGTATGTCACACATTTCTCTTCACAATTGACAGAATGTATTTGCATCAAACACTGGCGAACTGCACGCAAGTGTTTTTGTTTTTGTTTTGTATTGCTTGTGTATCTAAACAAGTAGGATTTTATGCTCATCAACTCTGATGCAGTTTTACATACAGGTTAATATTATTTGTATAAATTAATCATGGAACATTGCGCATAGCCTTAATTATTAGACTACTGGGAAGTCCTACATCAATATAGTTCTATCGACTAGTTATTAGAAGTTTTTGACAAAAATTTCTCTAGGTTCTTAGAAGGTTTTACACAGAACAGGGATCACTGAAAGCTCCCTGCACATTACAAAAAAAACAACCAAGAATATATTTTTATTGTTTGATTCTATCTGTTGATCATCACCCTGAAATATGAGTTATTAAATTGGATTAGAAGAATCTCAGGAACCAGTTTTTATAAATTACAGTAGAAGAGACAGCATCATTTTGATATAGAAAGAGAGTGTTTACTATATGAAGAGATGAAATTTGGAAGCTTCTTGTGACCTGATAGTTGCATCACATGAAATGCTCTCCATATAAAGTGTAACTTTAACCAGGGAATGTATTTTCACATGTGGTGGACATGTCCTAAAGCCTGAAAGTACTGGTCTAAGATACAGGCATGGTTAGAAGAGATGACAAAACTAAAGATTAAATTCAACCCAGAGACCTTTTTATATGGAGCAAAAAAACACCAGCATCTGATATCACATATCATTACAGCAGCAAGGATAGTCTTTGCCCAAAACCGGAAATCAACAATGACACCCACGGACCTGGCAATAACAAATAAAATCCACTAATGCACAGAAATGGTTAGATTAACCATGTTACAAAAAAAATAAGGAAGAAGGGGATTTTTTTACAATTTGGAATGTATGGTACAAATGATTGTATAAAGAGGAAGTAAAGATGTCTAATGAAAATGATTAAACAAACAACAAGGGAAAATGGAAATAAGGATAAATATATATATAGCTATGTATATATGTAAAGTAATAATTAAATAAATATTGTATTATAATTGTAATAATAACATATATAAGTAAGGATTTAGGAAACAAGTTATAGATTTACTTGTAGCAAATTACTTTAATTGACGCTAGTAGAAATGTACACTGCTATGGAAACATTGAAAAAATGTGAGAACACGTTTCTCTTTTTTTAATTTTTTTTTTTTTTTTTTGGAAACTTTCAATAAACATTATTTTTTAAAAAAGAAATGCTCTCCATATAAAATGTCCCTGGAGTATTCCTTGCTCATAATGATTTTCATGAATACATTTAAAATATGAGATTGTTGGTTCATGCTTGGTTGTTCATCAAAAGATGTGTGAAGCAGCAAAAAGTAGCTTGCAATCATCCATTGCATCAAAAACCTAAGGGAAAATATTTGGCTGATCTCTGTAGAATTGGCTTGAATATATTAAACTAAATATCAAGCATAAATGATAAATCTTTTTAGTGCTGAAATAAAATCTGCCCACTTTGTTCCTCTTTCTAGACATGAGAAAAATGAGAAGGAAATACTTGGACTAAGGATATCACAATCTATGGTGCTTCATTCATTCATTCATTCATTCATTCATTCATTCATTCATTCATTCATTATAGCTGCCTATCTGCCAAAAGAACTCAGGATAAAAGCTAAAACCAAATTTAAAATCAATTAAAAAAATTGAACCCCCTCCCCCCCAAAATTAAGTGTCCACATATCAGATATATTCACATCTGCACCAGAAATTTATCATTCTTCATCTTTGATCTTTTTTACTTTCAGAGAAGCAAAATTTTGGAGCTACGCAAGGAACCCACTAAGAGTTGCTAAGAGTAAAGCATTCTCTTGTTTACTGCTTAAAGGTGATTCTCAATTTTTCAGAGCATTTAAGAGCACTGAAGAGCAAGATTTGCTCTCTATTAGCAACTTTCTTTCTGAAATTTAAATCAGAATCAACACTTGAATCAACCTTCGCTGTTCTTCTGAATATGTGACATTTTAGTATCCATTCTTCAGAATGTTCTTGCCTTTTCCAATTCTTTCAGCGTATCGATGGGACAGGACACAGCTGTGGAACTTCTAAATCAATCCGCAGTAATAACTAAGTTGTGTATCTGCATCTCTACAGCATGACTTCTGAAAAGTGAGTGCAAGGAGCAATAAGTCCCATTCATTTCAACAGGAACACACATTTAATGTCCTCTAAATACACTTGCATAGACCTAGCTATTGTAGCTTCCTTTTTTTAAAGCTAATAAAGAATCTTGAATATAGATCCTTGCCTTAACTTTTTTCAAACTAGCCCTCTTGCTAATAAACTACCCCATAGGAACAAACACTCTCCAATGTATCAGTGAATCTCTTTCAGAAAGATCTATGGATTTAATAAGCAATTGCTATTTCAAGCTTCTTCTATTACCAGAGATACGGCTATCATTCTTTGGGTGTTGTAAAGAACTTATTCCTCTGTCCTTTTGAATTTTTCAGACCAGAGGATGGAGAGAAAATGCAAAGCTGCTTTAGGGAATACATAGCACAGAAAGGGTCTATTCATTTACAAAAGCTTTATTAGATGTAGCTTGCTTAAGCATACATAAATGCCTATTTTTATTCAGTTGGTCAACTTTGAAAAAATCTGATTGGAATATGCAGGAACGATGAAGTCTTTCAAAATGAGCTGCCTTGCAATTTTTGTTTCCCATCCTTGACAACTTTTCTTTCTGTGTCACCTCAGCCTTTCAATGACTGTTATGTAACTTGCTACACAGGCATTCTTAGCTGTGAATCTGGACCAGGGATTGCTTCCCTATAATCTGCTCTGACTTTTATCTCAATGAATAATGTTGGGGAGAAAATTGTTTTGCTTTGGGGGTTGACTAGTTATCTGTTTCTATGTTCTGAGTTTTCTATTAGTCCTTCTCTATCTTAATCTTCCTTGTACACAGAAATAGATTTACTGAAGGAGAACCAAACTCTGCCCTTTTGTCAAACACCAAAGCAAGAAACTAGAAGTGAACCAGTCCATTGTCATTATCAGATCTAGAGCTTAATCACAAAGCAGAAGAAGGGAGGGGGAAAATAGCTAAATGGGGTTTTGTAGCCAAAACAAGAAAGTTTTCCTGTGGGAACCAAGGACATTATGACAGGTGACTGGCCAGAGGAGGAATGAAGTAACCAAGCAACCAGTCAGCACCTTGAATTCCTGCGATGGCAAGGCCTCCGTCCAAGTGTCGAGCCCATCATAACATCCGGCACTTCATTCATTAAACCAGATTTACTTGTGGAGGCAATGAACTGGCTCTGGGTCGTGGATGTCTTCATAGTGTCCCGTTACTGAATGCAGGGAACTGAGACATCAAGGTCTCCAAATACAGACAGCCTGACTGCATCACCGATATTCACCGTTGGGCCACTGTTTCTCCTTCTGTCTTGGTGCACCACCTCCCTGTCATCATTTCTAACCAGGGACTGCTTTACAAACCATCTGGCACTGGGCTATGGACTTTGGGCTTGAGCCGCAGGGACTGCATGGACATTGGTCTCCTAACCATTGCAGGCTTGCTCAAATGTTACAATGTTTACATGCGTGGAACCGGGAAAAGTCTTGAGTGACATGTGATTAATGATACTGCCATAAGCGGCGACTCCACTAGTGTGACCATCTTTAGCGAATTTTCACTCTCAGAGAGGTTTTGCCCCTCTGCTAATTTATGATACTGGACAAAGTGACCAGTGACTTGGGGGAAAGGGGAAACATTTACTTTTTTATTAGGTGAAAGCCACGGGATCTTTCAGAGTTGGCTTTCACCAGTTGTGCCAACATGATGTATCCAATAAATTGTTCCCTGAGGAACTTGCCTGCCTCAGAGTTCTGTTTTCTATGGGTGCATTACTTGGAATGCTGACAAAAACTTTTTCCACTGACTGGAGGGGGCATGGTTTTGCATGGTGCCTGCATCCCGCGGATGGGGCTTCTCTTGTTTGCGTGGCCCAGTTGCTGGCAGCCCGCGGCCTTATGCCAGTTGATGGACCGGGGATTGGGGACCCCTGATTTACAGGAATAAATAATGTGTGGAATGACAAGAGCTAAAATAGAGACAGAGATAAAGGCTGTTAAAACCTTTCAGATGGATAAACATAACAAAAATGGGGACAAGCTGTAGTCTATTGTGTTAGGTCACTTTTGATCAAGCATCTTTCTTACAGAAGAAACCATTTCATTTTATAATGAACTATTTTGCCAACACATTGCATTGAAGCTAAAAGGATGCTGCAGCACATAAGAATGTGTCTATAAAATATCATTTCAAGGATTCCAAGATACAAAAATGCCTGTTCCTTAAATTTGATGACAAGAAAGTGTTATGAACTAATAAAGGCGTTTAATAAAGTTTTAACAAACCTTAAGAAAAAGCAGGGTTCTAATCCTGCACTTCTGATTGGCCGATAATAGCTATATTGGATTGGTCCTTTCTGGGGAATCTGATTGGCTGTTAATGGGCCAACTCTCATTGGTTCAAGGGTTTAACACTTCCATGTTTCTCATTGGCTAATAGGTCAGCAGCCTACCCTATAAAAAGGCTGTTGCTGCCCTAGGGTTTTTGCTCTGTTCAGCATGATTAATAGAGTTGAAGTTCACTGTTCACTGCCTCGTCTCCGTTCCTTGCACCCATGCGCAGAACTTAACACTGGCGACGAGGGTGGGATGCGGAGACATCAGAGCTGACTGAACATTACAGAGCACCAAACAGAGCACGTGGCTGAAGGCGCATCGACAACGGAAACCATGTCCGGTAGTGCCATACCACCCACTCCATTTGACCCGGCACAAGAAGACTGGGACTCGTACATAGACCAGTTCCAGATGTTTCTGGAGACCAACAACTTGAAGGATGCCACTACGGGGAAAAAGCGAGCAGTGTTCCTGACCCATTGCGGGCCTGCCGTCTTTAAGATGGCCAAGGCACTAGCGAAACCGGCTGAGGTGAAATCCATGGACTGGGACGTCCTCGCACCCCTTCTACGGGCCCACTATGCACCCACCATACCAATGCTTGTCCGAAGACATGAGTTTTAACAGAGGGACCAATGGAAAGGAGAGAGCGTTGCAGATTTCATCGCGGATCTCCGGAACCTGGGAGGCCTCTGTGGGTTCGCAGACCTTGAAGAAGCTCTGAGAGACCGAATAGTTCTGGGATTAGATGACCATACTGCGCAGAGCAAGATCATGGCCAAAGGGGACATCGATCTTGCCGATGTCATCAAAGACGCTACTGCAGCAGAAGCAACCAGGAAGTCGGCCGCCCGAATGTGCTGCACCAACGCATCGCTCCACCAACTCACCAGCGATACCTCACCTCGCCTAGAGAGGCACACAACAGCGACCCACCAGGAGGACCTTGAATCGTCATCAGAAAGTGATGAGGAGGAAGTCAACCGGCTCCGGTCTGAACGTGACCAATGCAACCAGCGGAATCAAAGATTACCGCACCAATGCGCGGGTTGTGGGGCAAACCACCCATGATCAGACTGCAAATTCCTCGACACACTCTGCCATTCCTGTAAGAAAAGAGGCCACATCGGGAAGGTCTGTAGAAGCAAGCAAGGATCCACCCCAATTCAGAGAGGAAACAACTACCGCCAGACCACAGGGAATCGTCCTGTGAGTCAGGAACATTTGAACCACCAATGGAACAACCACTCCTACAGAAATAAAACACTGGCCACTTCAACAAGATGGGAAGAGGCACACCAAACCATTACAATCGGTCACGCTTCATCGTTAGATGCAAAGAAGATCCGAGTGAAGGTTGCCATCGAAAACCAGCCTTGCGTGATGGAAGTCGATTCAGGATCGTCCCTCTCGATGGTTTCCTGGAAGACCCTTAAACAATTAATCCCTGCCGTCCAGCGTCAAGACCTCAGAGCCCAAAGAATCATACTCAAAGATTATCAGGGGAACCGAATTCCAGTTGTTGGATCCAGCCAAGTCCAAGTATCATTCAAAAATCGTACTGCATCATTACCACTGACCGTTGTCGACTGCGACCAGCCTAGTTTGTTAGGCCTTCAATGGTTCGCCCCACTCGAGGTAGCTGGCATTCACCAAACCAGAAGCGATGACTGGGAGGAGGCCCTCATCCAGTAATTCCAGGATGTCTTTGCAGACAAACTACGCGAGTACAAGAGGACCCCGATATCATTTAACCTTAACCCTGAAGTAGCCCCCATCCGCCTTAAGCCTCGTCGGGTACCTTTTGCATTTAAACCAAAGATTGACGAGCAGCTCGATAAATTAATAGCCCAGGATGTTTTAGAACCAACTGACCATGCCCATTGGGAAACCCCAATCGTAACATCCATCAAACCGGATGGATCGTTAAGGATTTGTGGGGACTACCGGACCACCCTTAATCACGCCCTTCAACAGAACGTTTACCCGGTGCCGATGGTGCAACACTTTCTCCATTCCCTGGGGTGCAGAAAAGTCTTCGCTAAATTGGATTTAGCACAGGCGTACCAACAACTGCCTATAAACAAAAAAAAACCGCAGAGGCACAGACGATCGTTACGCACCAAGGTGCCTTTAAATGCAACCGACTCCAATTTGGAGTGAGTGTAGCCCCAGGGATTTTTCAAAGTCTGATGGAGAGACTCTTGCAAGGGATCAAGGGGGTCGTACCATACTTTGATGACGTTTGAATTGCGGCCCCAAATAGAGAAGTACTGGAAAAGAGTCTTAGAATGGTTCTCCAGAAATTTAAAGACTCCGGCCTAAAGGTTAAAAAAAATAAATGTCAACTGTGTACAGATAAGGTAGAGTTCCTGGGGTACCTAATCGATAAGCAAGGCATTCACCCCACTAATAGCAAACAAAAAGCAATCAAAAACACCCCAAGACCCAGGAATAAGACTGACCTCCAAGCTTTCCTGGGGCTCATTAACTTTTACAACATCTTCTTGCCCCAGAAAGCAACCGTCGCTGAGCCCCTACATAGACTTCTCAACAAAAAAGCAACCTGGGTCTGGGGACACCGAGAGGAGCACGCATTCCGACAAGCGAAAAACTTATTAACCTCAGATGCTGTTTTAATGCAGTATAACGAGACTTTGTCTTTAACAATTACATGTGACGCGTCACCATTTGGAGTAGGAGCCATTTTGAGTCATGTGTTACCAAATGGTAGTGAGGCCCCTATTGCCTATTTTTCAAGGACCCTATCGAAGGCTGAACGTAACTATTGCCAAATTGACAAAGAGGCTCTTGCTGTTGTATCTGCTGTGAAACGGTTTCATGAATATGTGTATGGATGAGTTTTTACTATTATTACCAATCACAAACCTTTGCTAGGGATTATTGCGGAGACAAGCCAACCCCCTATATATTGTCACCTAGAATGACTCGCTGGTCAGAGTTCTTAGCTGCGTACAACTATAAATTACAACACCTGGGGAAAGCCATTCCCCACACTGATGCATTGAGCCGTTTCCCACTTCCGGAAGCCGTCGATGACCTAGCTCTCACCCTTATGACACTCCAGATTGAAACACTACATTCACCGCCGCTAACAGCCAGAGACATCACTTTCAAAACGAAACAAGATCCTGTCCTGGCGTCAGTTCTCAGCTGGGTCGAACAAGGATGGCCAATAGAACAAACATCTGCTGACTTCACCCCTTTCAGAAACTGGAAAACAGAACTTTTCTCGCAAAAAGGCTGCATCCTATGGGGAGACAGAGATGTCATCCCAGAGCGGTTGCAATGAGCAGTATTGAAAACATTGCATGATGGTCACCCCGGCATCTTATGTATGAAAGTGCTCACATGAAGCTATGCGTGGTGGCCGGGCATCGACAAGCAGATCGAAGCCTGGGTAAAGATTGTCTAAAGTGCCAAGAAGTCAGCAGTGCCCCATCTAGAGCAACTCCAACGGAGTGGGAAACCCCCCGGGGGCCGTGGTCCCGCATCCACGTTGACTTTGCAGGACCTACTAAGGGTCCTCCTAACAGTGGATGCCTATTCCAACTGGCTCAAGATTCACAAAATGAAGACTACCACAACCAAGTCCGTCATCCGAAAATTGAACAGGCTATTCGCAACGCATGGGCTGCCAGACGTTCTGTCTCCGACAACGGACCCCAGTTCACCGCTCTGGCATTTGAACAATACTTAGTGGACCGGGGTATCCAGCATGCGCTAACCTCGCCGGCGCACCCTGCAGCTAATGGCAGGGCCAAGTGCATGGTCCAATTTGTTAAAAAAACTCTCCACAAAATGGACTATGGGGACATTGATGACAAAATAAACAGAATACTCCTACTCCAACACATCACCCCGCACAGCGTCACCAACAAGACTCCAGCTGAACTGTTGATGGGACGCAAGCTCCGTTCCCACCTCGACCGGCTCCACCCGTCCTACGAGCCAGAGAAACCCTGTGGATCTAGCGGAAAATGCTGCGAGTTCATGGTAGGTGACTTAGTTTTCACTAAAAACCTTTCCGGCAAACCATTATGGGTCGAAGCAACCGTAACTCAAACTACCGGGCCCAGATCGTACCGTGTGCAAACATAGGACGGAAAAATATGGAAACGCCATATAGATCAGCTTCTCTCTAGGCTACAACCCAGTTCCCGCGACTCCTGTGACTCTCAAACTGAGGGGGGAGGGGATGTCGAAGAAACCGAATTCGAGATGGTGGAAAGCAGAATCGAAGGAAGTCAGCAGCCAGGCATGATACATGAAGAAGAATCAGGGAGAGGGTTGGCCTCGCCACAGAGGAATACCTCAATGGAAGTAAGCCTGCAGAGATCGGAGGACAACAATAACAGAATTAGCAGCACCGAGTCGTCCAGTGAGGATGCGGAACTGCCTGTACCAGATATATCAAAAAACGTCCCGCCAAAACCGGACTATAGACAGGAACTGGTGGGACAGCGCAAATCTAATAGACAGTTAAAACAACCTGCATATCTACGGGATTACATCACTGCACCCCTCAAACGGAACCTGGGGGGAAGGGGTGTTATGAACTAATAAAGGCGTTTAATAAAGTTTTAACAAACCTTAAGAAAAAGCAGGGTTCTAATCCTGCACTTCTGATTGGCCGATAATAGCGATATCGGATTGGTCCTTTCTGGGGAATCTGATTGGCTGTTAATGGGCCAACTCTCATTGGTTCAAGGGTTTAACTCTTCCATGTTTCTCATTGGCTAATAGGTCAGCAGCCTACCCTATAAAAAGGCTATTGCTGCCCTAGGGTTTTTTCTCTGTTCAGCATGATTAATAAAGAGTTGAAGTTCACTGTTCACTGCCTCGTCTCCGTTCCTTGCACCCATGTGCAGAACTTAACAGAAAGAATTTGAAAATTTGGGCAATGCAATGATTCTGATGTTTTAGCAAAAACAAAAGATTAATAGTCTCAACTGAAAGAGGGGAAAATGTGCATTTCCTACTGTAGATTCTCCCACCCCTGGTGCCAATTTGAGCTATTGGAACTAGTATTAAGGTATACAGGTGGATAAACAGCATAATTCTTTGATTGAAGAAAAAAATGTTTTCTCTTTCATTCCCTTTTACATAAACAACCTTGGATCAAACTAACCTCAAAAATAAACAAAAAGAGCTTCATCTATCAAGATTTACCTCCAGTTATTGAAATCAGCCTTTCGGAACTGTTCAGCTGAAAAACATTCTTCTGGTCCTGTTTGAAAACATGGAAATATAAATAGTACACTCTGAACTTAGTGACTTTGTAGCTCAGATCTCAGAAGATAGATCATTTCCATACCTCCAAATACATCTTAGGGACTTCGTTTGCCTGATCTTGGTTTGTTGAAAAGGTAGTTGGATTTATATAGTATGCTCAGCCATAAACATGGACTAAAAACAACGACTTTTTATATATCCTGCCAAACTCCACTCTGGCTTGACATCATGTATGACGGAGATTTACCTTCTGAATAGACACGATAGTACTATTATTATTTGGGGTTGCCCAAAAAACACCCACTAGGACTCAACTGGAGCAAAATACAAAAAGCCTTTGGAAGCAAATTCTCCAGTGAACTGTCGGAAGAGAAAATAGGTGGATAATCTCTCCAAATTCCTCTAGCAGAAAACAAATGGGTAAACGCTGTAGTAGCACTATTGAAAAAAATCCAATAGGATCAATTTTCCTATTCCTTTTTCTTATTTCTTTGTTTTATTCCTTTCTCCTTTTCTTTCCCTTCAGATTTAATTGAAGCAATGGGAAACAGGGAAAAATCTGCATTTTTTTGGAGAAGAGATTACACAATGAAAGGTAGGATTTTCACGCACGCAAACATGCACATACATGCACCTTGGTTGAACTATAAATACATGCAGGTACCTCATGCTTTAGCCACAAGGATTTCTCTTGTTCTCTTGTTTGTTCCTTTGAAATAATTCTTAAGACAAGCTTCCTTTTATCAAAGGCAGCAAAACATGCAGGAAAATGTTTCTATCTAGAACAGGTAATGCACAGAGAAGGAAACCCTCTTCTCTATGTAGCCTCTTCAAAAATCAGGAGTGTGTGCAGTCTTCCATAATCATGGGACTTCCTTTTTGGACCATGGATCCACCTGACATAGCCATCGAACAACCTAGGGCAGCAGAGTCTAGCGGTCAAGACTATTTATTTATTTATTTTATTTAGCATGTGGCAAATACATGGACTTATGGTGGTTCTAATGTTAATGTCTGGTTCAGACTGTCAAGACTGATTCGCACTTTCACCTACATTTCTTCTTCACTCACAGCTTGGCAAAAACAGGAAGGGGGATTGGTTTGAATGCAAGGGAGGGAGAATGGTATTCAAACATCCATTGGCACTGTAGGACATTGCTGGTATCTCATGGACACACTGAGCAGATGCCCTGGTGTAACAAAATGAACATGTGTGATTGATTCATATTTTAATACAGAAAATTTTGAAAATAGAGATAAAAATGAAACCAGAACTTTGCTTTTTGGGCCTAATGGGAAAAGAACTGGAGAAAAAAAAATGGAACTTTGTTGCTATATATGTTGACAGCAGCAAGACTATGGTATGCACAAAAATGGAAGGACACTTCAATTTTTATCATGGACGAATGTTTGCAGAAGCTTATGGAGTTGACTGAAATGGAAAAATTGACTACTCTGATTAAAGAAAAGAACATAAGTACTTTTGTTTCCACTTGGAGACATCTTCTGAACTTCGTGCTTGAAGTGGAAATGAATAAAACTTTTGATTTTGGGTTTTACCAAGTAGATTGATAAATCTTTACAGAAATGGCTTGTTCATATTATTATGAAAAAGTTGTGATTTGATGTTAATGCCTTATTTTACTGCAACAGAGAAAGTCGGAAGTCAATGTTTCTTTAGCTTTTCCTTTTCTTATCCTTCCTCACTTCTCTTCCCTCCATCCCCCCACTGCTTTTCTATTTACTTTTGTATTTTGCAATATTTTATAACTCAATAAATGTTAAACTGACAGAAATGAACATATGTGATTGGTGGACATGTCGGACCATGGATGGCCCATACAGAAAAGGGGGAAAAGGGAGAAATAACTATGCTTGCTTTTACACAGAAAACCCCAGAGATGGTTTGGCTTCTTCTGTGTCAATGTTGTTTATTCGGGAAAGTTTATGCTCTTGGTAAAAATACAAATGTCCTAGGAGTTTTGTTTTCTGGAATTTCCAACTAGACAGTTGACACGAAGAATGCAGAAAAAGAGAGAAGAGTTACTCAAGGCTGGTAGGACAATGTACACTTATGACCTTCTTCTGCTTCTTACAAAAGCATGGAAAACAGTCTGGACGATGGACAGTTGATGGGAAGAATGGAAACTCAGTGAAGAAGATACTAGGAAGAAAAACAAAGCACTTTTGCCATAACTTAGTGATGAATAATATCAGCCATGGAATGTTTCATATGAATTTTAAGATCTTAAGGTCCACTTAGTCCTGCAACAAGAAAGCATCAGGAAATGTACAAAAGGCAAAGAAGAAGAGTTGCAGGTTTCCTTTCTCTACTCAGCTAATTCCCCATATCTCATTAGATGTTTTTTAGTTTACTTCATTGTCATTGCACCTCATACAACGAAATTAAACACCATCTTCAGTGCATATCATGACCATAAAAATAAACACAAACACACATCCTTCACCCTCCACACCTTGAATTGAAAACCCCCAACACTGCACTAATATAGCACTATACAGCAGAATTCAAAAGAGCTACTGCCCTGGGATAAAAGCTGTTTTTCGGCCTATTTGTTCTTGTTTTTATTATCCTGTACCATCTGCCAGATCGTGATAGTTCAAAAAAAGGGTCACCAGGATGAGATGGATCTTTGAAAATGTTTTGAACTTTCTTAAGGCAGCGGGAGCTATAAAGCTGTTTCAAAGAGGGGAGAGAGCAACCAATGAGCCTCTGGGCAATGATGTTAACCCTCTGGAGTGCTTTCCTATCTGCCACTATGCAATTGGCAAACCATATAGATGTGCAGTAAGTTAAGATACTCTCTATGGTGCAGCAGTAGAAGGTCACCAGCAGTTTTTCATTCAGTTGTTGTTTTCTGAGAAGTTTCAGGTAGTATAATCTCTGCTAGGCTCTTTTGACCAGAGCTACAATGTGGCCACCCCAGGTCAGGTCCTCTTTTATGGTAATACCCAGAAACTTAAAACTGGCCACTTGCTCCACTCGGTCTCCACTGATAAGCAAGGGCTGGATGTCTGATCTGTTCCTTCTATAATCCACCATAAGCTCCTTGGTCTTATTGGTGTTGACGACCAAGTTATTGTCTCCACATCAAGAAAGTAACTGATCCACCTCATCTCATAGGCAGACTCAGCCCCCCCTTCCCCCTTGGAGATGAGTCCCACCACTGTTTAGCATGTTCAGCAGCACCATCCAAATAGGCAGACAAAACCAACGAAAGCAACTTTTGTTGTTGTTTTTTCTTGCCTTTCAATAAAAACTATCAGATGGAGTTGCCCATTTGGTAACACCCATCAGTTTGTTTATGCCCTTTCCCAAGGTTTTTTTTTGGGGGGGAAGTTGGAGGTATTTTATATATGGATTTATAACTTTTGTTATTCAGTTTTATATAGTGCGTTGTGACTCTCTCCAAACCATGTTTCTCTTGGTGGCTTATTGACAAATTTTGCAAATTTAGTTTTGCAAATATAGTACAAAAAATTTAAGCCGATGAGGTCAATGGGCATGATTGCCAATCATCAGAAAAGCTTGAGCATTTATAACAGGGGAAAAGACAACTGAGCTCACACTGCTCTCCTTTCTTTCTCCACTTTCACTCCAACTAATGAGAACTTTTCAATAATATTGACCTTCTGTATTTCTCCCTCCAATTTATTTCCTTACAAAAGAACTATTTGTTTGTCTGTTTCCTGGAATGTAGTTCACAAGATGCTACAGAATTTGTTCAGAAGTACTTCAGATCATTTTATTGCTTCAGGAGAGTGGAAGAGATCATTCCTGATCTGGAAAAAAAAAAAGATCAGTAGGAGAAGACCTATCCCTAAGAATTCCTGCATAATTGAACAGAAAGATGGGAAGCTAGAAAGAAAGGAGTGCGGTGGAGAATGCAGTGAAGGGTCTAGGACAACTTGCCACGGCCATGGATGCAAAAAGAGGGACAAAATGAAATGTGAATTGCCAAAAATTACAATTATTTTAAAAATTATTTTAAATACTTAAACTGAATTGAATTATCCCACAGTGAGTTATCCCATGATGAGTTGACCACAGTGAGTTGTCCTGCTACATTGGCGGTGGCAAGTTGGCCATGTTGAGTTGGCTGCACTAAGTTGTCCTATTCTATGCAGTGAAAAACAGCATCTTCACCATTCTTACTCCATGAGGCAACTTAGGCAAATCTGAAAAAAACCTGAGTATCTCACTGTATTTTTCCTTCTCCTCACTGAAATAAAATCGAAAGTGATGTATACTGCCCTGAGACTAATTACATTGATTAAAATGGTTGACATAGCCAAGAACAGTGAGACGAATGTTCAACTTCTTGTCCTTTCATTGATTTATGAACAAATGAAGCAGTGATGCCATCAGATGAAGGTCTGGCAATAGAAATCTAAAGTGTCCTTCAGCTGAAGGAAAGGTTGCTGTCCCATTTGTCACATGACTGAATGATGGATATGTGGATGGAAATAAATATTAAGATATAAACATGGTATTGCAAGGGGAGAAACTCATGGTGCCCCACCTATTCATCTGAAGAGGACCATGCCATAATACCCTAAAATCTGCAGTCTCAAACAAGGAATCTGCAGTCTCAAACAATCTTATGAAGGTTGAAAGGTTGGGGCCTACCAGATCTCAAAATATTGCCATCAGTTTTTCTCCAAGTAAATTATTAAGATAAATAGGGACAATCCTCGGCACAAAACATCTCTGAATAATATCAAAAGAAATGAGAAAGTTGAAATGAGGGTTGGAGGAGGTTTGGCCCCAGCTTGTGATGAGAGGCTGCCCTCCTGCTTAGGACTGGAACAATAGATGAAGGCAATAAACCTTGGATGAAAATGTGATTTTCCTATACCAGCATCTTTCTGCTTGGAGGTAAAAGATGTCCTCGTAGTAGGACAAAATTATAAGATAAATTACTATTTGGATGTATACATTATATCCCCATGATCAATTATTCCTTTGCTTTATGATGGAGCAATAACCTTTTCGTTTTGCTTATGGAAAAACAGATGATTGTGCAGAAGAAGATCCATAGCATTTCCATGGAGAACTGGAAAATCTTCCATCTGAAATCTTGGAGAGTCCCTCCAAGTCCATGTCAACAGGATAACACAGCTTGGGTTACTATAGTTACATAGTACATTTGAAATGACTCGCAACTCACAAGCTTACTAAAGTTTCACAACCTACAGAGGGGACAGCAATTTGTTTGTGGAAAATAAATCTAATTCTAGTTATGGGAAGACAAAGGTCTTCCTATAATAACATTGTGTTGCATCAAGCTTGAATCATATGGACTCATTAAAAGCCTATGTAAATTACTTATTCACATCAATTAACAATGAAATGCATCTTCTTCTGAAGAAGGGAAGGAGTCTTACTGGCAAAATATCAGCACTAGGTACATTTTCCTCCCAAACAAATGGATGACTTCCAAAAAGATTTATTAGGAAGAAACCAAGAGTATTGGTTAGAAAATAACATTCTAAGGGTAATATATGAGATCCCTAGGCTCAGATGTAACATTAATAAATTTTACTGGTCCAGCTTCTGCCTTGTTGTCATTCTGGCCTCATTGGAATTATAAGCCATCAAGAGTAAAATCTGACATTTAAGAAAGGCTGAGGAAAGCAGCTGGACCATGCAATATTCCATTAACTTTCTATTAAACAAATGTCAAGCTATCTTGTCTCCAAAGAAAGACATGACTTCATGTCTTGAAAGTGTCAGAGTCTGTTGCAGAAAATCAAATCCAGAAAGCACACACAGAAAACTGATTCAGTAGGATTCATTAACTTCTTTATATACATAAAAACACATGAAGTAAATTTACAATACCAACAGCAGATTCTTCCAATGTGGTAGAGGGGAGAGATTGTAAGTAAGTTCTTTGTTTCAGTTCAGCAGGCAGAGTAGACTTGCAACTTCAGAGGTCAGAGCTTAATACAGACCCCAGGCTCCTTCCAGTTTCAGTTTCCAAACAATTGCCATTGGCTGACTTAGTTGCCATGCCTATTCATTGGATGACCTAGTTACTATGTCTCTACCAGTTCATGAATATTCTGACAGGAAGTCCAAGAAATGATCTGATGTCTAAAGCCCAAGTAGGATGGATAGACTATCCATGGATTTCTATCATAGAATTGTGACCAAGTGCCACTTTCTTGGGTTTGCAAGCCACCAATCATCTCTGTTATGGCACCACATTTGTACTTGATTGACCCCATCCACTATACTGGTGACGCATTAAATGTAGTAATGAAAGTGCCAAACAAATCTCATCAAACCTGGTGCATAAGGTTCATATCAGCTTGCTCTGTCCCTTTCACACCAAAAAGAAAATAATTAAGGCAATGGGTAGAGGGGGGACCAGGAAATTGTGGAATTAAGTCTGCTGATGCTAATTATGACTGTAAGTATCATTCTGAATGGTACTTTAATTAAAAACTTAATTCTGGCCAGATTTTATGAAGTTCCAGCCAAGCTTCATTTTTTTAAAAAAGAGATGTTTTGAATGTACAACTCTGGTCCCTAGAAGCTTTACTTTGGAAGCTTCTTTCTAATTATTTTACAAGGGGAACACACATTCTGCCTAGCCTCAAAGGTTCCTTTTATATTACAAGAAGTAGCCTTTAATGTAATAGACGTGGACGACAAGATGGTTTATGGATAGACTGTCCTTGGTTAGTCTAGTAAAGAGAAGGACCAGGGGAGACATGATAGCAGTCTTCCAATATTTGAGGGGCTGCCACAGAGAAGAAGGGGTCAAACTATTTTCTAAAGCATCTGTAGGCCAGACAAGGAATAATGGATGGAAACTGAACAAGGAGAGATTTAACCTGGAAATAAGGAGAAACTTTCTGACAGTGAGAACAATCAATCAATGCCCTCGGAAGTTGTGGGAGCGCCATCACTTGAGACTTTGAAGAAGAGATTGGACTGCCATTGGTCCGAAATGGTGTACGGTTTCCTGCTTGGGCAGGGGGGGGGGATTGGACTAGATGACTAGGTCCCTTCCAACTCTGATTATCTTTTATCTGTTATCTGTCCTAAAATCACATTGTATTCTGCCTCTGGATTCGTATCAGGAGTAGCTGGATCAGAGAGAAGCGATGAGCAGCATTCTCATTTTCGTGTAATCATGAATGTAGTGCCTTCCTTGTACCATGGAATAGATGGCAACCAGTAAACTATGAGGACAGTGCAAAGAAATTGTTAGGATCAAGCCCAGAGATGAGACTGTGAATTCCAATCATGTCCAGTCCTTTAGTCTTTAGGGATGAAGGCTAAAGTACATGAAGTAGAGTTGCTAAGTAAAACATTTGTGAAGTGAAAAGAGTTGGGGATTGCAGGAGCTATTGGGCTATTAATTCTTCACTGAGTGTAAATCTAACCATTTTATCAATGACCAACCAGAAGACATTTTCAACCTGATTCCAATGACTCACTTTCTTATTCTACACCTTTATATACATATATTTCATAGTTTCCTATTGTTTTTGTAATGTCCTGAGCCATTCCAAATCTTTGGTAGATTCTACAAAAACCTCTGATTAGCAAAACTGAATTTGGAAAAACAACATGAATAAAAATAAAGAGGGAGAGGGAGCTGGAGTAATTAACCCTCCCCCCCCACAAAACCCTACCCTTCTTATTTAAAAATTGCCACATGTATTTCATTTCTGCAATAATGAACACCAGATTTATTACTGTGGTGTTTTTATTTTTTTAAATAAAGCTTTTCTTGCTAACCTGCCCTCACTGGCCCAGTTCAGAATCACTCAATCTTCCCTTCCCAAATTAAACCAGTTAAGTTTAATCTTGATCAAATTTGACCCAATTCAAAATGGATTCAACTCTTGTCTTAGGAGCATTGCGTTATATTATCAGAATACAAAGTGGCAACAGCATGCTTTCAAACAGTACTTTACTCCTTGCTTTAAAAAAAATTATTTATTTTGAACATATGTTGCATGCAGCCTCTGAAGGCTATGAAGAGCTACATGACAAAAATAATGAAGGTCAGAATTGGGTCGTGTGAGGATAAAAGACTCAATGTGCTTCTGTTGCCCCTTAATCCACCTTCTCACAGGAAAAGGCAAAAATGTTAACCCCACCACTTGCAAGACTAAAGATGAGAAGATAGATGGAAGCTGGTTCCATTGCATCCTAACCTTGATCTGAGTTACTCAGATATCTGTCCCCGGAGATGGCATTGCTAATTCCCTTTTCAACTCCTTCCCTCATAACGATTCTATAGAGCACTGCACAGCAGAACAATTAGGCACAAGGATATTTTTTCCCAAAAGCCATCATTCTGCTAAACAAATAATTCCCTCAACACCGTTCAACTATTACAAAGTCTGCACTACTGTTACTGTTAATCTTCTCATCACTCCTTATCATCCATCTCCTCCCACTTGTGACTGTAGGACTGTAACTTTGTCACTTGTATATTTACAATTTATATGGACTGTTTCCTAGTATGATTTGATTGCTTATTGTACCCTATAACTATTATTAAGTGTCATACCTTATGATTCTCAACTCTTGATGAATGTATCTTTTCTTTTATGTATACTAAGAGTATTTGTACCAAGACAAATTTCCATTACAATTAATGAAGGGAATAGAAATTAAATACACCAGACTCAAATAGCCATTGAAATTATTTAACATATACCTTTTACAATGGGCATCCCAAGCTGGAGAGCTGATTTTGAAATGGTATATTCCTCTGTTCGTAACCAGCCTACTGAATTTTCATTGGGACCATGCTAACCACAGTGGGGGTGTTTTATTTCTCTGAGCCCCTCCTGAGTCTGCTGAAAAGAGGAACAGATTTGTTTAGGAAAAAAATCCTTGGAGAGTGAGAGAGAGGCCAGCTACAATTTCAATGAGATCAAAATGCTGTAATCTGCTACACAGACTTTATCACAAAGAATTGTGTTTAGTCTTGGCTGTTATTCTCCACTCAAAAATTCACACCAGAAACCGTATTTGACAAAAACGCATATTAGGAGGGCGGAGCTAGTGTCGTGACGATACGGCATGCGATCTTGGAGGTCTGAGATCACTGCCGATATCTTTGCTCCTGGATGGTCCTATCGGATCTAAACCATCCCAAAGAGACGGTGAGAGTGAATCCTGTTGATCCCAGGGATACTGCAAAGTCCCTGGTAGATCCAGAAGAAACTCTTCTTGCCAGCGGCAAAGAGGCAGCCATTAAAGCTGCTGAAGTTGGGACAGCTCAAAAATGGAAGAGAACAGAAAGAGAGAGTGTGCTGGTTTGGTGAGAACTTTTTCTTTATTCTAAAATCTGAAAGGACACCCCAAGGAAAAGAAAGAATCTGTAAAAGTTTTGACAGAAGTGATTAAGCAGCGATTTTAAACAGGAATGTCAAAGTAATGTTTTTTTTTTTTCTCATTGCTGGATTTTCTATACACGATCTTGTATTTTGAAACTGGACTGGTTTTTTTGTTTACATCTATTTTTTTTTCTCCCTGTTGCTTTTGTAATATTTTAGGCCAGAGGTTCCTTTTAGTTATCTCTTTTTAAAAAATATCTTTTTCTTTTTCTTTTAATTAATTCTTATTATATCTTGCTTGGAAAAGGAGGGGGAAAGTGAGAGCAAAGAAACTTTGTAACACTGCCAACTAGAGGCTTGGAAATATTCTATTTCCCTGTGACCAGACAAAGCTGAGAAAGCAAGAACTGAGACTTTTTTTCAAGGACATTGCTATTTGATAAGATAGAGGGAAGAGCATGGGAAAGTATTATTGCAGGTGCTCTTCTGGGTTTCTATCAACAGCTGGAGTCTGGTGTTGAAACCTAGGGGGAAAAAAGGTGATAAGTTTTTGGAGAAGAGAATTATAATAAGAGCCTTGGATAATTAAACAGAGTGCAGTGTGCTCTTTTTATTTTTTCTAAATTGTGCTATCCCTCCTCACCAGCTTTATTGTATTTCATTTTATCTTTTTTTTTTTTTTTTTTGTAATAACAATTTGGCTTTTTGGCTTTGTTGGAGCTTGTCTTTGTTTTTCTTTTTTTCTTTGGCAGTCCAAGCTCTACGTTTGCTTTTTATTTTAAAGGGAAAGCCTTTAAGTATTTTTTTTTTTAAGGGAATAGCCTTTTTCCCCCTTTCCTGGTATTTTTGTTTTTTCATCTACCTTTCTGGTTTATTCTTATGCACTCTTTTCTATTTGAGACCTTTTAATTGGATTAAGGTGTTGAAGAACCTGAAGAATTTTTCTTTTTCCTTTTTTCCCCCTTTTTTCCAAGCTTTTTTCTTCATCTAACTATTGATTGGATTAAAGTATACAAGAGCCTGAAGAAATTTTGTCCTCCTTTTCTTTTTCTTTTTTAAAATCATTATTATTGGGCTTCTTTTTTCTACTATTTTTATTTTGAACTATAATTGGTTACTTCACAATTGGATTAAGGTTTAGAAGAATCTGAAGATTTTGAATTACTTAAAATGAGTAGGAAATTTACAGCTCCTGGTTCTTCAACTTCTACTTCTTCCTCTCCACCATCTGGAGGACAACATTAATACAGACAATGTTAAATCAAGAAAAAGAACAAGAAAAAGTGCCTCTGCAGATGATTATGCAAGGAATTCAAAATATTCAAGCAAGATCAGAGAATATTGAAAAGAGAGTAGAGAACATTGAACAAAGAACAGAGAACATTGAACAAAGAACATTGAACAAAGAACAGGGAAAACCGATGAAAAAGTGGAGAACATCCAACAAATGATGTTGAAGTATGATGAGAGATTCCAAAAAATTGAAGAAGAAGATAAACAAAGAGACAAGAAGATTGGAGATATTGATAATAGATTAATGGTGGTTGAACAAGATAAAAGTGGTATGTTGAGATGGGAGAAGGATAGATCAGAATTCTATCTTAGATTCCAAAACGTAGAGGAAGAAAAAGGACAAAACTTAGCTGAGATAATGATAGAAATACTGGCTGAATCTTTGGAAATAACTCAAGAGAAGATGATGGGTAGAATAGATGAGGTTTATTGAGTTTCCACAAGATATGTGATGAGAAATAGTTTACCAAGAGAAGTTCACATTAGATTTACAAAGAAAGCCATTAAAACGCAAATATTGCAAGTGGCAAAAGAGAAAAGATTGAAATATAAAGACAAGGAGATTGTGGTCTTGAAACAAATACCCAGAAGAATGAGAGAGATGAGAAGAGAATACCGATTCCTGACTAAAATGCTACTTTAAAAAGAGGTGAATTATAGATGGCTGATTCCAGAAGGTTTAATGTTCACATGGCAAGAACAGAGACATAGAATTGACTCAATTGAGAAAGCGGAATTATTTTATACAGAATTTTTGGGAGGGAAAGAGGAAGAGGCAGAAAAAGAGACTTCACTAATTGAATTCCAAGAGGACTGCCAAATGGTGACTGAAAAAGAAGAAGGCACAGTAGGTGGAAAGGTGGAAGCCAAAGAACAACATGAACTAAGATCTACGAGAGCTGCTAAACTTAACTACAAAATATAACCATGGAAGAGAAAAAATAGATTACAATTAATATAAATGGACTTAACTCAGCCGTTAAAAGAAGGAAAACCTTTCATAAATTCGATAAATTAACACTTGATATAATTTGTCTACAAGAAGTACATATTAAAAAAACAATATGAACAATTGTTGATACAGCCAAAATTAGGGAAAATATTTACTTCCTTGACACAATGTAAGAAAAGAGGTGTGGTTTTATATATTAAAGAGACCACCCCAGCAAAATTGACTTATACCAACGATGATGGAAGAATACTAATGATGGAAATAATGGACAATAATATGAAAACAAAAATACGAAAAAAGCAAAATAGAAAGACTCTCCCTAAATCCTTTTTAAAATGACAGACAAATTAACTTTAAAAGATATTTGGAAAGAAAGAAATGTTAAAGCTAAACAATATACTTTTTATTCAAATAGACATTTATCATGGTCCAGATTAGATATGATCTGGATCTCAACAGAATTAATATCTAATATTCAAGAAACAAATATCGAAACAAGTACTTGGGCAGATCATGGCCCAATGACAAATAAATGGAAGGGACAAAAAATAAAAAGATCAAGATGGACATTAAATAATACTATCTTAAAGGAAAAAGATTTTATACAAGGGATGGAGAAGGAACTGCCTTTTTTCTTTAGAGAAAATAAAAAAGAAGATACTTCAATGCAGAATGTTTGGGATACAGTGAAGGCATATGCTAGAGGTTGATAATAGATTATACAAGAAAAAAGAATATTAGAAAAAGGCAAGCTTCTAAGGCCTTGGAAGATGAGTATAAAAGACTTGAAAAAGAATTACAGAAAATGCCACAGAAAAAATATATTAAATTGAAGCTGGATGTAATTAAACATAAAATGGAATTAATAGAGAAAGAAGAACTGGCACAGAAAATTAGAAATTCTAAACAGAATTACTTTGAAGATGCAAATAAACCAGGCAGATGGCTAGCATATAAATTGAGAAAGGAAAAGGAATCAAGAAAAATATTGAAGCTAATAGATGATCAAGGCCAAGTTAGTTATGGTAATAAGGAGAAAAGGGAAATTATTCGAGATTTTTATGGACAACTATATAAACAAGAGAATATTGATGAGGAAAAAGTCAAACAGTATCTACAGAATGCTAACTTACCGAAGATACCTAAAGAGACTGAAGAAATGCTAGAAAGCAATATAACAATGATGGAATTAAATGAAGCACTTAAGAAACAAAATAATGGGAAAGCACCAGGTCCAGATGGGCTTCCGGCAGAATTTTATAAAACATTTCAAGAATTATTGAGCATTCCATTGTTAGAAGTTATGAATGAAGTTATGTCAAAGAAGATGATACCCAAAACATGGTCAGAGGCTTATATTACACTTATTCCAAAAGAAGAGGCTGACCCATTGCAAATTAAGAACTATAGACCTATTTCCTTATTGAATGCAGACTATAAAATTTTTGCTTCAATTTTAGCAGAAAGACTTAAAAAATATTTAAACAATTTTATCCATCCAGATCAAAATGGATTTCTGCCAAAAAGACAAATCAGAGATAATATGAGAGTAATCTTGGATACTTTGGAATACTATGAGGTCATCCTGAAAAGCAAATGGCTTTGATATTCCTAGATGCTCAAAAGGCATTTGATAACGTGAACTGGAGATTTATGTTATTACTATTGGAACAGATGGGTTTTGCCAGAAAATTTATTCAAGCAATAGAAGCCATATACAATAAACAGACAGCAAAGGTAATGATGGAGGGAGAACTTACAGACTTTATTACTATAAGAAAAGGCACAAGACAAGGATGTCCCCTATCTCCTTTGCTATTTGTGTTGACTTTGGAAGTGTTGAATAGAAATATTAGGGATGATAAAAGCATAAAAGGAATGAAAATTAAAAAGGAAGAATTCAAACTACAAGCTTTTGCTGATGATTTAGCTTTTATTCTGGAAGATCCGCTAGAAACAGCTCCAAAGTTATTGGAAAAGATAGAGACATATGGTGAGATGGCTGGTTTGAAAATAAATAAAGATAAAACAAAGATTTTGACAAAGAACATGTTACTGAAACAAAGGGAAGAACTGGCAGACCTCTTGAAAATCCAAGTTACGAATAAGGTTAAGTATCTGGGGATATATTTGACAGCAAGATGTAGCACATGAAAAGAGAATAATTATATTAAACTTAAACAACAGATAGCTACAGACTTGAAGAAATGGGAGAACTTGCAATTGTCATTAATAGGGAGAATTTCAACAATTAAGATGAATATTTTACCTAGAATTCTGTTTCTGTTTCAGACAATACCAATTAGGCTTGGAAAAGACTATTTTGAAGATTTAAATAAAATCAGGTTGAAGTTTATATGGCAAGGTAAAAAAGCGAGAATAAAGCTAAAGCTTTTGCAAGACGCTAGAATTAGAGGAGGTTTTGGCCTGCCTAAATGGGAATTGTACTATCAAGCTGCAAGTTTGATGTGGGTCAAAGAATGGATAACATTAAGAAAGGCGAGATTGTTGATATTAGAAGGGCATGATTTGCTGTTGGGCTGGCATGCTTTTTTATGGTATAAGGGAACTAAAACACAGGGTTATTTTAGAAGACATTATATATGGGAGTCTTTGTGGTTAAACTGGGAGAAGATAAAAAGACAATGTTATTTGAAAATTCCAGTTTGATTATCAACTATTGAAGCATTTTCCTATCCTATAATTTATAAGAAGGAACAAACAGTTAGATATGGGGAACTATTGGATGAAAAGGGTGAACTTAAATCGATCCAAAACTTAGAGGAACAAGGTATAAGGATGAATTGGTTTTCATATGCGCAAATACATTCAAGGTATGATGAAGGGAGGGATTCTATGATAATCAGACTGATTTAGATAAGATCTTGATGGGTACTGATGAGAAGGTGATTAAAAAATTATATGGTTATTTACTGGGAATTAAATTAAAGGAAGAACAAGTTAAAGAAACTATGATTGTTTGGGGGAAGAATTTTGGATATGGGATTGATTTAGAGAAATGGCAAAAATTGTGGTGTCAAAATTATAAAATGACAATGTCAACAGCATATAAAGAAAACTTGTATAAGATGTTTTACAGGTGGCACTTTCCTCCGACAAGAAGAGCAAGAATGTTTAAGAACAAATCTGAAAAATGCTGGAAATGTCATCAGATACCTGGCTCATCTTACCATATGTGGTGGACTTGTGAGGACGCTAGAAAATATTGGATTAAAATTCGCATGTGGTTGGAAAAAATGCCAAAGAAACACATAGACTTGAAACCAGAGATCTTTTTATTGGGAATCTTACCTGATACATACAGTAAAGATTTGAAATACCTGATTGTAAATGTATTAACAGCAGCTAGGATTGTATTTGCTAAAAACTGGAAGAATGAGAAAATACCATTACAGAAAGAAATTATTAAGAAAATATTGGAATGTGCTGAGATGAGTAGATTGACATTTGAAATTAGAGAGCAAGAGGATAAACAATTTTATGAAATTTGGGATCTTTTTTATCAATGGCTAGATGATAAAATACGATAATAGAATATTTAGAATGTTGGACAGTATACTATATTTATAAAGTGTTTTTAGGATTGATTTGGTATGATTATATGATTTGTTACAGAATAAATTATTTAAAGTATTGTTATCTTATAAAGCACGAATGATTAAAAGTATAGTCAAAAGTTTTTTTTTCTTTTAATAGTGATATTAGGATATATAAGTTTGGATTGACAATATGAGTTGTTATGTAACATAATTGTAATTGAGACTACAAAATGAATACACAAAACTGATGAACCAACCGACACGTTGGATGTACATATGAGAGTTGATGTTTTAATGTTATGTTTGTCTTGTTTGTCTATAGAAAATCAATAAAATTCTTTAAAAAAAAAAATAATACGAAAACACCCCTGATTGCAATTTATTGTAGACAATAAATTGGACTATGCAGCACAGAAAACAATAAAGCAAAACAGAAAGACTCTCCCGAAATCTTTTTTTAAAATGGTAGATGAAATAAACTTAAAAGATACATGGAGAGAAAGAAATGCTAAAACTAAACTGTTAAGTTTTGAGCATGGGCGAGAAAGAATGGAGACAAGCTTCTGAACGGTGAACTTCAGCTCTTTATTTACATCATAACTTGCTCAATTGAACAGCAGTAAAACCTGCCTTATAGAGGCAAACCTTGTAACGATTAACCAATAACGAGCTAGGAACGTTAGCTCTTAAACCAATAAGACATTTCTGTTAAAGGCCAATCGGATTCCCCAGAACAGGCCAATCTGGTCCGGCCGCTTAACAGCCAATTCGAGGTGCAGGGCCAGAACCCTGCACTAAACTCCAAGCTCACACTTTATTAGTTATATTGCATACACAACACCCCTTCCCCCTGGCTTCTTAGTTCAGGGCGCAGTTACATAGTCCTTTAAATAGGACGGTTGTCTTTTTAGTCTCTTTGACTTTCGCTGTGTTGGTTGGTTGCAGTCCTGCTGAGGCAGATTGCTGTTAGGTAGTGGGGCTGCCTCCGGTTCAGAGTTCATTTCTGCATCGTTGCCCCCACTTTCCGCAATTTCTTGAGGTGCAAACGTTTCTCCTTCCGGCTCCGCAGCCTGGGTTTCTGTTAGATCGTCATCCCCTTCGAACAGGTTTCCTAGGGCTTCGTCTTCTTCCTACCTCCCCCCCCTCAGTTTGGTCATAGGGGAGTTGCGGACTGGCTGCTGCAAGCCGCGACCGTAACTGGTCGATATGCCGTTTCCAGAGTTTATTGTTACTGCATTGCACAAGGTAGGATCTGGGGCCGGTTACACATACTACCGTCGCTTCCACCCACAACGGGTCGCCCGATAGGTTTTTTGCATACACCAGGTCTCCTACCTGGAAGGTGCGACAGCGGCCGCTGGATCCTAGTGGTTTCTCTGGTTCATAAGCAGGGTGCAACCGATCGAGATGGGAGCGGAGCTTTCGTCCCATTAGCAGTTCAGCGGGAGTTTTGTTGGTGACGCTATGTGGGGTGATGTGTTGCAAGAAGAGGATTTGATTGACTTTGTTGTCAATGTTATCGTAGTTTACCTTTTGCAAGGTTTTCTTCACAAATTGGACGATGCGTTCTGCTTGGCCATTAGTCGCAGGGTGCGCAGGCGAGGTGAGTGCATGGCGGATGCCGCGGTCAGCGAGGTACTGCTCAAACGCGAGTGCAGTAAATTGTGGGCCGTTATCGGATACCAGGACGTCTGGTAATCCGTGGGTTGCAAAGAGTCTGTTTAAAATCTTGATGACTGCTTCGGAGGTTGTAGTAGTCATGCAATGAATCTCGAGCCAATTCAAGTAGGCATCGACGGTAAGCAGGAAGGTGTGGCCCTTGGTTGGCCTGATGAAGTCCAGGTGAATTCAGGACCAGGGTTCACGTGGTGTCTCTCATTCAGTAGGCATGGCTTTTGGAGGGGCATTGCTGACTTCTTGACATTTAAGACAAGCTTTAACCCACTGTTCGATTTGCTTGTCAATGCCCGGCCACCATGCGTAGCTACGTGCAAGGGCTTTCATTCGCACGATGCCGGGATGGCCATCGTGCAAGGTTCTCAGCAGTGCTTTTCGGAGCCGTTCTGGGATAACGACTCTGTCGCCCCAGATGACACAGCCTTTCTGGGAGAAGAGCTCGGTCTGTCGAGACTTGAATGGTGTGAAGTCATCAGACAATTGGTCCAATGGCCATCCGCGTTCTACCCAGCCTAGGACTTGTGCTAGGGTGTGGTCACGTTTGGTTTCTCTCGCGATGTCTCGAGAGGTCAGTGGCGGCGAGTTGAGTACCTCGATTTGCAACGAGGCTACCGTTGGTGCCGGATCATCGAGAGTTTCTGGAAGCGGTGCTCAGCTCAATGTGTCGACGTGGGGAATGGCTTTCCTCGGGCGGTATTGCAGCCAATAGTTATAAGCAGCTAAGAATTCTGACCATCAGGTCATCCCAGGGGATAATATGTAGGGAGTCAGCTTATCTCCGGCTATTATCCCTAGCAACAGTTTGTGGTCAGTCACAATAATAAAAGGCCTGCCATACACGTATTCATGAAATCTTTTCACAGCTGAGATGATTGCAAGGGCCTCTTGATCAATTTGTCCATAGTTTCGCTCAGTTTTTGAAAGAGTCTTTGAAAAATATGCAACAGGGGCTTCGTTCCCGTTGGGCAGTACGTGGCTCAAAATGGCGCCTACCCCGAAAGGCGATGCATCACAGGTTATAACTAACAGCAAAGTCTCGTTATACTGCATGAGTACAGAGTCAGAAGTGAGCAGTTTTTTAACATTTCTAAACACCTGTTCTTCATGGTAACCCCATAACCAAATTGCCCTTTTATCTAATAATCGGTGTAACGGTTCAGCGACAGTTGTTTTGTGCGGTAAAAACACATTATAGAAGTTGATGAGGCCTAGGAATGCCTGGAAATTGGCCTTGTTTCTTGGCCTGGGAGCGTTTTTGATCGCTCTTAATTTACCTTCGGTAGGGTGAATGCCCTGGCTATCAATCAGGTACCCTAAAAATTCAACACTGTCAGTGCACAATTTACATTTATTTTTTTTAACTTTAAGACCGGCTTCTTGGAATTTTCTTAGGACTAATTTTAACGGGTCCTGTAAGATTTTTTTAGTTGGGGCTGCAATTAATACATCGTCAAAATAGGGGACCAAGCCCTTAATTCCTTGTAATAACCTTTCCATAAGGCTCTGAAAGATCCCCAGGGCTACACTAACTCCGAATTGCAGCCGGGTACATTTAAAGGCACCTCGGTGCATCACAATAGTTTGGGCCTGTGCTGTTTTTTCATCTACTGGCAATTGCTGATATGCCTGAGCTAAATCCAATTTAGCAAAAACTTTCCCGCCCCCCAGGAAATGGAAGAGGTGCTGCACCACCGGAACTGGATACGCGTTTTGCTGGAGGGCGTGGTTCATGGTGGCCTGGTAGTCCCCACAAATTCGGATTGACCCATCTGGCTTAATGGGTGTTACAATAGGGGTTTCCCAAGGGGAGTGATCGATGGGCTCCAACACCCCCTGAGCTATCAGTTTGTCGAGTTGCTTGTCGATTTTCACCTTTAAGGCAAACGGGACTCAACGGGGCTTCAAGCGAATGGGAGCTACCTTGGGATCTAAGCTAAATGAGATCAGGGTCCCCTTGTACTCGCCTAAGCTGTCCGCGAAGACGTCCCTGAACTCAGAGATAAGGTCTTCCTCCCAGTCACAGCCACCGACTCAGTTTACGCTGGCCACTTCAATGCCGAGTGGCACGAACCATTGGAGGCCCAGTAGGCTAGGCCTATCGCTATCGATGACTGTCAAAGGTAAGTACGCTGTGTGCTTCTTGAAGGAGACTCGGACTCAGCAGGACCCGACGACGGGGATTCGATTCCCCTGGTAGTCCTTGAGGATGAGGCGTTGGAACCGGAGATCTTGACGTTGAATTGTGGGGATGAGTTGCTTGAGTGTTCTCCATGACACCATCGAAAGAGACGATCCCGAGTCGACCTCCCTGTGGAAAGGCTGGTTTTCGATGGCTACTGTAACTCGGATTTTCTTAGTGTCCAAGGTTGAGGCGTGACTGATAGTGATAGTATGGTGAGCCTCTTCTCTCTGCAAAGGTCGATTTCTGTAGGATTGGTTTACTGGCGCTCGCCTTACAGGACGGTTTCCTGTCGATTGGCGATAGTTGGTCCCTTTTGAGGCCTGGCTGGTTCCCGGCAAGCTGCGGCAGACCCGTCCGATGTGGCCTCGTTTCCCGCATTCATGGCAGAGTGCGTCGTGGAACTTGCATTCGGACCTGGCATGGTTGGCTCCACATCCAGCGCAAGGGCATACGGGCTTCGGGTAGTGGTCTCGGTTGGACCGCAGTCGATGGACCCCTTCTTCATCGCTATCTGACGATGAAGAGAGGTCCTCGTGGTGTGTTGTCGCGAGCTGCCCCTCTGCACTAGGTGAGATTTCGCTGGCCGGTGGTGGTACCGGAGCGCAGTTTCAGCGTAGTTGTGCAGCCGACTTCTTGGTTGCCTCTGCCGCGGTAGCATCGGCAATGGCGTCGGCAAGGTTGATGTTGCCTTTTGTCATCAGCTTGCTTTGGACGCCTGGAGCATCTAATCCAAGAATTATGCGATCTCTTAGTGCTTCTTCGAGATCAGTGAATCCGCAGAGGCCTCCCAAGTTACGGAGGTCTGCTATGAAGTCGGCCACGCTTTCACCTTTTCGCTGGTTTCTTTGATAAAACTCGAGCGTAGGCATGGTAGGAGCATAGTGGGCTCGCAGGATAGGTTCGAGGTCGTCCCAATCCATGGCCTTCACTTCTTGGGGTTTGGCTAGTGCTTTAGCCATCTTAAATACAGTTGGACCACAATGCGTTAGGAACACCGCCCGTTTCTTTCCTGGTGTGGCATCCTTTAGGTTGTTCGTCTCAAGGAACATTTGGAAGCGATCCATGTAGGACTCCCAGTCCTCTTGTGTCGGATCGAACGGAGCGGGTGGTACGATGCTGCCGGACATGGTTCCGTTGTTGGCGCCGTCTGTCACGTGCTCGGTATTGCTTCTGGGTTCCATTGGTTCAGTTGTCTCCATATCCCATCCTCATCGCCAGTGTTAAGTTTTGAGCATGGGTGAGAAAGAATGGAGACAAGCTTCTGAATGGTGAACTTCAGCTCTTTATTTACATCATAACTTGCTCAATTGAACAGCAGTAAAATCTGCCTTATATAGGCAAACCTTGTAATGATTAACCAATAATGAGCTAGAAACGTTAGCTCTTAAACCAATAAGACCTTTCTGTTAAGGGCCAATCGGATTCCCCAGAACGGGCCAATCCGGTCCGGCTGCTTAACAGCCAATTAGAAGTGCAGGGCCAGAACCCTGCATTTCATTCCAAGCTCATACTTTATGAGTTATATTGCATACACAATATAAACAATACACTTTCTATTCAAATAGACACTTATTGTGGTCCAGAATAGCTATGATATGGATGTCAACAGAATTAATAACTAATATTCAAGAAATAAATATTGAAACAAATACTTGGGCAGATCACAATCCAATGACAATTAAATGGAAAGGACAAAAAAGAAGATCTAGATGGATGTTAAATAATACTATTTTAAAGGGAAAAGACTTCACATAGTGGATGGAGAAAAAATTGGCTTTTTTCTCTAGAGGAAACAAAAAAGAAGATACATCAATTCAAAATGTATGGGATACAATGAAGGCATATGTTAAAGGCTTGATAATAGACTATACAAGGAAAAGGAATACTATGAAAAGACTAGCCTCTAAGGCCTTCGAGGATGAGTATAAAAGGCTTGAAAAAGAGCTACAGAAAATGCCACAAAAAAGGACATCAAGCTAAAAATGGATATAATTAAACATAAAATGGGTCAAATAGAAAAAGAAGAATTAGCACAGAAAATTAGAGGTGCTAAACAGAACTACTTTGAAGACACAAACAAACCAGGTCGATGGTTAGCATACAAATTGAGAAAGGAGAAAGAATCAAGGAAAATATTGCAATCAATAGATGACCAAGGCCAAGTTTGCTGTGGTAGTAAAGAGAAGAAGGAAATCATTCGAGACTTCTATGGGAAACTATATGTGCAAGAGAATATTGATGAGGAAAGAGTTAAACAGTACTTGCAGAATGCTAATTTACCTCAGATACCTAAAGAGATTGAAACAATGTTAGAAAGCAATATAACGATGATGGCGTTAACTGAAGCACTCAAGAAGCAAAATAATGGAAAGGCACCAGGCCCAGATGGACTTCCGGCAGAATTTTATAAAACATTACAAGAATCGTTGAATCTTCCATTGCTAGAAGTTATGAATGAAATTATGTTAAAGAAAAAGATACCTAAATCATGGTCAGAAGCCTATATTACACTTATTCCAAAAGAGGAGGCCGATCCATTACAAATTAAGAACTATAGACCCATTTCTCTACTAAATGCAGATTATAAAATTTTTGCTTCAATATTGGCAGAAAGACTTTAAAAATATTTAAATAATTTTATTCATCCTGATCAATGGATGTCTGCCAAAGAGGCAAATTAAAGACAATATGAGAGTAATCTTGGACACCTTGGAATACTATGAGGCACATCCTGAAATACAAATGGCTCTGATATTTCTAGATGCACAGAAGGCATTTGATAATGTGAATTGGTGATTCATGTTATTATTGCTGGAACAAATGGGCTTTGCTAGAAAATTTATTCAAGCAATAGAAGCTATATACTATAAGCAAACGGCGAAGGTAATGATAGAGGGAGAATTGACAGACTCTATCAATATAAGAAAAGGAACAAGGCAAGGGTGCCCACTATCACTTTTGTTGTTTGTGTTAACTTTGGAAGTGCTAAACAGAAATATTAGAGATGAAAAGAATATAAAAGGAATGAAAATCAAAAGGAAGAATTTAAGCTGCAAGCATTTGCAGATGATCTGGTTTTCATCTTAGAAAACCCTTCAGAAACAGCATCAAAATTGATAGAAAGGATAGAGATATATGGAAAGGTGGCTGGTTTGAAAATAAATAAAGATAAGACAAAGATCTTGACAAAGAATATGCTATTAAGACAAAAGGAAAAACTGGCAGACCTATTGAAAACTCAGCTCATGAATAAGATCAAGTACTTGGGGATATATTTGACAGCAAGATGTAGTACACTAAAAGAGAATAATTACATCAAACTTAAACAGCAAACTTAAACAGCAGATAGTGCTAGATCTGGAGAAATGGGAAAATTTACAATTGTCACTAATAGGGAGAATTTCAATTATCAAGATGAATATATTACCCAGAATTTTATATTTGTTTCAAACAATTCCAATTAGGCTTGGAAAAGATTACTTTGAAGATTTAAATAAAATTGTGTTGAAATATATATGGCAAGGTAAGAAAGCGAGAATAAAGTTAAAATTTTTGCAAGATGCTAGAATTAGAGGAAGATTTGGTTTGCCTAATTGGGAGTTGTACTATCAAGCTACAAATCTGATGTGCATTAAGAAATGGATAACACTAAGAAATACTAGATTGTTGATATTAGAAGGACATGATTTGTTGTTGGGGTGGCATGCTTTTTTATGGTATAAAGAAACTAAAACACAGGAGTATTTTAGAAGACATTATATACAGGAGTCTCTGGTTAAACTGGGAGAAGATTAAAAGACAATGTTATTTGAAAATTCCAGTCTGGTTATTGACTATTGAAGCATTTTCTTATCCTATAATATACAAAAAGGAACAAACAATTAGATATGGTGAAATATTGAATGAAAAGGGTGAACTCAAATCTATACAAAAGCTAGAGGAACAAGGTATAAAGATGAATTGGTTTTCATATGCACAAATACATTCAAAGTATGATAAAGATTTTAAAATGGAAGGTTTCTGTGATAAATTGACTGATTTAGATAAGATTTTGACAGGTTCTGATTAAAAAGTGATTAAAAAACTGGATGGATATTTATTAGAAATTAAATTAGAAGAAGAACAAGTTAAAGAAACTATGATTGCTTGGGGGAAGAATTTGGATATGGGATGGATTCAGAGAAATGGCAAAAATTGTGGTCTTAAAATTATAAAATGACAATGTCAATAGCATATAAAGAAAATTTGTATAAGATGTTTTACAGGTGGCATTTTCCCCCCGACAAGAATAGCAAGAATGTTCAAGAATAAATCCGAAAAGTGTTGGAAATGTCATCAGACACCTGGCTCATATTACCATATGTGGTGGACTTGTGCGGAGGCTAAAAAATACTGGACTAAAATCCACATGTGGTTGGAAAAAATGACAAAAAAGCATATAGACTTGAAAGCAGATATATTTTTATTGGGAATTTTACCTGAAATATATAATAAAGTAAATTATGATTATCTTGTAAAACATGAATGAATAAATGTATAGTCAAATGATTGATTAATAATGATACCAAGGTATTTAATTTTTGATTGAAAATATGGGATTATATGTAATGTAATTGACTACCAAATGGAAGCACAAAACAATTTGTAAACCAACTGGCACACTGCATGTACACATATGGAAGATAGCTTGATGTTTTTATGTTTTGTTTGTTTATGTTTGTTTTAACAAAACCAATAAAATTTAAAAAATAAATAAATAAAAGAAAAATTAAAAAATAGAAATAAATAAATAAATAAATAAATAAATAAATAAATGACAAAACGCCTATTGCAACAAAAGCATATTTTGATGAAAGTTGTGTACAGATATGGATATATTAGGTAGTGTGCCCAATAAAGAGTCAATGCAGGTTCAGACTTTCTGGCTTGCATCTATCCAGATCTTTGATATGCACAGCTAGACAAAGGATAACAGATGACATCATAAGAGAGTTGGAAGGGATCTTGGAGCTCTTCTAATCCAAACTCTGCTCAAGCAGGAGAGACCTTGTTAAGCAAATGGCTTTTTTTCTTCTTTAAAAGCTCCTGTCATGGAGAACCCACAACTTCTGGAAGCACCCATTCAAATGAAATTAATGAAATAGTTGATTATTTCCTTGTATCAACTTGAGAATGCAGTTCCTTCTTATATTCAGGAGGAGGAGGAGAATGATGATGGATGATGATGATGATGATGATTTTGGACTGGGTTATTGTGGGTCCAGCCCATTTGCTTCCTCTTGGGTGCATGTTTAAGTTCTGGGAATCATGTAATATAGAGCAAAGCCTTTCAAGCTCTGATAAATAATTCAATGTTAAGAAGATTTTCCTAGTGGGATTGGTCATTTTTTTACTCACAAAGCCTTGATACACCAGACTTCTGTGGGTGGTCCACTGGACTACTGGAATTTGGGGCTCCATCGTGCACCCCAAATCTTATCAAGGTAAACCCACAGGAAAATCCAGGGAAGTTCTATCATTATTAACATTTCATTTCCTCGATACATTTTTTTTTCCTTTTTCTTCCCAGGCTCTATTTGTTTTCTAATGGCAAAGACTGTACCAAAAGTGTTCTCATAAAATGTACTTTTGCTAGCTAGTCATCTGCCCTCCCGCTGCATTTGTGAGTTAATCTATTTCATTTACAGATGCATCCGAATGATAAATAGACAACTAATGTCAACATACTTCATATGTTTGCCATCAAATGAAGGATGAAGGAGGTTGCTACAGGGTTTGCTTACTCTTGCTCTCAGTGCTCTCAATGTTTTATTTTGCCTTTTTTATAAATGACCGGAGCACATTTTTAAACTCTCGGGGGTGGGGGTGGGTGGGAACGACGACAAAACACCAATTTCATCAAAATGCTGTGGCATTTCTCTGTAATATTAATGAATATTGAGGAAGAAATGCCATCTTGGAATTATTAAACTGAATGCTGTTAGTTTATTTTCAGCATTTTTTTTCCTGGTTACAGAAGGGAGAAAATAATGAACGCCTGAAACATGCTAAATTTCCCTTTGCCTCACATTTCTATTTTAACTGAGATTAAAAGTATCGTGGCTCCTTAGAGTACATGTAATTTATTTTTACATGAGTTGTTCTGCATCATTTCCGTGTCATCAAATTAGGTAGTTTAATCAAGGAACATTTTTATGAAAATACAGTTGTGAGTTTCTAAAGCATGTTTGTCTCATTTTTCACACCTTTCTCCCTTGAAAACATTATAACTGAGTCACAAATCAGTCAAAGTACTGGAGACCGGGCAGTTGTGGACACCCACATCTTATACATTGTTTGGCATGTTTGAAAAATTATATGGGTCTCCACATTCAAAAATATATTGAATTTGAACTTGACCTTAGGAGATTCTTCCATTGTGCACCATTACAATACAGATTTGCCTTAAGTGCATACTCAACAAAAAAACATCAGCCAAACACAGTTCTTTCTGTGATAGGGAAATCTTCCTGGAGTACATTCTTGCCAACACATAGGAGACCCAGTTTGATACAGTGGTTAGGGCACTAAACCAGAAAACAGGAGAATATGAATTTCAGTCTTCCCTTAGTTCATGACAGCTGCTGGGGTGATTCTGTCTCCACCCCTTGTCAAGTGTTCCAAATAACCAACTGCAAACCAACAAACTCCAAGACAAACATGTCCTCAAAGTTCCACTTTATTTAAATTGTCATATTGGCAAGCTGAGAGTTCCAGGTTTTCCCTTCCCAAAAGTGAAATAAAAGATCCATCCCTTGCACCCATCAATGCATCACATGGCCCAATCAAATTTTTGTCCCAACTGGAGACATCTCTCCAGTGATTCTCTTCTAAGTGCAGGGCAACATGTCCTTGACTCTCTGAGAAAGAATGTTGTTGTGTCTAATCTTCTACCTTACTATGAAATACCCCACCACCACCCGCTCCCAAATTCCCAGACACTGAATGTGGCAGCCTCGAAGCTTCCAATTAAAAAATGGCTTCCAAGGTTGAGACCCCAATTCGTACCATGTAATGCAAATAATATTTGTCAAAGTCATCTTTGCATTTCAGAAACACTTCAATGTGTGTCTGATGTGTTTCTGTATGGAAAATGATTCTAACTTTTCAAATGCTCAATGGCTGAATTCCATCTTAGATTAGAAACCCCTGACAAATCAGAATAAGTGGCCGGGTGTTCTGTTGTATATGCAAGGGAGTATTGTGTTGTTTTCAATATATTTTCTGTCCATGGCAGCTCATGTACTTTGAAAGCCATGCAAGTAGTCCTGAACTTACAACAGTTCATTTAGTAATGTTTTGAAGTTACAACAGCAATAAAAAAACTTAGAATCAGTTTTCACATTTATGACTGTTGCAGCAACACCACCACCTTCATGGTCATGTGATTTACATTTGGATGCTTGACAACTGACTCACATTTATGACAGCTGCAGTGTCCTATGGTCACAGGATCCCCTTTTGCAACCTTCTGACAGGCAAAGTCAATGAGGAAGCTAGGTTCACTTAACAACCGGGTTGCTAATTGAACAACGGCAGTGATTCACTTAGCAAACATTAGTGAGAAAAGTCATTAAATGGGGCAAAGCTCATTTAACAAACTTCTCATTGAACAACATAATTTTGGGGCTCAATCATGGTCATAGGTTGAGGACTACCTCTATTGAGCAGAGTTTTATCAGCAAGGATTGACAGTTTACTCCAATGAAGTAGCTTTTCTTTTAGCCCACATATGTTGTTTCACTTCTTTCCACTATCAGGTAGCATTATTGATAGACAAGGAGGAAGATAATAAGATATTCACATATTTTAGTAAGCAACCTCTGTTTGAAAACCTAAGGAAAAACAAAATATCTGGGTTTGGACACATTGAATAGTGGAGGATATTTGTCACCCTGCTTCCTGGGATTTGTATGTAGTGAAGCTTTTATCTCAAAGAACAAATATGAATTCACATTTTGAATGTCATCAGGGCCCAGACTGTAGCTATAATAAGAGCCATTACTTGGGAAATTACTGAAGCTACCCTGCACCATTAATCACTGTACAAAGATTCAAATAGCATAAGTGGATTCAACAAGCTATCTCAGAATTTAGAGTTATTCACAACATTGCAGTTTGGAGGAATTCGAATGGGAGGTTTTGGGGAAATACTCCAACAGAAGCCTTTGTCAAAGTCAACATTGGCACTTGCCATGACTCAAGCAAGGGCATATCCAAAAGAAGCTCCACACCACTACATATTATGGAAGAAGATAGCAAATGTACAACAAACTAAATAATATAGCCAGTTCAGCTGAGTATAGGAAGTGTGCTATCCGCAATGGCTGTACATAGGTGCAGATATATTGATTCTTACTCAGCTTTTGGAGTAAATACTTAACATTAACATTAACATTAATGTTAATGTTAAATACTTAACATTAACATTCAGATTCAAATGCAAGTTTTGCAGGAACAAATGCCCTTTCAAATGAGTATATCATGTCCATTAGTGCAAAACCAAAGATGGTACCAAGAAGCCACATCGTTTAGTTTCACATGAATTGAACTGTTCAGAGGATAATGTGGATCATTCAGAATGTGTACAAGAAGGAGCCTTAACATGATGCAATGTTTGTAACGATATTAACTAATAGAAAGATGGAAGATAGCAAGATGGAAATTTGACTCTGCAGCTGACATGTCCATGAACCACCATAATATATTCTGTTGATATTTCAAGGATACTGCTTGAGGACATTATGTTTTCTCCATGATTATAATAGACGTTACGAAACTGATTTTTGATGCTGTGCTTTTATTGTACATTATGATATTTAAAAAATACACCTTGTTGCTGACCACTGATTGTTGTCCTTTCGTTTGGGGATGTGTTCAGTCCCAAATTGTCAGATTACACAAGCACATAAATTGCTTACTAATCTAGAACCATGTCTCCAATTGAATGGAACTACACTCACCAAGTGTCCTTGCTATTATTGTTGAAGTCAAGCAGTTTAATACCTATGTCTATGGCCATAGCTTCCAAATTCCTGTTGACCATAAATCTCTTTGGGAAAGTTTTCAAATATCAATGTTATCATTACAAATGAAGCACTAGAGATTATTGTATGTTTAAAGCTGATGATTATACACTTTCCTATATGTCAAGACAAACAATAACCATTACCGATGCTCAGATTCACCTACAAGAAACCAAGTGTGTTGTACTACAATTAATTTTGAACATCTTATTGCTAGAGAGCTTTTGCTTCAGGCTTATCAAACTATAAAATTAACTGCTCAGGATCCCAAATTATTAAATATATTAAACTTAGTGTGGAAAGGTTGGCTGGCTGACAAGCTACCATGCCAGGAGAATTTAAGGCATTTCAAAACCCACAAACATAGATGCCTGCATGAAGACTGTCTCTTCAGAAGAAGGACCATACTGTTATTTCAGAGGGGAGATATCAAATCATTCTAAGTGCATTGAACACAGCACATAAACATTTTGACTTAGAAATTGCATACATTAGGCAGAAACTGACTCAAACATCATACATGACATAATACCCTGAGAGCACTTAGATTCCCATTCCTAAGACTTCATGTTGATGGTGAAAGGCCATTTCAGGAAAAGAACTTCCTAATTATATACAGTCTACAGTAAGTAGTTTTAGCATCCTCACAAATGTCTTCAACAACAGCACGACACCAATTATTTGCAATTCATTGGGCGTCTGACCTGACTCAGACAACAAGTCGGCATTTATTTCAAAGGACTTGAAAGATTTTTATAGAAATAACCTGATCTAAGCCATCACTATCCCCTCCAATTATCACCAGGAATTCAGTCCCTCTGGGTTCCTTTAAAAGCTGAACTGCCTCCTGGGGACTTAAAGAAACATGTCTGAGATATTGCTGTTATCAACTCTTACTCTCTACTCTTGTATATTACATAAGTAGTTTTTTGAAAGAAAGTATGAAGCCAGATCCAATGCCATTCTCTTTACTAAAATTGGGATCTTGAGACTCATAGTGCACCAGATTTAGTGTGAAAGTAGACTAATATAGGACCATCACATTGATCAACTGAGACCTTCCTCTCTAGAGTCAATGAGCAACAATATACTGGTTGAAATATCGTATCCTAAACATTCAGGAGTTGACAAGCTAGGTAACATTTCTTGAAGTATCACAAGAATGAATTCATGATGACACTAGAACTAATTCTTTGCTTTCAGTATATAATCCCTTGAATCTTTTATATCAGTTGACTTGAGTTGATCCATGAAAAAGATCCCTTTTAAAATTTTTTGACCCTTTCTCATTTAGAAACAATTTATCTGAAATAAATTCCTGAAGCATGGTTGCCAGAGTCAAGATAAAGGTAGAAGTAAGACTTCCCATGAGTTGGAAGCCATCCTTCTATTTTTATTTCTTGTGTGTTTGTGCAGAGACCAGGAGAAGGGGAGTGGAGGGGTCTGGCTCCATGTTGCTTGTGGTTTGCCATTAACAAATGTGTAAGAAAACTTGGAGAATGATGAATTAGAAGAGGGGCTGGGAGTGAACATGGAAATAGTACAGCTGAAGGCAATATGGTGGGCCATTGCAGACAAAGAAAGACAGATCCATAAGGAGGGAAAGGTGACAATGATGGGAAGTGATAGCTCTTCAGTGCAAGGTAAACTGTTGAAAACATTACTTTGGAATTGATCAAGGAAATTTCTCACCTAAAGCATTTCCATTAGAAATGCTCCTAGTTCTGTTCAATGATTGAGTGGACTAGAATTGGAAGTTACAGGATCGGAATCATCATAAACTCAAAGAATTCTACCTCATCAACCAGAGAATCTAGCAATCAGTCAATTTTGTATAGCTGCAGAGTCTGGCAAATTGGGATAATCAATATGTTGCAGGATGATCTCAGCATCCTGAGAATCTAGGGTTATATTATCCAAAGTTAATATATTAATTATATTTGTCCTGCAGCAATGAATTTCTCAAAATTTATATTGTCAACCAGCTTGATGGGAATGATCAGCTCAACTCTTGCCCAAGCTCAACTCTATTGGAGTTCCTTGCTGGAAATGTTTACATGTTTGTTTGCTTATTTTTCCCCCCTTTTTTCAGCATTTTAAAATAATCTGATCTCATTCAGATTTCCTACTAGCTTTCTGGATTCCGATGCCAGACTCCTTCACTTAAAAGAAAATCAATTTTCGATCTGCTGAATAAAACGTCTAGTTTAGTTGTAGTTTCAGTCAAAGAGCAGAAAGGTTTGCACACATGCATTTAAAAGAAGATACCATAGAACAATTAACCAGGGCAAATATCTCTCATATGCTTGATTTAAGAATAATTATTCCCTTTAGGCAGCATGAAGTTATGCTATTAAAGAGTAACCATACTAGCTCAAAATCTGGCTATTTTTTCATACTAAAGTCACCCTGAAAATAGATAATAACATATATATTCTTCCAGTTTTTGTATTTCTTTCTCTTTAATTGGAGTTTTGCAGATTCTCCAAATTTTTCCACACAGGGCAGTGCAGGATCATATGTCTAATTGTTTAAACTCACTAGTGAATATATACAAAAAGTCACATTTTAGGAGGAAATACAAACAGGAGAAAAAAACATAGATAACTGCATTTTTAAAAAAAAAACAGTGGAAAAGCAGAGGTGCATTTCCATATTAAAAGCTACCTGCCCTTTTCAAATGCTGATTTCAGAATATATTAAAAGTGTTTGTTCCCATATAAATCCTTCAGGGCTCCTGCTGTTTTTATTTGTCAATGTATCAATTTATTCCAACCTCTGTTTTCTTTCTTTTAACTAGACATCAATCCAAAACAGAATTCCCTACTTGTGACACAATTGCCAGTTTTGCCTAAATCATTTTAGGAAGAGCCATGCCAAGAAGACACTTTGAAAGTTAGAAAATAAGGCAAATTTGGTCCATGCATTCATTGACATTCTCAAAAAAAAAAAAAAAAATTTCTAAAGCTTAGTGGGATAGGAGACCACACTCTTTTCTTTTCAGGAAAATTTGTCAAACACACTTGATCCTTTTAGTTTTAATAATGTTTCCTTCAATTCATCTATACATACATGGAGCTCTAATTTTCTGTAACTCTTTAAGTCAGTTAGAATACTGACTATTTTAGACAATTATATTTTTTGTTTTTCCAGTCCAGTCCTGTGGAGGGGATACAGGTATCTGCTTAAAGAAATAAAACTGAAATCCCCTGCAGAAATTGAATGGAGACCACCTGAGACCAGACATTTGCTTACATTCAATATATCAATGGGTATAGAACATCGTAGTCCATCTCTTGTAATTACTTGTCAAGACTTCCTTTTCTGCAAAGTAAATCTGTTTCATTGAAGCAGTATAATTTTACAAATAGGATCATATGGGTGATAATTTTGTGTGTGTGTGTGTGTGCATGCACAGACAGTTGAGTTCTAGATAGAAAATACATTTATTTGCTCTACAAATTGGATCTACAAAATGTGAATGTGTATATATGTCTCTATCAAATTATTCTCTTCAAGGAGACAGCCATGTTCGCTAAGTGTGAAGGAAGGAGTGTAGAAGCTGGGGGCAGAATTAAAAGAGGCATCATCCTAGAATCTCTACATAGCCACAAGCAAGCTATGTCCAATCACTCTTTAAATAATTGTTTAAATAATTGTTAACAAGGAAGTGTTAACTATTAGTTGAGAATATTCCTGTGCATAGGCATGTGTAGCAAAAAAATAAGTTTAATTGGACCTGATTTATATTGACTGTTTCCTAGTATGATTTGATTGCTTATTGTACCCTATGACTATCATTAAATGTTGTACCTTATGATTCTTGACAAATGTATCTTTTCTTTTATGTATACCGAGAGTATTTGTACCAAGACAAATTCCTTTTGTGTCCAATCACACTTGGCCAATAAAGAATTCTATTCTATTCTATTCTATTCTATTCTATTCTATTCTATTCTATTCTATTCTATTCTATCTTTCTGTTTTGACAATTCAATCCATTATTTCCTTCCTCCCAGCCATTCAGATTTCTGTATTCACAGGGCTGTTTTATTTATTAAATTTTATGTCTCCCATATCCCCCTACAAGGTGACTCAGGGTGGACTTTTATGAACCTGTTATTAGATTCTCCTTCCAAACATATGTGTTTCAGAATGTCTCTTGCAGGTTAGAAGAGCCAGGAACTGGTGACACAAGGACTGACACTCAGAAATAGCAAAAGCACTTATATATCACTCCACAATGCTTTAAAGCCCTTTCTAAGTGGTTTACAGAATCAGTATATTTCCATCCCCAGCAGTTTTACCTTGGAAGGATGAAAGGTTAAGTCAACCTTGAGTCAATCAGAATCAAACTGCTGGCAATTGGCAGAATTAGCCTGCAATACTGCATTCTAACCACTGTGCCAACACGGCTCTTAAATAAAATTATTAGAGTAGCAATTCTAGCTGGCAAGGCTGGTGAGATATACAACACAGCAGCTCTGCCCTTATTAACCATTGCAAACTGGCCAAAGTTTCTATCAGAGCAACAAGGTGAGGTGGCAGCTTATTCAGGGAGGCAAATAATAGTCTGGATTGAAAGAGAAACTGGAGCAGGCGAAGAAGCTCCCCAAAGACATGTGAACAGTGTTCATACTCATTTGATACACATGTCACTATAATTGTTTCAAGTCTGAATTCACATATTAGACGTATTACTTTAGAACAGGGGTGTCACACTCAAGGTCTGGAGGCTGAATCCGCCCCAGGGTGCTTACATCTTGCCCATGGGGCTACCCTAGAAACAGCGAAGGACTGGCCCACGGTGCCTCTGCCAGCAAAAATGAAGTTCACGTGTGCTGCGTGTGCCACCTCCAAGCTCAGCTTTCTCTGGCAGGGGGTTACAGAAGGCTGTCCCAGCCAAAAACAGAGCTTGGAAGCCGTTTTTGCTGACAAAGCGCTCCTCCCACCACAGGCGCCCCAGAACATGTGTCACATCATGCTGGCCATCCCTATCCTTGCCATGCACGCCCCCCCCCCAGATGCAGCCCTCAATGAATCGAGATTGACACCCCTGCACATCTGTTTGACACCCCTGCACATCTGTTTAAGAATATAACCAAAATAGAAATAGCTCTGGCTATTTCTTTCTTACTTTATTTAATAGTCTTTCCTTCTTCATTGTACCATCCTATTTTTTTTTCCTTTATTGCTTTAATTTAAAAGCAAAGCATTACCTTTAAACACAAATCTGACTGGAGAGTAAGGAAATGCAAATGAACCAGACAAATTTCAGAACTAATCAACTTCAACAAGCAGGTATTTCTGCTTTATTTGCATTTCCACTTACTCTCCAGCCAGGTTTGTGTTCAAGGGTAGCACACTGCTTTTAAATTAAAACAATAAAGAATTGTGTGGTTTTTTTTTTTTTAAAAATGCAGTTGCACAATGAAGAAAGAAAGCCTATTTAAATAAAGTAAGAAAGAATTATGTGTCAAATTTCTTCTTGAAGCATCTGGCTTGGCTCACAATGAACAATCAACTTACATTGAGTTTTCAGTTCTTCATTTTTAATTCCAGTGACTGTGTTATTTAATGATAATGGTGTCTACACAAGCTTTTGTTGTTTTTTAAAAGAATTATGTGTGATTTTTTTTTTTTTGAGTCACCTTTCTAAGTATAAGAAAGGATAACATAAAGGGAGGGGATAAGAAGTAAAGAAAAAGTAAATTTTAAAGAAGTCTTGTATTGGGGCTATACAACAACTATCCAATTATATCAACTATGGGTCTCAGAAGTAACCCAACCCCCCGTCATACCATTAGAAAGATAATCTACTCAAAGGAATGCATTATAGAACAAGGAACTCCTCAGATCCCAATGCTTTCAACCTCCCTATTCAATTTATACTTGGTGTATCTGCCTTGAGTGAAGAATCTTAGTAATATGCCTTAAGAAGAGACCTTTTCAAGAAGGCAGTGTCTATTTCTCTGCCTGATTTGATTAGAAGTTCAGATACTCCAAGATTCCAAGGTGGTTTATCCTGCCATCTAGCAGGGATTTCAAGTATTGTATTTGCTCACAATGAATAAGCTCCAAACAATGAACATTTGTGGAAGGGGAGGGGAATCAAGACACTGAAATCTATATGCTAAAAAAAAAAAAAAAGAGGTCTGAATTGCAACATGGTCATGTTATCTATTTATACCAACCTGTTTTCATCTGACTTACAATAAACATCGTGAACCATTTATAATCAGTACTGTATCATAAAGTAATCAATGAAAGACAGATGTGCAAAGTGATCAAGTCCAACTATTAAAATCTAAGGGAAATATTAAAATTTCAGCTTTACGACTTTTCAACTCTGAAGTGAAATAAAATTGGTCTATAAAAGAAAACAGAGTGAGGGAAAACCTCAAAGCCTTCTTTGACAGAATGCTCCATAAAAAAAACCTCCTGAAAAGGCCTTGTGTCTCATGTTTCTTTAATTGGCTGATCCTACCTTATGGAATGATTTTGTGCCATAGAGTCTGCAATCCCCTACATCAGAGGATGTGGGCACGTTTTTAGTTGCCACTTATCTATCTCTCCAGCCAGATGTATTCCTACTGCCCCTTGGTAGTGGATGTGTTCTGTAATTGTAGTAGCCTTGGGCATCAAATTTGCAGTATAATATAAATACCTATTCACAAATAAGCTCCACTTAATTCAACACAATGTATTCCCAGCTCTGGCCTTACAGTGCCATCAAAGAGTGCCCGATTGCCTATCATTTAATTTATATCAGGACTATAATTTTGTGCTATAAGAGAGAAATAGCAGCTGAATGGCCCACTTCAGAGACTGAACTGGCCTTCAGCATTTTCTCCAGTTTTCATCATTCCTCTCAGTCAACCTTTATAACCTTTCCTGACTAAAAGATCCTCCACCACCACCACCTCCAGCTTGTATTGCTCTAATTTAAATAGCAACTATTTGGATGACATTGTTCCAATGTCAATATTACTGCAAATAAATTCTGTAATACTAACTGTCTGGCAATTCTGAATAAAGTCAAGCTCATAAGCAGGCTTGTCATTGTTTCTAGGTAATGACAAAATCACATTCTGAAACGCACATCAAAGGACTCGATTGATGTAATTTGCTTTGTTTTATATTAATGTGTTTGTGCAGTGACCAAGTCCAACTCCTTTGAAATTAGCTTATTTAAAATTGCCAAACAAATCAATGGAAGCCAACCCTGTTATTATAACCTCAGCCTGATCCAAAGAGGGAAAATACACTTTTATTCATAATGCATTTCCAGCCTGTGCTGTGAACATTGCCCCTCTGTCCTTTATATTGATTTCCTGACTTATTTCACCAATTGCAGAATATTTGCAGGCTAGAAAGCATATTTTGGAGCATTTTCTGAGAGCCAGTTTGGTGTAGAGGTTAAGGCACCAAATTAGAAAACAGGAAACTGTTGTAACCATTTATAGTTCCTCAATTTAATATAATATAATTCAGCTGATATTTCTGGAAAGGGAAAACCTGGGAGAAATGCAATCTAAACACATTATGATGTATAATTTGAAATACTGCATGTACTACCTTAGTCAAAGCATGATTGGTTTCCCAATAGAGGTTTTGAAATTGATACCGTGAGCAGTTTTCATGTTGATTCCAAATGAGTTTTTCTACTACAAAATTAAATATAGTCCATGTGTATATTTCTAACCATTGGCTGTGCATGTCTACAAGCAGCCTGAGTTTGAGGTTGTTCACTTTTCTGTATTTAAAATAGGTGGCAATTTGATTTGAGTTAAGATGATAGAAACTTGATACCTACTGCTTCTCCTTCTCTATCCTCCACCTCCCCCATTCCTTTATACTAAGGATTGAAAAATCAATTTATAATGCATGCACTGCCAAAATAGATAGCATTGTTGACACAGAGGCAACTGACAGTAGAGTTTGCAGCAGTGGTTACTTTCTACTCAGAAAATTATCAACCCCCCACCAAAGAAAAAGTATTTAGAAAGATGTAGTAAAAAGGAGATATGCAATTATAGAATTAATGTGATAGAAAAGCATCTATGATAAATAAATGCATTGATTAAAATGCACATTTTTGAGGGAAACTGTATACAATTTTTTAATCTTTGGGAATATTTCATAAAATAAATGATGATTCATTTATTGACTGGGATAATATGGGAAATCTAACACCAATATCAACCAGATATAGATAAATTACATATATATTGTGTGTTAGTGTATTCCATAGACTGCCAGATATAGACCCATAAATTAAGTCACTGGTTTCGGATTAAGGGCATGAGTTGGATTCAATCATAATTACAACATATTTATTTCATGTTTTGTTGAACTCAGTGGGGTTACTCACTGTAACTAATTAACTCAATCCAATATATAAAAATGACATCTGTTCTACAATCCAATGTTCCTAGTGAAATCCAAGCAAAGTTGTTAGCCTCAGAAGAAATTCACAAGAAGACAAAAAGGACTAAAAAAAAACAATCCCGAATTGTTGGGTGTAATTATGCAGAATAGTGCAGAGAAGAAAATGTTATAAAAAAAGAAAAGAATTACTATACTGATTTTTTTAAAAAAATAAATTCAGTTCCTGGAACAGACTTCTTTTCAAGCAGAATACTTTATCAAGCTTCCTGAAGAAAGTGCAAGAGATCTGTGTTGCTTCAGGTGAGATTGAATTATAGTTCCCAGAAATCCCAACCAGTATTGATTAGAAATGCTGGGAGATGTAGTTAAGTGACATACCAGGAGTACATGTTCCCCATTTCTACTATTCCAGTGTTATCCTGTTCTCTTTTAGCCTGGCACTCCTACTTAGACACGTTGTATAATTTCCAATGTAGCTTTCCTTTCCTGCCCATTGAATGTGTCTTTATGTTTTTCAAGTTTCAAATGTTGTTGATAGAGCATGTCAAATTGTTCAACTTTCAATTTCCAAACATTATGGGTTCTCAAAAGCTGTGACATGCCTTCGGGATTGCAAAGATATTTTGGTTACTTTAATATAATTAAGATGTGCTTCTTAACTACTCACATATCATAACTTTTTAACATTTTGTTTGTTTCATTTGATGGACATAGGGAAGAACTTGGACTCATCTTTAGTACCTCAGATTGCATGACCACAAAAAAGATCTCCCTCTCTCTCTCTCTCTCTCCCTCTCTCTCTCTCTCTCTCTGTCTGTCTCTCTCTCTCTCAATGTCAAGAAATAAAACCCTTATGTAAAGCAAGAGTTACCTAAGAATGGATAGACTCTCTTTTACAGCATGTGTTCAAAATGGAGAGTCCTCTGTCAAAATTCCTACATTTGGGATTCTATGGAGCAGGAGGCCCCATTTGTGGTCTAAACAGTTATTGCTGAACTGATAATTGTAGAATTAGGAGTGTGAAAATCTACATCAGAAACATTTTTATTTGGAGGTTCGTCCCATATTTTTTTTTAATCTAAGCATTCTTCTCAATAGGTGTACTTGAAAATTCAGCAGTGAAAATAACGTCAGCATAAAATATGAAGTATTGCTGTGTTAAGTGATGCAGTTACTTTATTCGCATATCAACAGAATAAAAAGAAAAAACCCCTTCCCCCCAAAAAAACCACTTTATGGGCATTTTCCTGAAAAAAAGAATAGGATTTAATGGGATCTACTTCCATACTTCCTTGCTAATTCTCAGGCCAAGTCACCAAACAGGAAACTGATTTCTGACATGCCTGCTCATCTCTGCAATGACCAAATTCAATGAAGTATTTATGCTGAAGGGGAGCCATGCAGGGAAAACGGACCCCTGGGTCCTTCGTTAGTCCTTTCGTCTGGATGCAGCTCTACCCATAAAAAAGCTGAATCATGTTATGTACTTCCAAGAATGAAGTCCTTTAAAAAGAATTTGAATGAAATGAGATTTCTGCACCCAACCAGAGATAGAATTGCAGTCAAAAGAAAGAAAGAAAGAAAAAAAATAAGTATTGTTTTCTTTTCTTTGGAGGAATTTACTCTTCATTAATTCATTTGCAAATAAGGGGGAAAATGCTTATTTTCCATGTACATAAGACAGAATTAAATTGAATAGAAATGAGGTTGATGAAGTAAATAGCTTCTAAATTTGTTTATATTGCAAATTGCATCCACACAGCATAACATAAACAACAATCCTACCACTAACGGGATAAATCTTGAGGTGGAACAAAAATCAAAGCCAACATGACTTGCAAACTGTCTGAATAATGGTCTGCACCTTTAAACTCAAGGCTTAATAGGATTTGGAAATGCCGATCAATGGAGGAGCATTTTAAGATATGCTCTATAATGTACTGGATGAGGTGAAGGAGAATGAGTCCATCATAAATATGTTCAGAATAGCAATGTCATCCAGCAGTTTTCTCAATTACACTTCAGACTTTCAGTCAATGGAAACATTCCTTTTTCCCCACATGGACAGACAGGACAACCATTAAAAGATTAGACAGTGGCCAAAACAGTTCACAAAAACTATGCCTGTGAACAAGCTGCACTGGATTTCTTATTGTAATGTTCCATGTCTATATATCCCTGTTATCAAAATTCCTGGTGATGTATTATATTGCAACTAGCAAATAACTTGAAAGCAGTTTAATTGATGTGAATTTTCCTTTAAGAACCTGGACAAATTTTGAGATTGTTGAGTGAGCTAACAACGTGTGCTAAGCCAGAGACCTTTAATTCCTTGTAAAATTAGGTTTGCTGATATCCCATCCTTTGAATGAAAGCAATGACGGTTTAACTTACTTAAATATGTTCCATTTTATCCTGCAAATTTTTCCTCTCCTATAATAAAATGCACAGTTATTTGATTCATTACCAGGAATCACTGGTGAACCCATAGTAGAAGAAAAATATATTTCTGCATTCAGGGCAGATCATTCAGAAACCACCATAGACTTGAGAGTGTTCTCACTCCTGCCCCTCTACTGGATTGGAAATTCAATCATGTAATAATGCTTCATCTAAAACAAATGATCTATGGGATTTTTAAGGTGTACACAACATATTGGGAAAGAGGAATATAAAAGTGGGGATGTAAATTATTTAGTAGCTTAGTGATGCAGACCAAGGTTCTTTTCACCACAGCTGTCAATAGGAAATCTGCATTGTTCGCAATGAAAACTTCACTGCAGAGGACAAGTCATGAATTCAGGTTATGCGCAACAGCACCCACCACTTCAACTGGGATTTTGTCATATATTCCATGTTGACGGTGTACAATTCCTTCTACCCATCAAGTAATTACTCAATAGCACAATTTAGTTCTTACCTCCTAAAGCTTGTTTCATTACAAATTCCATGATGATGGCTTTAGATTCCTTCCCACCAGAGCAGTTCTCACATGCAAGTCAGGTGGAGACAAATTCCTGAGGTTCAGCCTGCAGCTGAATTCACAAAGCAAGAGAGGGAAAAGAAGGCATTAGGGTGGGCTATAGCTTTCTTCACTTAGTTCCTTCTGCAGTGGATCTACTTGTCTTTTAAGAAATCTGCTAGGTTGAAAATGCTCGGCGTACATACATACAAAAAAATGCACACAACATGTCTCACACTGAAGTTTCTTGCTCATGCTTTGGATAGCTAGAAAGTATAACATAATCTGTGAAATGCACTTTAGGGAGGCTGATAAAGGGCATAATGTTTTGCTGCTGGGTCATCATGGGATAGCCTAAATTTATAGGGAGTAAAATCTGAATTTAGGTTGAAATCTGAACTTAGCCTGAATCAGATGACTATTTGTTCTGAATTTTGTAAAAAAAAAAAAAAATGTATTTTTAAAAATCCCAATAGAATTTAAGTTTCAAAAAAAAAAAAAAAAAAAAAAGACAAATGAACATAGCCATTTTCTCAGTCTTAATCTATTTTCCAAAATAACTATTTAATAGGATTTTCCAGAATTGTTTTTTCCCCTTTTTTAGATTGCACCATTATAAGGAGCTCTAAAGTTCAGCGCAAAAATCATCGGGTTTAATCTTTTCCTATCTGACACAAAGTTAAACTTCAGTAATCCTTAGGGGATTCTTGAAAAAATGCCCAGAATTGGGGAAGTAATAGCTCTTCAAAACAGAGGCAGTGCTGGGGGGCATTTGAAGGTTGAATCACTGATGCTTTTGGAATGCTCAAGCAGCATCCTTCTCTGCTGGTAGCTTCTCATGGCCAGCCTCATCTGCATCACTCGCTAGAACCATCATGCTAGTCAAATTAAGTTAAACACCAAATACATTTTTAAATATGTCATTATTTGAAACAGACATCACTATCACAAATGCACAGAAAACTAAAAGCTGGGCTAGTCCTATCTTCAAAACACAAAGATTTTCACACATATTATGTATAATATGTACACACATCATTCAGAAGTTTTCTTTGGATTAGCACAATGGATTTGATTATAGTCACTGTGGCATAGAATTTTCAATTGTGGCCACAAAGTTAAGGCAGTGATCTTGCAAATCAGCATGATTATGAATTTTCATGCACAAAAACTCCAAAAGTAGATAACCCTATTTAAAAAAAAAAAAAGAAAGAATAAGAAATTTAGCTAATAATATCTCTTCTCCCGTGATTCTGCAGAGAAAATAAAACATGCTCCAAATTAGTCCAAGGCAAAACAAAAACGTTTAAATCAAACTTAAAAAGAATGCCATTGAAAAGACCTAATTAGCTGTATTTTTCTAAAGAAGAAAGGAAATCGGACTTCGTGAGAATTTATCAAGAGGAAATACAGTGCTGCACCAATTAACCATTTTCTAGCTGAAAACTTCTGTGATGAAGAATGGCTAACATTAGTGGTGGGGTGGATCAGTTCCTGCACCAAAGAGGTACATGTTTCAAATTCCAACGAGATTATAGTAACACTACATACATCACTACGCAAACAACAATTGGGGTAAAAGGTTTCTTTTTGCTTCTTTTTTTACAAGAAGCATTTAAATAATAATGTATCATCAGAGGCTTTGCATGGGAAGCCCAGCACCAGTGCCTGCAGTTCCACTTTAGAGAGGCTTTCATGTGCACTACACACACCAAAACACTGTCCCATAGAGCCATCACAATACTTTCCAATTCTTCTGCACAGCCAACTATCAATTTATGCAACCATAAAGTCATGCAAACCACAACGGCCACCACTATACAACGAGACAGGGGAAATTCCGACTTCGTGGAGCTGTTCTGAACAGCAAGGTATTTGAAGGAGAAGAGAGCAGAGACTGTTCGGCACCAAGGACAGTTTCTCGCGTCCGGGCGGTGCCAGCCTACAGTACTACTAAAGATACTCTACGGAATACGAAAGAATCAGCACCCTGGACAGCACCGTCCCTTTCAAAGACGGGGTGGGGGGTGTGTGTGTGTGGAGAGGGTACCTTTCTCGGTGGATGCGCTCCCGCAGTTCTGCGTTCCCTTTAAGTCGCAGCGAAGGCAAAAAGCTGCTTTTCTTCTTTTCTCAGCAGATCAAGCACCCTCTGTAGCCGATTCCATGTGTGCTTCAGGAGCGAACGCCTCTGTTTGAAGATATAGGAGCGGACGTAAGAAGTTCTCTCCTTCCAATAGGGTTCAGGCGCGACGCTGAGCCAGTAGCGGAGAACGAACGAGCCCACAGCGCCTTTACTTTCACTACTCCCTCTTTTTATCACGGGATTTCCGGACCATCCCACTGACACTATTCCCTCCTTACACACAACGACTGCTTCTTCCTCCTCCTCCTCCTCCTCCTCTTCTTCTTCCTCCTCTTCCCGCTCTACCGAGGCTGCTGGATCGGCATTTCTCGCCTAGCATTCGCCGCTGCCGCCGCCTCCCACCCACCCACCCACAACACACACACACACACACACACACACACTTGCGCCACTCCACCACCCCACGGTAAGGGGGTGCAAAAGCTTATATAGCAACTCCTCTTGCCGCAGGAGTCTGCCGGTCTCATACATACAGTTGGGAGATAAAGGGGGGGGGTCTGTTGGGAAGGTGGGGGGAAACCTAGCGTAACCTATAACCTAAGCTCTTTTTATTTATTTATTTTTAAACTCTTGTTTTAACAGGACAGGACTGAAAGGCGAGAGTAGATCATTTACTGAGCGGAACACCTCTGCTGTTTTCTTTAATAGCTTGCGGGACTGGAATAGGGCTGGTGGTGTGGTGGAAGGGCAAGGGGAGCCAAGTCAGCAGTTTTTTGTGCAAAGCCTCTCCGAAGCGACGCGCTATATTCTCAGGAGTCTAAACATCTGGGACGGAAAGGAAAGCTAGGAGACGAAAGGGAAAAAGAAAAAAGAAAAAAAGCTGGAGATGAACATAGAAAGCGTGGAAGCCGGTTAGAGGGGGCTTTCTGCTGCATTACAGAAGGATCCCCCTTGAGCTGTTGCTGATGGTGTGTCGATTTTGCAGCGTGCTTTGCCTCGCCCCTCTCATCCCCACGTTCCTTTCCCAAAGGGGCGTCTGAAGGTTAACGGTACAGTATGGCTGTTAGTTGAGGTCTATCGAGATGTCCAGACGCAGTCCTTGGCGAAAGGCGGGTCAAAAACAAAGTAAACCAGGACAGGAGAATGTCTGGCCCGGGGAAAGAAGTGGGAGGGAGAAACAAAAAGAAAAAAAGAAAAAGAAAGACGCCCCCCCCCCCCACACACACCTCTCTCTCTCCCAACCGGGGTGGGAAAAAGCCGGTTGTGAAAAAGGGGGGGGGAGTTTTCCCGCCCTTCAGTGGAACTCTCCTCGCCGCAGACCTTCTCCCGCGCCCGCCCCCATCAAAATGCTGCAATCGGATTGTCATCCTGACTCTGCTGCAGACCCGGTCAGCTGATGCAGCCTCCCAAAGGCTCCCGAGGTACCTCTGTTCTTGCATGACGGGAAGGAAGCGACCCGAAGAGACTGTAGCAAGGTGCCGGAGGAGATGAGGAGGGAGCTGTAGCCAGAATGACCAGGAAGCAGTCCAATTACAAAAGGTCCTCGGAGCCCGTTGGAGACGGCAAGGGAGAGGGTCGTTGCTAGAAGGTAGAGAGAGGGAGCGAGGGAGAGGGAGCTAGGAGAGAGGGGGAGAGAGAGAGAAGTGGGTGCTGAGGCTCCAGCTGGATTCAAGGTCAAAAAAAGGAAAGCCTAGATTCGCACGTGTGGAAAAGGGAAGAAGATTGGGAGCCTGCAAAACCTGATCCTAGCCTTCCTTGTTCCATAGAGTACCTTGTTCCAGGTAAGCATCATGTGGATTGCCAGCAGGTCACTTTCAGAAGAGATTTCCGATTTTTTTTCCTCAGAAAGAAAAAAATGGACAAACGTAGATTGGTACAGCAATTTTTTTTTAAAAAAAAGGAAAAACGTTGTGGCATCTTAAATATTAATAAATAGTTTCCCCCTTAACGTATTGCAGCGTTTAACTGATGACCTAAATTATTGACCCACAAAACTTTCCACTATAACAAATTCAGTTGCTTTTAAAGCAATGCAGGCTCCTTGCTTTTCCTGTTTCTTGACTCAGATTTGTGATATTCCTATTCTTCCACTTCCCTCTTTTCCCTGGGGCTGATTGCATTTCCACCCCACCCCCTAAATTTTGGGTTGTTTTGATTACCACAGCAACTGTAAAAAGAGTGGCAGATCAAGCATTAAAGGACCTGAGTTACATTTCATTTCACTTCAATCCACATAAATTTACATATCACCCTGAAAGCAATTCTGGATGGCATAATTTGTTAAGCTGATATGCTAGAGTTCAAATAGAGAGAAGTTATGTGAATAATAGTGAGGCTCCTGATACTTTATTTGTCAGTAACATCCCAACTTAACTTTCATTGTTAAAACAAGATCAAAAACACTAAGTCGTACATCCCCAACACCAAATCACATCAGTATTTGCATTAAAAGCTACGGAAGCCAAAACAGAAAATACACACACACACAATTTTATATAAAATCTATACTCAAACTTATAAATACATATAAATGTTAATCACTGTCCATCTTGAATACCTATCAGAAAAAGGAAGCTTGAGAGTTGACAAAGTTGATACTGTATGGAACAAAACACGACTGAATCTGGATGTTCGGATACCACGAAACCCACAAAGTCCCAGACAATCCTGTGGACCCTGGTCAAGCATTACTTTTATGTTATGTCCTGGATAGGCAGAAATGAACTGCCAATAATCTTCTCTGCCATCCTCACTATTCTCTGCATCAACTTCCTGTCTGAAGCAGTAATACTTCTAGACTGAACTGTCATGCAATAGGATGAGATGCTCTCGATCCTCCCTCTATAGAAAGTGGTAAGGACAGAGGAGGGACTTTTTGCCAAAGCTATTAAGAAAATTGCTACATTAGTTCAGTGAATTATGTAGTTGTTAACTAAATCTGGCTTCCCTGATTGACTTTGCTTGTTGGAAGCTGGCTGGGAAAGTTACACCTGGAATCATGCAATCATGATTCCAGAACACACCCACTGTCACAAATACAGTTGCCAAGTGCTCAATTTTTGATAACAAGGATGTGGGGATGCTGCAACTGTCATAACTGTGAAGTCAGAGCTCACTTTCTTCAGTTCTCTTGTAGTTTTAAATGGTCACTAAACAAATCTTTATAACTTGAGGATTATCTGTACTTGATTTATCAAGTATAGACAACTTATATGAACAGGTGTCATTGAAAATCACTAGACTTAAAATTGATGTGAAACACTTGGGTGAAGTTATGTTTCCACCTACTGTAGCATCATCTACACATGTCTATGGAGATTCTCAGTTATCCTTTTAAACTCTGAAGTGAAATGAAATTGGTCTACAAAAGAAAACAGAGTTAGGGAAAAACTCAAAGCCTTCTTTGACAGAATGCTCCATAAAGATAACCTCCTGAAAAGACCTTGTGTCTTATGTTTCTTTAATTGGCTGATTTAAAGAATGACTTATCAGCAAATTTCTCTTAAGGTTGAAGACAGATCTCTAGGCAAACTGGTGGGTTTCCCAAATGTCTTCAGGCAAAAACTAAGCAAGGCTAGTTGCCTTTTGAAAAAGCTCCTTTGGTACATATGCCAGACTTCAGTTCCTATAATTTCCCTGCTATCAGGAACTTAGGAAAGCAATAATTCTAAACAGGGCCATCTGAGATAAGACTCTTTTGCCTTCAGATGCTGATGAGGAGCTATTTGCATTAAGAAATTTTCAAATATTTTGTAATCCCCCAAATAATTTATGCTCAGAAGTGTATGTGCTTCAATCTGCAAAATGAATTTTCTCAGGGGTCAGAAGGCCAGTTGGTGAAAATTGCTGTCTGCAAATATAATTGTTCAACTTTTACTTAGTTATACTTTTCTGAATTTTGAAAAGAGATCTTTTAGGAAAGAAGAAAAAAAATTACACACAAATACAAATATCAGACAAAAATGAAAAATGTACATAAAACTGTTTATGGGAGAAATTAATCTAAATGCGGATGAAATTTGATAAATATGCTTGGGGAGAAATAATACATTTCAGCATATACAACTCAAATACGTGGATGAAAGATTCACTAAAAATTTTCAGACAGATTTTAAAAGAAACAAAATGACAAATGAATGTGAAAATAAATTGACTTAAATAGAGGTGTGAGAAATGCAGCTTGATAATTCCATCAGCCCTAAAAATAATTTTAGCTTTTATCTAGAAAGATGCAAAGCAGACCTCCAACATCTAATATCCCTTCCAAAATATTAGATTAAAATTTAGAAAAATCATAATTCACAAGCAGCCTCGTCTACACTATACAGAAATGATTTAAAAAGTGGCCTAATGATAGAGATGTCACGCATGTTTTTCAGCCAGTGACAACTGTTCAAATCCTTGCTTGCTTAGCATGACAGCAGCAAATTGACACACTTCAGATGATATTCTACTGCAGTTGCTTGTCACAAAGTCTTAGGTGTATCACATACTTCTCCTGGTAAGTAAGAGGAACTATAAAATACAAGCTGAATAGTTAAGACCTTGTTGATGATCCAAACTCTGTCAAGGACCTTGGAGTACTCATCTCTAATGATCTAAGTACTAGAGTCCACTGTAACTACAGTACATAGATAAAAAGGCATTAAGAGTTGTTAACCTAACCCTTCATAGCTTTTTCTCTGGTAATATCACACTACTAACTAGAGCATACAAAACATTTGCTAGACTAATACTCGAATACTTCAGTCTGGAACCCGCATTACGTATCTGATATTAATACAATTGAGAACGTCCAGAAATATTTCACAAGAAGAATTCTCCACTCCTCTACTTGTAGCAGAATAACTTATGCCACCAGACTTGAAATTCTAGATCTAGACAACCTAGAACTATGCTGCCTTTGGTCTGATCTAAGTATAGTACATAAAATTATATATTGCAATGTCCTACCTGTCAATGAATACTTCAGCTTCAACCATAACAATACAAGATCACACAACAGATACAAACTCAAGGTAAACTGCACCAAACTTGATTGCAGAAAATACGACTTCAGCAACAGAGTGGTCAATGCCTGGAATGCACTACCTGACTCTGTGGTTTCTTCCCCAAACCCCAAAAACTTTAACCTTAGACTATCTACTATTCAGCCCTTTCCTAAGAGGTCTGTAGGGGGAGTGCATAAGTGCACCAACGTGCCTACCAGCTACCGTCCCTGTTCTATTGTTTATTTTTATTTTTCTGATCTTTATCCATTTCATGTATTCATAATTATGTTTATACTTATATCTGTTATCTTATAATCGCTAGACAAAATAAATAAAATAAAAAATAAAAATATTTGGCTTCCCAGAAGCTGAGCAATGAGAAGACCCCTCTAGGTGAAACAAATGCCATTGTTGAACATTACACCTTGAAATTGGAACCTCCTTCTGAGTTCAGACCTGGAAGATTTCCCTTGTTTCTCCATGCGTGCTTCCATTTTCCATATCTTTACAGAAGTTATTGTAATGATGCTTCTTGTCTCTTATAAAAAGTTCTCTGAAATTCTTTATTCAGTTCCTTCCTTAATTTTTTTGTCTTCCTTGGCTTTGGCTTCTGTTTTCTTCTTGGCAATTTCCACAGCTCATTCTGTCATCCAGTTTTGTTTCTTCATCTTTGACAGTCTTTTTTTTTTTCATATTCATCATTAACAACCTCTATCAGTTTATTCCACAGTTCGTCAGATTCTCAAGTTTAGAACTTCAAAACAATTCCTGATATTTTCCTAGAAAATGGTGGGTGCATGCTCAAGATCATATTGTGGGAATGACTTGGCCTCCTCTTTCCCCTCCTCCTCTTCCTCTTTTCCCCCCTCCTCCTCCTCTCCTTCTTCCTTCTTTAGCTTCCAAAATAAATTTGCACATGATCTGTACCACAAATAGCTCCTGGCCTTATCTTTGGTACTATAATTGAACTCCTTCAACTGCTTTTAGCAATGATATTGTCCATTTGATTTCGGTATACCCCCTCAAGATATGGCAGAGATAAAGTTATGGTCTTCTTGCTGTGTAGGAGTTACTGTTCAATTTTTAAAAGTTTAAGAAGAGCAACAGGAAAAAAGAAAAGGGAAAAAAGAAAAGAGAAAAAAAAAGAATAGATGAAAACAATCATTACATCATCTTGGTAAGATGGGAGAAGGAGGTTTGGAAAGTTCCTTGATTTTTAAATATATAGAATGGAGTGGACAACTCAAGTTCCATAGATTGCAGATTCCCCTTGTGTTTAGGCTACGATAATCTTTATAGTCTATATTTACTATCCTATTTTACTTAATCTTTCCAACCTCAAAAAATTTTTTAAAGAGCAGAAGGGGCTACAATTCTACTGCTGTCCCCCTGGAACAGGGGTGGGCAAACTATGGCCCACGGGCCACATCCGGCCCACTGGTCTTTTTAATCCAGCCCACCAAAGATTGGTCCATATGTAACCACGGCCACTTTTTGGCTGCTTTCAGACACATCGAGAGGAGGCAGTTGAGGCAGAGGGTGGGCGGCAGAGAGCGAGCAGGGTGCCTGGCGGGCTTGTCAGCAGGAAATGGGGGCAGGAGCCTGGCGGAGCGAAGAGATCTGAAACCTGTTGAGGTCTTGCCGCAGTCCCTTCGCAGGGAGAGAAGCTGCCGAGCTGGGAGGAGCGCGGGATGCTGCCAGCTCACCTCCCCACCCCTCCGTCATGACTGCGGGAGAAGGATCCCCGAGTGCTGCCCTTGCAACCGCCACCGATGCAGCCCCACTTGATTTTGCCTGAGCCGCATTTGATTTGGAAGGAGGCACGGGAGGCGGCGCCAAAGGAGTGCTCTGGGGTTTGGGCAACCACCCACTCCGGGCTCCCCACCGCGGCCAGCAGACCTTGGGGCTGCGCTCCGGAACCCAGCGCCACAGGAAGGTGAAGCCGAGCAGCGGGAAGAGGTGTGTCGAAGCTGCAGTGGCCAGCTCAGATCTCTTGGTCCTGCGGAATCCCCCTCCATCGAGGTGCCTGAACCCCAAGCACCGGTGGCAGCGAGGAGCATGAGAAGCGCAACGGGGCCACGGGAAGAGTTACTCCCCAAGGAGCGACTGGCAGCCAGAGTGGCCAGGACTGGCAGTGGCGGCGAGGGCCCGACCTACGCAGGGGGGCCTGGGGTAGTTTTCTCCCGTGCCTGGCTTTGGAGCAGCCCATCATGCGCTCTTGGGCATCTGACTCGCTGCGCCATGGGTGCGCCTTTTTCTCGCCTCTCAGCCAGCAGCAGCAGCAGCGGCTCCGCCGCCGCCACCTCATTCCTCCTCTAATGCCCACTGTTGTGATGCGTATTCCCGTAGACCTGAGCACCAGCAGGCGCTTCACACCTCCCTCCACGGTCTTCCTCTGCGGTAAGATGAGAGAGAACAGCGGCGCCCTCAGTACGCCAGTGCCGGGACCTCGCAGCTGGACCGAGGCGCGCTCGGTGGTGGATGTCCTGGCTGGGCGGAGCAGACAGGTCCTGGGAGAGGCGCTCAGATGTTTTCTGCTGAGCAGGCTTCCCAAGCACTCGGGAGGGCTCGCGGTTTAATGGCAAAAGTGGCGGTGGGATGGGCGCTGGGTGGGGGGGGAAAGGCAGGCAAAAGCCCCACACACACACACACACCTTGGCAAGCGGTTTGCAGGGTTAGCCAGCAGTTTACCGCAAGAGACTGAAGGCTGGTCTGGTCCCCCCAATTAGACGTTGGTTCAAGAGGGAGGGTCAGCCCTGCTACTAATTGGTGGTTCAGTTTATCCGTGGGCACCGGAGGAGTTATGTTTGAGGGGTGGGCGTTTAATTTTTATCTTATAGGTGGCCAACTTGTGTAAACTGAGGGGGTACATTCATACATACATACATACATACATACATACACACACACACACACACACACAGTCGTTTATTCGTAGCGGAAGAATCTGTCTATCTATCTATCTATCTATCTATCTATCTATCTATCTATCTATCCATGTTGTGCGAATTTAACTATGACACCAAACTTAAGTTTTGGAGGGTGTCTCGGAGAAAAAAAATGATTCTTATATATAATTTGCTGCATTTTATAATGGGCCATTTATAATGGCCTTTTATAAAATTGGTTCGGCCCTCGAACGCAGATCTGATTTTCCATGTGGCCCCCGACAGAAATTAATTGCCCACCCCTGCCCTGGAATGTAGTCATATCAATATAATGCTTCCCAAAGGTTTCAGTGATCAAATGAAACACAAATAACATTGAAAGTGCAGCTTTAGCTATAAAAAGGTGATCCACCCAGACTAAGAAGACACCAACAAGTTAATAACTTCTCAATCAGATTTGAGGAAATCTTTTTTTTCCACAGACTTAAAGCGAGCCAAGTGCCAAAGAGATGGGAGTTCTTAAAATCACTTTGATGGACTGTGGATGTATTCTCTTTTTCCCACTGCAGGGAATGCCTTTTCACTAAGCTATATTGCTGCTGCTAGCTGAAAATAATAGAGAGATGGTGCTGGGTAGAAGTCATGGGACCTGTAATCCAACACATTAAGAAAATGTCATTGATGAGGTTTCAGCCTTTATGCACAATAGCATTCACAATTAATTCATCTTGAAGAAGAGTTTTAAAATTCTAAGTAAAAGATATTAAAGAAAAGGCAACATGCCTCCCAGTATTTTTTAAAAAGGAAACTAAATAAAATAGCCTGCCATGGACAGTTTATCTGTGTGGCTTTAGTGAGTTTAGAGGGCTTATAAACAAAGACATATTGTGAGTTACTTTTGATGGCTGGAGAAGCAGAATTGTAGAGTGTCTCATTTGTGCATACTGATATAAAAGTCACCACAAAATTTTAGGGGAAACAAATAACCCATGTCACTTTAAACACCATGCTTTTTATGGGACATGGTTACAAAGTCAGAGTGACTTTATAACAATCCACCCAAAGCATGCCACTAGTGGCCCAATTAGTAAATAACCAAGCAGAATACCAATTAATGCGTACAGTTGTGCATGAAGCAGTCTCATTCATATTCCAGGCACCTATTTATCTTTGCCATGCTCCTCCATTCATGCCTGAAAGTAGTCTAATGGTTGATACATGCACAATGCCATCTTTAAGAAGGCAAACTTACCACAAGCATCCATTCAATTATTTTCTGGAAACCTAAGCCATATCTTACCATGATAGAATAAGCTCTAGAATTCCAAAAATGCTCCCAAAGAGTTAAAGACTACTTGCTATGAACTTCCTCCTGCTGAAACCAGATATATCTAGACCATCCCTTTTGCTAAACGAATGCATCCATCTCCTCTCTGGGAAAAGATAGAGTCCTGTTGAGAGATGAGAACTACAACTCCATCTTCTCTCTGAGAACTCTGGATTTCTTTTGGCATTTTCCAAACTATGTTTGATTACTGTCTCCTATACAAGTGGTTTCCCAGTTGCAATGTATGGCTGTGAAAGTTGGACCATAAGGAAGTCTTAGCACCAAAGAATTGAGGCCTTTGAACTATGGTGTCGGAGAAGATTCCTGCGAGGCCCTTGGACTGCAAGGCCATCAAACCGGTCAGTCCTAGAGGAGATCAGCCCTGACTGCTTTCTAGAAGGCCAGATCCTGAAGATGAAACACAAATACTTTGGCCACCTAATGAGAAGGAAGGACTCACTGGAAAAGAGCCTCATGCTGGGAAATATTGAGGGCAAAAGAAGAAGGGGACAGCAGAGAATGAGGTGGCTGGCTGGAGTCACTGAAGCAGTTGGTGTGAGCTTAAATGAACTCTGGGGGATGATAGAAGACAGGAAGGCCTGAAGGAACATTGTCCATGGAGTTGCGATGGGTCAGACACAACTTCACAACTAACAACAATAATACAAGTGGCATTTCCTGAGTTGACCCCTTCCAATCTCACCTACTCCATTTAGATATCTCTCCACCCTAACTTCTATTTATTAGCAATATGAGGGTTTATGCTTCCATAAATATAGGAAAACAGCTTTTAAATAAGATGGATTGCAGGATAGCTAATCAGGCTGCAATGCAATTGTATGGAAATTGCATTTAGTGAAGCTTATATTCCTGTGATGAACAAATGAATCCAGCAGGAAGCTGGGAGAAAAATCCATTCGAATTTTATGCATTGTGCATACAAAGGTCTCTGAAGTGAACTTAATAATTGAGTGTGACAATTAATATACATGAAACCCTAGAATCATCTTGTTTGCCAAGTTAGAACAGAAGTCAGAACCAAAGCATTTTGAAAATCAAAATTTGAATTCCTATTAAGGGGGAAATTTTCAGCCTCAGTTTCAAATGCTCAAAATCTCTGGACAGTCCTAAGGAAATGTTGATCTTGATGGTCTCCATGTGGCACCATGTGGAAATTCAGTTTACTGAATTTCCACATGATGCCAACTGTGCTGTTATCAAACAAATGTGCTGTTATCAAACAATAATCTGTTACCACAAGTTATTAGTTTAGTTTATTGTCATTGCACCTCGTACAACGAAATCAAACACCATCTTCAGTGCACATCATGACCATGACCATGAAAATAAACACAAACACACATCCTTTACCCTTCACACATTGAACCAAAAAACCCCGAAACCACACTAACACTGCACTATACAGCAGAATTCAAAAGAGCTACTGCCCTGGGATAGAAGTTGTTTTTCAGCCTATTTGTCCTTGTTTTTATTATTCTGTACTGTCTGCCAGACGGTAATAGTTCAAAAAAGGGTTCCCAGGATGACATGGATCTTTGAGAATGTTTTGAACTTTCTTCCAGCAGTGGGAGCTATAAAGCTCTTCCAAAGAGGGGAGAGGGCAACCAATGATCTTCTGGTCAGTGACATTAACCCTCTGGAGGGCTTCCCTATCTGCCACTGTGCAATTGGCAAACCATACAGAGGTGCAGTATGTTAAAATGCTCTCTATAGTGCAGCAGTAGAAAGTCACCAGCAGTTTTTCATTCAGTTGTTGTTTTCTGAGAAGTCTTAGCTAGTATAATCTCTGCTGGGCCCTTTTGACCAGAACTGCAATGCGGGCAACCCAGGTCAGGTCCTCTTTTAGGGTAACACCCAGAAACTTAAAACTGGCCACTTGCTTCACTCGGTGTCCATTTATAAACAAGGGCTGGATGTCTGATCTGTTCCTTCTATAATCCACTATAAGCTCTTTGGTCTTATTGGTGTTGAGGACCAAGTTAATGTTTTATTGGTGTTGAGGACCAAGTTAAATCGAAGATAAGTCCACCACTGTTGTATTATCTGCAAATTTAGCAATAGTATTACTAGCATGAGTGGGAATGCAGTCATGCACATAAAGAGTATAGAGTAAGGGACTCAACCCACAACCATGTGATATACCAGTGTTAAGAATAAGGGCTGAAGAGGTATGATTACTTATATTAACATTATATTGGAGTTTCAGATACAAACAGAAAGAAATAAATATTAATGCAACCTCACACAAAATATAAGTTTAAATGTTATATTGCAGGGCAGGTATTTACATTTTTTAAAAAAATACATTTGTGATTTTACAAACTGGAAAATAGATAAAGAGCAAAGCAATTTGTTCCAGAGGATAGTACTTGCAGAACAACCATTCAGGTAACAATAAATGTGTATTCAGCTAAACTATTACATTAAATGATGATAATGTGAAGACCACAATGCGTTATGTGATAAGCTATGTACATAGCATGCTATGCAATACTTTTGATTTTTGGCCTAACTAAATCACTATAGCTAGTTTAACAAATAATTTTAAAAGCCATGTAACGTTTGAAGCCAGCATGTGTGTTACTGTACCAATGCTTCATGTTAATGGCTGGTATGAATTGGAAAATATAGAGAGAAAAAATTGAAGGAGCAGTCAATTATCAACCTTCCAGGAGACGAGCCATGTTAATGTACAGTAGCCCAGAATCAGGAGTCTGACAGCAGAATGTACCATGGCAACTTGTAATATGAGCTTATCTTTTGCAGGGCCACCTGATGTGGCTTCAGAGCATTCTGCTTTCAGATGCTTTAAAGATATCCTTGAGATAGAAACTAGGTGACTGACATTACTGTCTTACCATAATGGACAGATCCAAATAATAAAAATGCATTCAGTTTAAACTTAGTGATTTCCAAATTGTTCTAATAAACATTCCTTTAGAAAGAGAGATAATACAGAAAATATTGGTTTGCGCAGAAATGGATAGGCTGATGTTAGAACAAAAAAATAAAGGAGAGACAGAGTATCATGCTATTTGGAATAGATTTTACCAATGGTTGGAACAGAGAGGTGGGAGTTGGAACAGAAAATAATTAGGATTTGCAGAATTGAACTTTGATATTATATATGTAGATATAAATGAACACAGTGGACAGAACAATTGTATAAAATTAGCAATGTATGATGTTTTATGCTGTAAGAATAAATGAATATACTGGATAGAATAATTGTATAAAATTTGGCAACGCATGATGAGTATATATGTTATTCATTTTATACCTTAACGTGTATGGTAGAGATAATGCCAGGATGGTTGCATCGTGTCCAATATTTTAATATGTAAGCAATAAAAATTATTTTTAAAAAACCAAATTGTTCTAATAAACATAGACAGGATAGTGTATGACTCCTTCAGAATCAAACAGTTTTTCTTTTCAGTTTAGTTTTGAATATTATTTGTTAAATTAATATCCTGCTTTTCCTCTAAAAACTAAGGTATGCAAAAAAACACCCAAAAAACAAATTGGGTACCTGGTAACATCATTTCAAACTAACAAACTTTATTAAAAGATGTAAGCATACTTTTATTTATCTGCAAAAGTGCTACCAGACTCCTGATTCTGGGCTACTGTACGCTAACATGGCTCTTCTCCCATAATAATTGGCTTCTCTTTCAATTTTTTTTCCCCTCACAAAAATAATCCAGTGAGGTGAGCTGAAATATGATGGGGCCCAACTCTCTCAGCACATAAGCATTTATCCTGCGGGCCTGTCATTATCCTTAATGTTCCTCAGTAATCATAAATGGGCCGAGGGAGAAAGCTCTCTTGTAAACTGTGAATCATGCTGTGAAGCTGAATGGAGGCAGATACAGAGGAAAGGTTTTTAATTTATATTTATAATGCCCAACTAAACTTCACAACTGGCTTCCACATCATGTATGGATGACCACCAGCTTTATCGTGCTGAAAGACTTTTGGAATAGTTAGACATTTTTGTATATTGCTTTGATATCACATAATATTCAATCACTAACATAAGAGTAGGGATAATTTTACCCCCCAAAAGGTACTCTGATAATAGTCATGTGATTCAACACCCACTCTAGGAAAAAATGTGATATCTGATAACATGTAACTAACATGTCCATACCACACTTGCAAAAAATCCACTTAAGATTATAGTTGTTTGATGTTTTATGTCAACCTATCAAACCAAAAGACAATTATATTGAATTCCCCAAAGGAGTGGGCTACCATTCAAAAATAAAGATACTATTTTGGAAAACCTGGTTTTCAAAGCAACAAACAAAAAATAATAGATGGATGGATTGAAAAGCAAGTTAGATATATTCATGAAGAAGGCCATCAACAGATATATTTATATTAATATTATATTATATTATATTATATTATATTATATTATATTATATTATATTATATTATATTATATTATATTATATTATATTATATTATATTATATTATATTATATTATATTATATTATATTATATTATATTATATTATATTATTATTGTCATTGCACCTCACACAATGAAATCAAACACCATCTTTAGTGCACATCATGATTGTCGTGTCCGCAAAAAGACGCCAGGAGTCGGTGACTACGTTTCAAGCTCTTTATTTAACAGTTGTGAACCGAACCAGCGAAAAGGAAAAAGACCGCGGCTTTTATCCTTTTCGCTGCGGCGGCCGCGGCCAATGGCAGCAATTCAAGTCTCCCGCTCTTGGAGTGAGCCAATCGCGGGAGACCTAAAACGGGCCAATCGGCGCGGCTCGCCTGGCCAATCAGAAATCCCCGCGCTTTAGCCAATCAAAGCGCGGGGATTTCGAGTATGTAAATTAAGGACAGAACACCCCTCCCCTCTTGGTATAGTCCTTACGTTGCATAGTCACGTAGGTAGGCGGGGCTCCGTCTAGTCCTACTTGACCTGCGCAACTCAGTTGCAAGCTGGATTTCGTCCGGAGCAGTCATGTTTTTGGCTGCTCCCTCTTCTGTGCGAACCAGTTGGATGATCGGGCCGGTTCCTTCTCCGTGGCTCCCACCTGGGCCTTCCGGGTTGGTTGAGCTACGGGTTTCGCCGCTCCCGCTTGGTTTCTCCGAGTTGGTTGAGCTGGCTAGGTGGTTCTTCTCCGGTGGGGGATCGCGATGGCTGCGCTCCGGTAAGTACTGCTGGTTTATTTTTTCTTGCGTTTGCTTATTCGAGTATTCCCTCCCCCCTTGGTTCGTGTTTTGGGGGTTGAGTTCTGTTGCTGTTCGTGACCTGAGCTGGTCAATGTGCCGTTTCCAGGCTCGCCCATCTGTGGTTTGGAGCCGGTATGATCGTGGGCCTGTGATCTGGGTGATGACGGCTGGGATCCATAGGGGGTCCCCCGTCAGGTTTTTCGCGTACACTAAGTCGCCGGGTGCGAATGTTCGGTATTTTGTACTTGAGTCTGGGGGCCGCTCCGGGTTATATGTTGGGTGTAACCTGTCAAGTGGGGACCTCAGCTTCCTACCCATTAGTAATTCGGCTGGGCTTTTGTTGGTAGTGGTGTTCGGGGTGATGTGTTGTATAAAGAGGAGTTTATTTATTTTGTCGTTGATCTCCCCGTGGTCCATTTTCCGGATGGTTTTTTTGGTAAATTGAACCATCCGTTCCGCCCTACCGTTCGCCGCCGGATGCGCCGGTGCTGTTAATGCGTGGTGGATGCCCCTCTCCGCCAGGATTCTCTCGAAGTCGAGGGAGGTAAATTGGGGCCCGTTGTCGGAGACGACGACGTCTGGGAGGCCGTGTGTTGCAAAGAGTTTGCAAAGTTCTTTGATGACGGCCTCCATGGTAGTAGATTTCATGTCGCTTACCTCCAACCAGTTGGAGTAAGCGTCAACTGTTATTAGAAAGGTATGCCCATTCGTGGGACCGGCAAAGTCTAAATGGATTCTGGACCAGGGCCCCCTTGGTGTTTCCCACTCCAGGATGGGTGCTGCGGGTGGGCTTGGTCTGGTCTCCTGGCATCGTTGGCACCTAGCTACCCATGCCTCTATCTGCTTGTCCATCCCTGGCCACCAAGCATAACTCCTGGCCAGGGCTTTAGTTCTGACGATGCCAGGATGCCCCTCATGCAACATCTCTAAGACCTTCCCTTGCAACCTGTCCGGGATGACCACCCTGTCACCCCACAAAATACACCCCTTAAGCAGCGAGAGTTCAGTCTGGCGGTTTCTGAATGTCTTAACGGATTCGTCATTGTCCCTTTCAGGCCACCCTTTTTCCACCCAATGTAAAATTCGCGCCAGACGCCTGTCCTTAATAGTTTCCCGGGCAATGTCTGACGCAGTAATGGGTAGGTTGGGCAGGTTCTCGATGTTAAGGGTGTTTGTCGTTGGTGCTGGGTCAGGATCAGAGTCTGGTAAAGGCGAGCGGCTTAAAGCGTCCGCGTGCAAAATTTTCTTACCCGGCTTGTGTAACAGTTCGTAGCTGTAGGCTGCCAGGAACTCGGACCACCTTGTCATCCGGGGCGATAAAATGTTCGGGGTGGCTCGGTTTCCTGCAAGGATGCCCAGCAACGGCTTATGATCTGTCACAATGGTAAACGGGCGGCCGTAAAGGTATTCATGGAATCGTTTAACGGCGGCAACTATAGCCAATGCTTCTTTGTCCAGCTGGCTATAGTTCCGCTCCGGTTTAGTTAGAGTCCTGGAAAAGAAAGCGATGGGTGCTTCTCTTTTGTCGGGGAGGGTATGGCTGAGGACAGCGCCGATGCTGAAAGGTGATGCGTCGCAAGTGACAACCAAGGGCAAGGTTTCGCTGAATTGGATCAGGACGGCGTCGGAGGTGAGGAGGTCTTTGGTTTTTTGGAAGGCGGCTTGCTCTCGTCTCCCCCAAGTCCAGGTTGCCGCCTTATCCAGGAGCCTATGCAAAGGCTCCGCCGCCGTAGCCTTTTGGGGTAGGAAAACATTATAAAAATTCAGCAACCCCAAGAAAGCCTGTAGTTCCGTCTTAGACCTAGGGGTGGGGGCCACTTTGATGGCTTTCACTTTTTTAATTGTAGGGTGAATGCCATGCCGGTCTAGAAGGTAGCCCAAGAATTCCACTCGCTCTGTGCATAGTTGGCATTTTTCCCGTTTTACTTTAAGTCCCGTTACTTTAAATTTTGTTAAGACCTCCCTGAGTCGGTTTTCTAATTCGGCTTCGTTTGGCGCCGCCACTAATACGTCATCAAAATAGGGCACCACCCCCTTGATGCCCTGCAGTAAACGTTCCATCAGGCTCTGAAAGATGCCTGGTGCCACGCTGACTCCGAACTGGAGTCGGTTGCACTTGAAGGCCCCCCGATGGGTAACGATGGTCTGGGCTTCCGCTGTTTTTTCGTTGACCGGCAACTGTTGATATGCTTGGGCGAGATCGAGCTTGGCAAAGACCCTGCCCCCTCCCAGTGAGTGCAGTAGGTGTTGCACGATTGGGACAGGGTAGGCGCTTTGTTGCAACGCGCCATTTAGGGTGGCCTTATAGTCCCCACAAATTCTCACGGACCCGTCTGGTTTGACTGGGGTCACTATAGGGGTCTCCCATCGGGCATGGTCTATCAGCTGTAGCACCCCCTGTTTGACGAGCTTGTCAATCTGCTCGTCAATCTTAGGTTTTAGGGCGAATGGCACCCGCCTAGGTTTTAGTCGCTTGGGGGGAACCCTAGGGTCTAGGTCAAATGAGATAAGGGGCCCCTGGTACTTGCCCAGGCTTCCGTCGAAGACCTCCCGGAACTCTTGGGCTAGCCGCTGTTCCCAGCTGTCGTCGGCGACGTGGTTGACTCCTGTTAGTGCGATGTCGAGCGGGGCGAACCATTGTAAGCCCAGCAGGCTTGGGCGGTCGCGATCGACGATTGTGAGTGGGAGTTGTTCGGTGCGGCCCTTATAAGTTACATTAAAGTTCTTGGTGCCCACTACCGGGACGCGGTTTCCCTGGTAGTCTTTTATGATAATTCTTTGGGCGTTTATGTTCCTCTTATGGAGGGTGGGCACTAACCGTTTTATCTCGTGCCATGCAATCATGGAGAGGTAGGACCCGGAGTCCACCTCCATCTTGCATGGTTGGCCTTCAATGTGGACTTCTACGTGTACCTTTCTGGCGCCGTCGGAGATGGCGTGGCCGATGGTTACCGTCTGGTGGGTTTCTTCCTTGCGCCGACTGTCGCCGCCTCTTGAGGGTCGCTGGATTCGGTCCCACCGGCCGTCCGGTTGGCGATCTCTGGTCCTGGGCGGTGGGCTTTCCCTCTTACGCTCGTGTTGGTCCCATCTGGGTGGGCTGCGAGTCTTCTTTTGGCGGCAAACCCGAGTGATGTGTCCCCTTTTTTCACAATGCCTACAGATAGAGTCAAAAAATCGGCATTCTGATCTGGGGTGGTCGCTGCCGCATCCGGCACAGTTGGTCCTCGACCTACGACCTCTTCGGTTCCGTTGGTCGCCGCGCCCCGTCTGCACGCGATGTATGTCCTCCTCGTCTTCTGACGTGCTGGATGCAGACTGGAATTCTCCGTAGTGTGCGGTTGATTCGTTTTTTGGGTCGGCCGACCTTGCCGGGTTGTTGTTTCCGCCCTTCGCGTCAGATTTTCGCATGCTGTCAGCGGAAGTGCGGGTTGCTTCTGCGGCTGCGGCTGCGGTAAGGGCGTCTGCTAGGCTGATGTCGCCCTTAGCCATAAGCCGGCTCTGGAGTGCAGGGTCCCATAGGCCGAGTACGAATCGGTCTCTTAGGAGGCTGTTCAGACCTTCGAATTCACAGAGTCCTCCTAGGCGCCTCAGCTCGGCGACGAAATCGCTCAGTTTTTCGCCCGGTTTCTGGTCGCGCCGGTAAAATTTGTTGCGCCGGATCAGGATGGGGACCTCGGGGGCGTAATGGCGCCACAGGATAGGTTCGAGGACGTCCCAGTCCATGGCGGTTGCGTCGGCTGGTTTGGCCAATGCTTTGGCCATCTGGAAAACCTCGGTTCCGCAATGGGTGAGGAAAACGGCGCGTTTTAGCGGGCCCGGGGCGTCCTTCATTCCGGTGCACTCGAGGTACATGCGGAAACAGTCTGAGAACGATTCCCAGTCCTCGGTGGCGGGGTTGAAGGGGACGGGCGGTGCTATTTTCGCCATTTCGGTGCTGAAACTGGCTCTTGTTGGACACGGGGTTCGGTTCAGGGTCGGGATCCCATCCTCGTCGCCAGTGTCGTGTCCGCAAAAAGACACCAGGAGTCGGTGACTACGTTTCAAGCTCTTTATTTAACAGTTGTAAACCGAACCAGCGAAAAGGAAAAAGCCCGCGGCTTTTATCCTTTTCGCTGCGGCGGCCGCGGCCAATGGCAGCGATTCAAGTCTCCCGCTCTTGGAGTGAGCCAATCGCGGGAGACCTAAAACGGGCCAATCGGCGCGGCTCGCCTGGCCAATCAGAAATCCCCGCGCTTTAGCCAATCAAAGCGCGGGAATTTCGAGTATGTAAATTAAGGACAGAACAATGATCATGAAACTAAACACAAACACACATCCTTCACACTCCACACATTGAATTGAAAACCCCCAACACCCCCAACACTGCACTATACAGTAGAGTTCAATAGAGCTACTGCCTTGGGATAGAAGCTGTTTTTCAGACTATTTATCCTTGTACCTCTGCCAGATGGTAATAGTTCAAAAGAAGGATGCCCAAGATGAGATGGATCTTTGAGAATGTTTTGAACTTTCTTAAGGCAGCAGGAGCTATAAAGCTCTTCCAAAGAGGGGAGAGGGCAGCCAATGATCTTCTGGTCAGTGACATTAACCCTCTGGAGCGCTGTCCTATCTGCCACTGTGCAATTGGCAAACAATATAGATGTGCAGTAAGTTAAGATACTCTCTGTGGTGCAGTGGTAGAAGGTCACCAGCAGTTTTTCATTCAATTGTTGTTTTCTAAGAAGTCTCAGGTAGGTATTCTGAGGAACGTAGATGTGGAGACCCATCATATTCATATCATGCTCCTAAGTTGTAGATATTTGAATTGGCCTTCATGGAGCATGAATGTTCCTTTCTATTTATAGGAGTTGCTAACAAGTGTATGTGTGGATGCTTGTATTCATAAACTCTGTCAAAGAATCTCTTGTGTACTCTGACAACAGAGCTCAAATAGAAAGCTTTGTGATCATAGAAGATGTGTCTCATCTACTCTTTGGAATCCTTTCATCTGGAAATGCCCACACCTGAATTTAAGCCCTTCTGCATGCAAAGTTCTATGATTTATGATAGGAATAGACAACCTGAGATGCTCTAGATCAGCTGTGCCCAGCCTTTCCAGCTTGGCAGCCCAGGGTGGGGAGGGCATGTGAATGGCAGGTGCACACACGCGCACACTTCCATTTGCACGATCAGCAGGTGCATGCACTCTCCACTCACAAGAATGGAGCTTCGCAAAGCTCCACTCATGCAAGGCACTTCATGAAGCTCCATTTGTGTGAGAGCAAACACCCTCGGCTCACATGAGTACAGCTTTGTACGCAAGCACAGCTTCACACACATACCCTTTTTTTTTTGAAACAAATTTTTATTAATTTTAAAGATAAAACAACACATCATTAACCATTAAATACATAAACACATAAAACCTCTTAATATTGTAAATCCTTACAAGTCAAACAAAACAATATTTTTATACAACATAATTCCAATTTATCCCATCCCCATATGGATACGCAAATATCTTTCATCAAATTTCTCATTATTTCTCTTTACTCCAATTCAATTTCATTTCTCTTCCATATTTATCCATTTTATAGTCATCATATTCTTTTCTTTCTGGCTTGTTTAAATTACTCTCATCTAACATTCCTCCAAGGTTTTATTAATTCTTTTTTTCCTTTTTTTTAATAAAAAACAAATTTTGTTAGTTTTATCATAAGCATAATACACAAACATACACACACAAAACATAGACAAAACTACAAGATCTTTTCTGAAGGTTGTCTGTTCCCGGGTTAAAACTCTTTACACAGACACAAATTCAAACATCATATTCAACCTAAGTCTCCTTCTATATCTTATTATCATTTTCTTTTTTATATATATAAAAACCATTTTTATCAGTTTTCTAAAAACAATACACACAAAATCAAGGCATAACAGCTTATAAATTCTTTTCTAAAAAAATAATAATAATGATAAACCAATAAAACATAACATTTCCAGATTATAATATCAATATTTCATATAATATTAACTTCATATCTTATCCCTACTTCTATTTTCCATCCAAATTATTTATTAATTAAAATTTTTTTGCCTTTTATCAATATACAAAATAAAAAAAAAGCATATATATCCTTCCATTATTACCATTTTCAACAACATTCTTTGTCTGTTCTATTTCCAAACATCCATTCATCTTTTTTCTTTTACTATACTTCTCCTGTACACCAGTTGGAGATGCATCTATAACTCATTACCTAACTTAAAAATACTACATATAAATCTTTCTTGGGATTCTGTTTAAAAAATTCTAAAATTACATAATAAATTTTTTATTCTAAATATACATACATATAAAAACACACTCTTAAATACCCTCCAGAATCCCTCTTTTAATCTAAATTAAATTCACCCATTGTCTCTAAATAAACTTTTTTTCTTTAAATCTTGCTTCCCCCCATTAAGGCTTCTCCTCCCCCCTTTTCTCTCTTGCTTATTCTTCTCCTTGCCCTTTCTACCCCTTTGCTTTTTCTCTTCGCTTTTCTTGCTCCTTTTCCTTTGCTTTCTAACCTTGCCTCCATCTCTTCGCTCATTTTTCTCTCTTTTGGTTGTTTTTATAATTCTTAAAAACCCCTTTTTCTTATCCTTTTTCTCCTCCTCTCCGGAAGGAACCCATTGTTCATCAAAGATGGCTTCTTCTTCCTCTTCTTCCTTGTCCCAGTCCTTCTGCTGCGTAATCAACTTTTCAAAGGAACATAACGCCATTTCTAAGAATTGGAACAAAGCGCCCAAAGTATCTTCTTTTTTATATTTTTGATATTCAATCTCTAGTTCATCCACAGACAATTCCATTATGAAAAGGGAAACTTTTTCCAAAACAACCACAAGTATTTTTAATCCAAGACAATCAAAAGCAATTAAAAAAAGAAAAAAAGAAAAAAGTTCCAAAAGTTAATACTTTTCTTCCTTCTTCTCTTTCTCTTTCTAAATTAATTTTTGATCAAAGAGGTCCAATTACCATATATCTTCTTTTGGGATCCACCAAGACGTTCTAGACAGTCTCCTCCTTTTTCAGTTTCTGCTCCAATTTTTCTTTCTCCCTTCCCACTTGCAATAACAATTTTAAATAATCAAAAATCCATACCTCCAGCAGAGATTTTCCAATTTCTTAAATTTTTCAATGTCCAAAAATCCCTTTGTCTCTTAGCTTAATTTTCAAAGCAATCCATTTTCAGTGTCTAATACATCCAAATATTTCTGCTTTTTCCGTGGGATGGGAGAGTAAAAAAAAATAAAAAAAAAAAAAGTTCCCTTTGACAGCTTCTCCGCCGCTTTCGATCTTCTTAGGGATACAATGTATCCTCCAGCAACAAGCAGCTCAATTCCAGGAGATTTAAAAGTTGTTACTTGACCCGGCTCAGACAGAACTTTCACTTTTCACACTTCCTCCAGCACAGTTCTTACCCGGTTGCTGATTTCTTCGTGGCGGCCATTGCTGACCGCCGCTCCACCGCCTTGGGAAAAAGGGGTTTTTCCGGAGAAGGGGGGGGTCTGCGATGCCCCCACCTCCCTAACCGGCTCCCCTCTATCTTCAGCTGTCCCTACAGGGCAGCCTTAACCCCCTGACCCATCTGGATCGGGGGTACCTCGACAGCTAGCCAGCAGGAATCGCGAGCTGTCGCGAATTCCTGCTGCCCCGAAGCCACGCAAACCGGAAGTTCCTTCTCACACATACCCTTGTCCATCTCTCCCATGGCCCAGTTTTGAACAGGCTGTGGGCTGGTTTCGAACAGACCACAGCCCGGTAATGGGCCATGTCCCAGAGGTTGGCGGCCCCGGCTCTAGATAATTTAGCCCTCACCAGTCATTAGTCTTCCCCTCAGTAAAGCAAATGACAAGGATTCTAGGAGTTGTAGTCCAAACTATCTGGAAAACACTCTTCCATTATACTTCTTTGATTCATCAAATATCACTTATTTTCTTTCTGACAAATCTCATGCTACAATTTCTGAAAGTATGTATCTAACTCCTTACTGGAGAGAGGGGGGAGAATCTACACTTTTCTAAAAGATGAATCATTCTGATGAGTAATGCGTGGGCAGATTAAATTTTAAGTATCCTGTATCTCTGTTTAGTATGCTGCTATTAAAAAGGTGGCTGTTTAAGAATCACTGGAGGAAATATACATGTTTGTATGTGTGTAAATGAGTGTGTGTATTGTGAAAGAGAGAGAGGGAGGGAGGGGGAGGGAGAGAGAGAGAGGGAGAGGGAGTGAGTGAGTGTGTGTGTTAGAGCTTTAAAGGAATTATTCAATTCAACAAAGTTCTGATTGCCTGAATCTTTCAGTGTGCTGTTGGATCAAAATGACTTCCTGGTCTTGTCTGGATGCAAAAAGTTGTTTCGGCATATGTGCAGATAATGCTTTCCATTGGATCAGAACAGCTGGCCAAATTCAGTTCAAATCAAGCTTTTGAGGAGGAGTAAAATGCTTTTGCACAAGTAATATAAATAATGTAATAACAGAACCCCACCAACATAGTGTCATATGGCATAAACATTCCAAAATCTCACAGAATAAATAAAATCTGCTAGAAAAATAACTCTGCCAAGCATAAGAGATCCAATACATTCTTGTCTTCTCTTGCTGACAAGTTCATTTTGTCAGAAGGTGAAAAAAAGAATGGAGGACTCTTCTATTCTACAGCCAGTCCTCAACAATTGGGAGGATATTTTTTTTAATAAGTGAAAGTGAGTGGCATCTGGGAGGATAGGAAAAGGAATGTTATCCCCTAATTAATGATATCCAGAGGAGGCAAAATGGACAAGAGTCATGCCTATCCAAAGTGAACTTCAGAAGATCAAACTTAGGTGATATCCAGTGACTGCATATCTTAAACTTGAACAGTATCAATGAATTGGCTTACAAGATGCAAAATACCCAGCTCTGACTTCTCTACCCTGGTCTATGATCAAATCAGAATGCTTGTTCTTATCTTCAAACACTTTTATATTCAGCAGCACCTATTCCAACAACCATTCTGTTCTAAGGCTAGATTCCTGAAGGCAAGACAAGAAAAACAATGGATGAAAACTTACCCAGGAGAGAAATAAGCTAGAACTAAGGAGAAATGTCCTGATGGTGAGAACAATTAACTTCCAGAAGTTGTGGGTGCTCCATCACTAGAGCTTTTCAAGAAAAGATTGGACAACTATTTATCTGGCATGCTATAAGGTCCCCCTCTTCAGCAGAGGATTGGACTAGATCTAGAAGACCTCCAAGGCACCTTCCAACTCAAGTTATTCTGCATTCTAGATTTATCCAATAAGCTAAGCCCAAGTTAACAAAACACAATTATTTTGTTCATAAAACAATCCATTATAAAACCAAACACATCACTGGAAGCTAAAATCACAAGACTATATTTGGTTTACTTTGGCCATGTGATGCATGCAAGTTCATTGGAGAAGGCAATGATGCTAGGAATGATTAGTGAATAAAGAAAGGGTGAGAAAAAACAGGTGGCTTGATAAAATCTGATGCAAAGTTGAACATACAACAATTGAAAGGAGCTGTGCTTGGCGAAGTAGCATGGAGAGCACTTGCCTATAAAGTCACCAAGAATCAGACATGACTAAATGGTTAAAAACAACAACATAACATTCCATAATGGAAGAAATAAACTAAAATGAACACAACGGCTTAATCCACCCAATATGCTATGACTGAATCCCCACACTTCAAATCACAAGCTACTAACTTTATTTTAGCCTACTTGAATGCTATGCAAACTGTTAAGTCCGCGTGGAAGGAAGCCAGGAGTCGGTGACTTTGTATCAAGCTATTTTATTGCAGTCAGGAACCGAACTGGAACTGAGAAAAACTTTGCGGCTTTTTATTTCCAAGCCACGGCAGCCGCGACCAATGGCACCGCTTTGAATCTCCCGCGATTCGAACCTACCAATCGCGGGAGATTCTCAGCGAGCCAATCGGCACGGTTCGTCTAGCCAATCCGATTGCCCCGCACTTTGGCCAATCAAAGCGCGGGGATCTCAAGAATTCAAATGAAGGTACAGAACACCCCTCCCCTCTTGGTTCAGTACTACGTAGCGTAGTCCCGTAGATAGGCGGGGCTCCGTCTTTGCCTACTGGACCTGCGCAGGTCAGTCATAGGTTGGATCCCGGCCGGTTCGGTCAGGGTCTCTGTTTCTCCGGACTCCGTCGTGGGAACCGCCTGGTCTGTCTGGCCGGGCCGCTCTCCGCAGCTCCCTCCTGGGCTACCCGGGTTGGTTGAGCTGTGGGTTTCGCCGCTCCTGCTCGGTCTTCCCGGGTTGGTTGAGCTGGCCTGGCTCTCTCTTCCTGGCGAGGTTTCATGCTGGCTGCTTGCAGGTGAGTATGGCTGGTTTCTTTTTTCTGGGTTTTGGTTCCCGGGGTATCCCCTCCCCTCTTGGTTTGTGTTGAGGGGGTTGGTTTTGTTTGGTTGCATGTCAGTGGTGTCTTGTGTGGCCGTCCTCGATCTTAACTGATCAATGTGGCATTTCCATGCTCGTCCGTCGGTTGTTTGTAGCCGGTATAAGCGTGGGCCTGTTAGCTGTGTTATGATTGCTGATACCCAAAATGGGTCTCCGTTTAGGTTCTTCACGTAGACGGCGTCGCCTGGTGTGAAGGTTCGGTGTTTGCTGGTGGAGTCTGGGGGTTTCTCTGGGTTGTAAGTGGGGTGTAGTCTATCGAGTGGGGACCTTATTTTCCTCCCCATTAGCAGTTCTGCCAGGTTTTTATTTGTTGTGGTGTTCGGGGTTATGTGCTGTATGAAGAGTAATTTATTTATTTTGTCCTGGATCTCCCCATGGTCTATTTTCTGGATGGTTTTTTTTTTGTGAATTGAACCATCCGTTCCGCCCTACCATTCGCCGCCGGATGCACCAGGACTGTCAGTGTGTGTTGTATGCCCCTTTCCGCTAGGAAGTTTTTGAATTCTAGTGAGGTGAATTGGGGCCCGTTGTCGGACACGAGGACGTCCGGGAGGCCGTGTGTTGTGAAGAGTTTGCAGAGTTCTTTGGTCACAGCCTCCGTGGTGGTTGTTCTCATGTTGCTTACCTCCAACCAGTTGGAGTAAGCATCTACGGTTATTAAGAAAGTGTGTCTTTTTGTGGGCCCGGCGAAATCTATGTGGATCCTAGACCACAGTCCCCTGGGGGTTTCCCACTCTAGGATGGGTGCTGTGGGTGGGCTTAGTCTAGTTTCCTGGCATCGTTGACACCTTGCTACCCAGGCCTCGATCTGTTTGTCCATCCCTGGCCACCAAGCATAACTTCTGGCCAGGGCTTTTGTTCTAATGATGCCCGGGTGCCCCTCGTGTAACAATTCCAAAACCTTCCCTTGTAGTTTTTCTGGGATGACCACCCTATCCCCCCATAGTATACACCCTTTTAGTAACGAGAGTTCCGTTTGCCGGTTCCGGAATGTCCTGAAGAACTCGTCGTTCTCCTTTTCCGACCACCCTTTCTCTACCCAATGCAAAACCCGCGCCAGACATTTGTCTTTATTAGTTTCTTGGGCAATGTCTGACGCGGTTATGGGTAGGTTGGGTAGAGTCTCTATGCTGAGGGTGGTCGTCGTGGGTGCTGGGTCAGTGTCTGGTTCGGGTAATGGTGAGCGGCTTAAGGCATCCGCATGGGAGATAGTCTTACTGGGTTGGTGTGTGAGTCCGTAGTTGTAGGCGGCCAGGAATTCGGACCACCTTGTCATTCGGGGAGACAGAATGTTCAGGGTGGCCCTGTTCCCTGCAAGGATTCCCAGCAGCGGTTTGTGGTCAGTGATGATGGTAAACGTCCAACCGTAGAGGTACTCGTGAAACCTTTTTACTGCGGCGACGATAACCTCTTTGTCCAGCTGGCTGTAGTTCCGCTCCGGTTTGGTGAGGGTCCTTGAAAAGAACGCGATGGGTGCTTCCTTTCCATCGGGGAGCGTGTGGCTGAGGACAGCGCCGACGCCGAAGGGTGATGTGTCACATGTGATGGCTAGTGGTAGGATCTCGTTGTACTGGTTGAAGACGGCATCCGAAGTGAGCAGGTCCTTGGCTTTCCTGAAGGCGGCTTCCTCGCGTTTCCCCCATGTCCAGGTAGCCGCCTTGTCCAAAAGCCTATGCAAAGGCTCCGCCACGGTCGCCTTTTGGGGCAGGAAGACATTATAAAAGTTAAGTAGCCCCAGAAATGCCTACAGTTCTGTTTTTGACCTGGGTGTGGGGGCTTCCTTGATGGCTTTAATTTTTTTGTCGGTGGGGTGAATGCCATGTTGGTCTAGGAGGTATCCTAGGAATTCGACCCACTCTGAGTACAGCTGGCATTTTTCCCTCTTTACTTTAATCCCGGTTTCTTTGAATCTCGTTAGCACCTCCCTTAGGCGACTCTCTAGTTTGGCCTGGTTGGTTGCCGATACTAGTACATCATCGAAGTATGGTACCATCCCCTTGATGCCTTGTAAGAGTCTTTCCATGAGGCTCTGGAAAATTCCCGGCGCCACGCTGACTCCAAATTGGAGGTGGTTGCATCTAAAGGCTCCCCGGTGGGTGACTATGGTTTGCGCCTCTGCAGTTTCCTCGTCGACTGGCAGTTGCTGGTATGCTTGGGCCAGGTCGAATTTCATGAAAACTTTGCCCCCTCCCAGTGAGTGTAGGAGATGCTGCACTACGGGGACCTGGTAAGCGCTTTGTTGCAAGGCGCCATTTAGGGTGGCCTTATAGTCCCCGCAGATTCTCACTGACCCATCAGGCTTGATCGGGGTGACTATGGGGGTCTCCCACTGGGCGTGGTCTATGGGTCTCATCCCTTGCTTGACGAGCTTGTCAATTTGCTCGTCGATTTTCGGTTTGAGTGCGAAAGATACCCGCCTTGGTTTTAGGCGTTTCGGGGGAATGTTTGGGTCTAGGCTGAAGGATATAGGGGGCCCTCGGTACTTGCCTAGGGTGCTGTCGAACACTTCTTGGAAGTCCCGGGCCAGTTGCTGCTCCCAGTTGGCTTCAGCGATGTGGTCGATGCCCGTGACTGCGATGCCTAGCGGTGCGAACCATTGAAGTCCCAGCAGGCTAGGTCGGTCTCGATCGACGATGGTCAGGGGAAGTCTTTTGGTGTGCCCCTTGTATGTCACTGTGAATTTTCCTGTTCCGACTACAGGGATGCAGTTTCCCTGGTAGTCTTTGAGGATTAGTCTCTGGTTTTCTAGTTCCCTCCTCTGGATGGTAGGCACCAAGCATTTAACTTCTTGCCATGCTACCATTGAGAGGTAGGACCCGGAGTCCACCTCCATTTTACAGGGTTCGCCTTCGATGCCTACCTCCACATAGACCTTTCTGACATCTGTGGTTGTTGCGTGGCCGATGGTGACCGTCTGATGTTTCTCTTCTCTCCGCCGGCTCTCGCCCCCTCATTGGGCTCGTCCGTTCTGTTCCCAACGGTTGTCTGCTAGGCGGTCTCGGGTCCTGGGGGTGGGCTCTCTCGTTTCCGCTTGCTTAGGTCCCATCGTCTGGGGCTGTGGGTTTTCTTGAGGTGGCAGACACGGGTTATGTGGCCTTTTTTGTCACAGTGCCGGCAAACAGAGTCGAAGAACCGGCATTCGGATCTGGGGTGGTCGCCTCCGCAACTGGCACACGCGGTCCTCGACTTACAACTCTGCTGGCTGCATTGGTCGCGGCCTGCCTGGAGATGGTGGATGTCTTCCTCCTCGTCTGATGTGCCCGAGGTGGAGTGGAGTTCGCCCTGGTGGGTGGTAGTTTCAGGTTGGGCCTCGGTCGACCTTGCAGGGGTGTTGTTTGCAGTGCGGTCCCCGGCGTTCGGTCTCTGCATGCGGTCTGCTGATTATCGGGTTGCTTCGGCTGCCGCGGCTTCAGAGATGGCATAGGCGAGAGCGATGTTGCCCTTAGCCATCAACCGACTTTGGAGAACGGGGTCCCAAAGGCCGAGTACAATTCGGTCCCGCAGGGCCTCGTTCATATTGGAGAACTCGCATAGTCCTCCAAGGCGCCGCAGCTCTGCACGAAATCACTGAAACTCTCGCCCGACCGCTGTTCCCACTGATAAAATTCGTGTTGTTGGATGAGAATGGGTACGGCTGGAGCGTAGTGTTTCTGGAGTAATGGCTCGAGGTCCACCCAATCCATCGTGGTAACATCGGCAGGCTTGGCTAGCGCTTTTGCCATCTTAAACACTGCAGGCCTGCAGTGCGTTAGGAAGATGGCTCGTTTCTTCGGTCCCGTGGCATCCTTCAGATCATTGCATTCGAGGAACATGTGGCATCTGTCCATGTAAGATTCCCAGTCCTTGCTGGCAGGGTTGAAGGGGGTTGGTGGCGCGATGCTGGCCATCTCGTCGGTTGGCTGGCTTCCATCGGACACGTGCTTCGGTTCAGGATAAGAATCCCACCTTTGTCGCCAGTGTTAAGTCCACGTGGAAGGAAGCCAGGAGTCGGTGACTTTGTATCAAGCTCTTTTATTGCAGTCAGGAACCGAACTGGAACTCAGAAAAACTTTGCAGCTTTTTATTTCCAAGCCGTGGCGGCCGCGGCCAATGGCACCGCTTTGAATCTCCTGCGATTCGAACCTACCAATCGCGGGAGATTCTCAGCGAGCCAATCGGCGCGGCTCGCCTAGCCAATCCGATTGCCCCGCGCTTTGGCCAATCAAAGTGCGGGGATCTCAAGAATTCAAATGAAGGTACAGAACACAAACCTAGCCTAAAGGATCTATTTTAAATTATCTTTCTTCCATAGAAATTCAGATCTGTCAGAAGCACCTTCCTCTTCATATATATTTTTACAAAATTTCAGGAAAGGAACAAAGCTGAATTTTTCCCTCTAAAAAGATAAAGATAAAATACACTCTTAAGTAGTGTAAACCTGAAGTTTTCTTAATAACAGTATGGCAGTTAGAGGGTGGTTTTTTTTAACTTCTCACTGTTCCCAACACACCTGGCAACAGCTGGAGGCTTCCCATTCAAGTATTAATCAGTCCTGACCCAACTTAAGCTTTAAAGTTCAGACAAGGTCAGTCAACTGTTGCCACCTGCTGAAAAGAGCAGGATCTCTATTCAGGCACTTTGTTGTTCATTCCACCCACTTAAATTGTTTCTAACCTTAGCTATCAGATACAAAGCTTTGTATCTACAAAGCAGGTTAACACAAGCAAGTTTTGAGATTGAAGTATAACAAAGAAACAGTGACAGAAACAAAGACAAGAACCAATGGAAAACTAACCAAGGAGATCAGCGACCTAGAAGTAAGGAGAAATTTCTTAACAGTGAGAGAAATCAACCAATGGAATCGATCGCCTTCAGAAGTTGTGGGTGCTAGAGGCTTTCAAGAAGAGATTGGATGGCCATTTGTCTGTAATGGTATAGGAGAGAGAGGGAGGGAGGGAGGGAGAGAGAGAGACTATGTTTTATTGCATTCTTATATTTGTAATTTTAAGCCCTATTCTGCCATTTCCCTAGAACATTTCTTCTATTGGGAAGTATACAAATGTATACTTCCAAAACATTTTACTAAGGACCTCTTCACATACAGTAGAGCCACAAACTTTGATTTCAGACAGTCTGCATTTGCCTGACAGAACATCAGTATGTTTTCATAGTAGGCTTATCCATGTCTGTTAATAATGATTTACTGGGTTTGCACATTAGTTTTACACAGTACTGGATCACAGACTAAGAAGACTGGATTTGTGCAACATACACATTAGGCTGAAGTATGATCGTGTTATTTGTTGTTTTGGTGTCATAGGAATGTATTCATTGAATTGGACTAAAACAAGGAGAAAGTGAATTTTCTCTCATTTCTTTAAATGTACATTTTAACACAGCTTCTGTTACTATTAATAGAGCTAATTTAAAACCACTGAATTAACCAATGTACAGTGGTAAAACTACAGCCTTACATGAAACTGCTGAAGCAGACAACACCTTACCTTATTATCACCTCACAAAATCAAGGTTTGTGCTCCACCCAATTCATAATTTAATTCAGCTTTTACTCATGGCACTACTATGTTTTAAAATAATTATAATGGCACCTATTTGGATAAATTCAGTCTTCTATAAAATATTGATCTTCTGCAAAATCTTTGAATCACTACAATAGCTGCATGTATGCACTCTTTAGAAGGTAAGAGTTACTCAGAAACCTAAACAATCAGGTCTAATATCTGGAGGGAGTTAGGTTGACCAGAAGAGTCTTATGGCTACAGAAAAGGTGCCATCCAAAAGTGCCATCCACCAAAACTCATCACCACCCATTCAGATCTTGGCAAGAAAAGATGAGCAATTGATGGCCAGCATTCTTTACTCAATTAATTACATTTGCAGATAGCAGTAGTTTGCGAGCTAACAGGAACTTCTGGGAAAAATTCAGGAAATGTTCCATTAAAACTGGAAAACGGTGTGCTTGTCTATGTTTTGTGTGCATGTGCATTGTGTGTATTTGTTTTGTGTGTAACGATATGTCAGATGTGCTCTTGTATTATATATTGTAGAGAAGAGGCAACCTCTTTCTCAAGGATGACTATAAGGCATAGTAAAATAAAATAAAATCAAGGTGACAATGTACATAAAAACAGCTCCAATTACACCATCACATTCTTTTATCTACACCCTGCGGACCCTTCTTCCTTCTTCCCATTTAGGAGGATGGTGTGCAGGTCTGACTGCGTGCATATATAACTTTTGTCATACCCTGAGTCAAATGCACAAGAAAAAAAAAATCACCCTATCTTGCTCCCAAACATATCTAGGAAAAAGTGCGCTGCAATATGAACTAACCATAAGAATTCCATACCAATTCCCATCTTCTATTGCCATCTTCATGAATTACTGGGGATGAGCCTTGAATGAAAACGCCAGCAGCATGCTCCATTCCCTGCAGTTCAAGAAGCTGAAGGCAAGATGCAGAGCAGCAAGTTGGTCAGGAAGAGCCCATGTTTGATTAATATAAAAAGCCACCTCGTTCAGGTGGCTTGTTTAGCTCTGGATCAGGGTGATTTATCTACCCAGATATTACAGTTTTCAGATTGTGAAATATGGCTTTAGAGTATTATGAAAATCCAATTGTGGTGAATTCAATACATGATGATTCAATAAATTATGGCTTGATACAATGTGGCTCCATTTTTGAACTTATCTTCTCATGTTTCTGAACAATGCTCTGCCTAAAGATGCAAATCACATTCTCTGAACATAAAATCCTTGGAAACCTAAACCAGAGCATACAGAATATAAGATAAGAAAATTCCAAAAATATGGGTTCTTATACAGAAACACAAACATTGGATAAGAAGATGTAAAACTGGTGCTGACACAATTTCTTGGCTATTGCTGTTAACTGTTTGCTTGCATTGTTCAATTACAAGCTATGTCACTATTGGACACAAATTTGCTGTTCTAATTGAATTAGCACTATGTCATTGCATTTTATCCTATTAACCAATGGCAAGTAAAAGTACTGATGGCTATATGCATGGCACATCAGTCATTTGAGGTTGAACAAAGCATGTTAGCAATTGTGCTTATGTTTATCTCTTTCCTTAGCCCATTGGTTATTTGGGTAGAGAGTGGTAGCTGTGCAGAACTAGATTTGAAACAAGCTTCAAAAAGATGTAAGATAAGATGCTACATAAGAAACTCATTAGAGACATGAACTTCCCCTAAAATGGGTATTTGAACAACATCTTGTAATATAATCCTAGAATATGTATTGCTTTTATGTCCTACTGCCTTTTATAGAATGTATTAATCAAATAGAATGGAAGCATTGGGAGGGAACATCTGAATTCATCTAGCAATAGCACTTAGACTTATATACAGCTTCACAGTGCTTTTACAGCCCTCTCTAAGAGGTTTATAGAGCCAGCATATTGTCCCCCACAATCTGGGTCCTCATTTTACCCACCTGGGAAGGATGGAAGGCTGAGTGAACCTTGAGCCTGGTAAGATTTGAACTGCCAAATTGCAGCAGCTGGCAGTCAGCAGAAGTAGCCTGCAGTACTGCATTCTAACCACTGCACCACCGCAGCTGATTCCCTATGCTAATTTCTTACCTAATGGAGGAATTTACTACTACATCATCCTTGACCAGGACCAGCTACCCCTTCCAAAGGACTCTCAGAAGCCTGTTCAATAGTGGCTGCCATTCAGAAAATTCTCCTGAAGCCCAACCAAAATTTGCTTCCTTATAATTTAACCTGCCCTGGGTCTTTTTTTTGTCATATCTTCTGGAATGACTTTCAATATGTCTCCGTATAGTATTTAGAACACTATTGCAATCTTAATCACCCATCATGGGCTGATTAATTTTCTTGCATGGGAACTTTCCCCATTCATTCATTCATTAAACTTATTTGCTGTCTAGCTGTCAGTGACTCTAGTGGGCATCTTACAACAATCAATGCAATAAAATCAATAAAACACAAAAAATAAAGATAAAAGATAGAAAGTGCAATGAAGTGAGGGTTCTCACTCTCCCTTGCCAAAGGCCTGGGTGAACACCCAGGTCTCCAACAGCAGAGTGGGGGCCATTTGGACCTCTGGGACAACCTTAATTTAGGGGGCAGATATTATTACAAAGAAGGCCTGCTTCTGGGATCATAACATATGACATGTTTTAATAAAAGGAACACAGATGATGCTAACACTACAAGATGCAATTAGCCAGGCAGATATTATGGGAGACAGGTGAGTCATCAAGTAAACAGGCCCTATGCCAGGAGTGTCAAGGCCCATGGGCTAGATCTGACCCATGGGGTACTTAAATCTGACTCAGGGGACCGGCTTGGAAATATCAAAGGACTGGCCCGTGGTGCCTCTGGTGGCTAAAACAGGCCATGTGTGGCCCCTCACACCTCATTTTCACCCTTCATGGCCTCCTGCAGCACTCTGCCTGCCAAAAACCCATCAAAAACAGCCCCAAAGAAGGCCAAAAAATGGGCCCAAAACAGCCCAAAAAGCAGTCCAAAAAATGGGCCCCAAACAAGCTGAAAAACAGCCATAAAATGTGGCCAAAAATGAGCCAAAACCAGACTCCAAAAAGACAGAAATACAGCCGAAAAATGGGCCAAAAAGGCAGAAAACAGGTTGAAAACAAGCCGATAAATAGGCAAAAATGGCTGAAAAACATGGGCCATTTTTGGCCAGCAGAGTGCTACAGAAGGCCATGGAGGGTGAAAAAAAAGTGCAGGGGAAGGCATGCCCTGTTTTGGCTGGCAGAGTGCTGCATGGGGCCAACTTTGAAGGGTACAATAGTTAATGGTATCAAAAGCGCCTGAAAAATCAAGGGGCACAAGGATGCATACATCATCACTATCATGGCTCCACCAGAGCTTATCAACAAGCACAACAAAGGTTGGTCTCAGTACTTAAATAAATATTAGCATTATTTTAATTTTTGACAATTGAGTAAGTCATTTCAATTTCTGTCCAGACCAAGTGTCCTCTGTCTCATTTTATTAGAATAATAAATAATATTGATCAGACAGACCAAGTAATTATTTTTTTTAAAAAAAAAAAACCCTGCGTGATTAATCTTAAATCAGTTCTTTGTATCTCCATAATGGAATTGAATTTCTTGTGACTCAGCAGTAACTGGACTCCACAGCCACAAATTTTAGCACTCATTAACTATATAACCAGGATCAGAACATGATTTTGACTGTACTGATTAACCAGAATCAGCTGGATTCAAACAAAAGGCTGACTTTATACCAGGGGTCCTCAAACTTGACAATTTTAAGGCTTGAGTTGGGAGTTGAAGTCCACAAGTCTTAAAGTTGCCAAGTTTTGAGACCTCTGCTCTATACACACAAAGGTTTAAAAATCACACTGGTTGAATTTATCAAACATTCAAAGATAAAGCTGTGGAAAACTTTGCCAACTCAGGCAGATATTTTTGCAGTTGTCAGCAGGTATAGCAACATGGGCTGATCAAGTCTCTGGTGGAGTTTGAGCATAGGGTTGGAAAGGTTCATTTATCTTGAGGGAGAAAGAGTTGCAACTTTGTAGGTACATTAACTCTGGCATCTGCCTCAGCGTATAAGGGAAAAGAGAGACCTTATCACAGTTCTAAATCGTTAGAGAAAAATAAATGCACTCTGAAAAAGGTCAGTTGGTTCTGTAGCTGGGAATATAGCCTCTGGCTCATAGTCCTCATTCTGCTCTGCCATCAATCATGTATCAGGACACTGATTTGCTGGAAGATGGATGAGCAAGTAGCACACAGACTGCTGTGAATATGCACAAAAATGAGTTCATTGACATGTCTTTTTCCCAATATCCAACAAGAGGGAGAATGATGGAAGAAGTTCCCACTTCGTTTTGACACAGAGAGAAAAAGGTTGGGGCACAGATGGATAGCTCTTTTTTTTCCCCCATGAATCCTTCTGGGGGCAATCAAAAATGGATGGCTATCTTCCTCCCTTTTACATTCTGAAACAAAAACAGCCTGCTCCTATGTATCAGAATAAATTCTTAAAATGAATTACCATATATACTCGAGTATAAGTCGACCCGAATATAAGCCGAGGCACCTAGTTTAACCACAAAAAACTGGGAAAACTTATTGACTCGAGTATAAGCCGAGGGTGGGAAATGCAGCAGCTACTGGTAAATTTCAAAAATAAAAATAGATACCAATAAAAACTTTCACTAGGACAGTTGAGAATAAGTTTGATGTTCACAATTTCCTCTTTGAAAGAGACCAGTAAATAGGGAACAAGAAGATGAAGAAAAAGAAGTGTGTTTTTTCACACTTTTCACACTGCAGTGAACAAAAATGGCATCATAGGAACAGGCTTATTCTCAGTCCAAAGATTTGTTTCTGATTTCTTCCCTGATTTAAGGGAAATTTGGGAAACGATCTCACTATCATGAAAGGTTTAATTGATTCACTAACCCAAAAGATGATGATGATGACAGTGGTATGCAGGAGTCACTTTCTCCCTTGCAAGAAAAAAGCATGTGTATGTGCTGCATGTACATCCTGTTTTGGAGAGCCACCATCTCTTTCACAGCTCTCCCTCACGCCTCCATTGCATGTGCACACATGCCATGGCTCAGTAGTAGGTCAACATACAGATGTCACACTAGGTTCCCTCCTCAAAAGGAACATCCAACCTTTCTTGAGAAGTACAAACTTCATCTGTTCAGGATTGTGGTGACAAAGGTGAAGGAGGATGGGGCTGAGAGAAGGGAAGGGAAGAAAAGATCATTGACAGGGAGAAAGACAGGGAGAAACACCTGGAAGTGTGAGCCCTCGAGTTTCCTTAGGGAAGACCAGACAACAAGGGGAGAGGAGAGGAGGAGGAGGAGAGTTAAAAAAAAGAGTGGGAAGCCAACTCACGCGTGCCATCAAAGTGGGTTGCTATGGTATCCAGGAAGGTGTTTTGGGGAGCCAGGAGGCCCCTCATCACCGGCATTTTCAGACTTGCTCAAGGACATCGCCATCGTCCAGTTGGAAGGGGAAAAAAAACCCAGAGGTATCTGAGAAGGACGGGAGCCGAGACGGGGCCCTTCACTTCCTCTCCCCGAGACAGGCCAGGGGGAAGCGGGGCTTTCTCTGCCTGCTGCTGCCAGAGGGGTGGGGGTGGGGAGTGAGGGGAAAGGGGGTTCGTGCTGAGGCTCTGCAAGCCACCGCCGCCTCCTCCAGATGAGCGCCCTGACGGGAGGTGATCGCAGCCACGACGGCAGAGACCGCAAGGTCAGATAAAGACGAGGGGAGCCCCCGAAGAGCTCCGACTGCAAATGGCCGGCTGAAAGCCGAGAGGAGGACGCCCGGGCGGCTGCTGCCCCTGGATCCTAACTGGAAAGACCCCACCGCCGCCACCGCCTCCTGCTCAGGCAGGGTCCCCATTCCCCTGGCTGGCCAGGGGCACAGCCGCTTCCCACTCCAGAGCCGCATCCCATCTGTGGAAGCCCGAAGTCCTTGCGGCAGCGCCGGCTGATGCTTCGATCTGCTCTGGCTGCCTTCGCATGTTCCGGCGGCGAGTCCCGAACAGCCCGGGCGCCGCTAGTCAGCCTCGCTCAGCGCCCGGGGCGGCATTGCAGGCGCAGCCTTTTGCAGAGCTGAGCCAGGCCACGCCTCACCTCCTTCTCTCGCTCTTCTTGCAAAGCACTGCCGAGCTCCAAGTTGCTCAACTTGGCGGCGAGCGGCTCCTTTACCCGCCTGTTGTATGGGAGCTACCGCGCTCGCCTCCGGAGCAGCCGTCCGCAGTCTCAGCCGGGGAGGGAGGGGGGCACAAAGCAGCCCAAACGCATAGCAGTGGAAGGAAGGCGCGCTAGTGCGAGGAAGGGAGAGAGAGAGAGAGACACACAGAGAGAGAGAGAGAGAGAGAGAGAGAGAGACAGACAGACAGACAGACAGACAGAAACACACACACACTCACTTCGCCACTTTGCACCTTGCAAATGCAAAATCCTGGGGTTTTTGCATTTACAAGGTGCAAAGCGGCAGGGGCGGATCCCGCGTGCTGGAAAGGGCTTGACTGTATTACGGGGAGAGAGAGAGAGAGAGGGAGAGATCATAAGAATGGCTCTTGCTTTTTTCTTGCAAGGGAGAGAGCCGCCGCCACCACCTCCTCCTCCCCCTCTTCCTGAGTGGACTGAAAGCAGCTGGAGCTGAGGAAACGAAGCTGAGTGGAGCCGAAGCAACCTCGGCTCGCGTTGTTTTCTCAGCCTAGAGAAAGGGGAAGGGGGTTCATCTGGACCAAGGGTGAGTCTCCCCTTCAGTTTCCCCTGAAGGATCTTCCATCGCTTTTGCCTTCTCCCTACATCTTCCCTCTGTTAAAATCCCCACACACACACACACATACTTATTTTCGGTTGGATAGATTTCGTGTCTGAGCATTCTCACATGGCGGTGGGTCATTTTTTTTTCAGAGGGGAATCTGACTCGAGTATAAGCCGAGGGCAGTTTTTTCAGCACAAAAAATGGGCTGAAAAACTCGGCTTATACTCGAGTATATACGGTATGTTAAAGGTCTTTCAACCTACGATCAGTATTTCTCAACCTTGGCCTCTTTAGATTGGGTGGATTTCAACTCCCAGAATTCTTCAATTCCCCAATGCTGACTATGAAATTCTGGGAGTTGAAGCCACCCCCCCACACACACACCTTAAAGTGACCAAGGTTGAGAAACACTGATGTAAATGCCATACCAGTCTGCCATGTTGTCTTTAATACGAAATTTTCCCCCTGATGTTGTAGCAATAAGATAAGTGATGAAGTCAGCTGTCGGTTGGTTAACCTTCCCTAGTATCACACAAGAGCAAGGAGAATAGTGTTCATATCGACAACATTTTCAATTAGTGTGTTGTGAATCCAGCTCCACTACGATCACTTAATGGTTCAGTACAGTATAGTATATCAATTCTGCCAATTGTATTTATTAAGCCATAGTAAATAGCAATAGCAATTGAATATGGACTTACATACCACTTCACAGTGCTTTACAGCCCTCTCTAAGCAGTTTACAGAGTCAGCAATATTGCCCCCAACAATCTGGGCCCTCATTTTGCCACCATCAGAAGGATAAAAGGCTGAGTCAAACTTGAGCTGGTGAGACTTGAACTGTCGAACTGCTGGCAGCCGGCACTCAACAGAAGTAACTTGCAGTACTGCATTCTAACTATTGCACCGTGTGGCTCTTGATTGGTGAATGATTGATGATGATGTTATCTATTCAGTCACATCCGACTCTTGGCAATTCTATGAGCCAGGTTGCTCCACATCTTCTGATCTTGCACTGCTTCTTTGAGTTGTTCTATGTTCTGGTGTCAGTTTTGATGGTGTCCAGCTACTGTGTTCTTGGTTGGTCTGGCTTCCTTTTAACACTTACTGTTCCAAACACATTTGTTTTCTCCAGTTAATTCCCCTTCATGATTGGTAAGCATGCAACACAAACATAGGGATTCCCTTGCGGCCACAAGAAAAGCTGTAGTAAACCTGTCTGTATGCTAAAAGTAGTTTTTATTCTCCATGCATGGTGAGTTAATGGATATACCTGGTTATGGACCTAGTGGGTTTCTTTCTTTGCAAACTATTTTTTCCAAATAACAAGGACATTAAAAGACTGCTTGAAGGCATATGCAGGTAAATAGCAAAAGCAATCAAAGTGAAGTTCACCAAACTATCATATATTTATATTATATATATATTATCATAGATAGATAGATAGATAGATAGATAGATAGATAGATAGATAGATATAGATATAGATATAGATATAGATATAGATATAGATATAGATATAGATATAGATATAGATATAGATATATACATATACATATACACATACACAGACACACACACACACACACACACACACACACACACACATATATATATATATATATATGTGTGTGTGTGTGTGTGTGTGTGTGGATCTTTGGTTATTCAGGTTTTCTCCCGCGTAAGATTGAAAGTATCCAGGCAACGTTTCAATGAAGTCTCATTCATCATCTTCAGGCTTGTGTCTTCAGTTCTGTGCTTCTCAGAGTGATGTGAGCTTGCAGCTGCTTCTTCCTTTTAACTGCTAGTGGGGGTGTGACTTGATTGGGTGGGAGTGTGTTCTGATTGCTTGGGGGTTTGGCTGTGTTCTGATTGGTTGGGGGGTTGGCTGTGTTCTGATTGGCTGGAGGCGTCTTCTGTTCAGGTGGGGGCTTGGTTGTGCTCAGGTTAGTCTTAGTTGCTGGGGGATTTGAACTGGTGAGCTGTGATCTTGCTGTTTGGCTTCGAGTTTGCGGTCGTGCTGCATCTTCATGATGGGGCTCAGTTCGCTTCATGTATGGCTCAGAGGGGTTGAAGTGGGTAGTGATGCAGCTGCAGTGCGGCTTCTGGTCTGTGGTCGTGTCTCATCTTCTGTGTGGGTGTGAGTCTGCTTTCTACGTGGAAGTGTGGTGGTGGCATCTTGTGTGGCTCTCAGGGGTGTGGGTCTGGTGTCATTCTTCATGTTAGGTACTCGTCTGTTCATGAGGGCAGGTTTCCAAATGGCTGGTAGGCAGGAGGTATCATCTCGTTTATTCATGCTGTGTCTGGTTTCAACTCCGCATATGATGGTTTCTGTGGGGATGTGTTTGGGAGCGACAGCAAAGTTGAATCCTTTAGAAAGGACCTTGGTTTCAGCTTCAGTGAGGATCTTGTCTGAGATGTTGTGCACTGTTTGTTTCAAGTGTGGCTGTGAGGGGGGAGGAGTTGGTTTCTGGTGTTGTTGTAGTTTTCTGAGTTTGTTGGTGTGTGTGTCTGTCTTGAGGGTGGTCTGTGTTTCGGCTCATCCCCACATCCCCACAGAAACCATCATATGCAGAGTTGAAACCAGCCTGACCAAAACCAACCCTGATGATGCTAATAGAATCAGACTCGAAATCACCAACATCCTCTGCACTAGCAAACCACCCAAAAGCAACTTATCCAAAGAAGAACAAACTGCACTACTTAACCTGAAAGAAGACACCAGCATAATAATCCTACCAGCAGACAAGGGCAATGCGACAGTGGTTATGAACACATCTGACTACCAATCCAAGTTAACCAACCTACTCCAAGAGCCCACATACAAACCCCTAAAGACAGACCCCACCACCTACCTAGAAAAAACCATCAGATCCAAAATAAAAGCCTCCCCCATCAGTGAAGAAATCCAGCAAAGAATCATACCCAGAGAGAAATCATCCAGATGCCCTAAACTTTATGGTCTCCCCAAGATACACAAAGAAGGAACCCCACTTAGACCAATAGTCAGCTCCATAGGCTCACCTCTACAAAACCTTGCCAAATTTCTCGCTAAACAACTACAGCCCTATGCAGAATCCATCAACTCACATGTAAGAAACTCATTCCAGTTCATCAAGATCATAAAGAAACAAAACTTACAACCCAATGACCTACTAGTGAGCTTTGATGTCATATCCCTCTTCACCCAAGTGCCAATAAAAGAAGTCTTGACAGCCATCCAAAACAAATACAACCCCCCCAAGCACATCCTAGATCTGACCAACCACTGCCTATCTAATACATACTTCACCTACAACGGACAAAAATACAAACAAATAGAAGGAGCACCCATGGGATCACCCCTCTCACCTGTCATCGCTAACCTCTACATGGAACACTTTGAAACACAAGCTCTAGAAAAATATGATCACAAACCCAAACTCTGGCTCAGATACATAGATGACACCTTCATAATCTGGCCACATGGGAAAGAAAAACTGAACAACTTCCTCACACACCTCAACAGCCAACACCCCAAAATACAATTCACATTGGAAACAGAAGCTAACAACCAACTTCCCTTCCTAGATGTCTTGGTATACAAAAAATCCAATGGCTCCCTAGGACACACCATCTACCAGAAGAAAACACATACAAACTGCTATCTACACGCACTCTCACACCACCACCCAGCACAGATCAATTCCGTAGCCGAGACACTCACCTCCAGAACAAAATGCTTAGCTGACGAACAACACCTAGAGATCGAACTACACACTCTCACTGGCGTGCTGACAGCCAATGGATTCCAAAGAAAGAAGATCACCCACCTAATCCAAAAAGAAACCCCAACCAAAATCTAAGACAGAGAACAAGAGAATGGCAAAGCCCTCCTCCCATATATAAAAGGCACTACAGACAAAATCAGCAAGATCCTCCAAAAACACAATATTAAGACAGCATTCTGCACAAACAGAAAGATATCCACCATCCTAAGAAACCCTAAGGACAAAATCGAGTTAGAAAATCAAGGAGTATACGAAATCACTTGCACTGCCTGCCCCACCACATACATTGGACAAATTAACAGAAGAATAAATGCACGCATTGAAGAACATAAGAACTCAATCAAAAAGGAAGAACTGACCTCTTCCCTAGTCCAACACCTCAAAGCCACAGGACATGAGATTGACTTTAAAAATACCAGAACTATCGCCAAAACTGAACACTTTAGCAGCAGAATAATCAGAGAAGCCATAGAGATAGAAAAACTCCCACACAGCATGAATAAACGAGATGATACCTCCTGCCTACCAGCCATTTGGAAACCTGCTCTCATGAACAGACGAGTACCTAACATGAAGAATGACACCAAACCCACACCCCTGAGAGCCACACAAGATGCTACTACCACACTTCCACATAGAAAGTAGACTCACACCCACACAGAAGATGAGACATGACCACAGACCAGAAGCCACACTGCAGCTGCATCACTACCCACTTCAAACCCCTCTGAGCCATACATGAAGCGAACTGACCCCCACCATGAAGATGCAGCACGACCACGAACTCGAAGCCAAACAGCAAGATCACAGCTCACCAGCTCAAATCCCCCAGCAACTAAGACTAACCTGAGCACAACCAAGCTCCCACCTGGACAGAAGACGCCTCCAGCCAATCAGAACACAGCCAACCCCCCAGCCAATCAGAACACAGCCAAACCTCCAACCAATCAGAACACACCCCCACCCAATCAGAACACAGCCAAGCCCCCACCCAATCAAGTCACACCCCCACTAGCAGTTAAAAGGAAGAAGCAGTTGCAAGCTCACATCACTCTGAGAAGCACAGAACTGAAGACCGAGCCTGAAGATGATGAATGAGACTTCATCGAAACATTGCCTAGATACTTCCAATCTTACGCGGGAGAAAACCTGAATAACCAAAGATCCACATACAAATACCTGCGAGAACCTCAGAAAACACACACACACACACACACATATATATATATATTGTATAGATAGATAGATAGATAGATAGATAGATAGATAGATAGATAGATAGATAGATAGATAGATAGATAGAGTTTATTTGTCATTACACTCGCAAGCGGGTGCAACGAAATGAAGTGCTCTTCCACAAGTAAAAACTGGACAAACACCACTAAAAGAAAAAAAATTTAAATTAAATTAAAACTAAACACAGCTGACCATACAATGATCTCTATGCAATTTAAAAATGTAAAACCCCATTACTCTCATTCACTTCCACATAAATCTGTATGTATGTATGTGTATGTATGTATATATGTATGTATATGTATATATGTGTATGTATGTATGTATGTGTATGTACATATGTATGTATGTGTATGTATGTATGTATGTATATGCATGTATGTATGTGTATATATATATATATGTGTGTGTGTGTGTGTGTGTGTATCCACACACACATACATACATACATATTATCATACAATTTTGGAAAACTCATCCATTGTTTAGGTTTAAAATGAATCAGAATGAAATTCCTACAAAGGCAGATTATTACTACAGATCCACTTAAATGTTCTGTCTTCTCCTGCAAGATGGCTTTAATAAGGAACTAAAAGCAAAGAAGGAATAGATGTGAAGAAGAGAAAATGCAGGAATCATTTTGCCATGTTCATATGATGCCCTTGTCAATAAATCAGGTTTACTTCTCTAGCTTGGCTGCTTCTACTTGGTTCAATCAAGTGAAGATTTTCTGAGAGCATATCCTCAGAAAATCATGCTAGAGGCTCCTTGGAAACCTGCTGTGATAATTTTGCTGTTTAGTTTGTAGTTTTGGAGGTAAACTTACTCACATCTGGTCCAATGTTAGTTGTGACAGAATAACGTTTTGGGCAGAGGTGGTATTCAGCAAGTTCTGACCAGTTCTGGAGAACCAGTAGTGGAAATTCTGAATAGTTCAGAGAACCGGCAAATTCCACCTCTGACTAAAGATTTTACAGTATCCTTCCCCTGCCACACCCACCAAGACACACCCACAGAACTGGTAGTAAAAAAAAATTTGAATCCCACCAATGGTTTTGGGGATACAAAGGTTATCAAAGTTCTAAATTATGTCACTTCCTATTATATTTCTTTTAGTTTGTTTCATTTTTTTAGACAGTGGATAGACAGGACTTTTTGTACAAGGATACCTACCACATAATGCTATTTTGATCCAGGGCTATTTTGGCTTAGTAAACCATGGAAATAATAAAATAGTGCTCTGATGGAAGATGAATATTTCTGTAGCTCAGAAACAGGCTATGGTAAAATCCCTTCTTTATAAACCATCTCTCTAAATCTATGCAGTTGGCTATAGATTAAAATGCAGCAGACTGAATTATCGTGCACATGTAGAAAAATTGAGGTCACTGAAAAACAACAGGGAGCTCTGGAGGTTGCAAATGTTTTAAACAATTAGAGGCTGGGGAAAGGCTGTAGAAAAGCAAGAGGACAAGAAAAAGAAATATAGGCCTGGATGAGTTATGAGTGATCAGGGCTTAATTTGGCAATTCAGAAAATAGCTCCCTTTGCTGATTTCAAAAAGAGGACACTTTTTACATGCCTTTAGCTATAATGGGAAACCAATACATGCCTGTACATAACAACTTTTTTCTTTCTTTTTCTGCTACTTCTGTTCTGACATTTTTCCCAGAAAATTGGCAAGCATGGAATGTCTTTGGAGGAAATGAGGCTTGACAAATTTCAGGCAGATAGATGCAAGGAATATGGGTCTAGGACAACGGTGATGGCTGACTCACCCTGGTTATCTCATCACAGTTGACACGCCCTGGCTGACTTGCCATGGGACAATTCAATACTGGTTAGCTGATGGGACTCCACAGTCTTGTTCACCTTAGCCTCAGGGACTTCTAACTTGAGGAAGGGTTCAAACCTAAAGCAACACCACAGCCAGTTGACAGGGGTGAGTCATCTGTGATGAGACACCCAGTATGAGTTGGCCAGTATGAGTTGGGCAGGGTGAGTTGGCCCTTTCTGAGGAATATTATGCAAAAGAAGCATTGGCTTAGGGGCAGTGGTAGTATTCAACAGGTTCTGACCAGTTCTGGAGAGGAAGTGGAAATTTCCTTGGTAGTGGAAATTTTGAGTAGTTCGGAGAACTGGCAAACACCACCCCTTGACTGGCCTCCAAACCCATCTATTCTCTGCCTCCTGAGTCCCAGCTGATTGGCTGGGTCTTCTTTTGTTGCCCTGCACAGAACAGAGCTGGAAAGCAGGTTAGGGAGGTAAGGAGGGAATGAGGCTTTTATTGAATCCCACCACTGCTTAGGGGGTTCTCAAAAAAAGATTCACAACTCTTCCTTCAATTTTCCCTGGGACCATCCCTGTCAAATTGCTAATTCCCAAGTTTAATGTGGCAAAAGGGAAACTTTCTTAAATCTTATACTGCTTATCAGTATGGTGATTTCCAGTGCTGGTGGCTTTTCATTCAAATTCTTCCATTGAAATGTCAGTCATGTGTACAGATACCTCTTAGTGTTGGTTCTCCACCTATTCCTTGGAAACCACCACAGACATATTCACAAAACTCAAATAAAATACAAGACCATCATAATGCTTCTTCCTCATCACTATCTGAATCCACATCACTGGGAGAAATCACTAGCCCTCCATTGGAAATTAAACTCATCAGTTATGCACCTAAACTCTTCCTCTCTTAGACCTTTATCATGTGATATTGCCTCTAGTACCCAGCTTGAGAAAAATGTCTCAGGTTTTTTTAAATAAATGTCTGCTATTTATTTTTGGTCATTCACAAATTTCAGATTGCAAATTTATTTTGTAGTGCTTGTTTTGGACTAATTTTCTTAGAGTCCCTGGAGTGGGATACTTTCCTGAAATTGCAGGACTGAAGACAAAATCTGAGCATTTTTTTTTTTTTGCTTTCTTTTCTTTTACTATGGAAGAGTTACATTGATGTATCTAATACACCAAAGATCTTTCGGCCTCATTAGTTATCTTCAGATTTTATTTGAATTTTTTAAATGCAAATCTCTCTCTCTCTCTCTCTCCCTCCTTCCCTCCCTCTCTCTCTCTCCATCTCCATTCTATCATCCACCAATATCAATATCTATATATCTATCTTAATCTCTATCTATCATATCCATCTATCATATCTATCAACTACTATATCTATCATTATCATCTATCTCTATCCCTTTCTCTATCTATCTATCTATCTATCTATCTATCTATCTATCTATACCTATACCTATACCTATACCTATACCTATACCTATACCTATACCTATACCTATAACTCTATCTATCTATCTATCTATCTATCTATCTATCTATCTATCTATCTATCTATCTATCTATCTATCTATCTATCTATCATTATCCCTCTGTCTAATCTAGCCTTGAGGTGAGTTTTAAACTTAAAGTTCCTGTTTCTCCCTTAATTTTATTTCCACACATCCTCAGGGAAGCCAAAACTTTTACCCACTCCTCCTGTTCAAATATTCAGCCTTTAGACAAAAGTGTTTTTGGGTAGGAACAGACACGTCAGTGGCACCTCCCTAATTATACCTGCCACATATCCTTTCTTTCCTGCCCTCCTTATACCTACATTTTGCTATTGTTTGTGAAGCTATATCCAAACCAAGTGTGCTTCCTGGAAGAGTTTATTTATGCTCCTGTATAGCAAGCTCACTGCTGAGAAATGTGTTCCAGAAATGCTTACAGAATCCCCTCCCTTTATAGTTGAGAACATCGTATTCACTCCTTGCTTAGTCACCACTGGCAGGGGGTCTGTATCCCTCGATTAACCCCAGTCTATGATTTTCATCTGGTTAATGCAGATCTTTTCTTTCCCCACCACCACCAAGTCCAGAGTTACAAAACGAATGGCTCACATCCATTGAAGATTTGGATCTCAGTGGATTCTACCCATTAGAGAATTACACCCAAGAGATTCATGAAGCCTAATTCCAGCCACAGATATGCCATGGTTTTTACACTCATTATGGGAAATACCGCGTAGTGCAGCCTTTAAAAAATTATGAGTGCTTCCAGATGGAATGTGGAAATCATCTTGCTTTGTGTACAGAATTTTACAGATTCGAGATGAGACCTTAATCGTCCCATAAATTCCAAATGTTTCTTCTTTCCTATTGTTTCATTTTGTCTGCTCGCAAAATGCACGCTCACCTAGATATATAAAAAAAGAAAGTGTTTACATTTTAACTTTTTTTAATTTAAAAATAATCAGAGGGGAAGACAGAATGACTGCAGAAAGTGCTATTTTTGTACCATCCATACGGAAAGCCGTCCATCCGGAAATCCAGTTAAGCATTTTACAACAGGCCTGGTCAGCTTCAGGTCACAGAAGTCTGTTTCGATGCAACCCTCTTCCCCCCACTTCTATTTAAATAAATGTCCAATTTTCAGAGAATGCCTGGACGAGACCCTGCAGTTTTCTTGGCAAGGTTTTTCAGAAGTGATTTGCCATTGCCTTTTTCCTAGAGCTGGGAGAAAGGGACTGGCTCAAGATCATGATCCCTCTCAATTTCTATGCCTATGGGAAAAGAAGCTGCCGGACAGAATATTGCCTTCTGGTAACCTTTTTTCTTCTCCCACACACTCCTTCCCTCCTCACTACATCCCATCACATCTAATTAGTGCTGAGGTCCACATAAATAGCAAGGTATATTTCTGCCTTCCAAAGGGAAGATGAAGCCTTCTGGTAGACTTGCATTTGCTGCCTAAACTTGGCAAGCTTTAAGCTTTGTGGACTTCAACTCATAGAATTCTTCAGCCAGACCATGCTAAGGACTAATAGAAGTTGAAGTCCATAAGTCTCCAATTTTGGAGATCTCCAGTCCAGACCAAAAGGCTATTATGGCCTCATTGATTGGATAACGTGCCCTGCCCTTGTTCTATATAAACAAATTCTGTACAAAGCAATGTCTTATATTCGGAAGTATGGGTGGTGATAAATCTTTGGACCATGTTGGGATTTCCAGTTGAGTTTTGATAATGAGACTCATGATTATCTAACCCTTTAGAAAAATTCTGGTGGCAAAACATTTTATTGGAAAGCTTGGACATAAACTGGGATTAACTACATTACATAGTAGTTAAATCAACAACTACGTAATGACCATTTTAAGGATTTTTCTATGCTTTGAATTGAATTTGGTCTCCCCAATTCACAATAGGGAGGTATCTTAAGCACATTCTAATGAATCAATACAGAGAGAGACAGAGAGACAGAGACAGAGAGAGGGAGGGAGAGAGAAATAAAAATAATAATTCAAATATCTATAAAATTAAAGACATTAAAATGCACAGACACACCAGCAGGTTTTCAAAATCTTTTCTTTCTACCCTTTTTCTTTGTAGTATCTTTTACAACTGCCTTTATTATAAGTGCTAAAATAATACAAAGGCTATTACTCAGGGGTGTCAAACTTGATTTCATTGAGGGACGCTCAAGGTTGTGTTTGACCTCAGAGGGCCGGGGGGGCATGGCCATGGATGGGTGTGGCCAGCTCATGTCAGGGGCATCTGTGGTGGCCAAGTGCTAAGGTAGGACTTCCCTGAGATCTCCCCGCCCACTCTCATTATAGGGTTAGGGAGACAAGCTAAACAGAATGTGCAGCGTTAGTCAGATAGGCACACAGATAAATGAGTGAGCTAAGCTTGTATGTTTATAAACATACAGTAAAAATAACAGATACGCTTGTGCTATCAAAAGTATAGTTTATTCCATTATGAGTTCATAGCATAGTCAAAATAACAGTCCAATAGTCATGTATCATTTAGTCAGTCCATTCAGGGATATTCAGTTAGCAAAGTCCGTGTAGAAATATCCTATGTCAATTCACTTACAAGCCAGTCCTTTGTTTTCTCTCCCGTTCGAGCAATGCAGTCTTGTGTCCTTACAGTAATCAGGGATCATCAAAGCCAGAGAGAGAGCAAGCTGCAGCCTTGCTTCTTTTAAAGTGCTTTCACAACCACTCCCTTAATTACTATCCCACAGTTAAAGTTGCAGACACTTTAACATACAAATTATGATTACATATTATTATTTACCTAAACCAGTTAGGGTAAAACAATGTTATCCCTAACATTCTCCCCTTTTAGGAAATAATAATAAATATAAATATTTACATCTTTAAATCATATTTGTTACAACTTTCTTTAAACTTAGTTACTCCTTGAGCTTTTGTAAATTGGTCTGCAATGTTTTCTTCCGTCATGCAGTATTCCAATTTAATGAGCCCATTCTTTACAGATTCTCTAACATTTAAGTATCTTAAGTCAGTATGCTTTGATCTAGTTTTTACAGCAATACTAGTAGCTAACTTTATAGCTGCTTGGTTATCCTCGTACACAATAATGGAATCTTTTACAGTTATACCCATGTCTAATAATAACTGTTTGTACAGAATCAAATCAGTGCATAATAATGACAGACATGAAAATTCCGCTTCCATCGTGGACAAGCTGATATGCTGTTGTCTGATTGACCTCCACCCTATTAGTGTTTTACCAAATAATATAGCCATCCCAGATGTTGATTTTCTTGTGTTTATATCAGTTGCAAAACTTGCATCTGCATAGGCACAAAGACTCAAATCACCCTTTGGTTCTATATACAATGCATGGTTCATTGTTCCTTTAAGATATCTTAAAATTCTCTTTAATGATTGCCAATGACATTGATGTGGATCTGAATTAAAACGTGCCAGCTGATTTACACTATAAGCTATATCAGGCCTTGACCAATTGCTTATATATGATAAGCTACCAATCAAAGATTGATATATTGACTTATCAAATTTGGGACTTTGATCATCAGTTTGGCAAACTTCCTGACTCATTGGAGTCTTTGCCGGTTTACAAAGTTCCATTTTAAACGTTTTAATTAATTGGCAAATTTTATCTTCTTGAGATATCTTAAATCCATTATTTGTTTTGTTAATTGTCAGTCCTAGATACTTTTTAATTTCACCTAAATGCTTTAATTTTATCTTTTTGGTTAATAATGATATAATCTCATTAGCTTCATTATTAGTCTTAGTTATCAAAGCAATATCATCTGTAAATAATAACAATAATGACACCGTTCCATTATTTTCTCTTCTAAACACACATGGATCTGCTAAACCAGATTTAAAACCTATATTGTTTAACTCTTTCACAATATATTGGTTCCACTCAAACCCAGATTGTTTCAACCCGTAAAGACTCTTTTTGAGTTTCCAACAATCATTACTATTTACTTTATTGTCTTTTATACCTACTGGTTTTCTTAAATATATAGTGTGCTGCAATGGTGCATGTAGAAAAGCAGTTTCTACATCTAAATGGTTAATGAGATAGTTTTTCTTAGCTGTCCACACTAATGCTGCTCTTAAAGATGTTGCTTTAAGACTTGGTGCAAAAACTTCATCATAATCAGATGCAGTTTGATTAAATCCTTGAGCTACCAACCTAGCCTTATGGGTAACAGTCCCATCATTTCCAGTTTTTACTTTAAATATCCATTTGCACCCAATGGATTTTTCTCCTGGAGGTAATTTAGCATCTTCATAAACTTTCATTACCTTTAATGAATTTAATTCCTTTTCCATTGCCTTTTGCCAATTCTCCTGATCCTTAGCAGGATACATCCTAAGTTCATCTACACTAGTTGGAACTTTAGTTACTTGGCAAACTATACTTGCTTGATATCTCTCAGGTGGTCTAGTTACACGTGTAGTACGTCTAGGTATTACAGGACTTACAGGTGGACTTTCATTTATTAACTCTTCTTGATTATCTAACTCTTCCTGATCAACTGTTTCCTCTTGTTCTGGTCCTATTTGCTCTTCGTGGACTTCTTCTTTTATTGGACTCTTCTTATAACTAGTCTGATCTTTCTGCCTTTTGTAGGGTTCAATAATTACTTCATTATTTAAATCTTGCTCTAATCTATTCCATCCTACATGTTCTAGGATTTTTGCACAAGCACTGGTGTAAACTCTAGATGTATCTGGTTCCCAGAATCTATAAGATCTATGATTAGATGTATATCCTACAAAATATAATCTTTTAGCTCTATGTTGTCCTTTGTGTCTAAGTTGTGTAGGGATATGCACCCATGCTGGTGCTCCAAATGTGTGCATGTAACTTAAATCAGGTTTTGTATCATGCCACAGTGTGAATGGTAATTCACCTGTTGTTGAATTAACAACATTATTTAATATATGATTACCACACATTATTGCTTCTCCCCACAAATTGTCAGGTAATCCTGAATCAGACATCATAGTTCGTGCCATTGATTGTAATGTTTGGCCTCTTCTCTCTATAAAGGCATTATGTTGTGGCCTATATGGTGCAGACATTTTATGTTGAATACCTAACATTCTTAGTCTGTTCTGGAATTTATTATTTGTAAATTCTGTACCATTATCTGTTATAAGAGTTACTAATTTCTTTTTAGTTTTCCTTTCAGCAAATTTAATCCAATTAAAGAGATTTTGATACGTTTCAGTTTTGCTCTTCATTAAATAGCAAAACCCATATCTAGAATAATGGTCCATTATACTTAGTATGTATCGAGCTCCTCCTACACTTGGTTTTTTAGGACCTATTAAATCTGCAAATACTACCTCTAAAGGTTCTTTGGTAGTAAATCCATCAACTCTATTAGCCGGTGTGACCCATGCTTTGCTTTGATTGCAGGCATTACATTGCAAATACTTATTACAAGGTTTCAAACTTATTCCCTTAGATAATTTAACAGTTTTCTTAAGCATTTTAAAATTTAAATGCCCTAGCCTTCGATGTAACAAGTGAATACATTCATCATGAGGTTTCTTATTTTCATAAACTGTGTTAGCCACCTTTAAACCATCATCATTTAACACATATAATTCACCTCTTAAAGATGCAGTAATTTTCTTATCTTTTTTCTCAATTATGCAGTTATCTCCTTTAAATGTAACTACATATCCTAGTTTAACCAAAATTCTAACTGAAATTAAATTAAACTTAAGTTGTGGTACATATAACATTTTTACATTCTCTTTTATAAAAGAACAATATGCTATACCTTGACCTTTAGCTTTCAGTTTCCAGCCATTGGCTAACGATATTTGCTGTGTACTCTTGGACATTTTAATAAAATATTTGTTATCATTTGTTATACAATGTGATGCTCCACTATCAACCACCCATAAATTATTTTTTACAGCTCCGTTACTATCCATGGCTAATTCTAAATTTTTATTTATCTTTTGATGACTTTTAGTATTCTGGCAAGCGTTCTGGCTCTTTGCTTTTTTACAAAATCTTGCCAAATGTCCTCTTCCTCCACAATTAAAACACCTTTTAATTGCATATGCAGTAGGAGATTCATTATCTTCTTTTTGAGGTTGCTGCCTCCTTAATTTGTCTCTTTCAAGCCTTCTTCTGGCCTCTTCAATCAATCTGCCAGTTATATCAGTTAAAGTTAAGCTTTCCTTTGGCAATATTTCAAGGGAAGTTACGTAGTTATCATAGCTTTCGTCAAGTGAAGATAGAATTATGTAGACTTGGTGTAGTTCAGAGAAAATAAGCTCTTTCTCGTGCAGTTCTTGAAAAATGCTTTGCATATTTTTCAAATGACTCAGCATATCACCATTCTTATGGAGATGTGTACTGAAAAGTTTCCGTGTTAGATTTATGTGAGCACCAACATTATCTCGAACATAAATCCTCTTCAGCTTCTGCCAACACCCAACAGCTGATTTCTCTCCGTGGATATAAACAAGCTGCTGATCAGTTAAGGTTAAAGCAATAATGCAAATAGCTTGTTGATTTTTATGCATAAATTCTTCTATCTTTAATCTGTCTTCCTTATCCTCTGGATCCCATTCTTCTACGTTTGGTGGATTTTCAATTATATTCCACAAACCTTCTCTTCGTAGAAGCAGACTACATTTCATAGACCATGATACATAGTTTGTTCCATCCAACTTGGATATAAGGGACAAACTTTGTAGATTGACTTGTGCCATGTTTTCTTATATGGATATAAAACTATAATTAATAAAACACAGCTGTCTGTTTTCTGTAATGTATAACAACACAAACTCTCACTTTTACATAAATCTGTTTTATCCTAGTTAAACTGACTTTGCAGCCTCTGGGCCCATAACCAGTGTTAAGCCTGGTTTCCCCAACCAGGGTTAGGGAGACAAGCTGAACAGAATGTGCAGCGTTAGTCAGATAGGCACACAGATAAATGAGTGAGCTAAGCTTGTATGTTTATTAACATACAGTAAAAATAACAGATACGCTTGTGCTATCAAAAATATAGTTTATTCCATTATGAGTTCATAGCATAGTCAAAATAACAGTCCAATAGTCATGTATCATTTAGTCAGTCCATTCAGGGATATTCAGTTAGCAAAGTCCGTGCAGAAATATCCTATGTCAATTCACTTACAAGCCAGTCCTTTGTTTTCTTTCCCGTTCGAGCAATGCAGTCTTGTGTCCTTACAGTAATCAGGGATCATCAAAGCCAGAGAGAGAGCAAGCTGCAGCCTTGCTTCTTTTAAAGTGCTTTCACAACCACTCCCTTAATTACTATCCCACAGTTAAAGTTGCAGACACTTTAACATACAAATTATGATTACATATTATTATTTACCTAAACCAGTTAGGGTAAAACAATGTTATCCCTAACAATCTCCTTCCTTCCCTCTTCATTCTCCTTATTTTTCCTTCCTTGTTTTCTTCCCATCTTTCCTTCTTTTTCTTTGTCTTTCCTCTTTCCCTTTCTCCTTTCCTGTCCCTTCTTGGTTGCTCAGATGCAAAAGAGGAAGCATTTATCCTTTTGTTTTGTTTTTAGTTTATTTTGCTTGCCATATGCCAGTAAAAACAGTCCAGAGGCAGCCCCCCCCCCCGTGCCCCATTTTCAGCCATAACAGCAGAGGTGGGTCTTCAGCAGGTTCTGACCAGTTCTGGAGAACCGGTAGCAGACATTTTGAGTAGTTCGGAGAACCGGCAAATCCCACCTCTGGCTGGAGATTTTACAGTCTCCTTCCCCTGCCACCCCCACCAAGCCATGCCCACAGAACCGGTAGTAAAAAAAAATTGAATCCCATCACTGCATAACAGCCTCCTGAAGCCCTCGAAAACAGAGCTTATGGGCTGAAAATGGGGTCTGCCCAAAAATGGGGATCTGGGGGTGCACATCCCCCCCCCCGAGGTCCGTTTCCACTGGCAGAGGGTTGCAGGAGGCTGTTGCAGCCAAAAACAGACCACTGTACATCATTTTCCATTTTGCACCATGGGCTGGTCTTTTGCTGTTTCCAAGCTGGCCCCAAGGGTCAGATCTAAGCACCCTGCAAGCCAGATCTGGCCAGCGGGCCTTGAGTTTGACACCCCTGCTATAGAATAAACACAGGCAAGCTTACTTCGTCAAGATCATGTTGAATTTAATAGATTTCATTTGAAGATCCATCCATATATAATCGAAGGCTGCAGTTCGATCTATACTTACTGAGAATAAATTCTATTGAAAGAATCTTTGCACTAGACATTTTGAAAGGATGAATAAATGGTGGTGTTCAGCAATTAAAGATTAACTGGAAAATCCCTTTTAAAAAGTGAAAGTCCTGCAACTGGGCCAAGAGAAAAAGATAATGTTGGAGTTTTAAAGGAAGGAGAGAGAGAGAGAAAAAAAAACCCAGACAAATTACTGCCTTATAATTATTAGCTGAACAGCAGGGTTTCCACCAGTCTGGTTGAAGGGGATGAAATTAAGTCCTTCCTTTGTTAACAATGCAAAAAATAGCTTCTACTATCACAATAGATGACTTTGTGGTAAGCATGACACTTGCTGTGTGTATGTGTCAGAGAGAGAGAGAGAGAGAGAGATTCTAAGTTGTTGTAACTATCAGTGCAATTCTGTACCATCCTAGCATTGTATCTTTATGTAAACATCAGAATCTTGTCTGCATTGTATCTTTTTGTAAACACTAAGACTCCTATCTCTTCAGTGATCTTTGCCAGGAATGCAAAAGAGAAGAGGAGTTTAAACAGCTGTCAATACAGAATGATGTCTTAATTGACCTGAGTTCCTATAAATTACGCTTTCTGATACTCTGTTGTCTTTACTAACCTGCGCTATTATAAATCTTGTGTATTTCCTGCTGACCTAAGCTATTATAATTCATGAATGTCTTGTTTACCCTGGGCTTTGAAGAATTTCACCCCCCTGTGAAAAAGCATAATAAAAGAGCCAGTGCAAAGGCATTTGGCGCGCATCATCCAGAGGAAACCTCGTCTCGTGTCGTTTCTCTCTCCCTTGCTCCCTTTCATGAGGCGCCCATCTAATGCGGGATGGCAGATACCGCATTTTGGTGACCCCGACGTGATTCCCTAAGGGGGATACGCAGCGGCGCGCTCATACTTATCAGCTCGGTTGGAGCTGTTCATCGCCAGGCACCTGAGCGAATTGCACCTCATCGGATCTGAAAGATGGTCTCGACTTTAGTAAGTATGGGTGGAGGCTTTTCTCAACAGCAGAAGGAATTGAGAGAGCTAGTCGCTTCTTCTAAATACTCTGCTAATTTAAAGGGCTCTCCCATAAAAAAGAAATCTATTGCTGCATTATTGGCTTATGTGTGGCAACACTGCCCCAATTATCCAGAGAGAGGGTCCTTAAAATTTTCCAATTGGCAAAAAATTGGTGAATATCTCCATAATCCTCCTCGTGCACCTATTGGCATTTTGGTCACTTGGAGGAAAATTATGGAGGCTTTAAAAGTTCATTATAAAATAGAAGCAGGGAGTGTGTTTGAATCTCCCCCACCAAGTTATGAGAACTTTTCTATCCTTCAACCTTCCGCTCCCGATGATTGTAAAGCAGCACGGGAGCCTCCTTCCATTCAATCCACTTCTTTAAATGTAGAGCCCTCGTGTCCTCCACCCCCCCTCCGAGGAGGAGGGTGTGTTGTAAAAGCTATTCAACAAGCCTTTTGTGAAGGAGATACAGATGAGGACACCCTTGCAGCTGCCTCCCTTTATCCTATTGTTCAAGCCGGCAATCCTCCAGTTCCTCAGTATACCCCAATGCCATATAAAATAATTAAGGATTTAAAGGCAGCTTGTAAGGAAAATGGTATTCAATCTCATTATGTACAGGGACTTTTAGGATCAATAACCCAGCCAGGTGCTGACTTGGTGAATGCTGATTGGCGTACATTATTTAACATGATCCTCACGCCTTCACAATTTTTGGTCTGGGAGTCAGAATTTCTTAAACGTACCGCAGCCGCAGCCGCTAGAGGCTTACCAGCAAATGTCACTTTGGATATGCTGAACGGTACTGGCACCATGTCTACCATTGCCCAACAGGTTGCCACAGACCCAGCTGCTTTCCCTATAATACAGGAGTGTGCTTTGGCAGCTGCTCGAAAGGTTGATAATGCGGGATGCATGCCCAACTCTTTCTCTAAAGTTATTCAAGGACCTTCTGAGCCTTTTTCCTCCTTTATAAACCATCTCACAGAAGCCTTAGAGAGACAAATTGATAATAGAGAGGCTTGTACTGAATTACAAATGAAACTTGGCTATGAAAACGCAAACGCTGATTGTCAGAAAGTTTTGCAACCATTAATTAATAAGAAAAATGTTATCATGGCAGATTATCTTACAGCCTGCCGAATCATAGGAACCACATCCCATTCCATGTCTACGCTGACTTCAGCCATTACTGAAGGCATGCAGCAGAATATGGGCTCTCTTCTTCCCATTTCCCAACAAAATACTCGCAAAATGGGAAATTGTTTTAATTGTGGCAAGCCAGGTCACTTTAAGAGCCAATGCAGGGTCCTGGGCAGGGGAGCAAATATGCCAAGAAACCAGGTTGCTCGCCCAATGACAACATGCCCTCGATGCCAAAGGGGCTATCACTGGGCTAGTCAGTGCAGAGTCCAAAAGAATGAACAGCAGAATAGCCCTGCAATCACACAAAAACCTTTTTTGAATCAGGGAAACTAGAAACGGGGCAGGCAGCCAGCCCCACAACAAAGGCTGCTGAAACTTGCAACTTTTCTTCTTTCACTTACGATCTTGTTGCTAATGATACTGTTACTTATTTTCCTGGTGTCGCTGACTTTCTCTTTGTACATCCTGTTCAGCCTTTTCATATGCCCCCCGATATCCCAGTGCTAGTCTTTCCTGTAAGGGATTTAGCTGAACAAGGTATTCTTGCCTCTCCTTTTCTGCATGACCCCACTGTATTGTCTGATGTCTGTCTGTATGTACTAGCTAATACAGAAGTTACTATAAATGAGGGGGATATTGTGGCAAAAATGATTGTGCTCTTAGACCAACAACAAGAGCAACTCTATGCAATTGAAAGACCAATTAGTCAACCAAAACCTACGGTGACATTCTTATTGAATGGTCGATCCTTTCTTGGTCTTTTAGATACTGGAGCGGATATTTCCGTCATCCGAACCGCTGAGTGGCCGGACACCTGGCCTGCAGATGTGGCACCAGCGGTGAGAGGAGTGGGGGGACTCCAGGAGACTCGCATTAGCAGAAACTGGGTAAAAGCCCATTCCCCTGAGTCTCAATGTGTTGCTTATATTAAACCAGCTGTAATTCCTCTGTATACTAACTTGTGGGGAAGAGACCTTATGTCACAATTTAATGCGCAGCTTACTCTCCATTAACCATGCTTCGCTTATGTCTGACTAACAATATCCCTGTGTGGATTGATCAGTGGCCTCTCCCTTCTATAAAACTTGAAGCCTTACACTCTCTTGTTCAAGAACAATTAGATAAAGGTCATCTAGAGCCCTCATTGAGTCCATATAATACCCCAGTTTTTGTTATCAAAAAGAAAAACGGCGCTTGGCGTCTACTTCAGGATTTAAGGGCTGTGAATTCGGTCCTCCTTCCAATGGGACCTCTGCAATGTGGTCTTCCAAATCCTAACATAATTCCTCAGGAATATGACCTTATCATTATTGATTTAAAAGACTGTTTTTTCTCCATTCCATTACACCAGTTAGATAGAAAATTATTTGCTTTTTCTGTACTAACCTTAAATAATCAGAGACCTACCAAACGATATCAATGGAAAGTCTTACCACAAGGCATGTTAAACAGTCCAACTATGTGTCAATTTTTTGTGGATTTAGCATTGCAGCCCTATAGAGACAAATATCCTCATTTTTTAGTCTATCATTACATGGATGATATATTGGTATCTGCACCTGGTCCAAAGGGCACGGTATTAAAAACTCTGCCATGCCTGAACTCTATTTTAGATAAAGCAGGTCTCACTATAGCCCCAGAAAAAGTTCAATCCAAACCACCTTTTTTCTATTTAGGTCACAAGTTACTTGCTTCGGCTGCTATTCCTTCTCTTCCCCTCCCCACTCTTCCCCCGAAGCCAACACTTGTGATTTTACAGCAGTTCCTGGGAACTTTAAATTGGGCACGTCCTTATTTGGGTTTGACTACAGCTACATTAGCTCCTCTCTTTAACGCTCTAACGCAAGGTAAAGCCCCGTCTGATGTTATCATTCTAAACAAAGAGCAGTTGCAGGCATTGAAAGACATTTCCCATTTAATGGCTATTAGATGGGTGGATCGGGCTATAGAAAATTGTCCTTTATCAATTGCTTTGCTAAATACTGCTCAGAGACCAACAGCTGTCATTATGCAAATTCATCAGACACAGGTTCTGATCTTAGAATGGCTGCATTTGTCTCACACCCCAAGGACCACAATTACTAATAAATCCTCTGCATATTCTCAGTTGATCTTTAAAGGTCGTCAAAGATGTAAACAACTCATGGGATTTGAGCCTGTTTGCATATTCACTCCTTGTTCATTGACTACTTGGGAAATGCTATGGTGTAATTCAGAAGAAATGCAATACTCTTTAGAAGAGTGGCCAGGGCAAATTTCTTGCCATTTACCAGCTGACCCACGATTCACTTTTCTTAAAACTCTTCCTTTTGAATGGCATTCCCCCCTCTCATTATCTCCATTAGTAGATGCACCTACACTTTATGCCGATGGAGGAAAGATGTATGGCGCTTGTGCATGGCACCAGGAGGGAGAGTGGAAAACTAAAATTACCTCTCCACAATCTTCTGCTCAACAGGCAGAACTTGCTGCATCTCTTATTGCTTTTCAACAGTTTCAAAAGACTCCTTTTAATTTAATAGTAGATTCCTTATATGTTTCTCAGATTTTGAAAAATATATATCAAGCCTATTTATCTCCTAGCATATCTGATTCTTTGTTAAAGTTATTGCTTTCTCTACAGCAATATAACAACAATGCCCCACATGTAGCAAGCAAGCACATTCCATTCCTATAGGGGTTAACCCTAGAGGATTAAAAGCTTGTGAAATTTGGCAAATGGATGTAACTTAGTATCCACCTTTTGCCCCATGAAAATATTTGCACGTTTCAATAGATACATATTCAGGATTTATTTTGGCTACTCCTCAAAGGGGAGAAGCTGTAAAACAATTATTCAATTCGTACCTTTGCCTCGCTGGGACGTCCAAAAGAAATCAAAGAAGACAATGGATCTGCCTACACAAGTTCTGCTTTTCAGGACTTCTGTAACAGATGGGATGTAATCCACAAGTTTGGAATTCCCTGCAACAGCCTGGGGACAGGCTATTAGGCTAGCTCACTTATCTCTGAAACGTGCTCTTAATTGGTATTCATTGCGGGAAAAACCCCCGAACCTCCCAGCATTGCAAAACTCTCTCAACATTTGTCTTTTTACTCTAAATTTCCTAAACTTAACAGGGATTCCTCCCACTTCTGCTGCTGTTCGTCATTTTTCCCCCCCCACTTTACCCCTTCTAACAGATTGTCATTATTCTGCTTGGCAGAGTCCTGCTGAGCTTGGGGGAGAGGAAACGCTGCAATCTTACTGCCAGAAAAAACCACTCTCTGAATCCCTGGTCAGGCAGTAAGACCCTATCATGGGAATTTATCTGCTACATCTGTATCTTAAAAATCTTTCCTGATATTCTTGCCTATATCTTCTTTGCAATTTCTACCTTACTTCAACAAAACCTATGCTTCCTGTCAAAAGACTATTCGTGTTAAAATCATTTCATTAACAGAAGGCTATTATACTTGTTCCACGTGGGTATGTCATGAAAATGCTATCCATAAGTTTTCACTCTGTCATTTCTGTTTTATTTTAAAGAACACTCTACCCCTCGCTCTTTTGTTTCTTCTTTACTCTTCCTATGGAAAGGAACCTTAAAATCTTTTCCTCTTTTCAATCTAAACATAGGGGGATCTGAATGTCCTTATATTGTATCAAGGGTTTCCCCACCCCACTTAACGTTCTTAATGAATGATCAAGTTAATCTTCATTGTCATTATTGTAATTATTATCCTTTTTCTACTAATTGTATTCCTTCCTCATATCGTAAATGTTCCACAACTAACTTGTCCCTAGCTCTTTCTCCTACCTGTCATGCTTTTATTTACCCAAACTCTGATCCTGTCAATAAGCAACGCTTCCAAAGAACTGCCCATGATGATCTGCAGAAGCCTCATAGAAGAGATAATATTGCCTGGACTATAACTGACTCTCAAAAAGTTCATTTAAGTTCTACAACCAATTTCTCTTGCATAAAAAACTTCTACCCACCATTTCAATTCAATTTGGCAGATGCACCCACACAACCGGGGGATATTCTGCAATCCACAAAACTGCAGGAGGAACTTTAACATCACGCCTGAAAGGAATGTATTTTATCCCTGGCAATAATTTTGTTTGAGTTTGTTACACTGGTTTCAGGGCATGTATCCACAGGGATGAAATTGTTAAATCCAAATCATTTTTGCATTCAAGTATGGCTTGTGAGTATAACTCTGATGATTTTATATCTCTATAGGTATCCATGGAACACCCCCTCTCTCTTGCAAAATCGTAGAGGCTTAGCTCTGTTATTTTTAAAACAAGGGGGATTGTGTGCTGCCCTTAAAGAAGAATGTTGTTTTTATGCTGATAGCAGGGGGGAGGGGATTTAAAGGAGAATGTTGTCTTTATGCTGATAGCAGGGGTGGTGGTTTAAAGGAGAATGTTGTTTCTATGCTGATAGCAGTGAGGTCGTGCTGGATTAAAAAAAAATGCTTAAAAGATAGAGAATGAGAAAGGTCAAACATGTATAATTGGTATCAAGATTCGTTTTCTATTTCACCATGGCTTACAACCCTTTTAACTGCGTTGGCAGGACCATTAATAATCATTATATTGATATGTATTATAGGACCTTGTTGTTTTAATAGAATATTGCAATTTTTTAAAAATCAATTATCTTCCATGACTACTGATGCTGATGTGTTATTGCAAGCTCATGTTATGTCTTTAACATCGGATGAAGAAATATCATTGCTGAGTTACTGCTCCTTGGACAACCCTGATGCTGACGGGTCGCACGCCTGCCTAGATGACGGGGACGGAGAACATTTCAGAAAAGTAGTTCCTGTTTTCTTGGACAAGGAAGAAGACTCGTCATAAAAAAAATAAAAACAGAGGAGATGTTGTAACTATCAGTGCAATTCTGTACCATCCTAGCATTGTATCTTTATGTAAACATCAGAATCTTGTCTGCATTGTATCTTTTTGTAAACACTAAGACTCCTATCTCTTCAGTGATCTTTGCCAGGAATGCAAAAGAGAAGAGGAGTTTAAACAGCTGTCAATACAGAATGATGTCTTAATTGACCTGAGTTCCTATAAATTACGCTTTCTGATACTCTGTTGTCTTTACTAACCTGAGCTATTATAAATCTTGTGTATTTCCTGCTGACCTAAGCTATTATAATTCATGAATGTCTTGTTTACCCTGGGCTTTGAAGAATTTCACCCCCCTGTGAAAAAGTATAATAAAAGAGCCAGTGCAAAGGCATTTGGCGCGCATCATCCAGAGGAAACCTCGTCTCGTGTCGTTTCTCTCTCCCTTGCTCCCTTTCATGAGGCGCCCATCTAATGCGGGATGGCAGATACCGCACTAAGTTCAGTTCCCAGCATCCAATAGAGGATGTTAAAATGATAGCACAAAGTTCTCCCTAACACTTGAAGGCCAGCTTCTCTGGACAGCAACTAACTGCATTGACTGAAGAATGATATTACCAGCAAATCCTTCATTGCACAGAGAAAGCTAGTACAGTATTTCTAAGAAAAAAAAGTTCAGCTAAAGCCTTTCTAGGTGGGTGGAGTTAAGTGGGCTTGGTATAAAAGAAAAGAAAAGAGGGAAAAGATGAAATAAAATATGAAAATCAGGAGCAAGTGACTTTTGAAGGTCACTTTTAAAAGTTTCACTAATAGTTATAAGATGGGCCCCAACCCTAAAATAAACATAGTTGGACTTTGAAACTAGTTTTCCTTCAAAGATTCTGTTGTCCTTTCCTCAAAAAAATTATATACCTCTTTTATTCTTTGGGTGGGGTTCTTTGTTTTGATGTCTGCATATTTGTTGCCTTTATTATTTTTATTCAGTATCAAGATTAACTACTTTTTATAAATTTATTTAGGGCAAATGTTAGTTTCTCCCTCATGCTTGGGAAGAAAACATTTCAGTGATATAGATAAATAGATAGATAGATAGATAGATAGATAGATAGATAGATAGATAGATAGATAGATAGATAGATAAGAGAGAGGGAGGGAGAAGGAGAGAGAGAGAGAGATGGTAGATTTAAAACCTTGAATAAAATTCTTCCCAAAGAACATATCTTCCAAAACTTTAAACATAAAGATCCAATTTAAATTGTCAAAAGCTCTCTTCATATCCAAGAATGCTAGTATTGCTTGTTTCCCATTATGGTATTACAAACATTTAATAATATCCTATAAAGTTCTCATTAATTGCCTTTTCAGCAAAATCTAGATTGGTCCTCATGAATAAAAATTTGTAAAACGTCAATCTTTTAGTCAACATTGCAGTAAAAGTTTGCAGTCATTATTTAGCAATAAAATCAATGTATAATGGGGGTTTTTTAAGATGAATTTTGACCTTCTTTTGGTAACAAAGCAATATTGGCTGGGTACAATACAACCATTCTCTTTATCCCCAAATGCTCACCTTGATGAACACTGCAGCTCTAGTGTTGCTCAGCATCCTTGTTCTCTTTTCCCCATTGGTGCTTCTCCTAGGTGCCATATTCTTTTCACTGCATCTTTTAATCTGTGAACTCTCTAGAGCCAGACAGAAGGCAAGCGAATGAGGGCAAGGGCAGGGAAAGTAAAGAACTAGCAGAGCAGGAAAAGGCATCCTATACCAGGGGAAGAGATGTGCGGTAAACAGTAAGCAGAGATGTTTTCAGGACATGAATAATCAAAATCCGGCAAATACAGGGCATACTTTGAAATACTAGCCATAATTAATGTACTACTGATTCCAGGGCTATCTATAGGTGAGTTCAAAACAAGCAATGTGCTGACCCCAATTGCAGCAGCTATCTTGGTGTTTTTCACCTCCCAACCCCTCTCTGGCATTATCAATAAAATCTTACATCTGTTGAACATTTATCTACCTCTCTGCAATGGCACTGAAGACCAAAATTTATATTGCTAAGAAAGACATTTGTTGAGTGAATTTTGCTCCATTTTATGACCTTTCTTGCCACTGTTGTGATAATTCCCCGTTAGGAGAATGAGCACATACAGGGATACGTATTTTGAGAGAAGTGTTTGAATAATACACATACAGCACCCAGATACACTGTACAGTAAGTGTAGGTTTTTACTTCCAGAAATGTTAAGCAAAGTCCAAAATAAGCAGTCTAAAGTCATTCACAAGTAAATCAGTCAGTTTTCAATCCAGGGATAATCCAATAACAAATTCCAGTGTCAAAAACAGTTCAATATCAAACTTACATTAAATCCAGAAATATCAGTCAATTAGAAAAAATGGAGCAACAGCAATACTTTCTAACAGATGGAAACAGAGATACTCACTCAGACATACTCTCTTCTGAGACTAAGACTAAAACAATCCAGGTTTCTGGCTCCATCTTATGGCCCTTTGAAAAACCACACCCAATTGCAGTTTTTGCAATCTCTTAAAGACACAGTACTAAAATGTTTATCCTAGTTTATATATTTCTAACCCAAATACCTGTTAGGTGACTTATATTCCTAACAGCCACAGTTGTTAAGTGAATCACCACAGCAGTTAAATTAATAACATGGTTGTTAAGTGAACCTGGCTTCCCCATTGACTTTGCTTGTCAGAAGATCACAAAAGGGGATCACATGACTCCAGGACACTGCAAGTATCATAAATATGAACCAGTTGCCAAGTGGCAGAATTTTGATCACATGACCATGGGGGTGCTGGAATGGTCATATGTGTGAAAAACGGTCACTATTTTCAGTGACATCACTTTGAATAGTCACTAAATAAAATGCTGTAATTTGAGGACTACCTGTATTAACAATAACTATTAATTTACATGAAAGTGCAGATCTCCTCTTATTTTTTTTCTTCATCTACTCTGGTGGAACCTCATTTATGACTTTCCATTTGGAGAAACACTTTGTTCATTTGTATCAACATGCAATATGATTTATCCAATGGGAAAGAGATTAAGCACTCTTTAATTTCCTGATTTACTGCATTTTTAAGCTCTGGTAAAGTCCCTTTGTAATAACCTGATGATATTTATTTTTTAAATGGGGAATGAATTAATTGTAGAATTGCATTTCATTGTATGATGTTTTCTGTGAAGCAGTCGTATGAAGGATACGAGATACACTGTGTGAATTCAGCTCACTTTGGCCTTTTTTATGTACTTCTTTTCTTAGTTCTTGTTTAATGCGAGTTGGACTATAATCTTTGCTGTGGTTTGTTTCATTGATTTGTTTGCATGCACACTTTCTAAAGATAGGCACTAATGATTCAAAGCCATTCTTGGAGCCATGCTGGCCCCAGAATACAGCACCTCTGGAGAGACAATTCCTTAATTTAATTTTCTTTCTCTGCTCCTCATGCATATGTCAATACCAGCTGACTTCCAGGTCTTTCTGAATTGCCCTACTTTGCTTAATAGTCACTGTTCTCCTGTAATCCCAAGCACCCTGCAAATTCATGCCAGTCAGAAATGATTAGTGGATTGGACAGTCTTGATGTCAGCAGTTGTTTTGATCTGCCAAGGCTGTGGATGAAAAAGAGATCTTCTCTGTGCCCAAAACTTCAGTCTGCTGGGAATGTTTAGCTATCTGAATAAACATGGAAATGAAAATTCTCTGACTGAGGGTCAACAAACGTGAGAAAAAAATTGTTGATTTGAGGGTGCTATATGAGCTTATACCTATTCAACACACAACTAAGTTGTTTTTTTCTGTGTTATGGTTCTCTCTTGCTATCTCACGTCCTGCTAAATATTGAACATGTTCCTCTTTTTGTTTCCATTTTATCATGCCCTTTCAGAGTCTGAATCCAAGGAGGAAGATGAACAGCTGACAGGGAACAGGAGTGTGGCTCCATTGGCTGTGGAGGAAACTGGGAAAGGGCAAAGGCAGGCTGGGCAGAGCAGGGGACAGGTAGACAAAGAGGGGGCAGGTTCAGAGGAAGACCCAGGCCCACTCCCTCTTTATCCTAGAGCATGCAGGGAAGAATGGAAAAGAGAGCAAAAAGGGTTGTGTGGCTTACGGGGGAGGAAAGGGCTCTGATTCCCTTCACTAGGTACACCTGGGAAGAGAGTTTAAAGGAGAGGCAGTTGAGAGCTGCATTGTCCAGGAACAAATGTGAGTTTATCTTATGTTGACTGTGGTTACCTGGTTTCTGGTATCCAGCTGGGTTGATTTACTACTGCTTTATGTCCCTTCTGGAACTCCTTATCTTACCCTGCTGGATTAATTACCTCATCTTGCCTTGATTGGACTTAAAGTTTCTATTGACAACATTTTGGACTTGAATCTCTATAGCCAAAGGCTGTTCCTGGGAGAGTTTTTCTCCAGACCAGAAGGTAACCAGGACCTTGGCGGCAAAGTTTGGAGCTAATAAATAAATTAATTAATTAATTAGCTGTGTTGCCTTTGTGCCATGCCCCGGGTCATCACACATTTTTCAATAGAATTACTTAAAAGCTATGAAGCATTTTTCAAAGCACACATTTGTAATTTGTACTGTCTTCTCCTGATATTGGCATTAAGAAATCTTGAAGTTCTCAGATATACTTATTGAAAAGAAGCCATAATGCCATTAAATGCCACTGACATTTGCGATATATTAATAATGTATCTGGAAGGGAAGGGCAGTGTCTAATGCCAGAGAAGTACCTTGCTTAGGAAACCATGCAAACATCTGCAGCAGGAAGTAGAGTTTGGGGGTGAAATAATTTAAGGCATATAACAATGCAACTGGATCTGATTTCACATATTTTTAATCAATGCACCTAACCAAAATGTACAGTATTGGTTCTTTGAAATCACACTTGTTGGAATTTTGCAATTTCACCAAATTCAATATGTATTTGTGACACATTTCTACCCAACGTTTATTCTCATGAGCAAAATTTTAAGGCACTTAATATAACGGCTTTCAAAATCTGTCTACATTTGTCAACTTATCAAACAAAATATCTGCATTTGGAAAATAAACAAAAATACATTCATTTTAATGCAAAAAAACCCAACAACCCTTAAATAGTGCAAGAATGGGATGAACTGTATGACTAAATACAACATGGGAAACAGAAAGAAACTGAAATTGGCAGATCCCCAGAAAAATGAGAAAGAAGAGAATAAACAGGTTTAGTCACTTGTAAACTCTACAAAAGCCAGTTTGGTGTGCTTAAGACATCAGCCAATATTTATGAATTCTAGTACCATCTTAAGTGTGACACCAGTTGGGTGACCTTGAGTCAGTCACTCTCTTTCAGTCCTAGGTAGGAGGCAATGGCAAACCATTTCAGGGATTTTTGCCAAGAAAACTTCAAGGATTAGCCCAGGTATTTGCCAGGAGTCAATACTGACTTGAAGGCACAAAACAATGACAATGAATTATGCCCTTCATCCGCACAATGTTGAGAGATTCTATCAAGAAACATAGATGGTCATGGAATGTTGCAAGTATCCCAGACAGTGTCAACTATCCAATTAGTGCACCCAAAACAAGAAAACACTCTTGGAAGCTTTGAATTCCCAAAAGTAAAACATTATTGGATACACCATTTGGTACTGAAGAATTTGGTACTGAAGAAGAACTACCTCTGGTTTTCCTGCTTGCTTAGTTAAACAATAGCTTCCCTTTCTTCCCAACCCTGGGTGATCACATTATCCAATTATGAAATGTTCTTTTGTTGTGGGAACAGTCCATCTCATTCTCAACCACCTGTGGTAATGACCTTGGATGGTTTCCAGGCTCTCACAGTTCACACACACATGCACAGCATTCTATTTCACCTTCCCTCCCTCCTCAGTTTATTGTCAAGTTGAATACTGTTTGAAAGAAGCAAAGCAATTCAATTTTGATAGACAGTTGAAGAAGGAAAAAGGCCATGATTGGAAGAATATCTGAAGGACAGTGAAGAAAATGCATGGAAGTTAATATACTAATATGTGTACTGAATAACTAAGAAGCCACACTGGTCTACAAGAAAGAATAGAAAAGAAACATGACAAGCCAAAGAATTGCAGGGCCAGTATATAAATACGGAATGGGACAACTCACACAACTGACTTTTCAAAGCACACTTTTTTAATTTGTACTGTCTTCTCTGCCTTAGCATCCTGTCACTTGCCGTGGATAATTCACTGTGGGCCAATTCACCGTGGCCCACTTGCCATCTGTATGAGTCATATGTTCATTGCATCATCCTCCCAACTTATATTCTCCATTTTAGATCTAATTATTCCTTTCAATATTCAATATTCCATAGCCATCCAAGGATAAAGGTGAATGGAGTGACAAGGAGAAAGAGAGAGAAACACAGTGTGGTTTGGAAAGAATGAGAGAAAATTCTGTGGAATAAAAACTGAGGGACAAAAACTAGAAGTCTTCCCAAGTTGCAGCTAACTTTGGTATGAACATATCTTAGTTACCTTAATTCTACCTTGTACCCACAATGTTGCCTTCATCATGTCCTCAGCCCATGAGTAAGACTGCAAATGCCATCACTAGTTTATGTCTTAACCAGGGGGTGTCTTCCCACAGTGAGTGATGTCCAGAGAACAAAGAATTTATTCAATTACTTTGCTTAATCTCAAAATTGGTACAATTATTACTATAATTGGATGCTAAGGCAAAATATGGGCAACAGATTATTATGGACTAAGCCAATGCATCAGTAACAACCCTAAATAGCTTTATTTTGCAGCAGGCTCGTAATCCTGCACTTCTCATTGGCCCGTGAATAGCGAGTCGTGATTGGTCATTTCTGGCCAGTCTGATTGGCTGTTAATGGGCCTCTCTGATTGGACACTTGCGAGAGCGGTAAACTCAAATCATTGGTTGTTTTGACAGCAGCCAGCTCTATAAAAGAGCTGCTGCTGCCCAAGTATTCGCTCTGCTCAGGACTTAACACAGATGTAGGACAGGGATTGGAAATGGGCACGGCAACTTTTATGTCAGCAGAGTTTTCCGTCAAGTCAGAGGCAGATGGACAGTAGGTTAATTCAGCAATGGAGGAAAGATCATGTTGCATGTGGATTTGTTTGTGGATATGTGCCTGGGAGACTGAGAGGGGAAATTTCAATGAAGAGAGCCCATATGTATGGGAAAAAAAGACCTCTAAGATAGTGTGAAATATGTAGCTGACTTACTATTTGTTTGCCTTGCCTTGCCTTGCCTTGCCTTGCCTTGCCTTGCCTTGCCTTGCCTTGCCTTGCCTTGCCTTGCCTTGCCTTGCCTTGCCTTGCCTTGCCTTGCCTTGACTTGCCTTGACTTGACTTGACTTGACTTGACTTGACTTGACTTGACTTGACTTGCAGGACAATTTAGTTCCTTTCACATTCCATAGACAGAAATATGGCAAGCTTTACGTTTTTTTTTATTTGAAATAAAAATACTTTAAATTGCCCAGATATGACCTTAACAACAATTTTGACAAAAAGATTGTCTCCCACCTTTCCCCTTGTGTTTGATTTAAATCTAAGTCTCTAAATAAGATTCATCATTCATTTTCTGTGGGAAGTGCTCGGTGAAAGCTCCAGCCCAAGAACTAACTACAAGGAAGAGAGTCTGTTCCAGTAAAAAAGGATAACATCCTTTTCTCTAAGTCCCTGGTACATCTCCAAAATATCTCTTTTCTGGGAACATTTAAAATGTATTGTCCACTCAGGGCACAGCTGTGCCTTGAAGAAAACTGAGTCCAGGCCAAAATGCACAAATTGTGAAACATTTTAAGTAGCTCTCTGGATTCAGTTCCAAAAAGGCACTTCAGGGCATTCAGAAACATGAATGGAGCACCTGCCTTGCAGCTTTTTATGGCAGCTGGTTTGATCTTCACATCTGCCAGGTGACCCCAAGGAAAGGCATGTTTAATATTCAAGGACCTGCAGACAGCTCCTCTGTTTGTAGTGTGAAACACTTTCTGGCATTAAATCTGAAGCACTGCACAGTTCTCATCTGGGGTGTTTTGAATTGGGGAAAATTGTATATACTTCTCTGGATAAAAGTGGGAAGATTCTGAAAGGGTGTGCAATTTTGACAAGAAAAGAAAAGAAACAGGCTTGTGCCATTCTTAGAAGTTGACAATAAATCTGAGGACCTCTTCAGGACAGTCCTGAAGAGAAGGACCAGGGGAGACATGATAGCAGTGTTCCAATATTTGAGGGGCTACCACAGAGAGGAGGGGGGTCAAGCTATTTTCTAAAGCACCTGAAGGCCAGACAAGGAATAATGGATGGAAACTGAACAAGGAGAGATTTAACCTGGAAAAATAAGGAGAACAATCAACCAATGGAACAGATTGCCCTCGGGAATTGTGGGAACGCCATCACTTGTGGAGAGATTGGACTCGCATCTGTCAGAAATGGTGTAAGGTCCTGCTTGGGCAAGGGGTTGGACTAGATGATCTATAAGGTCCCTTCCGACTCTGATTATCTGTTATCTGGTTCCAGAAAGGCCAACTGGATACTACCTAGACTCAAGAGAGCAAGAAAGATGTTCATCAGGAAGAAGAAAGACTGTTGGAACAAGTAAATCGGCAGCTAGCAAGATAACAAAAGGAGGAGGAGGAGGAGGAGGAGGAGGAGGAGGAGGAGGAGGAGGAGGAGGAGGAGGAGGAAGAAGAAGAAGAAGAAGAAGAAGAAGAAGAAGAAGAAGAAGAAGAAGAAGAAGAAGAAGAAGAAGAAGAAGAAGAAGAAGAAAGCTAGATGTAGGAATCTTACCTACCACATCCCCAATACTTGGTCTCCTACCTTTCTCATAGAAGAATTGGAGATTGGGCCAGGGTTCCAAGAACTATTTAAGTTCATTCAAAGGATACTGCTAATTTTACTTACATGGCTGTCCATCTCACAAAACTGATTTTAGCTGATGTTTTAATTGAATTTTAGATTTGTTTGTTTGTCATTGAGTTATTTTTAGCTTTAGTTCAGGCCTTTGTGCTCTATAAGGCAAATATATCAACATTTCTTGTAAATGGAAATTATTTATTTGGGTTCAGGTAGGGCAGGTGTCTTCTGGGCAAATGACAACACATGAGTCATGACATCACAATACAAACGATATAGCTTACATACTTGCATCAGATGTCATGGCAATGTTATGTAATTTACCATTTGTTTACCACCTCCTCCTTCCAAGAATTATTCACCATGTCCTAAATCCAACCATAAACATATTCTCATCTATACAAATCAGCCAGAATACCTTGAGGGTTTTTTTAATGTGCAGAAGACAGACAGACATCTGGTCCTCATTTTTACTATCTGTATTCTGTATTGCTTCCCCAAGCTGCCTACTTCATTTCATAGTAACTAAGATTCTCCTATTATTCAAAATGTTTAGTTTCTCTCAAGTTTCTGCCCAAGATCATACACTATTATTATGCAAATACATGCTGAAGTTGTTGCCAGACGAGACAGGACAAGTTGGAGTGTAGGATGGGAGCAGAACTGTAGTGGGAGAAATGGGAGAGAGAGAGGAGAGAGAGAGAGAATGAGATGGACCTGTATCAGTTGGATAAAAACACCATAGAATCAAGGAACATCTTAAACTACTTAAAAGAGTTCCTTCCAGAGCCAGTATCTTAAGATTAGTTAGGGGCCATTTCTGCAGTTAAAATTATATGTCAGTCTGGTTTATCCTTCTTTTTCCTTTGCTGGCCTACTCTTTATTCTTTCCACCTCAGAGATTGTTGGGAAGAAATTATGTTAAGGGGATCAAAGCTGACTGATTGTCCACAATCCCTTGGTCAGCTAGACAACTCCCCAAGAAACAGAAGAGAATGAGAGAAATCCCCAGGACAATGATTAAATAGTTCATGCTAAGTCTACCTTTCTCCTGATCATGTGATACAGAGTGAAACTGCTATTAACCAGGCAGAAAGACTTCCCAAAAACATGGTCTACATTTGAATGGAATTAAATTTAAATTTTTATATTTACTGTTATGTCCTGAGCATGGGCACAAGGAATGGAGACGAGACATCGAACAGTGACTTCAACTCTTTATTAGTAACTTCAGAACAGAGCAAAATACTTGGGCAGCAGCAGCTCTTTTATAGAACTGGCTGCTGTCACAATAACCAATGATTTGAGTTTACCGCTCTAACAAGCAGCCAATCAGAGAGACCTGCTGTCAGCCAATCAGATCGGCCAGAAATGACCAATGACGACTCGCTATTCGCGGGCCAATGAGAAGTGCAGGATTACGAGCCTGCTGTTAAAGTAAAGCTATTAGGGTTGTTACTGAACGTGTTAGCTTAGTCCTTAACACCCCTCCCCCCAGGTTCCGTCTGAGGGGTGGGGTGATGTATTCTCGTAAGTAGGCAGGTCGCTTCACCTGCCTGCTTGATCTGCACTGTTCCACCGGTTTCTGTCCTGGCTCTGGTTCCGGTGGGCTGCTTGCTGAGCTGGGTGGCGAAGACGGTCCCACTGTTTCGTTGAATGGCTCTGGACTGTCCTCTCTGCTCTCGCCAATGCTGTCATCTGGGTTCCCTGGATCTGTTTCCATCACAGTGCTGCTATGCGGTGAGGCAATTTCCTGGCTCAGTTCTCCTTCTGACGGTGAGTATCCCATGGTTGGTTGTGTAGACTGCTGGGTTCCGATTGTTAGGTCATCTGCTATTTCTTTTTCGGCCCCCTCGATGTCCCTTCCCCCCCCCGAGTTTGAGATTCAGGGGATGAGATGGGAGTAGGTGCTAGTCTGGATCGAAGCTGGTCTATGTGGCGCTTCCACATTTTTCCATCTGCAGTTTGTAGACGGTAGGATTGGGGCCCCATAAGTTGCGTTATGGTAGCGGGGACCCACAATGGGTCACCCGAGAAGTTTCTTGCTGCTGGATCCCAGGGGTTGTTCTGGTGTGTAAGCAGGGTGGAGGCGATCGAGATGTGAGCGAAGTTTCCGGCCCATCAGGAGTTCGGCTGGGGTTCTGTTTGTGGTGCTGCTTGGAGTAATATGTTGGAGGAGAAGAATCCTGGTTATCTTGTCGTCAATGTCTGCCTGGTCCCTCTTGTGTAAGGTTTTCTTTAAAAATTGGACCATTCACTCAGCCCTACCGTTGGCCGCAGGGTGAGCTGGCGATGTTAAGGCATGGCAGATGCCCCGGTCTGCTAGGTACTGTTCGAATCCAGGGCAGTGAATTGAGGGCCATTATCGGACACCAGGACATCTGGTAATCCGTGGGTAGCGAATAGCTTATTCAGTTTTTTAATGACCGCCTCCATGGTGGTGCTTTTCATTTTGTGGACCTCGAGCCAGTTAGAATAGGCATCCACAGTTAGAAGGAAAGTGTGTCCTCTTGTGGGTCCCGCAAAATCGATGTGGATACGGGACCAGGGACCACGAGGTGTTTCCCACTGAGTTGGGGGTGTTTTTGGAGGAGCGGAGCGAGTCTCCTGGCACTTTCTGCACATAGCCACCCAGACCTCTATCTGCTTATCTATGCCTGGCCACCATGCATAACTCCTTGCCAATGCCTTCATTTGCACAATGCCTGGATGTCCATCGTGCAGCATTTTCAAAACTTTATGTTGCAATTTTTCCGGGATGACGACTCTGTCTCCCCACAAGATGCAGCCCTTTTGAGAGAACAGTTCTGTTTGTCAGTTTCTGAATGGCCTGAAAGTGTCATTGGGTTCGTTGTCTGGCCAACCTCGTTCCACCCAGCTGAGGACTCGTGCCAAAGAAGCGTCCTTTTTCGTTTCTGAGGCGATGTCCCGAGCAGTCAGTGGTGGTGATTTAAGAGTCTTGATTTGCAATACGGCTCGGGTTGGAGCTGGGTCATCTATGACATCTGGTAGCGGAGAATGGCTCAAAGCGTCAGCATGGGGAATGGCTTTCCCCGGGCGGTGTTGCAGTTGGTAATCGTATGTGGCTAAAAACTCCGACCAACGTATCATTCTTGGTAATAAGATGTGGGTAGTTGGTTTGTTTCCCACTAAAATGCCAAGTAGCAGCTTGTGGTCCATAATTATGGCAAAGGGTCTCCCATAAACATACTCATGGAAACGTTTAATTGTGGACACAATGGTGAGAGCCTCTTTATCAAGTTGGCTATAGTTCCTTTCAGTTTGAGACAAAGTCCTCGAAAAGAATGCGATAGGTGCCTTATTACCATTTGGCAGGACATGGCTTAAAATGGCTCCCACTCCGAATGGTGAGGCGTCACAGGTAACCGTTAAGGGTAGAGTCTCGTTGTATTGTATTAATACAGCATCAGAAGTTAAGAGGTCTTTTACTTGTTGAAATACTCGTTCTTCACGCCGTCCCCAGAGCCAGGAAGCCTTTTTGTCGAGAAGTCTATGTAGGGGCTCAGCTATGGTCACCTTCTGGGGCAAGAAGATGTTATAAAAGTTAATGAGTCCCAGGAAGGCTTGGAGGTCTGTCTTATTTCTAGGTCTTGGAGCATTTTTGATTGCAGTTAGTTTTTTTTTGGTGGGGTGGATTCCCTGTCTGTCAAGAAGGTATCCCAGGAACTCCACTCTCTCTGTACAAAGCTGACACTTGTCCCTTTTTACTTTCAGGCCAGCGTCTGAACCATTCTGAGTCATTGTTCTAATAATTATTTAGTAGGGGCAGCTATTAAGAGGTCGTCAGAATAATGCACGACACCTTTTATACCTTGTAATAGTCTCTCCATCAGACTTTGGAAAATGCCTGGTGCCATGCTTACTCCGAATTGGAGTCTATTGCACTTGAAGGCACCTCTGTGTGTGACTACAGTCTGGGCTTCTGCAGTCGTCGCATCTACAGGTAGCTGTTGGTATGCCTGAGCTAAGTCCAATTTCGCAAATATTTTTCCGCCACCCAGGGAGTGAAGAAGGTGTTGGACCACCGGTAGCAGGTAAGCGCTCTGCTGAAGTGCGTGATTTAGGGTGGCCTGGTAATCCCCACAAATTCTTAACGACCCATCTGGCTTTATGGGTGTTACTATTGGGGTCTCCCATCGGGCATGGTCAATCGGTTCCAACACACCCTGGGCTATTAATTTGTCCAGTTGCTCGTTGATCTTTGGCTTGAGTGCAAAAGGCACCCAACGAGGCTTAAGGCAAATGGGAGCTACATCGGGGCTGAGATTAAACGATATAGGGGTCCCCTTGTACTTGCCTAATTTCCCTGTGAAAATGTCCTGGAATTCCTGGATGAGGGCCTCTTCCCAGTCATCGCTTCTGGTTTGGTGGATGCCAGCTAGTTCAATTCCGAGTGGGGAAAACCACTGTAACCCTAGCAAACTGGGCCGGTCACGATCGACGACAGTCAGAGGAAGCGTTGCGTTGCGGTCTTTGAAGGATACTTGGACCTGGCTGGAACCGACAACCGGAATTCTGTTCCCTTGGTAGTCCTTTAGGATGATTCTTTGAGTGCTGAGGTCCTGGCGACAGATGGCAGGGATCTGCTGTTTGAGGGTTTTCCAGGATACCATCGATAGGGATGACCCCGAATCGACTTCCATCACGCAAGGTCGATTCTCAATAGCGACCTTTACTCGGATCTTTCTTGCATCTAGTGATGAAGCGTGGTCTATAGTGATAGTTTGGTGTGCCTCTTCTCATCTCGTTGAAGCGGCAGGTGCTTGATTTCTGTAGTAGTGGTTGTTTCATCGGTGGTTCAGGCAGTCCCGATTTACAGGTGGGTTGCCTGTATTCTGGGGAAGATTATTCTCCCTCCAGCTTGGGCTGGACCCTCGCTTGCTTCTGCAGACCTTTGCGATGTGGCCTCTCTTTCCACAGGAATGGCAGAGTGTGTTGAGGAATTTGCAGTCTGATCGCGGATGGTTTGCTCCGCACCCAGCGCATTGGTGCGGAAGTCTCTGGTTCCTTTGATCTTGTTCTGAGCGGAGCCGGTTGACCTCCTCTTCCTCACTGTCTGAGGATGATTCGAGGTCTTCATGGTGGGCGGTAATAGTGTGCCTCTCAGAGGAAGGTGTACTTTCACTAGTGAGTTGGCGGTGCGGTGCGTTCGCTTGGCGCATTCGAGCGGCTGACTTCCTGGTTGCTTCTGTGGCAGTAGCGTTGGCGATGACATCTGCGAGGCTGATTTCTCCCTTTGCCATGATCTTGCTCTGCACAGTGTGGTCATTTAATCCCAGAACTATGTGGTCTCTCATGGCTTCCTCGAGGTTTGCAAAACCACAGAGTCCTCCTAGGTTCCGGAAGTTGGCTACGAAGTTTCCAATGCTCTCATTCTTCCATTGGTCCCTCTGGTAAAACTCGTGTCTTCGTATCAGCATAGGTACTGCGGGTGCGTAGTGGGCCCGGAGGATCGGTGCGAGGTTATCCCAATCCATGGTCTTCACTTCCGCCGGTTTGGCAAGTGCCTTAGCCATTTTAAAAACAGCGGGCCCGCAATGGGTCAGCAACACCACTCGTTTCTTGCCAGGCATAGCATCTTTCAGATTGTTGGTCTCCAGGAACATCTGGAACTAGTCCATATACGAGTCCCAGTCTTTTGCCGGGTCAAATGGAGCGGGCGGTATGGCGCCGCTGGTCATTCTGCCATTTGTTGCGTGCGCTCTCAGACACGTGCTCTGACTTGTTTGATGAGTGTTTAGTCAGCTCTATTGTCTCCACATCCCACCTTCGTCGCCAGTGTTATGTCCTGAGCATGGGCGCAAGGAACGGAGACGAGACATCGAACAGTGACTTCAACTCTTTATTAGTAACTTCAGAACAGAGCAAAATACTTGGGCAGCAGCAGCTGTTTTATAGAGCTGGCTGCTGTCACAATAACCAATGATTTGAGTTTACCGCTCTAACAAGCGGCCAATCAGAGAGACCCGCTGTCAGCCAATCAGATCGGCCAGAAATGACCAATCATGACTCGCTATTCGCGGGCCAATGAGAAGTGCAGGATTATGAGCCTGCTGTTAAAGTAAAGCTATTAGGGTTGTGAATAAATGCATACTAATGGAAGAGACTATATGTAGCTCAGGGTTGAAGTGTGGAATCCGTGGTGCTCTTTGACTTTGGTTGTTTCCATGCAGATGTTTCATTACCTGGCTAGGTAAGTTCCCACTGAAGATGTTACCCAACCAGGTAATGAAACATCTGCATGAAAACAACCAAGCACAGAGATCACCATGGACTTTATTTACCAGTTTTAGGGACTGTTGGTGTCATTGTGATGATTATTTTTAAGTTTGTTTTAACTGTTCTGATGTGAATGGCTATGGGCTCATACAAGATAATTATATGAATGAATCCCCATTATCATCATTGTGATTATTTCCACCTTCTGTATCTTAAGCAATTAAACCTCTTTGCATTGAGTTATTATAATCAAAGTATTTATTAAAATGATACATTCATAGAGAGGTAGGGGGAAAACTATTACCCCATACTTGATTACGCAGAGTACCTGATTTTTTCACTGCATCTTTCTGACTAAGAAGTCAATTTAAGTTCACAGATAACAGCACAAAATACTCATTTTTATAGTATTTCATTTAGCCAGAAGACAAGGCCTTGATTGACAGAACATAGGAAAATGTAAGCAGTTAAAAAGTGGAGAATGAATACTATTTATCTCATTACAGGGTAATGAATTCTTTTTTTTTTTTTAAATTAATTGGATTTCTGAGGGGGAGAATAAGTGACAAATGACAAAGTAGTCCTTTTCTTTCTTTAAAGTGTGGACTTCTAATTCCCTATCAAGTTTGTGATAATGATGAACTGGTAAAAAAAAAATTAGATAAAGGATAGATAATTAGCAACCTAGGGCCACTTTGGTGTAATGGGTAAAAGCATCTGGCTAGATACCAGGAGATGATGTTGTGATTTTGGCAGAAAACCAGCTGGGAGATTTTCAGCCAGTCACTTTCTCTCAGTCCTAGGAAGAAAGCAATGGCAAGCCACTTCTGAAAATATACCCAGGCAGTCTTCAGGAGTCAATACTAACATGAAATACATACATACATACATGGATGGGTTTCTACCGATTCTGTCCACCTCTGTAGAACCGGAAGTTCTGAAAATCAGCAGACATAGAACCAGTTCTGTGTCTGGTGATGTTTTTGCCCACCCACTCACCTGGGCTCTTACCTGATCTTTATTTCCTGATTTTTCAACTTCAGCTGCCGAACGAGGCACAGCTGCAGTTAGAAAAGCAAGAAAAGAGGGCTGTTTCAAGGCTGCTTCTTGGCATGCAGCTGCTGCTGCTGATTTACAGGTGCACAACTCGCCGCTTGCAGGGAAGCTCATAAATCCCAAACTGGTAGTTAACCCTGTCGTATCCCACCCTGCATACATACATACATACATACATACATACATACATACATGCATACATACATACATACATGCATACATACATGTGTGTATGTGTATATGTATATATGTGTGGGTATACATTTATTTATTTGTTTATTTATTTGATTTGTCAATCATTTACAAGATAATAGGTATAAGTGTAAACATGAGTAAGAATACAGATAATAGGTACAAATAAATGGGGACAATAGAACAGGTAGGCATGATTGTGCACTTATGCACACCCCTTATGTGTATGTATGTGTATGCATGTATGTGTATATGTATATGTATATGTGTATGTATATGTATATACACATATAAAAAGCCATGGTGGCTCAGTGGTTAGAATGCAGTACTGCAGGCTAACTCACTGCTCACTCCAGGATATTGATTCCCACTGGCTCAAGGTTGACTCAACCTTCCATACTTCTGAGGTTGGTAAAATGAGGACCCTGATTGTTGGAGGCGATATGCTGACTCTGTAAAACCACTTAGAGAGGGCTGTAAAGCACTGTGAAGTGGTATATAAGTTTAAGTGCTATTTCTATTGATATACACACACACACACACACACACACATTTAATGGTATCAGGTATTAACATACACATCCTCTTTGGATCGAAAGCCTATGAACAATGTAAGATTGAGAGACTAGAACTGGAGAATATGTATCAATGGAGAAATTGACTCTGTATATTCACAGCAGAAGTCTAACCAAATTCAAGTAGAAATGTAATACAAGGCAAACTAAGATATTTAGAATATGTCATGAAGGGAGGAAAAGGAGAAAGTGATATAAAAACAATTGGAAGAAATGACTCAAACAGATATAAGCAATAACCATTAAAGTTTAAAGCGACTTATAAATATCTAAGCAGTACTTAGCAGTTGGGGAAAAGAAAAAGGGAAGGTGAGAGAATGCCTTTTTTATTATACTATATCTCACTTGCTTCACACAGCTTTATTTTTTATCTTTCATTTTTGAGCAATGTTTATACAATAATACAAAAAGGAATGGAATGGAATGGAATGGAATATGAGTGATAGCAATAGCACTTAGATTTATATACCCCTTCATAGTGCTTTACAGTATTCTCTAAGCAGTTTACAGGAGTCAGCATATTGCCCCCAACAATCTGGGTCCTCATTTTACTAACTTTGGAAGTGTGGAAGGCTTGAGTCAACTTTGAGTCAGTCAGGATCGAAGGAATCGAACTCTTGGCAGTGTGAGCAGAGTTAGCTTGCAGTACTCCATTCTAATCACTGTGCCACCATGGCTCTATCTGTATCCAGAATTCCGTGTACAGAATTCAACACTAAAAACTGTCTGTCTATCTCTGTGTTGTCTGTAGATTTGACAGCAGCCTTACCTGGAGATCTCAGAGACTGGACTTGGGACTTATTGTGACACAGCATATGTTCACTACCACTGTGCTTAAATTCTTGGCAGCAAATAATATCTTTCACCACAGATAAGGTGTGCCAAAGTGAGAGACCTGGCTTGGCACATATAGCTTTGCCTCACTTATCATTGCCACTCTTTGTCACCAACTACACAAGCTGGATGCCTCTACTTGACTAACAAGAGGGTAGAACCTTGCAATTTCTGATGTTCTTATCCAAAAAGGACATGTCAAGCAAGCAATTCTTTGGAAAATTTGAATAATTGGCCTAGTTTTCACATTTATCATAGTAGAGCTTTTCGTATGTGAATGTTTGTGTTAAGTACTGAGCGTGGGCGCGAAGAATGGAGACGAGCCGGTAAATTAGTGAACTTCAAAACTCTTTATTAACATGGTGTGACAGCTCAGCTCGATGGCTGCAACGGGACTCCTTATATAGGCAACTTCTTAACTATTCAACCAATGAAAACCTGGGAGCGCTAGCTCCGTTAACCAATGGGAGAGGCTCGTTAATGGCCAATCAGATTCACCTGAACAGACCAATCTGATGTCGCCATTAACGGCCAATCAGAAGTGCAGGGCCAGAACCCTGCACTTGACTTCAAGCTCTTGATAACTTTATTAACACATTTATTCGTTCACAACAGTTTGCTTGTTCCTTCTCCCTGTCAACCGTCCAGTTGGTGAATCCAGAAAAAGAAATTCCTGAGACATTATTTTGTCAAGAGTATAAACCTTTACTGAAAAAAAAACATGTTGGCCCAGAAGAAGCAAAACCAGCTCTGGGTTTCCCAAACAAAAGCAAGCATGGTTAATTCCCTCTCTTTCCTACGGGCCACCCACAATCCAATACATCCACCAATCACTTCTGTTCATTTTATTATGGGAAGCAGCCAGCCAAACTGGAATGTCCACTCAATGTGTCCTTGGGATGCTGATAATGTCTCACAGGAAGCCAGATGCTTGGACATCATTCTCCCATCCACCCCCTTGCATTCCCTCCAACACCACCCTTTTATTGTCAATATGTGAGCAAAGCAAAAAAAATGTAGGTGAAAGTGTGAATCAGTCTTGACACTCTCCTTGTTTCCATGGAATCTGTACATTGGGTGCACTTCTGCATGTTTGTTTTCCTTGTAACTGAATCCCCATAAGATCAGGAAGTCAAACAGAGAATCTCTTTGCCAAACAAGCATTTCAGTTTATTTCTTCTTCTTTTGACACTGTAATTAAATTGCCATTAACTGAGTGGTCAATGTACCATGCTTTGCCTTTCAGGGCTTCACATTCCCAGAGAGCGGCCTTTAGATTTCAGGAAAATGAACTATCCTACTGCGCTCGTATCGCATTTATTTTATTATTTATTCATTCATTTATTAAACTGTACAAAGTCAGTGCAGAGACCTGAACATTATGCAGAAAGCTTCCCAACCAACGTCAATGATATTATGCCTCTTCCCAAAGAGCTAAGAAATTTGGAACAGACAAAAGAAAGTAATTCATATATCATACAATTTACCTTCATGTAAGACATAGTGATGGCAAGCAACATGCATGGTTTTAAAACTGGTGAGAGACAGTTTAGTGTAGTGGTTAAGGTGCTGGCCTAGAAACCAGGAGACTTTGAGTTCTAATGCCTAAAAGCCAAGTGGATGACTTTGGGCCAGTCACTCTCTCTCAGCCCAAAGCTGTTGTTATGGGGAAAATAGGAGCGGGAAGCAGTGTTGGGATTCAAATATTTTTACCACTGGTTTGGTGGGCATGGCTTGGTGGACAGAGGCATTTGCACAGGTGCAGAGGCATTTTAACTCACCTCCAGCAAGCCTGCACAATCCCAGTCGCTTCAGCAGCTGCCGTGTGGCACTCTTCTGTGCCACGCAAAGCAGCTGCACTTCAAATTCAGAGGATAAAGGTGAGTATGGGAGCTCAGGCAAGCAGGTGGGCCCAACAGCAGAGCCAGCAGAGAGAACCATTTCGGTCTCCGCTGCTCATCGCTGCTACTGGCTTGGCAGAACCGGGCCGAACCAGTAGATTACCATCACTGGCAGGAAGGCGCTTTATGCGTTTTTGCTGAGTTATTTAATACTAAAGATGAGATTAAAAACCTAATAAATAAATAAAAGAGGATTGGATACATTTATTGCAGCTGAGTGAGAGCCCAGAGCTCTTTAGACTTGAAGACTCCATATTGAAGGCAGCAAACTTCCAAATATTAGTTGTCACTGGAGGAAAAAGGGTAAAAAGAGACAGCTCTGTCTGCCTCCAGTTTGTGAGCACACTGCAGGTGTTTGGCTAGTGATCATGACAAAGAAAAAGCTGGACAAAGGTGGGATATTATGAACAAGATTATTCTTATGCATTTTGGTTATTCTTTTTTTTATTGAAATGATGGATAAATGAATTTGAAATGATATCAGTGATTTACATCTATCCCTAAACTTAAAGCATATTTAATTGACAATTGTAGAGTTGTAATTGCAGGAATGTTCCTAAATCGGATGGCAAACCTCAGAATAAGAATGTTTCTAAGCAAATACAACTCAGGTAAACAAAGTCACTAATCTAAAGAAGGATTAGAGAGAGGAAGTAAACATATGTTAGACTTTAACTAGAGATAATTAATTGTGTTAATTACTATGCTAAACAGTAACAAAAGTTAAGCAGTAACCAAAGTTAACCAATGATGGAGGATAATTAAAAATGTGTATAAATGCAAGACTAGACTCCAATAAAGATCATCATGATTCAGTTGATCATGGTCAAACACCTCGACTGCCTCGTCATTACAACAGACAATACTAGTAATGAAATCTCTTTGAAAAAATATCCATTATGTATAAACAGTAAAACAAATTTGTAAGAAATAGCCATTGTGCACTATTTACTCTTATCATGTCCAATGCATTACTCCAATACTCCTTGGAGGAGTCTTTGATGGAGTCTAGGATAACTCGGCACAGTCTACTTGTTGTGATCAATTCACCATGACCAATGTGCCAAAGCCAACTTGTCACAGAAAATTCACCACAGCCAATTTGCCCCGGGGCAACTTGCCATGGGACAAAAGTTACATAATATCAAATAAATTGTGGAGTAGAATGATTAAAGAAAGGGTAAAAAAGGAAGGACAAAATGAAACACAAATAATTAAATAAAATTGTTGATTTGTCTGACGAGTTGTCTGGTAATGAGTTGGCCAGGTGAGTTAGCTATGGTGAGCTGGCCACAGTGAATCAAGTTGGCAGTGGTGAGTTGACTGCATCAAATTGGCAACAGCAAGCTGTCCCATTCTGTCTGTCCAGCTGTCCAGCCTCTACTTGAATAAAAAAAGAGGAAGCCACTACCTCTGTGTAGCTTCCACCCTTAGCAAGCTTCTCTTCCTTTTGGCAATTCCTTTCTAACTGAATATATTATGACAAAACATGGGGGTGGGGTTGTTCAGAAAGAGCGCAATTTTTTTCTATATTTATTTGGGGTATAAATGGAGTTGAAATCCTATTACCACCATCACAAAATCATATGCTTAGAGTTCTTATACTGAAGCTATTTCTTCTTTTATTGATCCTTCTCCTGGTAGTATAGTATCTTAAATGTAGTTTAGTGAGGGGGCACATTAATTAGTTAGATCAGTGTTTGAACACTTACTTATGCTTTTCTGCAAGCTTTATCAATGTCTTCTCTTCTCATCTATATTGATAATCTTCTTTTCCTTTATGTTCTCTCTCTTTACTGTATCCAGGATAAATGTCTCTCTCCTCACATTTATCTCTCCCATTCCCTACAGCCTTCTGCTTGCCTTCCTTATAAGAAGGTGGTTAGTCAGCCCCTTCCTTTTGTTCCATTAATGCAGCAATCTATTCTTTAGTTACCCTAAAGATGTTCAGAACACTCTAAATCAAATTCACATCACTTGTGTTGGTTATTACAACTTATTCCATCCTATCAAATATTTTTTACCTTTTTTTAATCAACTAGAAAATCTGAATTTGTTTTCATGCACAACTTTCTCTAATATAGAAAAATATATGTTTTTATATGTAATATAGAGAAATATATTTCAAAATAAATGTTCCCCAACATACATTTTAGTGCAACCCACTCTTTTCTATGCATATAGCTTCCCAAACATATAATATATTATGTTTTACTATTCAGACTGTGCTCAAGTATTTGTTTTTTGTGTAATTTTTCAATAGAAAATGAAGGAAGAGATAATATTCCATTCCCCTTTTGCCTGCACTTCCTGCTACATTAATTCATTTTAGCAATGGCAAGTCCCTACATGTGCTAGGAATTTGGCACTAGCACTACAGTAAACTCTAGATGTACCTTTTTCCCAGAATCTGTATGATTTGTGATTAGATTCATAACCTACAAAGAATAACTTTTTAGCCCTATGTTGCCCCTTATTTCTCAGTTGTGTAGGAATATGCACCCATGCTGGTGTTCCAAATGTGTGCATGTAGCTTAGGTCAGGTTTTCTACCATGCCACCGTGTGAATGGTAATTCACCTGTTGTTGAGTTAACAACATTATTCAATATATGATTACCACACATTATTGCCTCTCCCCACAAAGTTTCAGGTAATCCTGAATCTGACAGCATAGTACGAGCCATTGCTTGAATTGTTGGCCTCGTCTTTCTATAAAGGCATTATGTTGTGGCCTATATGGTACAGACTTTTTATGTTCAACACCTGCCATCTTCAGTTTATTTTGGAATTGATTGTTTATAAATTCCATACCATTATCAGTGATAAGAGTTACTAACTTCCTTTTAGTTTTTCTTTCTGCGAATTTAAGCCAATTAAAGAAATTTTGATATGTTTCCGTTTTGCTCTTCATTAGATAACAGAAACCATATCTGGAATAATGGTCCATTATACTTAGTATATAACAAGCACCTCCCACACTTGGGTTTTTAGGACCTATAATATCAGCAAATATGACCTCTAGAGGCTCCTTTGTTTTAAATCCATTAACTCTATTTGCTGGTATTTGCTTGCTTTTTTCTTGACTACAAGAATTGCAGTGCAAATACTTACTGCAAGGCTTCAGTTTTATACCCTTAGATAGTTCTACTGTTTGTTTAAGCATTTTAAAATTTATATGCCCCAAATGTCTGTGTAACAAATGTATGCATTCATTATGAGGTTTAACATTATTATAAACTGTGTTAGCCACCTCTGAATGATTATCATTTAACACATACAATTCACCTCTTAAAGTTGCAGTCACTTTTTTACCTTCTTTTTCAATTATGCAATTGTCTCCCCTAAAGGTAATTACATAACCTAGTTTAACCAAAACTCTAATCGAAAGCAAATTAAACTTAAGTTGTGGTACATATAACATTTTTACATTTTCTCTTATGCAAGAACAATATGATATACCTTCACCTTTAGCTTTCAGTTTCCATCCATTAGCTAACGATATCTGCTGTGAACTCGTGGACATCTTAATAAATCTTTTCTTATCTTTCGTTATGTAGTGCGATGCTCCACTATCTACAACCCATAAATTACTATTCATAGTTTCGTTGCTATACATGGCTAACTCTATGCATTATTCATCCTTTTGATGCCTTTTATCTTTCTGGCTGGCATTTTGGCTTTTTGCTTTCTTGCAGAATCTTGCCAAATGTCCTTTTCCTCCACAATTAAAACATTTTCTAATTGTATAAGCTGACGAAGATATTTTCTCTTCTTCACATTGTGGTTGTTCCCTTCTGAGTTGATCCCTTTCAAGACTTCTCCTGGCTTCTTCAATTAATCTGCCAGTAATGTCAGTTAATGTTAGATTATCTTTTGGCAGAACCTCAAGTGAAGTTATGTAGTCATCGTAGCTATTATCTAAAGAAGATAAAATTATATAAACTTGGTGTAGTTCTGTGAAGATAAGTTCTTTTTCATGCAGTTCCTGAAAAATTCTCTTCATTGTATTTATATGACTCAGCATATCTCTATTCTTTTGAAGATGTGTTCTGAACAGTTTCCGTGTAAGATTTATATGTGCTCCTACACTGTCTCGAACATAAATCTTCTTTAAATTCTCCCAACATTTCGCAGCTGTTTCTTCTCCTCGAATATGTACAAGCTGCTCATCACAGAGTGTCAGTCCTATTATACAGAGAGCTTGCTCATTCTTCAGTTGATATTCTTGTATTTTCTGGACATCATCTTCATCCTCTGGATCCCAAGCATCTACTTCTGGTGGGTTTTGAATTATACTCCACAAACCTCTGCGTAGAAGTAGGCTATATTTCATAGACCATGAAACATAGTTTGCTTCATCCAGCTTGGATATTAGAGACAAACTTGGTAAATTGACTTGTGCCATTTTTATCTGGATATTAAAACTATAATTAATAAAACACAGATGTCTGTTTACAGTATTGTGTAACTACACAAACTCTCACTTTAATCTAAGCCTGTTATATCCTGGTTAGCCTGACTGTGCACCTGGGCCCATAACCAGTGTTAGGGATACAGACCCTAGCAGAATGTGCAACGGCAGTCTAGCAGGCAGGCAAATGATATGAGATAAACGTTGTTGTAGTTTACACTCAGTAAGACAGATACACTGTGCCAGTTAAATAGTTTTTTATTCCAGCAAGAGTTATAGCATAGTCAAAACAGTCCATATGTCATAAACTAGTTCAGTCCATCCAGGGATTAATCAGTTGCAAAGTCCAGTGTTCAAAAATAGAGGTCAGTAAACTTACAAATAATCAGTCCAGCAATATATCTCTTTTGCAGTCAGAGATATGAAGAAAATAAAACCCCTTTTTTCGTTTCAGTAACAGCAGGGAAAACACGCAGTTATCACATCAATCCATCATTTGTCAGCTATCCAGTAAAAACCAGCAAACAGTGAGCTCTCTTGCTCCCTCTTATGGTGATTTTACAACAGCACCCAAAATACATGTTTTAATAGTTAAAGTGATCACCTCACCTCACCTATCCCGTGACCTCTTTTGAGGTCGTTGGGGCGCCTGCGAAGATTTAACCACCACGCTTCTCCATCCGTCTCTGTCCTCCACTGCTCTCTGGGATGCTGCCAGGTTCAAGCCTGTCCAATCATGTATATCATCCTCCCATCTCCTTCGTTGTCTTCCCCGTTTGCGGCTTCCTCTTACCGTCCCTTGCATGATGGTCTTTGCGAGGCCAGTAGAGCGAGACACGTGTCCGTACCATCTCAATTTCCGTTTCTTGACGACAGTAAGAAGGTTGTCGTGTGGTCCTATTGCCTGTTGTATTTTATTTAAGACCTCTTCATTTGTCACATGGTCTGTGTAGTGGATGCCAAGGATCTTTCGGTAGCATCTCATTTCTGTTGCAAGGATTCTTCTTTGTAAATCCGCATTGAGTGTCCAGGTTTCGCAGGCATATAAAAAGATTGATATTGTGAGGGAGCGCATTAGGTGGATCCTTGAGCGCAGACTGATGTTCTTATCTTTCCAAATAGTTTGGAGCTTCGAAAGCGCAGCTGTTGTTTGTGCTATCCTTGCCATTACTTCTGGTTTTGAGCCTTCATCGGAAATGATGGACCCAAGATATTTGAAATTTTTTACTGTCTCTAGGGGTGTTCCGCTGACTCTGATGTCTGAGGAGATACCTTGAGTACTGTTCGTCATCAGCTTGGTTTTCTCGGCATTGATCTCCATGCCGTACGCTGAAGCCGCTTTATCTAAGTGTTGGACAAGGCTCAATAGTTCATCCTCATTTCCTGCCAGGCCATCGATGTCATCTGCGAATCGCAGGTTGGTGATGGTTCTACCACCGATGGAAACTGTGCCTTCGTGGTCTTCCAAGGCATCTTCCATGATCCGTTCAAGGAATACATTAAACAGTGTGGGGGAAAGCAAACATCCTTGACGCACTCCTACACTCGTCCGGAACCAGTTACCTTTGCTGCCGTTCAGGAGGACGGCGCTTGTGGCTTTCTCATAAAGTTGTTCTATCACTCTGACAAGGTTATCGTTGATGTTATATTTCCTCATGGTAGACCACAAGGCTGCATGCCACACCCTGTCGAAAGCCTTTTTGAAATCAACGAAAACGTGGTATAAGTCCTGTTGGTGTTGGAGATATTTCTCACAGATCACTCTCAAGTTGAATATTTGCTCAATAGTGCTCCGTCCTGCTCTGAAACCCGCTTGTTCTTCTGCAATGATAGTCTCTGCTTGTGGTTTCAGTCTGTTAAGAATGATTTTTAGCATGACTTTGCTTGGGTGGCTGATTAAGCTGATGGTACGATAATTCTGGCACATCTGAAGATTCCCCTTCTTGGGCAGGATTATGATTAATGATTGAGTCCAGGGGACTGGCCATACTCCAGTGGTCCAGATCTTGTTGCAGATGACAGTGAGGATGGTGATCACTGCCTCTCCTCCTTCCTGAATCAGTTCTGCAGGTATGTTGTCAATTCCCGCTGACTTCCCTTGTTTAAGTGCCTTTATTGCTGCTTCGACTTCCTCACGTAGTATTGGATGGCAGGCATCATCTGGACTTGTCCGTGGGCCCTGCAATACTGTAGTGTCTCCATTGTGCTGATGGTTGTACAGTTCAGCGCAGTATTCTGTCCATCTGTCCATCACCTCTCTTTCCCCAGTGAGTGTTTTACCTGATTTGCTCTGTATGCTCGAGGGTCTCCCTTGTTTCTGTGTGGTGAGGCTTTTAACCATTTGGTATGCTTTCTTGGTGTTATTTCTCTTCAAGTTTTCCTCGATGTCTTTACACTGGTCCTCTATCCAATTTTCCTTTGCCTTTTTCATCCCCTTTTTTACTTTGTTGTTAGCTTCCCTGCACTTCTGAGCTCCATCTGGATCGCTTTTCTTTTTCTTTAGTTCCCGTCTTTTGTTACATAGATCTAGGAGTTCACTTGTGACCCACGGTTTTTTGGGACGTTGGTGTTTCCCCAGGACCTCATTAGCGGTCTCTATCACTGCTATGTTGAAAGAGCTGACTGTTGTCTCGAGGTCCACGTCATCATCTAGGACCGTCAGAGGAGCGAACTTCCCTCCAATCATTGCTTGGAATTCTTCTCTTACTGCCGGGTCTTTCAGTTTTTCAAGGTTGAAACGTAGTCGTGTGAACTTGGGCTTGTTGATCTTCTTCAGGCGCAGTTTGAAAGTCATCAGCACTAAAGCATGGTCACTTCCTATATCTGCCCGCGGGAAGCTGCGTGTAAGTGCAGTTTTTACTCCTGAGCGAAATCGCTTTTGGATCAGAATGTAGTCGATCTGGTTTCGTGTGTGGCCATCTGGGTGGTTCCAAGTCCATATTCTTGAAGGTTTGTGATTACCAAAAGTGTTCGCAATGACCAGGTTGATGGTAGCAGTAAATTCTAGTAGCCGGAGACCGCGTTCGTTTGTGACAGAGTTGCAGGATGTTCCATAGGTACCCGGCCAATTTGTTCGAGTGTTCTCTCCTATTTTTGCGTTCCAGTCACCTTGCACTACTAAGATGTCTTTTTTGGGTTTTTCATCGATGGTTGCTTGGAGTAGGTTGTAGAAGTCCTCCACATCGTCATCACTGTATTCTGTTGTTGGGGCATAGGCTTGGATGACGGTGATATTGAACGGTGATGCCTTCAGGCAGATGGTGATCAGTCGGCTAGAGACAGGGCGACATTAAAGTGATACACACACTTAAACTCACTAACATAGTTTATTTATTATTTTTACCCAAATCAAGTTAGGTAACCAATGTTATCCCTAACACAGAGCATGCACTTTTGCTCCTATAAAAGTACATGGCAATGTTTTTATTTATATTCCTAATTTTTGCTTTCAACTATTGCTAAATAGAGCTTCCAAATTCAGAAGTATTTTTCCCCTAGAGGATCAGAAGCTAAAGGGATAAAATACAGCAGGAAGTTTATGAGAACACAAGAAGCCCTGATTAGCTAAGGATGCCAACTCTTTGCTTAATTTTATCTATCAAGACATGCTTGTTTCTTTAGAGATGCATCACAACATTCCTTTGAACTTCCTGGACTGGTTGAACATAGCTTTGAATGAATATGTTCATGAATTGTTATTAGTTACTGCTCATGGGAGATTGCATGGAGAAAGAATTATCAGTTTTAGTTTAAGACAGATATATTCCCCTCATCTAGAAATAACCAACTGAATTCAATGAAATTTACTTATGGGTCTATGCAGTGGCCTAGAAGTTAATATGCTGGGCTTGTCAACTGGAAGGCTGGCAGTTTGAGACCCAAACGCCATGCAATGGGCTGAACTTCTGTTCTTGTGCCAGCTCCTGTCTACCTAGCAGTTTTAAAGCATGCAAGTGCAAGTAAATAAATAGGTACCACTTGTGTGGGAAGATGACAGCATTCTTTTTTTTAAATGAAAGTTTTTTATTTTTTTTAAGTACAAACAATTCATCTTCTATTTAACGGTGTGTCATCTGGTTTCAGATATCTTGTGTGACAATAATCAAAATTACTACCATATTCATTATGTTGATATTAGTTATGTTATTAATATACATAATATCTCTTACACTGTAACAATAACATGTTTAGATCTTCACTTATGATTAGTATATATAATATATCTATCATTATAAAAATCCTCTTCTTACCCTGTTTAATTTATTTTTCATATTTCACTACTCGATCAGATATTTCTAGCTTTCATGTTTTTTCTGTAACCATCGATTAAATAGTTCCTATATCTTATAATATTCAGATTGCTTCTTGTCTTTAATTGCAAGTGTTAATCTGTTCATTTCTGCACATTCCAATATTTTCCTAATCACATTTTCATCAATAGGAATCTCTTCACTTTTCCAGTTTTGAGCAAATACAATTCTGGCTGCAGTTAGTACATGAATAATTAAGTATATATTCTCTTGACTATAAGTTTCAGGTGACGGCATTCTGTGAGACTTGGCATATGGTCATGTTGGGCACATGACCAAGAATTTGTCTTCAGACATTGCTGGATCCCTCAGCTAGAAAATGGAGATGAGCACCAGTCTGACATGACAGGACAGGTAATATATTTATCTACTTTCTACAGCTGCAATGGTTGGGAGCATTGACTAGGCAGGAAATTATATATGGCTGCATACACATACACACAAAGTACAAACTGAAATGGGAAGGATTGGATGGATGGATGGATGATACATGGATGCATGGCACTCATGCATAAGGAAGTATTTGGGAAAGAATAGGAAAAATGTCTACCATGAATAAAGATGCAAAACAGAGAGTATAGGTAGTCCTCAACTTACAACAGTTTGTTTAATCTCCATTCAAAGTCACAATGGCACTGAGAAAAGTGTCTTATGACCATTTTTCACACTTAAGACCATTGCAGTATGGTGATGTGATCAACATTCAGAAGCATAGCAATTGGTTTATATTTATCACCATTTGCAGTGTCCCCTCGAGTCATGTGATCCCCTTTTGAGACCTTCTGACAAGCAAAGTCAATAGGGAAGCCACGGTGGCAAGAAAGGTCATAAAATGGAGCAAAGCTCACTTAGCAACATAGATGTTGGGCTCAGTTGTGGTTGTAAGTTGAGGTTTACCTGTTATCTCAGAATTCTGGCAAGTAATGCTGCCAACTAATTTTTGAATTCAGCAAGTACATTTTATACCAAAAAGGATGTTTTCATACTGACAAAGAACAAACACAGTTGGATTTCTGAGTCGAATCAAAAGGCATCTTTATCATATCATATATATTTGCAGTCATTCATGGCTCATCTTTTCAATCCATTCTCTGCAAAGTACTCGGCTTTATGTAGCAAGCTGTGAAAAACAACTCTGATTCTGCAGGATTTGTGAACTCCATTTTTTTTTCTGAGCTTCAGTAAGACTTAGAGATGCAGCTGTGCTCAGAAGGGCTAGTGTGCTGGTGTGTGGTTGTTATTATTTTAATGGCACAATAATTTGTTTGTTTCTTCCTCAATCAATGTACAACACTTAACGCTCAGTGTTTCTTTTCAGATTTCTCTTTGAACAGATGCTATGGCAAGGAAGATCTTAAAGAAGTTTGATTTATCGTCAGGCACACATGCTATTTCCCTATTTCATTAAAATGCAATGTAATGCCCTCCAAAGGAAGAAAAACCTGAATGACTTAAGTCAATATTCTACTACAAGCACAGGCTAGATGGCACAGCATGATATTTCACAGTGACAGGCTAATCTCTTTCTTTATGAGGTTTCCATAAAAAGTGAACAAACATCACTTTCATAAGAGACAACTCCAAAAATTGTCCCTCCATATGTCACCCTCAATAAGAAGTTGAGGTCCATCCATTTTTATTTTTATTTTATCTTTTTTGCAGATTCATGTTTTCCATCCCAGATTCAGCTTGGCCTTGATCTATATCATTTTAAACAGAGGTGGTATTCAGCAGATTCTGACCAGTTCTGGAGAACCGGTAGCGGAAATGTTGAGTAGTTCAGAGAACCGGCAAATATCACCTCTGACTGGCCCTGCTCCCATCTATTCTCTGCCTCCTGAGTCCCAGCTGATTAGCTGGGCTTTCTTTTGTTTCCCTGCACAGGAGAACAGAGCTGGAAAGCAGGTTAGAGGGGTGGGGAGGGAATGGGATTGTGCAGTAGCCTTCCCCCAGGAGTGGGGAAGGAATGGAGATTTTGTAGTCTCCTTCCCCTGCCACACCCACCAAGCCATGCCACGCCCACCAAGCCACGCCCACAGAACCGGTAGTAGAAAAATTTTGAACCACTGATTTTAAGGGTTTTTTAAAGGACATTTGCACAAAATTTGGTAATGTGCCTATCACCAAATTTAGTGTGTGTATTTTGGTATCCAGTTGTATTCATTAGTGACAGATGTATGTATACTTTCCTCTGTGTAGGTATCATTTTCACACAGATGTCCACTATTGTGCAGTTGCTTCCCTGGGCTTAAGCATTTTTATTGGAATAGATCAGAATAAACGAAGATCTGAAAATTTGAAAAAGTAGCCTTCTTTGGATTTAAAAATATCTTTCATATAAATATCTTCTAAAATATCTTCTAAATATCTTCTAAATATCTCTAAATATCTAAATATCTTAAAAAATCTTCTAAATAAAGTATCTTCTAAGACAGGGATGTCAAACTCAATTTCACTGAAAGCCGCATCAGAGGTGTGTTTGACCTCAGAGGACCAGGGGGTGTGGCTAGGGGCATGGCATAGTGGGCGTAGCCAGGGGTGGGCATGGCCATCGTGGGTGTGACATATCAGGGGCATCTGTGATGGCCCAGTGCTAAGGCAAGATTTTCCTGAGACCGACCCTCACACTCATAATCTCCTTCCTTCCTTCCTTCCTTCCTTCCTTCCTTCCTTCCTTCCTTCCTTCCTTCCTTTCCTTTCCTTTCCTTTCCTTTCCTTCCTTCCTTTCCCTCTTTCCTTATTTTTCCTTCCTTGTTCTCTTCCCAGCTTCCTTCTTTTTCTTTGTCTTTCCCTTTCTCCTTTCCTGTCCCTTCAAATGCAAGAGGGGAAACATTTCTCCTTTTGTTTTGTTTTTAGTTTGTTTTGATAGCCCTCTGCCAGTGAAAAATGAGCTGGGGGGGAGGGGCTGGAGAATTCTGGGAGTTGGAAGTCCACAAGTCTTAAAGTTGCCAAGTTTGGAGACCTCTGTTTTAGACCATCGCTTATTCCCATTTTCACTTTATAATCAGATAACCATCAAGAGAAACAAATGTATTTTGTCTGCAGTTTTGCAATCTTCTAGCTGTGCCTGTTAAATCTTTGCCTTCTTTGACCTCTCCCAAAGTATTGGCTACAGGGTACAGTAATTGGCCATAAATCCAAACTCTACAGAAGGCAAGAGGGATGATTCAGAGCAATATATCTAGGAAAAGGGTAAAGACCTAATAATGAGTATCAAGAGGAATTCCAAAATGTGCAAAGGAGGAAATAGGATTGTGATCCCTCAATCACAAATAAAAATAGATAGAGATACACTCCATTCATTCATGCACACATTTTTTTGTAATTAAAAGCCCAATGATGTTAATTATGTAAAGTTATATTGCAAGATAACCTAACAGAGAAAGATGGTTAGCCTAGAACTAGAATAATGCCAAACTAAAAATAGTTTTATTTCAATGAAACTTTCCAGTGGAATTAGGAATTCTTCAGGGAAGACTAATAAAATTTGTGATGGGATGGACATCATGGCAAATAAATTCAAAAGCTAAATTGTCCTCCCAAACTCTGCATATATGATGGACTTCCTATGATGGTTAGTCAAATAATAAATATCATTTCCATATCCCCAAAATTGTGCAAGATAATAAACTTATTGTTAATGCTGTGCTGAAATCTGACCTTGATGACCTTCATGCTTTTTCTATTACCACTATTACCTTCATGCTGTTTTAATATCTCATCTCAGCTATCTTAAATTTTTCTTCTCTTTTTTAGTTGGTCTTACCATTGCCAGAAGGTGAAAATCCTGTTTTTGTGTACAGTGTGTGTGTGTGTATGTCCTGTTTCACTATACTCCATTCCATCTTCAGAATACCTACTGGTCTTAAAAAGATCAGACTTGTCTGAATTACCACACCATTTGGGATTTAAATGTAGCATGGAAATAAGCACAACAGCAAAGTACTGGAGAGGTTACTGTGTAAGGCCATAAGATGCAGAAAACTACTTCTGTAATTCTGTTAAGTATCCAAGTTTCAGGAGAGGCTGAGAAATTGGGCAATTTTTGTTTTTGTTTTTCTTTGAATCAAATTTTAAAAAAAAACCAAACAAACCCAACCCTCAGAGCAAGTAGATGCAACAAACTTAGTAAGAATAATGTAAAAAATAACAGAAAAAATTAATGTTGGCTTTGGTCCAGGTGTGTACTATAGATAGATATATCATGTAAGAATCACCTCTTTTAGGCCTTTTTTGATTTGCGAAGAATTGCAGCTAAATAAATTTCTTTCTGAAGATGTGTATCACCATGAATAGAAACCCCAAAAAGATGTGTATCACCATGAGTAGAAACCCCAAAATTGTTTAAAGGTGTAGATGTCTCCAGGGAACAAAGTTATGTCAATAAATATATTCAATTAAAAAAAAACAAGCTCATGTTCATGAGGGTAAAGAAAATCTTATATTCAAATACATTTCAATAAAGAAAATCATTTTGCAAATCCATGGAATCAGATTTGTTTGAAATGATTTTCTTGGAATCAGGAGAGAAACTATTAACTGAAGCACTATCAACATGCAACCACACTTCCCTATATGTTTTTTGATGGATATAAACACACACCAGCCATACATACCAAGACTGATTACTTTGTTGGGAATAAACAGATACATCCCCTTCTTATAATCAGTCTGCATCTCTTAGCTGACTCTTGGAGAAATCACAATCACTTTTCATTGTGATGCCAAATATAGTACACGTTTCCAGAAAGAAAAGCTGGGGAAGAGACGCAGTGCTCTGTTCAAAGAAAAAACTCAGCAAAGGCTTTTCAGAGAATATAAATGAAGCAGTGATGGCATATAAAAAGAGCAGGAGATGCCAGAGTAGAAATGGTCTTCCTTCAAGACCTCCAACATCTAGATAGAGGGAAGCATACACTGGGGTACCTCAGGGTTCTGTCTTAGGCCCAGCACTCTTCAACATCTTCATAAATGATCTAGATAAGGGGATAGAAGGAGAATTCATCAAATTTGCAGGTGACACCAAGCCGGGAGAAAATAACTAATATTTTAGAAGTTAGAGAAGAACTTTGGCAGGCATAGGGCCTTCTCCAACAAAATGCAATTAAGTGATAGGAAAAATTAGGTCAAGAAAAACCACTTGCACAGCTGTAGAATAGTTGATACCTGGCTCAACGGAAACAACTGTGAGAAGGATCTAGGTGTCCTAATAGAGCACCGCTTAGGCATGAGCCAATAAATTGTTATGTTTGGAGCATGGGCGAGAAAGAATGGAGGCGAGCCTGTGGAACGGTGAACTTCAACTCTTTATTTACATGGTGTGACAGCTCAAACTGGATGGCCGCAATAGCCTTCCTTATATAGGCAACCCAATAACTATTTAACCAATAACAATCCAGAAGCGCTAGCTCCGTTAACCAATACGAATGCCCCGTTAATGGCCAATCCGATCCTGCCATTAACAGCCAATCAGAAGTGCAGGGCCAGAACCCTGCACTTGACTCCAAGCTCAAGATAACTTTATTGAACCTTTATGCATTCACAACACCCCTTCCCCCTGGCTTCTGTTTACAGGGCGCAGTTACATAGTCCTTAAGGTAGGATGGTTGCTTTATTGGTTTGCTTGATTTTCGCTGTGCATTTTGCATTTGGCTGCAATCTCGCTGAGGTAGATCGTTGTTTGGTGAAGAGGTTGCCTCTGGTTCAGAGTTCGTGTTTCCGTTATCACCAATATCTTCGGCAACTCCCTGAGGTGACCCTACTCCCATCTCTGGTTCCAGTTCCTGTGTCTCTATTCCGCTATCGTTCCCTTCAAACAGCTTTTCCTCTAGTTGAATTTCGTCTTCTTCTGTATCTCCCCGCCCCTCAGTTTGGTCATAAAGGAGTTCAGAAATGCCCGACCGGAGCCATGATCGTAATTGATCGATATGGCGTTTCCATTCGTCAAGGCATTGTACAAGGTAAGATCTCGGGCCGGATTACTGTCGCCTCTACCCACAGCAGATTGCCCAATAGGTTTTTAGCGTACACCAAATCACCTACCTGGAAGGTACGGCATCGGCCGCTGGATCCGAGTGGTTTTTTCCGGTTCATAAGCTGGGTGTAACCGGTCGAGGTGGGAGCAGAGCTTTCGTCCCATTAGCAGTTCGACGGGAGTTTTATTGGTGATGCTGTGAGGTGTGAGGTGTTGTAGAAAAAGGATTCAGTTGATTTTGTCGTCGATGTTATCGTACTCTAATTTCTGCAAAGTTTTCTTAACAAATTGGACTATGCGCTCAGCCCTGCCATTGGTCACAGGGTGAGCAGGCGAGGTGAGCGCATGTCGGATGCTGCGGTCAGCCAGGTACTGCTCAAAAGACAGCGTGGTAAATTGGGGCCCGTTGTCAGATACCAGAACATCTGGTATTCCGTGGGTTGCAAACAGTCTTTCCAATCTTTTGATGACCGCTTCGGTGGTCGTGTTCGTCATGCGGTGAATCTCGAGCCAATTCAAGTAGGCGTCGATGGTTAGAAGAAAGGTGTGGCCTTTGGTCGGCCCAGCAAAATCTAGATGGATACGGGACCAGGGTCCCCGCGGTGTCTCCCATTTGGTTGGGATTGCTTTTGGTGGGGCGTTGCTCACTTCCTGGCATCTATGACAAGCTTTAACCCAATTCTCGATTTGTTTGTCGATGCCCGGCCACCATGCATAGCTTCGTGCGAGGGCTTTCATTCGCACAATACCGGGGTGGCCATTGTGCAAGGTTCTCAGTATTGCTTGTTGGAGTCGTTCTGGGATAACGACTCTATCATCCCAGATGATACAGCCCTTTTGAGAGAACAACTCTGTTTGTCGAGTCTTGAATGGTGCGAAGTCATCTGATAACTGGTTCAATGGCCATCCGCGTTCTACCCAGCTTAGGACTCACGCTAAGGTGGGGTCTTGTCTGGTTTCTCTCGTGATATCTCGGGCGGTTAATGGTGGTGCGTGGAGTGTCTCAATCTGTAATGTGGTTACCGTTGGTGTGGGGTCGTCGAGAGTCTCTGGAAGCGGTGCTCAGCTCAATGCGTCGGCATGGGGAATGGCTTTCCCCGGGCGGTATTGCAGCCAATAATTATAAGCAGCCAAGAATTCTGACCAGCAAGTCATCCTGGGGGATAATATGTAGGGAGTCAGCTTATCTCCGGCTATTATCCCCAATAACGGTTTGTGATCAGTCACGATAGTGAAAGCCCGGCCATACATGTACTTGTGAAATCTTTTAACGGCAGATACAATTGCGAGGGCTTCTTTATTGATTTGGCTATAATTTCACTCAGTTTTTGAAAGTGTCTTTGAAAAATATGCAACAGGGGCTTAGTTCCCATTAGGCAGTACATGGCTCAAAATGGCGTCCACTCCGAAAGGCGAAACATCACATGTGATATTTAATGGCAAAGTCTCATTGTACTGCATGAGTACAGCGTCAGAAGTCAGTAGTTTTTTTACATTACGGAATGCCTGTTCTTCTTTATGACCCCATAACCAAATTGCTTTTTTGTCTAGTAAACGATGTAATGATTCAGCGACAGTTGCTTTATGTGGTAGAAATACATTATAAAAGTTGATAAGGCCTAGGAAAGCCTGGAGATCAGCCTTGTTCCGAGGTCTGGGAGCGTTTTTTATTGCTCTCAATTTGCTGTCGGTAGGGTGAATACCCTGACTGTCAATTAGATACCCTAAAAACTCGACACAATCTGTACACAGTTTACACTTATTCTTTTTCACTTTAAGACCGGCGTCTTGGAATTTCTGTAGAACTAGTTTTAAACGATCCCGTAAGATTTTTTTTGTAGGTGCAGCAATTAATACATCATCAAAGTAGGGGACTCCTTTAATCCCTTGTAGTAGCCTCTCCATAAGGCTCTGAAAAATTCCCACGGCTACACTGACTCTGAATTGGAGCCGGGTACATTTAAAGGCACCTGCGTCACAATCGTTTGTGCCTGTGCCATCTTTTTATAAACAGGTAGTTGCTGATATGCCTGAGCTAAGTCTAGTTTAGCGAAGACTTTTCCGCCCCCCAGGGAATGGAGGAGATGCTGCACCACCGGCACCGGATATGCATTTTGCTGTAGGGCGTGGTTCAGGGTGGCCCGATAGTCCCCACAAATTCGAATTGAACCATCTGGCTTAATTGGTGTTACGATTGGGGTCTCCCAGGGAGAGTGATCGGTTGGCTCTAGCACCCCCTGAGCTGTTAATTTATCGAGTTGTTCATCGATTTTCGGCTTTAAGACAAATGGAACTCAACGGGGCTTAAGGCGAATGGGAGCTATCTTTGGATTAAGGCTGAATGATATTGGGGTCCCCTTGTACTCGCCTAATTTTTCCATGAAGACGTCCCTGAATTCATGGACGAGGTCCTCCTCCCAGTCACTGCCGCTGACTCGGTTTATGCCTGCCACTTCAATGCCAAGTGGCGCGAACCATTGGAGGCCTAGCAGGCTAGGCCAATCTTTGTCGATCACAGTTAGCGGTAAGTACGCTGTGCGATTCTTGAATGAGCCCCGGACTCGGTTGGATCCAACGACAGGGATTTGATTCCCTTGATAGTCCTTAAGAATAAGTCTTTGGGAACGGAGGTCTTGGCACTGGATAGTTGCTTGAGGGTCTTCCAGGAAACCATCGAGAGAGACGATCCCGAGTCAACTTCTATTTGGCAAGGCTGATTTTTGATGGCCACTGTAATTCGGATTTTCTTGGCATCCAAGGCAGAGGCGTGACCAATAATGATCGTCTGGTGAGCCTCTTCTCGCTTCATGGGGCGATTCAAAACTCGGTTTCTGTAGGAGTGGTTTCCTGTCGATTGGTGATAGCCCCTTTTGAGGCCTGGCCGGGTCCTTGGAAGCTTTGGCAGACCCGTCCGATGTGGCCTCTCTTCCCGCACTCATGGCAGAGCGCGTCACGGAATTTGCATTCGGACCTGGCATGGCTGGCTCCACAGCCGGCGCATGGGTGTAGGGACTTCGGGTAGAGGTCCCGGTCGGACCGCAGTCGATGGACCTCTTCTTCGTCGCTGTCTGACGACGAAGAGAGGTCCTCGTGGTGGGCCGTTGATAGCTGTCCCTCTGACTTGGGTAAAATGTCACCTGTCGGTTGGTGTACCAGAGCGCGGTTGCGGCGTAATTGGGCAGCCGACTTCCTGGTTGCTTCTGCTGCAGTAGCATCAGCGATGGCATCGGCAAGGCTGATGTTGCCTTTTGCCATCAGCTTGCTCTGCACGCCTGGTACATCTAATCCCAGAACTATTCGATCTCTCAACACCTCTTCCAAATCGGCGAATCTGCAGAGGCCTCCCAGATTTCGGAGGTCTGCTATGAAGTCAGTGACGCTTTCTCCTTTTTGCTGGTTTCTTTGATAGAACTCGTGCCGTCTCACGAGCGTGGGCATGGTCGGTGTGTAATGAGCTCTTAGTAGGGGTTCGAGGACGTCCCAGTCCATCGCCTTTACTTCTGCAGGTTTGGCTTGTGCTTTAGCCATCTTAAATACGGTTAGTCTGCAATGCGTTAGGAATACCGCCCATTTCTTCCCGGTTGTGGCATCCTTTAAATTGTTAGTTTCCAAAAACATTTGGAAGTGATCCATGTAGGACTCCCAGTCCTCTTGCACTGGGTTGAACAGAGTGGGTGGTACGATGACGCCGGACATGGTTCCGTCGTGTTGCGTTGTCAGTCACGTGCTCAGTGTTTCTTCTTAGTTCAGTCAGCTCTGACGTCTCCACATCCCACTTCATCACCAGTGTTATGTTTGGAGCATGGGCGAGAAAGAATGGAGACAAGCCTGTGGAACGGTGAACTTCAACTCTTTATTTACATGGTGTGACAGCTCAAACTGGATGGCTGCTATAGCCTTCCTTATATTGGCAACCCAATAACTATTTAACCAATAACAATCCAGGAGCGCTAGCTCCGTTAACCAATACAAATGCCCCGTTAATGGCCAATCAGATTCTCCTGAATGGGCCAATCCGATCCTGCCATTAACAGCCAATCAGAAGTGCAGGGCCAGAACCCTGCACTTGACTCCAAGCTCAAGATAACTTTATTAAACCTTTATGCATTCACAACATAAATAATGTGCTGCAGTTTCCAAAAAAATCTAATGCATTCCAAGTTGCATCAACAAAAGGATATTTCAAGATCACATGAAGTGATAGCACCACTTTACCCTGCACTGATGAATCCACACTTGAAAACTGCATACAGTTCTGGTTATCATGGTGTAGAAATGAAGTTGAGACACTAGAAAGAGTGCAAAGAAGAGCAACAAAGATGATAGAAGATCTGGTAGCTAAACCATATGATGAATGATTGAAGGGACTAAGTATCTCTAATGAATCTACTGAAGAAAAGGATTGGGGGTGATATGATAGCACTCTTCCAATACTTGAGAAACTGTCTCAGAGAAGAAGGACAACGTTGACCTATTCCACAAGGCACAAGGGCAGGACAAGAAGTAACAAGTGGATAATCATTAAAGAAAGAACCAAACTTAAGGAGAAGTTCCTGACAGTGGAATTAATTAATTACACAATTAATCAGTGGGATGGTTTAACTTCAGATACTGTGGGTGCTCCATCACTGGAGGTTTTTCAAGAAGGGACTGGACAGCCTTTTGTCTGAAAGGTCCTTTCTAACCCTATTGTTATGTTTTATGATCTGTTTTCTTCAACATTAAAAGAATCCTATCAACAAATGCTAGAACAGCCTTTCTCAAGAGTATTACTTAAACCTCTCTATATAAAAGCGAAATACCCCTCACGCATCATCACAAAATCTCCAGAACCGTAAAGCCTACAAATTCAAAATTTGGCACGTATGTTCCTCTTGGCTTCTAGGTGCTCACTAAGAAAGGATTTTTCAAAATGACCATCAGAGCATTAGTATTTCCTATATTATTATTAACACGCTCTGATGCTAAGGAGTTCTACTTCCTCACCCCACCTGAAAAGAAATCTGTTCCAAATGCAAAACACAAGCAGAGGAGAAGAATTTCAGCTTCAATTTCAGTAGCAACCATCTTTAGTACAGAACACTTGAGCTAAGCCAAGCCCAAGCTCCCTGCTGTCTCCTCCTGGCTCACACAGGAAATACTGTTTCAGTTTCCAAACAGCCCTCAATTCTATCACACATTGACAGGATGCTAGCCAAATGAATACCTATGGATGCTGGTAGGCAGAGGCAAAAAAAAAAAAATCCCTTATTTTCCTCCCCCAAAACTAAGCCCGATCACATAGTTTCGTAGCAAAGTACGGGTATAGAGCTAGTCCATCCATTATACACAGGTTATACTCAGGGGTGGGATTCAAGTTTTTTAACAACTGGTTCTGTGGAGCGTGGCTAGGTGGGCATGGGCATATGACTGGGTGGGTGTGGCTTGTTTCTTTATTTTATTTTTTTTGCAGCACCCCCCAACCCTCCATTTTGGGGTCTTCTGGGCCTCAGGGAAGCCTCCTGGGGGTCCATTTTTGCTCCCAGGAAGTTTCCCTGGGGCCCAGGAAGGTAAAAAATGGAGCATGGGGGGGCCTCTGTGCCCCCCTCCATTTTTTGCCTTCCTGGGCCTCAGGGAACCCTCCTGGGTGAAGCAGTAAGGCACTGAGGGGAATCCCAGCACAGCTGATCATAAGAACAGATGATGGTCAGGAGAGGGAAAAAAAGAAATACCTTAGGAATGACTGGGCAGAAAAAAAAACCCAGTCAGCGATGTTGGACATGTGTGATAAGGACTGACTGGGCGGGGAGGGGAGGGTGGGCAGAGAAGGGTAGGGCCAGCCAGGGGCACGATTTGCTGGTTCTCCGAACGATGCAGAATCATAACAATCAGTTCTATAGAACCGGTCCGAACCAGTACAATCCCCTACACTAAAGTTCAGTGGGACAACCTCATGTTCTTTCATAGTCCCACTCTCTAAAACTCCCACAACGACTCAGCTCCTGGTGGCACCACTGTTCTCTCCCTAATTTCTTGTTAGAAGCCAAATGTCACATGGAATGGCATTCATTGGACACCACCGGCAGTATCAAAATTGAATTTTTAAAAAAAGGTTTTTGGTGTTCTTGTCACAAGGTCAGAAAAATGGAGGCATTGATCTCTATTGCAGTTCTTTATTCATTATATGCTGTGGAAGATTGCCCTCTTGGGCAAAGGCAGGAAGTAATCAACCAGTTGTAAGTGCAGGAAAGCAGTGAGAAGGATGACTTCAATCATACGACCCTAGAAACTCTCAGGATTAGACTTTGAGTCAAATAAGGCCTCCTTTTTGCAACTTCAGACAGTTCGTCAAATTTCAGCAAAAGAGATAAACCAGCATTGACAGGAGTCAGCATATTTTTGTTTGCCTCTTCCCAATAGGCAAGACCTCAATGTCAACCATAGCAGAGAAGTTTTGGGCAGGTTTTTCACTTTCCATTTTTTCACAGACAAAGAGGGCATTTTTAAAAGAACAAAGCAGTTTGATATGCCAGAGTGGAAAGTCTCACATGCAACAGGATTTCTCCAGTCATTTGCTTCCTTTCATCAGCTTCCCTTCTTTTATGTCAATATTAAAACAAAATAAAATGAATGTGAACTGTAACTATAAAAGAGTTATCTCCTTTAACTCTTAACCTCCCTTAAAGGTTTCATCTTGTGAAATCAGCTTCAATCTATAGAATAGAATTCTTTATTGGCCAAGTGTGATTGGACACACAAGGAATTTGTCTCTGGTACATAAGCTCTCAGTGTACATACAAGCAATAAGTGATAAATCATGATCATAGTCATCGTAAAAATACATTCATCATAAATCATAAGATACAACACTTAGTGATAGTCATAGATACTAAATAAGCAATAAAACTCATACTACGAAACTAGGTAAACAATATAAAGCATAAGACACAAGCAACAAAGTTATAGTAAAAAAGGCAGATAGGTAACAGGAAAGGTGAGAGGAATAATAGAATACAGCCTTACACCCTAGTTTGATAGTGTTGTGGGAACTAGTTGTTTAGCAGAGTAATGGCACAGGAGGAAAACTGTCCTTGTGTCTAGTTGTTCTGCTGAGGGTAGAAGTTGAAACAGTTTATGTCCAGGAGGTGAGGGGTCTGTAGATATTTTCAAGCTCTTTCTGGCTCATGCAGTATACAGGTCCACAATGGAAGGCAGGTTGGTAGCAAAAAAAATTTTCTTCAGTTTTAATTATCCATTGAAGTCTATGCCATTCTTGTTTGGTTGCAGAGCCAAACCAGACAGTTATCTATCCAGTTATATAGCCAGACAGTTATAGCTATTTGGTACATGGTTAAGATGCCACCAGGCTGTTAATTTTGCACACAGATCTTGAAAAACTGCAAAGACAGTTGTTGGGGTACAATTCAGCATCCCAAAGATCCAGGTTATTTCTGGGTTGTTGTTTTTCAATGGGCCATTTTCTAACCTTTAAATCCTGGCAGGTATATGCAATATTAGGTAACCATACTGATCATATATGCCGGATTTGGTTATCTCTTTGACTCAGATCTACCATTCTGGTATCCATGGTGGTTCCCTGAGGATTGACTGCATCTACTCTTTTGGTTGCTGTCTTGGCAGAGTGATTGCTTTACAGAAGAAATCTGGGTTAAACAGAGCTTGTTCAGAAAGCTACCTCTTCCAATTCCCCTGGAAACATACAGAACCAAAGGAAAATCAGGGACATTGAAGAAGTATTGCCCATTAAGATTCATCTCCATTGCAATGTCAATATTTTGACAATTGCATGTAAACACTTAGCAATGAATTTGCTTAATGACTGAGCAATGAATTTGCTTAATGACTGAAGGATTTGCTTAATGTCTGCCACAAAAAGAGGTTATTAAATTGGGTTGGTCATGTAACCAATTCAATTTACGGCCAGCACAACATACAACCATAATGGGAAGGCTCCATTACATTGAGAATGTATATTGTATATTTTAACAGAATATATTTTTAATAGTTCTCTGCCAGGACGATGGGTTTCCTTGTTTTTTTAGGAAGTGGCCTGATACAACAAAGAGAAAGTTTGCAGCACAATTTGAATATCTGGCCAATTCTGATACATGGCTTACATAAAGCTTAATAAGATCAAACACTTTAATAACTTTCATAGAAGAAACAGAAGGAGACCTTTCTTACAGGGTTATGTGTAAAGCCCTAGATTTACAGTCTGGAGGGATGTAAGAGCTTACAGATGTATTTATTCTGTCTTGTTGAGTCTTCCGTCATTGTGACTGTTTTTATGTGATAGTCTGATTATCAGTAGATTGGTGAACATAATTCATTACAACTTCAGTGGAAAGGCAGCTAGACCAAAATCCAATTTCTTTGCTAGCTTACACCATCAAATATTCATCAGATCCAAAATACAACATAAAAATATGAATGTCTGCTTCTCTGCTCAAAATAAAAAAAGTGGATTCAAGCATGAGAGTAAAATAAGGATTAAGATTTCAAAGCTCTTTGCATTTTATCGCAGTATATTAAAAATGCATATGAAGGATAAAGAGAATGATTGCTATTTTTGCAGTCCAGCAGTTTCCACAAAATTGTCAAAAGAAGCTACTTGATTAACAATCTTCTGGCCTTTTACCATGCAGTAAATATGGAGCTTCACAAAAACTGGATTAAAAAGCTCAGCCTTAAGGGGGAGGGGATTACCCCACGACTGCCAGTGTTTTAAATGTTACCCTCAAGGAGCACAAATGGTTTAGAATCATTTCTACACAGTGGATGTTTCTCCTTTGCATTAAATGTGGGATAAAGTCAGGAGGTTATTTAATCCACACTAAAGAGGTGTTTTTCCCCATAATTTTATATGAATTTCTTGAAATGCAAGGAGTTGGGGAGATTCTATTATTGGAATCTCATATTGATATTTATCTTATTTCTTCCTCTTTTACTTAACAGATTAACAGAGTTGGAAGGGACCTTGGGGATCTTCTAGTCCAACTCCCTGCTCAGGGTCATTACATACCATTTCAGACAGATGGTTGTCCAATCTCTTCTTAAAAACTTCCAGTGTTGGAGCATTCACAACTTCTGGAGGCAAGTTCTTCCACTTATTAATTGTTCTAACTGTGTGTAAATTTCTCCTTAGTTCTAGGTTGCTTCTCTCCTTGATTAGTTTCCATCCATTGTCTCTTTTCTTGTCTTCTGGAGCTTTATCTCTTTTAATTTATTCACACTATTAAATTTCCTTTCTTTGACATTAATAACATAGCCTGATCTCTTCCAATCAGTTAGTCACTCTGTCATTCTCCAAATTTGCTGGCACTGTTTGGGTAGAACCTGTACTGGAACATTTTCCTGCTGTTTTCCATATTTCTGCAGATATTCCATCTGTTCTTGCAGGTTTCCAACTTGGAAATGACCAAAGTCCTGATCTAATTTCATTTTTTAGTACTAGATGTTCTTATAGATAAGGAATATCTTCTAAGGTATGTTGATTTCAGGTAGTCCTCGACTTACAACCACAATTGAGCTCAAATTTTTTCATTGCTAAGCAAGGCAACGCTTAAGTGAGTTAACCCCATTTTACAAACTTTCTTGCCACAGTTGTTATTCACTGCAACTCTCAAATTAGCAACACAGTTGTTAAGTGAATCTGGCTTCTCCATTGGCTTTGCTTGTCAGAAGGTCACAAAAGTGTGACACATGACTCCAGGATGTTGCCACCATCATAAATTCATAGTAATTGCCAAATGTATGAATTCTGATCACGTGACAATGGGGATGTTGCAAAGGTCTTAAGTGTGAAAAACAGGGCATGTCACTAAGCGGTGCTGAAACTTTGAATGGCCACTAAGCAAATCATTGTAATTTGAGGACTGCCTCTATTGACATCCCCTATTGCAGAGAAATTCAGCATAGAAATCCTTCCATCTTCGTTTGATTCTCTTTGAATCAATTTTCATCACCCGTTGAAGCCCTTTAGCATTCCCGTTCAAGGTTGGGACATCTTTTTAGTTTAGAAATCTTTTGGAAGACTTTCTTGGTTTTCCCTGTCTCTTCCTCCATCCACTGGCCACCACCCAAATAAGGATTCTTGAAAGGAAGATAAAAACTAATACAAATTGATATAAACTAAGAAAGAGAAAGCTAAAAGTGCAAGTAAGGAAAAGGTAATAAAGAAATAGAAATTAAAGAATATATATATATATATTTATATATATATATATATATATATATTCATATATATTCATATATATATATATATATATATATATATATATATATATTCATATATATATATATATATATATATATATATATATATATATATATTCATATTCATATATATATATATATATATATATATATATATATATATATATATATATATATATATATTTGTTTTCTTAAGTTTTCGCGGGTACTTACATGTCTGGCATTCAGCTTTGTTCGGGTATTTTCCCACGTCATAATAGTGGTGCTTTTAAAGTTGTAGCAACGTTTCAGCAGAATCTCATCTGCCATCATCAGGCATCTGTACAGTGTTTGTCTGTGAGTCAGACTTTTACAGTGGTTTCAGATTTAAATTTGAGGCAGCCTATTGCTGTGTCAGAATGGTTTTTTCTTCCTCCTGATTGGTTGAGAGTCTTGGTCTGTGTTTATTGGTCTTGGAGTTTGCTGTGTTCTGCTACTAATATCTTCTGTCTGTTTTTTTGGGGGGGCGGCTCTTGTTGTATCTTGATTGGCTGGCAACATTGTGTTACTTTATTGGAGGCCTTTAGTGCAGCTTGGCTTTGGGTAAATGGACGGCTATCATTCCTTAGGAAGCTGGGTTTCATCTGGGTGCCTGGTTGGGGTGTGTTTGAGCTGGAGGTATAAGGGGGGATCTGTTTGTGCCCAGGTGTTTGCCTGGCTTGTGGTGTGGAGATTTTTTTGTTTGTGAGTGCAGGCTTCCAAATGATTGAAAGCCTGGTGGAATCATCTCTTCTGTTCATGCTTTCTGGTCTTTAGCCATTGAAAAAAGACCAGAAAGCATGAACAGCAACGTTTCAGCAGAATCTCATCTGCCATCATCAGGCTTCTGTATGGTGTTTCTCTGTGAGTCAGACTTTTACAGTGGTTTCAGATTTAAATTTGGGGCAGCCTATTGCTGTCAGAATGGTTTTTTCTTCCTCCTGATTGGTTGAGAGTCTTGGTCTGTGTTTATTGGTCTTGGAGTTTGCTGTGTTCTGCTACTAGTATCTTCCGTCTGTTTTTTTTTTGGGGGGGGCTCTTTTTGTATCTTGATTGGCTGGCAACATTGTGTTACTTTATTGGAGGCCTTTAGTGCAGCTTGGCTTCGGGTAAATGGACGGCTATCATTCGTTAGGAAGCTGGGTTTCATCTGGGTGCCTGGTTGGGGTGTGTTTGAGCTGGAGGTATCAGGGGGGATCTGTTTGTGCCCAGGTGTTTGCCTGGCTTGTGGTGTGGAGATTTTTTTGTTTGTGAGTGCAGGCTTCCAAATGATTGACAGCCTGGTGGAATCATTTCTTCTGTTCATGCTTTCTGGTCTTTTTTCAATCTCTATGGCTTCTCTGATGATTCTGTGGCTGGGATTTTCTATGGTGGCTAGGGTTTTGGTGCCATTGAAGTTGATGTTATGACCTGTGGCTTCCATGTGTTGGACAAGTGAGGAAGTGTGTTCCAGCTTTTTGACTGCATTTTTGTGTTCATCTAGGCGGGTGCTTATTCTTCTATTGGTCTGTCCAATGTATGTGGCCCGGCATGATGCACAGGGGACTTCATATATGCCTTGGTTTTCCAGGTCAATTTTGTCTTTGGGGTTCGTGAGGATGGCTGCTATTTTTCTGTCTGTTTTGAAGGCAGTCTTGATGTGGTGTCTGTATAGAATCTTACTAATTTTGTCTGTAGTGCCTCTTATGTAGGGCAGGACAGCTGTTCCATAGGTCTGTTCATCTTCTGGGTCTCTATTATGTCTCAGTGTGTTTTTGTGGATCAAGTTGGTGATTTTGCTTTTGTGGAAGCCGTTGGCTGTCAATATTTTAGTCAGGGTGCATAGTTCAGTCTTAATGTGTGTCTTGTCTGCCAGGCGTTTGGTTCTAGTAATTAGTGTTTTAGCCACAGAGTTTATCTGTGCTGGGTGGTGGTGGGATTGGGCATTGAGGTAGCGGTTGGTATGTGTTTTCTTCTGGTATATGGTGTGTCCTAGTGTGCCATCTGTTTTCTTGTATATTAGTACATCTAGGAATGGTAGTTGTTTGTTTGTTTCTGTTTCCATGGTGAACTTGATTTTGGGGTGTGCGCTGTTTAGGTGTGTTAGGAAGTTGTTTAGGTTTTCTTGTCCATGGGGCCAAATCACAAATGTGTCATCTATATATCTTAACCATAGTTTGGGTTTGAGTATGGCATTAGCCAGGGCTCTGGATTCGAATTCTTCCATGAACAGGTTTGCAATGACAGGTGACAGTGGTGATCCCATGGGGGCTCCTTCAATTTGTTTGTATCTTTGTCCTTTGTATATGAAATATGTGTTGGTTAAGCAGTGTTCTGTTAGTTCCATGAGGTGTTTAGCTGGTTGGTATTTATTTTTGATGATTTCGAGGGTCTCTTTTATCGGGACTTGAGCGAATAGTGAAACCACGTCAAAACTTACAAGCAGATCTTCTTGCTCCACGTGTAGATCTTTGATCATTTCCAAGAAGTGGTATGCGTTTTGTACATGAGAAGCTGCTGTTTCAGCATGGGGCTGTAGCTCTTTTGCTAGGTGTTTAGCCAGGTTTTGTAGTGGTGCTCCTCTGGAGCTGACTATGGGTCTGAGAGGTATGCCTTCTTTGTGTATTTTTGGGAGGCCGTATAGTTTGGGGCATCTGGAAGATTTCTCTCTGGGTATGATCGTGTGTTGGATCTCTTTGCTTATGTGGCTGGTTATAATTTTCTTCTTGGTTAATTTTTCCAGATATGTGGTTGGGTCTGTGTTTATGGGTTTGTATGTGGAGTCTTGGAGTAGGTCTGTCAATTTAGTTTCATAGTCTTTTCTGTCCATTACTACAGTGGCATTCCCTTTATCTGCTGGGAGGATGATTATGCTGCTGTCTCTTTTCAGGGTTTGTAGCGCTTTAATTTCATTTTGCTGTAAGTTGCTTTTGGGTGGTTTGCTTGTGCATAGAATGTTGGTAACTTGGTGTCTTATTTTATCAGCTTCATCTGTATTTAATTTAGTTAGGCTGGATTCTACTGCACATATGATGGATTCTGTGGGGATTTTTTGGGGTGCTATAGCATAATTGAATCCTTTGGTTAGGACTTCTGTTTCTGTTTTGGTGAGTTCTCTGTTGGAAACATTGTACACTAATTGTTTCAGGTGTTGTTGTGAGTTGTTGGGGGTTTTCTTGTCATGTTCTAATTTCTTTAATTTTTTCAAGAGCTTTTCCTGTTTGTAAATGTTTGCAGATTCAGCTCTCCAAGTTGTAAGTTGTTTTATCTTGTCCCAAATATAATATAATATATATTTATATAAAATATATTTATATAAAATATAAAAATATAATATATATATATTCTTAAGTTTTCACAGGTACTTACATGTATGGCATTCAGCTTTGCTTGGGTATTTTTCCATGCCATTATAGTTGTGCTTTTAAAGTTGTAGCAACGTTTCAGCAGAATCTCATCTGCTATCATCATTATATAAACTGGGTTCCAAGTTTTTTTATAGCAGTTATAAATATCATTATAAATTTACCTTTTACTTTAAGGTTACAATATGGCTCTCTTCCTTGTAGAATCTATTTATCATTAAAATTATAAATCATAAATTCATCTTTTTCTCTTTTATGCAAAATGCCCATAAAGGGTTTCCATCAGCAGTAAATGTAGATATTGGGTTTTCTCTGATCAAAGAAGTCAATTTAGCCATGTCAGCAAGTTTCACCACTGGCACAAAGCATTTCTCCACTGCAGGTAATGCTGAATCTTTCCATCCTTGGGCATACATGGTATATGTAAAGTCTGGAGCATGGGTGCGAATGATGGAGATGAGCCGGTAGAAACAGTGAACTTCAAACTCTTTATTTACATATTGTGACAGCTCAGCTTAAGGGCTGCTATAGCCTTCCTTATATAGGCAACTTATTAACTATTCAACCAATAGCAAACCTGGAGCGCTAGCTCCGTTAACCAATGGGAATGGTCTGTTAATGGCCAATCAGATGCTCCTGAATGGACCAATCCGATCCTGCCATTAACAGCCAATCAGAAGTGCAGGGCCAGAACCCTGCACTTGACTTCAAGCTCAAGATAACTTTATTGATATTATTCATTCACAACACCCCTTTCCCCTGGCTTCTGCCCACGGGGCGCGGTTACATAGTCCTTAAGGTAGGACGGCTGTTTTGTTAGTCTTTTCGATTTTCGCAAAGTGCCTGGTGGTTGGCTGCACTTCTGCTGAGGTAGATCGTTGTTTATCGGTAGGGGTGCCTCTGGTTTCGAGTTCGCATTCCCGTCATCACCAATATCACTGGCCACTCCCTGAGGTGAACTAACTCCGGTCCCTGGTTCCTGTTCCTGCGTTTCAGTCCCATTATCGGTTTCTTCAAAAAGGTTTCCCTCTAATTGCAATTCGCTTTCCTCTATATCTCCCCCCCCCCCAGTTTGGTCATAAGGGAGTTCGGAAGTGCGAGACGGTAGCCGCGATCGTAGTTGATCTATGTGGCGCTTCCAAAGTCTGTCGTCAGGGCACTGAATGAGGTATGAGCTTGGGCCGGTTACGCGGATTACAGTCGCTTCTACCCACAGCGAATTGCCCGATAAATTTTTAGCGAATACCAAATCGCCTACCTGAAAGGTACGGCATCGGCCGCTGGATCCGCGTGGTTTTTCCAGTTCATAGGCTGGGTGTAACTGATCGAGGTGGGAGCGGAGCTTTCATCCCATTAGCAGCTCAGCGGGAGTTTTGTTGGTGACGCTGTGAGGTGTGATGTGCTATACGAAAAGGATCCGGTTGATTTTCTCGTCGATGTTGTCTTAGTCAATCTTCTGGAGAGTCTTTTTTACGAATTGTACCATGCGCTCAGCCCTACCGTTGGCAGCAAGGTGTGCAGGTGAAGTGAGCGCATATCGGATACCGCGGTCAGCCAGGTACTGCTCAAAAGACAGTGCAGTAAACTGGGGCCCGTTGTCAGATACCAGAATGTCTGGTAATCCGTGGGTTGCAAACAGTCTTTCCAGTCTTTTGATGACCACATCAGTGGTCGTGTTGCTCATTCGGTGAATCTTGAGCCAATTCGAGTAGGCGTCGATGGTTAGTAAAAATGTGTGGCCTTTGGTCGGCCCGGCAAAGTCCAGATGGATGTGGGACCAGGGTCCCCGCGGCATCTCCCATTCGGTTGGGGTTGCCTTTGGTGGAGCGTTGCTTACTTCTTGGCATCTCCTGCAAGTTTTAACCCACGATTCAATTTGTCTGTCGATGCCTGGCCACCATGCATAGCTTCGTGCGAGGCCCTTCATGCGCACGATGCCAGGGTGGCCATCGTGCAAGATTCTTAGCAATGTCTGTTGGAGTCGTTCTGGGATAACGACTCTATCTCCCCAGATGACACAGCCCTTCTGCGAGAACAACTCTGTTTGACGACTTTTGAATGGTGCAAAGTCATCTGGTACTTGGTCCAATGGCCATCCACATTCCACCCATGTGAGGACTTGTGCTAAGATGGGGTCGCGTTTTGTTTCTCTCATGATGTCACGGGCAGTTAATGGCGGCATGTGGAGTGTCTCGATCTGCAATGCTGTCATCGTTGGTGCAGGATCGTTCATAGTTTCAGGGAGCGGTGTATGGCTCAGTGCGTCGGCATGGGGAATGGCTTTACCGGGACGATATTGTAGCCAATAATTGTAGGCAGCCAAGAATTCTGACCAGCGGGTCATTCTGGGAGAAAGTATGTAGGGAGTTGGTTTGTCCCCAGCGATGATCCCCAGCAATGGTTTGTGGTCAGTTACAATGGTGAAAACCCGGCCATACACGTACTCAAGAAATCTTTTAACAGCTGATATAATCGCCAGGGCTTCTTTATCGATCTGACTGTAATTTCACTCGGTATTCGAGAGCGTCTTTGAGAAGTAAGCAACAGGGGCTTCGTTACTGTTAGGTAACACATGGCTCAAAATGGCACCCACTCCAAAAGGCGATGCATCACATGTAATGTTTATTGGCAAAGTCTCATTGTACTGCATTAGTACGGCATCCGAAGTCAGTAGTTTTTTCACATTACGGAACGCCTGCTCTTTTTTGTGACCCCATACCCAAATTGATTTTTTATCTAATAGACGATGTAAAGGTTCAGCGACAGTCACCTTGTGCGGCAAGAATACATAATAAAAATTGATGAGGCCTAAGAATGCCTGGAGGTCGGTCTTGTTCTGGGGTCTGGGAGTGTTTTTTATTGCTCTTAATTTGCTATCGGTAGGGTGAATACTCTGACTGTCAATAAGAATTCAACACGATCGGTACACAATTTGCACTTATTTCTTTTGACTTTCAAGCCTGCTTCCTGGAATTTTCATAATACCAGTCTTAAATGCTCCCATAAGATTTTTGGAGTGGGGGCGGCAATGAGCACATTGTCAAAATAGGGGACAACGCCCTTGATCCCCTGCAATAGTTTTTGCATTAGGCTCTGAAAGATCCCCGGGGCCACACTGACTCCAAATTGAAGTTGCGTACACTTAAAGGCACCTTGGTGTGTTATGATAGTCTGTGCCTGTGCCGTTTTTTCATCAACCGGCAGTTGCTGATAAGCCTGAGCTAAGTCTAGTTTAGCGAAGACTTTTCCACCCCCCAGGGAATGGAGGAGGTGTTGTACCACCGGCACCGGATATGGGTTCTGTTGCAGGGCGTGGTTTAGGGTGGCTCGGTAGTCCCCACAAATTCTAATGGAGCCGTCCAGCTTAATTGGTGTCACAATCGGCGTTTCCCATGGGGAGTGGTCAGTTGGCTTTAACACTCCCTGGGCAATCAACTTATCAAGCTGCTTGTCGATTTTTGGCTTTAGAGCGAATGGAACTCGACGAGGATTAAGGCAGATGGGAGCTATCTTTGGATTAAGGCTAAAGGATATCGGGGTCCCCTTGTACTTGCCTAGCTTTTCCTCGAAGAGGTCCCTGAATTCGTGGGCGAGGTCTTCCTCCCAGTCACTGCCACCCATTCGGTTAATGCCAGCCACTTCAATGCCGAGTGGTGCGAACCATTGCAAGCCTAACAGACTAGGCCAGTCCTTATCGATCACCATCAGGAGTAAGTACGCCGTGCGGTTCTTGAATGCAACCCGGACTCGACTGGATCCTGTGACTGGAATTCGGTTCCCCTGGTAGTCCTTTAACACGAGCCGTTGGAATTGAAGGTCTTGGTGCCGGATAGTGGGGATGAGTTGCTTGAGGGTCTTCCATGAGACCATTGAAAGAGACGATCCCGAGTCAACTTCCATTTGGCAGGGTCGATTTTCAATGTTCATGTTGACCCGAATTTTCTTAGCATCTAGTGAAGAGGCATGGCCAATAGTGAGTGTTTGGTGGGCTTCTTCCTGTCTCGCTAGACGATTCATGGGTTGGTTTCGGTAGGAGTGGTTTACTGGTTCTCGTCTTACAGGGCGATTCCCTGTCGATTGGCAGAGGTTGGTTCCTTTCGAGGTCTGGCTGGGTCCGAGGAGGCTTCTGCAGACCCGTCCGATGTGGCCTCATTTCCTGCACTCGTGGCAGAGCGCATCGCGGAATTTGCAGTCGGAGCGGTAATGGTTGGCCCCGCAGCCAGCGCATGGTTGTTGGGACTTCGGGTAACGGTCCCAATCGGACCGCAGGCGATGGACCTCTTCTTCATCGCTGTCTGACGACGAAGAGAGGTCCTCATGGTGGGCCGTCTGCAGCTGCCCTTCTGCATTAGGTGAAACTTCGTTGGCCGGTGGGTGTGCTGGAGCGCGATTTCGGCATAGTTGGGCAGCCGACTTCTTGGTCGCCTCCGCTGCTGTAGCTTCAGCTATGGTGTCTTTAAGGGTGATGTCGCCCTTTGCCATTATTTTGTTCTGTACGTTTAGAGCGTCTAGCTCGAGAACTACTTGGTCTCTCAAGGCCTCTTCTAGGTCGATGAAATCGCAAAGGCCTCCCAAGTTCCAGAGGTCTCCAATGAAATCGGTGACACTTTCTCCTTTCCACTGGTTTCTTTGATAGAACTCGTGTCGTCTTACGAGCGCTGGAACGGTTGGTGCATAGTGGGCCCTTAGTAGCGGTTCGAGGATGTCCCAGTCCATGGCCTTCGCTTCCGCCAGTTTCGCTAATGCCTTAGCCATTTTGAATACCGTCGGGCCACAGTGCATTAGGAATACCGCCCGTTCCTTCCTGGGTGTGGCATCCTTCAGATTATTCGTTTCCAAAAACATTTGAAAACGATCCATGTACGACTCCCAGTCCTCTTGAGCTGGATCGAACAGAGCGGGTGGTACTATGCCACCGGACATGGTTCCACCGTTGTGCGCTTCAGCCACGTGCTTAGTTGTCTTAGTTGGCTCTGATGTCATCCAATCCCACCCTTGTCGCCAGTGTTAAGTCTGGAGCATGGGTGCGAATGATGGAGACGAACTGGTAGAAACAGTGAACTTCAAACTCTTTATTTACATATTGTGACAGCTCAAACTGGAGGGCTGCTATAGCCTTCCTTATATAGGCAACTTATTAACTATTCAACCAATAGCAAATCTGGAGCACTAGCTCCATTAACCAATAGGAATGGCCTGTTAATGGCCAATCAGATGCTCCTGAACGGACCAATCCGATCCTGCCATTAACAGCCAATCAGAAGTGCAGGGCCAGAACCCTGCACTTGACTTCAAGCTCAAGATAACTTTATTGGTATTATTCATTCACAACAGTATATATATCCATGCCACCCAAATCTCAGTTATGTCTTTCTAATTCTAAAAGTTTTCTGTTTTTCAGCAGTACTCACACTCTTTCATTCAAACCAAACAGCAAGCTGCAAAATACTATTTCAAATTAGGTAGATCCAAACCTCATCTTTCCTTTCCATCTTGTAACACCTTATGTTTTTTCCTCTGCCATACAAATGTAATCATATCTTTCTGCCCCTCTTTAAATGATGCTGATGTAAAACTTCATTCTAGAGGTAACACACTCATTTTTATCACAAATTTTTTTCCCAACAATGATGTTTTTTTCAAATTTTAGTCCGTGTCTTAACACAATTGTTTAAAAATAATATATAGTTTATATTTTTCATAGTAAATACCTAGCTATTATTCTTAGTTCAAAACCCATTTTAATAAATCCTTTTTGATCTTCCAGTTTCATATTTTTATTAACACCTTTGTTTTCTGTTTATTAATTAATTGAAATCTTCTGATGCACTGTTATTTTAATTTTCCCATTCATGTTTCAGTTCCCTTTAAAACCAACATCATCTTCAAAAGCTTTAACTTATAAGTTTATTTTTAATCTATACTCTCACAATCCTCTTCTCTTATTTTACATCTCTATTTAGTATTTCACGAACCTAAATAAACAATCCCTGTCTTGTTCTTTTTTTATACATCACAGGGATTTGTTAGATCACTATAAACAAGTGTCTGTGCTTTCTGTGAAGTGTAAATCAATCTTACACATTTAATAAAGCTGTCTCCAAAATTCATATCTTCCAAAATATTAAAGTAGAAAACCCAGTTCAAATTGTCGAAGGCCTTTTCTGCATTTAAGAAAATCAGTGTGACCTGTTTTTCACTATGTTGCTTCAACTATTCCAAAATGTCCAATATATTTCTAACACTGTCCTTTTACTATATTCTAGATAACGATCCACATTGATCTTTATGAATAAATTCTTGAAAAGTTATTTTCAGTCTGTTGGCAAGAATTATTGTGAACAACCTGTACTCATTATTCAATAATGATGTTGGCATAGTTTTTTGTTGATATCAACTCTTGTCCTTCTTTAGGTATTAGTAGGATTTGGCCTTTCTCCAGCTGTCTGGCATCTTCTTCCCTGTAAGACAGAGTTTATCCTGTTTTGAGAAGGCTGTAAAAATCCATCCTTAAAATATTTATAACAAGAACTTAGTACCCAATCCATTTGATCCACGGACTTTTCCTGGTATAATTGTTATAAATTCAGAAACTTCCCTTATTGTTGTGGATCCATTCATAATCTGTCTCTATTCCTCTATAATTCTTGCTAAATGTTCTTTTTTTAGACATTCATCTAGTTTCTCCAGAATGATCACTTACTTTATACAAGTTGAAATATTATTGATGAAATGCTTTTTGTATGGCTGCATTCTAAATTCTAACCAGCCATGGGGAGACTATTCCGTTCCAATCCAGAGGTGGTATTCAGCAGGTTCTGACCAGTTCTGGAGAACCGGTAGCAAAATTTTGAGTAGTTTGGAGAACCAGAAAATATCATCTCTGGCTGGAGATTTTACAGTATCCTTCCCCTGCCACGCCCACCAAGCCACGCCCACAGAACCGGTAGTAAAAAAATTTGAATCCCACCACTGTTCCAATCCCTTATGAAACATAAAGTATCATAAGAAAAAAAAAACTATTAGTCTCTCAATACCAGCTTTATAGAGCAGAACTTTGAGCATATATCCCCAACATCAAAAGTTAATTTCCAGACCCTCAAAAATCTTCCCTAGTCATCTATCAGTACATGTTCTGGTTTCAGCCGGGGATTTATATATGAAACAACTCAATTTCTTATTTCAGTTTCTGCTGAAATAAATTCACCCAAACTTTTATAAAGGAAATAGTTTGTGTCCTTTTTATAATATGTGTCTCTTGCACACAAATTATACCTTGTTTTATTTTTTTCAAATAATGAGGTGTTTTTCCTCTTTTGAGAAGCATTTGCTCCATTTATATTCCATGTTAAGCATTTGTAATCCATGGAGGAATCATGGCAAACTAGACATTCCTGAAGAAGTGAAGCCATCATTGTGGCAGAGATCAGCAGCCAGATGGTGAATTCTGGTCAGTGCAATCTTTCCAAATAAAGGAGTGATTGTGAGATTGCCCATTTGCACTCTGGTCAGCTGCCTCTGCAGTAAATTGCAGGAACTGGGTTTTTGCAATCAATTTATGAGTTAAGCAGTTGGGAGTAGAGGGATTTTAATCAGGTTCACAACTGTAATGTGGCCAAATGGACGAAAGGGATGAATGAGTTTCATTTCTTAACACATTTGGATATAATTTATTTACCGCTAAAGAGATATTCTGAGCAACCAGATAAAAGAATTCCACCTGGGGAGTCAACATTCTTCTGGGATTACAAGGGGGAAAGGGGAGTTTTAAAGATTTAAAAACTGTTGGCAAAAAAACTAAATAAGGAATATAAGCAAGTTTAAAACAGATTAAGAAGCAGAGGTGGTATTTAGCAGGTTCTGACCAGTTCTGGAGAACCGGTAGCGGAAATTTTGAGTAGTTTGGAATACTACCTCAGACTGGCCCCGCCCCATCTATTCTCTGCTTCCCAAGTCCCAGCTGGTTGGCTGGGTCTTCTTTTGTTGCCCTGCACAGGAGAACAGAGCTGGAAAGCAGGTTAGTGGGGTGGGGAGGGAATGGGATTTTAAAGTATCCTTCCTCTGGAGTGGAGTGAGAATGGAGATTTTACAGTATCCTGCCCCTGCCATGCCCACCAAGCCACACCCATAGAGCCGGTAGTAAAAAAAAAAATTGAATCCAACTATTGAAAAGAAGATAGTTAATTTGAAATATTATTGTTTGGTGAAAGTGCCTCTGAACAAATTGGAATTAAAATAGACAAATGAACTGGACTTTTTTGTGTACTATTAAAGGATACAGACAATTGCTGGATTTTACAAAATAAATAAATAAAGATAATATGAGCCAGACTATGGTGCTGAGTATAATAATGAAGATGCTGTAACTATGACTGTAAGAGTGCCATTAGCAATCAAAGTATTAAGGGCAAGACAAAATAGGGAGAAAAAGGGAACCTTTTCTCCTTCCCTTGCTTGTGACACTTTCATTTTTGAATTTTAATATTATAATGGACCACCCAAAAAGTGGTTTAAAAAAAAGCAAAGTAGAAGATTGTTAGAGCAACCTGCAGAGAAAGGAATTACACCATATTTGCTTCAGGAAATGCTGGATGAATGGGGCAACTCGCTGAATCACTTGATATTAAATTGACTAAACCATTTGATGTTAAATTGATAGCTTAAATTTTTTTTTATAGCAATAGCATCTAGGCTTATATATCGCTTCACGGTGCTTTACAGCCCTCTCTAAGCAGTTTACAGCGTCAGCATATTGCCCCCAACAATTTGGTTCCTTATTCTGTTGACCTTAGAAGGATGGAAGGCTGAGTCAATCTTAACCCATTCAGAATCAAACTCCTGGAGTCAGCAGTTAGTAAGTCTTCAGTGCTGCATTCTAACAGCTGTGCCACCACGGCTCTTATCCTGCCTTTATTATTTTTTATAAATAATACAAGGCAGCAAATATACATAATATTTCTTCTTCCTCCATGCTTCCATATCCTCACTGCAATGCTGTCTTTCACGCTTCAGCATTTCTTTCTCTGCACGGCAGCATGAGTCACTAGATGCCTGGGAAAGCTTTGACTAGTCATTTCATTACTTACTCCAAAAAAATTCCTCAGCTCTTCCTCAGTAACGTGTTGAGCTCCGTTCAATCTGAAAGGTCCACTATATGGTCAGTCAATAAAATATTTTTCCCAAGCCTTATGAAATGATGTCTTGGCAATTATCACTAAAGTTATTATCTTCAGCATCTTCTATTTCTGGTGCCCAATATCAATGCCTGCTCGCTTTAGCTAGGCAGCTGAAATGACCTAAATGGTTTGAGTAATTTTGATGAGGTTAGTTACTGCTATGGTACATTTAATTCATTCCTCCCACGATAAGGTAGCCTAGCCTAGCCTAGCCTGACAAGATGGAGGAAATATACTTACTAATTCTGTTGGTTTGATAAAATACAGGGGTGGTTTATTATTGTTTTTTCAATGATAGCAGAAATATGACTTTCGAAGGATTTAGATCAGGGCTTTTCAAACTTGACAGCTTTAAGACTTGTGGACAACTCCCAGAATTCCTCCTGCAGTCATGTTAGCTCAGGAATTCTGGGAGTTGAAGCCCACAAGTCTTAAACTTGCCAAGTTTGAAGACCCTTGATTTAGATTATGTCACAATATTTTCCCTTGGTTTGCAGTATATCTCATTATTTTGCCTTGCACCTACATTTCTTTGAACACCAAGAAGTCTTTCTATCACTCAGCATCATTTGCAGATGTTATTTCTCTCCTATGAAGCTTTTCTAGATAAGCTACCTATGTACACAGGGATGGCAGTATGCAGGGATGTATGTACATGTATTTTTTTTTAAATGCTCGAGTTGGTTGAAGATAAGCAGATGGAAACCTGGGAGGACAAAGCTATTGGCAGAGGAAGAAGTGTTCTCAGTTCACAAATGGCAACTTTCCATTCAGAATTAAGCAGCCAATAAAAAAAGCAAAAGGCGTTTGGCAACCAAGGAGGATATCGGTCAGAACTAATGATGTATCACCTAGGCTGATCCAAGAAAATGCTGCGTACATTCTCCTCATCCTCACTCTCTCAAATCAGCCAAATTGGCACTGTATCCTAGTACATTGCTTCTTACTGCAACACTGGCTGAAACCATCCAATTCATGTTAGTGCAACCCTAATTGAAACTATCCATTGAACTTGAGAGCAGTAGCTTCCTTTGGGAGTAAAACACAGATCACATGAGGACCTCTGTCCATTTTATCTTCCACACAATTTCTGCTGCTGGAGATAGATGACTGCTCTGTTGCAAGGTAGCATGCTTTTGAAGGTCCTATTTAAAGGGGGAAAGATCCTAAACCTATATAAAAAAATCCATACAGTTTGCCATTTTGAACTCTGAAGCATAGAGCAAACTGGAGGCCATAACAGGAAATTGGAATAGATACAGTATCATGCTCCAGCTTATAATCTTTATACACTGTTGTTGCTCTCTAGCCCCATCTAGTGGCCAGAGAGACAAATACCAAGTATATTGTTTGAAGCTGACTCCACCTCTTTACCCATCAGCCTGCATTGCCTCTCAAAATAAGTGCACGCTGGGAAGACAGACTCCATTTCCTTTAGCATTTAGAGAAAGCAGCAGCACAAAGAAGAATCCATCTTAATCTGTGGCACATGGCCATCCAAGGACAAACCCACATCCTACACACTAGTGAGGTTTAAATGTCTTGTATTTATTAATTGTTATGTTCAGCAGTAACTCAATACTGCTGATTTTGTATTAGGCTCTCATTGTATATATTCCTATTTTCTCAAATTTCACCATATCCTATTCTTTCAGTAAAGGCAGATCTACCCACATGGTCTATTTTATTGAAGAATAGATGGGTTTAGCTGCATGTCGAGCTGCACACAGTGTAGTGAGGATAGAACACATAGACTAAATCAGGGGTGTCAAACATGCGGCCCACATTCAGCCTGCGATAGGCCCAGAGTTGTCCTGTGGGGCCATCCCAGAGATGGTGAGGGACCATCCCATGCCACCCTGGCTCCAGCCCATTCCCAACCCCCCCCTCCCCCAGAGCAAACAAAATTCTATGCAGCATGCAATGAGATCAAGTTTGACACCTCTGGGCTAGATAGTAGGATAAAGAACAAGTTGGAAAGTTTTCTTGTTCCCAACCAAATGTCTGTTGAAGAGTAGGATGGCGGTACATAGCTCTGTGTTCCAAAACCTTGCCAGTGCTTTACACTTTCTTGGCATTATAGCCTGGGGCACCTGCCCCATTCTACCTACCAGTAAGGTCAGCCCTGATGAGTTTTGACCACTCTGTTTTACTCAATACAGAGTTTGTTCCTCCATGCCAAAACAGTTGTCCCTGTATCTCTTCTGCTGCTCAGTCTCTTTCACAACTCCTTTCTTTTTCTACTTATCTCAATCAGCTCTGAAATGTTGGCTTGTAAAATTTTAAGGGAAGGGACTTCAAGAAACTTGCACTTCTTTTTCAAAATGCACGAGGAACCCAACAAGTGTCTTTCAACTCTATTTAACTTTTAAACAACATTTTTTCTTAGAGGCCTCTCTATACACAAAGTAAGAGGTCGGTGGATCTGAATGGCCTGCAGAAACATCTGATCTACTCTTCCATCAAATGTTCCTCCCACCCTCAAAGCTGAATTTATAGAGGCCTTTGCAGCACCATTTGGAAGTTCCAAGCAAAAGCCTCCAAAGGAGATGCTGTCCTCATACTCCCAAATGGAGCCAATTAGCAATCCTCCCTTCATTAACCTTGATATACCGCTGATCTTCAAGGTCGGCCTTTTCCTATTTCTCTGAATGCTCTCAAAAGGGAACTCTTTTCATGCATACTCAACTTTCCACATGAGATTAAAGCAATAAGTGGCCAATGGCTCTTCTGAAGTTGAGAACAGGGTTTGTGCGTGATCACTAGTTGATAGCATTTCTAATTTCATCCTCTTTTAGTCCCTTGAAAATACAATTTGTCGTGCAATATGCTGCTTCAATAAAGCCAATAAGTGTGCCACGGGTGCCTCTGATTATCAACCTTTGGGGAAATTGGAAGAATTTCAGCTCTTATGTGCATCTTGTGATGCAATTATTTTGTTATAAGCATGTTCTCCATGTTCTCCATCATTAATATTATTTATTCATATTTTATACAATTGGGGAGGAATCACCATCAAGGAGATCTGCATTGAGTAACATCATTCGGAATATATTTTCTCTGCAAAGGTGCTTTTTTTTTTTTTTTTAGAAAATAAGTATTAATTCATTGCTTTGATTTCACTCCATTTCAGATGATGCTGAGCAGCTTATAAACAGCAGTTGCTAAGTGGCTGAATCTTGATTACATGGTCATGGAGATGCTGCAACATTTGTAAATCTGAAAAAACAGTTACTTTTTTTCAGTGCCGTTGTGATTTCGAACAGTCACTAAATGAACTGTTGTAAGTCAAGGACTACCTGTACAACTCCGCTACTCCACAACTCTGCTACTCCACTACTCCGTTACTTCACTGATCTTTATTTTCCTTAATGCCTTTCTGAAAAGCCATCCTTTCACAACTCTTCAAAAATATAAGGGAGGGGATAGATCAAATATTGGGGCTAGGTGATCCAAAAGGAGAGAGCCATCACTGAGAAGGCTTGTGTATGAAGTCCTTGAAGGTGGCACTTCCTCGGATGTGTGACCCTCTACCAGTTCCCATTAGGTGACATACATAGTAATGTGGGACTATCAGCCTTTCAAAGCAGGCCAGGTCATGAAACGAGCATAGCAAGATTATTTTTCACAGTAGTAGAATTTTGAAAGCCTTTCCATGGGCCAGAATAATATGTGACCTTCCTTGTTCACAGTCACATTGACCAGTTTGGTCCCGTCATAGGTGTTGAAAGCTCTTTCAGTCCATCAAAAGAATAGAATAGAACTCTTTATTGGCCAAGTGTGATTGGCAAGTAATTTGTCTCCAGTACATAAGCTGTCAGTGTGCATACAAACAACAAAGTGATCAGTAATATATCATAGATCATAATTACAACCATTCATCAAAAAATACAACAAAGTGATAAAATCATAGAGACAAATAGGAGAAGGTAGTAGGAAAGATGAGAAGAAGACAAAGATGAGAAGATATGAGAAAGATGAGAAGGTTAATATCAATAGAGCCTACTACATGGGTGATTAAAGATTATTGAAGCTTATTTTCATTATTAATGACAACAACTCTGTTCCTGCTCATAACTCAGCTTTCCTTCTACTGAAAAAGGCAATGGAATTGAATCATTTTTTGATCCCACCTGTTATGTTGGTTCCATTTTTTTAAGGAAGGGTAATAAATAGGTTCCAGGTGACCCAGATTCCAGTGATACAAATATATTCATTAAGAACTGAGTGGCTTCTAAATAAATCCTAGATATTTATTTCAGCCGGATTCTACCAACTCCTTTATTCTTTCACACTCTCTGTCTCCCCACTGCCCCTTCATGTGCATCCTGCAATCCAGAATCTGTGGTGCCTTTAACTGAATCTCTGGCACTCTGTTAAACAGGATTCCTTTGTTTTTTTTCCTCTCATCGTAGAACTGACCTGATGTTAATCATCCCCACCTCCCTGCAAAATGTCTTTGCTCTCATTTGCTGTGATCTTAGTTTCATGTCAGTGATTTGTATTTTTCTCCTCTTGCAGGCATGCTCTGTAAGGGAAAATCATTAAAGAAGAACAGGTACATGTTTTTAAAAGGGAGTTATCAAATTATGGAGTGTTCCATCAAAAGTTCCAGCTACAGCCTAGGCTGCTTGCTTTATTGCAGAGAAATGCTGAATGCCCTTACTGCATTGCCATGCTCAAAGGAAGGATTGTGTGGGGTCCATTTTTTTTTTTTTTTTTGTGAAGGCTTGTGTAGGATTTCTCTTTTTCCCCTGCAAGCTGAAGAATACAGGTAGAAAACATAATTTTGTTGGACCCCACTCAATATATCTCTGCAGTTTAATGAGGCATCATTGATAACCATTTTTAGTATGATTTTTGAGCCAGTTATAAATCTACTGATTCATGCCATCCAGCCTACACACAACCAACTTGCCAATTAGAATGTCAGTCAATTCATTCTGATTTGCTTAAATCAAGATATATCACATCTCTAGTGATTCCTCAATCTACTAAAAATATTATGGATCTTTAATAGTAATTTGAGTTTTTAATTAAACCAATGGAGCCATCTTATTATTTGCTAGGACAGTAAAATATAATTGCATTGTACATGAGGTAAGTTAGTATGATGAGTTTTTTCTTTACAAATGTATACTAATTTTTGATAATTACTACATTACCTTTAAGATCGTTACAGATGGATCTTTTTATGAACTACACTAGAAGATTCGTGGATATATGGGTAATCCTTCAGTTATGAGAGCAATTGGGACTGAAACTGAAATAACCAACACAATTGTAAAGTATAACATCATGTGATTACATCACTTACAAATGGCAGCAGTTCGGTTTGCCATTATTAAATAAGGACCTCACAGGTCATTAAGTGAGGACCTTACATGATCATGACTTCTGACTTCCTGCTGGCTTCTCTGTTGACTTTGCTTACGGAAAGCTTGCATCAGACATCACAATCATGTGACTGCACCTCATTGCAACATCTCACTTGCAAGCTGAACACCAAGCAGTCATATTGCAATCATGTGATCATGGAAACAATGCAATGGCCAGATTTCTAAGGATCCATCATAAGTCCTTCTTGGACTTAAGAGCCGCGGTGGTGCAGTGGTTAGAATGCAATACTGCAAGCTACTTCTGTAAGCTGCCAGTAATTTGGCAGTTCGAATCTCATCAGGCTCAAGGTTGACTCAGGCTTCCATCCTTCCGAGGTGGGTAAAATGGGGACCCAGATTGTTGGGGGCAATATGCTGACTCTGCAAATCACTTAGAGAGGGATGTAAAGTACTGTAAAGCAGTATATAAGTCTAAGTGCTATTGCTATTGTTCAGTACCATTGCAAGTTGGAACAGTCACTGAATGCATGGTTGTAACCCAAGGACCACTTGTAATTATATAAATCTGATTAGTATGTAATTATTTGAGTGAAATTAGCATGCAGTGTAGGGCAATGATCATGTTAACTTACATTGCTGCTTCTATAGGACACTGATCTCTGTTGAAAGGGATAAATATTTAATATAGAATGGCCAGCTCTTCTAAAATATATGCAAAGGATTAATTTAGCTTAACCTGTTCACTGCTTTTTCTTCTTTCTCTCTGTGTGTGTTTATATTCGTAAAAGGGGAAGAGAATTTACTGCTTTTCCTTTTCCTTTTTTCAGCATCTAGCTGGGATGGATCCTACATGTTAAACGATATTTTATCACTTTTTCTGTACACTATTTTTATTCTTTTTTGTTGTTGTTAGGCTTAAATGTACGCTTTTGTTTTGTTTGTTTTTCTGTTTTGTATTTTGCTTTTTATGATAAAAACAATAAATAATATTTTTTAAATAAAATAAATGAAAAAGAAACTGGTAAGAGATTTGTACATTAAAAGCTAGGAGCATTGCTATGCGGTTCCTAATAGGAAACATCAATGAGCTTGTTCTCTGAAGCTTATCAAATACCCTATGTGTTAAGATTAGTTTCTCAAAACCTGCATCCTAGAGGCCTGATTTACTGTGTTACTATTAAATGCCTCCTTTGGGGGGAGGTTTTGGAAGAATCACTGCAACACAATCCACTTATAAAATGCTATTATTTGCTTTAATATAGGAATCACACTGATTTTTCTTTTTTTGCATAGCTTAAATATTTCCTTATCTTATTTAGTTTTTGTGCCTGCATTTCGGTTTGCTCTATTATAATATAGTCTAACAATATTTTTCATTTGCTGGCAGGTGTTCATGAGCTATATTGTGGATTTTTTTTAAAAAAAGAAAAGAGTTCAATTTAAATGGTAAAAGAAGGAGAAGCGACATAATGAGCCATGCTTCTATTGCACTGCATTTTTAATGCCTCCTATTTTTTTCCCTGACTGCAAGAGATTTGAACCAGTTCAAGTCTCCTCTTTTTAAATCTATACACAGGGGTGGGATTCATTTTTTTCAAACAATAGGTTCTGTGGGCATGGCTTAGTTGGCAGGCATGGCTTGGTGGTCATGTGACTGGCTGGGTGTGGCCAACTCAACATCACTCACCTCGAGGCACGCATCTCCTCGCCTGGCCTCTCATGACTGTGGGGATGCTGCAACAGTCGTAAGTATGAAAAATGGTTATAAATCACTTTTTTCAGTGCCATTGTAACTTTGAATGGTCACTCCACACAAACAAAGTATCAGCAAAGGAGGGGGAAAAAACTCCAGAGATGTTCCTGAGACAGGAAGTCTAGTTCTGCCAAGAATGTAATAAGGGTTAACGGAGAGGCAGTTTCTGTAAGCAACTGTTTCCTTCCTGCCTTCTTTCCAGGATTAGGCCAGTAATTTCTTCTCACAACAGGTTCTCTGAACTGCTTAGAATGTTAACAACTGGTTCTAGCGAATAGGTGCGAACTGGTAGAATCCCACCCCGTCTATACATCATGACCATGCTTCTCCTGTAATGAACAACCTGTTGCACCCCGATATTTTGATAATCTTCAAGCAGCTAAGGAAACTAGGGAATGTAAAATCTCTGAGCCATTCCCCACAAAGACAGCATTTTAAAAAAAAATTTGCAGTCAGGGAAATTTAAGTTTCCTGAACTTTCATTCATGGGTGGCTGTTGCAAATGTGTTTAACCATAGCGAAAGCAATAGCACTTAGGCTTATATATTGCTTCACAGTGCTTTACAGCTCTCTCTAAATATTTATATTAAGGTCTTGGGATTTAAGAGTTGACCAGCAGTCAAGCTGATCAGATGTGGCTGATGCAATAGGAACGAATCAGCATAGCATGGGTATTTCTCTTTAAAACTTTAAGAGGTGTTTATATAAAGGCAGCCATTAGAGGCCGTGTCCTCTCTCCTTGTGTCTGGTATTCATTGCAGAGTTCTCCGTATAGAGAAGAAGATTGCTTGTAAGGTATTTTGATTACCGCATATTTTTTTCTGTATATAACTGTTGTATATAAACCAATGTTAAATGTCTAAGTCAGGGGTCTCCAACCTTGACAACTTTAAGCCTAGCTGGCTGAGGAATTTTGGAAGTTGAAGTCCCCTAGGCTTAAAGTTGCTAAGGTTGGAAACCCCTGGTCTAAGTCTCTGTGTGCTGTGTTTCTTTTCTGGATTGTCTCATAATGGTAGTCCCGCTGCCATTTAATGCAAAATTTAAGGGTTGGCCCTATCTGCTTATAACTCATCATCAGTAATATGTGCCAGGAAAAGCCATGACTCTGCAACTTCTGATAAATTCATCTTCTCCAAGTCAAATCAGCTCCAAGTTATCAGCCAGAGTCAAAGAACCTAGGCCCATAGGATGAAAAAAAGTAATTTCAATCCAAATAACACAAATAGCCATAGGCTAGTTTCCACTCAGCCACAGTAATGGTAACATGATGAAGGATCATGTTAGATAGACTTCATACCATTTAGAAAACAACCCCTAGAAAATGTACATTGTATTTTCTCTAAGGCAGTGATGGCGAAACTTTTGTTCTGATGTGTTAAAAGTATGCACACACACATGCCGGCATCCACAATGCAATGCTCCCCACCTGCTTCCCCCCTCCGCACATGTATATGCAACACCCCCACCCACCCCCTTACCTGCACTGTGCGTGTGCATGCCTCCCAGCTGATTTTCGGCCAGTTTGAGGCCATTTTCCCCTCCTGGAGGTTCGAGGAAAGCCTCTGCAGCCTCGGGAGGCTGAAAATAGGCACTTCCAGTGAAAACAGGCATTTCCAGAAATACCAACCTCCAGAGAGTCTCTGGAGCCCAGGAGAGGCAGTTTTTGCCTCCCAGAAGCTCGAGGGAAGCCTCTGGAGGCTGAAAACGGGCCCATTTCGGCACTTCTGGTATTTCCAGAAGGCCTATTTTTCAGCCTCCTGAGGCTGCTGAGGCTTCCCTTGAGCCTCCAGGAGGGGAAAATGGCCTCAAACGGGCCAGAAATCAGCTGGGAAGCAGTGCAGATAAGCTTGGCTGGGGCTTGCGTGCCCACACAAATGGCTCTGTGTGCCATCTGTGGCACGCATGCCATAGGTTCACCATCACAGCTCTAAGGGGACAAAAGAACTATGTGAGACTAATTAGATATCAAACAAGAGTTGCTACAAATACTTTAGCAGTGATTTAGCACTCTAAATAATGCCACTTTAGATCTGGAATTGACTTTATGTCATTCTTACTGAAAATTTCTGAACAAATGTTTTTATAATGGTTGGAGTTTTTCATTAAACCCACAAAGCCATTGTATGACTTGTTAAGGCACTAAAATGTAATTACATTGTACAATCATAAGCAATTTTCTAAATGATTTATTTTGCAGCAGAAACGAAGAGGTGAGCAAGGATTTGTAGAAAGAGTTTTCCTTCATTATAGATCTCCAAACAGGGCAGGAGGCTCAACAGTTAGTCAACAGTGGAACCTATCCTGAGCAACGTTTGGATGAAGTAACTCTATGGTTCCCTCTTCCAGCTCTATGGTTCTACAGATAGTCAATCAGAATCAGAATAGAGCTGGAAGAAACCTTGCAGGTCTTCTAGTCCAGATCCCTGCTCAAGCAGGAGATCCTATACCATTTCAGACAAGTGACTGTCCAGTCTCTTTTTAAAAACCTCTAGTGATGAAGGACCCACAACGTCTGAAGGCAAGCGGTCCCACTGGTTAATTGTTCTCACTATTAGGAAGTTTCTCCTTAATTCTCTCCTTGATTAGTTTCCATCTGTTGTTTCTGGTTGCTTTGGAAAATAAATTGACCCACTCTTCTTTGTGGGAGCCTCTCAAATACTGACCATATCCCCACTAGTCTTTCTTTTCTTTAGACTAGCCAAACTCAAATCCTCCAACTGTTCTTCATATGGTTTTTGTCTCCAAGGCTTTAATCACCTGAGTTGCTCTTCTTTGCACTTTTTCCAAAGTCTCAACATCTTTTTTGTAAGGGGGTGACCAAAACTGGATGCAGTATCCCAGGTGACGTCTTTCCAAGGCTTTATAAAGTGGTACTAACACTTCACATGATTTTGATTCTATGCCTCTGTTTCTACAATCAAGGATTGTATTAGCTTTTTATTATTATATTATAGACTTATGACCATAATTGAACTCAACGTTTCTTGTGCTAAGGGAGACGTTTATTAAGTGAGTTTTGCCCCATTTTACGACCTTTCTTGCCACAGTTGTTAAGTGAATAAATAAACTTAAAGTAGTAACGCAGTGGTTAAGTGTGTGAATCTGAATGTAAGCATCTTAAGTTTAATCACCCGAATGCTGTAAGTGTGAAAAATGGTCATAAGTCACTTTTTTTTCAGTGATGCTGTAACTGTTGTCAGTCAAAGATTACCTATATTTTGGAGTAGGGAGAGAAAGAAGTGGAATCTGAAATCAGAAGCCTTTTCTTGTCACAAGTCTCCAAAGCCACTTTTTTCCAACGTTAGGAAAGATCTAGCAAGGGTTGATCTCAAGTCTGTGCTGGAAGAATTATCCACCCTGCTGATTCAAAAAAAAAACACCTATTTTTGTTAGAGTTTGCAGCAATCCAACCAGCACACAAGTAAATAATTCAGCAGGATTCATTTATAGAAAAAACTTGTTTATATACAATAATATAAAACATGATGCATGTATGCAATACCCAGCCAGTTCTTGCAACGTGGTAGCAAGTACAAGAAGTACCAGAAATCAGAATCAATATATCACAGAAGCTGCATTCACAGAATCACACACCAACTCTTATATATACAGCCTAGTTACTAGAGGAGGTATTCAGCAGGTTCTGACCATTTCTGGAGAACCAGTAGCGGAAATTTTGAATAGTTCAGAGAACCGGCAAATACCACCTCTGACTGGCCCTGCCCCCCATCTATTCTCTGCCTCCTGAGTCCCTGCTGATTGGCTGGTTCTTCTGTTGTTGCCCTGCACAGGAAAACAGAGCTGGAAAACAGGTTAGTGGGGTGGGAAGGGAATGGGGATTTTACAAGAACCTTCCCTCAGGAGTGGGGAGGGAATGGGGATTTCCCCTGCCATGCCCACCAAACCAGTGGTACTGGTTCTGTGCTCATGACAGGGGAAGGATACTGTAAAATCTCCAGTTAGGAGGTAGTATTTGCCAGTTCTCCAAATTACTCAAAATTTCTGCTACCGGTTCTCCAGAACTGGTCAGAACCTGCTGAATATCACCTCTGCATGCCATGCCCACAGTAAAAATTTTTTGAATCTCACCACTGCCAGTTACCCAGACTCCAAGCCATCTGACATGGCTCACAACAGGTGTTGTTTCTTAGTCACCAAACAGTTCCCATTGGCTGACTTGTTATGGCTATAATTTCTTTTTTACTGACAATTTCCCCATCTTGGAGATGGCACAGATATGAAGAGGGAGGGAATTTGTGAAAGGGAGGGGGGCAAAAGAGGGAAAGCGACCACATGCTGAATTTCTCTCTCCTGCTTTCCAAGCAGGAGCCTCCTGTGACACAGCATGCTGCCTTGGGGATAGGAACTGACTGCTGTTTTAGAAAAATCAAACAGGTTTTTATAAAGAACAACACGCCATGCTAGGGATGTGGAAGAAATTATTACAGCTGCAATGCCAAGTGATTCCCTGGATCCATACAGGCAGTCCTCGACTTACAACCACAACTGAGCACAGAATTTTTTGTTGCTAAGCAAGGCAATTGCTAAGTGAGGTTTGCCCTCTTTCATGACCTTTCTTTGCCACAGTTGTTAAGTGAATCACTGTTAAGTTAGGAACACAGTTGTTAAGCAAATCTGGCTTCCCCATGGCTTGTCAGAAGGACACAAAAGGGGATCACATAACCCTGGGACACCACAACCGTTATTGTTGTGGTTAGCCGGCAGCAGGTGCAGATGGTGGAGGAGAGTGAGGATTCGGAGGAGGGGCTGGGACCATCAGGGAGTGGACTGTTGCCTTCAGAGATCATGGGAGCTGGCAACAGTGATGAGGAGGTTCCCGAGGAGCCTGTGCTTAGTGCATGTGAGCGCAGGATGCTTTGTAGGAGGGAACAGCTGAAGCTGCATAGGCGACTCGGGAGTAAGGAGGCAATGTAATGGCCCCTCCCTCTAGGGAATATAAGCTTGGTTGCAAACAGATTTTGCCTTTGCGGAAGGCAAAAAGCGTTCGAAGGGTTAAGTGTGATGATAACAGACTTTGATTTATTTGAAGTTTTTTCTAATTGGATTACTTGGCTGCAAGCCATCTGGTAACTACAAAGAGGTATTTGTGGAATAAAGCCATGAATGTTTCAGTTTTTGAGTTTATCTTCGTTTTTGCTCTGGGACTTCAACTGGATCAGAACAGTCGTAAATATGAATCAGGTTGCCAAACATCTGAGTTTTGGTCAGATGACTGTGGGGATGTTGTAACGGTCATAAGTGTGAAAAATGGTCATAAGTCACTTGTTTCAGTGCTGTTGTAACTTCACACAGTCACTCAATGAATTGTTATAAGTCGAGGACTACTTCCCAAATTAATGTATTAATGGAATGAGTTTTCCAGAGGGATCTGCACTGCAACAAATGACACAAAGTAGCTTTTAAAACCGTTTTCTCTTTTTTAAAAAAAAAACAGGTAACAGCTGTCACAGGAGACTTATTAAAATGGGTCTACAAATGCCTCTGCTAATGATAAACTGACCTATCGGTTATTTCAGGAAATGCAGTCATAGTTATTTTCTTTCCCCCTAGCATGCAGTGTCCCTTTCACTCCTTGCAATGGAATTTAAAATACCCTTTTCAAATCACTTTATAACCGGCAAGTATATGCTTCCTTCTGCTCGGTTAGAATTTGTAAAATATCTTTGGATGAACAGAACTAATTTAATGGTGAAAATTGGCAGAAGGCACTCAAAAAGGAATGTGTGTGAAGGTATCCATTTAATTTCACGTAAAACTTTGGCTGGAAAGCAATATTGAGTCGGGAGGGGAGGAGAAATCTGAGGATGGTAAAACAAGAGTCAACTGTTTTAAAAGCAGGAATTTTAAGGATCTTGTCTTGAATAAACCAAGCTTTTAATTGTCCCATGGAAGAGGAGAAGTAACTTCTAAATGTGGCTCAATTTAAAGCCTCTGCTTTCCTTTCTTACCTCAGGCGAGAATTCCGTAGAACTACTGGTTAAAATAAATGGAACTGCAAATTCCCACAAGCAATTATTTTGGTTTCAGGTTATAATTGAGACACAGTATTTACGGTCCTTCTTTAGGCAAACTAGAATGGCTCACTGATAATCCACCACCAGCCATAATATATTCTGTCTGCCTTTTGTTTTTGATTGTACTATTATTGTTGTTGCTTTTAATGCTTTTGGTTTGTGGTACTGGTCCGTGGCCGTAATAAAGATTGATCAATTTTTTTTTCCTTTTTCCTTTTAAACCAGAGATGAAATGCCTAAATATTTGCTGAACTACAGCTCCAACCCTACATATATTTTTTTTTCTTTGATGTCTGGCATTTATGACTTGGTTTTATAATGATTGTACTTTTTTGTTTTCATTTCCATAAAAATTAGTGAGAACATATTCAAAAATACTGAAGACAAACAAGATGCTGTGGTTCACCAGCAGCAGGTGTGGACGGCTGAGGTCTCGGAGAGTGAGGACTCAGATGAGGGGCCTGCATGTGATGTAGGGATGGGGCCAGAGAGTGGAGTGTTGCCTTCAGAGCTTGTGGAGGCTGGCAGCAATAATGCAGAGGACCACCAGCAGCACAGGAGTCTTGGGAGTAAGGCTGCAAGGCGATGGCCCCTCCCTTAATCCCTTAAAAGCCAGCCCTCAGAGGTGGGATTCTTTGCAGGAAGCAAAGAAGTTCTTGTACTTCAAGTCTTGTGGAAGTTTGGACTATCCTGGTTTGTGTTTGGAGACTTTTGGTTTTGATTATTTCCTTGCAATTTAATCTAGTGTTCTTGGCAGCCTTGCACAACCTTGGCAAGGCTTGTTCTTATTTGGGACAATTAATTTTTAACAGCATTTTACTGTGATTGAACGGAATTCAACAGAGAAGCATTAAAAAGGTTTTGCTTTTATCTCTGTTTGGTGTTTGTTTTGAACAAGGCTTGGTTCAGAACACAAGAGAAGGTTGGTAAGTCAGATTTGGAAAGACGAAGAGACAATTTATGGATGAACTATCAGTTTTTTAAAAGTTCCTTTGAAAATCTGATATAAAGCTCTAAAGTGTTTAATATTTCCAAAATATTTCATTTAAAAACAATAAGCAAGAATCTAACAAGATTTTTACTAGCTTAAAAGGTAATCCTTCCCATCTCTTCATGTTATTCTAGTTACTTAATCCTCTGCAAATCCAAGCAATGAGCATTTAAATTTAAAATTTAAAAAAGCTGCATAAAGCCAAGTGAAGCAAAATGATAGTTTAGGAAGAACAATGGCTTGGAGAATGAATCCACTAATAATTGGATTTTTTTCCACCATAAATTGTTAACTATCCATACAGCACATGAGGTATCAGAAGATTAAAACCAGATTGAAAAATTCCATAGCATCTGGTACTGTCACAATTGTTCCTTGGAGACCATTCACACATCCACCTGCCAATTATATTAACTGATGGGTGGGTGGATGGGTGGGTGGCAGAGAGGGGGGGGAGGGAGAGATAGACAGACAGACAGAGAGAGACAAAGACAGAGAATTATCCAGTTTCAACAAAATGTAGTAGTTTAGATCTTGCTTGTATTAGAGAAACCCTGTAATTGAAATAATTCTTCCAATCTTCTTCAAGTATTAAAATATTATGTGTTTCTTGAGCTCACCCAATGCTGTTTTTTTCTAGATTGTTTAAAAGTAATCTGGGTTTAGCAGCTCAGTTGAAATATCCCACTAATGTAACCAGTTGCTTTTTGTGCATTTTATCTGAAAGCTTTTTATTGCAGTGCATTTGTGTAATAGCGTATCTTTCTAAAACCTTGCTGAGAATAGAACAATGTCTTTAAATCCATTGCAAGTGCCCTTGCAGCAAGCAGGAGCCAGTCTTGAAAGGCAAAAGGCAAGAAAGCTTTCCATGGCTGCAGGGAATTGCTGCAAACAAAGGGTTTAGAAGAATGGAGCCTCTATCCTTAGAAATGGAAGAAAACGGGCTCCCTAAGTCTCGTGTTTGTAAGAGTCATTGCAATCAGCCATTCTCATGAGGCAGGTTGCCTAAAGCACATCATGACCCATAGTCTGCACATGGTGAGCTAACAATGTCCTTGTATACAGTCTGGGATTTGGAAGAGCTTAGCCTTCACTTCTCAGTTGGGAAATGTTCCACCAATACATCCAATATCTACTTTTCAGCAATAGCCAGCCAGAAACTCTCAGAAAACCAAGCTACATAGGATGAAAGCATTTGCCTTGGGCATACAGCTTTCTGTTCCACCTGCCTTGTCTATTGAAAGGTTCCCAATACAGGTGCAACTTAAAACCAGTGGCTTAGTCACCGTCCAAAGCTACTTGTGAGGTACTTATGACCAAGATGCAAAGCTGCAATTATGTCCATTTGTGATACTCCAAAGTCAGGTAACTGCACTTTAGGATAGTTTTGGTGAAAACCAGAATTTACTTCCATTTTTCAACAAAACTGAACCATGGGTTTGTTTAATGACCCGGCATTTGCTTAATGGCTGCCCAAAAAACGTTGTAAAATCAAGTCAGTCATGTGGGTGATCTGATTTATGACTGTCAGAAATTGCTCAAAGGCTACCTGAATTTGAAATTCTTCAGAGCCATACTCTAGTGCACGTATAATCAATCTTAGTTGATTACCTAGGGGACTCAAATAAAGGATTCTTGTAGTTTGGAGAAAAGACAAACAAATAATGCCAAGAAGCTTTTATTTCCCTCCCACCCACCCCACCCCACAGATATATCTAGGAAGAGAGAAGAACAGCTAGCAGTGGTGGCCAGCCCAAGGAATGGCTCTAGGACAATTCATCAATTTACTATGGGACAACTCACCATGGCCAACTCACCACAGGATAATTTGCCACAGGACAATTACATGCAGGATAACTCAACATGGTTAATGTTATCTGCCACTGTTTCTTTGACATTATTTCCATTTTTGTCAATGTCAGAGAAAAGTGGCAGATCACATTGAGTTATCTAGCATGGAATTGCCCAAGAGTGAGTTGGCTGGCAAATTGGCTGTGGCAAAATGGCCATGGTTAGAGAGCTACAGCAAGTTGTTTTATTCACCAAGGAACAGTGAGTAGTGGCTGAGAAGAGGGGTAACTATGTGGTCAGTCTGAAGAACAGCTGAGTGGTTGGCCTTGAAGAAAAGTTGAGCAGCCAGCCCAAGGAACAGCTAAGCAATGGGCCAGAGGAGCAATGGAGTAACCAGCCTGAGGAACAAAAGAGCGACAGATTGACCAGCTGATGGAGCTGGTGGAATGGGCCAGGTTGTCTTGGACCCAAAAGTCCTGCTTGAAGAGCAGATGTGGTGGAATGTAGTGAGGAGGTGAATTCCCAGAGGGACGGGTGCAATCCAGATAAGTAAGAGGCAACTCAATCCAGGTAGTATAGGTAGGAAAATGGGTGAAGACAGCCTCTCCCTAATAGTTCACATATTGTAGATCCAGATAGTAGAGACCTCAGATTCTGCCTATAGGGGGTTAAATAATAAAGAACTGAACTTGGAAGATTTGCCACCTGCTATTCATGGTTTTGGGCCTAGTCATGGCAAGGAAGGTCTTTGCTCAACTTCATGTTGTGTGCCAGTTCCTGGGTATGGACTGGCATTGCTTTGTAGGTTTACTTTGGGTGGGTGGTTTTGCTCATTAAAGTAAAATGCTCTTGGAAACTCTGAATACTTCTATTGATGTGCAGAAAGAGTAATATTTGCGTGCAAATAAGAAGCCTTTGTATACAATTGGCATCCATGCTGTCTCCCACTCAAAACACAAGCTATTTCATTACTCCCAAGTGTTACTGTTTCTCTAATCAGGCTGAGAAAATAGTCTGCTCCATTAAAAGAAAAGAAAAGAAACAACTAAAGAGTAAAATGTTTGCTTAATTAGATTCTGAATTTGCTTTTTTTAAGTCTTAGATTAGATTAGGGGAGGAATGGCAAGGGCTGCTCTGTTCTTCTTTACTCATAAGTATTTTTGTCTCTCGTTTCTTTAGGCTGTCCCTCTCTTGCTTAAACTTCACCTTTTATTCTTTTTCATAGCCATTAGTCTGAACTCAGATTCTTCTATTTCACTCTTCCACCATTAGTGTCTCTCTTGCACCCAGTTTCTTACATTTATCACTTTCTTATCTCTTCTGAGTTTCTCAGCTTCTCAGTTTCTCCCTTGTTTCATGAGTCCCTACCTCTGATTCCCTTCACTGACCCAAATCATCTAAAGCAGTTCCCCTTTCTTTTGCTTCAGCATCACCTAATTGCTTTCTCCTAATGCTATCACTACGTCTCTACTGTAACTTTTTGTTATGTACACATGTCTTTACCACCCAAGCTTACATTTCCTTATTTCTCCTGGCTAACTTCTAACAGTTTGGACCAAACTGTTGATATGAATGAATGAATGAATGAATGAATGAATGAATTCTTTATTAGCATATCATTGTGGTGTATCATTGTGATTTGGTGTATCATTGTAATTACTGGCAAACACTGATAGATTTTGTTATGTACTGAGCATGGGTCGGAATAAATGGAGACAGCCTCTGAACGGTGAACTTTCAGCTCTTTATTTGCATAGTGACTTCTCAAAACAACAACAGTGAACTCTGCCTTATATAGGCAACCCTTGTGAGATTTGTCCAATAACGAGCTATGAACGTTAGCTCTTTTAACCAATAAGAATTCTCCGTTAAGGGCCAATCGGATTCCTCAGAACTAACCAATCCGATCTGGCCACCTAACAGCCAATCAGAAGTGCAGGGCCAGAACCCTGCACTTTACCTCAAGCTCATACTTTATTAACTATGGTACATACACAACACCCCTTCCCCCTGGCTTCTTAATTACGGTGTAGTTATATAATCCCTTAGATAGGACAGTTGTCTTTTAAGTCTTTCGGATTTTTGTTGGATTGGTTGGTTGCAATCCTGTTGAGGTGGATTGTTGTTTGGCAGTGGTTCTGCTTCTTGCTCAGCTGCAATTCCTTGCGGTGCAAACGTTTCTCCTTCCTGCTCCATTTCCGGAGTATCACTTAGTTCGTTGTTCCCTTCGAGCAGGTTCCCTGGAACTTCATCTTCTTATGTAACTCCCACCCCCCTCGGTTTGGTCATGGGGGAGTTGTTGATTGGCCGTTGCGAGTCGTGACCGAAATTGGTCGATATGCCGTTTCCACAATTTATTGTCACAGCATTTCACCACATAGGATTTGGAGCCGGTCACTTGTACTACTGTCGCCTCTATCCATAACGGTTCGCCCGATAAATTTTGTGCGTAAACAAGGTCTCCAACCTGGAAGGTGCGACAGCGGGCGCTGGATCCTGTTAGCTTTTCCGGTTCGTAAGCAGGGTGCAACCGGTCGAGGTGGGAGCGGAGTCTATGTCCCATCAGTAGTTCGGCGGGAGTTCTGCCGGTGACGCTATGTGGAGTTATGTATTGCAAAAAGAGAATTTGGTTGATGTCATCGATATTGTCGTAGTCCACTTTTTGCAAAGTCTTTTTAACAAATTGGACCATGCGTTCAGCTCGGCCATTGGTCACAGGTTGCGCAGGCGAGGTGAGCGCATAGCGGATGCCGCGGTCAGTGAGGTACTGCTTGAACATTAGTGCAGTAAACTGTGGCCCGTTATCGGATACCAGGACGTCTGGCAATCCGTGGGTTGCAAAGAGTCTGTTTAGAATCTTGATCACCGCCTCGGAGGTCGTAGTCGTCATACGATGAATTTCTAACCAATTGGAGTATGCGTCGACTGTAAGGAGGAAGGTATAGCCCTTGCTTGGCCCCGCGAAATCCAGGTGGATTCTGGACCAGGGTCCATGTGGCGTTTCCCAATCAGTAGGCATGGCTTTTGGTGGGGCGTTCCTGGCTTGTTGGCAATTGGGACATGCTTTAAACCACTGTTCGATTTGCTGGTCCATGCCCGGCCACCATGCGTAGCTTCGTGCAAGCGCCTTCATTCGCACAATGCTGGGGTGTCCCTCGTGCAGAATTCGCAGCAGCGTCTTCCGGAGTCGCTCTGGGACAACGACTCTATCAACCCAGATGATACAGCCCTTTTGGGAAAAAGGCGAGTTGAGTGTTTCGATCTGCAACGTGGTTGCCATTGGTGCCGGATCGTCGAGAGTCTCTGGAAGCGGTGCTCGGCTTAATGCGTTGGCGTGGGGAATGGCTTTCCCCGGGCGATATTGCAGGCGATAATTATAAGCAGCTAGGAATTCTGACCATCGGGTCATTCTAGGGGATAATATGTAGCGGGTTAGTTTGTCCCCGGCTATTATCCCTAGCAACGATTTGTGGTCAGTTATAATGGTAAATGTCCCTCCATACACATATTCGTGAAATTTTTTTACAGCTGAGACGATTGCAAGGGCTTCTTTATCAATTTGTCCATAGTTCCACTCTGCTTGTGAAAGAGTCTTCGAAAAGTATGCAACAGGGGCTTCGTTCCCATTAGGCAGTACATGGCTCAAAATGGCGCCCACCCCGAAAGGCGATGCATCGCAGGTTATAACTAACGGCAAACTCTCGTTGTACTGCATAAGTACAGAGTCAGATGTGAGCAGTTTTTTAACATTCCGAAACGCTTACTCTTCCCGGTAACCCCATACCCACAATGCTTTGTTATCTAATAATCGGTGTAACGGTTCAGCGACAGTTGCCTTGTGCGGTAAAAATACATTATAGAAATTAATGAGGCCTAAGAATGCCTGGAGATCGACCTTGTTACATGGCCTTGGAGCATTTTTTATCACTTTTAGTTTACTCTCGGTAGGATGAATGCCCTGGCTATCAATCCGGTACCCTAGAAACTCAACATTGTCAGTATACAATTGACATTTATCTTTTTTTTACCTTAAACCCGGCCTCTTGGAATTTTTTTAGAATGCATTTCAAACGGTCCTGTAAGATTGTTTTGGTAGGGGCTACAATTAATACATCATCAAAATAAGGGACCAAGCCCTTGATTCCTTGTAATAACCTTTCCATAAGGCTCTGGAAAATCCCTGGGGCTACACTAATTGCGAATTGCAATCGGGTACATTTAAAGGCACCCCTGTGCGTTACAATAGTTTGGGCTCGAGCCATTTTTTCATCCACTGGTAATTGTTGATAAGCTTGAGCTAAATCCAATTTAGCGAAAACCTTCCTGCCCCCCAAGGAATGGAGGAGGTGCTGCACCACTGGAACTGGATACGCATTCTGCTGTAGGGCGTGGTTCAAAGTGGCCCGGTAGTCCCCACAAATTCGGATTGACCCATCTGACTTAATGGGTGTTACAATAGGGGTTTCCCATGGAGAGTGATCAATGGGCTTCAACACCCCTTGAGCAATTAGCTTGTTGAGTTGTTCGTCGATTTTTGCTTTAAGAGCAAACGGAACTCGAAGGGGGTTCAAGCGAATGGGAGCTACTTTTGGATCTAGACTGAATGAGATTGGGGTCCCCTTATACTCGCCTAAGCTGTCCGCGAAGACGACACTAAACTCAGAGATAAGGTCTTCCTCCCACTCACAACCACTGACTCGGTTCACGCCGGCCACTTCAATGCCGAGTGGCGCGAACCATTGGAGGCCTAGTAGGCTAGGCCTATCTCTATCGATGACCGTTAGAGGTAAGTACGCTGTATGCTTCTTGAAGGAGACTTGGACTCGGCAGGACCCGACAACGGGGATTCGATTCCCTTGGTAGTCCTTGAGGATGAGGCATTGAAATTGGAGGTCTTGGCGTAGAATTGTGGGGATGAGTTGCTTGAGTGTCCTCCAGGACACCATCAAGAGGGATGATCCCGAGTCGACCTCCGTGTGGCAAGGCTGGTTCTCGATGGCTGCCGTGACTCGGATTTTTTTAGTGTCCAAAGCTGAGGCGTGACCGATAGTGATAGTATGGTGAGCCTCTTCTCTCTGCAAAGCTCGATTTCTGTAGGAGTGGTTTACTGGCTCTCACCTTACAGGACGGTTTCCTGTCGATTGGCGATAGTTAGCCCCTTTTGAGGCCTGGCTGAGTCCTGGTAATCTGCGGCAGACCCGGCCAATGTGGCCTCGTTTCCCGCACTCATGGCAGAGTGCGTCGCGGAATTTGCATTCGGACCTGGCTTGGTTTGCTCCACAGCCAGCGCAAAGGCGTAAGGGCTTCGGGCGAGGGTCCCGGTCGGACCGCAGTCGATGGACCCCTTCTTCGTCGCTGTCTGACGACGAAGAGAGGTCCTCGTGGTACATTGTTAACAGCTGCCCTTCTGTGCTAGGTGAGATTTCGCTGGCCAGTGGTGGTACCGGAGTGCGGCTTCGCCGTAGTTGTGCAACCGACTTTTTTGTCGCCTCTGCTGCCGTGGCTTCAGCGATGGCGTCAGCAAGGCTGATGTCGCCTTTTGCCATCAGCTTGCTTTGCAGGCCTAGTGCATCTAGTCCCAGAACTATTCGATCTCTTAGTGCCTCTTCTAAATCGGCGAACCCGCAGGGGCCCCCTAAATTTTGGATGTCCGCCACGAAATCAGCCACGCTTTCCCCTTTTCGTTGGTTCCTCTGATAAAACTTGTGGCGTCTCACGAGCGTAGGCAGGGTTGGCGCGTAATGGTCTCTCAGGATGGGTTCAAGGTCGTCCCAGCTCATGGCCTTCACTTCTCAAGGTTTGGCGAGTGCTTTAGCCATCTTAAATACGGCTGGGCCACAATGCATCAGGAACAATGCCCTTTTCTTTGCTGGCGTGGTGTCCTTCAAGTTGTTCGTCTCGAGAAACATTTGGAAGCAATCCATGTAGGATTCTCACTCCTCTTGGTTTGGATCGAACAGAGCGGGTGGTACGATGCCGCCGGACATGGTTCCGTTGTTGGCATCGTCTGTCACGTGCTCGGTGTTGCTTCCTGGTTTCTTCGGTTCAGACGTCTCCACATTCCACCTTCGTCGCCAGTGTTATGTACTGAGCATGGGTCGGAATAAATGGAGACAGCCTCTGAACGGTGAACTTTCAGCTCTTTATTTGGATAGTGACTTCTCAAAACAACAACAGTGAACTCTGCCTTATATAGGCAACCCTTGTAAGATTTGTCCAATAACGAGCCATGAACGTTAGCTCTTTTAACCAATAAGAATTCTCTGTTAACGGCCAATCGGATTCCTCAGAACGAACCAATCTGATCTGGCCGCCTAACAGCCAATCAGAAGTGCAGGGCCAGAACCCTGAACTTTACCTCAAGCGCATACTTTATTAACTATGGTATGTACACAACAGATTTCATCTTCCATAGCAACTCCCATCCTCTCTTTAAATCATGTGACTGGGACAATGATTATGTGCCATCACATTGTTGTCTATTTTTAGAACCACATGGACCAATGTGGTTCTGAAAGAACACTAATCTGTCCTTAATCTGTCCTTCTTGTCTTCTAACACCACTATAACTTGCTGCTGTTCATCCTCTTCTTGTTGTCCCTTCCTCCTTTCCTGAGCCTCCTCTGGAGAGCAAGGCCTTTGTGGCTGAAATATGATAATTGAGACTATCACGAAATCTTGAGAAAATGAACCCCATAGTTTAAACTATGGACTGCTTGAAGGAGGGTTTCCTTTTGTCTAACTAGACTATCTCATGGTTTAATTGGATATGCACTTAAATTCTAGTATTGTGAGAGAAGGAGAAAGCCTCCTCTATATACTCAGTGCCATTCATATTTTTATACAGCCATAGCTAAGCCATTTGAAGCTAAAAAGTTGCAAATATAACTTCTTATTATGGGGGAGTTGTTTCAGATCTCAAACATTTCAGCTGCTCTTTCTTTTAACTTTATAATATCTTCTGTAAGACATTGCAGCAACCAGAATGGTATTTAGTATTCCAAATGGAAGAACATCGATGTGTTTGCATAATGGCATGGTAAGTATGGAAATGTTATTTTTACTCTCTTTCATAAGGAATTGGTGTTTCTTGTTGCTGCTGTTTGGTGACATTTTCATACACCAATTTCATGTTAGGGAATAGAAGAAAAAGCATCCAAATGCCATTGTTTCAAGGATGCATTAGATGTTTAGATATACAGCCGTTTAGAATAGAATGGAATAGAATAGGAGAATGGAATGGAATGGAATGGAATGGAATAGAATAGAATAGAATAGAATAGAATAGAATAGAATAGAATAGAATAGAATAGAGAATGGAATGGAATGGAATGGAATGGAATGGAGTAGAGTAGAGTAGAGTAGAGTAGAGTAGAGTAGAGTAGAGTAGAGTAGAGTAGAGTAGAGTAGAGAATGGAATGGAATGGAATGGAGTAGAATAGAATAGAAACAGAAACAGAAACAGAAACAGAAACAGAAACAGAAACAGAAACAGAAATAGAATGGAGTAGAGTAGAGTAGAGTAGAATAGAATAGAATAGAATAGAATAGAGAATGGAATGGAATGGAGTAGAGTAGAGTAGAGTAGAGTAGAGTAGAGTAGAGTAGAGTAGAGTAGAGTAGAGTAGAGAATCAAATGGAGTAGAGTAGAGTAGAGTAGAGTGGAGTAGAATAGAATAGAGAATGGAATGGAGTGGAGTGGAGTAGAATGGAATGGAATGGAATAGAATAGAATAGAATAGAATAGAATAGAATAGAATAGAATAGAATAGAATAGAATAGAATAGAATAGAATAGAAAGAGAAAGAGAAAGAGAAAGAGAAAGAGAAAGAGAAAGAGAAAGAGAATAGAATAGAATAGAATAGAATAGAATAGAATAGAATAGAATGGAGTAGAGTAAAGTAGAATAGAATAGAATAGAATAGAATAGAATAGAATAGAATAGAATAGAATAGAATAGAATAGAGAATGGAATGGAGTAGAGTAGAGTAGAATAGAGAGTGGAATGGAGTGGAGTGGAGTGGAGTAGAATAGAATAGAATAGAATAGAGTAGAATAGAATAGAATAGAATAGAATAGAATAGAATAGAATAGAATAGAATAGAATAGAATAGAATAACTGAGTTGGAAGGGACCTTGGAGGTCTTCTAGTCCAACCCCCTGCTTAGGCAGGAAACCCTATACCATTTCAAACAAATGGTTATCCACTCTCTTCTTAAAAACTGCAAGTGTTGCAATATTCACAACTTCTGGAGGCAACAATTAATCAGTGGAATTAATTGTTCTAACTGTTGCTGATTAATTGTTCTGTCAGGAAATTTCTCCTTAGTGCTGGGTTGCTTCTCTCCTTGATTAGTTTTTATCCATTGCTTTTTGTCCTGCTCTCAGATACTTTGGGAAAAAGCTTGACTCCCTCTTCTAATCTGTGAAGGGAGTAGGCATACTTGGAAATGCAAATATCTTGCAAATACCTTCAATACATTTGGGTGGACAATTCTTTTTTTCCCCAAATTTTAACCAATCCACTAGGATTGTTGTGAGGCTATTGTGAGTGGGAGGAGAATCTGGTCAGCCACCACAAATGCAATCTGAAAAGCAAATCAAAAATATGTAGGGAAAATAGTCTGTGCTATGGATTTCTGTTTAGCTTCTGTGATGACTAGTAGGGACGTGACTTTGCAAAGGTCCAAAATATATAGCAGAACCATCTCCCCAATGGGATTGGTCCATCACACTCATGCAGCAGAAGAGACCTACTGGAAACCCCATCAACCAAGGAATTTTGGCTGTTGGGTTCCAAGACAAGAGCCTTTTCTGCCATGGCTCCTTTGGAACATCTTGCTACAGGAGGTAACATCTGTCCCATCCCTTTTAGCCTTCGGGATGGGGCAACCTGGCTATCCAACTGGCCTGGGGTCTTGAAGGAGAAGCTATTGGCTGGATATGATTGGCACACTAATAGAGAAGACACTCCCAAATCTCTCTTCCAAATCCTTGTTTTTTAGTTCGTTTTAATTTTTATAGCTCTGTTTTTATATTTATAATTGTTGAATATTTGTGTGTGTTTTCCTTCTGTAACCCTTGCAAAGTCACCTCAAACTGCAAGATAGGTGACAAATAAACGTGATAAATAAATAAACATAGCAAATGGTAGAGATCTAAGGAGAAAGAAACCACATCTGAATCACTTTCCTTTAAAACCAAAATTCCTTTTTGCAACTGTAGAGTAGGACATCAAGGACAATTCTAATTTCTACCATGCTAACCTTACTTATTTTTAGATTGTGGGTTTATTAGTTTTTACTCTACAGAAAAATTCAGATGTCTCCAATCTAGAAGTTATGTACTTGGCATGGTAAAGTCACCTACTGTAGTCTTGGCATTGTATTGCTCTGAACTTGGTATCCAGTAGTAAAATCCTCATAACAATTGTTATTGGTATTAAATATAGAAAGATATTGTACCAGTCTATGGTTAATTTGTGAAAACATACTATAAACTAGGCCAGGCTAAATACTCATGTTAATATTGTTAATCATTTCCTAAAGATACCACTCATACTTCAGAAAAGTGTATTATTTGGTTTTGTATTTTACACTTTGGCTAGTGTAAAAAAATATATTTTCCTACACTTGACTTAAGGATAGTGTTAAGTTCTGCGCATGGGCACAAGGAACGGAGATGAGACGGTGAACAGTGAACTTCAACTCTTTATTAATCATTCTGAACAGAGCAAAAACCTAGGGCAGCAGCAGCCTTTTTTAGGCAAGCTGCTGATCTAGTAACCAATGAGAAACACTCCAAGGGGAGTGTTAACCCCTTTAACCAATGAGACTGGCTCATTAACAGCCAATCAGATTGTCCTAAATGGACCAATCCGATATTGCTATTATCGGCCAATCAGAAGTGCAGGATTAGAAACCTGCTATTTCTACAGGTTTGATAAAACTTTATTTAAGCGTTTTATTCATTCATAACAGATAGCATTCTATGTTGTCAAAGAATCCAATTCTAACATCCAAAGCTCATGTAGGGAAAATCTGTGGCTGAGATTATTCTTAATTTCAGTGTTGACAGTAAAAGAAAAAAGAAGAAAATTAGCAAGCTTCCATCCATCCCATACAGCTGTCAAACTGTTATTTCTGTAAGAATCGCAAAACTATATTGTATGTGTTTCAGTGATTATATTTAAACATGGGAAAATTTATATTCTCTCTTTATATTCTCTGAATTAAATATTGTTTTTAAAGTGTTTCAGTCATAATAACTCTTGTTACATTCTAAGAAGATTTTTTTTTTGACATTGAACCAAAACCTTTGGATCCTTTAGTCAAAATTTGTAGAGGTTTTTTTGGTACTGATGAAAGAAAAACATATACTTTCTTGTATTAGTAAATTTTGCATGTCACTACTGATTAAGAGAAGAATAGCTGTTTTGCCTTTCCATAATGGAAGTCTGTGGTAGCTCAGAGCTAAAATATTCATAACCCATAAGCCAGTGGGAAAATTAGCATCAGCCACTGTTCCAGAGTTGAAGCAAGATTGGATTGGGTAGGGACAGGTAGACAGATAGAAAAACAGGTTTGTCAAATTGTGCAAGGAGATAATCAGGATTGATATAGTTTCAGGCATGGGTGAAATGAATGGAGACAGTCTTAGTTGGTGAACTTTCAGCTCTTTATTACATAGTGACTTAAGACTTTAATAACAACTCTGCCTTATATAGGCAACCTTAATGCGAAATAACCAATAGGGAGCTGTTAGACGCTAGCTCCAAAACCAAAAAGAGTCCTTCATTAAGGGCCAATCGGATTCTCTGAACCCAACCAATCCGATCGAGCCGCTTAACAACCAATCAGAAGTGCAGGGCCAGAACCCTGCACTTTACCCCAAGCTCGCTTTTATTTTAACTATTTACATACATAACTCCCCTTCCCCCTGGCTCCTCAATTATGGTGTGATTATATAGTCCTTCAAATAGGACGGTTGTCTTTTGGGTCTATCAGATTTTCTTTGGACTGGCTGTGTGCAGTCCTGTTGAGGTAGAATGTTGTTTGGCAGTGGCTCAGCTTCTCGTTCTGGTGTGATTTCCCTTAGAGCGTACGATTCTTCCTCCTGCTCCATTTCCTGGGTTTCACTTGATTCCTCGCTCTCTTGGAACAGGTTCCCTGGAATGTCGTCTTCTTCCATTCCTTCCCCCCCCTCCTCACTTTGGTCGTAGGGGAGTTGTTGGCTGGCCGATATGAGTCATGACCATAATTGGTCAATATGTTGTTTCCACAGTCTTTCATCAACACATCTTACAATATAGGATTTGGGCCCAGTCTCGCATATTATCGTTGCTTCAATCCAAACCGGGTCGCCCGATAAATTTCTTGCATAAACGGGGTCGCCTACCTTGAAGGTACAGTAGCATCCGCTGGATCCTGCAGGCTTTTCTGGCTCGTAAGCAGGGTGCAGTCGGTCGAGGCGGGAACGGAGTTTTTGCCCCATGAGAAGTTCTGCAGCAGTTCTGCCGGTTATGCTGTGCGGAGTGATGTGTTGTAGAAGTAGAATGCGGTTTATTTTTTCGTCAAGATTATCATAGTCCACTTTTTGCAAAGTCTTTTTTACAAATTGGACCATGCGTTCCGCTCGACCGTTGGTAGCAGGATGCGCAGGCGAGGTGAGCGCATGGCGGATGCCATTATCAGCAAGGTACTGTTCAAACATTAGCGCTGTAAACTGTGGTCCGTTGTCGGACACCAGGACGTCCGGCAATCCATGAGTTGCAAAGAGTCTATTAAGGACTTTAATGACTGCTTCGGAGGTGGTATTGGTCATTCGATGAATTTCTAACCAATTAGAGTATGCATCGACAGTCAACAGCAATGTATGTTCTTTAATCGGCCCTGCGAAATCCAGGTGGATTCTGGACCAGGGTCCGTGTGGCGTCTCCCATTCGGTCGGTGCAGCTTTTGGCGGTACGTTGCTGGTTTGTTGGCACTTAGTGCAGGCCTTGACCCATTGCTCGATGTGTCGGTCCATGCTTGGCCACCAAGCAAAGCTCCATGCAAGTGCTTTCATCCGCACGATCCCGGGATGTCCTTCGTGCAAAATTTGTAACAGTGTCTTTTGGAGTCGTTCTGGAACGACGACTCTATCGCCCCAGATGACACAGCCTTTTTGCGAAAAAAGTTCAGTCTGCCTTGTTTTAAATGGTGCGAAGTCATCTGGGACCTGGTCCAATGGCCATCCACGTTCTACCCAGCCTAGGACTCGAGCTAGGGTGTGGTCTCGTCTGGTCTTTTTCGCGATATCTCGAGCGGTCATAGTGGGCGAGTTGAGCATTTCGATTTGTAACGCCGATACTGTTGGTGCCGGATCGTCAAGAGTGTCTGGTAGCAGTGCTCTGCTGAGTGCGTCGGCATGGGGAATGGCTTTCCCCGGGCGATATAACAATCGATAATTATAAGCAGCTAGGAACTTGACCATCAAGTCATTCTTGGGGAGAATATATAGGGGGTTGGTTTGTCCCCAGCTATTATCCCCAGTAAAGGTTTGTGGTCAGTTACAATGGTAAATGTCCTTCCATATACATACTCATGGAATTTTTTTACGGCTGACACAATTGCAAGAGCTTCCTTATCTATTTGTCCATAGTTACGTTCTGCATGGGAAAGAGTCTTCGAAAAGTATGCAACGGGGGCCTCGTTTCCATTAGGCAGCACATGGCTCAAAATAGTGCCCACCCCAAATGGTGAGGCATCACAAGTTATAACCAAGGGTAATGTTTCATTATATTGCATAAGTACAGAATCAGATGTAAGTAAATCTTTTACATTTCGAAACACTTTTTCCTCCCGGTAACCCCAAACCCACAATGCTTTCTTATCTAATAACCGGTGTAATGGTTCAGCCACAGTCGCCTTATGCGGTAAAAACACATTATAGAAATTGATAAGGCCTAAAAATGCCTGGAGATCTGTTTTGTTACGGGGTCTGGGAGCATTTTTTATCGCCCTTAATTTACTCTCAGTAGGGTGGATACCCTGACTATCAATGCGATAACCTAGAAATTCAACACTGTCGGTATACAGATGACATTTATCCCTATTTACTTTCAGTCCCGCTTCTTGGAATTTTTTAAGAACACATTTTAAACGATTCTGCAGAATTTTTTTACTAGGAGCTGCAATTAACACGTCATCAAAATATGGAACCACGCCCTTGATTCCCTGCAATAATCATTCCATTAAACTTTGGAATATTCCCGGGGCTACACTTACCCCGAATTGCAATCGGGTACATTTAAAAGCACCTCTGTGCGTTACTATCATTTGAGCTTGGGATGTTTTATCGTCCACGGGCAATTGTTGATAGGCTTGAGCTAAATCTAATTTAGCAAAAACCTTTCCGCCTCCCAGGGAATGAAGGAGGTGCTGCACCACCGCCTCCCAGGGAATGAAGGAGGTGCTGCACCACTCCAGCATTCTGCTGGAGGGCGTGGTTTAGAATGGCCCGGTAGTCCCCACAGATTCGGATTGACCCATCTGGCTTAATGGGGGTTACAATAGGAGTTTCCCATGGAAAATGATCAATGGGTTGCAGTACCCCTTGTTTAATTAGTTTGTCAAGTTGTTCATCTATCTTGGCCTTAAGGGTGAACGAAACTCGATGGGGCTTTAAACGAATCGGGGCGACTTTAGGGTCGAGGCTAAATGAAATTGGGGTCCCCTTATACTCGCCCAGACGATCTGCGAAGACATCACTGAATTCAGAAATAAGGTCCTCCTCCCACTGGCAATCACCGACTCAGTTCACGCCGGCTACTTCGATGCCGAGTGGCGCAAACCATTGGAGGCCCAACAAACCAGGCCTGTCCCTATCGATGATCGTTAGAGGTAAGTATGCCGTATGCTTTTTAAACGAGACGCGGACTCGACAAGACCCAACCACAGGGATCCGATTCCCTTGGTAGTCTTTAAGGATGAGACGTTGCATTCGAAGGTCTTGGCGTTGGATGGTAGGAATTAGTTGCTTTAATGTCTTCCACGACACCATCGAGAGGGACGATCCCGAATCGACCTCCATGTGGCAAGGTTGGTTCTCTATGGCTACTGTAACTCGAATCTTCTTAGCGTCCATGGCTGAGGCGTGACCTATAGTGATAGTATGGTGAGCCTCTTCTTTCTGCAACGCTCGATATCTGTAGGAGTGGTTTGCTGGATCTCACCTTACAGGACGGTTTCCTGCCGATTGGCGAAAGTTGGTTCCCTTTGAGGCCTGACTTGGTCCCGGTAAACTGCGACAGACTTGACTGGTGTGGCCTCGTTTTCCGCACTCATGGCAGAGTGCGTCACAGAATTTGCAGTCTGCCCTGGGGTGGTTTGCCCCGCAACTGGCCCAAGGGCGTGAGTGTTTAGGGCGAGGGTCCCGGTCGGACCATAGTCAATGGACCCCTTCTTCGTCGCTGTCTGACGACGAAGAGAGGTCCTTGTGGTGCGTCGTAACGAGCTGCTCTTCTGACTTGGATAAAATGTCGCTTGTTGGTGGGGTTGTTGGGTTTTGGCTTCGCCGTAGTTGCGCCACGGACTTTTTGGTTGCCTCAACAGCAGTGGCTTCGGCGATGGCATCAGCAAGGCCGATGTTGCCTTTCGCCATCAGCTTGCTTTGCACGCCTAGCGCATCTAATCCCAGAATTAATCGGTCTCTCAGTGCTTCATCTAAGTCTGCAAACCCGCAGAGGCCTCCTAAGTGTCGGAGGTCTGCCACGAAGTCAGCCACACTCTTTTCTTTTCGCTGGCTTCTTTGATAGAACTCGTGGTGTCTCACGAGTGTAGGTACGGTTGGCGCATAATGGTCTCTCAGGAGAGGTTCGAGGTCATCCCAGCTCATTGCTTTCACTTCTCGAGGTTTCGCGAGTGCTTTTGCCATTTTAAAGACAGCCGGGCCGTAGTACATCAGGAACAGTGCCCGCTTCTTGGCTGGTGTGGCGTCCTTCAGGTTGTTTGTTTCGAGGAACATTTGGAAGCGATCCATGTAGGATTCCCAATCCTCTTGGTTCGGATCGAACGGAGTGGGTGGTACGATGCCGCTGGACATGGTTTCCGTTGATGGCGTCGTCTTAACACGTGCTCTGTTTTTCTTCCAAGTTCCTTAAGATCAGATGTCTCCAAATCCCATCCTCGTCGCCAGTGATATAGTTTCAGGCATGGGTGAAATGAATGGAGACAGTCTTAGTTGGTGAACTTTCAGTTCTTTATTACATAGTGACTTAAGACTTTAATAACAACAACTCTGCCTTATATAGGCAACCTTAATGCGAAATAACCAATAGGGAGCTGTAAGACGCTAGCTCCAAAACCAATAAGAGTCCTTCGTTAAGGGCCAATCGGATTCTCTGAACCCAACCAATCCGATCGAGCTGCTTAACAACCAATCAGAAGTGCAGGGCCAGAACCCTGCATTTTACCCCAAGCTCGCTTTTATTTTAACTATTTACATACATAAAAAGGATGACCTAGAAAAGATCACTCCAGTGTTATTTCTTAGCACAACTTGCCCTGCACACCTATGACCGGTGGTGGAATTCAAAACATTTTACTACTGGTTCTGTGGACATGGTTGATGGGCATGGCATGGCTTGGTGGGTGTGGCAGGGGAAGGATATTGCAAAATCTCCATTCCCTTCCCACCCCACTAACCTACTTTCCAGCTCCGTTCTCCTGTGCAGGGCAACAAGATCAGCTGGGACTTGGGAGGCAGAGAATAGATGGGGGTGAAGCTAGTCAGAGGTGGTATTTGCTGGTTCTCTGAACTACTCAAAATTTCCACTACCAGTTCTTCAGAACTGGTCAGAACTTGCTGAATACCACCTCTGCCTATGACCTATCCTTTGGGCAGTTTCTAAATATTGACCAAGGAGAAATTTCCTAGTGGTGAGAACAATCAACCAGTGGAATGGCTTGCCTTCAGAAGTTGTGGGTGCCCTATCTCTGGAATTTTTAAGAAGAGACTGGTCAACCACTTGTCTGGAATGGTATAGAATGGTCTCCTGCTTGAGCAAGGAGTTGGACTAAAAGCCCTCCAAGGTTCCTCCCAACTCTGTTATTCTATGTATAAGTTCTATCAACATTAAACCATCATTCAGCAATAGGCTATCAGGCAAAAACGATAGTGCCACCAAACGCAGAATGAAGTAGGTTTCTCAGCCTTTTAGTTAAAATCAAGGACACGTACTACATCCAACATGTGCTTTTGATCTTAACTAAAAGGCTGAGAAGTCTACTTGTTCAAAATAACATCAAAGTATTAAAAACATGGAGAAACATCTACAGATAGAGGATGTGACCGGAAATGTAGCCCATTAGCTACAACTTTAATAGTTCCAGACCTAAGGAATCACACAGGGAAAATGTACTGGATAAACTGATTTTGTGGGGGGGCAGAATTCCAATGACTTTGCATAAGGGGATTGACATGAGCCCCTGAGGCAGAGTTAATTTTAAAAAGATTACTTCCTGATAAATTGGTTGAGTTGAAGACAACCTGTTTAATAAGTCTTTGGAATAAGTCCAGCCATAAACAATTTCGTGAAATTTGCTACTTGCAACTCCATGGAGGAAATGCCAACAGCTTTCCATATCTCAGTGTCAAATGTTCTCTCTTTTTCTAAGAAGAAAAAAAATCAGAAATTGGACTGTTCTGATCCGAATAACAGCAACTAGGATACTATAGGCTCAAATTGGAAATTAGATAGTACACCCACAGATGACATGATTATAAAAAAAGTAAAAAAAGATATGAACAAATTCACAATGGAATTGCAGGAGAGGGAAGATAAAGAATTCTGTATGGCCTGGGAAAAATGGTGTGTCTGGTCAGAAAATAGAAAGAAAATGTAATGCAAAAGTAGAAGTATTAAAATGAAATTGTAAATAGTGTATATATGTGTATGTGTAGGAGAATGGTAAAACTAATGTCACAAATAACTGCAAAAAATGTTTATACAACTTGGTTTTTTAAAGATGAAAATTTAATAAACTTTATTTTTAAAAAAAGAAAAGGCAGAAAAATGTCTATATCTTGCAGTTGATATCTTTCTAGTAAAAGAGGGTTTGAATCGATCCATTTTCAGTTTATTTATCCATTTTAGTTTTAATTTATCCCCTTTAGTTTTTAGTGAGAGAACTATCACTTCCCTTAGAGATTCTGTGGCCTGGTGTACACCTTTGTCTTGACAGAGTTACAGTGTGTTACATTGCCCACACTGAACTAAATAATTGCTAGAAATTTCCCAGAGCACAGGTGTAGCTGATTCAGCTGGTCTGAAAGTGAGTTGTCAGCTAAGGTTGACACTTCAACTATTTAAAGTAATTTATAGAAGGTTGCAGCGGAGAGCATTAAGTTACCATTTGGAGTAAAGTGCAAAGTAGAGGGAAAAAATTGTGTACATTTTCTAGGTTGAGGGCCACATTTGGTATTTGAAAAATGTACTGGAACTATACCTTCAAATGTGGCTATAGAACTAGGACAAAGGCTAATTTAATATTTACATTTTGACAGCCATTTTTGGAGTTGTTATTGGAGGTTGCATATAGCCTTAAAGCTATATCCCAATATTGTCAAATATCCCAGTATTTCAGAAAAAAGTTGCTCATTTTTTAAAAGCTTTAATTATTTTTATTATTGCTTAAATATTGTACAAAAGTAAAAGATCAAACTTAGTGATACAAACTTAAGATGCAGTATATTCAAAATACATTATGAAAATATTCAGTGGTGCTTTCTTTTTATTTTCCCCCCAGCTACTAATTACTAATTACCCCAGCTACTAATTGCTATAACTAATTTATACTTAGCTTCAAAGTTTTGGAGCTGTTTACATCTATTTAAGCATTTTTTTTCAGTTGTTTTTCAATCTCTCTTTGCTTCAGAAGCCATTTGCTAAATGTCTTAGCTTGCCTTACTATATAATGAATGACTTTCTTTCTTGAGATGAAAGCTTCCTCATCTTCAAAATAGACCAAAGACATGATAATCAATTTTGGTGGTGAATATTATGTGACTCTCTGAGCTCCAGTTCTTGGACTATGCAGATAGTAGCACAGGTTTCATGTATATTCCATTCTGTTAATATTTTGGGGGGACAGTTTGGTGTAATGGTTAAAGGAATCAGGCTAGAAACTAGGAGACCATGACCTCTTGTACTACCTTAGCCACAAATCCAGCTGGGTGACTCTGGGCTTGTTCTTATCTCTCACCAATGGGAAGAACCTTCAACCAAAACCCAACTTCAACCAATCCACCATCACCCAAGGCTAGGCATGCACGCTCCTAACTACCTCAATTCCAACTACAGCTGGCCTTAAATGCAAGCTACTCAATGCAAGAAGCCTTTGAATACCTGAATTTCTCCTCTTACTAAATACGGCTAAATTCGACATTATATTTTTCTGTGAAACATGGCTCAATGCATCTCTCCCTGACTCCATTACCACAGTAAAAGACTATCATGTTTACCAATCAGATCGTGAAATTTGTAGAGGAGGTGGTGTTGCTATCTTCTATAAAAAGTCCTTACATCTAAAAAACATCCAAGTTACCCAGGAGCTTGCTCTTCCTGAGACCATCATCTGTGAACTATCCTTAAATATCACATTTCGATTCTTACTATGTTACAGAGCCCCTGATTATGACATTGAACATGTAAACAAGCTAAATTCACTACTAACATGGGCAACATCCTGCCCACACACTTTTATTTTTCTTGGTGACTTCAATCTACCTCATATTAACTGGATCCTAAACGAATGTACAATTGAACCCATACATGCAACCTTCTACAATGCTATTACAAATCTGGGACTGAAACAACTAGTAACCAACAATACTAGACTTAACAACTGCCTCGATCGCATCTTCTGCAATAGTTTGAATTTAATTTACAGAATACAAACTAAAGAACCATTTTTCAACAGTGACCACAACATGATTGACTTTTGTCTCAACATATGCCCACACAAAAGTCATCACAATGACAAAATCCCCAATTATAACTTCAAAAAAGGCAACTATGATCTTATAGACAACGATCTCTCATCCCTTGATTGGCAATCTCTATTCACAATCTCTATTTACTTGAAGTCAAAAGAGCCATCAAATTATATGTACCAATAACAACTCCTCCCCCCCCCCAAAAAAAAAAAACAGATTACCCACAACAATAAGGAAACTTCAATCCAAAAAGAGATCACTCTGGTGGAAAAACAAATCTGGTCATGTTGCCAACTTCAAAAGCCGATACAAAAAATTATGCCACAAGATAAAGACTGAATGCACCAATTATCACATTAAACAAGAGGAAAATCTTCTTGCACCAATTCCACCCGTGCTTTCTACAATTTTGTAAACAACAAACTAAAAGACTCAAGGTCCATCCCACCCCTGAAAGGACCTAATGGTAAAGACTGCAATGACGACACCATTAAAGCCAACATCTTTAACACGTTCTTTGGCTCAGTATTTGTAAACAGCAATGGATCATGCCCAGTATTTCCTAGCCAAACCACAGAAAACTAAAATGATCGAACACATATCAATTTTACAGAAGACAATGATGAAAAAGCACTATGCAATCTAAAACCATCTCTATCTATTGGACCAGACGGAATATGTGCCTACTTCTTAAAAAAAGCTATCCACTGCCATATTAGAACCTCTAAGCATAATCTTTGAAAAATCTTTCAGGACCAGCTCCTTGCCTAACCTATGGTCACAAGTCATGGTCATCTCTGCTTCAAAAAGGGAGACCCCAGCCAAGTTGAAAATTACTGACCAATCTCCTTGTGCTGTATCACCTGTAAACTCATAGAATTAATTATTAACCAATCCACTATCCTCCACTTAGAGACAAACAACCTACTCTCAAATAAACAATTTGGTTTCAGAAAAAAACTATCCTATAATCTGCAACTCTTATACTGCAAAAACATATGGTCTACACAACTCGATCAGGGCAAAACAATAGACACAATCTACATACACTTCTGTAAAGCCTTTGATTCAGTGGTACACAACAAACTACTCCTAAAACTAAAATCTTATGGTATCTCTGGATACCTGCATAACTGGATAGAAGCATTCCTGTCAAACAAACAACAAATGGTCAAAATTGGGAGCATCTGTACCTATCAATAGTGGTGTCCCCCAAGGCAGTGTTCTAGGACCAATTCTCTTCATACTCTACATAAATGACCTCTGTGATCACATTAAGAACAACTGCGTTCTCTTTGCTGATGATGTAAAGCTGTTCAATACCACAGACAATTCTTCTACCCTTCAAAAAGATCTTGACTATATATCAGAATGGTCAAACAAATGGCAACTTCAAATCTCAACAAATAAATGCTTTGTTTTACATATTGGCAAAAAAAAATATCAGAAAATAAAATACAGGCTGAATAGTCAAGACCTTGTTGATGATCCAAACTCTGGCAAGGATCTTGGAGTACTCATCTTTAATTTTCTAAGTGCTCGAGCCTACTGTAACTATATCGCCAAAAAGGCATTAAGAGTTGTTAACCTAATCCTACGTAGCTTTTTCTCTGGTAATATTACACTAATAACTAGAGCATACAAAACATTTGCTGGACCAATACTCGAATACAGCTCATCAGTCTGGAACCCACATTACGTATCTGATATTAGCACAGTTGAGAAAGTCCAGAAATATTTCACAAGAAGAGTTCTCCACTCCTCTTCTCGTTGTAGAATACCTTATGCCACCAGACTTGAAATTCTAGACCTAGAAAACCTTGAATTACGCCGTCTTCAGTCTGATCTAAATATAGTATATACAATCATACATTGCAATGTGTTACCTGTCAATGAATACTTCAGCTTCAACCATAACAGCACAAGAGCACACAATAGATACAAACACACCAAACTTGATTGGAGGAAATACGACTTCAGCAACAGAGTGGTCAATGTCTGGAATACTCTACCTGACTCTGTGGTTTCTTCCCCAAATCCCAAAAACTTTAACCATAGACTGTCTCCTATTGACCTCACCCCTTTCCTAAGAGGTCTGTAGGGGGTGTGCATAAGCGCATCAACGTGCCTACTGGCCCTGTCCTATTGTTTCTTTTATTTTTCTTATATGTACCCATTTCATGCATTCATAACTATGTATATACTTGTACCTATTATCTTGTAAACGATTGACAAATCAAAATAAATAAAGAAAAAAGAAAAAAAGAAAGCAGTAGCAAGCCACTTTCAAAATCTTGCTAAGAAAACTGCAGGGACTTGTCCAGGCAATCCCCAGGAGTTAATATTGACTTCAAAGCACTCTCTCTGTATGTGTCTTTCTTTATCTCTCTCTCTCTGTCTTTCTCTCTGTGTGCATCTCTCCTGTGTGTATGTCTCTCTCTGTGTCTGTGTGTGTGTGTGTGTGTGTCTGTCTGTCTTTCTGTCTCTCTGTCTCTCTCTGTGCCTCTCTCTGTCTCTGTCTCTTTTTCTCTGTTTCTCTCTCTCTTTCCTTCTCTGTGTCTCTCTTGAGTTTTTCCCTAAATATCAAGGATAATCTATACATCAGGGGTGTCAAACTGGCAGGCCGTGGGCCAAATGCATCATGTGCAGACCACGCCCACCCCAACTCCACAAATGGGGAAAACATTGCGAACGTGGCGCTGCACATTTGACACCTTGATCCACATTCATTCTCATATGCAATTTTACTTAATATATGTGTCTTCATAATAGAACTATTACTAATATAGATCTAGATGTGTAATATGTTGGAGCATGATAGCTCAGTGGTTAAGAAGCTGAGCTTCTCAGTTAGAAAGCTAACAGGTCAGCTTCGAAACCTGAGCACTGAACAACAGGGTGAGCTCCTGTTCTTATCCCAGTTCCCACCTGCCTAACAGTTTGAAAACTTGCAAACGTGAGTAGATAAATAGGGACCACTTTGGTGGGAAGTTAACATGTTCTGTGTGCCTTGGCATATAGCCATGCTGGCCACACGATCATAGAAAATGTCTTTGGACAACACTAACTCCCTTGGCTAAGAAACAGAAATAAGCATCTCCCCTCAAGTTAGATACGACGAGATGGGGACATGTTTACCTTTATGTAATATGTTAGGAGGAGAGGAATAGCACAATTTCCCTAACTACATACTTCCCTTGTTCATTTATTTATTTTATTGACCAATCAAAGTAATATGTCACTAAAATATGATTGACTTTCCTCAATATAAATATGAATACATAGAATTGTATAGAATCTCATTTGGAATTGCGAAGTGTAAATTGGGAGTATTTTTATTCAATGTTAAATAAATTACATTCTCCCTTAACCATACTGGTACCTCTGCCATCAAGTCGTTCCTTTCAGTCAGAATATTAACTTCCTTCCTATGTCTGGTGGAATTTGGAGAACGGAATTGATCCACTGGAGAACTGCAGGAAACATTCCTGGAACTAAAATACAGATAATTGTGATGGATAACTATTGAAGTAAATTTAACAACAGAGCCTACGGAATTATTATTCGCAAGGCAATCATTCATCATCAAGCCAGTGGGTGGTACCAAATGAGACAACCCAGAATTCATTCTTGGGCTCAGCACTCTTCAACATTTTTATTAATGACTTGGATAGAAAGGTAGAGGTAAAGCTCATCAAATTTTCAGAAGACCTAAAATTAGGATGGATAATTGAGACTGGCAAAGACAGAAATAAAATTCAAAATGTTCTCGATAGGTTAGGGAAATGTGATGAAAGGTTATACCTTGAAATTTATTCAAATGCACAGAAATAGCATGAAGTTTATTCAAATGCACATAGAGTATACAGGCTATCTAGCTTGACTAAACTATATTTTAAAAGAAACTTGGCATCATAGCTGATCACAAATGGAATTTTGTCCCAAAACTGCAAAAAAAAAAAAAATGCAATATTCATCTTCATCAGCAGTAATGACTTCCAAGTGACAGGAATTCATAGTTCTGTTCAGAAGTACCCATGAGAGCCACAAGGATACCAAAATGATGAAACGTGTATTATGATTTCTGCTTCCTGTATATTTTTTATGCAATCTCATGACACAAATGCAAAATGAGCAGAGCTTACCTATTTCATCATTTGATTTCCTCTCTCAGATGTTGTAACAGATATTTGGGAGGGACCTTATAAGTCATCTAGTCCAATCCCCCGCACAAGTGGGAGACCCTACAGCATTTCTGAAAAATGTCAGTCCAATCTCTTCTTGAAGGTCTCAAGTGATGGCACTCCTACAACATCCGAGAGCAAGCATTGCCCTCATTGGTTGATTGTTCTCACTGTCAGAAAGTTTCTCCTTATTTCCAGGTTAAATCTCTCCTTATTCAGTTTCCATCCATTATTCTTGACCCCTTCTTCTCTGTGGCAGCCCCTCAAATATTGGAAGACTGCTATCGTGTCTCCCCTGGTCCTTCTCTTCACCAGACTAGCCAAGCCCAGTTCCTGCAACTGTTCTTCATATGCCTTCGTCTCCAGTCCCCTAATCATCCTGATTGCTCTTCTCTGCACTATTCTAGCCTATTCCAGGACTTCTGGTTTGTAAGGCTTCGGCAATGGCAGGAATCCGCGATCGTGCACGGTTTCTGCTGCGCTCGCCGCTGGAGTGCCCCCGATCCAGCAGGATTTGGGGGCTAATAGTTACCCCGTAGAGGTAACTGAAGATTGGGGAGAACCAGCAGGGGTCTGGGGAAATTGCAATCCCCCTCCTCATCTGGCTTAACTCCCTTTTCCGAAGGTGGTGGAGTGGCGGTCAGCAATGGCTGCCACAAAGAAGCTTGCATCTGGATAAGAATGTGCAGGAAGAAGCTGAAAAAGTGAAAGTTCTGGCTTACCGGGATAATAGATATATAAATGTTTTATATAAATAAATAAAACACATGGGATCACGTTCAGAGAATGACAATAGGTATGTGAATACACAATCAGTGCTTTGATAGAAGATGAGAGAGAAGAAGAGAGGCTTTATCTTGAAAAGAGAAGATTGAACAGGGATGTGATTGATACCACACAGAAGCAGGTCAAGATTTATACAGGTAGTCCTCAATTTGTGACCACAACTGAGCCCAACATTTATGATGCTAAGCGAGAAATTTGTTCAGTGAGTTTTGCCCCATTCTATGCCTTTTCTCACCATGTTTGTTAAGTGAATCACTGCTGTTCTTAAATGAGTAACACAGTTGTTAAGTGAATCTGGTTTCCACATTGACTTTACTTGTCAGAAGGTCACAAAAGAGGACCACATGACTCCAGGACACAGAAACCATCATAATTGGGAGTCAGATGACAAGCATCCAAATGTAAATTACATGACCGCAGGGGATGCGGCAATGGTCATAAGGGTGAAAAACAGTCCTAACTCCCTTTTTTTGTGATGTTGTAACTTTGAATGGTCACTAAGTGAACTGTTGTAAGTCAATTTTCTGTCCTTCCCAAGCACAGGACATGGAATAATGGTTTATGTTACAGAAAGACCAATGGTGGTTGGACATCAGAAAAACTTCCTATAGATAAGAAGAGTTTGACACTAGAACCAATTCCACACTGACGAGAAATTCTTTTCACTAAATGTGTTAGAGGCTGGACAGCCACCTGTCAAGGATGTCTTAATTTGGGCTCCCAGACCAAGCAGGGAGCAAATGGCACCTTCCATTCCTGATTCCATTTAAAAAATAATGGATCCAGACACAGCATTGGACAATGAACGGCTCAGTTACTTCCATAAATACGTTAAGAAATACATTCTTAAACCAGCTTTTCTCCCAATGATGGCTTAAACGCCATTTAATGAGCTATGTTCTGGCCTTTGATGCATTAATCTTGGAAGAGAAGTCACTGAATTCAATAGGACATTTTCAAATTTCTAAGAATCTGTGTGGGATGTGGGGGAGCGAGAGAGAGAGAGAGAGAGAATGCAGACGAATATTTGTTATTCTTCAAATGGAATAAGAACACCACATTGGGGGTTGGGGAGAAAGCCAATTAAAGATCCTATAGACTTGTGACTTAGGTTTTGAATGTCCTTCAGTACTTTTTGTTGTATGACAGCAGCTGGCAATTTCTATCCAGAGTGCTTTTTGAAAAATCATTTCAATTGGAGTGTTTTCAAAGCAACAATGACTGTTACGAACAATGGAAGCAATGGGACAAGATGGTCAAAGATAAAAGCGACAGTTTTGTTCGAACCTATCCTTCAGCTTCTCTTTGATCATGAAAATTAGAAAAATGTATTTCATACAATTTACAGCTAGTGGGGATAGAAAAAGAAACCATTCCTGAACTATTACAAAAAGTTATAACCAAACCCTCTGCTCTCAAGAAGCGCCTCTTCAGGAGAAATTAAATGTTCAGTTAAGTCATTCAGAGAACAAATTCTGGTTTCATTCTTGGTTTCTCAGGTGTATCTCAATATATGTAGGTAGCATGCAATAATGTAATATTCATGGTACCCTTGAAGAAGAAGATAGAATCAGTGAATTGGAAGCAAACGTGATTTTTTTTCATAATACATGTGGGGGGGGGACATGTTTTGTGTGTGGTCAATCCCTGTTCAATGTGACACCAGAGGAAAGCATTTCAGTCGAATTCTTATGGGTAGAATGGGATGGGATGGCAAAGTTATTTAGTTTTGGGGAAAATAAGGGATATGAGTCAGTAGTGGGATTCAAAAAGTTTTTACCACCGGTTCATTGGGTGTGGCTTGGTGGGCATGCTTTGAACATGTGCACACATTTTGCATGTGTGTACCCACCAAATATGCACTTTGCACAGGCACTGAGGTATTTGCACAGTCTCAGAGGTGTTCCAACTCATCTCCTGCAAGCCTGCACTCTCCTGGTCACTTCAGCAGCTGCCACGCGGTACTCTGCTGTGCTGCACAAAGCACTTGTGCTTCAAAAGCAGAGGATAAAGGTGAGTATGGGAGGCCAGGTGGGCAGGTAGGCCCAACAGCTGAGCAGCAAAGAGAACTGGTTTCGTCTCCACTGCTCATCGCTGCTAGGTAGAACCATGCCGAACTGGTAGAATTCCACCACTGCAGTGGTAGGATTCAATATTTTTTTTACTACTGATTCTTTGGGTGTGGCTTGGTAGGTGTGGCAGGGGAAGGATATTGTAAAATCTCCAGTCAGAGGTGGCATTTACCGGTTCTCCGAACTACCCAATTTTTTTTTTTTAATTTGGTTTATCTTGCTTACAAGATAATAGGTATAAGTAAAAATATAGTTATGAATACATGGATACATATAAGAAAAATAAAAGAAACAATAGGACAGGGACAGTAGGCACGTTGGTGCACGCCGCCTACAGACCTCTTAGGAAAGGGATGAAGTCAATAGTAGAAAGTTTCAGTTCATCTGGGGATTAATCAGTTGCAAAGTCCAGTGTCGAAAAATAGAGGTCAGTGAACTTACAAATAATCAATCCAGCAATATATCTCTTTTGCAGTCAGAGATATGAAGAAAATCAAACCTCTTTTCTTCATTTCAGCAACAGCAGGGAAAAACACGCAGTTATCACCATAAATCCATCATTGTCAGCTACTACTGTAAAAGCCAGCAAACAGTGAGCTCTCTTGCTCCCTCTTATGGTGATTTTACAACCGCACCCAAAATACATGTTTTAACAGTTAAAGTGATACACACACTTAAACTCACTAACATAGTTTATATATATTATTTTACCCAAACTAAGTTAGGTAATCAATGTTATCCCTAACAGTTAAAGTTTTTGGGGTTTGGGGAAGTAAACCACAGAGTCAGGTAGAGTATTCCAGACATTGATCACTCTGTTGCTGAAGTCATATTTTCTGCAATCAAGTTTGGTGTGGTTTACCTTGAGTTTGTATCTATTGTATTGTTATGGTTGAAGCTGAAGTATTCATTGACAGGTAGGACATTGCAATGTATGATTTTATATACTATACTTAGATCGGACCGAAGACGGCGTAATTCAAAGTTTTCTAGGTCTAGAATTTCAAGTCTGGTGGCATAAGGTATTTTACAATGAGAAGAGGAGTGGAGAACTCTTCTTGTGAAATATTTCTGGACTTTCTCAACTGTGTTAATATTGGATACGTAATGTGGGTTCCAGACTGATGATCTGTATTCGAGTATTGGTCTAGCAAATGTTTTGTATGCTCCAGTTATTAGTGCAATATTACCAGAGAAAAAGCTACGTAGGATTAGGTTAACAACTCTTAATGCCTTTTTGTCTATGAAATTACAGTGGGCTCTAGCACTTAGATCATTAGAAATGAGTACTCCAAGATCCTTGACAGAGTTTGGATCCTCAACATGGTCTTGACTATTCAACCTGTATTTTATATTTCCACTATTGGTTCTACAGAACTGGTCAGAACCTGCTGAATACCACCTCTGCATCACTGATATGAGCGACTATTCTGTCTTTTTATGTTGAATCTATTTTTCCGGAGGCCTACAAGCTCTCTGACTTTTTATGCTTCAATTAAATCCAAAAGGGAAGATATGAGAACTCCTCCAAGGGGCCTTTTTTAGACTGAGTCATATTGGCAACACAGAAAATGTGTGCATGTGTGATTGTACACATGTATTTGTGCAAATGTATAAATCACTGAAATGGAAGCACAAATCATAACATCAGTCACAATAAGTACAAAGAACTGAAGAAGCTTCTTGGATGAGAAGTGAAACCTATTCAAGGAATAAGGAAGTCCAGTTGCCTTTTGAAAAAGCACCTTTGGGACAAGTTACCATTTCTTTATCAATCCTAGTCTTCAGTAATTCAAGGTAGCCTACACAGATTCTGTTCCATAATATCATCCTCCATATTTATATAAGAATTAATCGCATATGTCTCGTGGTTAAATGGGGATGCAAACTGAAATAAATAACCCTTTCAAATAATGAAACAATGTCCTTCTGCTCTTTTCAGACACTAGTCCTTCCTTATGACGAAATCCATTTTTATTTGTACTATGTTTATTTCTTATCTTTTTTCCATTTTACTTGTCCTTTTTCACTCATTGGGGGGTCATACATTAGTCATTATTTTTAAAAGTGAAGTGTTGCATAAGCATCATATATAGTATACATTTCCACAAGGGGCTTGTTTGTTTTTAGCAGAATGGGTGAATCTAGTCCCTGTTTGTTATCCTTTTTTCTTACTCAGAAACATATACCTGGACAACTTTTTTTAAAAAAATAAATAACCGGTTCAATGCCATCATCTGCTTCACTCAAATGTTCATTCCTTTATGTTAATTCTGGACGAGGTAAAAGGAAAGAATGAAAAGTGAGACTGTTATACCAAATTATGTCTGCAGAGAGCTAACCTTCCCCTTCCACTCCTCAATCTTCTTTCTAATTAGCTAGGTCAACCTTCTCAAACCTGATGAATGCTGGACTATGGCTTCCAAAAATTGCAAACCGGAATAGTCTTTATCCTGAAATAGAATAACTGCAGCAGGGATAGGACAGTTGATAGCAACAGCAATAGCAATAGCATTTAGACTTATATACCACACCAATACTTTACAACACTCTCAGAATGCTTTACAAATGTCAGCATATTGCCCCCAATAATCTAGGTCCTCATTTTACCAACCTCTGAAGAATGGAAAGCTGAGTCAATCGTAAGCCGATCACGATTGAACTCCTGGCAGTAGGCAGAATCACCCTGCAATACTGCATTCTAACTACTGAGCCATCATGGCAACCCCTTGGATACCCACCAGAGGCTTCAGACCAACTCTCATCAATCTTAACATGGCAAGAATTGGTAGGAAAATGTAATCAAAACACCAGGAGAGAACGAGGTCCAGCCTAGTCTAAAAAAAAGTACAAATCACAGAGACTGATATTTTTGTGCAGTCCCTCCTAGCCAACTATTTCAGTCTGTTTCCACTTAGTAGAAAGGCCAGCCCCAATGGACATGCTCTCCCATGATGGCATGTTGGGGGTGCTAAGTGGAAGAGACAAATTTGAGCAATGAAAAGCAAGAGTGCTCCCTGGAAAAGCAATGTCCTGCAGTTATTTTATTTTATGACGTTTCTCTACATTGCCAATTATTTCCATTTGTTCCATTCAGAAAAAAAAAATGGCCTATCTTGGGGGTTTTACCATTGGACAAAATTATCCCTTTCAATAAAGCATTTTCTAATGATATCATAAAAGGGAGGAGGAGGAGAGAAAGGGGGAGACTGAAAATATGTTTCCCTAACCTGCATTTCTAGAGCTGTTTCTTAGTGGGATTATGCAAACTGAGAAACTCCAGCAGCCACATCCCTGAGAAAGGCATTGTGAGGACTGATTGCTCTCTGAAGTTAGCCTGGCTATTTAAAAACTCTACTTTGCGGATGCCACTGGTCTGATTAATCAGAAAATGATTTCCTTGCCTCATCATGCAGCACATCCTTAGTTCTTACAAGAAGCCAATGATGGGATTCCAAAAAATTTACTACCAGTTCTGTGGGTGTGGCTTGGTGGTGGCCATGGCAGGAGAAAGATACTGCAAAATCTCCACTCCCATCCCACTCCACGGGGAAGATTACCCACCATTCTCTGAACTACTCAAAATTTCCACTACCGGTTCTCCAGAACTGATCAGAACCTGCTGAATAACATCTCTGCAAGGAGCCCAGAGGTCAGGATATCAGAGATATCAGAGATCAGGCCGTCTTCGGCCTGATCTAAGTATGGTATATAAAATCATACATTGCAATGTCCTACCTGTCAATGAATACTTCAGCTTCAATCATAACAACACAAGAGCACACAATAGATACAAACTCAAGGTTAACCACACAAAACTTGATTGCAGGAAATACGACTTCAGCAACAGAGTGATCAATGTTTGGAATACACTACCTGACTCTGTAGTTTCTTCCCCAAATCCCAAAAATTTTAACCTTAGACTGTCTACTATTGACCTCACCCCTTTCCTAAGAGGTCTGTGGGGGGGGGGGGTGCATAAGCGCATCAACGTACCTACTATCCCTGTCCTATTATTTCTTTTTATTTTTCTTATATGTACCCATTTCATGTATTCATAACTGCTAAGTATTCTGACATGGGTTGAAGTAAATTGGAGACAGTCTTGGTTGGTGAACTTTCAGCTCTTTATTACATTGTAGTAGCATCTTTTGGAGTCGCTCTGGGACAACGACTCTATCACCCCAGATGACACAGCCTTTTTGAGAAAAAAGTTCAGTTTGTCTTGCTTTAAATGGCGCGAAGTCATCTGGGATTCGGTCCAATGGCCATCCGCGTTCCACCCAGCCTAGGACTTGAGCTAGGGCGTGGTCTCGTTTGGTTTCTCTTGCGATGTCTCGGGCGGTCATAGGCGGCGAGTTGAGTGTTTCGATCTGCAACGTAGTTGCCGTTGGTGCCGGATCGTTGAGAGTCTCTGGAAGCGGCGTTCTACTTAATGCGTCAGCGTGGGGAATGGCTTTCCCCGGGCGATATTGCAGGCAATAATTATAAGCAGCTAGAAATTCTGACCATCGGGTCATTCTAGGGGATAATATGTAGGGGGTTGGTTTGTCCCCGGCTATTATCCCAAGCAACGGTTTGTGGTCAGTCACAATGGTAAATGTCCTTCCATACACATATTCATGAAATTTCTTTACAGCTGAAATGATTGCAACAGCCTCCTTATCAATTTGTCCATAGTTCCGCTCTGCATGTGAAAGAGTCTCCGAAAAGTATGCAACAGGGGCCTCATTCCCATTAGGCAGTACATGACTCAAAATGGCACCCACCCCAAAGGGTGAGGCATCGCAGGTTGTAACTAATGGTAATGTCTCGTTATACTTCATAAGTACAGAGTCAGATGTAAGCAATTTTTTCACATTCTGAAATGCTTGTTCTTCCCAGTAACCCCATACCCACAATGCTTTTTTATCTAATAACCGGTGTAACGGTTCAGCAACAGTCGCCTTGTGCGGTAAAAACACATTATAGAAATTAATGAGGCCAAAGAATGCCTGGAGATCGGTCTTGTTACGGGGCCTGGGAGCATTTTTTATCACCTTTAATTTACTCTCCATAGGGTGAATGCCCTGGCTATCAATGCGATACCCTAGAAACTCAACACTGTCAGTATATAAGTGACACTTATCCTTTTTTACTTTAAGTCCTGCCTCTTGGAATTTTTTAAGAACACATTTCAAACGATCCTGCAAATTTTTTTTTGTTGGGGCTGCAATTAATACGTCATCAAAATACGGAACCACGCCCTTGATTCCCTGTAACAACGTTTCCATTAGGCTTTGGAATATCCCTGGGGCCACACTCACCCCGAATTGCAATCAAGTACATTTAAAAGCACCCCTGTGTGTTACAATTGTTTGGGCTTGGGCTGTCTTATCGTCCACTGGTAACTGTTGATAAGCTTGACCTAAATCTAATTTAGCGAAAACCTTTCCACCCCCCAAGGAATGGAGGAGGTGCTGCACCACCGGAACTGGATACGCGTTCTGCTGCAGGGTGTGGTTTAGAGTGGCTCGGTAGTCCCCACAAATTTGAATTGATCCATCTGGCTTAATGGGGGTTACAATAGGAGTCTCCCATAGAGAATGATCAATGGGCTTCAACACCCCCTGTGCAATTAGTTTGTCGAGTTGTTCATCTATCTTAGCTTTAAGAGCGAAGGGAACTCGACGGGGCTTCAAACGGATTGGGGCTACTTTTGGATCTAGGCTAAATGAGATTGGGGTCCCTTTATACTCACCTAAATGATCTGCGAAGACATCGCTGAACTCAGAAATAAGGTCCTCCTCCCACTCACAATCACCGATTCCGTTCACGCTGGCCACTTCGATGCCAAGTGGCGCGAACCATTGGAGGCCCAACAAACTAGGCCTGACTCTGTCGATGATCGTTAGAGGTAAGTACGCCGTATGCTTTTTAAAAGAGACTCGGACTTGGCAAGACCCGACTACGGGGATTCGGTTCCCTTGGTAGTCCTTGAGGATGAGGCGTTGTACTCGGAGGTCTTGGCGTTGGATTGTAGGGATGAGTTGCTTTGACGTCTTCCACGACACCATCGAGAGGGACGATCCCGAGTTGACCTCCATGTGGCAAGGTTGGTTCTCTATAGCTACCGTGACTCGAATTTTCTTAGCGTCCATGGCTGAGGCGTGACCTATAGTGATAGTATGGTAAGCCTCTTCTTTTTGAAATGCTCGATTTCTATAGGAGTGGTTTACTGGTTCTCGCCTTACAGGACGGTTTCCTGTCGATTGGCGATAGTTGGTCCCTTTTGAGGCCTGGCTGGGTCCTGGTGAGCTGCGGCAGACCCGGCTGATGTGGCCTCGTTTTCCGCACTCATGGCAGAGTGCGTCGCGGAATTTGCATTCGGCCCTGGCATGGTTCGCTCCACAACCAGCACAAGGGTGTAAGGGCTTAGGGCGAGGGTCCCGGTCGGACCGCAGTCTATGAACCCCTTCTTCGTCGCTGTCTGACGACGAAGAGAGGTCCTCGTGGTGCGTCGTTAGTAGCTGCCCTTCAGACTTGGATAAAATGTCACTTGTCGGTGGTGGTACCGGAGTGCGGCTTCGCCATAGTTGTGCAGCTGACTTTTTGGTCGCCTCCGCAGCCATAGCTTCGGCGATGGCGTCAGCAAGGTCGATGTCACCTTTCGCCATCAGCTTGCTTTGCACGCCTAGTGCATCCAATCCCAGAATTAATCGATCTCTCAGTGCTTCCTCTAAATCTGTGAACCCACAGAGGCCCCCTAAATTTCAGAGATCCGCCACGAAATCGGCCACGCTCTCTCCTTTTCGCTGGTTTCTCTGATAGAACTCGTGGCGTCTCACGAGTGTAGGAACGGTTGGCGCATAATGGTCTCTCAGGATGGGTTCGAGGGCGTCCCAGCTCATGGCCTTCACTTCTCGAGGTTTTGCCAGCGCTTTAGCCATTTTAAAGACAGCCGGGCCGCAGTGCGTCAGGAACAGTGCCCGCTTCTTTGCTGGTGTGGCATCCTTCAAATTATTTGTTTCGAGAAACATTTGGAAGCGATCCATGTAGGATTCCCAATCCTCTTGGTTTGGATCGAATGGAGCGGGTGGTACGATGCCGCCGGACATGGTTCCGTTGATGGCGCCATCTCAACACGTGCTCAGTATCTCTTCCTGGCTTCTCAGATTCAAATGTCTCCAAATCCCACCTTCGTCGCCAGTGTTAAGTATTCTGACATGGGTTGAAGTAAATTGGAGACAGTCTTGGTTGGTGAACTTTCAGCTCTTTATTACATAGTGACTTGTGAACATAACAGTAAACTCTGCCTTATATAGGCAACCCTTGTGAAAATTGACCAATAGAGAGCTAGGAACGCTAGCTCTTAAACCAATAACAAACCTCCGTTAAGGGCCAATCGGATTCTTTAGAACTGACCAATCCGATCTGGCCGCTTAACAACCAATCAGAAGTGCAGGGCCAGAACCCTGCACTTTACCCCAAGCTCACACTTTATTCAACTATATACATACATAACAATAACTATGTATATACTTATACCTATTATCTTGTAAGTGATTGACAAATCAAATAAATAAATAAATAACCAACGTGGTGTTTAGCTGGTAGGCACATGAGAACTTCGATACGTCTCACCAAACAGCTCTCCTGGGAGATTTTTCTCTTTCACACACAAAATGGCTGCCTTGGTAAGTATAGCCAGCCCCAAAGTAGACATTTTTTTAAAAAAAAAATGGAAAAGGTGACCAGTGTCCTCTCCTAAACTCCTCAAAGTAATATGAGCAGAATCAAAGACAGGGGGTGGAATTTCCTTAGTCCCAAGTCATGTGGAACAGAATTGGTTTATCACCTACTGAAAACTCAAAGCAAAAATCTTCTTTTACTCACAAGGGAATAATTTTGTTCTATTTGGGGGTTAGCTTTTGTATTGTTTCTCCATTTTATCCTGGTTTTAATAAAATATCATGGTTCCTGAGCATAGGTTCGGTTCTTAAAATTTGGACCTTAAATATATCAAGTTAGTGGTCAGAGTCACTTAAGTGAGGTTACAGATTACAGATATTCAGAGTTGGAAGGGACCTTGTGGGTCATCTAGTCCAACCACGTGCCCAAGCAGGAGACCCTACACCAGTTCTGACAAATGGCAGTCCAATCTCTTCTTGAAAGTCTCAAGTGATGATGCTCACACAACTTCCGAGGGCAAGCTGTTCCATTGGCTGATTGTTCTCATGTCAGAAAGTTTCTCTTTATTTCCAGGTTAAGCCTCTCCTTGTTCAATTTCCATCCATTATTCCTTGTCTGGCTTACAGATGCTTTAAGAAAATAGCTTTTTCCCCTCCTCTCTATGGCAGGCCATCAAATATTGGAAGACTGCTATCATGTCTCCCCTGGTCCTTCTCTTCACTAGACTTGCCAAGCCCAGTTCCTGTAACCGTTCTTCATATATTTTAATCTCCAGTCCCCTAATCATTCTGGTTGCTCTTCTCTGTACTTTTTCTAGAGTCTCAACATCTTTTTTATAATGTGGTGACCAAAATTGGATGAAGTACTCTAGGTGTGGTCTTATGAAGGCTTTATTGAGTGGTATTAGTATCTCACTTGATCTTGATTATATTCCTCTGTTAATGCAATTTAGGATTGCATTAGCTCTTTTGGCTGCTGCTGCATGCTGCTGGCTCATATTTAGCTGGTTACCCACTAAGACTCCAAGATCCCTCTCACACTTACTGCTATTGAGCCTGGTTTCACCCAGTCTATATGTGTACTTTTGTTTTTTCTTGCCTACATATACGACTCTACTTTGCTCTACACTGAATTTCATTTTGTTAGATATTGCCCAGTGTTCTAGTCTGTCAGGAACCACCTGGATCTTGAGCCTATTTTCTTGGGTATTAGCTATTCCTGCCAGCTTAGAATCATCTGCAAATTTGATAAGTTCTCCTTCCATTCCCTCATCTAAGTCATTAATGGGTGGTATAGACATTTGATAGACAATAGATAGATAGATAGATAGATAGATAGATAGATAGATAGATAGATAGATACTAGCAGAGTATTGGAAGAACTGATTAAGGAATAATTTCTCTTGCAAATCTCTAGTTAAAGGACAGGCAGCTTATCGACTGAGCATTTTTAAGTTTTATTCCACCTACAGAACTTTCTTCAGTCATGATCATCAAACTTTCAATCAATTCTCATCATTCTGAATCAAGACCCTCACAAAAGAGTCACTTAATCTCTAAAACAGTCTTGCTGCCATTGAAAACTAATCTGTTCCTGAATTGGTCCTTTAATCAGAGAAGGGAAGAGAAGAAAAAAGAAAAGAAAAAGAAAATTGTTAAGTACTTGGACATGGGTTGGAGTAAATGGAGACAACCTTTGAATGTGAACTTTCAGCTCTTTATTGCATAGTGACTTTTCAAAACAATAACAGTGAACTCTGCCTTATATAGGCAACCTTTGTGAGAATTGTCCAATAGCGAGCTATAAACGCTAGCTCTTTAAACCAATAATAATCCTCTGTTAAGGGCCAATCAGATTCCTCAGAATTAACCAATCCGATCTGGCCGCCTAACAGCCAATCAGAAGTGCAGGGCCAGAACCCTGCACTTTATCTCAAGCTCATACTTTATTAACTATGGTACATACACAACACCCCTTCCCCCTGGCTTCTTAATTACGGTGTAGTTATATAGTCCTTTAAATAGGACGGTTGTCTTTTAAATCTTTCGGATTTTCATTGGATTGGTTGATTGCAATCCTGTTGAGGTAGATTGTTGTTTGGCAGTGTCTCTGCTTCTTGCTCAGGTGCAATTTCTTGCGGTGCAAACAATTCTCCTTCCTGCTCCATTTCCTTAGTCTCACTTGATTCGTCGCTCCCTTCGAGCAGGTTCCCTGGAACGTCATCTTCTTCTGTACCTCGCCCCCCTCGGTTTGGTCATGGGGGAGTTGTTGACTGGCCGTTGTGAATCGTGACCGTAATTAGTCGATATGCCGTTTCCACAGTCTATTGTCACAGCATTTCACTACGTAGGATTTGGGGCCGGTCACTCGCACTACCGTTGCCTCTATCCATAACGGATCGCCTGATAAGTTTCGTGCGTAAATGCGGTCTCCTACCTAGAAGGTGCAATAGCGGCCACTGGATCCTATTGGCTTTTCCGGTTCGTAAGCAGGGTGCAACCGGTCGAGGTGGGAATGGAGTCTTCGTCCCATCAGTAGTTCCGCGGGAGTTCTGCCAGTGACGCTATGTGGAGTTATGTGTTGCAAAAAGAGAATTTGGTTGACTTTGTCATCGATATTGTCATAGTCCATTTTTTGCAAAGTCTTTTTAACAAATTGGACTCGACCATTGGTCGCAGGGTGCGCAGGCGAGGTGAGCGCATGGCAGATGCCGTGGTCAGCGAGGTACTGATCGAACATTAGTGCCATAAACTGTGGCCCGTTATCGGACACCAGGACATCAGGCAATCAGTGGGTTACAAAGAGTCTATTTAGGATCTTAATTACTGCCTCAGAAGTTGTGGCCGTCATACGATGAATTTCTAACCAATTGGAGTATGCGTCGACTGTCAGCAGGAAGGTATATCCTATGGTTGGCCTCGCGAAATCCAGGTGGATTCTGGACCAGGGTCCACATGGTGTCTCCCATTCAGTACACATGGCTTTTGGTGGGGCGTTGCTGGCTTGTTGGCAATTGGTACATGCTTTGACCCACTGCTCGATTTGCCGGTCCATGCCCGGCCACCATGCGTAGCTTCGTGCAAGCGCTTTCATCCGCACGATGCTGGGGTGGCCCTCGTGCAGAATTTGTAGCAGCGTCTTCCGGAGTCGTTCTGGGACAACGACTCTATCACCCCAGATGACACAGGCTTTTTGGGAAAAAGTTCAGTCTGTCTTGCTTTAAACGGCACAAAGTCATCTGGGACTTGGTCCAATGGCCATCCGCGTTCCACCCAGCCTAGGACTCGAGCTAGGGTGTGGTCTCGTTTGGTTTCTCTCGTGATGTCTCGGGCGGTCATAGGCAGCGAGTTGAGTGTTTCAATCTGCAACATGGTTGCCGTTGGTGCCGGATCGTCGAGAGTCTCTGGAAGCGGCGTTCTACTTAATGCGTCAGCGTGGGGAATGGCTTTCCCCAGGCGATATTGCAAGCAATAATTATAAGCAGCTAGGAATTCTGACCATTGGGTCATTCTAAGGGATAATATGTAGGGGGTTGGCTTGTCCCCGGCTATTATCCCAAGCAACGGTTTGTGGTCAGTTATAATGGTAAATGTCCTTCCATACACATATTCATGAAATTTCTTTACAGCTGAAACAATTGCGAGAGCTTCTTTATCAATTTGTCCATAGTTCCGCTCTGCTTGTGAAAGAGTCTCTGAAAAGTATGCAACAGGGGCCTCGTTCCCATTAGGCAGTACATGACTCAAAATGGCGCCCACCCCGAAGGGCGAGGCATCGCAGGTTATAACTAATGGTAAAGTCTCGTTATACTGCATAAGTACAGAGTCAGATGTGAGCAATTTTTTAACATTCTGGAACGCTTGTTCTTCCCAGTAACCCCATACCCACAATGCTTTTTTATCTAATAACCAGTGTAACGGTTCAGCATCAGTCGCCTTGTGCGGTAAAAATACATTATAGAAATTAATGAGGCCTAAGAATGCCTGGAGATCGTCCTTGTTACGTGGCCTGGGAGCATTTTTTATCGCCTTTAATTTACTTTCGGTTGGGTGAATGCCCTGGCTATCAATCCGATACCCTAGAAACTCAACACTGTCAGTATATAAGTGACATTTATTTTTTTTCACCTTAAGTCCTGCCTCTTGGAATTTTTTAAGAACACATTTCAAACGATCCTGCAAGATTTTTTGGGTAGGGGCTGCAATTAATATGTCATCAAAATACGGAACCACGCCCTTGTAACAACCTTTCCATGAGGCTTTGGAATATCCCCGGGGGCTACACTAACCCCAAATTGCAATCGAGTACATTTAAAGCTAACAACCTTTCCATGAGGCTTTGGAATATCCCCGGGGCTACACTAACCCCAAATTGCAATCGAGTACATTTAAAAGCACCTCTGTGCGTTACAATTGTTTGGGCTTGGGCCGTCTTTTCATCCACTGGTAGTTGTTGATAAGCTTGAGCTAAATCTAATTTAGCAAAAATCTTTCCACCCTCCAAGGAATGGAGGAGGTGCTGCACCACCGGAACTGGATACGCATTCTGCTGTAGGGCGTGGTTTAAAGTGGCCCGGTAGTCCCCACAAATTTGGATTGACCCGTCTGGCTTAATGGGTGTTACAATAGGGGTTTCCCATGGAGAGTGATTGATGGGCTTCAACACCCCTTGAGCAATTAGCTTGTCAAGTTGTTCGTCGATCTTAGCTTTAAGAGCGAATGGAACTCGACGGGGCTTCAAGCGAATTGGGGCTACTTTTGGATCTGGACTAAATGAGATTGGGGTCCCTTTATACTCACCTAACGGTTCGCGAAGACGTCGCTGAACTCAGAAATAAGGTCTTCCTCCCACTCACAACCACCGACTCGGTTCACGCCAGCCACTTCGATGCCGAGTGCCACGAACCATTGGAGGCCTAATAGACTAGGCCTATCTCTATCGATGATCGTTAGAGGTAAGTACGCTGTATGCTTTTTGAAGGAGACTCAGACTCGGCAGGACCCGACCACGGGGATTCGATTTCCTTGGTAGTCCTTGAGGATGAGGGGTTGAAATTGGAGGTCTTGGCGTTGGATTGTGGGGATAAGTTGCTTGAGTGTCTTCCAAGACACCATCGAGAGGGACGATCCCGAGTCGACCTCCATGTTGCAAGGCTGGTTCTCGATGGCTACCGTGACTCGAATTTTCTTAGTGTCCAAAACTGAGGCGTAACCTATAGTGATAGTATGGTGAGCCTCTTCTTTTTGCAAAGCTCGATTTCTATAGGAGTGGTTTATTGGTTCTCACCTTACAGGACGGTTTCCTGTCAATTGGCGATAGTTGGCCCCTTTTGAGGCCTGGCTGGGTCCTGGTAAGCTGCAGCAGACCCGGCTGATATGGCCTCGTTTCCTGCACTCATGGCAGAGTGCGTCGCAGAATTTGCATTCGGCCCTGGCATTGTTTGCTCCACAGCCTGCAAGGGCGTAAGGGCTTAGGGCGAGGGTCCCGGTCGGACCGCAGTCAATGGACCCCTTCTTCGTCACTGTCTGATGACGAAGAGAGGTCCTCGTGGTGCGTTGTTGCAAGCTGCCCTTCTGAGTTGGGTAAGATTTCACCGGTCGGTTGTGTTGCCGGAGTGTGGCTTCGCTGTAATTGTGCAGCCGACTTTTTGGTCACCTCCGCAGCTGTGGCTTCGGCGATGGCGTCAGCAAGGCTGATGTCGCCTTTTGCCATCAGCTTGCTTTGCACGCCTAGTGCATCTAATCCCAGAATTACTCAATCTCTTAGTGCTTCTTCTAAATCGGCGAACCTGCAGAGGCCCCCTAAATTCCAGAGGTCCGCCACGAAATCGGCCACGCTCTCTCCTTTTCGCTGGTTTCTCTGATAAAACTCGTGGCATCTCACGAGTGTAGGCACAGTTGGCGCGTAATGGTCTCTCAGGATGGGTTCGAGGTCGTCCCAACTCATGGCTTTTACTTCTCGAGGTTTGGCAAGTGCTTTAGCCATTTTAAATGCAGCTGGGCCACAGTGCGTCAGGAACAGTGCCCACTTCTTTCCTGGTGTGGCATCCTTCAAATTATTCGTCTCAAGAAACATTTGGAAGCGATCCATGTAGGATTCCCAATCCTCTTGGTTTGGATCGAACGGAGAGGGTGGTACGATGCCGCCGGACATGGTTCCGTTGTTGGCGTCATCTTATCACGTGCTTGGTATTGCTTCCTGGCTTCTTAGGTTCAGACGTCTCCACATCCCATCCTCGTCGCCAGTGTTAAGTACTTGGACATGGGTTGGAGTAAATGGAGACAACCTTTGAATGTGAACTTTCAGCTCTTTATTGCATAGTGACTTCTCAAAACAATAACAGTGAACTCTGCCTTATATAGGCAACCTTTGTGAGAATTGTCCAATAGCGAGCTATGAACGCTAGCTCTTTAAACCAAGAATAATCCTCTGTTAAGGGCCAATCGGATTCCTAAGAACTAACCAATCTGATCTGGCCGCCTAACAGCCAATCAGAAGTGCAGGGCCAGAACCCTGCACTTTACCTCAAGCTCATACTTTATTAACTATGGTACATACACAACAAAAATTATCAGTCCCACCCAGCTGATTTCCTCATTCTGCCTAGTGTGGCTTTCATCCCATTCTGTAAAATTAAAAGCTGACTATTTCCCCAATCTTGTGGATCAGGAGATAAAATGAGTTATGTTAACATTGCTTGTTGTTGTCTTAGACAATTGTTGACAATTATTTTAATTGCTGTTTATTTTTGTGCACCTCCCTGAGTCACTGCCAATGGACAGGTGGCCATATATATTGTATAAATAAATAAATAGAAACCCAGCTGGTGAAAGTTTGCCCACTCTATTTTAATTTTACCTAACCAGTATAAATTTAGTGGAAACTTTAAGAACCTTAAAAGAGAGCAAATAAATCCCTTGAAGCTGCCTATCCTACAGTAAGAACCTTTCATTTGTATGCCTGTTATCTCAGCTATCTTTATCATGGTAGTTTACAATGAGGCCACAAGCAAAAAAAAAAAAAAAAAAGCTTTTTGTATGCTGTAAAGCAATGGGATTTTAAAATAGCAAACTGTAATGTAGATTTTAGAAGAAAACAAAAAGAAAGTCATCTATAGATCCAGCAGCATATGATCAAGAATCTCCATAGACATCCTCTTACATTCTATCTGTTCTGTTTCAAAGTTCTCTTCAAAGGTTGAAGAACATTGAACTGGTCTAAATATTTTCTCAGGTTAGAGGTGTGTAGAGAAGTCAGGGAGCTGTTTAGATCCCATACATCACCCATCCTGCCTTTGTTCAACATTTTAAGATTTCTTTCAAGATCCAGATTTCCCAATTTCCAGAAAAACCAGCCGCAAAAATGATGGAATTATAGGAAGGAGGATCCATTGTCAGAGGTTTCTCTTCCAGTCTCATAAGAGGCAATCTGAGGAACCCCATCATCCTAAAATATTGTAAACAAAGTTATAGGGTTGTACTCTGAAGTTTGTTTCAGATTTTAGGATACTAGTTTTTAATCTGACTGACCATGATATTAAGGATAAGATGCTTCTGATAAGTCAGAAATGCATATTAGTAATTGCTTTGGCTGTTTTTATTATTCTGATTCTTTATCAACTTCTGACCCAATTTCAATATTACTTCTTAAAAGGCTAAATGCCTTAAGATTAGTTGTTTCATTGTTCCAGTCTAATGCAACTTCTAAGAATAATAACAGAATGATTTGTTTTTTTTAAAATACATTGCAGCCTTAAAAAAAATGTTGCAATATGTCATGGATGCAGCTTCCCCAAGTGTCTGCAGATAGTTTTCCCATGAATAAAATTTTGGAAACCCAAAATGAAAATGAACCATTACTTAGCCATTTAGCAGGAATGTGATGTGGTTGATGATACTTGAAATCTAAGACACGTTAAGAAAGGGAAACAATTTTCCAGATCACTTGCATCAAATAGCGAGTGCCGGAATATAAAGAGTAAGATGGAGCATGTGAGAGGAAAAGAGGCATTCCTGCCATCCAATACAACAGCAATATGACATTCTATTGGCTAAGGCAAAGAGCACTGATCGTGTACTTTGCAATCCAAAACCCTTAACCTGCTTCATTTGTGTTCAGTTTTATGTTGTATATGTTAATTATAGTTATGACCTCCCCCACTTTTGATGAAAGACATGAAACAGAAGTAATTCTCATATATAAAACAGCAATTTAGCTTGTTCTCATTTTCAAGTCATGTTGCTACTACATACAGTCTCTTCTATGCAACCTTGAGCCAATCATGAATGTAAGGTTTGCACATCTTTAGTTAGTTATACCATAGATGAACTGCAGGCAGTTCTTGATCAAAAGTCAAAAGCCCTCCCTAATCAGTTTAACACTCTGGAAATCCCAAGAATGGGAAAGAAATGAGATAGGGAGGAGGAGGAGGAAAGGAAGGGCTAAAATCCTGCTTTTTTGTTTTGTTTTTGCTATAGCCCTGTCAGCATTACAAGCTTCCCCAATATGTTACTCTCAAAGAAATATAGGAGAGGAATCAAGCAGCACACTCTCATTTCCCTCAAAAGAAAAACAGGAGATGAATCAAGCACAACTTGTGACACTCCAGATATTGCCAAAATACAAAGTTCAGCATTACTCACCAACAATCATGCTTCCCATAGATTCAGGAAGTTGCAAATTAGCAACATTTGGCAGGTTGTAAGTGGATTATCCCTGCCTTAAGAGATGCCTAAATAGATTCAGTGATGGATCAAGAATATATCTCTAATCATAATTATCCATTTTCCATTCTTATTTATTTCTGTGATTCTCCTGATCCCTTATGGCAGGGGCGCCAAACTCATGTCATCATGGCAGCATCACATGATGTATCGGGACTTTTTCCCCCTTTGCTAAAGTGGGTGTAGGCATGGCCAGCACGTGACACATCTGGCCCATGGGCCATGAATTTGACACCCCTGTCTTATGGCATCACCTTCTTTACATATCACCTTCTTCATCTTCTAAAAGAGCCACTGATTTTCTTTTAAAAAATGAAAACCTTGCACAATACTTTGTTTTAATTGTGGTTTGTTGAATAAACCAGAAATAAATAAATTAATCTAATGAATTCCCATTGCTTGTTTGTAATTTCCTGTTCAAATCCTGAAGGGCTTGTTTTTTCTTTTTAGTTGAACTGCCCTTTCATTCTGTGAATTTGCTAGAGGATGGTCTGGAGTATTAAATCAATCCAGGAATAAGCCAGGGAACTAGCAAAATACAAGGGCAAAAATTACTTCAAAGGTAAAGGGACAATGATGTAGAACTCCTTAAAACAGATACATCCTTTGCTGGGATCTCACTGTTGTCCATCATCTCAACAAATTTTCATTTGGGTAAAAGAGTTGCAGAGAAGTGCATGCACACACTTTGGCTTTTGGATTCAAGCATTGAACATTCCTTACAGATTATACAGATCCATTCACCCTGAATCAGGCCACCAAAAATTGTACCAAATGATATTAAAACAAGCTATACTCAGTGACCTTATTCTCACATAATGCTAAATCAAAACCAAATTGTCCTATAGTTGACAGCAGTGTATGAATTAATATCTTAACTGTTTTTCTGCCAAAAGCTAAAGACATCTGTGTATCTGATGTACTTCTGTATCTTTTATATTAGTTTTGGGAATATTTTTTTCCATTCATCATGTTAAAATAGTAGTTTCAGGGAGTCTTGTAGCTCGTTGAATAACTTGATTAAAGATCTGGCAAACCTATAAATGGAGAGGGGAAAATATGGGTGGCTCCCACCTTTTATCTAACAATTCTGTCATTACATACCAATTCATTTAAGCAATATGAAAATATCAAGTTCTGAATTTATGAAGCTCACAGGGAAATAAGGTAGCCAAGGGATGGCAGCACCATGGATAGCTCCAAACAAGCCACTTGCTCTACTTTATGTAACAAGAATCATAAATAGATTAACACTTTTATATCTTGACACCAGAGATACAGTGGCTCAGTGGCTTCGTGACACTGGAGATGGTCTTTACTCCAGCTACTTATTTCTTTAATTAGAAAATTTATATTACTACCTATATTCACACTGGGTAACTCAAGGTGGTTTACAAGGATATAAAAACACTATATAAAAAAATTTAAAAGAATAAAAAGAAAAATAATAAAATAAGTCCTGGCATTGTATGTCGGGGTAAGCTCCTATCACTTGCATCAGCTTCTGTCTACCTAACAATTTGAAAGTATGTTCTATGCAAGTAGATAAGTAGGTACCACTTTGGTAGGGAGACAAGTTGGGGCTCTGTGCAGGCTGTCAGATTCCTGCCAGTTCTGAATCTTCCTGGCTGGGACACCCATTCGAGAGGCAGCTCCAGGAAGGGAAGTAGCTTTAGATGATGCTGCAGGATGAGCTGCTCCTCTTTCTTTCTGGGGTGAAGCCAGCTTACTCTTCTATGGTGCATCTTTGGAAGTGAAAGACCATGTCCTTCAACAGAGCTGGTAAATTGGCAGCCAATCTATTACTCTGCGATAGCATTGTGGTCTCCTGGCTAATGTAACAACACCAATCAATCATTATCATCACCATCATCATCATCATCTTGACACCCAAACCTTCATTTCAATTCTTCCTCTTCCAATTTCTGCCTGGGGTTTTGAGATAGCCTGTGTTGAGAGTCCACAATGTGTAGATTGTGCTGCTCTTGAAGGTGGAGGTGCTGGCTCTTAATTTTGGAGTAAAGCTTGTCTATGAAGAATCTATAGAATTTCTGGTTGAACTCAAGAGATCTCCACTTTTGCAGTGATACACCACCAGCATTACTGGGTCCTTGCATTTATGTTCAAGCCATTGCTGGACTCCAAGGCCTTAATAACTTCCCCCTCTCACCCAGCCCAAAATTTGACCCCAAATTTACAAAATAAAATTACAGGTGTGCAAATTAATATCTACCCAACTGGAATTTTAAATGATATGAACAGTTAAGGCAAGCTTGATTACAATCTGTAGCCCCAAAAGGCCAGTATGTTTGAGAACAATATTACAATTCATTTACTTCATAAAACTAATACAGATAAGTTTATTATACAGAAATGCAAAATAATGTTTAGGAAAATATTTGGGGGTGGGATTTCTTTAGGAGATCTGATGCAAATTTAATTGATCAACATTAAATTATGTATCAACAAAAATCTAGTCCTATATATCAAGGAGACTTCATGCATTAAATCAACTACCTTTCAGTTTTTAAAGATAATATGCTCTTCTAGGATATGGATAAAATATATTTTCCAAACAGACTTTATTTTAAAAAAGACCACTGGCTTTTAGTAACCAAAAACTTCATCCTGAAATTGGAACATGGAACATCAAATATTAATTGGTGTTCATGTTCCAATTTCAGGCTGAAGTCTTTGGTTACTAGAATATCCTGACCCAAATATTAGCTAGGTCGGGATATCAATAAATGTGGATTATTTCATTTGAACTTGAAATTCATTAAAATTCAAATGCAGCTATTAAGTATTATAAATGCATTCAATATTTCCAACATATTTTTCTTCTCTCTTTTTTTTCTTGATGTACACAAGAAATACAAACCATAGAGTCCGCTTTTGGATAGTGCTGTAAGGGTCATGCCCAAAGATTTGGGTGGATGAAATGTGATCCCTTGAATACAAGCTGTGTATTTCTGAAACCAAAAAAAACTTCTTGCATATTTTCTCCAGTTCTTAATGACATTTGATATAATATGAGAACAGAGATTATGGCACAGTAAGGGGTTTTACAAAAAGTTGTTTGAAACCTGCTGACAATGCAAGCTTTTCCTGTACTTTATAATATATTGACATTTATGTCAGCTAAATTAGATCCCTATGCATTCTCTTTAAGCTTGCTTTCATTGTAGCTGACATAACACAGAAGTAGGGCTCTTGGGTTATGATAGTTTTGCATAAATTGTTGCTGACAAGAAGCCAGGGATTTGATGAAAGAATCTTAATGTTCCTTTAATGACTGGGGATGTTTTCTGAATGGGCAATCGACTACATGTTGGGTCTTTTATCAAAGCTCAGATCAGGTCTTGGAGTGGTGGTGAAAAGAGAAAGAAACAGGCTGTCTGTCACTGAAATCTGTTGGAAAGAAATCAGGGGTTTTTAAGTAAGATGTGGGGTACAATCTTTGAGGGCTGGAGATTTGCTTTTTACTGTAGAAACATTCGTTTGACTGCCTTGATGTTTTTCAACAAACATCTATTAGAACTGTGTATCCAACTTCACCAAGTTCAGAACTGTGATTTAGATAAACAATATCAAACCAGGCACTGCTAAAACAATGTTGGTTCAATTTGGTTTAGTTCCAAAATTAAACAACTTGGCAGAGAAGGGAAGAGAAAAGCAGTAGGAAACCAAGAAGTATTCTGGAAAGCCATGGATGTTTTCTCTGAGCTAAAATGGGAGACATGCAGCACAATATGAATCTAGTTAGTAAATATCCAGGAGCATTGAACTGGATCTATAGAACTACCAGGCTCTAAAGTCAGGAAGTGGAGTTGCTGGAGCAGGTTAAAAAGAATCTGAAGGTAAGAAGACTGTCATGCATTCTAGGAAAATTAAAATTATTGAAGCCACATTGGACCGCTAATGGGCCCAGTTGGGCTTTTAGAGAGCCCACAGTAACTCTGCTTTTTCTTGGAGCTTGTCTGAAGTAAGATACAAAGCACACACAATGTGCCTCCACCTGAAGTAGGATACAAAGTACACATAGAATGTGCCTCCATCTTCTGATCAAAGCTAAGAAATGAGAAGACTGGGTTATTCACCAAGCATTGTTTTCTGGTAGCTACACTCCACCTTGGACCTGCTGGCCACGCTACTTTGAATTCTCAGAATCAGTAATGGGGATTCATTCTGGAATGATAAGAAAAAGGACAGTGCAAACTTAATAGATTGATATTAAATTATGTATCAACAAAAATCTACTCCCATACATCAAGGAGACTTCATGCACTAAATCAGCTGCATTTCAGGTTTTAAAGATTATATAGGAGATGGATAAAATATAGCTTTCACAGAAAGATTGCCCTCAAGGGAAACAATTGGTTGGTTATCTGTTTCAGGGTTATGTCAGGCTCAGGTGCCAGCTGGTCTTGAAAGGGTAAATTCTAGACAATCAATATAAAACAAGTCCCCACTGATGTCAACTTTATTTGATTTATACATGGATAGGTCAGCAGCCAATGAGAGTGAAAAAAAAGACAAATGTTCACAATAGCCAGAATTTCATGTCATTCCCCAAGCACAGAGAAATTATGCCTCTTTTGTCTAATGTTTGCTAATTGTGTCCTAGGAGAAAAATAATAAATTCCTTGCATGCTGGAGCAGATGACTTAATTGAAATGAATGAAAATTAGCTGCTCCTCTTAATAAAGTGGCTTCAAGGGATGGCACAATGTTTCCTAGTTCACATTCATCTTGTTCCAATAGTACGTTGAAAAAGTACCCAGGGAGTTCACTGATCAAAGCAAGGGGGAAACATGATTTGTAAACCTTAGTATTCAGGAGCCATAATTGCATACTCTGAATGGACAACATAAGTTCTGAACATTTCTTAAATCTTATAATGTCATTAAAATATACAGTATGAAGAGATGTTTTTATTGCAGTATTTTATAGGATGTTACTGTATGTGCAAATAAATGGAGGAGCTGATTTGGGATATTCTTTGCATAATGACCATCATCTTCCAGTGATGCTGGGAAAATAGCATTGTTGGCAATGTTGCCAAGTTACTAGAAATGTTCTCTCCAAGGAGTTTGCATTTATAATATCTCAGAATTTCCAACAATTTATTTCACATGGCTTGACTTGGCAAACAATTTGGACAATATACACAATTCCCTATTCTGATAGGGAAGAATTCATATACGTGGGTATTCTCTGCAATATCTGGAAAATGTACCCATTCCCCATTCTCCAGTATCTACATGTGTGATTCCGAAAGAAATATCCAAAGAGTATAATGATCAACCAATATTTATTAGAAGACCAATCTATCCTCAAATGACTCAGATAGATAAGGCTCTGACATCTTTACAAATTGCTGTGGATAAATAAATGAGCCATGGCTAGCATTTGGTTCTCCATTTTTTAAAATTTATTTGCACTTTGATTTATTGTAAGAAAGAACTTCACATTCTTAAAGAAAGCAAGTCAAATTAGGTCCAAGTCATATCAAATATTGTTCCAAGACTTATGATTGAAGAATTTCTATGGGAGCAGCTCTGTAGTTTGAATGAGCATAATACAAGCCCTTCCAGGGTAAACTAAGTCCATTAATTATAGATCATTCTGTTTTCCATAGTGGCTAGCTATCTGTTTTCAGAAAATCCAGACAGGTCATGGGAACAATGGCATTTAGTGGCACACTTCCTCAAACTCAGAATGATGATATTGAGTACAAACTCAAGGTAAACTTCTCCAAACTTGATTGCAGAAAATACGACTTCAGCAACAGAGTGGTCAATGCCTGAAATGCCCTACCAGACTCCATTGTTATAGCCTCAACCCCTCACAGCTTCAATGTCAAACTGTCTACCATGGACCTCACCCCATTCTTAAGAGGTCCTTAAAGGGGGTGTGCATAAGCGCACCAGCATATCTACCCTCTCTGTCTTACTATCCTCATTTATCTGTGTTTACTTCCTTTGTTCTTGTTTAAGTTCATGCTTCTACTTGTTATCTTGTACATGTTTGACAAATAAATAAATAAATAAAAATTTAAAAGTATCATTGGTAAAGGCATGGCAAGACAGATCCTTGGCTTGCTATTCTTGTCTTCCAGCATTATCCAGCTACCTAGATGCAGGAAGTTTTTAATTATGATGTATTGGTAATTCAAAGAACCTTATGTGTACATTATAAGGGCATAGTAAGGAGATATCTCTTTTCTCAGTCTAAAGATCTTTCTAAAGCTGAAGTGAGCAATTTAATTGTTGCTCTCCTTATCCTCTCCTTATCCTCTCGATTTAATTGTTGCTCTCCTTGTCAAACTTATATGCAATCCAAACTCTACACAGATTACAACAAAATAAAAGCACAGAGAATCAGTTGTCTTTCACTGCATAGTAGCTGGCTTAAAGACTGAGTGATGGCTTTTTCAGCCCCCCATATGCCTATGCTTACTCTGTTGTTTGATTAAGACTTGCCACAAACCCTAAAAATAATTTTTAAAAAGTTGGTTTCAACATGTAAGAAACAAGAAAAAAAAAAGTCAAGGAAATGATCAGTCTACTAATGGGAAAATATTGCAAGGAGGTGATTGGTAGCAGGGGAAAAAGCAGTACTGCTTAATTCGTTCTTCTTTGCATCTGTTGTGATGCCAAGGTGAGGTGGGGGATAGTCCAACCTATCCAAAGCCTAGGAGGAGATAGAAGCACCACAGGAGACAGAATAGGAAGGCAAGTCAAAATGGGCAAAAAATATGGTACCCACTCTAGATGAGTTCAAATTACAAGGATCAGATGGATTACATCCCAGGTTCTGAAGGAGCTGGCAGACATGACCTCAGAACCACTGAAGAGAATCTTTCAAAGCTCCTGGAGCGCAGGGAAACTGTCAGAGGACTGGAAAAGAGGCTGATATAGTTCCAGTCTACAAAAAAAAGGGGGAAAGTAGATCTAGGAAATGACAGACCAATCATTCTGACATCAATAACTTGGGGGTGGGGTTAGGTCATGAAAAAGATAATCAAGGAGTACATTTGTGAGCACCTAGAAATGACCAAGATGATTACTAGAGACATGTATTTGTCAAAAATAGATCATGCTAGATAAACCTTATTGACTTCTTTGACAAAGTGACTAAATCAGGGGTACCCAAACTTGGCAACTTTAAGACTTGTAGACTAATCAGAAAGCTGCATTTGATTCTCTGTAATGGGTAAAACTCTCACCTCTGCACAGTTGCCAAAGGATAGGATTTAGATTGCTCCCTGTATTTACCAGAAGTTCAGTTTAAGGGAATATTTACCCTTTCAAATAAATGAACAAGCTCAGAGATCCCGATTAATAGCTTCCGGCCACGGCTGGGATTCTACAGGTTTGCACCTATTCGCTAGAACCAGTTGTTAAGCAGTTTGGAGAACTGGTTGTTAGAAGAAATTACTGGCCTAATCCTGTAAGGAAGGCAGGAAGGAAACATTCTGGTGTTGCTTACAGAAACTGCCTCTCTGTTAACCCTTATTACATTCTTGGCAGGACTAGACTTCCTGTCTCAGGAACATCTCTGGAGTTTTTTTCCCCCTCCTTTGCTTGTGTGGAGTGACCATTCAAAGTTACAATGACACTGAAAAAAGCGACTTACGACCATTTTCCACACTTACGACTGTTGCAGCATCCCTACCGTCATGAGAGGCCAGGCAAGGAGATGCGTGCCTCGAGGTGAGTGATGTTGAGTTGGCCATGCCCAGCCAGTCACATGACCACCAAGCCACGCCCACCAACCAAGCCACGCCCACAGAACTGGTTGTTAAAAAAATTGAATCCCATCCCTGCTTCTGGCTTTAAAACTGTAAAGTTCAGGGCAAAGCTATTAGCAAGCTATTTCACAGGCTTTTAAAATTTGCATCTATTTCCTTTCCTCCCCCCACCCTGAACCAATAGGCACTGATTCATAATTAAGAGCCTTCACTGTTTTTTCCTTATGTCTTCTCCCAGTGTTTTCAAGAACATGGTTGGTGAAATTTCCCAAAGGCTTGAAATCTTTGCAAAAGTTTACGGTGTACTTCATGTAAAATCAATTATTAACAGAAGTAATATTGCAAGCATAGATCAGCTCCTGTGGTTCAAAGCAGAGTGGTTTTAGGCATTGTTTCCCTTCTTTTCTTTTTGCTCTGCTCTTCATATGCATATTTAATCAGATGACATTAACATTAATTATTGCCTCGCATTAGCAGGAGGCAAAGGATTAGTTCTCTTTTTGGGGATATGCTTTAATGACTTCATTGCAGAAATGTTGCTTTCCGAGCTGCCTCCGGCTTTGCTACAATCACTTTGCATATTTATTCTTTGATAAAAGGAGTTGACTGAATACATATTTTGTATTATACCTTGAAGATTTCAAGGCGGGTTTAAAAGGATCATTAATTATTTGGCTCCTTCCTTCTATTCATTGGGCTTTTTCTTTGCCTTTCAAGTTTGTTAAGATTGTCATGGTATTGTATGGATAAAATTAGGGAGCCTTTTTTTTTTTGTCCAAGAATAGGTAGGATTTAAATGCAATTAAAAAGAAAATAGAAACATTCAACTATTCAGAAATAACAGTGCTATTTCTGGTTTATGTCCCTTCAAATTTGATGACCTTAATCTGATGCAGTTCACCAAGAAATCAAACGAGTTTACTTTTCACTGGGATTTTTCTGGCCCTCCAATCTTTACGACACTGGCATGTTTGTAACTTTAAAGTCACTCAAATAATATTTGTTGCTGCTAGCCTAATGTCAAAATTAAATACGTGGCTCTAAATTTTGTAAATGGCTTTCCTTCTTAACGATGAATGAAAATGGTTCTCAGCTTGAATATTAAACAAAGCTTAATTAAGTTTTTCAGAAATGCTTACTCTATTATGCAGAGCAGTGGGCACCTAATTAAAAAAAAATAGTTGCTCTCTTAAGTGTGCGGTTACAATCTTTTCCCATGATTGCAAAGAATAAGATGCAGTTATTTGGGCCACTTAGTAACTTAATCCTGTGATGTTTTTTTTTTTCATATATGCAGAAATGAATAAAAGTCAGGAACTCTTATAGGGACTATTAACAGGCTTCTTTCTGTACTGTTTACTTATTGGTTAGATCCACACAGTATGTTTAAATGTGCTTAAGGGATTAAAATATGTTTAGGATTTGCTCAATATGCTCAATCATAATCTAATCAAATTGTCTGGGTTTAAGAAAACACATTATCCATGCTACCTTGTCATCCTATCATCAAAATGGGAGCCAATTATTTCTGGGAGGTAAAAATGGCTGATATTGCATTCTAATAATTTTTTATTCAACATTAAAGTAAATTTGAGATGCATTTTTCCTGCTTTACTCCAAAATATATTGCTTCATGTTACAGTTGTCTTGAATGCTCCTCTTTGTTTGGGGAAAAGGCTTTTCAGGTAATTAACTACTTTGCAAAACAAAGAATGTCTCTTCACCCAAGCCAGTGCTTACTAGGCACTCTAATAGCCTCTACAACCTACTCTGAAAAGTACTGCTGAAATACTAACAGATTAACAGAGTTGGAAGGTACCTTGTAGGTCATCTAGTACAGACCTCTGAGGTCCCTTCTAAATCTATTATTCTATGTTGTATAAAAAAATTACAATATTTTAGTGTGGGTGGCAGTCACATAGACCAAAGCTCCATAGTACAGGATCTTAATTTTAATACTTGTCATAGGGCCAGATTAAGGCTAAGTGAGGCTCTAAGCACAGTACCAGTAATTGTGCCCTTTGATAGAAGCGAAAGCCTCACACCATGACACAGAAACAAACATTGCATCTGACAATACCTTCAAACCAAGCTCGAATCTTTTGTTACTCACCGTGCAAAAAATATTATTATTTTAAGAACACAGATTAAAGTCAGAGCATGGCAAATTAGGACAATGGCAGATAATTTAGCTAAAATCAAGTGTGGCAGTGAAAAAGTTAAGGACATGATGGCTAGGCGAAATAACGATAGTGTCTCTTCCCTTGGTGCCTTAAGATGGTGGCTTATTTCGCTTAATGGTTCATCAAGGGCTGATCCATCATCCGGGATTACTGAAGACAATGTATCTAACTTGCCAGGAAAAATCATATGCGCGACCTCAAATTTCTCCTCTCTTAAGGAGAAACTGAAAAGGGATGTGGTGGCTCAGTGGCTAAGATGCTGAGCTTGTCAATCAGAAAGGTCAGCAGTTTGGCAGTTTGAATCCCTAGTGCCGCATAACATAGCTCCTGTTACTTGTCCCAGCTTCTGCCAACCAAGCAGTTCGAAAGCATGTAAAAATGCAAGTAGAAAAATAGGGACCACTTTGGTGGGAAGGTAACAAGTACTCTGTGCGCCTTTGGCATTTAGTCATGCCGACCACAGAGATGTCTTTGGACAGCACTGGTTCTTCGGCTTTATAACAAAGATGAACACCTCCCCTAGAGCCGGAAATGACTATATGTGAGGGGAACCTTTTTAAGGAGAAATTGATGTGTCTTGCGAAAAGGTGCATAGAGGATGAAACAAGAAATAAATCAAAATTTAAAGATATGTCCCTGATTTCTCCCCTGCGTCCAACACAAACTCATGTTTGTGTCTATTACAAGACCGGGAGATCTTTTGAGTGACCCTTCCTTGGATTTAAAATTCTCTCAGAAGAACTTTACATGGCATCGATTTCATCATTCTTTCAGTGCTTGTCTAAGGCTTTCCAGCTCTCCCCAGTTCTTTAATTATTTAAAATGTTCATCATCCCTGTGATTTTATTAATGTTTTTTAGCATCAACATTTGCAATCTCTTTTTTAGCTCTTAAAATTTATACTTCTATCTTTTACTGTTCTGACCTTCTTCTTTTTTTCGGTGCTGAGTTGGATTTTTCAAATTGGGTCGATGGTGATTTTAACAAATCTGGCACCACACTTAAAGCGATTTATTTAGGGAAGTGCTAAATAAATATAAATATATAAGTAAATGAAGATTGTGTGATCTTTGTGAAATATTCAATGAAAGAAAAATCAGAAGAAACCCCTGGTAATCATAAAACATGTAAATATTGCATTCTTGCAGAGCATGCATTATGATCTATGGCATAATTAATTCCTCTGGGCACAGCACTTACTGCTAAAATGCATTTGATCTTCTGTGATATTTTTTAGAAACTTTTGATTTTTTTTTTCCTTTTACCCTGTTTTTCCCCCTTTCCTATTGTGTTCCATGCAGACAGATGGATAATTCCAATGTAGTGGTTTGGGGGGGGGGGGGTTTGCTGCTGCTCTTTTATGCAAGTAAATCAGTTCTTTCTATGTGAGACTGTAATAACGCCTCAAAAAGTGCCACCTGTAATTATTGAAATTGCAGAACTTTCCATAATTGCTGTAATTACATGCATTGTAGGGCACCCAAAGTGTTCTATTTTCAAGCAGGTTGATTGACACGGGAACTTTGTCACTCAGTAAATGCTTGCTGAGTTGCCCAGCTAAGCTTTAGTAAGATTCTCTGAAGCGGGCCACTGAACGAGAGCAATAGGCCAAAAATTGGCCTCTGAGCCACCAATTTTATGCTGTCTTTTCAGCAAGGAAAAGAAACCAGCAGTAAAAAAGAAAGAAAGAAAAAGTTGTAGGATAGCTATTTGAAACTCAAATTGAGCCTACCGTTAGCCGTATGATCATAATGGCTCAAGGAAAGGAGTAGGAAAGCTGGATGCTATGTGCATCCAGCGAAGTATTTAGAAGTATTAATCGCATCTGGGTTTCTGCAGATTAGGTGGCCTTTAGCAAAATATTTCTCATTTCTGTGCTAGGGGATTATGAGACAAGAGATTCTAAATCTCTGATAGAATTGGAATTAGATAGCAACCCAGAATTGGTTATTCTTATCTAAACTCAGAGAACACAAATAAAGGAGGGAGGGAGGGAGAAGGGAAGGAGGGAGGAAGGAAGGAAGAAAGGAAAGGAGAAAGCAAAAGAGGAGAAAATAAAAGTTGAAGATATTTACAGGCAAATGGAAGTGGAAAAGAATTTTGGAAAGAAGGACTAAGCGAAGGAACTAATAAGAAGAAAAATGGTAAGAGGAGAAGGAAAGGAGAGGAATAGTAAATCCTAGAGTTGGAATAGGAAAGGATAAAAAGATACACTTAGCAAAGAAATGTAGAAGGATGGAAATTTAAACTTATTGTGGGATCTCAAACAATCTGGCCAAATCTTGGCCTTTATATAATTATTTTGCTTTGATAGTGTCAGACCGTTTAAACTTTGTTCTGTCCCTAATTAGCATTCTTGAGATCCCCGCGCTTTGATTGGCCAAAGTGCGGGGCACTCTGATTGGTCAGGCGAGCCGCGCCGATTGGCTTGCTAATAATCTCCCGTGATTGGTCCATTCGAATCGCGGGAGATTCAAAGCGGTGCCATTGGCCGCGGCCGCTGCGGCTAAAGGAATAAAAGCCACGAGCTTTTTCCTTTGCGCCAGTTCGGTTCCAACTTTAAATAAAAGAGCATGATTTGAAGTCACCGACTCCTGGCATCATTTCGCGGACACAACAAACTTCTTTTCTGCTCGTTGGGAATTCAGTATAATGGATTAAGTAGAACCTCATTCAAGGCACATACATGTAGTGTATTGCAGATCAGGGTAGATGTGTTTGATTAGGAAAAGGAAGTAAACAATGAATGAATTAATGAATTCTTTATTGCCAAGTGTGATTAGACACACAAGGAATTTTTCTTGGTGCATATTAAAAAATCATACATAAGTACTGAAAAACTACAGCACTAGTTTTCAGACTTGACAACTTTAAGATATCTGGACTTCAACAAGCTAGCAAGGGGATTCTGGGAGTTGAAATCCAAACATCTTAAAGTTGCCACATTTAAAAAACATTGAATTAAAGCAAGTAGGTTAAACCCTGGTAAGATGTTTCTAAAGCCAGAACAATTTTGCCTATGCAGGTAGAAGTATAATAACAGGTCTGTGTGATAAACTAGATTTAAATATGTTTCCTTTTATTTGCCTCATTCCTTAATTTACTTTGTATATTAATATTTCTTAAGTACTGACTTATTGATATACAGAGAACAGATATTCTTCCCTTGAGAGAGCTATTCATAAAACAAAATTGTTCAAATATAGCTTATAAACGCTAGTCTAGATGGAATTTATTTTGTTGGATGAGCAAGTCTAGGCTTGATGAAATCCGGAATAAACTTCCTCATCAGAGCTGGCCGAAGAACACTCACATTGTACATGTAAATACATGTGAAAAATATGGTAAACACTCCATGGGTGATGCCCAAATGTTAATTGGGGCTATTATTTGCTCCTTGGCATCATCAAACATATCAAAATGAATAAATGGAGAAGAAAATGAATATAACTGAGGAAGAAGTAACATGAATAAAGTTACTTAGTTCTTCAATGGAGGGATTGAAACATTCCTTTTCAGATGGTTCTCAACAGTACTTAAGGGATCTCTTTTGAGAACATTCCCCCAAACTGCTGTTTGCCAACCCTCCATGTTTACTATTAGAAATTAAATCCAAATTTTAAATGAAAAGGGTGAACTCAAATCTATGCAAAAATTAGAGGAGCAAGAGATTAAGATGAATTGGTATACAGATATGCAAATACATTCTAGGTATGATAAAGATTGTAAAACAGATGGATTTTAGAATGAACTCACAGAATTGGATGAAATTCTAACAGGTACTGATGAGAAAATGATGAAGAAAATTTATGATTATTTACTTGGAATTAAATTGGAGGAAAGGCAAGTTAAAGAAACAATGATTGCCTGGGGAAGAAATTTTGGATATGGGATAGATTTAGATAAATGGCAAAAAGTATGGTCTCGAATTATAAATGAATAATGTTGATAGTGTATAAAGAGAACTTGTATAAGATGTTTTACAGGTGGCACTTACCCCCAGCACGAACAGCAAAGATGTTCAAGAATAAATTGGAGAATTGTTGGAAGTGTTATGAACTAAGAAAACGCTTAAATAAAGTTTATCAAAACCTTTAGAAAATAGCAGGGTTCTAGTCCTGCACTTCTGATTGGCCGATAATAGCGATATCGGATTGGTCCATTCAGGAGAATCTGATTGGCTGTTAATGAGCCACTCTCATTGGTTAAGGGGGTTAACACTCCATATTTCTTATTGGTTACTAGATCAGCAGCTTGCCTATAAAAGGGCTGCTGCTGCCCTAGGTTTTTGCTCTGTTCAGAATGATTAATAAAGAGTTGAAGTTCACTGTTCACCGTCTCGTCTCCGTTCCTTGTGCCCATGCGCAGAACTTAACAGGAAGTGTCATCAGATACCTGGATCATATGGGGTGGATGTGTGTGGAAGCCAAGAGATACTAGATTAAAATTCATACATGGCTTGAAAAAATGACAAAACAGGGTTTCCGGTTTCGCGTGGCTTCGGGGCAGCAGGAATTCGCGACAGCTCGTGATTTCTGCTGTGCTAGCCGCCGAGGTACCCCCGATCCAGATGGGTCAGGGGGATATGGCTGCCCTGTAGGGACAGCTGAAGAGAGAGGGGAGTCGGACAGGGGGTTGGGGGTGTTGCAGACCCCCTCCTCCTATGGAAAAACCCCTTTTTCCCAAGGCGGTGGAGCGGCGGTCAGCAATGGCCGCCACGAAGAAGCCAGCAACCGGGTAAGATTGCGCTGGAGGAAGTAAGAAGAGTGAAAGTGCTGTCTGAGCCGGGTCAAGTAACATCTTTCAAATTTGTTGGAACTGAGCTGTTTGAATTGCTGGAGGATACATTGTATCCCTAAGAAGATTGAAAGCGGCGGAGAAGCTGTTAAAGGGAACTTTTTTTTTTCTTCACTCTCCCACCCCATGGAAACAGCAGATATGTTTGGACATATTGGACATTGAAAGTGAATTATTCTGAAAGTTGAAGCTAAGGGACAAAAGGGTTTCTGGACACTGAAAAACTTAAGAAATTGGAAAACCCTTATTAGAGGAATGGATTTCTGATTATTTAAAATTGATATTGCAAGTGGGAAGGGAGAGGAAAAAAAATTGGAGCAGAAGCTGAAAAAGGAGGAGATTGCCTAGAATCCCAAAGAAAGGTATATGGTAATTGGACCTCTTTGATTAAACATTAACCCCAGAAAGAGAAAGAGAAGAAGGAAGAAAAGTATTAATTTTTGGAATTTTTTTTTTTGAATTATTTTTGATTAAAAATATTGTGGTTGTTTTGGGAAGTTTCTTTTTTCATGATGGCATCGCTTGTGGATGAACTAAAGACTGAATATCAAAAATATAAAAAGGAAGATACTTTGGGCACTTTGTTTCAATTCTTAGAAATGGCGTTATGTACTTATGAAAAATTGACTACGCAGCAGAAGGACTGGGACAAAGAAGAAGAGGAAGAAGAAGCCATCTTTGATGAACAATGGGTTCTTTCCGGGGAGGAGGAGAAAAAGGATAAGAAAAAGGGGATTTTAAGAATTATAAAAACAACCAAAGAAGAGAAAAATGAGCGGAAAGGTGGAGGCAAGGTTAGAAAGCAAAGGAAAGGGAGTAAGAAAAGGGAGGAGGAAAGACAAAGGGGTAAAAAGGGCAAGGAGAAGAATAAGCAAGAGAGAAAGGGAGGGAGGAGAAGCCTCAATGGGGGGAAGCAAGATCTAAAGAAAAAAAGTTTATTCAGAGACAATAGGTGAATTTAATTTAGGATAAAAGAGGGATTCTGGAGGGTACATAAGATTGTGTTTTTATATGTGTATTTAGAGTATAAAATTCATTGTGTAGTTTTAGAATTTATTAAACAGAATCCCAAGAAAAATTGTCATATGAAGTATTTTTAAGTTAGGGTAATGAGTTATAGACGTTACTCCAATTGGTGTATAGGAGAAGTATAATAAAAGAAAAAAGATGAATGGATAGTTGGAAATAGAACAGACAAAGAATATTTTTGAAAATGGTAATAAGATATGAAAGGATATATAAAGGTTTTGTTATTTTTTTTTTTTTTTGGATTTTGTATATTGAAAAAAGGCAAAAAAAAATTTTTAATTAATAAATAATTTGGATGAAAAGGAGAAGTTGGGATAAGATATGAAGTTAAATAGATAAAGTATTGATACTATAATTTGGAATTGTTATGTTCTATTGGTTTTCTTCTTTTATTATTTTTTCTTAGAAAAGAACTTATAAGCTGTTATGCCTTGTGCATTGTTTATATAAAATTGATAAAAATGGTTTATATATATATATAAAAAAGAAAATGATAATAAGATATGGAAGGATATATAAAGTGAATATGATGTTTGAATTTGTGTCTGTGTGAAGAGTTTCAACCCGGGATCAGACAACCTTCAGAAAAGATCTTTTAGTTTTGTTTATGTTTTATTGTGTTTTCTGTAAAATTAATAAAATTTGTTTAAAAAAAAAAAATGACAAAACAGCATATAGATTTGAAACCAGAGGTATTTTATGGCCTTTCTTGCTACAGTGGTTAAGTTAGTCCCAGGGCTGTTAAGTAAATCTGCCTTTGCTTGTCAGAAGGTAGCAAAAGGTGATCACACGATCCCAGGACACTGCAACCATCATAAATATGAGTCAGTTGCCAAGCATCTGAATTATGATCATGTGACCATAGGGATGCCACAATGGCCGTAAGTGTGAAAAACAGACATAACTCACTTTTTTCAGTGCCGTTGTAACGTTGAACAGTCATTAAAAAAAAACTGTTGTTAAGTCCAGGATTACCTGTAATGCTGGAATATGGGTGCTGGGCAATGGTGGGGTTCAAAAAATTTTTACTACCGGTTCTGTGGGCATGGCTTGGAGAAGGATACTGTAAAATCTCCAGTCAGAGGTGGTATTTGCCGGTTCTCTGAAGTACTCAAAATTTCCGCTACCGGTTCTCCAGAACTGGTTAGAACCTACAGAATACCACCTCTGGTGTTGGGGAAACCACCACTAGTAAAAATAAGGCTGCTGTTTGTTTCCCACAAAAACATTTAGCAGCAGTGCTTGGATTTTTTGGAGATTAAGGAAACCCAGATGGTACAAGCTACTCATGCATGGAAGAAGGAAAGGGAAGGCATTTAAAAAAATTAAAAGATAAAGGCATCCTGGGACACTATTCAGCACAAACTTTCCCCAAGATACTGAGCTACACCTGAGACAGTGGTGGTATTCAACAGGTTCTGACCAGTTCTGGAGAACCGGTAGCAGAAATTTTGAGTACATCAGAGAACTGGCAAATATCACCTCTGACTGGCCCCTGCCCCCATCTATTCTCTGCCTCCCGAGTCCTAGCTGATCGGCTGGGTCTTCTTTTGTTGCCCTGCACAGGAGAACGGAGCCGGAAAGCAGGTTAGTGGGGTGGGGACGGAATGGGGATTTTGCAGTATCCTTCCCCTGCAATGCCCACCAAGTCACATCCACCAAGTTATGCCATGCCCACCAAGCACACCTACAGAACCGGTCATAAAATTTTTTGAAACCCACCACTGATCTGAGCATGCCCAGAGCTGAAAATGGTCCTAGATTTTCTTTAACTACACATAGGTTTCTCCTTGTGGTCTTAATGATTATGCCTTGCCTAGCCCCCACATAGTAATCCCGTGGGCGAGGTAGAGAATCTGCTTCTTAATTTGCAGCATCTTCAAAGTATTTTTGTCTACCTCTCTGGTGAAGCAACAATTAGCCATGTTCCTTTACAGCATCTCCTAGCAAATACCTCTGCATCTCCAGAATACCTCTGCCCCTTATAATCACAGTTTCCACAACACTTTATTCTTGGAAGAATATTTCAGAGTTCAAATCAGGAAACGTGAACAAGGGCTAGTGCACCCTTTAAAGATCTATTCACAAATAACAATTATTTTGGGAAGTTATTCCAAAAAGTTCTGTTTTTGAAATGTTGCTAGGCAGGGGTGGGATTCAATTTTTTAACAACCAGTTCTGTGGGCATGGCTTACTTGGTGGGCATGGCTTGGTGATAATGTGACTGGCTGGGTGTGGCCAACTCAATATCACACACATTGAGGCACGCATCTCCTCGCCTGGCTTCTCATAACTGTGGGGATGCTGCAACAGTCATAAGTGTGAAAAATGGTCATAAGTCACTTTTTTCAGGGCCATTGTAACTTTGAATGGTCACTCCACACAAGCAAAGTATCAGCAAAGGAGGGGGAAAAAACTCCAGAGATGTTCCTGAAACAGGAAGTCTAGTCCTGCCAAGAATGTAATAAGGGTTAACAGAGAGGCAGTTTCTGTAAGCAACACCAGAATATTTCCTTCCTGCCTTCCTTACAGGATTAGGCCAGTAATTTCTTCTAACAAACAGTTCTCCGAACTGCTTAGAATGTTAACAACCTGTTCTAGCGAATAGGTGTGAACCTGTAGAATCCCACCCCTGCTGCTAGGCAAAATGAAAACATGAAACCCCACTCAGATCTAAACCTGAAAGAAGGGGAGACCATATTAGACATGCTAAATCCTACCAATGTAATAGTTGGAGCCACTGTGATTGTAAGGATCTAGCCCTCTTTGAGAATATGAATGTATACTTCTCATTTTAAAGTGAACGGTTGCAGGTTTTGAGCTTGGCTAGTCTAATGAAAAGAAGAACTAGGGGGGGACATGATATCCGTATTCCAGTATGGAGGGGCTGCCACAAAGAGGAAGGGTGAACTAATTTTTCAAAGCACAGGCAAGAAACAATAGATGGAAACTAATCAAGGAGAGAAGGAACCTGGAATTCAGGAGAAATTTCCTAATAGCCAGAACAATTAACCAGTAGAACTGCTTGCCTTCAGAAGTTGTGAGTGCTTCATCACTGGAGGTTTTTAAGGAAAGACTGGACAGCCACCTGTCTGAAATGGTATGGGGTCTCTGGTTTGAACAGGGGGTTGGACTACAAGATCTTTAAGGTCCCTTCCAGTGTTATTCTGATTGATTGACTGCTACCTTACTGCCTTTTAGTGTAAACATCATGAATTTCTCCAAAAACAGTGAGAAATTGAGGGGAGACTTGTGGAAGTGTTCCTTAACCCCCATGATAGAATTATAATTTTCAGGAACCTGGTTATTAAATGTATAAAGTAGATGTGTGTAGATGTGTTAAATGTAGGAGTTTTTTTTTTTCCTGGTGGGAAAGACAAGATAAAGCAGTGAAGGGATGAGGATGCAGATAGTAAGGTTGGATGACAGACACAAAGGAAGGAGCAGGAGGAGGCTGAAATTCCTCTTCAGTCAGATGTTTAATCTGAGCCAAAACAAAAAACTTCAAAGAGTTGTCAGCTTTGCTCACGACTGAGAGAAGTGTAATATCAACCCAGCTGAACGTCCTTTCTGAGCTCTGCTCAGCATTGTTCCAGTCCATCACTACAATCAACAGCAAAGATGAAGAAATATTTGATCAGTGTAATACTTGTTGAAATATGATGGGGCCAGCTGTTTCTCTTTGTGCCTCTATCTCCACCCATATGCGTGTCAGTCAAAAGAGCATGCTTCTGGAGTCAAAGGAGCAGGTAGACAAAGGCATCTACGTGCGGAGAGGATTACAATTGCAAGTGGCTGTGTGGCACATGCTATCACACTGAAGCTCTTGTGTTCAAGCCTTAGAGTATGAAGAAGAGCTGGGGGGGGGGGGTAGACAGAAATGGCAGAATTGCTCCATTCCGGCAACAGTGAGTTAGGTGACTATGGCTGTATTTCGGGAAAAATCAGCTGCCTATGTCCCTCTGAGGGGAGCATGATGTCTTAGTGATTAAAGATGCCGAGTTTGTCAGCTGGAAAGCTGAGAGTTGGGGTTTTAGACCCGAGTGCTGCACGATAGGGTGAGCTCCTGTTACTGGCTCCAGCTCCAGCCCACCTAGCAGTTCAAAAGCATGTGAATAAGAGTAGACAAATAGGTACCACCTCAGTGGGAAGGTAACAGTTTTCCGAGCACCTCGGTGTGTAGTCATGCTGGCCAGATGACCACAGAAGCATCTTCAGACAACAGCAGCTCCCTCGGCTAAGAAACGGAGATGAGTCGGACACGACTGGAAAAGGGACACTTTTACCATTTTGTTCCTCTAAATGAGACCATCACCAATCACTTGGGGAGAGGGAGTCAGAGATCCAGATGTGGCTGTGGTGCTTCTTATTCAGTGCAAAAGGGAATAGGGCAATGCAAGCATGGATAGAGCCCTGTATGGGTGCAGAACCAAAACAAAAACCAGAAGAGACAAAGAGCATGTTATTTATTTCATTCTTGACACTGGACTAAATTTTCATGTCAGGCCACAAAGGACTTCCAGCTATAGATTTACAGAAAACCCAATCACCCAATCTGATGTGCTTCAGATCAGTGGTGGGATTCAAAAAATTTTAATATTGGTTCTGTGGGCGTGGCTTGATGGGCATGGTGTGACTTGATGGGCGTGGCAGGGGAAAAAAATCTCCATTCCCTCCCCACTCCAGTAACCTGCTTTCCAGCTCCCTTCTCCTGTGCAGGGCAACAAAAGAAGACCCAGCCAATCAGCTGGGGCTGGGGAGGCAGAGAATAGATGGGGGTGGTGCCAGTCAGAGGTGGTATTTGCTGGTTCTCCAAACTACTCAAAATTTCCGCTACCAGTTCTCCAGAACTGGCCAGAACCTGCTGAATCCCACTTCTGCTTCAGATTCACATTGGCAGGAGCACAAAGCAACAACTGTCTGCAACATAGCTGTGCCTTTACCCCACATCAGCATTTTTCAAACTCAGTGACTTCCACATGTGTGGACTTCAACCCCCAGAATTCCCCAGGAAGCGTAGCCATTGCTGTGAATTCTAGGACTTGAAACTTCCCAGGGTTTGACAGTACTATATTAAAGTACAGGTAGTCCTTAAGTTACAACCATTCATTTAGCAACTGTTCAAAATTACAATGGCACTGAAAAAAGTGGCTTACAACTGATCTGCATATTTATGGCCATCACACCATCCCCACAGTCACATGATCAAAATTCAGGTGTTCAGGAACCAACCTGTTGTTACAATCGTAGGAGCATCCCAGGGTCATACAGCAATAGCAATAGACTTACATACTGCTTCACAGTGCATTACAGCCCCTCTCTAAGTGGTTTACAGAGCTGTCTTTTCCCCAACAGTTTGATTCCTCATTTTACCCAGCTTGGAAGGATGGAAGGCTGAGTCAACCTTGAGCCTGGTGAGATTTGAGGTGCCAAATTGCAGGCAGTCGGCAGGCAGCAGAAGCAACCTGCAGTACTTCACTCTAACTACTGCACCACCATGGTGCTGCCATTTGCAATCTTTGCAGTCAGCTTCCAACAAGTAAAGTCAACAGGGGAAGCCAAATTCACAATTTCACGATTCACTTAGTACAGCTGCAGGGCTGCCAACCTTGAGTGATAGTTCGGAGTGAGACACTGCGAGGGAGTGGAGCGACCAAGCCCGAGGGAGTGAAGTGACCGAGGGGGGGATGGTGTGGAAGGGGGGTGTCCCCCCTTCCACGGTAGGGAGCTTTGACAATTTTACATTTTAAATGGTGCAATCTGATGCATACTTTAGTCATGATTTGGACATATACATACATACATACATTTTAACCCATAGGCATAAGAAAAAAAATGAGGACACATATTACAAAAACACATTTTTCTTCAGTGAGGGAACTTGACTATGAAAACCAATGAGACATAGCATAGGCCTTTTAGTTTCATAAAAGGTTTGAAAAAATAATTGGGTAATTATTTGAAATGGACTGTGATGTTTCTTTGTCATATATGTATGTGTATGTGGGTATATGCGGGTATATGCGGGTATATGCGTAATGGTTATATTTTGAGAACTGAATGCAACGAAATTTTGTTTTAATGTATGCTGATTAGTGTACATTTAAAGTGACAATAGTTTTCTGTTCTGTTCTATTCCAGTTCCATTCCAATTTATTCCATTCCATTCCAGTTTCATTCCAATTCTATTCCATTCTAACTTTTGAATAGCTGATGCAGCTTGCATAAAAAGGGCAAAAGGAAAAATAAACCAGGGAACACTTCACCAATGCCCTTAGTATAATCGAAAAACAAATATATTTTTATCGGCGAGGCGAGCGGCTGCTCGGAACCACCGATCCCCTGAAAAATCACATCTAAAGCAAAATTAGAGGCAAGGAGCTACGGTTTTTGAAGGGTTAAAATTCAGATTAGTTTGCTAGAGAGGTGTGGCCGCGGGGGAAAGAGACGGGGAGGGGAGTTTCTTTCTGTTAAACTCGCTGTTCTTCGGCAAATTTGCAAGCGGATTAGCCTGCTTTAAATTGCAAATCTAAGATGAATTAGAAATAAAATTTGGGGTGGAGGGGGTCTTATTCCACAAGCGCGCCTTTATTCAAGACCGGAATTCCCATTGCAAGGAAGATCTCTCGGGCCTTTAGCGTGAGATTTCGTTTATCAGAGTGAGACAGTCAAAATTGGTTGAATTGCGTGAGTCTCACTCTGATTGCGTGAGAGTTGGCAGCACTGCAGCTGCAGTGAATCACTTAAGAACTGTCACAAGTCATTTAAAAGTGGTGGCAAAAAAAAGGTAATAAAATCAGATGTGATTCACTTACCTTGCTTAGCAAACAGAAATACTGTTCCCAATTGTGGTTGTAATTTGAGGACTACAGAGAGATGCATTCTTTTAAGGTGAATGTTGTGTATGCAATATAATTAATAAAGTGTGAGCTTGGAGTAAGTGCAGGGTTCTGGCCCTGCACTTCTGATTGGCTGTTAAGTGGCCGGACCGGATTGGCCTGTTCCGGGGAATCCGATTGGCCCTTAACAGAAAGTTCTTATTGGTTATAAAAGCTAGCGTTCCTAGCTTGTTATTGGTTAAATGTTACAAGGTTTGCCTATATAAGGCGGGTTTTACTGATATTAAAAGAGCGAGTCACGATGTAAATAAAGAGCTGAAGTTCACCATTCAGAAACTTGTCTCCATTCTTTCTTGCCCATGCTCAAACTTAATACTGGCGATGAGGATGGGATGTGGAGACATCTGAACCAACGAAACTTCGAAGAACACTGAGCACGTGACAGACGACTCCATCAAAGGAACCATGTCCGGCAGCATCGTACCACCCGCTCTGTTCGATCCAGCACAGGAAGACTGGGAGTCTTACATGGATCGTTTCCAAATGTTCTTAGAGACGAACAACTTAAAGGCCGCCACAGCCAGGAAGAAATGGGCGGTGTTCCTGACGCATTGCAGTCCAACCGTATTTAAGATGGCTAAAGCACTAGCCAAACCCCGAGAAGTGAAGTCCATGGATTGGGACGACCTCGAACCTATCCTGTGAGACCACTACGCCCCGACCGTGCCTACGCTCGTGAGACGCCACGAGTTTATCAAAGAAGCCGGCGAAAGGGAGAAAGCGTGGCCGACTTCATAGCAGACCTCCAAAATTTGGGAGGCCTCTGCGGATTCACCGATCTAGAAGAAGCACTAAGAGATCGCATAGTTCTGGGATTAGATGCACCAGGCGTCCAAAGCAAGCTAATGGCGAAAGGCGACATCAGCCTTGCCGATGCCATTGCCGATGCTACCGCAGCGGAAGCAACCAAGAAGTCGGCTGCACAACTATGCTGAAACCGCACTCCGGAACCACCACCGGCCAGCGAAATCTCACCTAGTTCAGAAGAGCAGCTCGCGACAACGCACCACGAGGACCTCTCTTCGTCATCAGACAGCGACGAAGAAGGGGTCCATTGACTGCGGTCCGACCGGGACCCTCAGCCGAAGCCCTTACGCCCTTGCGCTGGCTGTGGAGCCAACCATGCCAGATCCGAATGCAGATTCCGTGACGCACTCTGCCATGAGTGCGGGAAACGAGGCAACATCGGACGGGTCTGCCGCAGCTTGCCAGGACCCAGCCAGGCCTCAAAAGGGGCTAACTATCGCCAATCGACAGGAAACCATCCTGTAAGGCGAGAGCCAGTAAACCACTCCTACAGAAATCGAGCCTTGCAGAGAGAAGAGGCTCACCATACTATCACTATCGGTCACGCCTCAGCCTTGGAAACTAAGATAATCCGAGTCACGGTAGCTATTGAGAACCAGCCTTGCTACATGGAGGTCGACTCAGGATCGTCCCTCTCGATGGTGTCATGGAAGACACTCAAGCAACTCATCCCCACAATTCAACGCCAAGATCTCCGTTTCTAACGCCTCATCCTCAAGGACTACCAGGGGAATCGAATCCCCGTCGTCAGGTCCTGCCGAGTCCGAGTCTCTTTCAAGAAGCACACAGCATACTTACCTTTAACAGTCATCGATAGAGATCAGCCTAGCCTACTGGGCCTCCAATGGTTCGCGCCACTCGGCATTGAAGTGGCCGGCGTAAACCGAGTTGGTGGCTGTGACTGGAAGGAAGACCTTATCAACTCGACAAACTGATAGCTCAGGGGGTGTTGGAGCCCATCGATCACTCCCCGTGGGAAACCCCTATTGTAACACCCATTAAGCCAGATGGGTCAATCCAAATTTGTGGGGACTACCGGGCCACTTTGAACCATGCCCTGCAGCAGAACGCATATCCAGTTCCGGTGGTGCAGCACCTCCTCCATTCCCTGGGGGGCGGGAAAGTTTTCGCTGAATTGGATTTAGCTCAGGCATATCAGCAATTACCAGTAGATGCAAAAACGGCACAGGCCCAAACTATTGTGATGCACCGAGGTGCCTTTAAATGTACCCGGCTGCAATTCGGAGTAAGTGTAGCCCCGGGGATTTTTCAGAGCCTTATGGAAAGGTTATTGCAAGGGATTAAGGGCGTGGTCCCCTATTTTGATGATGTATTAATTGCAGCCCCTACAAAAAAACTCTTACAGGACCGGTTAAAATTAGTCCTAAAAAAATTCCAAGAGGCCGGTCTTAAGCTTAAAAAAAACAAGTGTAAATTGTGTACTGACAGTGTTGAGTTTTTAGGGTACCTGATTGATAGCCAGGGCATTCACCCTACCGAAAGTAAATTAAAAGTGATCAAAAACGCTCCCAGGCCAAGAAACAAGGCCGATCTTCAGGCATTTCTAGGCCTCATCAATTTTTATAATGTATTTTTACCGCACAAAGCAACTGTCGCTGAACCGTTACACCGATTGTTAGATAGAAAAGCAATTTGGTTATGGGGTTACCGTGAAGAACAGGCGTTCCGAAATGTTAAAAAACTACTCACTTCTGACTATGTACTCAAGCAGTATAATGAGACTTTGCCGTTAGTTATAACCTCTGATGCATCGCCTTTTGGGTGGGTGCCATTTTGAGCCACGTACTGCCTAATGAAGACCCTGTTGCATATTTTTCAAAGACTTTGTCAAAAGCGGAGCGGAACTATGGACAAATTGATAAAGAAGCCCTCGCAATTGTCTCAGCTGTGAAAAAATTTCACGAATACGTGTATGGTAGGGTTTTTACTATTGTGACAGACCACAAGCTGAGGATAATAGCCAGAGATAAGCCAACTCCCTACATATTATCCCCTAGGATGACCCGATGGTCAGAATTCTTAGCTGCTTATAACTATCAGCTGCAATACCGCCCGGGGAAGGCCATTCCCCATGCTGACGCATTGAGCCGAGCACCGCTTCCAGAGACTCTCGACAATCCGGCACCAACGGTAACCACATTGCAAATCGAAGCGCTCAACTCACCGCCACTGACCGCCCGAGATATCGCGAGAGAAACCAAATGCGACCACACCCTAGCATGCGTCCTAGGCTGGGTAGAACATGGATGGCCATTGGACCAGTTATCAGATGACTTCACACCATTCAAAACTCGACAGACCGAACTCTTCTCCCAGAAAGGCTGTGTCATCTGGGGTGATAGAGTCGTTATTCCAGAACAGCTCCGAAAAGTGCTGCTGAGAACTTTGCACAATGGCCACCCCGGCATCGTGCGAATGAAAGCCCTTGCACAAAGCTACACATGGTGGCCGGGCATTGACAAGCAAATCGAACAGTGGGTTAAAGCTTGTCCCAAATGCCAAGAAGTTAGCAACACCCCACCAAAAGCCATGCCTACTCAATGGGAGACACCACGTGGACCCTGGTCCCGAATTCACCTGGACTTCGTGGGGTCAACCAAGGGCCACACCTTCCTGCTTACCGTCTAAGCCTACTCCAATTGGCTCAAAATTCATCGCATGACAACTACGACCTCCGAGGCGGTCATCAAGATTCTAAACAGACTCTTTGCAACCCACGGATTACCAGATGTCCTGGTATCCGATAACGGCCCACAATTTACTGCACTAGCATTCAAGCAGTACCTCGCTGACCACGGCATCCGCCATGCGCTCAACTCACCTGCGCACCCTGCAAGCAATGGCCGAGCAGAACACATGGTTCAATTTGTGAAGAAAACCTTGCAAAAGGTAGACTATGACAACATTGACGACAAGGTCAACCAAATCCTCTTTTTGCAACACATCACCCCACATAGCGTCACCAACAAAACTCCCGCTGAGCTGCTAATGGGACGGAAGCTCCGCTCCCACCTTAACCGGTTGCACCCTGCGTATGAACCAGAGAAACCACTAGGATCCAGCGGCCACTGTCGCACCTTCCAGGTAAGAGACCTGGTTTATGCAAAAAACCTATCGGGCGACCCGTTGTGGGTGGAAGCGACAGTAGTACGTGTAACCGGCCCTAGATCCTACCTCGTGCAATGCCTTGACAATAAACTTTGGAAACGGCATATCGACCAATTAAGGTCGCGGCTTGCACCGGCCAAGTCGCCACTCCCCTATGACCAAACTGGGGGGGGGGAGGTACAGAAGAAGATGAAGCCCTAGGAAACCCGTTCGAAGGAAACGACGATTTAATTGAAACTCAGGAAGTGGAGCCGGAGGGAGAAACGTCTGCATCTCAGGGAATCGAGGAAAATGTGGGCAACGACGTAGAAGTGAATTCTGAACCAGAGACAGCCCCACTGCCAGACAACGATCTACCTCAGCGAGATTGCAACCAGCCGATACAACGAAAATCAAAGAGACTAAAAAGACAATCGTCCTATTTAAGGGACTATGTAACTGCGCCCTGAATTAAGGAACCAGGGGGAAGGGGTGTTGTGTATGCAATATAATTAATAAAATGTGAGCTTGGAGTAAGTGCAGGGTTCTGGCCCTGCACTTCTGATTGGCTGTTAAGTGGCCGGACCGGATTGGCCTGTTCCGGGGAATCCGATTGGCCCTTAACAGAGAGTTCTTATTGGTTATAAAATCTAGCGTTCCTAGCTTGTTATTGGTTAAATGTTACAAGGTTTGCCTATATAAGGCGGGTTTTACTGATATTAAAAGAGCAAGTCACGATGTAAATAAAGAGCTGAAGTTCACTGTTCAGAAACTTGTCTCCATTTTTTCTCGCCCATGCTCAAAACTTAACAGTGAAATTAATTTATTCAATGTTCTAAAAACAAAATACAGAAAAGGGGCTGCTGGGAAACCCATCACAACTGATATATTAAAACTATTGCATCCCCTTTGATCTCTGAATCCTATGCAAGCTATAATTGACAAATATGGTTCATTGCTTCACTGAACTGGGTGATGGTTTTGCTAAAATGAAAACAATGTATGCATACAGGCTTGCTTGCTCATTTGCTTGATTTTTCTGGGAATCGAACATATGCTCCTTTTTAAAAATCCTCTTGGAATTTGCTAAATTTTGCATCTTGCATGGTGGTCAGACTAATCAATCAACCAGAATAGAGCTGGAAGGGACCTTGGAGGGTGTTATGTCCTGGGCATGGGTGCAAGGAATGGAGACAAGACATCGAACGGTGACTCCAACTCTTTATTGTAAAATAAGAACAGAGCAAATACTTGGGCAGCAGCAGCTCTTTTATAGAGCTGACTGCTGTCAAAACAACCAATGGTTTGAGTTTACCGCTTTCGCAAGTGTCCAATCAGAAGGGCCCATTAACAGCCAATCAGACTGGCCAAAAACGACCAATCATGACTTGCTATTTGCGGGCCAATGAGAAGTGCAGGATTATAAGCCTGCTGTAAAGTAAAAGCTGTTTAGGGTTGTATCGCTGTGTTGGCTTAGTCCATAACACCCCTCCCCTCTAGGTTCCGTCTGAGGGGTGGGATGACGTATTCTCGTAAATAGGCAGGTCGCTTCACCTGTCTGCTCGACCTGCGCTGTTCCACCGGTTTCTGTCCTGGCTCTGGTTCCGGTGGGCTGCTAGCTGGGTTGGATGGTGAAAATTGTGGCCCTGGGCTGCTTTCTCTGCTTACGCCAGTGCTCTCTTCCGGGTTCCCTGGATCCGTTTCCATCGCAGTGCTGTCACGCGGCGAGGCCACTCCCTGACTCGGTTCTCCTTCTGACAGTGAGTATCCCCTGGTTGGTTGTGTAGACTGTTGGGTTTCGATTGTTAATTCTTCTTCGGCCTCCTCAATGTTCCCTCCCCCCCACTAGAGATTCCGGGGATGAGATAGGACTAGGTGCTAATCTGGAACAGAGTTGGTCTATGTGGCGTTTCCACATCTTACCATTTGTAGTTTGCAGGCGATAGGATCGGGGTCCCGTAAGTTGCGTTATGGTAGCGGGGACCCACAATGGGTCGCCTGAGAAGTTTTTCGCAAACACAAGGTCACCTTCCTGGAATGCCCGACACTTGCTGGTGGATCCTGGGGGTTGTTCCGGCGTGTAGTTTGGGTGGAGGCGAGCAAGATGCGAACGAAATTTGCGGCCCATCAGGAGTTCAGCTGGGGTTTTGTTCGTGGTACTGTTTGGGGTTATGTGCTGGAGGAGAAGCATCCGGTTTATTATGTCATCAATGTCACCGTGGTCCATTTTGTGCAAGGTCTTTTTTACAAATTGAACCATTCGCTCAGCCCTACCATTGGCCGCAGGGTGAGCTGGCGATGTTAAGGCATGGCGGATGCCCTGATCTGCCAGGTACTGTTCGAATGTCAGGGCAGTGAATTGGGGGCCATTATCGGAGACCAGGACATCCGGCAATCCGTGGGTAGCGAATAACTTATTCAGCTTTTCAGTGACCACCTCTGTGGTGGTGCTTTTCATCTTGTGGACTTCGAGCCAGTTTGAATAGGCACCCACTGTTAGGAGGAAAGCGTATCCTCTTGTGGGTCCCGCAAAATCGATGTGGATACGGGACCAAGGACCTCGAGGCATTTCCCACTGGGTTGGGGGAGTTTTTAGAGGAGTAGAGCGAGTCTCCTGGTATTTGCTGCACTTTGCTACCCAGGTCTCTATTTGTTTATCAAACCCAGGCCACCATGCGTAACTCCTGGCCAATGCCTTCATCCGCACAATGCCTGGATGTCCATTGTGCAACATTTTTAATACTCTATGTTGCAATTTCTCTGGTCTTACGACTCTGTCTCCCCACACTATGCAGCCTTTTTGGGAGAATAGCTCTGTTTGACGATTCTTAAATGGCTTGAACGTATCATTGGTTTCGCTGACCGGCTAACCCCATTCCACCCAGCTGAGGACTCGTGCCAAAACAGGGTCCTTTTTTGTTTCTAAGGCAATGTCTCGAGCAGTCAGCAGCAGCGATTTGAGGGTTTCGATTTGCAATACGGATAAAGTTGGAGCTGGGTCCTCTATGATGTCTGGTAGTGGAGAGCGGGTCAAAGCGTCAGTGTGGGGAATGGTTTTTCCCGGGCAGTGTTGCAATCGGTAATCGTAGGCGGCTAAAAATTCTGACCAACGTGTCATTCTTGGTGATAAGATATGGGGAATTGGTTTGTTTCCCGCCAAAATACCAAGTAGCGGCTTTTGGTCTGTAATTATGGTAAAGGGTCTCCCATACACATATTCATGGAAACGTTTAATTGTGTATACAATAGCAAGAGCCTCTTTATTAAGTTGACTATAGTTCCTTTCGGTCTTAGACAAAGTTCTCGAAAAGAATGCAATAGGTGCCTCATTCCCATTTGGTAGGACATGGCTTAAAATGGCTCCCACTCCAAATGGTGAGGCGTCACAGGTAACTGTCAAAGGTAGAGTCTCGTTGTATTGCATTAATACAGTATCAGAGGTTAAGAGGTCTTTTACCTCTTGGAATGCCCTCTCTTCACACCATCCCCAGACCCAGGAAGCCTTTTTGTCGAGAAGTCTATGTGGGGGCTCGGCTACGGTCACCTTCTGGGGTAAGAAGATGTTATAAAAGTTAATGAGTCCCAGGAAGGCTTGGAGGTCTGTCTTATTCCTAGGTCTCGGGGCATTTTTGATTGCGGTTAGTTTTTTTTCAGTGAGGTGGATTCCCTGTCTGTCGAGAAGATATCTCAGGAACTCCACTCTCTCCGTACAAAGTTGACACTTGTCCCTTTTACTGTCAGACCAGCGTCTTTAAATTTCTGAAGAACTTTTCTGAATCGTTGTCCTAATAACTCTTTAGTGGGTTCAGCTATTAGGACGTTGTCAAAATAAGGCACAACGCCTTTTGTGCCTTGTAATAGTCTCTCCATTAAACTTTGGAAAATGCCCGGCACCACGCTTACTCCAAATTGGAGGCTATTGCACTTGAAAGTGCCTCTATGTGTAACTATTGTCTGGGCTTCTGTAGTTGTCGCGTCTACAGGTAGTTGCTGGTACGCCTGAGCTAAGTCCAATTTCGCAAATATTTTTCCGCCACCCAGGGAATGAAGAAGGTGTTGAACCACCGGTATTGGGTAAGCGCTCTGTTGAAGAGCATGATTTAGGATGGCCCGGTAATCCCCACAAATTCTTAATGAACCATCTGGCTTCATGGGCGTTACTATTGGAGTTTCCCAGCGGGCATGGTCAATCGATTCCAATACGCCCTGGGCTATCAGTTTATCTAGCTGCTCATTGATCTTCAGCTTGAGGGCAAAAGGTACCCGACGAGGCTTAAGCCGAATGGGAGCTACATCGGGGCTGAGATTAAATGATATAGGGGTCCCCTTGTACTTGCCTAATGTTCCTGTGAACACGTCCTGGAATTCCTGGATGAGAGCCTCTTCCCAGTCGTCGCTTCTGGTTTGGTGTTTGTTGGCTAGTTCAATCCCGAGTGGGGTGAACCACTGTAACGCTAACAAGCTGGGTCGGTCATGATCGATGACAGTCAGGGGAAGCGTCGCGGTGTGGTCCTTGAAGGATACTTGGACGTGGCTGGAACTGACAACTGGAATTCTGTTTCCTTGGTAGTCTTTCAGGATGATTCATTGCGTGCTGAGGTCCTAGCGGCAGATGGCAGGGATCAGCTGTTTGAGGGTTTTCCAGGATACCATCGATAGGAATGATCCCGAATCGACTTCCATCACGCATGGTCGATTCTCAATAGTAACCCTTACGCGGATCTTTCTTGCATCGAACGATGAAGCGTGGCCGGTAATAATGGTTTGGTGGGCCTCTTCTCGTCTCGTTGAAGAGGCAGGTGCTCGATCTCTGTAGTAGTAGTGGTTGTTCCATTGGTGTGGTTCTGGTTCTGGTTCTCAGGAGGTTTGCCTATTTCCTGACAGAGGTTGTTCTCCCTTCGGCTGGGACTGGACTCTCGCTTGCTTCTGCAGACTTTTGCGATGTGGCCTCTTTTTCCACAAGTACAGCAGAGTGCGTCGAGGAATTTGAAGTCCGATCGCGGGTGGTTTGCCCCACAACCAGCACATTGGCGCAGACGTCTCTGGTTCCTTTGCTCTCATTCCAAGCAGAGCCAGTTGACCTCCTCTTCCTCACTGTCTGAGGATGACTCAAGGTCTTCGTGGTGGGTGGTGGTAGCGTGCTTCTCAGCAGTGAGTGGGCTATCGTTAGCGAGTTGGCGAAGTGGTGCGTTCGCTCGACGCATTCGAGCGGCTGACTTCCTGGTTGCTTCTGCAGCAGTAACGTCAGCGATGACATCTGTAAGGCTGATGTCGCCTTTCGCCATCAGTTTACTCTGCACGTGCGGTGCATTTAATCCCAGAACTATGCAGTCTCTTAGGGCTTCCTCTAAGTTTGCAAAACCACAAAGGCCTCCTAGGTTCCGGAGGTCAGCTACGAAATTCCCAATGCTCTCGTCCTTCCATTGGTCCCTTTAGTAAAATTTGTGTCTTCATATCAGTGTAGGTACTGCGGGTGCATAATGGACATGGAGGATTGGGGCGAGGGTATCCCAATCCATGTTCTTCACTTCCGCCGGTTTTGCCAGTGCTTTAGCCATTTTGAAAACGGTGGGGCCGCAATGAGTCAGGAACACCGCTCGTTTCTTGCCAGGCGTAGCATCTTTTAAATTGTTGGCCTCCAGGAACACCTGGAAGTGATCTATATACGAGTCCCAGTCTTCGGTTGCTGGGTCGAATGGAGCGGGTGGTATGGCGCCACTGGTCATCTTGCCGTTTGTTGTGTGCGCTCGTTCACCACGTATTCTGTTTTGTTCGATGCGTACTTAGTCAGCTCTATCGTCTCCGTATCCCACCTTCGTCGCCAGTGTTATGTCCTGGGCATGGGCGCAAGGAACGGAGATGAGACATCGAACGGTGACTTCAACTCTTTATTGTAAAATAAGAACAGAGCAAATACTTGGGCAGCAGAAGCTCTTTTATAGAGCTGACTGCTGTCAAAACAACCAATGGTTTGAGTTTACCGCTTTCGCAAGCGTCCAATCAGAGGGGCCCATTAACAGCCAATCAGACTGGCCAAAAATGACCAATCACAACTCACTATTTGAAGGCCAATGAGAAGTGCAGGATTACAAGCCTGCTGTAAAGTAAAAGCTGTTTAGGGTTGTATCGCTGTGTTGGCTTAATCCATAACAGAGGGCTTCTAGTCCAAATAGAAGACTGCATACCATTTCAGATGGGTGGCTCTCCAGTCTCTTCTTAAAAGCCTCCACCCACAACTTCTGAAGGCAAGCTGTTCCATTGGTTAATTGTTCTCACTGTTCGGAGGTTTCTCCTTAATTCCAGGTTGCTTCTTTCCTGGGTTAGTTTCCATCCATTGTTTCTTGTTTTGCCTCTGATGCTTTGGAAAATAAATTGACCCCCTCTTCTTAATGGCAGCCCCTCAAATACTGGAATACTGCTATCATGTCACCCCTAATCCTTCTTTTCTCTAGACTGGCCATACCCAATTCCTATGTTTATTGTCTTCAGGCCCTTCATTGTCTTAGTTGCTGTTCTTTGCACTTTTTCTTAAGTCTCAACATCTTTTTTGTAATGTAGTCACCAAAACTGGATGTAGTATTCCGGGTGTGGTCTTACTAAGGATTTATAAAGCAGTACTAATATTTCACATGGTTTTGATTCTATGCCTCTGTTTATACAACCAAGGATTGTATTCACCTTTTTTGGCTGCTGCCTCATGATCACATAATCATCCGCTAGAACTCCAATGTCCCTCTGGCAGATTACTTTTTTTTAAACCAGGTTTCACCTAATCTGTACCTGTCTATGGAGATTCTCAGTTATCTAGGTTGTTGCAAAGGTGCTTTTTCAAGAGGTGAAGAAGCTTCTTGGAAGTGTAAAGATGTACCAGGCACATTCTTCCACATGTGATGGGCTTGCAATGCTGCAAAAAATATTGGAAACTGATTCAAACATGGATAGAACAAATGGTGAGAGAATGTATTCTATTTAAACTGGATTTTTTTCTTCATGGTACAATATCAGAAAAATTTAAGAAGGAAATAATGTATCTAATAGTACATGTAGAATATTATATGCACATTATTGGAAAAATGAAATCATACCTTCAGAAACAGAAATAATAAGAATTATGGCATGGGCAGAATCAGATAGGTTAACGTTAGAAATAAAAGACAAAGAAGAGTCTAAATATTATAGAACATGGAATAAATTTGATCAATGGTTACAAAGTAGAAGACAAGTTCGAAATATTAGTAGTTGTGATTAGATTATTTAGTAATTAATATTTTAAATAAGGAGATTATAAATGATGAAGTAGAATATATATATATATATATGTATGTATGTATGTATGTATGTATAACAAGGATAAGTTGGATGTATTGTGTTGTATTCTATTTTTAATTAAAATTAAAAATAAATTTTAAAAAAAGAAGAAAAAGAAAACCGGAAAGTCCAGTTGCCTCTTGAAAAAGCACCCTTGGGATTAATTTGTACCTTTGGAGTTTAATTTGTACCTTTGGGGTTTTTGTTTTTGTTTTTTGGTTCTTTCTTTGAGTATAATTTGTGTATAATTCTGTGATATATGAACAATAGTTTTTTCTGAGTGGCAACAATGTTTTGCCCCCAGAAACCTTAATGAATGCAGGATCTCTCTGTTCTATAAAGCAACCGCACTTCATCAACTGGCCGTCTGAAACGCCATGACAAAGGAACAAATGCAGAGGAGTAAAGAGTTGTCTGAACTCCTTCATCGGTGTTGAATTTCTGAGTTGTTGAGCAATTGCAGCAGCTAAGCAGAGAGCAAAGGCAGCTTTGCTGGCACCCCAACCAAATGCAATCTATTTTTGGCTCTATTAGAAGCAGCTCTATGGATTTAGAATGATGGAAATGAAAAGAAAAGGGGCTTTTGGCAATGTCTGTGTTTGATCTTTCCTCCTTGGCAAGAAATTGTTAGGTTGCTATAGCAATCTTAAAAATTCAGGTTTCACCCAGAATAATTATTTCCCCACTTTATGGATAATTCAGAGCCTCCCACAACTCAACATCTTGCAAAGAAAATAGAGGTGCAAGTGGTTTGGTCCTCTCTGAACTCTACAATGCTCTTATTGCAAGAGCCTTCTTCTGGCTCCATCTGGCTTAAGAAAACTCTCCAAATGGATTATATGGAAGGAAGGAAGGAAGGAAGGAAGGAAGGAAGGAAGGAAGGAAGGAAGGAAGGAAGGAAGGAAGGAAGGAAGGAAGGAAGGAAAGGGAAGGGAAGGGAAGGAGGGAGGGAGGGAGGGAGGGAGGGAGGGAGGGAAGGAAGGAAGGAAGGAAGGAAGGGAAGGGAAGGGAAGGGAAGGGAAGGAGGGAGGGAGGGAGGGAGGGAGGGAGGGAAGGAAGGAAGGAAGGAAGGGAAGGGAAGGGAAGGGAAGGGAAGGAGGGAGGGAGGGAGGGAAGGAAGGAAGGAAGGAAGGAAGGAAGGAAGGAAGGAAGGAATTACCTTCCCAATCACAGCTGAAAGGCATCAGATGGGGAAACTATTTTATCAAATTTTTCTTTCTGCACACAAGAAGTTGGAGAAGAGACACATAATGATTTTAAAAAAGAAATTTAGTATCCATCGTGAAGCATATCGTCAGACCATTTTCTCATGGTCCAAAGCCAGATGAGAAGTTGTTAATTAGCTGTTCATCTTCATTCAATTATGAAGATGGTCAACACTGAGAGCAAATGAAAGCTGCTTAAAAAAAAAAAACCAGAAAGATTTCTAGCGAGTGCTACACTAACTTTCCTGAATGAGCCATACAATCCTAGGTGGGTAATTGCACAATTTTAGCTAGTGACTCTCTTTGTCTGCTTCTGTGAACATCTAGAGGAATTTATGGCACACTTTAGAATATAATGAGCAGATATTATTAGCAATGTGAACATGTATGTCTCTTTTAATCTAAAATTTTCCTTCATGCTTCCATAGTAAAACCTTAGGAGGTTGTCATGACCAGTGCCTTGAGTAAAGTCTGAATGGGCACTTTCAGGAGAGCTCAAGTTGGTTGCTGATCTCTGTAGTTCAGGGGTGTCAAATTCAAGGACCAAGGGCTGGATCCCGACAGCAGGATGCTTAGATTTGACCTGCAGGGCCACCCTGGAAACAGTGAAGGAATGGCCCACAGTGCATCTTCCAGCAAAAATGGAGCTTGGGAGATCGGCATGCAGTATTTGTGAGCTCTGTTTTCACTGGCAGAGGATTGCAGGAGGCCATCGCAGCCAAAACAGAGCTCGGGAGCAGAGTGACAGACTGCTCAAACCAGCACAGATGCTCCCCACACGAGTGATGTTGAGCTGGCCATACCCACCTGGCCACACCCACCCCAGCCTCCCAAGGTCAAACACAACCCTGATGTGGCCCTCAATGAAATCGAGTTGGACACCCCTGCTGTAATTTATAGGATGTTTCAATAGTTTTATGTTTCAGTCTGTTTGCAGACATCTTACGTATCTGATAGTTGCATTCCTTGGTTGTCTTAGTGCTGTAATTCAAGAGACAGTTGTTCCACTTCAAATCTGTTGTGTATGTACCATAGTTAATAAAGTATGAGCTTGAGGTAAAGTGCAGGGTTCTGGCCCTGCACTTCTGATTGGCTGTTAGGCGGCCAGATCGGATTGGTTAGTTCTGAGGAATCCGATTGGCCCTTAACAGAGAATTCTTATTGGTTAAAAGAGCTAGCGTTCATAGCTCGTTATTGGACAATTCTCACAAGGGTTGTCTATATAAGGCAGAGTTCACTGTTGTTGTTTTGAGAAGTCACTATCCAAATAAAGAGCTGAATGTTCACTATTCAGAGGCTGTCTCCATTTACTCTGACCCATGCTCAGTACTTAACACTAGCGACAAGGATGGGATTTGGAGACGTCTGAACCGAAGAAACCAGGAAGCAACACCGAGCACGTGACAGACGACGCCAACAATGGAACCATGTCTGGCGGCATTGTACCACCCTCTCCGTTCTATCCGAACCAAGAGGATTGGGAATCCTACATGGATCGCTTCCAAATGTTTCTCGAGATGAATAACTTGAAGGACGTCACACCAGCAAAGAAAAGGGCGCTGTTCCTGACGCATTGCGGCTCAGCCGTATTTAAGATGGCTAAAGCACTCGCCAAACCTCAAGAAGTGAAAGCCATGAGCTGGGACGACCTCGAACCCATCCTGAGAGACCATTACGTGCCAACCGTGCCTACACTCGTGAGACGCCACGAGTTTTATCAGAGAAACCAACAAAAAGGGGACAGCGTGGCCGATTTCGTGGCGGACCTCCGAAATTTAGGGGGCCTCTGCGGGTTCGCCGATTTAGAAGAGGCACTGAGAGATCAAATAGTTCTGGGATTAGATGCACTAGGCATGCAAAACAAGCTGATGGCGAAAGGCGACATCAGCCTTGCTGATGCCATCGCTGAAGCCACAGCTGCAGAGGTGATCAAAAAGTCGGCTGCACAACTACAGCAAAGCCGCACTCCGGTACCAGCACCGGCCAGCGAAATCTCACCTAGCACAGAAGGGCAGCTATTAACAACGCACCACAAGGACCTCTCTTCGTCATCAGACAGCGACGAAGAAGGGGTCCATCGACTGCGGTCCGACTGGGACCCTCGCCCGAAGCCCTTACGCCCTTGCGCTGGCTGTGGAGCCAACCATGCCAGGGCCGAATGCAAATTCCGCGACGCACTCTGCCATGAGTGCGGGAAATGAGGCCACATCAGCCGGGTCTGCCGCAGTTTACCAGGACTCAGCCAGGCCTCAAAAGGGGCCAACTATCGCCAATCGACAGGAAACCGTCCTGTAAGGCGAGAGCCAGTAAATCACTTCTACAGAAATCGAGCTTTGCAGAGAGAAGAGGCTCACCATACTATCACTATCGGTCATGCCTCAGCTTTGGACACAAAGAAAATCCGGGTCACGGTAGCCATCGAGAACCAGCCTTGCCACATGGAGGTCGACTCAGGATCGTCCCTCTCGATGGTGACTTGGATCCCCACAATTCAACGCCAAGACCTCCAATTTCAACGCCTCATCCTCAAGGACTACCAAGGAAATCGAATCCCCGTCGTAGGGTCCTGCCGAGTCTGAGTCTCCTTCAAGAAGCATACAGCGTACTTACCTCTAACGGTCATTGATAGAGATAGGCCTAGCCTACTAGGCCTCCAATGGTTCGTGCCACTCGGCATTGAATTGGCCGGCGTGAACCGAGTCGGTGGTTGTGAGTGGGAGGAAGACCTTATCTCTGAGTTCAGCGACGTCTTCACGGACAGCTTAGGCGAGTATAAGGGGACCCCGATCTCATTCAGTCTAGATCCAAAAGTAGCTCCCATTCGCTTGAAGCCCCGTCGAGTTCCGTTCGCTCTTAAAGCAAAAATCGACGAACAATTCGACAAGTTAATAGTTTAAGGGGTGTTGAAGCCCATCGATCACTCTCCATGGGAAACCCCTATTGTAACACCCATTAAGCCAGATGGGTCAATCTGAATTTGTGGGGACTACCGGGCCACTTTGAACCATGCCCTACAGCAGAATGCGTATCCAGTTCCAGTGGTGCAGCACCTCCTCCATTCCTTGGGGGGCAGTAAGGTTTTTCGCTAAATTAGATTTAGCTCAAGCTTATCAACAATTACCAGTGGATGAAAAAATGGCTCAAACCCAAACAATTGTAACGCACAGGGGTGCCTTTAAATGTACCCGATTGTAATTCGCAGTTAGTGTAGCCTCGGGGATCTTCCAGAGCCTTATGGAAAGGTTATTACAAGGAATCAAGGGCGTGGTCCCTTATTTTGATGACGTATTAATTGCAGCCCCTACCCAAAAAATCTTACAGGACCGTTTGAAATGTGTTCTAAAAAAATTCCAAGAGGCCGGACTTAAGGTGAAAAAAAATAAATGTCAATCGTATACTGACAATGTTGAGTTTCTAGGGTACCGGATTGATAGTCAGGGCATTCATCCTACCGAGGGTAAATTAAAAGCAATCAAAAACGCTCCCAGGCCACGCAACAAGGCTGATCTCCAGGCGTTTTTAGGCCTCATTAATTTCTATAATGTATTTTTACCGCACAAGGCAACTGTCGCTGAACCATTACACCGATTATTAGATAAGAAAGCATTGTGGGTATGGGGTTACCGGGAAGAGCAAGCGTTCCAGAATGTTAAAAAACTGCTCACATCTGACTCTGTACTTATGCAGTATAACGAGACTTTACCATTAGTTATAACCTGCGATGAATCGCCTTTCGGGGTGGGCGCCATTTTGAGCCATGTACTGCCTAATGGGAACGAAGCCCCTGTTGCATACTTTTCGAAGACTCTTTCACAAGCAGAGTGGAACTATGGACAAAGGATAAAGAAGCCCTCGCAATCGTTTCAGCTGTAAAAAAATTTCATGAATATGTGTATGGAAGGACATTTACCATTATAACTGACCACAAACCATTGCTAGGGATAATAGCCGGGGACAAGCCAACTCCCTACATGTTATCCCCTAGAACGACCCGATGGTCAGAATTCCTAGCTGCTTATAATTATCGCCTGCAATATCGCCCGGGGAAAGCCATTCCCCATGCTGACGCATTAAGCCGAGCACCACTTCCAGAGACTCTCGACGATCCAGCACCAACGGCAACCACGTTGCAGATCGAAACACTCAACTCGCCGCCTATGACCACCCAAGACATCGCGAGAGAAACCAAATGAGACCACACCCTAGCTCGAGTCCTAGGCTGGGTAGAACGTGGATGGCCATTGGACCAAGTACCAGATGATTTCACACCATTCAAATCTCGACAGACTGAACTTTTTTCCCAAAAAGGCTGTATCATCTGGGGCGACAGAGTCGTTGTCCCAGAGCGACTCCGGAAGACGCTGCAGCGAATTCTGCATGAGGGCCAACCCGGCATCGTGCGAATGAAGGCGCTTGCACGAAGCTACGCATGGTGGCTGGGCATGGACCAGCAAATTGAGCAGTGGGTTAAAGCATGTTCCAATTGCCAACAAATCAGCAACGCCCCACCAAAAGCCATGCCTACTGAATGGGAGACGCCACGTGGACCCTGGTCCAGAATCCACCTGGATTTCGCGGGGCCAACCAAGGGCTATACCTTCCTGCTGACAGTCGATGCATTCTCCAATTGGTTAGAAATTCATCGTATGATGGCTATGACCTCTGAGGCGGTGATCAAGATTTTAAACAGACTCTTTGCAACCCACGGATTGCCAGATGTCCTGGTGTCCGATAACGGGCCACAGTTTACGGCACTAATGTTCGAGCAGTACCTCGCTAACCGCAGCATCCGCCATGCGCTCACCTCGCCTGCGCACCCTGTGACCAATGGCCGAGCTGAACGCATGGTCCAATTTGTTAAAAAGACTTTGCAAAAAGTGGACTATGACAATATCGATGACAAGGTCAACCAAATTCTCTTTTTGCAATAGATAACTCCACATAGCGTCACCAGCAGATCTCCCGCCGAACTACTGATGGGACGAAGACTCCGCTCCCACCTCGACCGGTTGCATCCTGCTTATGAACTGGAAAAGCCAATAGGATCCAGCGGCCGCTGTCGCACCTTCCAGGTAGGAGACCTCGTTTACGCACGGAACTTATCGGGCGACCCGTTATGGATAGAGGCGACAGTAGTACGAGTGACCGGCCCTAAATCCTACGTAGTGAAATGCTGTAACAATAAACTGTGGAAACGGCATATCGACCAATTATGGTCACGACTCACAACGGCCAGTCAACAACTCCCCCATGACCAAACTGAGGGGGGGGAGGTATGGAAGAAGATGAAGTTTCAGGGAATCTGCTCGAAGGGAGCGACGAACTAAGTGATACTCAGGAAATGGAGCAGGAAGGAGAAACGTTTGCACCGCAAGAAATTGCACCTGAGCAAGAAGCAGAACCACTGCCAAATAACAATCTACCTCAACAGGATTGCAACCAACCAATCCAACGAAAATCCGGAAGAGTTCAAAGACAACCGTCCTATCTAAGGGACTATATAACTACACCGTAATTAAGAAGCCAGGGGGAAGGGGTGTTGTGTATGTACCATAGTTAATAAAGTATGAGCTTGAGGTAAAGTGCAGGGTTCTGGCCCTGCACTTCTGATTGGCTGTTAGGCGGCCATATCGGATTGGTTAGTTCTGAGGAATCCGATTGGCCCTTAACAAAGAATTCTTATTGGTTAAAAGAGCTAGCGTTCATAGCTCATTATTGGACAATTCTCACAAGGGTTGCCTATATAAGGCAGAGTTCATTGTTGTTGTTTTGAGAAGTCACTATGCAAATAAAGAGCTGAATGTTCACTATTCAGAGGCTGTCTCCATTTACTCCGACCCATGCTCAGTACTTAACAAAATCCTATCATTATTTGGTTTGGCTATGGAGTCTGAAGAATTCTGGGAGCTGAAGTCCACATATATGGAAGTTCTCAGGGATGGGAAACCCTATCCCTAGATGAAACTCTTTTTTATATATCATTTTTATCTAAGAAAATTTTTAACAAATGCATTGGAGAAAAACAGAAAATAGAGAAAAAACAAACAGAAACAGAAAAGAAAAATGATAAAGAAACAGCTTTTTATCTTCTTGACAGCAGTTATAGATACATTTATACATTTATCCTCTCTATAGTTGCTTTTTTTCATAAGCTACCTTTTCTAATCTATAAATCACAAGTTCATTTTTCTCTCTTTTTTTTGGAAGAAGCCTATAAAGGCTTTCCAGTCTCTAATAAATATAGTTGTTTAATAAAACAAAATAATTTTGCTATCTCTGTCATCTTTGCCAACCATTCCACCATTATGAATATTTCAGAGGCTTTCCATTTTTTGCATCTAATAGTTTCCCAGCAATAATCATACATAAAAATAATCCTCCATGGCTCTACAGGAAACTTTTTGTGTTATATGGAGACGATGGAATTTGGCTGCAACCATAAAGGCAGTTATTTGAGAAACAGATTTCTTATTCTACTACATAACAAACATGTTCTCATATTGTCCCAGAGAATTGCAGAGATTCTGCATTAATTCATGCAAACATGATTTTCTAAGTGATAACTGTAATGCAGAGGTGCTATTCAGCATGTTCTGTTCAGTTCTGGAGAACCAGTAGCGGAAATTTTGAGTAGTTCGGAGAAGCAGCAAATACTGCCTCTGACTGGAGATTTTACAGTATCCTTTCCTTATCACGCCCACCAAGCCATGCCCATAGAACCAGTAGTAAAAAAAAAAAATGAATCCCACCACTGCTGTAGTGGTATATGTAACTAACCTCAATTTCCAAAGCAATATTTCTCAGTGAAACTATATTTATTTTATATCACAGACATTATATTGTATAAACACAAGTGTGGTTTGGTTATGAGATTGTGATTCTACAGCAGCATGCAGAACTATATAACTATAAAAACTATGAAAAAGGTTTTGAGACTTTAGAAAAGAGTGCAGAGAAGAGCAATAAAGATGATTCCAGGACTGGGGGTTAAAACATATGAAGAATGGTTGCAAGAACTGGGCATGGCTAGTCTCATGAAGAGAAGGACCAGGGGAGACATGATAGCAGTTTTCCAATATTTGAGGGGGTGGCTGTCACAGAGAAGAGGGGATCAACTTGTTTTCCTAAGGCCAGATAAGGAACAATGGATGGAAACTGGTCAAGGAGAGATTCAACCTCAAGACCAAGGAAAAACTTTCTGACAGTGAGAACAATCAACCAATGGAACAGCTTGCGTTTTGAAGGTTTTCAAGTAGAGACTAGCCTGCCATCTGTCAGAAATGGTGAAGGGTCTCCTCCTTGAGCAGGGGGTTGGACTAGATGACCTACAAGGTCCTTTTCAACTCTGTTAATCTGTGAATTATGCAAAGTATGGAAAAGGATATTTGATGAAATGATGAAGTGTAAGAGGCTATGAATGAGAAAAATGTGCATAAAAGTTGCTCTGAAACCCAAGTGTTATCTACCGTATATACTCGAGTAAAAGCCGAGTTTTTCAGCACATTTTTTTTTGCTGAAAAAACCCCCCTTGGCTTATACTCGAGTCAGATTCCCCTCTGGAAAAAAAATGTTGTGGAGCTCCGGAGCTGGGCAGCCACTTCCCTGCTTCCGTGTTTCCTTTGCAACTTTTAAGCATGGGGGTAATCGGAAGCAGAAAAGTTCTTGCTTGAGGATATATTGTTTTTTCTTTTTTTAACTGTTGTTGGGGGGGGAAAAGACCCACCACCATGTGAGAATGCTCAGACACGAAATCTATCTGACCGAAAATAAGTGTGTGTGTGTGGGGGGGATTTTAACGGAGGGAAGATGTAGGGAGAAGGCAAAAGTGACGGAAGATCCTTCAGGGGAAACTGAGGGGGAGACTCACCCTTGGTCCAGATGAGCCCCCTTCCCTGCCCCTAAGGAAGCAGAGGCAGCCAGCAAGGGCAGGCAAGCCCCACTTCACGGACTCCGTCCATCCTCGCTCCCACCCACCCACCCACCCAAAGCGATGAAGTCCCTCAATCACGCAGCCCAGAATTGCCCTCCCCTCAGGGGGCAGCAATGATGCCTGGTGTTTCCCGAGACAAGAAGCTCCGCCGTGCAATGAAAGCACCCTGGCTCTAGGCTCTAGGCTCAGAAAACAACGCGAGCCGAGGTCGCTTCGGCTCCGCTCAGGTTCGTTTCCTCAGCTCCAGCTGCTTTCAGTCCGCTCGGGAGGAGGGGGAGGAGGTGGCGGCAGCGGCTCGTGTTGTTTTCTGAACCCGCGAGCCTAGAGCTCAGAAAACAATGCAAGCCGCCGCCACCACCTCCTCCCCCTCCTCCTGAGCGGACTGAAAGCAGCTAGGGCTGAGGAAACGAAGCTGAGTGGAGCTGAAGCGACCTCGCCTCGCGTTGTTTTCTGAGCCCATGAGCCTAGAGCCAGGGCGCTTTCATTACACGGCAGAGCTTCTTGTCTCGGAAAATACCGGGCATCGTTGCTGCCCCCTGAGGGGAGGGTGATTCTGGGCTGTGCAATTGGGGGACTTTGTGGCTTTGGGTGGGTGGGAGCAAGGATGTTGACTTTAAGCACTGCCGACCAAGTGTTTCACAAATACCAGTGGGACCTCCGTCCACCACCACCCCTCCCTCTTTTGCCTCCTTCCTTCTGATCAATCAGGTTTTCCCAGTATTTGCTCACAGCTGTGTTTTCTCTTCTGCCATGCTAGGCATTGAACGCGTGGATTTCTGATTCCCCTTACATGCGCGAGGATATGCCGCGGGGTATTTTCTTCCAAATGCCCCACGAGCAGAGAACACTACCTTTCATGATAGTGAGATCATTTCCCAAATTAATTGATTCACTAACCCAAAAGAAGATGTTGATGACAGTGGGAGGCAGGAGTCACTCTCTCCCTTGCAAGAAAAAAGCAAGAGCCATTCTTATGATCTCTCTCTCTCTCTCTCTCTCTCTCTCCCCGTAATACAGTCAAGCCCTTTCTAGCACGCGGGATCCACCCCCGCCGCTTTGCACCTTGCAAATGCAAAAACCCCAGGATTTTGCATTTGCAAGGTGCAAAGCGGCAGCAGCAGATCACGCGTGCTGGAAAGGGCTTGACTGTATTACGGGGAGAGAGAGAGATCATAAGAACGGCTCTTGCTTTTTTCTTGCAAAGGAGAGAGTGACTCCTACCTCCCACTGTCGTCGTCATCATCTTCTTTTGGGTTAGTGAATCAATTAAACCTTTCATGATAGTGAGATCGTTTCCCAAATTTCCCTTAAATCAGGGAAGAAATCAGAAACAAACCTTTGGACTGAGAATAAGCCTGTTCCTATGATGCCATTTTTATTCACTGCAGTGTGAAAAGTGTGAAAAAACACACTTCTTTTTCTTCATCTTCTTGTTCCCTATTTACTGGTCTCTTTCAAAGAGGAAATTGTGAACATCAAACTTATTCTCAACTGTCCTAGTGAAAGTTTTTATTGGTATCTATTTTTATTTTTGAAATTTACCAGTAGCTGCTACATTTCCCACCCTCGGCTTATACTCGAGTCAATAAGTTTTCCCAGTTTTTTTTTGTGGTAGAATTAGGTGCCTCGGCTTATATTCGGGTCGACTTATACTCGAGTATATACGGTATGCAAAATAACAAAGATCAGCCATTTTTATTTTTAAAAAGTCTAATGGAATTTTTGCTGAAAAAAATAAAATCAATCTGACGATTTCTAGATTTACCAATTCAAAAAGGATGTATATGAGAAGAAGAGAACCGTGGTATACAATCTGAAGAGAAAGTACTAACTTATTTATAATTATTATAAAGAAGATTGAAAGTCACTTATTTAAGTATTTTCTCCTTTTTCCTCACTTTTTGTTATTCTCAACACTTTTTCTTGAACTTAATTTATTTTTACTTTTTTGTTTCATATTTATCTTTTAACTTTGTAAAAAAAAAATTAATGAAAAAGAAAAAAAGTAAAGAGTAAAGATGTACCGTGTTTCTCATAATAAGGCCGGGTCTTTTTTTTTTGTTTGAGCCCCGAAAAAACGTCTAGGCCGTCTTTTCGGGGGTGACTTAATTCCCCCGCCCTTGCATCTTAGGGTGGGCAGTGACGGCTTGGATGTTGACCTCGGCGTTGGTGGGGCACTTTGTATCAGGGTCAATGCAACACGATATCCAGGTATGCAACAAAAGTACTTCCTAACAGCAAGTCCCCCCGCCATTTCCCCCCCATTTCTCATGTTTTAATATAGGCCTTAATTTGGGGAGAGGGGCTTAATTTCATTTCATGCCTATAAAACATGCTGGGACTTCCTATTGGGGGAGGCCGTATTGTTGGAGAAACAGGGTAGTTAAAAAGGACACACAGCAATTAAAATTAAAAGAGGGAAGGAAAATACAGACCGATTCTGATGGAAAGAAAAAAAAAATTCAGGAAGTGAGTGAAGAGGAGCTTCCAAGAGAGTGAACTAAGTTAAGGTTAAAAGCGATAAAATGATTTGAGATGAAATTGAAGGGGATGAGATGAATTGTATTCCAGGAACAGTGTTTCAGAGATTTGCATTGAAATGATATGGTAGTCAGTGGTGAGATTCAAAAAAATTTACTACCAGTTTTGTGGACGTGGCTTGATGGGCATGGTGGGGCTTGGTGGGCATGGCAGGGGGAGGATACTATAAAATCTCCATTCCCTTCCCACTAGCCTGCTTTCCAGCTCTGTTCTCCTGTGCAGGGCAACAAAAGAAGAGCCAGCCAATCAGCTGAGACTAAGGAGGCAGAGAATAGATGGGGGTGGGGCCAATCACAGGTGGTATTTCCTGGTTCTCCAAACTACTCAAAATTTCTGCTACCGGTTCTCCAGAACTGGACAGAACCTGCTGAATACCACCTCTGATGGTAGGGATAAGTCAATGAAATGGAAATGAAATGGATGTTGTGGAGTTTAGCGTCCAAGAAAGGAAATGATGGAATGGCAATCAGAAATGCTACAGGAATGTTGAAAAAATGGTGAGGCAACAGGTGTAGATGGTATAATTGAGGAAATGTTAACATGAGGGCATGAATTGTTTATGGAGTGTCTATGCAGCTTGTTTCAAGGGTGTGAAGATTGCAACTTGTATGGGCAGTTTAAAAAATGTTGTTATCTTTCTGCTGTGCAGAATGCAAGGCAGCAAGAACAGATGCAAAAGCAAACATTGTTAGGTGTCCTTGTGGATGCATTTGGTAGGGCATATAACAATAAAGGTAGTCCTTCATTTATGAACATTCATTTAACAACTATTCGAAGTTATGACGGTGCTGAACAAGTGACTGATGACCAATCCTTGCACTTACAATTTTCACAGCATCCTCACGGTCATCAAATTCATGTTTTAGCAACTGGCATTTATTTAGGATTGTTGCAGCATTCCAGGGTCCTGTGATCATTATTGAGTCCTAGTGTCACAGATTAGAATGCAATATTGCAAGGTAATTCTGTCGACTGCCAGAAGTTCGATCCTGACCAGCTCAAGGTTGACTCGGCCTTCCATCCTTCCAAGCTCGGTAAAACGGGGACCCAGAATGTTGGGGGACAATAAGTAAACTCTTTAAACTGCTTAGAGAGGGCTTTATATAAGTCTATGTGCTATTGGTATTTGCAACATAATCATTGGTCATCTGATAAGCAAAGTCAATGGGGAAGCAGGATTTGCCTAACAAAACAATAGTTGACTTAATAACCGTGGCAGAAAAAGGATGCAAAATTAGGTGCAACTCACTTAATGATTGCTTTGCTTACTGCAGAAGTTCTGGTCCCAGTTGTGGTTATAAGTCAAGGAGTGCCTTCAAGTAAAATGTGGAAAGTGTTAAGCATGTTTAGAAGCCAGGTTTTGGTTATTTGGCAAGTCAGTGAGAGCTGCATGAATTGAGAAAGAAAATTTATTGAGTGTCTGTGAATTTAAAGAGAGAATACAAAAAAGTGAGTTAGCTTGAATCAGTTGGCTTGTACAAGTATAGAATTAAAGATAGGTCACTGAATACAATGAGGGAATTTATGATGGAATGCTTATTAGTAGCTGGATGAACATTGAGCAGAGAGAAAGACAAGGATATATATGATGTATCCTTGGCTGTTTAATTAATGAACAGACACCTGTATAAAGAATACTTGTAGTGATACTGGTCGAGTGTTGCTTTAGGACAAAAAAGTATGCAGATGGAGCTGTGTTTTTGGTTGAGAACAGAAATATTTTATTGCTAATGTTAAATAATATGATGCAACAAGCAATAAGAATCTTAAAATTAAGGTGTCAAAGACCAAGGTATTTGTGTTTGACAAGAAAAATGGAATGGATGACTAAAAATTATTCATAAATGTTGAAAAGCTAGACCAGGTAGATAAATTTGTGTACTTGATGGAATATTTGCTAAAGATAGGGAAATGGCCAGAGAAATGTAATGGCAGAAATGGATAATGTGTGAGTCATTGCAAGGAATGACTGTTCATCGTGAAAATGGCACTATATAATAGCATATTTCTACCCAGTTTTTAAACAGAGAAATGAGACTTGAGTATGTCAGTAAAAACATGAAAGTAAGTTGAGTGTAATGGGAAGAATGAATGGGTGTTTTGTGGAGATTCCAGATTGCTTTTAGATGTGCTTTAAAAAATACTTACATCTGCATGTTTTGCCTTCTAATTGCTTTACCTAATACCAATATATAACATTGATTGACAGAGATTGTTGAATAATTGTTGTCAGATCTGCCATCGCTGCAAATGACTGTATCCACAGAAGCTAGTAGCATTGTTTATTTTTATTGATTTATTTGTTTCATTGATCAAATTCCTGTAATCCGCCCTCTCAGCAAAAGTGATTCTTTAACTTTCTCCTTAAGGAGAAAGGTAGCAAAAGTGGGTGCTCTTGGTCTAAACAATTGGTTTCTGTTGTATTTATATTCATAGTCTGCAATATTCCCAAGCAAAGACCCATTTCAATTGCAGATCAGATCCTGCCAGTCAGTTAGTTCAGTGGTTCTCAGCCTCAGGCCTACGGAACCTGGGAGGAGGCGGGACACAATGTCGTCACAGGAGGTCCATGAACGCTTGAAGAAACGTTATGATTTAAATCTTGGGTTAAATCTTCGTGGTCCATGCCCATGGTCCATGGCCACAAAAGATATTTAAAAGGAGTCTGTCATGAAGAAAACTGAGAGAACTACTGAGTTAGTTCATAGGTAGTTCAGAAATGCCCTTAAAAAATACATTTTCCAAAACATGTCCAGCCATGTAAAACCTCTCTTTCTCTTTTTCTCTTTCTCTCTCTCTCTCTCCCTCCCTCTCCCTCTCTCCCTCCTTCCCACTCCCTCTTCCTCTCTCTCTCCCTCCCTCCCTCTCCTTCTCTCCCTCCCTTTCTCCCTCTCCCTCTCTCCCTCCTTCCCACTCCTTCTTCTTCTCTCCCTCCCTCTCCCTCTCCCTCTCTCCCTCTCCCTCCCTCTCCCTCCTTCCCACTCCCTCTTCCTCTCTCCCTCGCCATCTCTCTCTCCCTCCTTTCTGCTCCATCCCTTCTCTCTCTATCTCACACACACACTTTCATTATTAGACAAACTCTATTCACATTTCTGTACTTACATTTATATTCTTCGAGCTTTTGCTACATCTGGTAAACTAAACATGGTAGAATGCTACAACTCTAGCACTAAGAAATGGTGTCAACAAGATGTTATAAGGAGCGATGATTTTTAGAGCTGAGATTGGTATATGGGCTTTCACAATCTTTTTTTTTTTTTTGTCTTTGAACTATGTGTTAAAAAGTTATAACACTTCCTCTACCAATCTCGGTGAACACAAAGTTGGAAGCTTGTCCTTAAAAAATCCATCTCTGCCAGAGATCTAAAGGGGAGAAACAGACCCTGTGAATATCAGGGGCTGAAGTTTCTGAAGCAACTAGGACATTGAGGAAATAAATGCTATACAGGTAGTCCTTGACTGATGGCCACAATTGAACGCAGACTTTATGTGAGAAATTTGTTAAGTGAGTTTTGTCCCATTTTCCAACTTTTCTTCCCACAGTTGTTGGGTGAATCATTGCCATTGTTAAGTTAGTAACATGGTTGTTAAGTGAATCTGGCTTCCCCGTCGACTTTGTTTGTCAGAAGGTCGCAAAAGGGGATCCTGTGATGCCGGGATATTGTAATTGTCATAAATAAGAATCAATTGTCAAGCATCCAAATGTAATGATTCTTCTCTGGGCAGATTAACACATACATTTTTTAAAATTTGATTTGATTTGTCACTCGCCTACAAAATAATAGCTATAAGTATAAACATGAGTAAGAATGCAGGAAATAGGTACGGATAAATGGGGATAATAGGACAGGGACGGGAGGCACGATGGTGCACTTATGCACGCCCCTTACAGACCTTTTAGGAATGGGGTGAGGTCAATAGTGGATAGTTTGAGGTTAAAGGAGTAGGGGTTAGAGGATGTAACAACAGAGTCAGGCAGCGCATTCCAGGCATTGACCAATCTGTTGCTGAAGTCGTACTTTCTGCAATCACGTTTAGAGCGGTTTACATTGAGTTTGTATCTGTTGTTTGCCTGTGTATTATTGCAGTTGAAGCTCAAGTAGTCATTGACTAGTAGGACATTGTAGCAGATAATTTTGTGTACTATACTTAAGTCCAACCATAGGCAGCAAAATTCTAAGCCCAAAATCTCAAGCCTGGTGTTGTAGGTATTCCGTTGCAAGCAGAAGAGTGTAGTACTCTTCTCGTGAAATACTTCTGGACTCGCTCAATTATATTAATGTCCGATATACAGTGCAGATTCCAGACTGATGAACTGCATTCAAGTATTGGTCTAGCAAAAGTTTTGTATGCTTTAGTTAGCAATTCAATATTTCCAGAGGAAATATTAATAACATATGATTTCATGGATGCAACCATTTGGTTCAGATCCGAGGCATGTCATCCCGTCACAAAGGAAGGTATTTATCTTTGATTTTAAAGGCAATTAGGTCAGTGAGATTGCAGACACTCATTGCTTGAGGGAAATGGAAATACAGGTAGTCCTTGAATTACAACCACAATTGAGCCCAAAATTTCTGTTGCTAAACGAGACAGTTAAGTGAATTTTACTTCATTATACGAACTTTCTTGCTACGTTTGTTAAGCGAATCACTGCAGTTGTTAACTTAGTATCATATTTGTTAAATGAATCTGGCTTCCCCATTGACCTTGCTTGTTAAAAGGTTGCAAAAGGTGATCCCATGACTCCAAGACACTTCAGCTGTTATAAATATAAGTCAGTTACCAAATATCTAAACTTTGATCAAGGGACCATGGGGCAGCTGAAATGGTCATAAGTGTGGAACATGGTCATAAGTCACTTTTCCCCAGTACTATTATAACTTTGAACTATCGCTAAAGGAACTGTTGTTAGTCAAGGATTACTTTATATTTACCAGCTTGGCAAAAGAAAATGCATTAGCTAGTTTTGTGACATTTGTTTGCCCTCTCAGTGGACTTTAGCTCTTTTCTCTTTGCAGGTGGCATTGAACTTAAAGATCTTTCATACAAAGCTACAAATCTTTACATAGAGTGTAGGTGGTAATCAGAGGTGGTATTCAGCAGGTTCTGAACAGTTCTGGAGAACCAGCAGTGGAAATTTTGAGTAGTTCAGAGAACCGGCAAATACCCTCTCTGACTGGCCCCTGCCCCCATCTATTCTCTGCCTCCCGAGTCCCAGCTGATCGGCTGGGTCTTCTTTTGTTGCCCTGCACAGGAGAATGGAGCTGGAAAGCAGGTTAGTGGGGTGGGGAGGGATTGGGGATTTTACAGCATCCTTCCCCTGCCATTCCCACCAAGCCATGCCCCCCGAGCCATGCCCACAGAACTGGTAGTAAAAAAAATTGAATCCCATCACTGGTAGTAATCCAGTTTATATCTGGATCTTAGGTATATTATGTTCCTCTACCTATTCATCTCTGTTTCTTGGCCTCTTATGCATACTGCGTAGCCTCTGCAAAATTAGGTAAAATACACTTAACAGTATATGGAAAGAAACATAAGTAAAGAACTTAACTGCACTAAGGTATTTATAAGTAAAGAGATGTTTACTGCTCTTTGAATGAAATGCCTGTATGAATGGGAATGATGAGCCACAGCCCCTGGAAGGGATTTCTTAATCCAGAAATGACTAATAGTTTAGTTCCCAGGAATCAAAACTTGGGGGAAATAGGAAATAATAAGCTGGTTTGTGGTGATCTGATGGCTAGTTCTTTTTTCCCCCAAAGATTTATTGCACTTGGGTTCGGGTATCAAGTAGCGCCTTGGGCATTCATGGTTCTAGAGTATAATAATCTGAATGCAAAATATATCCTGAATAAGCATTGCCAATAGTAGGAATGCAGTGTGAAGCTGGCAAGTGAGGAGATTGTAAATAAAAGTTTCACACCTGCACCGAATCATCAGTGGAAAAAAAATCCTCCCAGAGTTAATATTTGGAAGACTAATGGACTAATATAGTTGGAAGGTGTCTTGGAGGTCTTCTAGTCCAGCAAAGTTGGCTGACTAATTCTGGGAGCTGAAGTCCACAAGTCTTAAAGTTGCCAAGGTTGGAGGCCCCTGTTTCTACTCCAATCCCCTACTCAAAACAGGAGACCCTATAACATTCCAGTTGAATGGCTGTCCAGTTTCTTCTTAAAAGCCTCCAATGATGGAGCACCCACAACTTCTGAAGGAAAGTTGTTCCACTGGTTGATTGTTCTCATTGTCAAGAAGTTTCTCCTTATTTCCAAGTTGCTTCTCTCCTTGATTAGTTTCCATCCATTGCTTCTTGTCTTGCCTTCTGGTGCTTTAACTCCCTCTTCTTTGTGACAGCCTCACAACTATTGGAATACTGCTATCATGTCCCAAACCCGCAGTCCTTTTTTAAACTAGACGAGACATACCCAATGTATGTATTGAACACAATGAATGTAGATTGAATATAAAAGTAAATGATCAGAATGAAGGAGGTATTGTGAGATATATTAGTTGTATAAATAGATTAATTAGAATTAAACAGGAAAACAAATATATGAAAGAAGACTGAATTAGAGACATGTACTTTGGTTTTAACTTCTTTAGCTTCTTATTTTTTTTTATTCCCATTTTGTGCTTTTGGGTTTTTTTTTTTTTCTCAATCTTGGCAATTTTAAGAATTGTGGACTTTTTGCTGGGAGTTCAAGTTCACACATCTTAAAGTTGCCAAGGTTGAGAAACACTGATGGTGAGGTTTAGGAAGATGACCTTGCTGAAGATATGCATGTTACACAGCCTAGAACAGGGGTCCCCAAACTTGGCAACTTTAAGCCTGGAGGACTTCAACTCCCAGAATTCCCCAGCCAGTTGGCTGGGGAATTCTGGGAGTTGAAGTCCTCCAGGCTTGAAGTTGCCATGGTTGGAGATCCCTGGCCTAGAAGGTTGAAATTTCTTTGAACTACAAGGAGGAGGAGAAAGAGGGATAGCACAAGCAAACTTGCAAGTTTCTGTTCTTATTATAAACCCAGAATTTTCATAAAAATAGTTTTTGTTACCAAAAACTACTGTCACGGGGCTAACATTTTGCATAAGATACTGCTTATCTCAAAAGGGAATAATGTGCTTGGTTTATCATTCACACAAGCACATGCAGACACACAAAAAACAGAAAAAAGAGCAGAAAAACAATAACCACTACATATTTAGTTTCCTAAATATAGATGAGGTCTATGTCTGTTCATAGGAGAAGGCTGGCCAAGAATTCCTATTTAAAGAAGAAATAAAAAGACCTTACTTCTTATCTTGTAAACACTTATCTTATCTCACTGAAAAAGATGTAGCATTAGATAGGAAACTATTGAAGAAATTTTAAAAGCCCTGGATATCAATGCCAAGCTGTCACTGTCTCCCGTAGCCTAATTTTCATCTTCCTTCCTCCCCCATCACAGACCATTGAGTGTATATGCTGGGGCTGACAGAAACTGCAATTTCTGTAAAAAGAAGGTATAAGAATGAGGTCAAAATGATGCCTTATACAGAAATATTTTTTTTCTCCTTTAATACATGTTTTTCATTCTCTCCCCCCAAAAAATCACGCAACAAATGACGATCAGCATTCAGCAGTTGCAGTGGTCCTCATAGCTGAACATCAAACGTAAAGGCAGCAGGGACTGGATTTTTGGACCATACCTGTTCTGTCCCTAATTAGCATTCTTGAGATCCCCGCGCTTTGATTGGCCAAAGCGCGGGGCACTCTGATTAGTCAGGCGAGCTGCGCCGATTGGCTCACTAAGAATCTCCCGCGATTGGTCCATTCGAATCGCGGGAGATTCAAAGTGGTGCCATTGGCCGCGGCCGCTGCGGCTAAAGGAATAAAAGCTGCGAGCTTTTTCCTTTGCCCCAGTTTGGTTCCAACTTTAAATAAAAGAGCATGATTTGAAGTCACCGACTCCTGGCATCATTTCGCGGACACAACACTGGCGACGAAGGTGGGATCCAGATCCTGAACCGAACCACGTGTCCGACGGAAGCCAGACGAACCACCACGATGGCAAAAATCGCACCCCCCGCACCCTTCAACCCCGCCACCGAGGACTGGGAATCGTACTCTGACCGATTCCACATGTTCCTCGAGTTCAGCGACCTGAAGGACGCCACCGGCCCCATGAAGCGCGCCATCTTCCTGACCCACTGCGGGACCGAGGTCTTCAAGATGGCCAAGGCGCTTGCCAAACCTGCCGATGTGACCGCGATGGACTGGGACATCCTCGAGCCAATACTTCAGCGGCACTACGCTCCAGAGGTACCCATCCTGATCCGACGCAACGAATTCTACCGTCGGGACCAACGGTCGGGTGAGAGTTTCAGCAACTTTGTCGCCAAGCTACGGCACCTAGGGGGGCTCTGTGAATTCGACAACCTGAACGACGCCCTGCAAGACCAAATCATGCTCGGTTTGTGGGACCCCATCCTCCAGAGCCGGCTGATGGCCAAGGGCAACATCAGCCTAGCAGACACCCTCACTGCAGCCGCAGCCGCCGAAGCAACCCGAACTTCCGCCGGCCGCATGCGCAGACCGAACACTGGGGACCGCAGCAGAAACAACAACCCGGTGAGGTCAACCGAGGCCCAACCCGAGATGACCACCCACCAGGGCGACTTCCACTTGGCATCGGGCACTTCAGATGATGAGGAGGACATCCATCGCCTCCAGACAGGCCGCGATCCACGGAACCGGCGGGGTCGTAAGTTGAGGACCAACTGTGCCGGTTGCGGCGGCGACCACCCGCCAGTTTTTCGAATCGATCTGCCGGCATTGCAACAAGAAGGGACACATCGCCCGTGTCTGCCGCCTAAAGAAGAACCGCAGCCCGGCATGATGGGACCAGAGCGACCGGAGGAGAGAGAGCACACCACCCTAGACCAGAGATCGCCCCTCGGACAACAGATGGGACCGGAACGGACGATCCCTGCGAGGCAGCGATAACCGGCGAAGAGAGGAGACCCATCAGACGGTCACCATCGGCCACGCCATAATCAATGATGCCCGGAAGGTCCACGTGGAGGTAGGCATCGAGGGCCAGCCATGCAAAATGGAGGTGGACTCCGGGTCCTACCTCTCCATGATAGCATGGCATGAAATAAAGCGCTTGGTGCCTACCCTCCAAAGGAGGAACCTAGACAGCCAGAGACTCATCGTAAAGGACTACCAGGGAAACCGCATCCCGGTAGTCAGAACCAAACACTTCAACATCACATATAAAGGGCACACCGAAAGACTTCCCCTGACAATCGTCGACCGCGACCACCCAAGCCTACTGGGACTGCAATGGTTCGCCCCGCTCGGTATCGCAGTCAGGGGAGTCGACCACGTCACCGACGACAGCTGGGAGCAGCAACTGGCCCGGGAATTCCAAGAGGTCTTCGACGGAAACCTAGGCAAGTACCGAGGGCCCCTTATATCTTTCAACCTAGACCCAAACGTCCCCCCAAAACGCCTGAAACCAAGGCGGGTGCCATTCGCACTTAAACCCAAGATAAACGAGCAAATTGACAAGCTCGTCAAGCAAGGGGTCCTACAGCCCATAGACCACGCCCGGTGGGAGACCCCCATAGTCACCCCGATCAAGCCCGATGGGTTGGTGAGGATCTGTGGGGACTATAAGGCCACCCTAAATGGCGCGCTACAACAAAGCACCTACCCCGTCCCAGTAGTGCAACACCTACTGCACTCACTGGGAGGGGGCAAGGTTTTCGCCAAGCTCGACCTCGCCCAGGCATACCAACAGTTGCCAGTCGACGAGCAAACGGCAGAAGCGCAAACCATAGTCACCCACCAGGGGGCATTTAAATGCAACCGACTCCAATTCGGAGTCAGCGTGGCACCGGGAATATTCCAAAGCCTAATGGAAAGACTACTGCAAGGCATCAAGGGGGTGGTACCTTACTTCGACGACGTCCTAGTGTCGGCAACCAACCAAGCCGAACTAGAGGGTCGCCTAAGGGAGGTCCTAACCAAATTTAAAGAGACCGGGCTCAAAGTCAAGAGGGAGAAATGCCAGCTATGCACGGAACGGGTAGAATTCCTAGGATACCTCCTAGACTGTCACGGCATTCACCCCACAAACAAAAAAATCAAGGCCATCAAAGAAGCCCCCACACCCAAGTCGAAGACGGAACTGCAGGCATTCCTGGGGCTACTTAACTTTTACAATGTTTTCCTGCCCCAAAAGGCCACGGTGGCGGAGCCCTTGCATAGGCTCCTGGACAAGGCGGCGACCTGGACTTCGGGGAAACGCGAGCAAGCCGCCTTCCAAAGAACAAAGGACCTCCTCACTTCGGACGCTGTCCTTATACAATATAACGAGACTCTACCTCTGGCCGTCACATGCGACGCATCACCCTTCGGCGTCGGCGCTGTCCTCAGCCATACCCTCCCCGACGGAAAAGAAGCGCCCATCGCGTTCTTTTCAAGGACCCTCACCAAACCGGAGCGGAACTATAGCCAGCTGGACAAAGAGGCTCTGGCTATCGTTGCCGCCGTAAAACGATTCCACGAGTATCTCTATGGCCGGACTTTCACCATCATGACCGACCACAAGCCGCTGCTGGGAATCCTTGCAGGAAACCGGGCCACCCCGAACATTCTGTCTCCCCGAATGACAAGGTGGTCCGAGTTCCTGGCAGCCTACAACTACGGACTCATACACAGACCGGGTAAGACTATCTCCCATGCAGACGCCTTAAGCCGCTCGCCGCTACCGGAACCTGACACCGACCCAGCACCCACGACGACCACCCTCACCATAGAGACTCTACCCAACCTGCCCATAACCGCGTCAGACATTGCCTGAGAGACTAATAAAGACAAACGTCTGGCGCGGGTGTTGCATTGGGTAGAGAAAGGGTGGCCGGAAAGGGACAACGACGAGTCCGTCAAAACATTCCAAAACCGCCAAACGGAACTATCGTTATTAAAAGGGTGCATACTATGGGGGGATAGGGTGGTCATTCCAGAAAAGCTACAAGGGAAGGTTCTGGAACTGCTACACGAGGGGCACCCTGGCATCGTTAGGACTAAAGCCCTGGCCAGTAGTTACGCTTGGTGGCCAGGGATGGACAAACAAATTGAGACCTGGGTAGCAAGGTGCCAACGATGCCAGGAAACTAGGCCAAGCCCACCCACAGCACCCGTCCTAGAGTGGGAAACCCCAAGGGGACCTTGGTCTAGGATTCACATAGACTTCGCCGGGCCCACAAAAGGACACACCTTCCTCATAACAGTTGACGCTTACTCCAACTGGCTGGAGGTAAGCAACATGAAGACGACAACCACGGAGGCCATGATCAAGGAACTCTGCAAACTCTTTGCAACACATGGCCTCCCAGACGTCGTCGTTTCCGACAACGGGCCCCAATTCATCTCGCTGGAATTCGAAAAATTCCTAGCGGAAAGGGGCATCCGCCACATGCTGACAGCACCGGTGCACCCAGCGGTGAACGGTAGGGCGGAACGGATGGTCCAATTCACTAAGAAGACCATCCGGAAAATAGACCACGGGGAGATCCAGGAGAAAATAAACAAACTACTCTTCACCCAACACATAACCCCAAATACCACAACGAATAAGAGCCCAGCCGAACTATTAATGGGGAGGAAATTAAGGTCCCCACTCGACAGGTTACACCCCACGTATAACCCGGAGAAGCCCCCAGACTCAAACAGCAAACACCGAACCTTCGCACCCGGCGACCCCGTATATGCAAGAAACCTGACGGGAGACCCACTATGGATACCGGCCGTCATCACACAAATAACAGGCCCACACTCGTACCGGCTACAAACAGCAGACGGACGAGCGTGGAAACGCCACATCGACCAACTAAGGTCGAGGACTACCAACCAAGAGATCTCCGACGCACAAACAGGCGAAACCAACCCCCACAAAACAAACCAAGGGGGGAGGGAATACCCAGGGGACCAAAACCAAAGAAGAATAAACCAGCCATACTTACCGGAAAGCAGCCATCACGACCCCTCGCCAGGAAGAGACAGCCAGGCCAGCTCGACCTACCCAGAAAGACCGAGCGGGAACGGCGAAACCCGCAGCTCAACCAACCCGGGAGGCCCAGGAGGGAGCTACGGAGAGCAGCCCGGCCCGACCGACCAGCCGGTTCCCACGACGGCAGCAGGAGCAGCACAGATCCCGACCGAACCGGCCGGGATCCAACCTACGACTGAGCTGCGCAGGTCCAGTAGGCTCAGACGGAGCCCCGCCTACCTACGTGACTACGCGACATAAGGACTGAACCAAGAGGGGAGGGGTGTTCTGTCCCTAATTAGCATTCTTGAGATCCCCGCGCTTTGATTGGCCAAAGCGCGGGGCACTCTGATTGGTCAGGCGAGCCGCGCCGATTGGCTCGCTAAGAATCTCCCACGATTGGTCCATTCGAATCGCGGGAGATTCAAAGCGGTGCCATTGGCCGCGGCCGCCGCGGCTAAAGGAATAAAAGCTGCGAGCTTTTTCCTTTGCCCCAGTTTGGTTCCAACTTTAAATAAAAGAGCATGATTACAATACCAATTCAAGTGTGCTGAGGAACTGTATTTCTGAAACACTGTTTTTCACTTAGTGATGGTGGATACCAAAGTACAACCTTTGCTTAGTAATCTAAAACTATCCTGAATAAATAGTCTAACCGACTTCTCTTATTTGCGTGAATATTTGGGAACACATTCCCCTACGTGCAATTTTGAAGTGGCATAATGACACTTTCTTTCACAGAAACACAGTTACCTCAATTGAACTGTCATGACAAAGAACGTGCCAGTTTTCTTGTTCAGTTCCAAGCCACGAAACAAGTCAAACTGAGGCTGGAGAAAGGCAAGCTTGGAAATGGCTGGCAGGAAGAGGCCTTTACTGGTTTGCAACGGAGGAGGGTGAGCAGATATGCTTAGGGCCAAATGCGTACGGACAAGGCTCATTATGCCAAGAAGAAACAGCTGCAGTGTGCAAGTGCCATAGATACGCCATCTAAACAATGTGTTTCATTTCAGCTTTACAGGAAAGCATTGAGTCAACGTTTCCTCAGAAATGGGTTTCCAGTAAGAGAGGAAGATGGTTCTTATACCACTTTGATTCAGGCCACCATTAAACCATTGTCCCAAGCATTAATCAGACCAGGTGATGGGTACAAAATATAGTGTAAAATGGTACCATTTCCTCTTTGGGCATTAAATATTGACATTATCCAAATTTGCATAGGAAGGAAAAAAGGTTGATAAATAAGGATTGAAGGAGGCCTGTGAGCATACTCGCATACTTCCCATACTCTAACTGCATTCTGTTCTGATGGGGGAGCATTCAACAAAGCAAAAGCAAAAGAAATAGTAGCTTGGTTTGAAACAGGGAATGGGAGGCCACCTGAAATGACAAGAAAGCTGGGTGGCTTTGAGATATACACAAAAGACTCCAGCAGAAAGGTTTTGTTCATAATTTAGACTGTTCCTCACATTAGGGTATTCTAGAATTTGGGAAAATGCTACCTTTCTTTACAACTATCACAACTTAGGTTGAAAAAATGGCAACAAGTGACCTCTAATATAAAGAGATGAAAACTCACTCTCTCTCTCCTCTCTCTCTCTCTTTCTCTCCTCTCTCTTTCTCTCTCTTGGCCTTCTCTCTCTCTGTCTCTCTCCTCTGTCTCTTTCTCCCTCTTTCTCTGTCCTCTCTCTCGTCTTTCTCTCGCTCTCTCCTCCCAAATTGTATGCAGAAGGCCCCTGCAATGGTTCCAAAAGTCAAGATGACAACCAAAACAACGTAATTAAAACTCCACTTATTTTTATTATCTATTGCATGAGCAATGCACATAAACATTGAGCAAATCTTCAAATGCATCATCATGGCATGGCCATCATCTTGACTTTTCTGGACCATTCTGGACATTCCTAATATAGTCTTAGACTGTAGCTTCCACTGTTCTCCTACTCTATTATTATAGTCTCTTCTATGCTAACACTGTCAGTCACAATTTATCACTTTAAATAATTGCCCTTCAATTCTATTTTAAACACAAACAAGAATGATGCTGCTACCAAGGCATAAATAAATTTGTTTCTAGAGTCCTGGGAGTAACCTAGGCTGAAAATAATCATAAATATTCCTTGGTAGCAATTCTACCCAGAACTATGCAGAAATTGCTTCTGAAGGTTGATTGGAAATGCAACTGAATCTCCAAAACAGCTTTATCAGTGGGAAGTCAAGCCAAAGTGTGAAACTGAATCAAATGCCTCCACATGATTCCCATGAGTCAAATGCTCCAGACATGGCTCCTTAAATCAGTGTGGAACTTTGGATCAAGTAGATCAGTTTGATGATTCAATTCAAAACATCAAGCCTAATCAGATCCTCATTCTCAATCAGTACTAATTGTTGAATCAGATTGGACTGATCTTCCAAATGAACGAGTTTCTCCCTGACTCAGACAGGCCTGATGGTAACTTCCCAATCCCCACCCACACACAGAGAAAGACACAGGTAGTCCTTGACTTACGGCCAAAATTGTTTAGTGTGATGTTTGTTAAGTGAGTTTTGTCCCATTTTATGACATTTCTTGCCACAGTGAATCACTGCAGTTGATAAGGTTGTTCAGTGAATCTGGCTTCCCCATTGACTTCACTTGTCAGAAGGTTGCAAAAAGTGACCCTGGGATGTTGCAACGGTCCCAAGTATGAGTCAGTTGCCAAGTATCTGAATTTTGATCACATGACCATGTGGATGCTGAAAAGGTTGTCACTGTGAAAACGATCAAAAGTCACTTTTTTCAGTGCCGTTGTAACTTTGAACAGCCACTAAATGAACTGTTGTAAGTCAAGGACTACCTGTATATACACATATGTATAGACACATACACACCAATGATATTTTGTTCTTCGTTCAAAAAATGTTTATCCCTGGGGGACTACAAGTCATGCAAAATGAATCAATAGACATAAATCCCCCTAGTCAGAAATAGATGTCACTAGGAAACACAAAGCCAACTCTTGGAACTAATTCAGAGGCCCATCAAATGTGCGGTAATACAGGTACACATGACAATATAAGGCATAGTTCTTTTCTTTCATGTTTCCATTCCTGCTTTTTCTAAAGGCTTCCGTCATGCCCTTGGTAGACTCTGAGCGAGAGGAGGAACAGCTGACAGGGAGTGGGAGTGTGGCTCCAGAGGTTGTGGAGGAGGCTGGGGAAGGGCAGAGGCCGGCTGTGCAGTCAGAGGAGGACCCAGGCTCATCCCCTCTTCATCCTAGGACATGCAGGGAGGAACGGAGAAGGAAACAGCTTGGCTTACAAGAGACGAAGCGGTCATGACCCCCCCCCTCATTAATTGTAGCTGGGGAGAATAGAATGTAAGAGAGATAGTTACAACACAGTGTTGCCAGAAGCAAAGCGTGTTTTATTTTGGGCTTAAGTTATCTTGGTTGGCATCCTTCCAACAGACCGTGCCTTGTTATCTCCTTGAATTATCCTGGTCCATTTGTGGAAATTTCTTCATTGTAGTTTGTTTGGTGTTTTATTTCAACTCTGTCTGCTCATTAAGTTCGGACTGTATTGCTTTCTTTTGAAGACTATTTTTGAGTAAGTTTTATCTCCAACTGAGAATTATTGAACAGTGGGGCCAAGTTGGAGGCATTAAAGGACATTTATTTATGTTTTGGATTTTGTTCGTTTGTGTTAATCTCTGGGTCATCACAGGTTCAGAGCATGTTTTCAGAAGGCATTTCCCTAGAGAGATGGAATGCTTTTAAAATACTTTTAAGAAACTAATATATTTTTATTAGTTTAGGCCAATGTTTCTCCATCTTGACAACTTGAAGATGTCTGGACTTCAATTCCCAGAATTCCCCAGCCAGCCATGCTGGGGAATTCTGGGAGTTGAAGTCCAGACAATAAAGCTTAAAAGAATGATTTATTATTTTTACACATTTTGCTAAACCGCAGCTTATTATCATCATCTACTGCATCCAAGAGTGAAGATGAGCTTCACTGGACATTGTTGGCTTCTTTATATCTCATTATTTACAAATAGCTGTCCCAGAAAATATGCCTTCCTCTTCTGTGGAGGTGAGTGGAACGCAGGTGCACAGAGAGGAGAGCCAAATTGAATGAAATATACCTTATGATGCTCTGGCAACCGGATGACTCATTAAGTTGAATGAATGAAGATGCAGGCAACTGTCCACTACTGAGATTTAAAACAACTGCATGGAACTTTGCTGGCTGTGGTGAAAAATTGATTTCTTCCCTTCTAAGATGCAAGGAGTACAATCTGTGTGAAGAAAAATAGCCCTGACAATGCAAAAGTGAATAACTCTTTCATCTTCCAGTCTTTCTCCATTCCTTCCAGCTTATTGCCCAATTGTGTGTTGGATCTAGCTAGAAAACATGGTGCAATATGGCAAAACACAACCTGCAATGGTGATTAGGTAAATATGAGCATGCTGGACTTATATCAAAAACTGGGCATTAAACCAGAGCCATTTTGCATGGAGGAAAGTTTATTACGACCACAAGTGAGCCCAAACTTTCTGTTGCCAAGCGAAATATTTAAGGGAATTTGTCCCCATTTTACGACTTTTCTTTGCCACAGTTGTTAAGCGGATCACTGAAATCGTTAATTTAGTAGACAGTAAAACATGAATATAAGTCAAAAGAGGAAATAAAATTGGCATATGGTATATGAGAAGCCGTTGAAATTGAGAAACTGCCAGGAAATGGAGATGTACATAAATTTTCATATTTCATTTATAATATTTATGTAGTTATACTTATATTGTATACTTAAAAATGTATAATTTATCTCCTCTTATGGCTATGGAATATAGAGCACAGTACATAGACCATAATTATGTAGATTTATCTCTGATCTTTTTTAGATATATATATGTACTTAGTGTTAATATGATATTCTTTTTCTATTCTGAACCATCGATCTATATATGTGAATCACTTTTTATTAATATTATTAAGGCCCTGTAAATTAGTATTACTAATACTATAAACAACTGTCAAGTATTAATTGTATGTACTGTATTTATTGTACTGTCAAGAAAACAATGTTGAAAGGTATTGACACATCTTCTATTATAGAAAATTTTGTAAACTTTTTAATATTTTGAATTTTTGTAAACTTTTTAATATTTTGAATTTCAATAAAGAATTTTTTTTAAAAAAAGAGAGAGAGAGAAGTGAAACATCCTCAAAGAAAAAGAAAGTCCAGTTACCTCTTGAAAAAAACGCCTTTGGGACATCGTGTGATATAGTCTTCAGACCCCTTATCATCTTTGTTGCTTTTCTCTGCACTCTTTCTAGGGCCTTGGCACCTTTTTTGTACTGTGATAACAAGAATTGGACTTATTATTATTATTACTGTTACTATTATTATTATTTATATTCAATATGTGAATCAGCTCCACATAGCTTCCAAAAGAAGTTATACAATTTGGTGGCAGTGAGAAATTTGCCCTAAAGAAGCTAGTCTAATAATTATCTAGTTATTGTCTATGTTATGGTGCTATTTTACATGAACAGCACTCTCTATTTTTACCTCTGATTTCATGAAACATTGGGGTAGCAGTTCTTATCCAAAATATGCCATTTACACATCAGTTAATTTCTTGAGGCATGGGCTCCAGAAATCTGATTATCAAGTCAACATTATCCCAAGCCAAGCTGATTACAACCCTTGTGTGTCAGCAAGTTTGGATTCCAAACTGTCAGGTAATAAAACATCTTATTTTAGCTCTGAATCTCATCAGTAGTAACCACCAGCATTATACTCAGAAGGGGAGGAAGTCCTCCTTCATTCCTGGCTGACAAATTGTTTGTGCCCAAGAGAACTTTCCACACTATATAGAAAATATTAGCCTTTACCCGAAGATTGTAAGATTCTGGGAGTTTGGAACAATATGTCTTCAGAGTACAATGTACAAACTGGATAGTTCTCACTGTACCCATCAAAAACAAGTATGTTTTCAGTTTAACAGAAGTGAAATATGTCTAGGAAAAAAGCGAGGCTGCCAATACACAACAGAAAAGCTGACAGGTTTTTACTCATTCCAACCAGCCTAACTTGTAATCCGTTAAAGCAAGCTCTGCCTCTCTTATCTTAAAAGCTTGCGCTAATGGTTCCTCTCGACCACCTAGGTTCAAACTATCCCTGATAAAAATGTCCAGCTTTGCTATATAATTCCTGCTGTTCTTTCCAGGGTTTCCCTGAGCATATCAGGATAAAGATAAAGATTTCCCTGTCCAGTCATATCCAACTCTAGAGCGTGATGCTCATCTCCATTTCTTGGTCAAGGAAGCCAATGTTATCGGAAGATATTTCCATGGTCATGTGGCCAGAATGGCTATACACGAAATGTGCACAGAATGCTGTTACTTTCCCATTGAAGCAGTACCTATTTATCTACTCAGCAACCTCATTGTGAAGTTCGCTGATGACACCACAGTGGTCGGACTCATCTCGAAGGGAGACGAGGCAGCCTACAGGAAGGAGGTCCTGATGTTGACAGCTTGGTGTTCAGACAACAACTTAGCTCTGAACACCAAGAAAACTAAGGAACTCATTGTGGACTTCAGGAGGCACAACACCGACCTGGCTCCCCTCTACATCGATGGAGAGCAGGTGGAGAGGATCCACACCTTCCGGTTTCTGGGTGTCATCATTGCCGACAAAATCTCCTGGACGGAAAACATCACGGCAGTCATCAAGAAGGCCCAGCAGAGACTCCATTTCCTGCGGGTGCTCAGGAAGCACAACCTGGACTCCAGCCTGCTGATTACCTTCTACCGTGCGTCCATTGAAAGCCTGCTGACATACTGCATCACAGTGTGGTATGGCAATTGCACCATGGCAGACAGGGAGAGACTACAGAGGGTAGTCAAAGCAGCTCAGAAGATCATCGGCTGCCCTCTCCCCTCCCTGTCGGACATCTACTCCTCCCGCTGTCTTAGCAGAGCTGTGAACATCATAAAAGACAGCTCCCATCCTGGTTATGGACTGTTTGACCTGTTGCCCTCAGGGAGGCGCTATAGGAGCATCCGGTCAAGGACAAACCGCCTCAAGAATAGTTTTTTCCCCAAAGCCATAACCACCCTGAACTCACACATGCACTGACTCCAAGTCCTGCCAAATATACTGTAAATATACTCAGGGACAAACTGTGAACAATCTCGTGCAATATCATTTTTTTTTTATTACTGTGTTAGCTGACATGTGCAATAACTCCTACTGTGATAGGTACAAATTATGTGATTATATTTTAGATGTATATTTTCTTGACATGCATGTCTGCACTGAACGATGAGTTGCTCTAATCTCACTGTGTATGCGTATAATGCAAATTGTACATGTGGATAGTGACAATAAAAGGCATTCTATTCTATTCTATTCTATTTGCATGCTGTCAAAGAGTGGTACAGTGACCTAGAGGTGGAGCTCTCACCTCACAATCAGGAGGCTGTGCGTTCAATCCTAGTTAGCAGTAGATATTTCTCTCTCTGGGTACAATGAGTAAATGTTAACTCTGCATTGGTGACAGGAAGGGCATCCGACCAGTAAACACTCAGCTCCATCCAGTTGTTGTTCTGACCCAAACCCTTTTCCAATAAAACAAACACGAACCAAAGGGAACAGAAACCTTTTAATGATTCTTACGAATCCCTGGTTAAAAGGCTGCTGCAAACTAACTAACTTTGATAAGCACAAGCTTCTCCAAAATTATGCGAGTCTGCCCAGAATAATAGATAAAAAATATTTAATAACACAAGAGTCTTCAAATACCAACTTAAGATACTGTAAGGTCCACGAGGCTGAGTTTCAAAACATCTTTGCTTCCTGCAAAGAACGTTAGCTTCACAGCTGGCTTTTATCTTCTTGAAGGAGGGGACATTACCTTGCAGCCTTACTCCCTAGTCGCCCCTGCTGTTGTAACTGCTCTTTCCTGCGAGCAACCCTGCGCACACACGCACTTGGCACAGGCTCCTTGGGAACCTCCTCATCTCTGCTGCCAGCCCCCACAATCTCTGAAGTCAGCAGTCCACTCCCTAATGGTCCTGGCCCTTCATCTGAGTCCTTGCTCTCCTCACCCATCCATACCTGCTGCTGCCTAACTACAACAGTTGCTCTGACTCCACCCTGATGCAAGGGATTACAGGACATTAAAAGACCCCCACCCGCCCACCCCCAAAATTGCATGCTTTAAAACTGCTAAGTGGGCAGGAACACGGGCAGGAACAGAAACTTATGGTATGGTATGGTATGGTATGGTATGGTATGGTATGGTATGGTATGGTATGGTATGGTATGGTATGGTATGTATAGTATTAGTATACAAAAATGGCTTGGCCTGAAAGAAGATAACGCAGAATGTATTCATCTCAAATCCTCTCTGCTTTTCTTCCTTTCTATTCATCACCTCCAAGAGAGAAAGAGGAGGATGCAACAGAGTGCAACATTTTTTAACTGGAGTCATAGTATTAAGGCAGACTAATTCATACAATGCAAAGAGATGATAATTGAGACCTGCTTAGGAAGATCCATGAGGATAACTGTGTCTTCTGTAGATTAAGAGACATGGTGCCTCCATTTGATGGTATCGTCCTCTGCTTGAGAAACTGCCTGGTTCAACTTTTTTAAAAAAAGAAGACAACTTCCTATGAAAAAACAAAGTGAAGAGGCAGCCTGGAAGGTTTCTTTTCACAATTATTACTTTGAGAATAAATTGTGTGAACTCAAAATTACCTAACTCCAGCTTTGGCTAGTTGATATTTATTGTATTGTTATTTGGATTATAATGATTTTTTTTTCATTCTTTGTGACTATGCAAAAAAAAGTAGGGTACATTATGTAAATTTATATCCTCTTTCATTTATTCATTGGTGACACATTTCCTTATTGGGATTACTGTATAAATCACTGGAAGAGCATGGCTTAAATTATTTAAATATTAGAATAATTCTGTTTTCTAGTATCCATTTTTTTTAATTAAAAGAAAGATATGATTCCAAAAAGCTATAAATCAGTAAATGGATAATTAAAATTACTGAAGTGATACAATTAATGCACAATATAACATTAATAAAAGATAAAACATAGCAAGCAAATTATACTGAATTATTTTTATGCTATGAAGAAATATAAATCTTTGAGCTTAATGCCAAAATATCCACTATGTTATCATTTATAAATACTAAGAAAAAGAAGAAAAATGAGAAAAGAGTTCTTTTAAATGAGCTATGCCTTCAATTACAAGTAGTCCTCGCTTAACAACAGTAAATGAGACTGGACTTTCCATCACTAAGTGATGTGGTCATAAAATGCAATGTCATATGACTGCAGGGCTTAGCAACAATAGTTCCTGTTGTCCCCCAGTTACTATCAACAAGTAATATCCCATGTAGATAATTAAGCAAAGACTTTATGTGATTGTGCTTTTGACTTCCTGCCAGCTTACCCAATGACTTTTTTTTATGGGAGGTTGTCACTGAAATCATGATCATGTGTCTACAGGACACTGTGATAATCAGAAATCCAGGCTAGTGGCCAAACTGCCTAGATCATGATCACATGACTGCAAGGGCTGCAGTCAACTTTGAGGACCAATCATAACTGTTCCTTGTTCTGTGATGTTGCAAGTTTGAATGGTTGCTGAACGAGTAATGATTAAACAAAAACTACTGCTGTCATCAGTTATTTATAATACACAATACAATGAAGGGAGTGATTAAAATATTGTATACAGCTTCAGCATTGTACCCTTCTGCATTTGTGCAACTGTGCGTGTGACAATCTGTGAATGTCAGTTTGTTCACATTAGCAATTTTGTCACTCTCTTGATTGTCAACAGGTCCCACTACATTGGCACTGAGTGCAACTTCCAAGCAGCCATAGTTGGCAAAACTAAGAGCTGTCTTCATGAAACCTTGATGAGAAAATAAATATATGCTTAATTAAAAACAGGCTTTGCATTTACAGTCATCTGTCCCTAGGTTTTGATGCCAACCACATAGACAGAGCCAGACAAACAGAAATATCAACTTTCTTGGGAATACGCTCTGTAATTTAAATATAGGCAAAAGATACCAGTAGATATCAGTGGTAGCAACCGAAATCTTTAAGCAATTGCCAAGGGCCAAAATACCCTAGAAGGACCACTCAGATTCAGCCTTCAAATTAGCTCTTTCCTCCACTGTATCCTAATATCAGACAGCTATAAATTTTCCATTTTAAAATTCCTAAAAGTCTTCATCCAAAATTCAATGGGGATGTCATGCCCCTATTGGAATCTGATTCTGAGGGGGAATCGAGCAGCTGACAGGGAGTGGGAGTGTGGCACTGGTGGCTGTGGAAGAAACTGGGGAAGGGCACAGTCCGGCTTGGCATTCAGAGGAAGACCCAGGGCCACCTCCTCTTCATCCTAGGGCATGCAGGGAGAAATGGAGAAGGGAACAACGTGAGTTACGTGATTTATGTGAGAGGAAAGGCCATGATCCCCTTCATTAGCTGCAGCTGGGAAAACTGTTTAAAAAGGCAAACTACGCACAGCAACAAAGTTGCTGGAAGCAAGGCGTGCATTATCTCTGTTTGTAGAGGATTATCTGGGTTCTGGTGTCCTCCTAACTGTGTGTGTTTTGTTATCTTTTGGAAGTCTGCAATTCCTTATTTTGCCCTGTCTCATTAATTGCTGCAGCTTGGTTTGGTTTGGTTTTTATTTATAATCTATATTTACTTCGGGTTTGATCTGAATTTCTTCCCTTGAAAAACTGTTCTTGGGAGAGTTTTTTTCTCCAGCCGATGATAAATGGACATTGGGGCCAAGTTAAAGGGACTTTACCTACTTTTGTGACTTTGTTGCTTTTGTGCCACACCCCGGGTCATCACAGGGGACTTCTAAATGAACAATGCAATATGTCATATTTTGTTGCACTATTGCCATCTAGCAAGGTCAATAATCTTGATTTTGATCCTTAGAGGGCATCAGATGGCACTAATTCCATGACCCTGTTCCTGTGGCTTATGGACAACTGAGGTTTCTGTGGCAAAGGGATGCTTCATAAATAACACCATTTAGTTTCATTCCTTGGGCACTTGGACATTTAAACAATTCCCAGAAAAACCTATCAGAGTTAAGGACTACTGGAAGTTGGTCATCTCATTATCTCATCCACATACTTAATGTTTTAATGTTTCCATCTTGGAAATATTTTTTATGGATGTTGTAAGACACTCAGAGTCACCTGGTAGCAAGATAAGCAACTTTAAACGTTGAATTAAAAACAGGTTCTGCATTTATAGTCACATATAGGAAAGGAAATGCCTTAGGAAAGCCACTTAGGAGGGCCCAATGATGACAGCTTGTCATTCCAACATTCTTACCACATTCTAATTATATTGAAAGGTAAAAATCACTTGAGGAGAGGACACATGATCATTTCTTCCTGTACTAATGCTGTATGGCTTGCATTTTTCTAAAGGAGGGGGGAGGAGGGAGGGGGAGGAGGGAGGAGGAGGAGGAAGAAGAAGAAGAAGGAGGAGGAGGGAAGAAGAAGAAGAAGAGGTGGAGGAGGAGGAAGAAGAAGAGGAAGAAGGAGGAAGAAAGAAGAAGAAGGAGGAGAAGAGAAGAACAGGAGGAGAAGAAGAAGGAGGAGGAGGAGGAGAGAAGAAGAAGAGGAAGGAGGAGGAGGAGGAAGAAGAAGAAGGAAGAAGGAGGAGAAGAGTAGAGGAGGAGGAGGAGAAGAAGAAGAAGAGAGAGAAGGGAAGAAGAAGAAGAAAGGAGGAGGAGGAAGAAGAAGAATGAAGGAAGAAGAGGAGGAGAGGAGGAGGAGGAGGAGGAGGAGGAGGAGGAGAAGAAGAAGAAGAAGAAGAAAGAAGAAGAAGAAGAAGAAGAAGAAGAGGAGGAGGAGGAGGAGGAGGAGGAGGAGGAGGAGAGAGGAGGAGGAGGAGGAGAAGAAGAAGAAGGAAGAAGAAGAAGAAGAAGAAGAAGAAGAAGAAGAGAAGAAGAAGAAGAAGAGAAGAAGAAGAAAGAAGAGGAGGAGGAGGAGGAGGGAGGAGGAGGAGAGGAGAGGAGGAGGAGGAGGAGGATGGGAGGAGGAGGTGGAGGAGGAGGGAGGAGGTGGAGGGGGGTGGAGGAGGAGGAGGAGGAGGAGGAAGAAGAAGAAGAAGAAGAAGAAGAAGAAGAAGAAGAAAGAAGGAGAAGGAGAAGGAGAAGGAGAGGAGAAGGAGAAGAAGAAGAAGAGAAGAAGAAGAAGAAGAAGAAGAAGAAGAAGATGAAGAGAAGAAGAAGAAGAAGAAGAAGAAGAAGAGAGAGGGAGGAGGAGGTGTTGGTGGTGGTGGAGGAGGAGGAGGAGGAGGAAGAAGAAGAAGGAGAAGGAAGAAGGAGAAGGAGAAGGAGAAGAAGAACAGGAGGAGAAGGAGGAGGAGGAGGAGAAAGAAGGAGGAGGAGGAGGAAGGAAGAGAAGAAGAAGAGGAGGAGGAGGAGGAAGGAAGGAAGAAGAAGAAGAGAAGAAGAAAGTGAGAAGAAGAAGAAGAAGAAGAAGAAGAAGATAAGAAGAAGAAGAAGAAGAAGAAGAAGGAAGACGAAGAAGAGGAGGAGGAGGAGGAGGAGGAGGAGGAGGAGGAGGAGGAGGAGGAGGAGGAGGAGGAGGAGGAGGAGGAGGAGCAGCAGCAGCAGCAGAGAAGGGGAAGGGGAAGAGGAAGAAGAGAAGAAGAAGAGGAAGAAGAAGAGGAGGAGAGAAGAAGAAGAAGAAGAATTATTACATTTATATGCTGCCTGATTCCCAGAAACTCTGACAGTTGCTGAGATAGACAGACAGACAGACAGACATATTGCAAGAAGTCCATTGTATTTGTCTTTTTCTCTGGTTTGTTTCCCATGAAAATGTTCGCATGGCAGATATGATTTGTTAAAAGCAGCCCTCCTCTTTGTGTTGGACTACAACTTGGCTTCAAGTATTCCTGGTGGTGGATCTAGTGATCCCTGATTTGGCCTTTTTTTTTCTCTGTGTCTTGTCACTTTCTATTGATGACACAGAAGCATAAAATGATATAACCACATTTTTTTTAAAAGGCACATATTTATTTTAGCTGTTCTGTTTGTACTTCCTTGCAGCCCTCAGTGTGATTTTTTTTTTTTTTTCATATTTGGTTTTATGGAAAAGAAACCCAAAGCAAATGCTGTAGAGACCAAAGACCCAATATTAAACTTTATAACAAGTAGATGTCACTTTCCTTTTAGGGCTTAAACTTAAGCATTTAATATTTGAAATGCATTCTGGGCTTCAGTTTCATCATTCACATTTAGGTGTGCAGCATTAAAATTTAAGTGTGAATTTATGTTCCAGCAATGTGTAGGCATCTTCATGGGGAGGCATGCTTTGTTTTAAAAGCACTAACGCTCTATTTAATTACTGTCAGAGTTTTTGCAACACATCCGACCAGCACGCAAGTAAATAATTCTGCAGGATTCATTTACATAAAAAAAACTTCTTTATATACGATACCAAACAGCAGAGGCCAGAATACAAAATCAGGAACATAGAAGCAAATATTCTCAGAAGCAAGTCATTACAGAAGAAAGCCATTACATAGGAGAGAGTCATTTCAGAGGAGGGTACAGAGGAGGCACAGATGCAAGGATAAACTAACTATATCTTTCAGGACCAGCTCCTTGCCACAGTCATCCCCATCTTCAAAAAGGGAGACCTCAGCCTAGTTGATAATTACAGATCAATCTCTTTATGTATCACCTGTAAAGTCATAGAATCAATTATTAACCAATTCATTATCCTCCACTTAGAGACAAACAACCTACTCTCTAATAAACATTTTGGTTTCAGAAAAAAACTATCCTGCAATCTGCAACTCTTACACTGCAAAAACATATGGACTATGCAACTCGATCAGGGCAAAACAATAGATGCAATCTACATAGACTTCTGTAAAGCCTTTGATTCAGTGGTACATGACAAACTACTCCTAAAACTAAAGTCTTATGGTATCTCTGGACACCTGCATAACTGGACAGAAGCATTCCTGTCAAACAGACAACAAACGGTCAAAATTGGGAGCGTCCTATCAAATTTTGTACCTGTCAACAGTGGTGTCCCCCAAGGCAGTGTTCTAGGACCAACTCTCTTCAAACTCTACATAAATGACCTCTGTGATCATATTAAGAGCAACTGTGTTCTCTTCGCTGACGATGTAAAGCTATTCAACACCACAGACAATACTGCTATTCTTCAAAAAGACTTCAACTATGTATCACAATGGTCAAACAAATGACAAATTCAAATCTCAACAAATAAATGCTCTGTCTTACATATTGGCAAAAAAAAAATCAGACAATAAAATACAGGCTGAATAGTCAAGACCTTGTTGATGATCCAAACTCTGTCAAAAATCTTGGAGTACTCATCTTTAATTATCTAAGTACTAGAGCCTACTGTAACTACATCGCCAAAAAGGCATTAAGAGTTGTTAACCTAATCCTACGTAGCTTTTTCTCTGGTAATATTACACTACTAACGAGAGCAGAGATCGCCAACCTTTTGGATCTCAGGAACCACCAAACTCATAATTTTTGATCTCAAGGACCACTAACTGGTTTTATGGGTATGGCCTAATTTGTGGGTGTGGCTTGTTGGTCATGTGACTGGCTGGCCATGACTTGTATGTAAATATTATAAATATTTATATAAATATTGAATTTTTTATATAAAAAGAGCAACTTTTACCCAAAATCAGGCAAAGCAGGCAGGCAGATTGAGTTGCTCACAGAATCACAGATTCATTCAGAAAGCTGTCTATCTGCCATTGGCTAGCTCAATCTGTCACATAAAATTTGCTTGCAAGGAAACTCATAAAATTTAACTCACAACACACCATGCATGTAAATATTGGTTTTTATATTTAAAAAAGAGCAACTTTTACCCAAAATCAGGCAAAGCAGGCAGACTGAGTTGCTCACAGAATCATTCAGTGATCTATCTATCTGCCATCGGTTAGCTCAGTCTCTTAAATTTGTTTGCAGTCAGTCCGCACTAAATTTGCTTGCAAGCAAACCTTCAGTCCTAAGGGAGGTTTGGCAGAGCCGAAGATCTAAAGATTAGCTAGAAAGCAAGAAATCCAACCATTTCCTGCTTCCTAGCTAATTTAAATCTCCTTGCATAGCAGAACACATGATAGTCAGAAAAAGGAAAAATAGCAATTTTAGCAGGCAAGTTTGCTGGGTAAGGAGTGAGCGGGCGGGTAGCATTCCTGCGGGCCATGTGGACAGTGCAGCCTTGTGTTTCTGTGCTGCCTGGATTAATTGCTTTGGGGGAGGTGCTCTGGGGTGAGATTTCTCTGTGGCCCACCAAAATTTTCTCAAGGCCCATCAGTGGGCTGCAGCCCACCGGTTGGTGACCACTGAACTCGAGCATACAAAACATTTGCTGGAACAATACTCGAATACAGCTCATCAGTCTGGAACCCACATTACGTATCTGATATTAACACAGTTGAGAAAGTCCAGAAATATTTCACAAAAAGAGTTCTCCCCTCCTCTACTCGTTGCAGAATACCTTATAGTTTATAGAGTTTATTTGTCATTACACTCACCAACGGGTGCAACGAAACGAGGTGCTCTTCCACAAGTAAAACATGGACAAACACCCCTAAAAGAAAAAAATTAAATTAAATTAAAACTAAACACAGCCGACCATACAATGATCTCTATGCAATTTAAAAATGTAAAACCTCATTACTCTCATTCACTTCCACATAAATCTTATGACCCTGCATTCAAACTCAAAACTGCCACCAGACTAGAAATTCTAGACCTAGAAAACCTAGAACTACGCTGCCTTCGGTCCGATCTAAGTATAGTATATAAAATCATACATTGCAATGTCTTACCTGTCAATGAATACTTCAGCTTCAACCATAACAACACAAGAGCAAACAATAGATACAAACTCAAGGTTAATTGCACCAAACTTGATTGCAGGAAATACAATTTCAGCAACAGAGTGGTCAATGTCTGGAATACTCTATCTGACTCTGTGGTTTCTTCCCCAAACCCCAAAAACTTTAACCTTAAACCTTCTATTATTGACCTCACCCCTTTCCTAAGATCTCTGTAGGGGGCATGCATAAGCGCACAAAATTCACCCTGTCTATGACCAAATCAGCCCAATGTATTTCTTTTATACTGGTCACTTCCTTTGTATTCAGTCCATATTCATTCAGTCTCCATCTATTCTTGATCTTCACTTTTCTAATTTTAATACATACATACATACATACATACATACATACATACACTTCTTAATTACCCAATTGTGCTGCATTCATCTTCCTTTTTAATATATACTTTCTTAAATTACTCCAAAAGAAAAAATATAAAAAGAACCAAAAAAATTACAAAAAAAGATAGTGAAGAGAAGACACAAAGGAATAAAAAAGAAATAAAAGAAAAATTGGCTTCCAATTTTTTTAATACAGTTACAGATATAAAATACATAAACCTTTTGATCTAATTTTCAATAATATTCAATAGTTCATAATCATAAACATTTCTCATTATCAAAACCCAAAATGCATGTAACATTTCTTTTGGTTTCTAGCAAAAAGACCAAATACTATCAAATATTAACAAGATTTCTATCTATATATGTTATTTGTATTTATAATAAATGAAAACCACCATGGTGTAGTGGTTAATATACTGAACTAAAAATCAGATGTCCAGGTTCTAGTCCTCTTTTAGTTGGGAAAACTGGCAAGGTAACTTTGGGCCAATCAGTTTTAGCCGTAGACAGGGAAATTTTTTAAAAGTCACTAGACAAGTATGGTTGGTAGTCCATAGCCATAAATGACAAGGCATCACCACTTAACAGACAGAATAAAATACATGAATAAAGGAGAAAAACAAGATAAATAAAGGACAAATAAAAATAGAAAACAGAAACCAGCCAAGACAGAACACAGATATGAACATAAGGATCTCTAGCAGGGGTGGGATTCTACCTGGTCGGACTGGTTCTATAGAACCGGTTGTTACAATTCTGTGCAGTTTGGAGAACCAGCAAATCGCACCACTGGCTGGCCTCACCCCACCCCGCCCAGTCACTCCTTACCTGGCATGCACATCATCCAACTTGCCTGCATTGTGCCTTCACCTAATTTTTGGTAAATTGCTATTTTTCCTTTTCTTTTCTCCCTTCCCCTGAAGATCAGTTGTCCTGACTATCAGCTGTGCTGGGAGATTTAAATTCACTAGAAAGCAGAAAATTGTTGGATGTCTTGCTTTCTAGCTAATCTAAATCACTGTTGTACTGCTTTGCTTTCACCCAGGAAGCTTCCCTGAGGCCCAGTCAGAGGTGGTATTCAGAGGGTTGGTGTGGAGGGAGAAGTGGCTTGAGAGCAGAGCTGAAACTTCCTTAGGACTGAAGCTTCCATTTTTCAGTGCAGACTCAGGCAGCAGATTACAGAAAGGTAGATCTCTAAAAGAATTTGTGATTTTGCAAGCAACTCAATCTGCCTGCCTGCTTGGCCTGATTTTGGGTAAAAGTTGCTCTTTTTATATAAAAATTTCAATATTTACATAAATATTTACAAAACTTACATACCAAGCCACACCCAGTCAGCAAGCCACATCCACCCAGTCACATAACCACCAAGCCACACTGACAAATTAGGCCACACCCACAGAACCAGTTGTTAAGAAATTTGAATCCCACCCCTGAGCTTTTAGGCATCTTAGTCCAGGTCTTGCAAAGTGCAGCCAGATCTTTAAGACTGTGATGGTATGTGGGAATGACCTTGGGAGACAGAACAAAGAGAGGCAATCAAGAGAGGATCAGACAAAAGGCAGCTGAACTTGCAGCAGGAATGTCAGCAGGACAAGAGGCTAAGAAATGATCCTCTCTATTTTCTTGGGCTATAAAGGAAATGGTGGGAGAGATGTATAGCACTTTCAGACTTGCAAGATCCTGTTACTGTAGCTTTACAATAAGGTAGAATTAGTTCATCTGGTCATATTTCCTGTCTGGTCTACTTTGTGAGGCTCTTAATGACCTTCCAGAATGCCACCAGGGTGGAAGCCCTCTAGATCTCAGGGGGGATTCATTGCAAAGAGCAGGCATTATGACTGAGAAGGCATGCTTCCCATGTCCTAACAGATGATATGATATAGGAGCATGCCAACCCTGTTAGTTCATATCACCAGGCAAACACCAGAGGAGATAAGTAGTCCCTCAGATAACTAGGCACCACTCCATTAAGGGCTTTATAGATCATAACCAGCCCAGAAGCAAACTGGCAGCTAGTGCAGTTTGCAGAGCCAAAGGGTGTCACATGGACATACTGAGATATGATAGACCAGCTGAAACTTCTGAGTGATCTTCCAGGGCAGGGCCATGTTGCAGTAACTGATCTGTGAGGTGACAAGAGCATGAGTGAAAGCTCCCCTTGTCCTGGAAAGGAAATAACTGGCACATCAGATAAAGTTGTACAAAACCAAGTAGAAGCTGTGAGTCCAGTAAGATTTGTACCATGTTTGAATTGGGAATTGTAACCTCTGTGAAAATTAAAGATTGACTCTCCCCAGGTCTAGCTGGTCATCACATCCACTCGGTCTTAAAAGGATTGAACTGGAGATGGTTCCTCTCCATCCATACCCAAACAACCTCCCGGAACTAGGACAAGATTTCAACAGCTTCACTTCATCAACCAGGTATTAACAGATAATTGGACATCCTCAGTATACTGATGATATAGAACCTCAGACTGGGAGATGATCTCACCCATTAGTTTCAAAAATATGGTGAATAGAACAAGAGAAATGTTCCCCACAAAGGAAGAGGATTGGGTGTGGCTAGTCTTCCCCAATCCACATTGACTGGAATTAACCTGAAGGGAAGAAGGGAACACCATAGAATGATACCCTCAAATACAAATTCTCAGAGTCATACCATGGTTTTGACAATGTAAAGGCTACTGAGAGATCAAAGAGCATGAGGATAGATCACCACCTCTATGCCATATGTAACCAACAAGCACAACCAAGTTTGTCTCTGTACTAAAACCTAAAACCTCACTGAAATGCATCTAGATAATCCACTTCTTCCAGGATTCTCAGCAGTTAGTACAGTGGAACTTTGGGTCACAAATGCTTCTGTTCGCGACCAACTCGGGTGACGACCAAAATTTTGGGAAAATTGTTGTTTCTGGTCCCAAACAGATCCTCGGGTGCCAATCGGTGCAGCTGCGATGATATTCCCTGCTGCGGCAATTTTCCCTTCCGCGCACGCACAGAATTGTAGGTGCATGCACAGTCAGTCTCACTTCTGCTCATGACTAAATTCCTGGAATGGATTATGGTCGTGACCCGAGGTTCCACTACCTTCTAACAACCTTCTCTTTCTAGACAGGTAGGAGACAGGACAAATTATCTAAGAGATTTGAGCCTAAAAATAGACTATTGAGACACGGGGCTCCATTATGAGGCCATTAACAGATTAGTCAGCTTTCTTTAATGTGTTGTCCTTTAAAATAGGTGTTCAGCCACAGGGCCCATCATTCTTAGAGAGCAAGGCTGTTGAAATTACAAATCAAATATTCCACAATAACAGAGGGAAAACAAAAGCGTTATACATAGTTTTCATTGCCGCTATATAAGTGGAAGAATTCCAGCCTAAGAAGCTATATGTGTGTGTGTGTGTGTGTGTGTCCCTCCGTTGGTGGGTGCATGTTTTCAATCTTTTCTTGCCATCATTCTGAGCCCTGTCAACTCAATGGGGAAGGCAAAGGGCAAGATCCATCCTTCCGAGAAGGCACTGATAACAGAGAAAGCAGACAGAAATATTGACTCTCTCTGTAACCTCTGTCTGGTGTCTGGGCAAAAAAGCTTTCAAATCTGTCACAAGTCACATGTCATTTCTACATTTTATTCACCCAAAGAAATATGATGAAATCTCCTCCAGGACAAAGCGACCCACATTTTACCTTCTGTATAGCTGCAATGCAGAACTATAATACTGTTAAGTTTGAGCAAGGGCGAGAAAGAATGGAGACAAGTTTCTGAACGGTGAACTTCAACTCTTTATTTACATCGTGACTTGCTCTCTCAATATCAGTAAAACCCGCCTTATATAGGCAACCCTTGTAACGTTTAACCAATAACAAGCTAGGAACGCTAGCTTTTATAACCAATAAGAACTCTCTGTTAAGGGCGAATCGGATTCCCCGGAACGGGCCAATCCGGTCCAGCCACTTAACAGCCAATCAGAAGTGCAGGGCCAGAACCCTGCACTTACTCCAAGCTCACACTTTATTAATTATATTGCATACACAACAAATACATATAGAAAACTGCATATTGTTAGATGTGGGAGACCCCACCCACCCCATGAGGGGGGTCTCCCTGTGGCCACCGACAAGCAGTGGGTGTCTGCAGCATTTGGCTCAAAAGCTCAATTTCTTGAAAGTCACAAAAATTAGGTTTTTCAATCTGGGCCTGTGTCATCTATCACCTAAAGTTTACTTCAGCATATTTGTCTTCCATATATACCCTTCCTCTCAATTCCCAAAATAGAGAAAGTAGGGAAACTGAAGGGCATCATAGAATGAAAGGATTAGATTTAAGCCAGGGGTGGTATTCAGCCAGTTCTGACAGGTTCTGGAGAACCAGTAGCAGAAATTTTGAGTAGTTCAGAGAACCAGTAAATACCATCTTCGGTTGGCCCTGCCCCCATCTATTCGCTGCCTCCTGAGTCCCAGCTGATTGGTTGGGTCTTCTTTTGTTGCCCTACACAGGAGAATGGAGCTGGAAAGCAGGTTAGTGGGGTGGGGAGGGAATGGGGATTTTACAATATCCTTTCCCTGGAGTGGGGTGGAAATGGGGATTTTACAATATCTTTCCCCAGCCACCTCCACCAAGCCACACCCACCAAGCCACAACACATCTACCAAGCCACACCCACAGAACCGGTAGTAAAAAAGTTTGAATACCACTACTGATTTTAGCCAAACCCATTGCTCCACTGCACATCCAGCAATCCACCACTACCGTATTACAAGAGATGGCCAATCACCTATTTAAACACCTCCTATGCAATGATGATGAGGTGTGATGTATCAGTAGTTTAAAAGACATCAGAGAAGGTCTATACTGCAGCGGTTCAAGCCACTTTGGTGGGAATATAACAGCATTCCCTGTTTCGCAGTACACATTGTCCTGCGGCACGATGTCATGCAGGCCACATGTCCCTAGAAACATCTTTGGACAGTGGTGTCTCAATGACTTAAAGAAATGAAGATGAACACTGCTCTTTAATGTTGGCTATAACTAAGAGAGTGACTCCTTTACCTTTTATCTTTGTGAGATAGTCTGTCCATGATGCCTAAGTCTATCAGCTTCCATATCATTTTCTTGTTCTTTCTTCTGGAAAACTCTACATGATAGCCATTCCCTAGAGCAGGAGTGTCAAACTTGTGGCCCGCAGGCCAGATTAGAATTAGAATTCTTTTATTGGCCAAGTGTGATTGGATACACAAGGAATTTGTCTTGGTGCAAATGCTCTCTGTATACATAAAAGAAAAGATACATTTGTTGAGAGTCAAGAATCATAAGGTACAACACTTAATAATAGTCACAGGGTACAATAAGCAATCGAATCATACTAGGAAACAGTCAATATAAATTGTAAGAATACTATTACCATATGTGGTGGACTTGTGCGGACCCGAGAAAATACTGGACTAAAATACACATGTGGTTGGAAAAAATGACAAAAAAACATATAGATTTGAAACCAGAGATATTTCTATTGGGAATTTTACCAGATACATATAGCAAAGATTTGAAATACCTGATTGTAAATGTATTAACAGAGGCTAGGGTTGTATTTGCTAAAAATTGGAAAAATGAGAAAATACCATCGCAGGAGGAAATCATTAAGAAAATATTGAAATGTGCTGAAATGAGTAGATTGACATTTGAAATTAGAGAACAAGAGGAGAAACAATTTTATAAAATTTGGGACCTTTTCTATCAATGGTTAGATAATAAAATACAACAATGAAATATGTAGATTTTTAGAAAATAATAAATATATAAAGATGTACTTCTTTTTTATTAAACCTACAAAATGCTTTAAGGATAGATTTGGGAGGATAATATGAATTGTAATAAAATAAACTAAGTAAATTATGGTTATCTCGTAAAATATGAATGAATAGTCAAATGATTGATTAATAATGATACTAAGGTATTCAAATTTTGATTGATAATATGACCTATTATGCAATGTAACTGTAACTGAAGACTACGAAATGGATGCACAAAAATTTTTTGTAAACCAACTGGCACATTGCTTGTATACTTATTGTCGTGTCCGTCGGCAAGGAGACCAGGAGGCGGTGACTAGGTTTCAGCTCTTTATTTAGTCTCCGGAACCGATCTGCTCCGAGGGAAAAACAGCAGCTTTTTATTCTCAAGCCGCGGCGGCCGCAGCCAATGTCACCACTTTGAATCTCCCGCGATTCGTTTCCACCATTTGTGGGAGATTCTCAGTGGGCCAATCAGCACGGCTCGCTAAACCAATCAGATCGCCCCGCGCTTTGGCCAATCAAAGCGCGGGGTTTCAAGAATGTAAATGAGCGTACAGAACACCTCTCCCTTCTTGGTTTGGTCCTATGTAACGTAGTCCCATAAGTAGGCGGGGCTCCGCACTTGCCTACTGGACCTGCGCAGGTCAGTCGTTGGTTGGCTCCCGGCCGGTTCGGTTGGGTTCTCTGTGTCTCTCGGCCTCGTCGATGGAACTGCCTGGTATACCTTGCCGGGCCGCTCATCGCAGCTCCCTCCCGGTCTACCCGGGCTGGTTGAGCTGTGGTTTTTGCCACTCCCACCTGGTCTTTCCGGGCTGGTCGAGCTGGCCTGGCTGCTTCTCCCTGGTGAGGTTCCGAGCTGGCTGCTTGCTGGTGAGTATGGCTGGTTCCTTTCTTCTGGGTTTTGGTTCCCGGGGTATTCCCTCCCCTCTTGGCTTGTATTAAGGGGATTGTTTATGTCTGGTTGAGTGTCGGTTGTGTTTCTCGTGGCTGTTCTCGATCTTATTTGATCGATGTGGCGTTTCCACGCTCGTCCGTTCGGTTGTTTGCAGCCGGTATGAGCGGGGACCTGTCAGTTGGGTTATGGCTGCTGGTACCCATAGTGGGTCTCTGGTTAGGTTTTTTGCTTAGATGGTGTCGCCTGGTGCAAAGGATCGGTGCTTGCTGGAGGAGTTTGGGGGTTTCTCCGGGTTGTATGTGGGGTGCAGTCTATCGAGTGGGGACCTTATTTTCCTCCCCATTAGTAGCTCTGCCGGGTTTTTGTTTGTTGTCGTGTTCAGGGTTATATGTTGTATAAAAAGCATTTTATTTATTTTGTCTTGGATTTCCCCGTGTTCGATTTTCTGGATGGTTTTTTTCGTAAATTGAACCATCCGTTCCGCCCTTCCGTTCGCCGCTGGATGTGCCGGAGCTGTCAGTGCGTGTCGTATGCCCCATTCTGCTGGGAATTTTTCAAATTCCAGCAAGGTGAATTGGGGCCCGTTGTCCGACACGATGACATCCGGGAGGCCGTGTGTTGCGAAGAGTTTGCAAAGTTCCTTGATCACGGCCTCTGTGGTGGTGGATTTCATGTTGCTTTCCTCCAACCAGTTGGAGTAAGCATCTATGGTTATTAAGAATGTATGTCCCTTTGTGGGCCCGGCAAAGTCGATGTGGACCCTAGACCAAGGTCCCCTGGGAGTTTCCCATTCTAGGATCGGTGCCGTGGGAGGGCTTGGTCTGGTTTCTTGGCAGCATTGACACCTTGCCACCCAGGCCTCGATTTGTTTATCCATCCCTGGCCACCAAGCGTAACTCCTGGCCAGGGCTTTCATTCTAACTATGCCCGGGTACCCCTCATGTAACAATTCCAATACCTTCCCTTGCAGTTTTTCCGGGATCACCACCCTATCCCCCCACAGTACACACCCTTTTTGCAATGAGAGTTCCGTTTGCCGGTTCCGGAATGTTTTGAATGCTTCGTCGTTGTGCTTTTCCGGCCACCCTTTCTCTACCCAATGTAACACCTGCGCCAGACGTTTGTCTTTATTGGTTTCTCAGGCAATGTCTGACGCAGTTATGGGTAGATCGGGCAGAGTCTCTATGCTGAGGGCACTCATCGTGGGTGCTGGGTCGGTGTCTAGATTGGGTAGCGGTGAGCGGCTCAAAGCGTCTGCATGTGTGATAGTCTTACCGGGTCGGTGTGTGAACCAGTAGCTGTAGGCGGCAAGGAATTCGGACCACCTTGTCATTCTGGGAGATAAAATGTTCGGGGTGGCCCAGTTCCCTGCCAGGATGCCCAGCAATGGCTTGTGGTCTGTGATGATTATGAACGTGTGGCTGCAGAGGTACTCGTGGAACTTCTTCACTGCTGCGACGATGGCTAGGGCCTCCTTGTCCAGCTGGCTATAGTTCCGCTCTGGTTTGGTGAGTGTCCTGGAGAAGAAAGTGATGGGTGCTTCTCTTCCATCCAGGATTGTGTGGCTGAGGACGGCGCCGACACCGAAGGGTGAGGCATTGCATGTGACGGCGAGTGGTAGGGTCTCATTGTATTGGATGAGGACGGCATCCGAGGTGAGCAGGTCCTTGGTTTTCCTGAAGGCGGCTTCCTCGCGTTTCCCCCAAGTCCAGGTAGCCACCTTGTCCAAGAGCCTATGCAAAGGCTCCGCCGCGGTCGCCTTTGGGGGCAGGAAAACATTGTAAAAATTAAGCAGTCCCAGAAACACCTGCAGTTCCGTTTTAGTCCTGGGTGTGGGGGCCTCCTTAATGCTCTGATTTTGGTTGCGGTTGGGTGGATGCCGTGCCGGTCTAGGAGGTACCCCAGGAACTCGACCCGCTCTGTGTAAAGTTGGCACTTTTCCCTCTTCACCTTTACCCCGGTTTCCTTGAATTTGGTTAACACCTCCCTTAGCCGACCCTCTAGTTCTCGCTGGTTGGTTGCCGACACCAGCACATCGTCAAAATAGGGCACCACCCCCTTGATGCTTTGCAAGAGTCTCTCCATGAGGCTCTGGAAAATTCCAGGCGCCACGCTGACTCCAAACTGGAGTCGGTTACATAGGAAAGCTCCCCAGTGGGTGACTATGGTTTGCGCCTCCGCGGTTTCTTCGTCAACCGGCAGCTGTTGGTATGCTTGGGCCAGGTCGAGTTTCGCAAAAACCTTGCCTCCCCCCAGTGAGTGTAGAAGATGCTGCACTACTGGGATGGGGTAGGCGCTTTGTTGCAAGGCACAATTTAGGGTGGCCTTATAGTCCCCGCAGATTCTCACCGACCCATCGGGCTTGACTGGGGTGACTACTGGGGTCTCCCACCGGGCATGGTCAATTGGTTGTAGGACCCCTTGCTTGACGAGCTTGTCAATTTGCTCGTCAATTTTTGGCCTGAGTACAAAAGGTACCCGCCTTGGTTTTAGGCGTCTCGGGGGAATGTTAGGGTCTAGGCTGAAGGAGATGGGGGGCCCTCTTTACTTGCCTAGGGTGCCGTCGAACATTTCCCGGAAGTCCCGTGCCAGTTGTTGCTCCCAATCGGTCTCGGCGATGTGGTTGATGCCCGTGACTTCGATGCCGAGCGGTGCGAACCATTGCAGTCCCAAAAGGCTGGGTCGGTCTCAGTCCACGATCGTCAGGGGAAGCTTTGCAGTGCGGCCCTTAAATGTCACTTTGAATTGTCCGGTTCCAACTACCGGGATGTGGTTTCCCTGGTAGTCTTTAATGATTAGTCTCTGGTTCTCCAGTCCCTTCTTTTGGATGGTAGGCACCAAGCGTTTGATCTCTTGCCAGGCGACCATGGAGAGGTAGGACCCGAAGTTCACCTCCATTTTGCATGGCTCGCCTTCGATGCCTACCTCCATGTAGACTTTTCGGGCATCAGTGGTTGATGCGTGGCCGATGATGACTGTCTGGTGGGTTTCCTCCTTCCGCCGGGTCTCGCCACCTCGTCGGGTTCGCCCGCTCCAGTCCCATCGGCTGTCGGCTGGGCGATCTCTAGTTTGGGGGGGTTGCTGTCCCATCTCCACTCACTGTGGTCCCACCATCTGGGGCTGTAGGCTTTCTTTAATTGGCAGACGCAGGCGATGTGACCCTTTTTGTCGCAGTGCTGGCAGATTGCATCGAAGAAACGGTACTCAGATCTAGGGTGGTCGCTTCCGCAACTGGCACACACGGTCCCCGACTTACGACTCTGCCGACTGCGCTGTTCGCATCCTGCCTGGAGCCGGTGGATTTCCTCCTCCTCGTCCGAAGTTTCGGAGGCAGAGTGGAATTCGCCATGGTGGGTGGTGGTCTCGTGGTGACTTGCTTCCAGTTGGGCCTCGGTCACCCGTCCAGGGTTGGTGGTCCCCTGCGTCCAATCTCCGCATGTGGTTTGCCGACTGCCGGGTGGCCTCGGCTGCGGTGGCTTCAGCGATGGTGTCAGCGAGGGCGATGTCGCCTTTGGCCATCAGCCGACTCTGTAGGACTGGATCCTGAAGTCCGAGCACGACTCGGTCCCGTAGGGCCTCGTCCATGTTGGAGAATCCGCACAGGCCTCCTAGGTTCCGCAGCTCTGCAACAAAGTCGCTGAGGCTTTCGCCCGGTCTCTGGTCCCGCCGGTAGAACTTGTGCTGCCTGATGAGGGTGGGCACAGCAGGGGCTTGTGTTTGCGGAGCAAAGGTTCGAGGTTGGCCCAATCCATCCCTGTGATGTCAGCAGGTTTTGGTAGGGCTTTTGCCATCTTGAACACTGCGGGCCCACAGTGTGTCAGGAAGACGGCTCGTTTTTTCGGCCCGGTGACATCCTTCATGTCGCTGCATTCGAGGAACATGCGAAATCTGTCCATGTAGGATTCCCAGTCCTCACTAGCGGGATTAAAAGGCATGGGCGGAGCGATGCTGGCCATCTCATCGGTCTTGCTTCTGTCGGACATGTGCTCGATGGGTTTCAGACTCGGGATCTCATCCTCGTCGCCAGTGTCGTGTCCGTTGGCAAGGAGACCAGGAGGCGGTGACTAGGTTTCAGCTCTTTATTTAGTCCCCGGAACTGATCTGCTCCGAGAAAAAAACAGTGGCTTTTTATTCTCAAGCTGCGGCAGCCGCAGCCAATGACACCACTTTGAATCTCCCGTGATTCGTTTCCACCAATCGCGGGAGATTCTCAGCAGGCCAATCAGCACGGCTCGCTAAACCAATCAGATTGCCCCACGCTTTGGCCAATCAAAGCGTGGGGTTTCAAGAATGCAAATGAGCGTATAGAACACTTATGGAAGAAAGTTTGATGTTTTTATGTTTTGTTTGTTTCTGTTTGTTTGTAAAAACCAATAAAACTGGCAAAAAAAATTGTAAGGATACAAGCAACAAAGTTACAGTCATACAGTCACAAGTGGGAGGGGTGGGGTGATAAGGAGTGATGAGAAGGTTAATAGTAATAGTAGTGCAGACTTTATAATGCATCATACACTGGCTACACCCACCCCTGTTTAGCAAAGAGGAAAAAGGTCATGATACGTCACATGTTGATGTGAGGCCATGAGTTTGAGACCCCTGCCCTAGAGAGTCTTGTGAACTCCTCGGCTATATAGTTGAAGTTTTTCTGACAAGAGATCACACCTCTTATCTGGTTGTATCTGGATGCCAGCACCAGCAAGTTCAATTACAGTGAATCTAGCCCAGTGGCACCAAGGTGGATTAAGTGTGATCTGGTACACACAAATCATACTCACTAGAGCTCATAATCTTATCTTGATAGGTAATCCTGGTTAGGCGAGCAAAAGGCAAAACATTGTTGCTCCCTACTTGTCTTTTGCCAGGTTGCCTAGGAACTGTGACTCAAATACAGTAAACCAATAACAAGTTAGAGAAGAACTAATGGAGGCCCTTTTCATCACAGGGCATGTCTGGATCTATATAGCATAACATTCAGGTGTTTCAGCAAACATGTGACTACACCTACATATCCAATTCTCCTGCACGTGCTGGCTTCCTTGTGCACATTCTTGCAGAGGGGCTTGGACTAGAAGACCTCCAAGGTCCATTCCAGTTCCAGCCCTATGATTCTAAGCCAGTTAAGATGTTAGTTTGGATTGAGGAGACCCAAATTCCAGTCTGTCTTCAACCATGGAAACTCATTGGCTGACTTGGGTCTATTTGCTCCCTCTCTCCCTCCCCATTCCTTCCCTCCCTCCTACACTCCCTCCCTCCCTCGCTCTGTCCCTCTTTCCCTCCCTTCCTCTCTCCCTCCATCTCTCCCTCCCTCTCTGCCTCCCTCCCTCTCTCCCTCCTCCACTCCCTCCCTCCCTCTCTATTCAACCTAAGGGTTGTTATGAACTGATGAAATTACAATAGATTCTTGTGTAAGCCGCCATGAGATCCTAACAGAGGGTGCCTATTTAACTAATTAAAAACCTTCCTACTTTTGTTGTTACTAGAGCACTTAAAATTCCAACAAACAAGCTGATTGGGGCTTTTAAGACCTGCATCCCAATTGTATTTGGAGCATGCCACATCGGGAAAAGGCTGGTATAAATTCTGAGGTTCTGTGATATATTGAACCTCTATCAGACTGAAAAGAATTAGTCAATAAGCCTCCAAGGTAGCTCTCCTCTTTTTTCCCCAAAGCTTTTAACTGTTCCTGAATTCCACAAACAGCCTTTTACTGCCTTCCGCTATGAATGTAGAAGCCTTGCTCCCTTCTGCTTCTACCTCCAGCAGGCTATAGCAAAGATTCTGAACTTATCACCAGTCATCTTCAAAGCCAGGAAAAAAGAACCAGTTAATCTCAAAGTTAATGACTAGATTTTCCAATGAAACCACAAACAGATCGGTTCTGCCCAGCAGCTATCCCAAGTTCGTCTCTGAAAACTTTGTTTAACCCTATAAATGCTAAACCAATAGTTGAAAATAATCCAGCTGCAGAATTTCACAACCAAAACCAAAATCCTAGGCAGCTGTGAGTCATGAGGAACAGATGATCCTGATTAAAACTGCATTACTTTGGGGAAAGGTCTATATAGTGAGTGTGTGGGGCGAAATAAATCCAAAATTAATTAGCATCCCTTTTGGGTTTAAAACGTTGAATGGAACCATCTTGAGTCTAACCAAGTTCACAATCTGCTAACAAGACTTAATAAAATGCATTGGCAATGGCCACTTAAGTAAGGGCTGGATGCCTTGCTGTGGCCAATCAGATCAAGCAATAAGGAGGGACAATACAGTGAAAGACGGTGAGGGCAATGGGAGAAGGAAAAAGCACAGGGTTATTCCTCCCAGGGCAATAAACAATACAGGTAGTCAGTCCTCAACCACAATTGAGCCCAAAATTTCTGTTGTTAAGTGAGTTTTGCTCCATTTTATGACCTTTCTTGCCACAATGGTTAAGTGAATCACTGCAGCTGATAAATTAGTAACCTGGTTGGTTAAGTGAATCTGGCTTCCCCATTGAGCTTGCTTGTCAGAAGGTCACAAAAGGTGATTCCCATAACCTTGGGACACAGCAAAGTTCATAAATATGAGTCAGTTGCCAAGCATCTGAATTTTGATCACATGATCATGAGATGCTGCAAAGGCCATAACTGCAAAAAACGGTCATAAATCGCTTTTCTCAGTGGCATTCTAACTTGGAACGGTCACTAAACTAAATCAAGTGAGCTACGACGGCACAGTGGTTAGAGTGCAGTCCTGCAGGCTGCTTCTGCTGACTGCCGGCTGACTGCAATTTGGCAGTTCCAATCTCATCAGACTCAGCCTTCCATCCTTCCAAGGTGGGTAAAATGAGGAGCCAGATTGTTGGGGGCAATAGGCTAACACTGTAAACCGCTTAGAGAAGGCACTGTGGAGCGGTATATAAATCTCAGTGCTATTGCTAAACTGTTGTCAGTTGAGGACTATCTTTATCATAAATATTCCATGGAGAGTGACGTATTTTATATAAATAAAGGAAGGCACCATCAGCTACCACAGGATGCTAATTCAAGTGTAGCAATTAAAATGAATGAATATCCTGTGCAACTTTACCCAAAAGTGCAGATATTCAACATAACGTGCTTTTGGTGTTCGGCAACACCCAAGACTGTTCTTTTCCTGTCATGTATCTTCCTTCTTCTTTGAATAGAAAAACAAGGTCCCCATCTGTAGCCTGATGGGTGATCAGGAAAGGGTAGATTTTGCAGAAATGTATGACAATACCAATTTCCCATTGCAGTCATTGCCTCATCTCCCAGGGGGTCTCACTCTGTTCTTTTGCTAATAAATATGATTCACAACCTGATTTTCCAGCCCTTCTTCTGACCCCCCTCCCTGCACTCCCCAACCAGTAAATTCAAAATGAGGCATATTAACTTTTGCAAGCTGTCTAAGCTTCCAGGCTGTTGTCAATCTTTTATTCCAGTATGATAGCACTTGGCATTTAGGCCAGCACATTTTATGCTGATAGACTTTCCTGACAGTTCAAAGACTGCAGGGTAGCATGTTAATAAGACAGACTGGCTATGCTGGGACCCAAATTCCCTGAGAAAACTCTCAGATGCAACTGTTCACTCTGAATAGGGCTCACCTTCTTCTCGATTTAGTTTCGCTAGTAGTAGCTGGTTGTGAGTAGGTGTCATGGTTGTAGCTCCTCTCATGCTGACGAAAGGGATGTGTTGGGACGCCCAGGGAAATTTGAAACCGTGGCAACTCATTGCTTTCTCTTGCAGGTTACTGAGGGTTGCTCCTCCTCGGAGTTGCTGCTACCAGCTGCTAATGTTGAGGTGGATGGGGCATCACTGTTTTGTAAGGGACCCTCCTGAAACTGGAGTTGCCAGTGTGAGTGTGTGGGGTAGTACACATCAGCAACTTTGCAATAGGTGCATATGATGTCTTGTGTGATGGAATACATGGATGACCTTGAAGAAAGGTAGGAAGGGATGCTGCCTAGAGAAGGGATCAGATAAGAGTATCTGGAGTTCCCAGTCACTGAACGATCAGAGAGAAGAAGAAAAAAACTAAGAAAGGACCCACTCTAATGGAGCAAAAAGTTAAAAGTAAAGTTTGTACCTTCCAGCTTGCAGGAATGTGTTATACACTTTACCATAAAGTAGATTTAGCTCCTGTAGTTATGTTTCCTGACTGGTTTATCTAGAAGGGTTGACATCTTATCTGGTCTGGTTTAGTCCAATCAGGTCTGGCCTGGCATTGTCTTGTCCTGTCTTGTCCTCGTTCTCTCTCTCCCACCCTTCAACTTAGAAAAAATATCTGCTGCGAACTCCACGTAGGTGTCAGGAAGGGCATCCGGCCAGTAAATGCTCAGCTCCATCCAGTTGCCCTGATTCTACCCCGAATTAAGGGATTACAAGGTTGTAAAAAGGGAGGTTTTCACCATACCCTCAAGTTACTGTTGACTCCTGGTCAGGAGGCCTAGGAAAGTTTCTGTGATTTTCTTGGCAGGGTTTTTCAGAAGTGATTTGCCAGTGCCTTTTGCTCAAGTAGTAGTAGCTAATAACTGGCTCAGAGACACCCAGATGGGAGGTTTCTAGCTCATTTACCTTGACCACTACACCACTACTCCAAACTGAGATACTGATTGCTGTCAAGAAGTAACTGTTCATTTCTCCCTCTCCTTTCTTTTTGATTCATACATTATTCACTAAGAGCTCCAAAAATCAGAGTACTTTCATTTTAAAATCTTTACAGAAAAGTTTATTATGCAGAGAAACACAGTTCCATCAGCCCATTTCTGATTCTGTCTCTAGCTTACCGCTAGCACTCATCTAAATCCAATAGTGGCTTGAAGCCATATCTCAGCATGTTACTATCAAGAAAATGTAGATCTCAAGTGGGGAAAAAAAACCAGTGCCATTTGAGAAGGAACTGAGTGCAGAGGTTCAGATTCTCATAGCAGAATAAATAAGTGAGGCCCTCAAATAGAACAGATCAGGCTCAATGCATTTTGAAGTGCAATATACATTACAATCTCATAGCTCTTTCCTAAGAATAACTAAAGCATTGGAAGTAATGCTTATTATCATTTAGCAGACCTGCCCTTTGACCTCAGGTATTATACAGAATTGGTCCTACAAGATCCCTGTTTCCAAAGTGTAAAATGCATTGCTGGTTCCATATCCATTGCTTAGAGGCTGACCTTTAAAATAGCATCACAAACTCAAAATAGCTTAGAACCTATCCAAGCTCCATGACCTCCTGCTCCAAGTGAATCTGCCCATGCTATGACGTCTGGGAGAGGTCCTGTTGAGATCTGGGAGAGGTGCTGTTGAGGTCCATCTTCAATGGGATTCCACCCACAGGGGCTACAGAGCATAGCTTAATATCACCCTTCCTGTGGAAAAGCTTGCCATCTCATATACTTGCCATATCTTTACTAGGTTTTCAAAAGAGATGAACAGTTGGCACTGAAAAAGAGCATTGGAGAAATATTAGACTTTCTATGACTATCCATCCACTGTCTACATCCAAATTGGCACTGTTGCAACATATGTTCATCGTCCTTGTTTTGATTATTGTAGTATTTCTTTTTCTTGCGTGCTGCTTTGGCTTTCTTCTCCAAACTCTTCTTCACCAAGTAGAAGAATTTTGTCAAATGTTGATAGAGATTCTCGATCATCCAGGTTATGGTTGTCCCAAAAGTGTTTTTCCCCCCCCCCCCCAAAATGCAAGACATTTGAAGACATTTTGTTTCTTGTCCTAGAAGGTTTCTCAGCTCTGAACGAACCATAGAGGAAGGATTTATGTACCTTGCACTCATCTGTTTGTTGGCATTCTTTCTCAGATTCATTGAGGCAATTTGAAGGACATAGACAAACCTTTACGTGGTCTCAGAAAGAATGCTATTGAGAGATGAGTGCAAGAAATATAAATCCTTCCATCCTCCACCATTCAGTCCGAGTTGAAGGAACTTCTTGGATGAGAAGCAAAACATCTTCAAGAAAAAACAAAGTCCAGTTTCTCTTGGAAAAAGCATTTCTGGGATAATTCTGCCAAAGTTTCTATACCTTCCTATATGTTAGATTTCTTACAGTGTATTTTTATTGTCTTGCGTTATTGGATCCAAAGAAGAAGGACAGGGGAAAAAACACTTTAAGGACGCTAACAAACAGAAGAATACTTCTAGTTGGTGAAGAGTGGAGACGAGTAGACCCAATGTTGAAAGCCTGAAGTAGCAAACTGTGACAAAGCAAACTGGCGATTAAAAACTTGTGGGAAAGCAGAAGCAGGACTAATTTTTCCTACTTCATTTCACAATTTTTGTTGAATATTGATTGCCAAGCTTTGATTATTCTGGAAGTGAGCAAGAAGGTGAAAATGAATTTCGTGACATTGTTTAACTGGAAGTACAAGAACTTGCGTCTGGACAAGCTGTCAATTCTTACCACTTTGGAATAAGCTTTCCTTGTGCCACTTAAGACATGTCTAGCTTGCAATGTGCCTGTTGTGAATGCATAAAGGTTCAATAAAGTTATCTTGAGCTTGGAGTCAAGTGCAGGGTTCTGGCCCTGCACTTCTGATTGGCTGTTAATGGCAGGATCGGATTGGCCCATTCCGGGGGATCTGGTTGGCCATTAACGGAGCATTCATATTGGTTAAGGGAGCTAGTGCTCCTAGATTGTTATTGGTTAAATAGTTATTGGGTTGCCTATATAAGGAGGGCTATAACTGCCATTGAGTTTGAGCTGTCACCATGTAAATAAAGAGTTGAAGTTCACCGTTCCAGAGGCTCGTCTCCATTCTTTCTCACCCATGCTCCAAACTTAACAGTGCCATAGTCCAAAAGTGAAAACCTGCAGCCAGAAATCACTAATGCCACCCTCAGCCGCAGCCAAAGAGGACAGTGCTCAAAGATGTGATATTTGTGGGCCTCTGTTCAGGATTCCGACACTTTGGACAAAGGGAGGGTCTAGAAGGATCCAGAGGATAAAAAATGATTGAGGAGGAGGGTCAATAACTGCAGTCGATCTTTACACAGGGATCACTAATATGAATACTTGACTACAACCTTGCTTATACAAAACTATGTGTAGATTTGAATTGCATTTTCTGATTCAGTATTCGTGTACATAGCAAAAAGCTATGCGTTTTGCAGCCTTTATTCTTATGGAAAGCAATCCCTCCATTTCCCCATCCCACCCAGTGAGATTTCAGGAAGAAATAGAAATCCTTTCTTCTTGCTCTATTTGTCTGAGGTTTTTTAGAAAATGCACTGTTCTTTATTTGCACATTGGGTTCAGAGGTCTTTCAATACCGGCTCTTTGCTTTGTTTTGTTTTTTTTTAAAAAAAACAGCTTCAATAATCATTGCAGCGTTGGAAGTACAGTCAGCAGGAAACTAAATTGACATAGTTAAATATGTCGCACTCTTCATGCAGGTCCATTTTGTTATGCACAGCAGATTTGGGGCGGTGTCTAGTTGGAAGCAAAAGGTTGATTTTTTTTCTCGTTATTTCTTAGTTGCCATCTAGAGGTCCTTTGGATTTCTGCAGCCCAGATACAGCAGATCTATATTCTGCTCTTCTTTATTCTTCCAGGAATGAAAAAAACCAGACATTTCCTGTTGAAAATCTAGCTGATAAAGTTAATTCTAGCTGGTGCAGATTTTTTTTTTCTTAGCCTGCTCTATATTTGTTTCTTCTTAATGCCTGGCTGTTATCCACATCTATCTTCAGCTTGAGGCTTTTCTAGCTTTCAGATGGCTGAAACGATGCCGTTTATGTTTTGCCAGTAAGGAGTATATTAAGTTCTGCGCATGGGCGCAAGGAACAGAGACGAGGCAGTGAACAGTGAACTTCAACTCTTTATTAATCACGCTGAACAGAGCAAAAACCCTAGGGCAGCAGCAGCCCTTTTATAGGGTAGGCTGCTGACCTATTAGCCAATGAGAAACATGGAAGTGTTAAACCCTTGAACCAATGAGAGTTGGCCCGTTAACAGCCAATCAGATTTCCCAGAAAGGATCAATCCGATATCGCTATTATCGGCCAATCAGAAGTGCGGGATTAGAACCCTGCTTTTTCTTAAGGTTGTTAAAACTTTATGAAAAACACCTTTATTAGTTCATAACACCCCTTCCCCCTAGGTTCCGTTTGAGGGGTGTGGTGACGTAATCCTGTAGATATGCAGGTTATTTTAACTGTCTATTAGATTTGCGCTGTCCCACCGGTTCCTGCTGTAGTCCGGTTTCGGCGGGATGTTTTTTGATATATCTGGTACAGGCAGTTCCGCATCCTCACTGGACGACTTGGTGCCACTAATTCTGTTGTTGTTGTCCTCCAATCTCTGCGGGCTCGCCTCCGTTGAGGTATTCCTCTGTGGCGGGGCCAACCCTCTCCCTGATTCTTCTTCATGTATTGCGCCCAGCTGCTGACTTCCTTCGATTCCGCTTTCCACCATCTCGAATTCGGTTTCTTCGACATCCCCTCCCCCTTCAGTTTGAGAGTCACAGGAGTCGCGGGAACTGGGTTGTAGCCTAGAGCGAAGCTGATCTATATGGCGTTTCCATATTTTTCCATCCCATGTTTGCACATGGTACGATCTGAGCCCGGTGGTTTGAGTTACGGTTGCTTTGACCCATAATGGTTCATCGGAAAGGTTTTTAACGAAAACTAAGTCGCCTTCCATGAACTCGCAGCATTTTCCGCTAGATCCACAGGGTTTCTCTGGCGCGTAGGACGGGTGGAGCCGGTCAAGGTGGGAACGGAGCTTGCATCCTATCAATAGTTCAGCTGGAGTCTTGTTGGTGACGCTGTGCGGGGTGATGTGGTGGAGTAGGAGTATTCTGTTTAGTTTGTCATCAATGTCCCCATAGTCCATTTTGTGGAGAGTTTTTTTAACAAATTGGACCATGCGCTCGGCCCTGCCATTAGCCGCAGGGTGCACTGGCAAGGTTAGCGCATGGCGGATACCCCGGTCCGCTAAATATTGTTCAAACGCCAGGGCGGTGAACTGGGGTCCATTGTCAGAGACCAGAACGTCTGGCAGCCCATGCATTGCGAATAGCCTATTCAATTTTCAGATGATGAAATTGGTTGTAGTAGTCTTCATTTTGTGGATCTCGAGCCAGTTGAAATAGGCATCCACTGTTAGGAGGAACGTATGTCCCTTAGTAGATCCTGCAAAGTCAATGTGCATGCGGGACCACGGCCCCCAGGGGGTTTCCCACTCTGTTGGAGTTGCTCTAGGTGGGGCACTGCTGACTTCTTGGCGTTTTAGACAAGTCTTTACCCAGGCTTTGATCTGCTTGTCGATGCCCAGCCACCACGTGTAGTTTCGTGTGAGCGCTTTCATACGCACGATGCTGGGGTGACCATCATGCAATGTTTTCAATACTGCTCGTTGTAACCGCTCTGGGACGAAGACTCTGTCGCCCCATAGGATGCAGCCTTTTTGCGAGAAAAGTTCTGTTTGCCAGTTTCTGAAAGGAGTAAAGTCATCAGGGGTTTGTTCTACTGGCCATCCTCATTCGACCCAGCTGAGAACTCGCGCCAGGACAGGGTCTCATTTCATTTTGATAGCGATGTCTCTGGCTGTTAGCGGCAGTGAACGTAGTGTTTCAATCTGGAGTGTTGTAAGGGTTAGAGCTGGGTCGTTGACGGTTTCCGGAAGTGGGACATGGCTCAATGCATCAGCGTGGGGAATGGCTTTACCCAGGAGGTGTTGTAATTTATAGTTGTACACAGCTAAGAATTCCGACCAGCGAGTCATTCTAGGTGACAATATATAGGGGGTTGGCTTGTCTCCTGCTATAATCCCTAGCAAAGGTTTGTGATCGGTAATAATAGTAAAAACTCGTCCATACACATATTCATGAAACCGTTTCACAGCAGATACAACAGCAAGAGCCTCTTTGTCATTTTGGCTATAGTTACGTTCAGCCCTCGATAGGGGCCTTGAAAAATAGGCAATAGGGGCCTCACTACTATTTGGTAACACATGACTCAAAATGGCTCCTACTCTAAACGGTGACGCATCACATGTAATTGTTAAAGGCAAAGTCTCGTTATACTTCATTAAAACAGCATCTGAGGTGAATAAGTTTTTCACTTGTCGGAATGCGTGCTCCTCTCGGTGTCCCCAGATCCAGGTTGCTTTTTTGTTGAGAAGTCTATGTAGGGGCTTAGCTACAGTTGCTTTCTGGGGCAAGAAGATGTTGTAAAAGTTAATGAGCCCCAGGAAAGCTTGGAGGTCAGTCTTATTCCTGGGTCTTGGGGCGTTTTTGATTGCTTTTAGTTTGCTATTAGTGGGGTGAATGCCTTGCTTATCGATTAGGTACCCCAGGAACTCTACTTTATCTGTACACAGTTGACATTTATTTTTTTTAACCTTTAGGCCAGAGTCTTTAAATTTCTGGAGAGCCATTTTAAGACGCTTTTCTAGTACTTCTCTATTCGGGGCCGCAATTAAAACATCATCAAAGTATGGCACGACCCGCTTGATCCCTTGCAAGAGTCTCTCCATCAGACTTTGAAAAATCCCTGGGGCTACGCTCACTCCGAAATGGAGTCGGTTGCATTTAAACGTGCCTTGGTGCGTAACGATTGTCTGTGCTTCCGCGGTTTTTTTATCTACAGGCAGTTGTTGGTACGCCTGTGCTAAATCCAATTTAGCGAAGACTTTTCCGCCCCCCAGCGAATGGAGAAGGTGTTACACCACCAGCACTGGGTAAACGTTCTGTTGAAGGGTGTGATTAAGGGTGGCCTGGTAGTCCCCACGAATCCTTAACGATCCATCCAGTTTGATGGGTGTTACGATTGGGGTTTCCCAACGGGTGTGGTCAGTTGGTTCTAAAACACCCTGGGCTATTAATTTATCGAGCTGCTCATCGATCTTTGGTTTAAGGGCAAAAGGTACCCAACGAGACTTAAGGCAGATGGGGGCTACTTCAGGGTTAAGGTTAAATGATATCGGAGTCCCCTTGTACTCGCCTAGTTTGTCTGCAAAGATGTCCTGGAATTACTGGATGAGGGCCTCCTCCCAGTTATCGCTTCTGGTTTGGTGAATGCCGGCTACCTCGATCCCGAGTGGGGCGAACCATTGAAGGCCTAACAAACTAGGCTGGTCGCGGTCGATGACGGTCAGTGGTAACGACGCAGTATGATTTTTGAATGAGACTTGGACTTGGCTGGATCCAACGACCGGAATTCGGTTCCCTTGATAATCTTTGAGTATGATTCTTTGGGCTCTGAGGTCTTGACGCTGGACAGCAGGGATTAATTGTTTAAGGGTCTTCCAGGAAACCATCGAGAGGGACGATCCTGAGTCAATTTCCATCACACAAGGCTGGTTTTTGATGGCGACCTTCACTCAGATCTTCTTTGCATCTAACGATGAAGTGTGACCGATTGTAATGGTTTGGTGTGCCTCTTCCCGTCTCATTGAAGTGGCCAGTGTTTTATTTCTGTAGGAGTGGTTGTTCCATTGGTGGTTCAAATGTTCCCGACTCACAGGACAATTCCCTGTGGTCTGGTGGTAGTTGTTTCCCCTCTGAATTGGGCTGGATCCTTGCTTGCTTCTACAGACCTTCCCAATGTGGCCTCTTTTCCCACAGGAATGGCAGAGCGCGTCGAGGAATTTGCAATCTGATCGCGGGTGGTTTGCCCCACAACCCGCGCATTGGTGCGGTAGTCTTCAATTCCGCTGGTTGCGTTGGTCACGTTCAGACCGGAGCCGATTGACCTCCTCCTCATCACTTTCTGATGTTGATTTGAGGTCCTCATGATGGGTCGCTGTTGTGTGCCTCTCTAGGCGAGGTGAGGTATCGCTGGCAAGTTGACGGAGCGGTGCGATGGTGCGGTGCATTTGGGCGGCCGACTTCCTGGTAGCTTCTGCTGCAGTAGCGTCCTTGATGGCATCGGCAAGATTGATGTCCCCTTTGGTCATGATCTTGCTCTGCGCAGTGTGGTCATCTAATCCCAGAATTATTCGGTCTCTCAGAGCTTCTTCGAGGTCTGTAAACCCATAGAGGCCTCCCAGGTTCTGGAGGTCCACGATGAAATCTGCAATGCTCTCTCCTTTCCGTTGGTCCCTCTGATAAAACTCATGTCTTTGGACAAGCGTTGGTACGGCAGGTGCATAGTGGGCCCATAGAAGGGGTGCGAGGACCTTCCAGTCCATAGATTTCACTTCAGCCGCAATACTGCTCACTTTTTTCCCATAGTTGCATCTTTCAAGTTGTTTGTCTCCAGAAACATCTGGAACTGGTCTATGTACGAGTCCCAGTCTTCTTGTGCCGGGTCAAATGGAGCGGGTGGTATGGCGCTGCCGGACATGGTTTCCATTGTCGATGCGCCTTCAGCCACGTGCTCTGTTTGGTGCTCTGTGAGTGTTTAGTCAGCTCTGATGTCTCCGCATCCCACCCTCATCGCCAGTATTAAGTTCTGCGCATTGGTGCAAGGAACGGAGACAAGGCAGTGAACAGTGAACTTCAACTCTTTAATAAGCATACTGAACAGAGCAAAATCCTAGGGCAGCAGCAGCCCTTTTATAGGGTTGGCTGCTGTCCTATTAGCCAATGGAAACATGGAAGTGTTAAACCCTTGAACCAATGAGAGTTGGCCCGTTAACAGCCAATCAGATTCCCCAGAAAGGACCAATCCGATATCGCTATTATCGGCCAATCAGAAGTGCAGGATTAGAACCCTGCTTTTTTCTTAAGGTTGTTAAAACTTTATTAAACGCCTTTATTCGTTCATAACAGAGTAAGTATTGTTTGAAGTGAAGAGAAAACCACAAAAAAGAAAACCCGTCTGGCATTGTGCCTGGGCCTCCCACTTCAGCCTGTAAAGCAAAGCATGGGGGACAGGTAGCAGATCAGATCAGCATGTCAGAATTTGGACTCTTTAGCTGGGAAACCCGCTCTAATGAAGTTTGCAAATGAACCGATGCTTTTTACCTTGCCAGAAGCAGATCACCTCTCCCAAGAGTTGTTGGGTGGCAAAAAGAAAACTCCCGACTTCTTTTTTTTTAGCAAACCACAGCATCTGAACATTTCCAGACTCTGTACACTTTTTAAACATATAGTCAGGTACAGAGGGCTGGAAAAGAAGCTTGAGAGAGAGGTCAGCACCAGCTGAATTTACCTTGATCAGTCCCTCACCTTCTAAACTGCCTGATCTTGACTTTGATTGTTGCCCAGGCAGAGAAAAGAGCTGGTTCCTGATTTTTGGTTCCTTAAGTGAAGAGGGCCATTTCTGCTGTGGCAGCCATTTTATGAAATAACCTTCCTCTCAAAGTGAGGTTGGTTTCATCACTGTAGACTTTCCAAAAGTCTCACAAGGAGGAACCCAGGAGACTGGTAAATTAGTAAGGTGGCTACATACATTATTAGCATTCCTTCACTTAATACCCCTTGTCTTTTGGGATTCTTTGTAGTTTTTTTAATAGCTATAGAATAGCACTTAGAAGTATATACTGCTTCACAGTGCTTGACAGCCCTCTGTAATTGTCCCCAACAATCTGGGTTCTCATTTTACCAACCTCTGAAGGACGGAACGCTGAGTTAACCTTCAGCCGGGTGAGACTCGAGCTGCCAAATTGCAGGCAGTCAGCAGAAGTAGCCTGCAGTACTGCATTCTAACCATTGTACCACCATGGCTCTTAATGATTGTAAAATTTATTTATTTGCTTACTTACTTACTTATTTTTTTATCATATTTATATGGCCATCCATAAAAATATTTTTATTTTTATTCCACTTTTGATGTATATTAGATGCTAGGTCAATTTGATTATTAGACAGAGAACTCCTCATCTGAAATATTTATCTATATAATTTTTTTTATTAAATAAGAATGAGAAATTTTATAACTATTTGCAGACTTACTATGAAAGGGGAGAAGAATTTATCAGGGTTCTTTTTTCAGCATCCAGCAGGATGTATTTTTTAATATATATTTAATGTTGGATGTTTGGGTCAGGTTTTTTCTTTTCTTTTCCTTTTTTGTACACAATTTTGTTGTTGTTGTTACTGCTGGATGCATGTTTTTTTTCTGTTTTGCACTTTATTCCCATTGATAAAACATAGTAAATATATTTACAAATTTATATGGCTGTCCATCTCACAATTGGTTACTCTGAGTGGCATCCGCTACAATGTTAAGTATTTAGTATTTATTAACCACCTGTTTTTAGCTTTGTTGTATGCTGCCCAGAGTCACCTGTTATCAGATGGACAGCTACATAAATTTGAGAAACAAAGAAATTTCACATAATTTGATAGATGTTAATTTATAATCCAGTCATCATGGATCATGAGTTGTAAGAGGATCTTTTTCTTAATCTAACATGGTTGGCATATCAGCTGGGATAATGATAAGAGGTCCAGTATAGATAATCAGGAAATGCAAGTAAGGTACATTTTAAGATTTAATACTCAATACAACCACCCAAATGGTATCTTTTGGAGCAGAGGTGGTATTCAGCAGGTTCTGATCAGTTCGAAAGAACTGGTAGTGGAAATTTTGAGAAGATGGGGGAACCAACAAATACCACCTGTAATTGGCCCCGCCCCAATCTATTCTCTGCCTGCTGAGTCCCAGCTGATTGGCTGGGTCTTCTTTTGTTGCCCTGCACAGGAGAACGGAGCTGAAAAGCAGATTAGTGGGGTGGGGAGGGAATTGGGATTTTACAGTAACCTTCCCCCTAGAGTGGGGTTAAACAGAGATTTTACAGTATCCTTCCCCTGCCATGCCCACCAAGCCACACCCACCAAGCCACGCCATGCCTTCCAAGCCATGAGCACAGAATCAGTAGTAAAAAAAATTGAAACCCACCACTGTTTTGGAGTTATCTTTTTTTTTTTATTAAAGGTAAACATTTATATAGATTTGTCATTTAATCTCAACATTTTTGCTTGAAATACTCAGCAAACTTTTTCTCTTTGGGGGAAAAAAAAATCACTGCCTGTCTACTTTATGTTGCCAGAACACTTAATTATTCTGTTCCATTTGCAACCGTTTCCAGAGTCTGTGCACCATTTGAACTGAAATGTCTGGTTTGCCAGCATTGCTGTCTTTATGTAAGTTTTCCCCTTCTAATTATTTCCAGCAATTATGGTAATAGGTGGGGATTGGGATCTAAAAAGAGATTACCACGGAAATGTATCAAGTTCTACTTTTCCCAAAAACTGGATGAAATGTATTAGAATTATGCAATTCTCATCTGGGTGAAAATGGCACAGGTCTAAATCTGTCAACCTATCCTGAACCTCCAATTAATGTGACAAAACCTAACAGTGATGTAGAAACCCAACGAATTCTGTGCAGGAAAAAAACAGTGGTTTAAATTCCTAATTAGTTAAATGCACTGCTATGTGGCTATTAAGAGCAAAGAAAGGGAGGGGGGAAATCCCCAAATGAAGTTTATTTAAGGTAAGGTGGAGAGACCTTAAGCAGTCTGTAATGTCCAATTCCAAGCTCTGTACTTGGTGCTGGCTATCACCATGGCTGTCTTAAGACAAAAAAGATCGGAACAGTTCCTGGAAGTCAAAGAGATCAGTGGCTATTAACTTTGATGCCAGAGTGACTGCCTCTGAAAGCCACCTGGTGGGAGATTGCATTGAACATCAGTTTTAATATTTATTTGTTGATTTGTTTGTTTGCTGATTTATTTATTTATTTTGGTTTTTTTTTTATGGCCAGCACAATGTGAAAACCAGGTTTTATTTATTTAACAGAGTGGTCAATCTCTGGAACACTCTACTTGACTCTGTGGTTTCTTCCCCAAACCCCCAAAACTTTAACCTTAGGCTGTCTACTATTGACCTCACCCCTTTCCGAAGAGGTGCACCAACGTGCCTACCATCCCTGTCCTATTGTTTCTTTTTCTTATATGCATCCATTTCATGTATTCATAACTAGGTCTGTACTTATACCTGTAATCTTATAATCACTTGACAAAATAAATAAAATAAATAAATAAATAAAAATTGTGTTTCAAATCATTGGGCCAGCACGATGTGAAAACCAGGTTTTATGGCTTTGCTTGCAGAAGTCTCCAGCCAGTAACAAGCCATGTTTTTAGCTGGATGCATAATGCAGTTTTCCCTCCAACAAAAGAAATGCCCATTTTCATTGCCAAGTTTGACTTGGCAATGACTTCCTACCTTTTTGTAAATAAAACTTACGTTTTATGAATTGCTCTGAACATTAACATTCAGAAAGCCTTTTTTAGAAGGTGACTTCTAAGCACAGCAATGGACTAAACCCCTAAACATTTAGGGGTGCAGGGGGGGTGGAGAGTAAAACTAGTTAATGAAGTTATCCATAAAGAAGAAAAACCTGGGATGCTGAACCCAAGCAAGTATTTAAAGACAGTCAAAGAACCGAGATTTCTGAGTTGGAAATCCCATAGCTCGGTATTATATCAAACGCTGTCCAGCTTGATCTGTCTTAGCAAACTGCAGCTCCAAACCTCTGAAAATGACCTTCAAGCAATGGACTTTGATACCATTTTTGGATGCTGTTCAAATAACCTGATGCCAAAATGTTTCGTATTTTAAAAGGTCAAATCCACCACACTCTAGGGAAGCCAGAAATAAGCTGGCAAGTAATGCAAGGGAAGCAGGATTGGTGTAATCTGGCTCCTATTAACCCCTGGGTTAAGCCATGTTTTGTCCTTTAAAAGTAGCCCCATACAACAAGCAATAATTCTAATACAATTCCTCAGCAGCTGGTACTTGTTCTGATAAGGACTTATCTATGGCTAATGTACATGTGCTTCTGTCTTGCTTACCCATTCTGATTTTTAGCAAAAAAACCCAAACACCATATAGATTAGACAGGCTTTGTCTATTAGAAAACTATTTCCCACATTGTCTTATGACCTAGGATATCAAACCATATAGTAGGGCTGTATTATTATTATCCTTCTCATCTTTCCTATTACCTATTTGTTTAGCATCTTATGACTATAGCTTTGTTGTTTGTGTTCTGTACGGTCATTAACATACTTGTAAATGCCGTGTAGCAATTGGTCAAGTGCACGGCGATCTGATTGGTCGAGCGAGCCGCACTGATTGGCCCACCGCGAATCCCCTGCGATTGGTGGAAACTAATCGTGGGAGATTCAAAGTGGTGCCATTGGCCGTGGCCACCGCGGCTAAAGAATAAAAGCTGCTGTTTTTCCTTTGGAGCCCGAGCCGATCTCGGGACCAAATAAAGAGCTGAAACTGAGTCACTGGCTCCGAGTCTCCTTTCCCGCGACAGACGCGACAGTTTGTATCTCATGATTTATGTTGATTGCTCTTATTTAATATCTTATGACTATCACTGAGTGTTGTATCTTATGATTTATGATGATTGCATTATGATTATGATCATGATTTATCACCTGTTGCTTGTATGTACAGTACACTGAGAGCTTATGCACCAGAGATGAATTCCTTGTGTGTCCAGTAAAGAATTCTACTAATACTACTAACTATCCCTTTGCATAATTGTTCTGGTGTCTTTCTATGCATCTTTCTGTTTTTTCAGCCCTTTACAAAGACAAGATTTCAGCCACGGAGGTATATTTTTGATAAGGACCTTTTCTGGTCTTTGTTAATTATAACCTGCAACAAACTCTTACCAACCACTAAAAAAATGAGTTGCTCATTTTGGGAAGTTCATGTTTTTATTCTCCCATATTAATTTCCCATCATTTTCTAACCTTTCCAGTAGCTATCCTACTTAGAAAATGACAAGGGGTTTGGGGTGTGTTTTGTGAAAAATAAACTGTCTCTTTATTCACAAATACAATACAAAATAAAATTGTACATTTTCCCCCAAAGGTCTATGGAGATTCTCAGTTATCCAGGTCATGGTGTCCCAGAGTTGTTGTTTTTTTCAAGAGACACCTGGACTTTTGTGGGTTTTTTTCTTTGAGAACATTCCACTTCTCATCCAAGAAGCTTCCTCAGTTCTAACTGACTGGGGGGGAAGCATTCTATAACAAAAAATATTTGTTATATAAATTATTTTCCTTAATGCCTCCCTATTAAACTTTTGGTCCATTTTCAGAATCTCCTCTTGAGTGATGTTACTCTGAATCAGCCTTCATCAACAGATGTTTCCAGATGTGTTCGACTACGAATTCCAGAATTCCCATTCAATACAGTCATGTTAGCCAAGGAGTTGCAGTCCAATGCATCTAAAAGACAATCAGATTGGGAAAGTTTATCTTGGGACATGAAGTGTCTTGAACATGAATTGTGTGATCTCATGCAAGGAGTTAAGTATTCCACCTAAGAATTTCCCCAAATCTTGCAAGGCTATAAAAACCTGCAGTCTAATTGTAGATTGTAATGAAAACCCAACAGATCTCAAATGAGAAAGCCTAAGATTTCAACATTCTTGCTCGGTACTTTTCATTATGATATAACATTTAGTGTGAGTTCACCTAAATCTCATGAAATCACAGTAAGTAGCAATACCTAGCTAACTTTGGATGAACTGAGAAAAATTAAACAAGTACAAGGTTTATACTTTAATGGAAACCACTAGAAAATCCCCGCAGGGTTAAACAGGCTCAGTTTGAAAGTAAAAAAAGCAAGTAACATGTTATTTCTAGGAATACTAAGCAGGTGTTTCCATAAATCAGCATCTCCTTTCTCAACAAACTTCATCATTTATTACTTTACACAACATTTGTTTATTTTACTTCATTTCATTTGGAAAGGGAGCAGGTGCCCTTTAGAGAATGGTTGGCACCACACTGCTAACTATTGCTATATCTTATTTTCAATTAAGTCATTGTTTGTAAGATAAGATTTTTGAGCCCAGGTAACTCTATCCTTTTTTTCTTTTTTCTTTTCTCCAAAAATGTCTTCAGTGCCTATTGGGAATACAGCAATCTTTACAAAAGAGCCACGACCCACTAAGAGAAATGAATTAAACAACTCTGCAAGCCAGAGTATTTGTCTCCGAAAATTCATAAGATCAGCAAAGGCATCAACTGGAAAATGATAAGAATTGGATAGCAAATCATACTACTGCCGTGGGGACTATTACATCAACTTAGGAATCCCAATTACAGAAGCAAGACTGCAAAAGTGTTCCAAATTTCAATTCAAATACAGCTGAAAGCTTCTTAACCAAAACCTGCCCATCCAATTATTTTTCTGGATTCAGAATTTGCTCTGAGCCTCCCGTATTAATGTAATGGTATGTAAATATTAAACATTCCCAATCAGTTGAGCCTTCTTGATCCAAATATTTGGAAGCCGTAGCCAGTTGGACTACTGTAGTTATTCTGATAACAGTAGCAAGATGCCATTTCAGCCTCAAAACACACACATTACCAATTGTATGTGGAGCCATGGTAAATTCTAGTTGGTGGAAAATAGATTGCTTGTTCAATATGACCCATCTCATGGCAAAAGCATTGTCCTAGTTACAATGTGGCTCATGTGCATGGCATCTGTATAGAATCATAATCTTGAAACAAGGGAGGATTGAAAGGTAAAGCAAAATTGGTCACAAATGTCTCCATTTGATTTGAAAGGAACAAGTTTGAAGGCAGAATTCTGAAAGGTCTCCATGTGCTTCTGGATGCTGTTCAAATTGCTGGTTATTATCTTTATTTGAGTGACCACCTCCCTCCTCTGGCTTCTGCCAGTTCTGTAAAATCTGGCAGAATTGACTCACTCTTGGTCCTGTGAATTTAAGTAAGGTCTTCTAGCAGCAGGAGAACTTTCTCTGTAATGACCTAAATATATATATGGCTCCCATCTTACCAGCCTTTTTAAAAAGCATTAGTTCTTCTCTCATGTATTAGCATGATTGGGTGGGCTTTTCATCTGTTTATTTCCCCTATGAGATGGGGAAAATTGATTATTGTTTGAAGGAAGGAAGGAAGGAAGGAAGGAAGGAAGGAAGGAAGGAAGGAAGGAAGGAAGGAAGGAAGGAAGGAAGGAAGGAAGGAAGGAAGGAAGGAAGGAAGGAAGGAGTGTTTGTGTTTTAATGTGAACTTGCATTTTGGGCCCAGAGGGTTCCACAAACTGGCTTACATAGCAGGAATAAAAACCAAAGAAAGCCTTGATTGAAGGCTAAATGGTTGCTTCATGGCAAAGGTTTTAAGTGAAGAAAAAAGATATAGTGCAAAAAAAAATGAACCCCATCTCTAGGATGCAGTTCTTATTCAGATTTGGGAAGACCAAAACTTTGCTAGATTGTATTCAAAGAAGACCTTCAATCACTTAGGTTAAAAGATACAGTTAACATCATAGCTAGTTAAGGTTATGTTTACACAAAGTTCCTTTACCATATTAAGGAACGGTGATAACAGAAATATTTCCTAAGTTTGGTTAGTATTAACTTTGATTTGTTGGGAGGGAAAGGAAAAAGGAAGGAAGCTTAACACAATGGGCTCCTGGAATCTTAAGATGCGATTTTGCAAAACTTTGAAAAATGGGTAAATTGAGGTTAAGTGAATGCAAACTCTTTCTCTCTTCCATAATAAGAATGTTCTTTCCTGGACCAATGGTCCCTAGTCACAGTCACTCATGCCCTAGTCACTTCCCGTCTTGATTATTGCAGCATGCTGTTGAGGTAATTCCCCATTAGGAGAATGAGTGCACACAGGGAGACGTAGTGAGAGTGATGTTGAATAACACATGACCAGCATACAGATACACCGAATAGTAAAATGTAGGTTTTACTTCCAGTAAACGGTTAAGCAAAGTCCAACAAGCAGTCCAAGTCATACACGGTTAAAGCAGTCAGTATTTCAGTCCAGGAATAATCCAAATAACAAAGTCCAGTATCACAAACAGTTCAGTAAATAGATTCGCAGCAATCCAAGAAGAACGATGATCAGCAACAGTCAATAGGGAAAAATGCAGGAACCAAGAACATTGACCATCAGAACATCTAGCAACTAGCAACTAACAACAGAACTAACAACCCAGGTTTCTGGCTCCATCTTATGGCCGTTTGAGGAACCACACCCAATTATAATTTTAGCATTCCCTTAAAGAGACAGTATTGAATGTCTATCCTGGTTTATATATTTCCAACCCAACTGTTAGGTGACTATCAATTCCTAACACACGCTCTACATGGGGCTACCCTTGAAGAGCATCCGGAAGCTCCAGTTGGTGCAAAATGCAGCAGTCTGCATGTTTTTGTGCAAACCCTGGTGTGCACATGTTTCATCTCTCCTGCGGGAGTTGCATTGGTTGCCGATTTGCTTCTGGGTGCAATTCAAGGTGCTAGTTGTCACCTTTAAAGCCCTTCATGACTTGGGACCAAGCTATCTGAGGCAATGTTTCTTTCCGGTCACATCTACCCGACCCATTAGAGCAGGGAGGCAGGGAATGCTACGGATCCCATCCCTGAGGGAGATATACTTGGTGGGACCCAGAAGAAGGGCCTTCTCCATAGTGGCTCCCTCTCTCTGGAACATCATTCCCCCCATTTTTTTAAAAAAAAAAAAACATTATATCCCTGCAAAAAATATAGAAGTAAACATAATCTGTAATCTATATAAGATGCAGTCATGTACTTGGTGTCAGCCCTTCCCCCACAAATTAGTAACTGCATTCAAATCAGAATTAACTGATTTTTTCAGTTTGCACAATCTCTTGGACCATACACTTACCCAGAGATGAATGAATTCCTAGAATTCAACTAAGTTCCCAGAACTCAACTAAGCCATAAAACAAGCAAGGCTAAAGTTAACCAGGATTCAGATACTGGTAAAATTGCCCTGTCATGTATAATCTAACCCTAAAATAAGGGTCTTCAAACTTGGCAAGTTTAAGACTTGTGGACTTCAACTCCCAGAATTCCTGAGCTAACATGACTGGAGGAGGCATTCTGGGAGTTGAAGTCCACAAATCTTAAAGCTGTCAAGTTTGAAGACCCCTGCTCCAGGGTCAACAGCCAGATAAATCCATTCTCAACTGAAGCTGACTCACCATTTTATCCTGAGGAAGAAGGTTAAACCACCAAAGAATGACATTTTATAGACAACTTCAAGGACTTTTTTTTAAAGGTGCTAATGTTTTATTGATTTCATGAATGCTTTAATTAGAGTCTCTCAATCTTGGCAGCTTTAAGATGTGTGGACCAACTCCCAGAATTCCCCAACCAGCATCACATAATTCCCCAGGCTTGAGAATTCTGAGAGTTGAAAGTCTACATATCTTAAAGCTGCCAACACTAAGAACTACTCTTTCAATTTATGCAGGCTGTAAGTTGCAATCAATGAATAAGTAAATAAAGTTTCCTTCGAGTTGAGCACCCTAACATTTCCTCCACACCAGGGGTCCCCAAACTTGGCAACTTTAAGACTTGTAGACTTCAACATGCTGGCTGGCTGAATTCTGGGAGCTGAAGTCCACAAGTCTTAAAGTTGCCAAGTTTTGAGACCTTGGCTCCACACCAATAAGAAGTAATAGTTTGCCATTGTCATTGCCTTCTTGACATTTCTTTTTCACTGCCCAGACCAGCCTATAATCCTGGGATTTATTGATAGTCCCTCATCCACATATTAACCAAGTCTGACCTGTTTTATCTTTTTTCAAAAACAGCCAAGGTTAACAAGCTGCCAACATCTGCTGTGACCTAAATTAAAAGTCAATCTAATTATCCTCATTTCATGACCTTCTAGTAGACAGTCCCTGAAGTTGTTTTGATTTGAAAGCTCAAAAAAAAAAATGGGTATTACATGGACATGCACTGCTAAACCTCAGGCTGGTAAGAGATAAGTGTTTGTTTAGAATTGAGCTGATTTCTTTCTTGCAATAGTGGAAATAATTATGGGAAAAAAAAGAATCATGACCTTGGAGTTCTGTCTGTCTCGTTGCATATATTTCAATACAATATGTCTGTGTTTCTGCCTCTGTGTTAGCCCTTCCTCAGGGCTTTGAGTTGGGCAAGCATTACACAGTTCAAAATCGACATAATTCTTTCTTCCCTGCCACTCCTTTACTCATCCAGACCTTGAAACGCCATCATCTTCAGTCTTTATTTCCACATGAATAAATAAGGTTGTAGTTAGATGCCAGGAGATTAACAGCAGCCTTCTGTCTTCTAGCAGATGATATAATGTCTGGGTTTCACTCCACTCTGCAAAACATTGAGACGATCAGTGCATTGCCCAGGGCAAAAAGGTGACTTGAGGTAAGTGGAAAAGTCTGCAAGGCCGCTTTAAGGGCTGCAAATGAAAGGGAGGCTTTTTTCAATCTGAGGAGCCTGGTGGCACAGCGGTTAGAATGCAGTATTGGCAGCAAACTCAGCCCACATCCTGATGGGACTCAGCCTTCCATCCTTCTGGGGTTGGTAAAATGAGGACCCAGATTGTTGGGGGCAATATGCTGACAAGTGTAAACCATTTAGAGCAGGGGTGTCAAGTTTGATTTCATTGAGGGCCACATCAGGGTGGTGTTTGACCTCGGAGGGGCGGGGGGGGCACAGCCAGGGTGGACATGGCCAGCTCGACATTACTCGTGTCGTGGGCATCTGTGGTGGCCCTAACACTGCCAGTGAAAATGGGCACCCGAGCTCCATTTTTGGCTGTGACGGCTTCCTGCAATCCTCTGCCAGTGAAAACGGAGCTCGGGAGGGCCAAGCTCCATTTTTGCTGGCAGAGGCACCTTCACTGTTTCCAGGATGCAGGCCAGATCCAGCACAGGCCTTGAGTTTGACACCCCTGATTCAGACCATGCTATAAAGTACTATGGAGCAGTATATAAGTCTAAGTGCTATTGTTATTGTTATCTATTGGTCTAACAGAACAAACTCTAAAAGGGCACCCCTATCTTTGGGCAATCAAGCTGCTTGGCTGAGTAAAGCTAGGGATCAGTTTAGAGTCTCTTTGTATCTCCAAAGCTCATCTCTGAGAGATCTCATCACAGGCAAACTTATTTACATGTGATTAGTTAATTATTCATCTTGAATGGATTAATCAATCGTTATTAGCAAGCTGACAACCCCAAACTGTATGTACGCATTTAAATGAAGTCCAGGTATTCATGCTGTATGACAAATGAGACTTCAAATAAAATTGTGAAGCAGCTTAATTCCAAACTGTGTCCTATGCGCATTGTATGACCTCTGACAACTACCAGGGGGGCTAAAGCAAATCGCTGGAAACTCTCACTACTGGTTGTTGTTCTGCATGATTTATTGTGTGGTTTTGCTTCTCTCTGATCCTTCACTAGATAGGCATTCAAGGAGAGGGGTACAGCTTAATTACATACCCACCAAGGAGACAAGACCATGCAGAAGTATACACAACAGACAGAGACAGCCTGTGTGCTACAGTGGTTGTTAAGCTGTTGGACTTTTAATGGGAAGGTACAGATTCAAGTCCCTCCTTCAAGTCCAGAGGCATTCACAGGGTAATTTTGGCTTGATCACACATTCTCACTTTGAGAACAAAAACTCTTGGAATGTAAATCAAGCTCCCAGTCAACCCACCAGACTCCCTGAAATATTGCTACTTCATTCTTGGAGAAATTTGTAGGATGGATATCTTTGTTGGTTGTTGTTGTTGTTTTGTTTTTAATCAAGCAACCTCATCAAGAAATATGCTCACCGCTGCAGATTCGGAAATGATTTCCACTGTCTTTATTTGGTGTGCCTGAGTTCCTCAGCGGCCATCCTTTCTCTATAGCTGATCAATGTGGATATGAAAAGACATTGTTGATCAAACAAAGAAAAAATAAAAGACTACAGCAAGTATTCTGAAATAAATGCACTGTTCTCTGTCACCCCTGGAAATTAAGAACATTTCATATTTTATTCCCTCATGAAAGAGGCATACTGGGAAGATAATAATGGTTGAAAATAGAGAGGTAGAAGGATTTTTGGTTTCTTTCTCTTTCCTCCTCACCTTCTTCTTTTTTTATTTACTTTTATTTACTGGAGTAAGAAAAAAACATTGAGACAATCCCCCTCTAAACCTTGTTAGCATGTAAATTTTCCAGGCGAAACTCTCATGTCCTTTGCAATTTAAATAAGCTGATTTTTAATAAGATTTTTAAATCTGTTAAAAATATAAATAAAAATATAAAAGATGTTAAACATCTTTCTTTATTATCTTAATCTAAGAACTACTGTTAAACATATATTTCTATATATACACTACTCTTAAATCCAATAGAGAAAGGGAAGCTGTGAAAAGCTAAAAAAAATTAGCTATTTTTATTCGATGAGAATAAATAAGAATTATAAAATTAGGCAGTTGAATTATTCAGTTCCTGATATCCTGTCTAATATAGACCAAAATGTGTGGTTCCTAGTTTTCCATTAGAAAAGATGGAATTAATTGATTAATTAATTGAGTTCTTTTGTCTTTTCATTTTTTTAAAAAAATCCTCCATCTGTTTACATACAGAGAGAGATGCAAGATTGAATTTCCTAAAATTGAGCTAAGCTTGAGACGTAGTACTAAATTCCTTCAAAATGATGAGATTACTTTTTTTATAAACAGGAAACATTGTGACTTGAGTGTGACAAGCAATGAGAATAACTTCATAGAATAACCATAGGGGATGAAAATGTGAGCTTAAAAAAAGCATTCATACCAATATCAGCTCCTAGGTACCCTATGGCACAAACCAATTAGGCATTAACAGTTATCATTGTCTGGGGTTCTGTAGCAAATCAATCTGGGTCATTTTTAGATTCAGCATATCCCATGAATCAGCACTCCAGTCAATTAAAGGTCGGGAAAAGGGTCATTCTAATAATCGAATACATGAGATAGTCATCAGTTAAGTCATTTTTGTGCTGTGTGAAACCAGAAACCTTATGGACTACTGGTCCCTAGTAGTTTCATTGGAGATGAGTTAAGATACATTTCATAGACTCATTAAGGCCATAGAGACTCATTGAAGGAATCCCAGATAGATGGTGTTAAGTCTGGAGCATGGGTGCGAATGATGGAGACGAGCCAGTAGAAACAGTGAACTTCAAACTCTTTATTTACATATTGTGACAGCTCAACTCGAGGGCTGCTATAGCCTTCCTTATATAGGCAACTTGTTAACTCTTCAACCAATAGCAAACCTGGAGCGCTAGCTCCGTTAACCAATGGGAATGGCCTGTTAATGGCCAATCAGATGCTCCTGAACGGACCAATCCGATCCTGCCAATAACAGCCAATCAGAAGTGTAGGGCCAGAACCCTGCACTTGACTTCAGGCTCAATGATAACTTTATTGGTATTATTCATTCACAACAGATGGCTATCTAGCCTCTGTTTGAACAAGGGAAAAGGGATAATTGGTTTCACTGCTAAATTGGCCTGACTCTTAAGACATTTTTGCTAGCATTTAGGTAGAACCAGCCTCCCCGTAATTTCAATCCACTATTTCATGTCATACATGCTGGAATGACGGAAAATAGAATTTGACTTTCTATCTGACATCCTTTGGAGTATCTGAAGAATACTATCTTATCCTCCCTCATCCTCAGTCTTAAGGCTTCAAAGTGAAACATGCCCAGCTGTTTCAGTTTCTTTTCACAAGATGTCATTTTTCAAACTCCTGATCATCCTTGCTGCCCTTTGCTGAACTTGTTCCACTTTCCTCTGAATCCTTCTGAGAGGGTGATGCTGTCAGCTAGATAGAGAGAGAAAAATAATTTGGTCTAGGGCAGAGAGATACTCAACCTTGGCAACTTTAAGGTGTGTGGACTTCAGATTTCATTTCAGAATGCTGGCTGGGGAATTGTGGGAACTGAAGTCCACGCATCTTAAAATTGCCAAGGTTGAGAACCCCTAATCTAGTGACTGAAATTTTGAGCTTGAAACTGGGAGACTATAAGTCATTTCTTAGGTTTGAAAGCCAACTGGACCACCTTGGGCTAAGAGTTAGCATTTCTCACCGCAACCCACCTTAAGAATCATTGTTGTGGCAAAATAAGATAAGGAGCCACCTTGAGTTCACCAAAAATAGGCAAGATAAAAGAATCTAATCAATACCAAAAGCTGGTTTAATGTAATGGTTAAGTCATCAGGCTAGAAACTGGGAGACTCTGAGTACTAGTCCTGCTTTAGGCCCGAAGCCAGCTGAGTGGCTGACTTTGGGTCCTCTCTCTCAGCCTTAGGAAGGAGGCAGTAGCAAACCACTTCAGAAAAACTTTGTCAATAAAACTCCACGGATTACCAATCCAGGCAGTCATCAGGAATGAAAAACTGACTTGGAGGCACATATCCACACAAATCTAAACACAATAGGTGTGAACCAACCAAATAAGTTGAATTTAGAAACTGCTTTTTTGTTGATGCAATTTAACATTATATTTGCTTCATTTTTTTCCAGCCACGCCATACTACTCACTTGTATTCTGTTTGCAGTCAATGATTATTCTAACATTTTTATCATCAATAAATCAGGTTTCTCCCATTTTATATCTGCATATTTGATTTCGATATGTTCAGGGAAGAACTTTGCATTTCTCTCTATACAATTTCAGTCTATTCAGTTCAGTCTATTTCCCTAACCTATCAAAATGGTGCCAATGTTTATTTCAAAATAAATGTTTATTCAAAAACATGAGGCAAAAATTAAGCACTTTTTCTCCCTCTCTTGCTTTATGACTGAATTTGATTTTGATGTTGTCTTCCAAGAGTAGGTTTTTTTTTCAATCTCAGCAACTTTAAGATATGTGGACATTAATTCCCAGAATTCCCTAGCCAGCATGCTGGGGAACACTGACTGGGGAATTCTGGAACTTGAAGTCCCACACAATTTAAAGATGTTGAGGTTGAGAAACTCTGCTCTAGAGTAAGTAATGTTTAGTGGGGCAGCTACCTGCTATGTGTTTAATTGGCTAGATTGATGTATCATGCTATAATGTAATTTGCTTAGTCATAGCTTACTGAATAAAGCAAAATCAGATGAATTCACATATCACACCCTCATTAACTTACATTATGACTTTCTGCAACCTGTGAACCAGCCCAATGTGTGGATCATCCCCTCTGTGTACAATAATCTACAGGCTATTGAAATCAACAATTCAAGTCTGTTGCCAATTATTATGAATTTGATTGCCATGTAGTCCAAGATTTCTCCTGCTGAATTTTTTTAGTTCCATTTTATTTACATTTTTCCTCAATATAAACTCTAGGCAACAAGCAATTCCCTCTACAGTTATTTATGAAATCAAAATTAGCCTCAACATTTCTGCCAATAATAGTGCTATTGAGAATGAAATAGTTAGGGCAGTCAATACCCCACAGCGGTACCAAGACAGCTAATGGCTGTGACAAATATTTCATTGGAAGACTAATGATTGCTGGTAACCCAACCCTTTCCTTAGTCTAAGGATGAATCATGTAGCTGTATAATCTAGATTTGCCAGCCATGCTTGACAAACTCTACAGGTGGCAAAGAAGCACAAGGCAGTTCCACTCTGCTGCCTCTTCTGTAGACTTCAATCCTTTATCCTCTTTTATTCTCCAAGAGAAAATGGCATTGTATAGGTTTCTCAGCAGCCCACCGGCATCTGCTTGAGAGATTATTGCGGTCCCTTAGTAACCATAACTGTAACACTGACAGGTTCTCCCACATGGCAGTCAGTGGTGGGATTCAATTTTTTTTTACTACTGGTTCTGTGGGCATGACTTGGTGGGTGTGGCTTGGTAGACATGGCAGGGGAAGGTTACTGCGAAATCCACATTCCCTCCCCATCCTACTAACCTGCTTTCCAGCTCCGTTCTCCTGTGCAGAGTAACAAAAGAAAACCCAGCTAATCAGCTGGGACTCAGGAGGCAGAGAAGAGATGGGGGCAGGGCCAGTCAAGAGGTGGTATTTTCCTGTTCTTTGAACTTCTCAAAATTTCCACTACCAGTTCTCCAGAACATTATGGTGTGTGGCATCTTTGAAATGTCTTGAATTACCCCCAGTAACATCTGAGCAAAATTGCTATTTATTTGGAGGATAATGCTGAAGACAACTTTGTGCTTACTTGGAATTTGGTGGATTGAGTTCCATGTAAATGTAGACTATTGAAGCTTTCTTCTAAATCATATTTTGACCACTTACAACTGTTCATATTGTTCTTTGAAGGGAAAGTACCAGTTTCCAAGTAAAAATAATGGTGTTATCAGTGGTCCCTTCCCCTTCTAAAAAGCAATCCTGTTTGTTATATAAACTTTAATAATGCTCTGGAAGTGCATCGCTAAATGTCCATGGGGATTCTCAGTCATCCAGGTCATGGTTGTCCCAAAAGTACTTTTTCAAGAAGCAACTGGACTTTCTGGTGTTTCTTTGAAGACATTTCATTTCTCATCCAAGAAACTCTCAGCCCCACCATCTAGTCAGAGCTGAAGAAGCTCCTTGGATGAGAAGCAAAACATCTTCAAAGAAAAAAACGGAAAGTTCAGTTGCCTCTTGAAAAAGTACCTTTGGGACAATGCTGTGGAAGGTGACAACATTGGCTGATCTCTAAGCAAGTTTGCTCTTGGTTAGCAGAAAGTCAGAAAAACATGGTAAACCTATTTCTGCAACATTGCCAAGAAATGTGTGCCTTGGTGGATGCAGCTACCAGGTGTTAAATGAGATTTGAGAATATCTTTACCTTTTTTTGTTGTTCCAAACTTCACAATCCTTCATGGAACTTTTACGATCTCACTTCAGTTCTGCATTTTATGAAAGGTCAAAACTGATGAAGCAAGTGTAATCGGGTTGCTCACCATTATGACAGGGCAAAGGCTCCTAATTGATGCTTCAGGGCTAGAAAATATATAAGGAAAACATGTGTTATCCAGAAATCCTCATGCAATTCTCCTTCCTCCCTTTCTGAAGAAATGTGTTTAATTTTCAAAGCTTTATTGAAAAGGGAGATCAAATCATAATGTTTTCAAAAACCTCCAAGAGCTGAGTGGCTTTCTGTAGAAGTCCTATGGTGTTGGCAGTCATCCTAGAAGTCAAAATGAGGGAGCCATAGCTGTTGGGGTATTCGTGCATGGAGTCCTTGATGGTTTAACAATGCCATAAGACGCCCATACAATAGAAATTAAACCCTGAGCAAAATGGGGGCTCCCCTGAAGCTCTCAGCACCGAAGAATTGAGGAAAGAGCATAAATCACTAGAAAACTTTATTGGTAGTTAATTTCAGGCTTTGGTTAGCAGTGGGAAGCTCACACAAATTAAACTGGAACTGTGCTTGCTTAAAACATTCACTGAGTTATATAGCAGATGAGTTGAATAGAGGGGAATATTTTTGTACATTCTGTACCTTTTTAAGTGCTACAAAAAAAATTTGCAACAATATTGATCACCCAGAAATGAGGTAACCGTTCAGAAATTCCACAAGTAAATATTTTTCTCTAAGGAAAGCATCGTCTCCTAATTGCCACTGCATTCATCTATTAACAAATACATGAGCAAAGTCGTCTTTTTTTTTTATGCTTGTGTGGAAATAGAGAAACCCATTCATTAGCAGCCTTATGCAGGGATTACCTTCCAATGTCCAATTCCCCATTCCCAGTCACATCTGTCATGTCTCAAAAACCGCTTGCACAGTTCCAACACAAATATTTGGAGTGGTGGCTTCCATTCAAGATCCACTGTCATGGGGAATGACAGTCATCCTAAAAGCATGGAGACTTTTTCATCAGTGATATCTTGAGCATAACTAGAAGGCCAATACTGCTGACTTCCTCTTTTATGTTGGACTGAAGGGAAGCTAATGCCTGAAAGGGTCTCTGTTTGTAAAACTAATAAAACTCTCAGGACCCTTGTAAAATAATTATGCTGTTGCCATGATATGCTTCAAAGAGCCCATGGGGAGAGAACCATTCTATGAGAAGCCCAATTCCCCAAATAGTCCTAACCTAGCATAGGATTCAACCAGCTCCCTTGGAATCAAGCCAATGGCTTATCAGTAATTTAACTGACACAACTGTGCAGGTTCCACTCAGATCCTCAAAACTCGCAGAAGCATGGAAGCAGGGCCTTTCTGCAGCTCATTAAACCAGCAGTATGATATCAGGAGGAGAACTGGCTGTTTTAATAACTTATAGGCAAATGCTGTGCTTGAGCTTCTATATTCCAAAACATCTCTCTGGAATCCAGGCTCTGCACAAGCCCCCCTTAATTCACTCTTCAGAAATCTGCAATCAAAGTAGGGCCTCTCTAGGCAGTTAGTCTCTGTAATTATTTTGATTTCTGCTTCCCTTTGGCTCTATAGCAAGGAGGTGAAAACTTGACAGAAGCAGATGGGAAAGTCTTGCCTTCTTGAATCTATCCATAGTAATGGATTAAGAGACAGAAAAAAATCCCTCTGGGGGAAATCAAAAGCAAGAAGTTGGGAAAGTTGTAATAGCTTTCTAGCCTCCTTTACAGTGTATTGGGAGGATACACTGAAAATGTGGGCATCTAAAAATGATCTGGAAACTATGTCAAGATGCTTTTCATTGACTGCAGTTCAGCCTTCAATACTATCCTGCCGAGCATCCTAATTGAAAAGCTGACCGATTTGGATTTTTCCTCTTCCATCTGCGATTGGATCAAAGACTTTCTGAGGGACTGACCACAAACAGTGAGGGCTGAGTCTGTCACATCCACCTCCCTGAAGCTTAGCACTGGCTCCTCACAGGGCTGTGTGCTCAGTCCCTAATTGTACTCACTGTACACACATGATTGTGTATCGTCTGACCCATCCACTGTGTTCAGATGATGCTACCATATTGGGTCTCATTACAGGTGGAGACGAAACAGTGTACGGGGGAGGTTCAAAAATTATCCTCATGGTGCCTAGAAAACAACCTTCACCTAAACATCAGCAAGACAAAGGAGATGGTGTTAGACTTCCAGAAGAGGGAGGAACCTGTTCCACTTTACATCAAGGGGGACTATGGGGAGAAGGTTTCCTCCTTTAAATTCCTGGGAGTCTACCTCAGTGAAGATTTTACCTGAAAAATCAACACAACCCAGGTGGCCAGAAAGGCCCAATGGAGACTTCATTTCCTTAGGGTCTTGTGAAAGAATAAAGTGGAACAATGACTGGTGACCTTCTTTTACCAGTCCACAATAGAAAGTGTCCTCACATATTGCATTATGGTATGGTATTGACAGCCGTGGATAGAAAGACATTACAGAGGTGAGCACAGCACAAAACATTGTGGGCTGTTCCCTAACACCACTAGATGACATCGCTAGGGCTCGCTGCCTTAGAAGAGTGAGGAAAATTCTGAGGGATGTCTCACATCCCAGTCAGTATTTCTTCACTCTCCTACCATTGGGTAGGAGATATAGAAGCCTAGCCAGCCGCACCAACAGGCTAAAGAACAGTTTCTACCCATGGGCTGTCAGACTCCTGAACAGAAAATAACTTCAGGTCAACATAGTATGATAGACTTGCGGGGCCAGCGCATTGTGCAACAAGGTCACATGGTGTAATAAGATTGGGACTGGGTTAGGGACTTCTGTCCTCACTGTGAGTTGTGTTGGGGTGGGGAGTGCATGAAGGAAGGCTCAGCCAATCTCATTGTACACATGTTGTACTCTGACAATAAAGGTAATAATGATGAAGTCATTCACAACTGTGAGCTGCCACAGTTGACTGGGACAGGGGAATGACTGGGATCCAGGAAGGCAGCCAGTAAACAAATGAAAGCTTGCTAGCGCTTCCATCAATAGCAGTAACCATCCATTTTGAAAACAGACCAGGTACCAAATCTGCAAAGGGTGTGTGCTAATTGGATATCCTTGAATTTGGAGAACCCACTAGTATGAGGTCAAAAATGAAGTAACCAAACTAGTAGCCTTATCCAATGATTGGAGAGCCAGTCTCTTTGAGGAATAATGGGGGTCCACATGTACCCCCCCCAAAGGGGAAAGGACTACCCAAATCTTATAAGGTTATCAGTCCGACACTCTGATCCTGTGAGAGATCAGCTAATTCTGCTGACTGCCAGGAGTTCAATCCTGACTGGCTCCAGATTGACTCAACCTTCTATCCTTCCATGGTCGGTAAAATGGACACAGATATGCTAATTCTGTAAACTGCTTAGAGAGGTTTGTAAAACACTAGGAAGGAGCATATAAATCTAAGTGCTATTGCTATCAATTAAAAAAAAAACAGCATGAGGATCTTTCTAATTTTCTTTGCCCCTTGCTAAGGGCATGTATACATAGTGTTTGTTCCCAATTTCAGACTGTAATATTTGTGATTCAAATTCTGAATATCCCAAGAATAGGATGCTCTTATCCTTTGCCCTGATGTTCTGAAGGTAGAAATGACAGAGAACTTCCTTTGATGTCCATTTTAATAGACATTCATATTAAATGCACGTTAATCTATTATTTCATAACAGTTTGCACACTCTTGAAGGCATCGTTGAACTGCAATGCAATTTTATGCCGAAATGTGCACTTTTTCTGAAATCAGGAGTACTTTGCAAAATAAATAGATTAGATTATATATATGATGGCAGAGAAAGCCTATGGTACTACCTAGAGCAGATCAGTGTGTTTTATGAAAAACCTTCAAAATTGACCTTATGCTGCAAACTCATGAAGGACTTATTTGGCATAAAAAGCAGCAGTGTCGTGTGCCAGAAAATGGCCATTTTATTTTCTCCATAGTAAGAAGTTTATATTCTAATGTTAGAAACAAAATCTAGTGCAGAAACATAAATGGCCCCTGGTTGAATTCGGTGACCTTTGAACTTCCTTCCAACTCAATGATGTTGCAAAGCAAAAAAGCTGGGCTGAGACCAGGCATTGAGAATTGCCAAGGAGCAATTGGTTATCACCTTCTGCAAAGGAAAAAGGAAATTGCCTTCTCCTGCCAGTCATACTAGAGATAATTCCTTCCTTGCTGCAGCTCTGGCAACACTCCTGATCTCCACACTGAAGGATGAGAAAGCTTATCTTTCATCTGCTGCAGATCAGAAACAAATCTTTCTCATCTCTCCCAGGGGAAATTGGTAAGGTCTGGGAGAGCTGGGTCTTGGGATAGCTTGGCCAAGCCAGATGGCAATTCCCACAGGCCAGACAATCTCCACATCTGCACTAAAGGTGAAGCATCTTTAAAGAATGAATTTAGAATTTAGAATAACAGAGTTGGAAGGGACCTTGGAGGTCTTCTAGTCCAACCCCCTGCTTAGGCAGGAAACCCTACACCACTTCAGACAAATGGTTATCCAACATATTTCTAAAAGTTTCCAATATCGGAGCATTAACAACTTCTGGAGGCAAGTTGTTCCACTGATTAATTGTTCTAACTGTCAGGAAATTTCTGCTTACTTCTAGGTTGCTATTCTCCTTGATTAGTTTCCATCCATTGCTTCTTGTTTTGATTTCAGGTGCTTTGGAGAATAGCTTGACTCCCTCTTCTTTATGGCAGCCCCTGAGATATTGGAAAACTGCTATCATATCACCCCTAGCCCTTCTTTTCATTAAACTAGACAGACCCAATTATAGCTCATTCCAGATGCAAATTGCATTCAGAATTTTCATTTCTTCTTGCCTACCACCTGGCTGAACTTTTAAGCATATACAAAAGGTACCAAATGCCCAGAACCAGGTGAAGATGTCTAGTGACTGGCTAGGAGGAGCATTTCTGAACTGCACAAGCTTTGACGACCCACACAGGACGGCAGAAAACAATTGCTTGTGGTATCTCTTTCCTGCCATCTAGTGATCCTCTGGATCCTTGCAGTCTGTGCAATCCTCCAAACGTCTTCCCTTCAGTCAACTTGAAATGCTGAGAACATGAAAGAAAAGGCATTGTCCTGCCCCAAAACCTAACAGCAACACAACCTATCAATTCCACATCACATTAATGAAACAGACAAGAAGAGAAGAGAGGAGAGGAGAGGGGTGTGGAGGGGAGAAGGGAGGGGAGGGGAGGGGAGAAGAGGGAAGGGGAAGGGTGTTATGTATGTACCATAGTTAATAAAGTATGAGCTTGAGGTTAAGTGCAGGGTTCTGGCCCTGCACTTCTGATTGGCTGTTAGGCGGCCAGATCGGATTGGCTAGTTCTTAGGAATCCGATTGGCCCTTAACAGAGGATTATTATTGGTTTAAAGTACTTGCGTTCATAGCTCGCTATTGGACAATTCTCACAAAGGTTGCCAATATAAGGCAGGGTTCACTGTTGTTGTTTTAAGAAGTCACTATGCTAATAAAGAGCTAAAAGTCACTATTCAGAGGCTGTCTCCATTTACTCCGACCCATGTCCAAGAGGATTGGGAATCCTACATGGATCGCTTCCAAATGTTTCTTGAGACGAATAATTTGAAGGACGCCACACCAGCAAAAAGGCGGGCACTGTTCCTGACGCACTGCAGCCCAGCTGTTTTTAAAATGGCAAAAGCACTCGCCAAACCTCGAGAAGTGAAAGCCATGAGCTGGGACGACCTCGAACCCATCCTGAGAGATCATTATGCGCCAACCATGCCTACACTCGTGAGATGCCACGAGTTTTATCAAAGGAACCAGCGAAAAGGAGAGAGCATGGCCGATTTCGTGGCAGACATCCGAAATTTAGGAGGCCTCTGCGGGTTCGCCGATTTAGAAGAAGCACTAAGAGACCGAGTAGTTCTGGGATTAGATGCACTAGGTGTGCAAAGCAAGCTGATGGCGAAAGGCGACATCAGCCTTGCTGACGCCATCACTGAAGCCCCGGCTGCGGAGGTGACCAAAAAGTCAGCTGCACAACTACGGCGAAGCCGCACTCCGGTACCACCACCGACAAGCGACATTTTATCCAAGTCTGAAGGACAGCTTGTGATGACGCACCACGAGGACCTCTCTTCGTCGTCAGGCAGCGACGAAGAAGGGGTCCATCGAATGCGGTCCAACCGGGATCCTCGCCCTAAGCCCTTACGCCCTTGCGCTGGCTGTGGAGCAAACCATGCCAGGGCCGAATGCAAATTCCGCGACGCACTCTGCCATGAGTGCGGGAAACGAGGCCACATCAGCCAGGTCTGCCGCAGCTTACCAGGACCCAGCCAGACCTCAAAAGGGGCCAACTATTGCCAATCGACAGGAAACCATCCTGTAAGGCGAGAACCAGTAAACCACTCCTACAGAAATCGCGCTTTGCAAAAAGAAGAGGCTCACCATACTGTCACTATAGGTCACACCTCAATCATGGACACTAAGAAAATTCGAGTCACGGTAGCCATCGAGAACCAGCCTTGCCACATGGAGGTCGACTCGGGATCGTCCCTCTTGATGGTGTCTTGGAAGACACTCAAGCAACTTATCCCCACAATCCAACACAAAGACCTCCAATTTCAATGCCTCATCCTCAAGGACTACCAAGGAAATTGAATCCCTGTGGTCGGGTCCTGCCAAGTCCGAGTGTCCTTCAAAAAACATACAGCGTACTTACCTCTAACGATCATCGATAGAGATAGGCCTAGTCTATTAGGCCTCCAATGGTTCGCGCCACTAGGCATCGAGGTGGCTGGCGTGAACCGAGTCGGTGGTTGTGAGTGGGAGGAAGACTTTGTTTCTGAGTTCAGCGACGTCTTCGCGGACCATTTAGGCGAGTATAAGGGGACCCCAATCTCATTTAGTTTAGATCCAAAAGTAGCCCCAATTCGCTTGAAGCCCCGTCGAGTTCCCTTCGCTCTTAAAGCTAAGATCAACGAACAACTCGATAAGTTAATTGCTCAAGGGGTGTTGAAGCCCATCGATCACTCTCCATGGGAAACCCCTATTGTAACGCCCATTAAGCCAGATGGGTCAATCCGAATTTGTGGGGACTACCAGGCCTCTTTAAACCACGCCCTACAGCAGAATGCGTATCCAGTTCCGGTGGTGCAGCACCTCCTCCACTCCTTGGGGGGCGGAAAGGTTTTCGCTAAATTAGATTTAGCTCAAGCTTATCAACAACTACCAGTGGATGAAAAGATGGCTCAGGCCCAAACAATTGTAATGCACTGAGGTGCTTTTAAATGTACTCGATTGCAATTTGAGGTTAGTGTAGCCCCGGGGATATTCCAAAGCCTCATGGAAAGGTTGTTACAGGGAATCAAGGGCGTGGTTCCGTATTTTGATGACGTATTAATTGCAGCCCCTACCAAAAAAATCTTGCAGGATCGTTTGAAATGTGTTCTTAAAAAATTCCAAGAGGCAGGACTTAAGGTGAAAAAAAATAAATGTCACTTATATACTGACAGTGTTGAGTTTCTAGGGTATAGGATTGATAGCCAGGGCATCCACCCTACCGAAAGTAAATTAAAGGTGATAAAAATGCCCCCAGGCCACGTAACAAGACCGATCTCCAGGCATTCTTAGGCCTCATTAATTTTTATAATGTATTTTTACCGCATAAGGCGACTGTTGCTGAACCGTTACACCGGTTATTAGATAAAAAAGCATTGTGGGTGTGGGGTTACCGGGAAGAACAAGCGTTCCGGAATGTTAAAAAATTGTTCACATCTGACTCTGTACTTATGCAATATAACAAGACTTTACCATGAGTTATAACCTGCGATGCCTCGCCTTTCGGGGTGGGCGCCATTTTGAGTCATGTACTGCCTAATGGGAACGAAGCCCCTGTTGCATACTTTTCGAAGACTCTTTCACATGCAGGGCGGAACTATGGACAAATTGATAAAGAAGCTCTCGCAATCGTTGCAACTGTAAAGAAATTTCATGAATATGTGTATGGAAGGACATTCACCATTATAACTGACCACAAACCGTTGCTAGGGATAATAGCCGGGGACAAGCCAACCCCCTACATATTATCCCCTAGAATGACCCGATGGTCAGAATTCCTCACTGCTTATAATTATCGCCTTCAATATCGCCCGGGGAAAGCCATTCCCCACGCCGACACATTAAGCCGAGCACCGCTTCCAGAGACTGTCGACGATCCGGCACCAACGGCAACCACGTTGCAGATCGAAACACTCAACTCGCCGCCTATGACCACCCGAGACATCGTGAGAGAAACCAAACGAGACCACACCCTAGCTCGAGTCCTAGGCTGGGTAGAACGCGGATGGCCATTGGACCAAGTCCCAGATTACTTCGCGCCATTTAAAGCAAGACAGACTGAACTTTTTTCCCAAAAAGGCTGTGTCATCTGGGGCAATAGAGTCGTTGTCCCAGAACGACTCCAGAAGATGCTACTACAAACCCTGCACGAGGGCCACCCCGACATCGTGCGGATGAAAGCACTCGCACGAAGCTATGCATGGTGGCTGGGCATGGACCGGCAAATCGAGCAGTGGGTCAAAGCGTGTACCAGTTGCCAACAAGCCAGCAACGCCCCACCAAAAGCCATGCCTACTGAATGGGAAATGCCACGTGGACCCTGGTCCAGAATCCATCTGGATTTCGCGAGGCCAACCAAAGGATATACCTTCCTGCTGACAGTCAACACATATTCCAATTGGTTAGAAGTTCATCGTATGACGGCCACAACTTCTGAGGCAGTGATTAAGATCCTAAATAGACTCTTTGCAACCCACGGATTGCCTGACGTCCTGGTGTCCGATAACAGGCCACAGTTCACGGCATTGATGTTCGAGCAGTACCTCGCTGACCGCGGCATCCGCCATGCGCTCACCTTGCCTGCGCACCCTGCGACCAATGGCCGAGCGGAATGCATGGTCCAATTTGTTAAAAAGACTTTGCAAAAAATGGACTATGACAATATCGATGACAAAGTCAACCAAATTCTCTTTTTGCAACACATAACTCCACATAGTGTCACCGGCAGAACTCCCACCGAACTACTGATGGGACGAAGACTCCGTTCCCACCTCGACCGGTTGCACCCTGCTTACGAACCGGAAAAGCCAATAGGATCCAGTGGCCACTGTCACACGTTCCAGGTAGGAGACCGCGTTTACGCACGGAACTTATCAGGCGACCCGTTATGGATAGAGGCAACGGTAGTACGAGTGACCAGCCCCAAATCCTACGTAGTGAAATGCTGTGACAATAGACTGTGGAAACGGCATATCGACCAATTATGGTCACGACTCATGACGGCCAGTCAACAACTCCCCCATGACCAAACCAAGAGGGGGGGAGGTACAGAAGAAGAAGATGACGTTCCAAGGAACCTGCTCGAAGAGAGCGACGAATCAAGTGAGACTCAAGAAATGGAGCAGGAAGGAGAATTGTTTGCACCACAAGAAATTGCACCTGAACAAGAAGCAGAGACACTGCCAAACAACAATCTACCTCAACAGGGTTGCAATCAACCAGTCCAACGAAAATCCGAAAGACTTAAAAGACAACCATCCTACTTAAAGGATTATATAACTACACCATAATTAAGAAGCCAGGGGGAAGGGGTGTTATGTATGTACCATAGTTAATAAAGTATGAGCTTGAGATTAAGTGCAGGGTTCTGGCCCTGCACTTCTGATTGGCTGTTAGGCGGCCAGATCGGATTGGCTAGTTCTTAGGAATCCGATTGGCCCTTAACAGAGGATTATTATTGTTTTAAAGTACTTGCGTTCATAGCTCGCTATTGGACAATTCTCACAAAGGTTGCCTATATAAGGCAGAGTTCACTGTTGTTGTTTTGAGAAGTCACTATGCTAATAAAGAGCTGAAAGTCACTATTCAGAGGCTTTCTCCATTTACTCCGACCCATGTCCAAGTACTTAACAAAGGGGAAGGGGAAGGGAAGGGAAGGAAGGAAGAGAGGAGAGGAGAGGAGAGGAGAGGAGAGGAGAGGAGAGGAGAGAAGAGAAGAGAAGAGAAGAGAAGAGAAGAGAAGAGAAGAGAAGAGAAGAGAAGAGAAGAGAAGAGAAGAGAAGAGAAGAACAAACTGCCTGACATTAAAAGGTTGTCCTCCAATCAGGACTTAACAAGATCTAAAATTCTGGAAATAGCAGAAGTGAGACAAGTTGACCCCTCAAATAGAATAATGAAGTCCCAGCGTTCTCCCTTTTTTTTAAAAAAAAAAGGAAGCTTTGTATTCCTTCCTATTATGTTACAGCTGAGCCAGAAATAAACCAGCTCAGATCTGTAACATTGCTGATAGGGCAAAGAGAGGAGGTCTCCCTCTTCTTCCAAGGAGATGCTGTATCTTCACACAAAGCATCTCTGACCTGCTTCTCTTCCATTGCTCTTTCTTCTGGTAAGCGGATACATTGAGTCTCTTTTACTTCTGAACCTTTCATATTTCCACCTTCAAGAATTTGGAAGAACACCAGGAGGCTTAGCATGTCTCCTGAGGTGTCTGGATAGGAAGGAACCTGGCCTTGAGAATGGGGAAGGAATGAGTGAATCATTAAGAGGGATCTTGAAGAAAACAGATTAACAAAGTTGGAAGGGACCTTGTAGTAGGTCAGTAAACCATCAGTAAAGCTAACAGCAAACAGCCCAACCAAAGACTCTCCAAAATCACCCCCACCAACATTGACAGGGCAAGTCACTAGAATATAAACTGACAGCAAACAGCGCTCCTGACTAGCACTGATGATGTTATCTAGTTAGAGTAATGAAATATCTGCAAGAAAACAAGCAAGCTCAGAGAGTACCAAGGGGCCCTCATATATTAGCTTGACTTTTGAGCTTGGATATTTTTGATCAAGCCTAAAAAAACAGGCATCCTTTCAATAAGCATTGCCAGAAACTTTCCAGTTCCTGCTTTTCAATTTTCACTACCTTTTCCTAGAACTTCTTCCTCATCTATCTTTACAGCAGGTAAGCAGGGCCTCTGCCAATATTTCATTCCTGCTCCGAGCCCAATGTCACTTCATCAGGACCCCACCACCTCCATTCCTGAAACCGAACATCAGAACCCATCTCCAATTTATTTTCCATTTTTGTCAGTCCAAAGTCCAGATTTTTCTCCAGATTAAGACTTCTTCTCCAAGATGAGAAGCACAATTAAAGAATAACTTTGATATTTTTACAGGTACATACAGTGGCTACCTATAACTGTTGTTCCATTATATACCTATGGAGGTAAAATTTCACAAGTCATGTGAGTTTACAACATGAGCAATTGTCATCTTTTTTCACAAGTCATGTGAGTTTACAACATGAGCAATTGTCATCCTTTTTTTTTCTCAGAACACAATGGGATGCAGACACAATTTCCTTCCAAATACTTGAAGCATATTCTTTTTCTAGACATATTTTGGTTCAATATTTAATTGAGGAAGTACAAACAGTAGGGAAGTCAGCGGGATCTGCAGAGAGATGTCAAAAACTCAAAAAAGTAGCTGTCCTTCAATCAAACAGGCATGGCCACCATCTTCCCTTTTTGGACATCTCTCCTGGAGGCCAATGCTGTCAGAGTTTGTATTATAATGGTATTTGCCTTATTGTGAAATCTGGTAGAATCAGGAAACCCAAATTCACCTCCAGCAGAATTCATACTAAACATCTGTTTAGATTTATCTCTCTGAGTGTCCATGTCCCTTTCCTTGCCTATCTGTCCATGTCCTTTTCCTTCCCTATCTGTTCCCTAGCAGCATTTTTCATGTATAGTCCCATGTGAACAGCACAGCTTTTTGCCTCTCAGTTTTAAACAGAGGTGAATTTTAAACATCCTGTGATTCACTCTTGTTTCCCTACAATCATTTCACTTCTGTAGAGAGGAGTCAAAGGAAAATACATGTTGATACAAAAGCCTTTGCCGTTTTAGCCAGCAATTTAATGTGCATTAGGGCAACAAGAAAGATTAAGTCATTATCTTGCTACTCTGTTTTTTAAACTATTACTTTGTGGCTGGAAATAGGTATTGATTTGTCACACATGTACATTCCATCCCAAAATGGATTTGAACCTTTTCCTGATACAGCTACTATGAAAAAATATCTCAAAAAGCACACAAAGCCTGGTGATCGCACAACATACACATTCCCCTTACTATGGATTTGTTGGCATGAACTATCAGGAGCTGAAATAGAATAGAAAAGGTTTTTTTTGTACAATTGCTTATTGTACCCTATGACTATTATTAAGTGCTGTACCTTATGATTCTTGACTCTTGACGAATGTATTTTTTTCTTTTATGTACACTGAGAGCATTTACACCAAGACAAATTCCTTGTCACACTTGGCCAATAAAGAATTCAGTGCAGTTTTTTTTCCATAGAAAATGTTTCAGAGTTTTGTCTTGTTTTTTTCCCATATGACAGTTCACTATCACAGCACATAAGTTCCAAGATGCTACAGCTTGTGAGAGAGGATTGGGCACATTTGCATGTCAAGACTGGCAGCTCAGATATAAGAAGGAAGGTCATGGGGGGGGGGGGATGAAACTAGGGCAATATTGAGTAAATTAGCATTCATGCCACCATGCAAGTAAAGGAGGTGACTCATCAATTCAATAGGCTCTCACAACCCATAAGGGATCTATCCAAAGTTTGGAGGCTTTATACAACAAACTGAAAGTTTGCTTCATGCAGTAAGGACTATCTTAAGAAAAATAACATTCAGGCCACCCCTATTAGCAGCGAAGCATGAGCAATCAGATTCCTACTTAAGACAAGCTTCCATATGTGTGTCCACTGACCTTCCCCACAGTTCTCCTCATTTCCAGCCAGCACTGACAATGAGAGTTGTAGCTTCCCATCTCCAAGTGGCTTTAGTTTCGGGGAAATTGCTATTGAGCATCATTGATTGCTCCAGTCTTTAGTTCAAGAATTGGTATAGGAATTTGGCACTTCAAGGCAACTCCACATCTCGTCAACGAGGTGGCCCTACAGTGGTGCAAGAGATCAGTGAACAGCTCAGCAAGATGACTCACCAGCTGGATGCAAATTGTGCCGAGCCCCTGAAAGTGTTGGGAGTCCAAATAGTTTATGTGGTGTGAACTACTCATCTTTTATCCGTGTCTCAATAAGATTCTGAATATTATTCCTTCAAGGCTTGGAAACGTTTCTCAAAATGTAAGTTGAAACACTCCCCCTCCCAAATGTGGGATATAGGATAACAGGCTTGGAAAGGATATTGGAGGTCTTCTAGTACAACCTGCTCAGGCAAGAAAACCTTTTACCATTTCAAACAAAAGGTTGTCTATTTCTTCTGAAAACTTCCAGCGTTGGAGCATTGACAACTTCTGGAAGCAAGTTGTTCAATGATTAATTGTTCTAACTGTCAATAAATTTCTTCTTAGGTCTAGGTTGCTTCTCTCCTTGATTAGTTTCCATCCATTGCTTCTTGTCCTGCCTTCAGGTGCTTTGGAGAATAAATTGACACTCTATTCTTTGTGTCAACCCCTGAGATATTGGAACACTGCTATCATGTCTCCCCCAGTCCTTCTTTTCATCAGGCTAGACATACCCAATTCCAAGCAACTGTTCTTTATATGTTTTAGCCTCCAGTCCCCTAATCATTTTTGTTGCTCTTCTCTGCACTCTCAATATCTTTTTTACATTGTGACAACCAAAACTGGATGCAGTTTAAGATGGATGGATGGATTGAATAGGAGAAAATATTTTTCTTCAAAGTCCTCTCAATCAAAGCTAACCATCCCCCGAAAAGCAAGCTGAAGCCAAAGCAAGCTGATAGTTCCAGAGCTCTCTAATAAACCTTAATATTCTTTTTGCTTTTAAATCATAGTGTTTGTGATCAGAACGTGAATAAACCTACCAGGACAGTACAAGTCTTTGACCCTTTGATGCGATACTCCCTCTCTGGAGGCATCTTGATGGAGAGAAAGAGAGAAGTTGCAGTGAGAAGAGAATTATTAGAATGAAGGAAGGGTTTACCAGTTCCAAGCATCAGCCTGGAAGAGATGGCGATGCCAAATGGCTGTGCTAGGAGAATGAGTATGCTTGTGCTTTGCAAGCTGCAGGATTTTAAGAGCAGTTTAAGAAAAGATCATTTGAGGCAAGGAACAATGTTGTAATCTATCCAGAACTTGTAACATTCAAGGCATAGAAGCATTTTTGTTTTTCTGGCTTTGATGGGTAAAACGTCCCTTCCAACTCTCTTGTGATTGATTGATTGATTGATTCAAATAATTGTACACAATAAAGAATGGAGAAAGACAATTAAAAAGTCATATTTTCCCATCTCCAACCCACCCAATAATCCACATAGCAGTCATGTCTTTGTTTTTTTTTCCCCTCTCCCATATAATAATAACAATCAGCAGTCGCAGCACAATAGTGTCTTCATTTGTTTTCCAATTTAAAAATATGATAACTCTATACAGTATCTACAGAAACATTATTTTCTCTGCTGGCTGAAGGACAAAAATAAACAAGTTCATTCTTCTTGTTAAAAGTATGGATTTAAATATAACTAGTTGTTCCAAAGAAACTGCTTTAATTCATAAAGTGTTATCACACATGTACATATGTACATATGTATTCATATGTAATGAATTCATGTAAATGGTATGTTTATCTTGCCCAACTCAACCCAGTGAAACTTTTACAGTACTACTACCATTGATGGAAGGGGGCACACAAATTGAATTATCACTTTTTGGGTGTCATCCTATTGAACATTCAGACCCTTGGATTGAAAGTGTTGCAAGGTGCCGCCATCTTGTTTTTTTCTCCATTTTTGAAGATCACAGGTAGCTTCATCTCCAAGGCAGTCTCTGCAGACTGTTTTTTTCTACTTGATGGATGAGGGAGTTCTTTGAAATGCACACAAGGTGCAAAGTGAATTTTCTTCACATCTGTGTCATCTTTTGAAGAACCGCTTAGAAGAAGGGGTAGGGAGCTTGCAGTCTGCCTCAGGAATTCTTCATTTGCATTCCAAAAAGAACATTTTAAAAGTGCCAGGAGGAAAAAAAAACTCTACTACTGAAGAAGAGCTAGTTGTCCTCTTTGCTTCTAGAAACTATGTTTGCAGCATGGTTCCTTTTTTCCCTGTGGGAGATCTGCCTTAAAATTGCTCCAATTATTTCCTCAGAGGTAAATAAGTTTGGGGAAACAGTGTTGTTAAAATCTCCAGATGGGCCAACAGCTTTTTCCTGTCTGAAAGCGCAGATGGTCCCTTAAGAAAAAAGGTGAGGAACATCACCAGGTTTCCCATTCACTATGAAATCTGTGATTGGTTGGGACTGCCTGTGCAATGAACCAGAAAGAAAGAAAAAAGAAACAACTACAATGGCAAAATACAAAGAATAAAAATAGTCCTTGCTTAAATATAACCAGGACTAGCAACTCCATCCCTAAGAAACATGGCCCCTAAGCAGAAAGTCATGTGATCACAACATACATATGGGCCTCATTTCCACTTTGGTCATTAAGTGAATCATTGTGATCGTTAAGACAAACATCCATGACTTACAATTTTGCATCCGCATTGTCCATTTAACTGCGCTTGTCACAAGCTAGTTGCAAAGCCCACCAATGGCAATTGTGTGACTGCAGGACACTGCAACATTTGTAAGTGTGAGAATTGATCAAAAAGCTGGAGTTTTCTTCTACGTTATCGTAATTTCAAGCGGTCACCATACAAGGCAGTTGCTAAATGAGATCTATGTCTGGTATCAAGTCAGAGAAATAATTGTGAAGACCTCATGGTTAAGTAAATAAATATGTACACAACATTTCTGGAAAAGAGACTTTGTGTCCTGAAATGTTAAAACTAAAGAAATTTCACACCACCTAACAGAAAAGTGAACAATTGCATTTGTCAGAGATGTTGTTTGCTAGCTATCCATATGTTACAGATGTGTCGTGTACTTGTGTTCACCTGCAGTATCAATCAGTACAATGATTCTTTCCCCATCTAGTGGTTACATTCTGCAGATATTCAGGAGCCCTGCAAATATTTGTGCTTTCTGTCCCTTTGTCTGTCTTTACCCAGCAGCGGGACAGCTGAGATAGCAATTTGAGGAATCCTTTCACCCAGAAGAAACATCATTGCTAACTAGTCGAAAGCAGGGCTGAATTCTTAAGAGCAGCCAGAAAGCTTAATTAAGATTGAAAGCTTAATTAGACTGCAGATTTGACATCCTCTGTCACATAGCCATCTTGAGCTCATGACAATCTCCCCCTCCTGCTTTTGGGAGAGGGAGGGATGCCAAGCCATTGGGAGTCTCAGCTGTCCTGTCATCACGTTGCTTTCCGAATAGTCGCTAGAAGTGACAGCGACTGGGCATGTTAAGGAGTTAGCGGCGTCACCATGAAGGGGGAGCCTGTCTTTTTTGGAAATCACTGGGGGCTTTTCCCTGGGATTCCCTACAGCAGGCGTGTCAAACTCCAGGCCCATGGGCCAGATCCAGCCCACAGGGTACTTACATCTGGCTCACAGGCCACCCTGGAAACAGTAGTCTGGCCCCGTGGTTCTTCTGCCAGTGAAAAGGAGCTTGGGAGGGCCGTGTGTGGCCCTCCCAAGCTCCATTTTCGCTGGCCGAGGGTTGCAGGAGATTGTTGCGGCTGAAAACAGAGCTCGGAAGCCCGTTTTCGCTGGCAGAGCACTAGGGCTGCTGCAGGTGCTCCTGACACAAGTGATGCCCCCCCCCCAGGTCAAACACAACCCTGTTGTGGCCTTCATTGAAATCATGTTTGAAAGCCCTGCCCTACAGAGTCACTGAAGAATTTGGAAAGGATGTTAACACTCTGCTTTAGTATTCACTGCTGGAATCTAGACAGAGCAATTTCCCCATAATTTATTTATTTTTATTAAATAGATTTATTCAATGTTTGTAAAATCAAAAATATATATGTAGATTTTCCAACATTGTTTGAGCAAGTACACTTGGACTTTCCTTCTAATAGCATGTTATACATTGTCATAATAACTCCTTTGTCCTTTTAAATTTATTTAAATCAGTATTTTTATTAAAACTTGGCAACATTAAGATGCGGAGGAGGACTTCAGTTCCCAGAACTTTCCAACCAGGGTGCTATTTATCTGCCTATGAACCAGCAGAAAGTCAGCCTATGGGGGTTTTGTTATTCCCCACTGCCAGCCCCTCTGGCCTCAGACTTAAGGATAGAATTTACACTTCCATGTTCCTGTCTGACCTCTCCCTACATCTCATCACAATTAGGTGGAGGGAAAAAAAATAATCTATTGATCACAGCAATGGTGTGCAGGCAAACATGCAGTTTAAACTGCTCATCACCTGTCTGGAAAAACATGGATTTAGCCGTTTCTTAGAATGTATTCTCTTCCTCTGTCCTTTCCCCCAACCTAAGGATTGGCAGCCATGGTTAGGAAAGGTGAAAAGTGAAAGGGGAGAGGAACACTTGATCCATCAGGTCTCTGATATCTCAGAGTAGATGCTCCATAGAAGGAGGCAACTGGTAGCTTTGAAAGAACTGGTTCCACCTTTAACTATCACCTCTGCCATGCCAGAAGGTGACCCTTGTACAAGGGAGGGGAGGGGATGCACCAACTAAATAATTGACATATGATAAGAGTTCTCCCCTGTTTCACCAGACTGCCCCTTCTAAAGAACCTACAGGTAGTCCTCAACTCACAGTCACAATGGGGACCAGAATTTATGTTGTTAAGCAAGGTGATGGCTAAGTGAACCTCACCCAATATCACACCTTTTTTGGGGGGGGGTCATAGTTACTAAGAGAATCACTGCAATGGTTAAGTCAATCATGCAAGTCATTAAGCAAACTGGGTTTCTCCCATGGATTTTGCATGCGGGACGCTGGCAAGAAAGGCCTCAAAGGGGAATCACTGGGATGTTGCAACTACATGAATACATACTGGTTGCTAAGTACCCAAATTTTGATCATGTGACTGTAGGCATACTGTCACGGTTGTAAATGCAGGAACCGGCTGTAAGTGACTTTTTTCAGTGCCGCTTAATGTCAAATAGTCCACTAAGTGAATGGTTCCAAGTCCCATATCAGCCATCAATTGTGCCATTTTTAAATATGTGTAAAATTAGGTAACCGCTGACTGCTAGGTGAGATGTACATTAAGAGGACAAAACAGTTGGCTCCCACAATGCTCTCTAGCTTTGCCTCCTGTGTTCGGGCAAGTGTTTGAGTGCAGGTTTTGTATTCTTCTAGAAATGCAAGAAAGCCATAGCCAGAAGCAGACAAAACAAGATACAAGGCTGACCCTAGGAAGTTGTAGAGAGGGACAGTTTACTCTTTCCCATTTCATCACCTCCCTTCCCTCAATGCCTTTGTTTTGTGATTGATTAAATATATATTATTTTTCTCTTTACATACAATATGTGCTTAATGAACAGCATCCTGTCTGGGCCAATTCGTTTACATTAGGGGTGTCAAACTGAAATCCCCGGGGCCAGATCTGGACCACAGAGTGCTTAGATTTGGCCCGCGAAGCTGGTCTGGAAATGGCAAAGTACTGGCCTGTGGTGCCCTTGCCAGTGACAATGGAGCTCTGGAGGGCAGCCCAAGACCCACCCAAGCTCCATTTTCACTAGCAGAGGATCGCAGGAGGCCGTTGCAGCAGAAAATGGAGCTTGGGAGCCCATTTTCTCTGGCAAAGTACTCAGGCCACCACATGGGCCTCCAACACAAGTGACATCTAGTGGCCACACCCACCATGACCACACCTATTCCAGCCCTCCTAAGGTCTAACATCACCTTGATATGGCCTTCAATGAAATCAAATTTGACACCCCTGGTTTACATACTATTTCTTAAGTTCCTAATTTCTATTCCTTTTATTCAACCATTGATAAAACAAGTTCCAAGTTCAAAAATATTCTGTGTCTTTTTTTTTCTTTTATCTTCAGTGTTAATCTGTTCATTTCTGCACAATCCAATATTTTTTTTAATCATATCTTCTTCCATAGGTGTTTCCTCGCTTTTCCAATGTTGTGCAAATGCAATTCTTGCTGCTGTTAAAACATGCAATATCAAATATACATTTCCTTTATCGTATTTTTCTGATATAATGCCTAACAAAAATAGTTCTGGCTTAAAATCTACAGGCTATCTTAACATTTTTTCTAACCAAGTGTGCATTTTGGTCCAAAACTGTTTTGCTTTTGGGCACGTCCACCACAGGTGATAATATGTGCTCCATTTTTGATTACATTTCTAACATTTGGTAGACATATTTTTAAACCTTTTTGCTAACCTTGCCAGTGGTAGGTGCCACCTATAAAACATTTTATACAAGTTTTCTTTATAAGTGGTTGCCATTATCCATTTATAATTAATTTCCCAGAGTTTTTGTCAGCTATCTAATTCTATATTATAATGCCATTGTTGACATTGCTATTCTGGCTTCTCAGGTTCTCCAAGCCAGGAACCAACTTGAAGACTTGACAAGTGTGGAAGGAGAACCTGGGTTCAATGAACCAGACTCATTCCCACTTCCCGCTCAGTGCAAACTATACCTTGAGGTCAATGGGTAAGAGACTGGAGTGGAGGAAAATTACCACATCAGACTCAAGTAGCCAATAAGTATCAGGCTGAGCCCATCTCCAAAGGGACATCTGAGGTCATTTGAACAGAATGTTCACTGAAACATGTCAGACTATGTCCACAATAAAAAATGCTGCAGATTGATAGCTGCTTAATAGGTATATAGGAAAGCACTAGTTTAAGCTGCTTCAGGTATGAGTTGGGAGGCAACATAAATGATGATACAGAAGAAGAAAAAAGAGGATGATGGACATGTTTCTGCTGTGATTACGTGAAATAGGAAAAGACACATAACTTTTGTCTTGCTGAACAGTAAGCAGTGAGGATTAGCACATTTTTTTCTGGTTTTGAGAAGAAATACTGCTATCTTTTCTTGTCAAAGGAATATAATATTTTGATGCAATCTGCATGCATGGCGTATGGAATTGCACTCTGTGCCTGTACGGTGTGCGTGCAAATGTTTTGTCTTTCATTGTACAATTTTCTCTCTAGCAGGCTGCAACCTTCCTATCATCTTACACCTCAATTGATTCCCAAGAGTAAAGACATCAGAAAGGAACTTCTTCCAGGGAGGATTTCCAGACTGGGAAGCAGAAGCAGTCTGGTGTAATACACACACAAACACATACATTAGAGGAAACCTCCACAACTTGCAATAATCATGCAAGCTAAAACCCCTACCAAAAGAAACTTGAAGCATTTAGATATTGAGCCAGAAAACAGAGGTGGGTTTATTTTCTTTTTTCCTGGAAAAGAAAACTTTCAGGAAATCTGAGTATACATTCCAGAGCATAGACTATCAATGCAGGCATGTCTCCTTCCAATTATTATTTTAAATTATGATTTAAAAATTATTATTTTAAAATGCTCCTGGAACACATTCTTACCATTTTTACACCTTTGATTGGGTGAATCATTCAAATAATTAGAGAGAGAGAGAGAGAGAGAGAGGGAGAGAGAGAGATTTTCTCACAGCACAGAAGAATATATAAGTACTGCACTAAGACTTTTAGACCACCTTGAATATAAAATATGACATATTTGTAGTGCTTTAGGAAGAAAAATGTTGGCCATGCACCAGTAGCTGTTCTAGACAGCTGACTTTGAGATCAGGGAAAAATACCATATCATTATCGACATTGCCAGCCTAGGCTTCAGTTCAGAGCTATTTCTCCACCGTTCTGAAGATCTTATATCCACAAAAGAGATGCATTCTGATCTTTCATCTTATGCTCCAGTGAGCTTCCTGAGTATGTTTTGAATCCCCAGGCTAAGCACTAAGAGTTATATGAACAACACTCATTTCCATCGCTGTGTATTGAAAATGAATCTTTTCCCATTCCAATGCTCCCCTTAAGGCTATTTCTTAAAGAGCAAGGGTCGATTAAGAAATCCAATTCTTTTAATTGAACATTTTCTTGCCGCTCAGCATCACGGTAACCTTTCTTATTCCTTGTGGCTGTTATAAAAGCAATACAAGAGAGCCAGTTTGGTTTAGTGGTGAGGGAGACTGTGAGTTCTAGTCCTGCCTTTGGCATGAAAAGTCAGCTGGGCCAGTCACCCTCTTTCAACCAAGGTCACTTCTCACAGGGTTGTTGTGGTGGAGAAAATTGGAGGAAAAAGGAGGTACGGTCATCCAACCACCCAACTCTCAATGACTCTGGGCAGGTTATCATATGATATCATATCTCCCATCCCCTCATATAAAATTAATCACAGCAGTTTCAAACCCCACTAATACTACTGTCTCGAAACAAATAAATTCCCTCCCTAGGATCTATCTGGCACATTTCAACTCTTGAACTCTCTGATTATCAAAAAGAAGAATTACACTTTCCCTTGCACAGGAAAAAATATGAAACTGCATAGGCATTCATTCCTCTGTAAGCATAATGCTGCTCAAATTGCACGTGTTTTATGTGAATGTTTTGGAGCTTCCACATAACTTGAGCTTCCTCAGAGAAGATTGCATATTTCCCACTATTTTTCTCCTTGTCTCTTTCATATTACCATTTTTGGAAAACACTCTGCTAAGTTTAGTAATCTTTCACACATGTAATAAACATTCTGCTTGATTTTATTCTTACAGCAATTTTATATCAGTTTATTTTTGTACCCAGATGTTTTTGCAGCCAACAGCTATCTATCCAATTCCTCCAGCTGGCTTTTTTCCTTGATGGACACTCTGTCTCTTATATTTGCTTCTTTCAAAAAAAAATGTATCTAGTTTCTCCTTTCCCCTTTAGGAATAGAGACCAAAGTTATCAGGTGAATTAAAAATGACAGACTGAACCATATAAACCAGCAGCTCTATGTTTAAACCCTTGTGTTGATCTTTCATGTCATCTTGATTAATGATAGCAAGGGGCAGACCACAGTTTGATCTTGGAAGTCTTAACAGGATAGGCAGTATGTCATTATGAAAGATAAGCCTCAAGCTGTGTGGCTAGCTTTATGACTACATATGAACTCTAGCTCTAGGGTCCATTTTTGTCACAAGCTTAGACAGGCAAAAAGAGAAAGAAAAATGAAGATAGCAACCATTAGTTGATGATATGATGATGCCCAAGTTTAGTGATGAACCTCCAAGAATATTTTCACTCATCTAATATTATAGTTTGGCTAGTTATATGAGATCACTTCAACTATGAAAGTCATTAAGTCCATAAAAGAGTTTTGGCAGAGAGTAGAATGACTTAATACTGCTTTTTTCATATTTCAGAGAATGGATTCCATAGTCCACTCCAGATATGTCCCCAGAAAAGCACTAAGGCCCATAAATCTTTCTGTATATGGGCATTATGTTGTTGATGAAGTTGCATCTATCTTCTTTTGCTTTTAACCCAAGCCATAGATTTGGGGACAGGGGTTATTTTTGGTTGTGAGTCAGTCAAATTGGAGCATCTTATAAATTTGGAAATGGTGTGGTTGTCAAAAAGAAGAGATCATAGCTTTCTATCTGAATAATTGATGATTATGAGACATTGGACTTTTGATCTTTGGTCTGGAAAGCTTTTGGTAGGTGGGTACTAACTGGGGTTACACTAGTTATTTTTGTCTGGGTGAGAGCTGAGAAATGGAAGAGAGTATTTACTCTATAGATTATCCTTACCCTTTAGATGGCTCGCCACCAGCTAGCTGAGTTGAGTGGGTGATGAAGGAATGGGGTGATTTGATATAGTGAGACACATATTGGTTGGTTGTAGAATAGTGGAAATTTAGTTAATTTAGTTAATTTATAATCCAGTGTGGATCCTGAGTGCAAGTGAGAAGCATCCCTAAAACTGTGTTCCAACTAAGGAGTTGCCACAAAGAATGGAGCATCAACTCCTTGTGTACAAAATCAAAAAGTGATTTCCAAACGGACAGAAAACTGGATAATTTCTTCCTTTTAATTAGAAGAGTCAATTTTGCCATCTCTGGCAGCTCCATCACTTTTACCATCCATTCTTCCATTGTGAGAATTAATGTGTCTTTCCATCTTTGTGCATATGAGTCTCACCCCATCAACATATATAATAACAAAGTTGCAAATTTTATTTCAAGTGCCTTATCCATCAAAGGGGTCTTCTGTCAGAATTGAACTGAAGAATGTGAAATGATGGTACAATGAATGACATGAAGTCCACACAGGCCAAAGAATATCTGTATAGAGCCCCTGTCATTTGTAAAAACGGGAACATCAGTCTTCACTTATGGAATTTCTCCACAGTTCTTGTCACCTTTCTAAAAATTTCAAAATAAAATTCATTAAATTGAAAATAGATGGATAGGAAAAATGCATGAGGATTTCTCTGACTTGTGGGCCATATGGCTCCATTTCCTTCCAATTCTTGAAGAGCAACATCCAGGCATGACATTTTCAAGGTCACTCTAAAGCAATACTGAGAGATGGAAATGGTCCTAAGCGACAAAGTATGGCAGAATTTAGGATTAAACAGCAAAAGGGAGAGATCTATTCTTTCCATGCAAGCAGAGACTAGCTGACCTTTCTAAAAACTGAAGTCTCAAGTAGGTTGGAGTTCCCTTCACTTATGGGATATAGCTGTAACTAAAAGCAGTAAATTATTTTTGGGGATGATTGCCACCACAGCCTACGCTGTTCAAGTTTCTTCATAGTTTTATAAATAACAGAGTGCCCTTTGGTTGCAAATAGCATGGTACAAAATCCATGCATTATTAACTCAATTGCCATAACTGTTGCACAAGAAACTTGAATTAGGAATCAGCAAATAATACAGGGTATTTTTTTAATGAGAATGACAGGCAAAATAGGCTCAAATAAATAGAGCTAAACTAACATTCAGATGCACTATATATTTTTGGGATTATCATAAGTGTATTAAATGACTTGCAATAGTTATGTCTGACATTCAGTTTATAAAATCCATAAAGACTTGGATGAGCTCTCCATTGGACCATCAAGATGATAAACTTACCAGTTAGTGGCCCTCCAGATGCTTATAAACCAAAGCTTGTATTAGCCTAATCATTAAACTAAATGCAAGGGCTACCCCCTTTCCAGGCAGACTTTAAAACTCTGACATGAAGCATTTCAAGTTACTCATAACTCCCCTATTGGGTCTTGAATTGGCCTTTCCAAGAAAAAGAAATCTGATTTTCCAAAGCCAATTAATTTAATCATTTGCTGTTCTAAGTCTGCTGGAGTCAGGTGTACAATAGAATTCTAATATCCCACCATCTCAAAATGTCAGGAAACCATGCAACTAATTTTGATCATTTGGAATCAAGCTCACATGAACTGTTACAGAGGTGGTATTCAGCAGGTTGTGGTCAGTTCTGGATAACCGGTAGCAGAAATTTTGAGTAGTTCAGAGAACCAGCAAATATCACCTCTGACTGGCGCCATCCCCATCTATTCTCTGCCTGTCCAGCTGCCTGCCCAGATGATTGGCTGGGTTTTCTTTTGTTGCTCTGCACAGGAGAATGGAGCTGGAAAGCAGATTAATGAAGTGGGGAGGGAATGGAGATTTTACAATATCTGTTCTGCCCCTTAATCACTAGCTGAATATAAGGCAGACAGATAACTCTGCAAAGCATCCATGCAAACTTTCTTTATTGGTTCATCAGGTATCCTCATATATAACTCACGGTTACGTCGAGATTCATCTCAATGTCCAAATCTTTGCATAGCTGAATTCATGGTGTAAAAGAATAGTGTTCTTTTCATCCCCATAATGAAGGATCAAGAGGGTGGGCACCAGCGCGTTGCCGGGATCCAAGCAAGAGTGAAGAAACCTCCCCCAACCCACCAAGGGTCAATTCGGTGACCAATCAGAATTACAGATGTGATCACATGACATGCACTACATTTCCCAGGATATCTTAAGTACATTTACCATGGTGCATTCCCTTAAGGGGACAGCTCCCAATTCCTAATTAACTATAAAACTATCTGGACAGCACAATATCCTTCCCCTGCCACACCCACAAAGCCACGCCCACAAAGCCACACCACGCAAACCAAGCCACTCCCACAGAACCGGTAGTAAAAGTCTTTGAATCCCACCACTGAACTGTTAGTACTGCTTTATAAAGCCTTAGTAAGACCACACTTGGAATATGCATCCAGTTTTGATCACTTTATTATCAAAAAAAAGATGTCAAGACTCTGGAAAGAGTGCAAAAAAGAGAAACAGAGGCAATTAGAGGGCTGAAGGCTAAAAAAATGAAGAACGGTTGCAGGAATTGGGTATGTCTAGTTTAGTGAAAAAGAAGGACTAGGGGTGACATGATGGCAGTGTTCCAATATCTAAGGAGCTGCCACAAGGAAGAGTGGGTCAACCTTTTCTCCAAAGCACCTGAAGGCCCACATCTTGGGCTCAGCCTGGTCATCTCCTATAGTTTTCCAAGGAACACCCCACAATGAGGCAGCATAACAGGACTTGTGGGGAGGGGGGCACTTAGGGATGTACTGTCCCTTTAAAAACACTGCTTAATCTATTCAGTACAGACTTCTACTTCTGAGCAAACCTCTTTGAAGGTTACAAAAAAGATAACTATCCCAGGAAGTTTAAATTCAGGATTTCATTGGGGATAGATAATCTCTGTCTCTGAGTTAAGCCCACACAGGCATTCCTTTTTCAGATAAATAACGATGGATTTGATAAATACCCAGTGATAAACTTGAAAGTGTGGAAAGCTGAATCCATCTTTGTCATCAGTTAATTACAACTTACGTGCTGAAAATTGTGTTCCATGTCCTTGCCTAGAATAGAATTTGGATGAATTGGTGCTATGATATGATTTTTAAAAAAAATCAATTAACAACTTTCTCCATCTGCTATTTCTTCTGCTTTGAAAATCTATTGTTAATATTTCAACATTCCTTGCATGTTTAACATACATTTCTCCCATCCATTCTTTTTATAAAAACTGCCTTTGGAATAACGTGAGACTTCTGCTGGCGGGGGGGGGAGAAGCTTTTCTTAAAATATTAGCTATCCTCAGCAGGAGATCCCAATCCATGCATGGTATATTTGGTATAATATTAATCTTAAAACTATAAGTGACAAAAGAACCATCTTCAATATCCATCCAGACCATATCAGGACTACATCCAAAAATAAGTGGAAAAGAAACAAATTAATACCTAGTAATAGTCAGACATTTCAGTAGATCTATGCTGTGCAAGAAAATGCTAGTGCATGATCTAACAGCATAATTTGTCTTTACATTATATTTAGTTAATTATATTACTGTTGGGTCTTTTGTACTTAGTAGTGATTACATCAATTGAGAAAATGCAACAAGAAGAAAATGCAAGCATTTTTTTTCAAAATGTTCCTTACCCTAAAGCCAGAACAATTAATTAATTAGCCCTGACAGTTGATAACAGTTATTAAAGTTACTCGTTGATAATTTGGATATGTAGGTTAGTACTTGATGATAAAGAAGAGTCTGTATGTAGGACAAAAATTCTTGCATGAAAGTAGAAAGCCATGGAGATGATATTGGAAAAGCTATGAGACAATGGTTGTAAAAATAAAAACATGGTTTAAGTTTGGGAGGAATAGAAAACATTAGAAACAAGTTTAGTTTGGCTTTACCTTGACTCATAAGGGGGAGAGAAGAGAAAACACACCATCATATACATGTAATAAACAAACAAATTTGTGCAACTGATATCCGAATGTAGCCTACTTCAACAGGCTGACAGAGGTGAGTCAGTGCCCATATCAACTTAAAGTATTTTGTGTGTCGTACTGGACTGAAACTGTGTGTGAAAGGCAGTGTGTATAACCCAAATGAAGTCACAGAACAGGTACATCCAGCTGTTATGTTATAGCTTAGTGGTATCTGATTCTCTGAAATAATTCTGAAGGATCTCCAATGCCGAGATGCTTATGGAAAGATTGGAGCAACTTTGAGGGGTCCAAAGGATTTAAAGCGTTTACCTAGACCTTTAATTGTAGGGTCTTTTTTCAATATGTTCATCTACAAATATAGGAAATGCGGGGGAACAATGTGCAATGTGTGGTGGGTGTATGTATGTGTATGTTTTATTAAACACACACACGCACCAGCACAATGCATTTAAATAAATAAATAACATCAACACATATACAGTCCATTTCTTAACAATGCAGATGTTAAAATTTAAGGACAACTCCTAAACATTTTATTCACATGGTTTTTGTGTGTTCCCTAACACTGAATGACAAGAAGTGCCATCCTCAATCTCAACAACAGCATCAGTGAAACTTTAGTTATAACACTATGGGATGCTGCTGTCAATGAGTATTAATATAATATGTTGGATGGATCAATGAACTGGTTACATTGCAATATCCTGTGTTCTTGTTTATATTCAAATGTACGTATTATGGAGTTTGTAATATCTCTCCTCCTTGTTCACAGTGACTTTTTCCTAGCCTACATGGATTTCCAGTTATGTATGATTTTTATCGCTTAAAGAATAAAGAAAATGGCATTCCAAATGGCATATTGAACATCATCATATTTAATTTGTTCCTAGGTTGCCAGTTTTAGCTGAGAAAGAACCACTGCATCTCTGCTTCCTGGAAAACTCTCTGAAATGTTTCTCTGGAATTCCCAAGATCCGAATCAAATTAACATCCAAGAAAGATCCAGCTGGAGTTTTCTTCTGCAGGATTCCTGCAACAATGGCTCCCTGCAAAAGATCCTATACACACCACTTGGTGTCAGCACCACTCTTTATAATAGCCACTGCTGTCATGGATCTAATACGGCAAATAAAGAAAATGTTTACTCAAAGGCAGGGGAAGAATAAGGAGGAGGAACATTGAGACTAGCATCCTGTTTCTTTCTGCCTGGAATAGTTACAGGCTAAAGATTGCCCTTACTACAATAATCTATTTATTGCAATAGTCTTCCCTGCCACAGTGCCTACCCTCTTAAACAGCATCCCCCAGAGATTTGAATGGCTCCAACACTGACTCTGTTTAAGGAAGCCTTGAAGGCGCGGCTTATTCCCTAAACCTTAGGCAAGGATAGTGGTAGGCCTTTTTGGAAAAATATGGAGGTTGGAAGTTATGTTGGTTTGTTTCTATTGCTTTCTCCAGATGTCTACCTTTTTTTTTTTTTTAACTGGCCAGGATGCTTTTAATATTGTATTGCCACTCAAAGCCATTACAGAGTCAGGCAGCTTTAGAGATTTGACAACTAAATGAACTGCAGTAAACTGGGATCACAGATGCAAATCTGGAATCTGAACCCTTCGAACTGCTTGAGTGTCCTTGGTGCATCATTTGTCCAGGAGCCATTATCAACATGCAACCTTCACTGCCTAACAAGAACTGGATCAATGTCTTATTGCTAAGAGCAGGGTATCTCAACCTTAGCAACTTTTAAGATGGATGGATTGCAACTCCCTCCATTAGCATAAATTCTGAGAGTTGATGTCCATTCATCTTAAAGTCGCTAAGGTTGAGAAACCCTGCTCTTAACAATAAGACATGGAACCAGGTCTTATTATGCAGTGAAGGTTGCATGTTGGTAATGAACAAATAATGCACCAAGCAGCCTCAAACATAGCAAAGGGCATGTGTTCCAGATTTGCATCTGTGGACCTCTTACACACAAGAATTTACTTGCTTTGATGTAGGTCCATGTTCACACAATGACCTATCTGGAGAAGTCTTGGGCAATTTGCCTAACCAGGGCAACTTCCAGAAGAGAAGGCTTAACTCCCAACAGCCATTTTTAACATTGGCCATATAGCTTGGGGAATTCTGGAAGTTGACAAGATTGGGATATACTGCTCTAAGGAATGGTATGGTGGTGGCGTTGTGTTGCTGTTGTTGTTTGTTTTTAAGATGTTGAGATGTTGAGTTCATAGTGTTTAGAAAGATACTGTGTGTTGCAGGACTATTCGCCAGCCAAAGAAAGGCAAAGATGAAGGCCCACAAAATTTCCTATGCAAAACCCAGATGTCCGATTCAGGAAATACAAATGGAGATAACAGTGGAAAAGTCTCAAACATTGCAAAAATTTTGGCAGGTAAGGCTGCCTGAAACTTGTACTGTAGCAGTCAAGTGGTTCTCTTTTTCATTTTTTCATGGCATTTGTGAAACAGGGTTGGCTTTGACAAAGCCCAGGGAAAGGCAGCACTTTGCTAAATGAACATGCAATTAAAAGAATTATTTTCTATTGCTCTGAAACCGGTGCACAAATTGTATGCACTCATCCATCTGCCAAAGTGGCATGGAGAAAAAGAAAAAGAAAAACAATGGGCAATTTATCTAAGAGTTGCCTTTATGTGGAATTAAGATCTAGGCTGAAATTGATTGTCCAATGTTTCATTTCTTTTTCATTACTCTTGCAGGATTTAAACAAAATCTAAAACAAACAGATTTGGTTGTCGATTTGGGGACTTGTAAGATGTTTTATCAGCAGAGTTATCAACTTCAGCTTTGACCAACATTTAGTCAGAAAGTGGTACAGGCAGATGAGATATGATTATTTAACAAAAGGAGAGGTTTGAATGGAGTTGATTAAAGTGTTAGACGAGCTGTAGTTCCATAGCTAAAACATGTCATGATAGGTGATTTATTTTTGTCATAAGCAATGTCATCAAGTCATTGTTGATTTTCAGTGTCCATATAGATTTTCTCCATGGTGAATTGTCCCTTAACCTGGTTCTTCAGTATTTTCAATACTGCTTCCACCACCACCATAACTAAGTCCATCAACCTTCCTGGTGATCATCTTCCATGATGGAACTACAGCAGGGGTGCCTGTGGGCCAGATCCGGTCCATGGAGTGCTTAGATCTGGCCCTCAGGGCCAGTCTGGAAATAGCAAAGGAGCAGACTGTGGTGCCTCTGCTGGTGAAAATGGAACTCGGGGGGGGGGGGGGGCACGTGGGCTCAGTTTTTGCTGGCAGAGAACTGCAGGAGGCCATTGTCGCCAAAAACGGGATGCGGGGGGGGGGGGGGGTTGTACATGGCCACTCCAGGCTCCATTTTCACTGGTAGAGGACTATCTAAACAAACTAAAAAGAAACCAAAGCAGAAATGTTTCCCCTCTTGCATTTGAGCATGCAAGAAGGGACACGCGAAAAGAGAAAGGGAAAGAGGAAAGACAAAGAAAAAGAAGGGAAGATGGGAAGAAAGCAAAGAAGGAAAAAATAAGGAAAGGGGAAGGAAGGAGAATGGAGAAGGAAGGAAGGAGAGGGGGAGGGAGGGAAGGGTGGGGATTATAATGAGGGAGAGGGAGGCTCTCAGGGAAGTCCTGCCTTAGCACTTGGCCATCACAGGTGCTCCCAACACAAGTGAGTTCAAGCTGGCCATGCCCAGCCTCCAGCCCTCCAAGGTCAAACACAACCCTGATGCGGCCCTCAATGAAATTGGATTTTTCACACACCCCTGATCTAAAGCATGCCTACAAATATTCCCATAAGCATGGCAGGGAATGCTGATCCACTCCCACTCCCTTTGTAACATTTAACATTTTTAATAAAAAAAAAAAAATAGTATGGTGGGTAGACCATTTTGGATTAGAAAATGATCCCCTGATGGTTTCTTTTTTATTTATCTGAAGTATTTTTATCTTTCTATGTAGTGCAAAACCTTTCAGAACAACCTAGCTATCCCGTGTGAAAGGGGGAAAAAATGACCATTTCTGCCTCCCAATTTAAGAGAAAACAGATGGAAAAAAAACAAAGCATGTGTGTTTAAAATGAAATATATAATTCAAGCAGCGATGGAAGGTTTAAAATAAAAATAAAAATAGGCTAGTGGAACTGCCCAGTTTAGGGCTATTCTCTCTGGGCTGCATAATCCACTCATCCACCAGGCGACAGCAGAAATACACACACACAAAAAAAAACCTCTAACTGTGGCACCATCAATTGGCCATCTGGCTATAAAAGGCCAGATTTGAAAACCTGAGCTCAGCTTCCCATCACACCTTAAATGCCACGTACTCATTGATGCATTCATCCTGGGGCTGGAACCATTGTATAATAAAGGTCCTGTTCAGGCTGTGCTCAAGGCAATCTTGACCCTCCCAGGTCAAACACGGCAAGAGTATCAGGCACTTCCTGCTTTTCTTCATTTTTAAAATGTGGAAACAATTTAAAGAGCCCTCCTCTTATTCAAGGCGTGATTGTTTTCAAGCTCTTTCCCTGTTTATAGGCAGCTCACTTGTCAGTAGAGACAAGAAGTGGTTGAAACCAAATCCTTTTGTGGCTCTCTGTCAATATTGGGTTGCAAAGACACAGCTTACATATTCAATTTATTCAGTGTGTGGAGACACACACACACCGTTTCTCTCCAAAGGAGGGGCTGACAAGAGCCAGATTCTTGGGCCAAGCCCTATAACTTAAAGATAAGAATGTGCTGGATTCAATTTCCTTTTCTTAATGTCAGCCAGGAGCGCTTTCAGATCCTCTTCCTGGTTCCCAAAAATTCTGGAGAAAAGCAGTTACATCTCGCTATCTGCAAGCTTACCACTTGCTATCGCAAGTGAAGTTTTGGAACTGGGGTGAGAAGGGCTGAAGTTAGCAATGCCTTTCAGTGAAGGCTGGATGAATTTGCACAGTATGTCCTGAGAGCCTTGCTGAAGAACAGATTTTTTTTAAAAAAGCATGCAATCAAAATAACAGTCAGTCAGAAATGAGGAGGAGAAGGATTGGGGAGGTTGGGGAGAGTAGAGACAGCATACACTGGATATTGAGACGGTCCAGTGCAGCTTTCCTGTAGTGGGATGCATTAGGAGAGAAATAAATGAAATAATTTAAGTGTGCTGACAGGTGGTGGAACTAGCTGAGAGGTGCCTACTGTACGTCTGGAATCAGTCGGTGCTCCGGTTGCAAGGCTTCAGCGGCGGCAGTAATCCGCTTCTCTGCGGGTCTCTGCTGCGCTCGCCGCTGAGGTACCCCCGATCCAATTGGATTTGGGGGTTATTGCTGCCCCAAAGAGGCAGCAGAAGACAGAAGAGATCCGGGCAAGGATCTGGGGATATCGCACCCCCTTTCCCCAGCCAGCTAGCCTCCTTTTTCCTGAGGCGGTGGAGCGGCTGTCAGAAATGGCAGCCACATAAAAATCTTCAACCGGATAAGACTGTGCAGGAGGAAGACAGAAGGAGAAGTTTTCTTGGCTGAACCAGGACATTAAGATACTTTGAAACATCCTGGAAACCTGACTTTTGAATGGATACATTTGTTTCCCAAAAAAAGTTGTTAAAATGGCAAAAGTGCTGAAAGGAAAGTTCACTCCCCTTCCTTACGGAGAAAGCAAATGAGCACTGAAAAACCTGCTGCTTTAAGGTAAAAACAAGCTCATTGTTATAAATGGGAAGGAGAGGACTAAAAAAAAAAAATCTTTTAAAACTCCAAGTGCCTCTCTTTCAATCTGCTTCTGCCACCTCATCCCCATCAATGGGATTACATCACCCAATCCCCTCCTAGCATGGAGACACCGCAGAAATCGTCTCTCCTCAAAGAAGGCATGTCCATAAGGTGACCAGCTTTTTTACAATGAGAAGGAGGACACAAATAAATGGGAGGGGAAAAAACAAAGCCACTTGTGCACAGCTCACTCTTGTGCATGGTGCACTCTTGTGTGTGGCGCTCTCTCTCAAAACAATTCTCCTGTGTGGAGCGCAGGTGTCTCATAATCGCGTCTCGCCACACTGTACCAAGCCTTGACGAATCGTCACGTCAAATACAAATACGTCACATCACACACACAATGGATCGGATCGGCATCGATCAAATACGGAGATTTATAGATTAGTCTTCAAGTATCAAAAAGGAGGACATGTAGGAGGACACTTTTCGAGAGAGAACAGAGCTTACAAAAGGAGGACTGTCCTCCCTAAAGGAGAGACGGTTGGTCACCTTAATGTCCAGCATACTAATCCAGGATACAGAGTGATACAGAAATAACCAGCCATCGCCGCTTTTCCTCTGAAGTAAAGGCAGGTTCTTTTCATGGACCTCTGTGCAAATTATTCTTGGAGCCTCCAGGAGGGTGAAAATGGCCTTCCCGGGCTCCGGAGGCTCTTGGAAGCCAGAAACAGGCCCATTTCTGGCCTTTCTGAACTTTCAGGAGGCCTGTTTTTTGTCCTCCCCAAGCCTCTGCATGCAACCTGTATTTATTTTCCTGCATCCAAAACGGGCCACGTGGGGACTCCTGGAAGGAGTAGGGCAGAGTGGGCGGAGCCAGCCAGGAGTGGGATTTGGAAGTTCTCTGAACTGCACAGAATCTTAGCTGGAGGATCTCCCGAACCCTCTGAACCCCCCCAGTAGCCCACCCCTGGCTGCAGTGTATAGTTTCATGGATGCAGCCACTTGGCTGGGATCCAAAGAATGTCATCGTGTCACAAGAGAAGGTGTTTATCTTTGGTTTTGAAGACAATGAGGTCAGTGGGATTGAAGGCCCTCAATGCTTGAAGAAAATGGAAATACACACCATCTTCAAATTACGACCACAATTGAGTCGAAAACTTCTGTTGCTAAAGGAGACAGTTAAGTGAATTTTGCCCCATTCTATAACTTTCCTTGCCACAGTTGTTAAGTAAATCATTGAAGTTGTTAACTTAGTAACATGGTTGTTAAGTGAATCTGGCTTCCCCGTTGACTTTGCTTGTCAGAAGGCCACAAAAGATGATCACATGACCCCTGGGACACTGCAACCATCATAAGTATGAGTCAGTTGCCAAGCGTCTGAAATTTGATCATGTGATGCAATGGTCATGTTAAAAATGGTCATAAGTCACATTTTTCATTGTTGTTGTAGCTTCAGCCACTAAATGAACCATTGTTAGTCGAGGACTAACTGTAGAGACAGCAATCATTCCTTTCTTGATAACAGCCATTCACAGAATAGAGTTTAAGGAACACACATTTTGTTTATACCTGCCAATTAATACCCTTTGCTCAAACACAAGAACATCTTGTTCTTTGTGAATAAGGTTAGCAAGTGACAGTCAAGGAGGTTTTGAGTATTTCCCTTCAATATTTTAGAATATTGCATTTTTTGAGTTTTATTTGTTTCCTTTTAAGTAAGCTGCTAAGCCTCCCATTGGCCAAGTCTTTAAGTGGCATATATTAGAAGACTATTACAACAAATCAGGCATATTACAACAGCAATAGCCATTGTGTTGTAGCTATTCCTGGAATAACTAAAAACATAGCAAAGCCATTAGGTACAGCAGAGGTTGTTAAGTACTTGGACATGGGTCGGAGTAAATGGAGACAGCCTCTGAATGTGAACTTTCAGCTCTTTATTGCATAGTGACTTCTCAAAAACAATAACAGTGAACTCTGCCTTATATAGGCAACCCTTGTGAGAATTGTCCAATAGCGAGCTATGAACGCTAGCTCTTTAAACCAATAATAATCCTCTGTTAAGGGCCAATCAGATTCCTAAGAACTAACCAATCTGATCTGGCCGCCTAACAGCCAATCAGAAGTGCAGGGCCAGAACCCTGCACTTTACCTCAAGCTCATACTTTATTAACTATGGTACATACACAACAGAGGTGGTATTCAGCAGATTCTGACCAGGTCTGGAGAACCAGTAGTGGAAATTTTGACTAGTTCAGAGAACAAGCAAATACTACTTCTGACTGGCCCCACCCCCATCTATTCTCTGCCTCCCGAGTCCCTGCTGATTGGCTGGGTCTTCTTTTGTTGCCCTGCACAGGAAAACGGAGCTGGAAAGCAGGTTTATGGGGTGGGGAGAGAGTGGGGATTTTATAGTATCCTTCCCCTGCCACGCCCAAGAAGCCATGCCCACAGAACCGGTAGTAAAACCATAGATGGCAAAAGGATAGCCCGTGGTTGCTTCTCTGGATCTGTCCTGTAGGAGGTATCACTTTGGTCTGGTTGCTCTGTGTTTTTTAGGGAGAGTTGTTATGTTTATTTGCTTGTTTGCTCTGTTTCCATGCTGTGAGTAGGTACTGTAGTACTAACTTCAGGAGGCAGTTGATAAAGTGGATCATGACTTACTATTTGAAAAGATTGAAAAATGTGGGTTAGAGAGTATATAATCACCAGATGGATTCATAACTAGCTGACCAACCAAGCTCCACATGTAGTTCTTAATGGAACTGTGTCTATACGGAGGGAAGTATGCAATAGGTACTCCAAGGCACTGATTTAGGCCCAGTCCTCTTCAATATTTTCATCAATTTTGATTTAGATTAAGGGGGTAGAAGGTGAATTCACCAAATTTGCAGACAACAGCAAACTGGTAGGAAGAACCAACAGTCCTGAAGATAGGCTCAAGATACAGAAGGATTTTGGCAGACATGAACATTGAGGCCTATTTAACAAAAATGAAATTCAGTGATGAAAAAAGCTAGGTTCTACATTTAGGCAAGAAAAATCAAACGCACAGGTATATTATAGGTAGTACCTGGCTCAATAGTAGTAACTGCAAGGAGGATCTTGGAGTCCTAGTGGACAATCACTTAAATATGAGCCAGCAGTGTGCTGCTTCCATCAAAAAAGACAATGCTATCCTAGGATGCATTAACAGATGGATATAATCAAGATCATATGAAGTGTTAGTGCCATTTTATAAAGGCTTGTTAAGACCACACTTGGAATTTTGCATCCAGTTTTGGTTGCCACTATGTAAAAAAGATATTGAGATTCCAGAAGGGGTGCCAAGATGGTTAGGGGACTGGAGCAGAGGTGGTATTCAGCAGGTTCTGACCAGTTCTGGAGAATGGGTCATGGAAATTTTGAGTAGTTCAGAGAACCAGCAAATCCCACCTCTGACTGAAGATTTTACAGTATCCTTCCCCTGCCACACCCACCAAGCCACGCCCACAGAACCAGTAGTAAAAAAAATTGAACCCCCCCACTGGACTGGAGGCTAAAACATACAAAGAGCAGTTGTAGGAATTGGGCATGTCTAGTTTAATGAAAAGAAGGACTGGGGATGATTGATTGCAGGGTTCCAGTATCTCAGGGGCTACTCCAAAACACCTGAAGGTAGGACAAGAAGCAATAGGTGGGAAGTAGTCAAGGAGAGAAGCAACCGAGAGCTAAGAAGAAATTTCCCGACAGTTAGAACAATTAATCAGAGGAACAACTTGCCTCCAGAAGCTGTGGCTGCTCCACTACTAGAGGTTTTTAAGAAGAGATTGGACAATCATTTCTCTGAAATGGTATAGGGTTTGCTGCCTGAGTAGGAAGTTGGACTAGAAGCAGGGGTGGGATTCAAATTTTTTTGCAACCGGTTCTGTGGGTGTGGCTTGGTGGGCATGGCTTATTGATCAAGTAGCTGGGTGGGTATGTCTACGTGACTGGGTGGGCGTGGGCAACTCGACATCACTCCACGTCAAGGGGCGCTTCTCCTCACCTGGCTTCTCGTGACTGTGGGGATGCTGTGGTTAGTGTGAAAAACGGTCATAAGTCACTTTTTTTCAGTGCCAGTGTAACTTTGAATGGTCACTAAATGAAGTTGTAAGTCAAGGATTACCTGTACAAAAATACAAAAAGCTTCTTTGCTTGCAAAAAGCTGTTCTAAAAACCAGTCATTAGATTAAAAAGACCTGCAAGCCGGAGTTACAAATCGGGCAGGGCACCAGAGCATCTTGAGGAATTAAAATAGTTAAAATGCAATGGTAACTATCAGCAGCCAACTATTACCCAGAAAGCGAAACCTTTTAGCAGAGAGGTCATTTAAGCTCTCCAGAAAGAGCAGACCCAGGAGAAGCAATCCTTAGATCCATTTGCACCACTTAGAGGGACGGTGTTCTGACCCAACCCTGTTATCAGCAAGAAAATCTCAAACAAACGCAGCAACTCAAACCTTTTCAGCTTTAATCTACAAATAACTTCTTTGTAGATAAAAGATGGCTTGCAGCCAATTAGTCCAACCAGAAAAGCCTTGACAGAATTCTTCGGATAAGCCGGAGTCTCCACACACAATGCTGAGTCCTTAGAACGTTTTTGCTTTCTGCAAAAGCAAAATCCCTTTGAAACCAGGCGTATATTCCCTGGAGGGAGGGGCCATTACATTGCATCCTTACTCCCCAGTTGCCTGTGCTGCTCCAGCTGTTCTCTTCTACGAATCATCCTGGGCTCATGCGCACTTGGCACAGGCTCCTCGGGAACCTCCTTGTCACTGCTGCCAGCCCCCACAATCCCTGAAGGCAGCAGTCCACTCCCTGATGGTCCTTGGCCCCTCATCAACGTCATCGCTCTCCTCAGCCATCTGCACCTGCTGCCAGCTAACCGCAACAGACAGGGAGGCTCCTCTGGAGGACAAAGGTTTGCCAGTCTACCTAGTCTCGTCTTCCTCCACTGGAGACAATGGATCCCCCCCAGCCCACCACAGGGGTGACGTTGAGCTGGCCACACCTGCCCACCCAGCCCCATGAAGTCAAACACAGCCCTGATGTGGCCCTCAATGAAATCGAGTTTGACACCCCCTGATTTATGTGTTTGATTTTATGCCAAGCTCGATTCTTCCATTTCTATGTGTCAAAGAGATAAAGGAAAATGTATCCACCATTATTACTACAGTCATTATAATTGCTCCGATTGACAAGACCTTTTAGGAGATCTTTCCAGACCTAGGTTTTAACAAAAGATCATTGGAACCTTACTCACCTTGTGTAATATTTGCGTTTATTTTATTTACAGAGAAGCATGAAAACTCAAATTTACGCACTGCAAAGTTCACTGTTCCATCATCAGCACTTTAAGCTCAAACCTTACAACATTTTAATCAGCATTTGGAAGGTCTTTCTCTCGGTCTGGATCAAAACTGCCCAACGTTAGTTTTTTTTTTAATATTTGGAACCTCCTGTAACAGGAACCTGACATGGCCAAGAATGCTGTCTATAATGGATTGAAAGAATCTGACAGAATTAACATCATGCACCTCTACATGACCTTATAGATCTTTCTACCCCAAAGAGCACAATCTCCTACAGGGCTCTTTTTGTAAATGTCTTCAGCTAGGTGAGTTGATTAAAGTCTCTCCTGATTTAGAACCCTGATAAGACCAGTTCCTGATCACATAGAGGCTTGCTATAGATATTTAATCTAATGTTTTTAGAGGTTCCCTAAAAAGCCTTTCTATATAAGTGGTTGAGCACCCCTGGTTCCTTCCCACCTCTCCTGTTCCTTTTGGACCAAATGCGAGGGGTCACCTGGGAAAAACAACAGGGGCAAAACTGGTGTGCACACTCTCTTCTTGGCATCATTCCAGGCCAAGCTTAAACTGGCGTAGAACTTAGAAACCCAACTCTCTCTCTTTTTTTTCCTAGTGTCACTTGTCACATATAGCTGACCTTCAAAAAACAAAAGTGCCTGGGGAGACCTGCAGTCCAGCAGGTTTGACGAGTTTTAAGCCATCATCTGAGACCATTCATTCCATCTTGTCTAATTCCCAGTCTTACAAAAGAGTACATTCCAAGACACAGTCCGTGCACCGAAAAAAGATACCAAGGCTCAAGAATAAATCCTGAATCCTGTATTAGCCCATTGTTTGCGACCTGAAATTAGTGAAGTCAAAGATTCTGTGCAACTACAGAGAAAGAGTTATATTGTGCTCCTTGAAACTATTCCTCATCATATGATGTTCAATGGCTTGGCAGCTGTAATCATCAATCCCTTGGTCTTTGAATTTCACTGATGGTTATGTGCCATCAGGTCATTTAAAATTTGTCTGCACAGACTTTGTCCATGAGAATCTAACACCAGATGTTAAGATTCTTCGAACAAGAAGTTCTTTGAAATATTTTGTGCACCAAATTGGAATCAGCATTTTCTTTACTGAGTTCCTTCCTAAAAGCAGGTCCTCCTGCAAGGTTTCAGAATCACTCAATTATTTTTCCTGTGACACTCCGTGAAAGTTGGACTTTGAAAAAAGAGGATAGAAAGAATATTGCTGCTTGAGAATGTTGGTATTCCAGAAGATGCCTGAGATTACCATAGATGATGAGAAAGTGGATAAATGGGTTTAAAAATGAACCAATCCACAGTTCTCATTTGAGACACAAATGGTCAAACTCAAACTATTATATTTTGGATACAGGATGCAAAGATTAGCTCTCTTGAAAAGTCCATTATGCTGGGAAAATGCTAAGAAAGAGTAGATGTCCAGCAGTAAGTTGATGCGTAAATTACAGGTAGTACTCAATTTACAACCACAATTGAGACCACAATTTCTGATGTTAAGTGAGACATTTGTTGTAAGTTTTGTCCAGAGGTGCAATTCACCAGGTTCTGACCAGTTCTGGAGTGGAAATTTTGAGTAGTTCGGAGAACCAGCAAATACCACCTCTGACTGGCCCCGCCCCTATATGATATAGTTTCAGGCATGGGTGAAATGAATGGAGACAATCTTAGTTGGTGAACTTTCAGCTCTTTATTACATAGTGACTTAAGAGAGTGAACAACAACTCTGCCTTATATAGGTAACCTTAATGTGAAATAACCAATAGGGAGCTGTAAGACGCTAGCTCCAGAACCAATAAGAGTCCTTCGTTAAGGGCCAATCGGATTCTCTGAACCCAACCAATCCGATCGAGCCGCTTAACACCCAATCAGAAGTGCAGGGCCAGAACCCTGCACTTTACCCCAAGCTTGCTTTTATTTAAACTATTTACATACATAACACCCCTTCCCCCTGGCTCCTCAATTATGGTGTGGTTATATAGTCCTTCAAATAGGAGGGTTGTCTTTTGGGTCTATTAGATTTTCTTTGGACTGGCTGTGTGCAGTCCTGTTGAGGTAAAATGTTGTTTGTCAGTGACTTAGCTTCTCGTTCTGGTGTGATTTCCCTTGGAGTGTACCATTCTTCCTCCTGCTCCATTTCCTGAGTTTCACGAGATTCATCGCTCTCTTGGAACAGGTTCCCTGGAATGTCGTCTTCTTCCATTCCTCCCCCCCCCTCAGTTTGGACGTAGGTGAGTTGCTGGCTGGCCGAAAGGAGTCGTGACCGTAATTGGTCAATATGTCGTTTCCACAGTCTTTCATCAATACATCTTACAATATAGGATTTGGGCCCAGTCTCGCGTATTATCGTTGCTTCAATTCAAACTGGGTCGCCCGATAAATTTCTTGCATAAACGGGGTCGCCTACCTTGAAGGTACGGTAGCGTCCGCTAGATCCTGCAGGATTTTCTGGCTCGTAAGCAGGGTGCAGTCGGTCGAGGCGGGAACGGAGTTTTTGCCCCATGAGAAGTTCTGCGGGAGTTCTGCCGGTTACGCTGTGCGGAGTGATGTGTTGTAGAAGTAGAATGCGGTTTATTTTTTCATCAATATTATCATAGTCCACTTTTTGCAAAGTCTTTTTTACAAATTGGACCATGCGTTCCGCTCGGTCGTTGGTAGCAGGATGCACAGGCGAGGTGAACGCATGGCGGATGCCATTATCAGCAAGGTACTGTTCAAACATCAGCGCTGTAAACTGTGGTCCGTTGTCGGACACCAGGACGTCCGGCAATCCATGAGTTGCAAAGAGTCTATTGAGTACTTTAATGACAGCTTCGGAGGTTGTATGGGTCATGTGATGAATTTCCAACCAATTAGAGTATGCATCGACAGTCAATAGTAATGTATGTCCTTTAATCGGCCCTGCGAAATCCAAGTGGATTCTGGACCAGGGCCCACGTGGCGTCTCCCATTCAGTCAGTGCAGCTTTTGGCGGTGCGTTGCTGTTTTGTTGGCACTTGGTGCAGGCTTTGACCCATTGCTCGATGTGTCGGTCCATGCCTGGCCACCGAGCGTAGCTCCGTGCGAGTGCTTTCATCCACACGATCCCGAGATGTTCTTCGTGCAAAATTTGTAACAGCAAGTTTTGGAGTCGTTCTGGAACGATGACTCTATCGCCCCAGATGACACAGCCTTTTTGCGAAAAAAGTTCAGTCTGTCTTGTTTTAAATGGCACGAAGTCATCTGGGACCTGGTCCAATGGCCATCCACGTTTTACCCATCCTAGGACTCGAGCTAGGGTGTGATCTCATCTGGTCTCTCTCGCGATATCTCAAGCGGTCATAGGAGGCGAGTTGAGCGTCTCGATTTGTAACGCCGATACTGTTGGTGCCGGATCGTCGAGAGTTTCTGGTAGTGGTGCTCTGCTGAGTGCGTCGGCGTGGGGAATGGCTTTCCCCGGGCGATGTAACAATCGATAATTATAAGCAGCTAGGAACTCTGACCATCGAGTCATTCTTGGGGACAATATATAGGGGGTTGGTTTGTCCCCAGCGATTATCCCCAGTAAAGGTTTGTGGTCAGTTACAATGGTAAATGTCCTTCCATATACATACTCATGGAATTTTTTTACGGCTGCCACAATTGCAAGAGCTTCCTTATCTATTTGTCCATAGTTACGTTCTGCCTGAGAAAGAGTCTTCGAAAAGTATGCAACAGGGGCCTCGTTTCCATTAGGCAGCACATGGCTCAAAATAGCACCCACCCCAAACGGTGAGGCATCACAAGTTATAACCAAGGGTAATGTTTCATTATATTGCATAAGTACAGAATCAGATGTAAGTAAATCTTTTACATTTCGAAACACTTTTTCCTCCCGGTAACCCCAAACCCACAATGCTTTCTTATCTAATAACCAATGTAACGGTTCAGCCACAGTCGCCTTATGTGGTAAAAACACATTATAGAAATTAATAAGGCCTAAAAATGCCTGGAGATCTGTTTTGTTGCGGGGTCTGGGAGCATTTTTTATCACCCTTAATTTACTCTCAGTAGGGTGGATACCCTGACTATCAATGCGATAACCTAGAAATTCAACACTGTCGGTATACAGATGACATTTATCCCTATTTACTTTCAATCCCGCTTCTTGGAATTTCTTGGATAAAAGATCAGTAGTGTGGAGTAGAATAGAATAGAGAATGGAATGGAGTGGAGTGGAGTGGAGTAGAATGGAATGGAATAGAATAGAATAGAATAGAATAGAATAGAATAGAATAGAATAGAATAGAATAGAGAAACAGAAACAGAAACAGAAACAGAAACAGAAACAGAAACAGAAACAGAATAGAATAGAATAGAATAGAATAGAATAGAATAGAATAGAATAGAATAGAGAATGGAATGGAGTAGAGTAGAGTAGAGTAGAATAGAGAGTGGAATGGAGTGGAGTGGAGTGGAGTAGAATAGAATAGAATAGAATAGAATAGAATAGAATAGAATAGAATAGAATAGAATAGAATAGAATAGAATAGAATAGAATAACTGAGTTGGAAGGGACCTTGGAGGTCTTCTAGTCCAACCCCCTGCTAAGGCAGGAAACCCTATACCATTTCAAACAAATGGTTATCCACTCTCTTCTTAAAAACTGCAAGTGTTGCAATATTCACAACTTCTGGAGGCAACAATTAATCAGTGGAATTAATTGTTCTAACTGTTGCTGATTAATTGTTCTGTCAGGAAATTTCTCCTTAGTGCTGGGTTGCTTCTCTCTTTGATTAGTTTTTATCCATTGCTTTTTGTCCTGCTCTCAGATACTTTGGGAAAAAGCTTGACTCCCTCTTCTAATCTGTGAAGGGAGTAGGCATACTTGGAAATGCAAATATCTTGCAAATACCTTCAATACATTTGGGTGGACAATTCTTTTTTTCCCCAAATTTTAACCAATCCACTAGGATTGTTGTGAGGCTATTGTGAGTGGGAGGAGAATCTGGTCAGCCACCACAAATGCAATCTGAAAAGCAAATCAAAAATATGTAGGGAAAATAGTCTGTGCTATGGATTTCTGTTTAGCTTCTGTGATGACTAGTAGGGACGTGACTTTGCAAAGGTCCAAAATATATAGCAGAACCATCTCCCCAATGGGATTGGTCCATCACACTCATGCAGCAGAAGAGACCTACTGGAATCCCCATCAACCAAGGAATTTTGGCTGCTGGGTTCCAAGACAAGAGCCTTTTCTGCCATGGCTCCTTTGGAACATCTTGCTACAGGAGGTAACATCTGTCCCATTCCTTTTAGCCTTCGGGATGGGGCAACCTGGCTATCCAACTGGCCTGGGGTCTTGAAGGAGAAGCTATTGGCTGGATATGATTGGCACACTAATAGAGAAGACACTCCCAAATCACTCTTCCAAATCCTTGTTTTTTAGTTCGTTTTAATTTTTGTAGCTCTGTTTTTATATTTATAATTGTTGAATATTTGTGTGTGTTTTCCTTCTGTAACCCTTGCAAAGTCACCTCAAACTGCAAGATAGGTGACAAATAAACGTGATAAATAAATAAACATAGCAAATGGTAGAGATCTAAGGAGAAAGAAACCACATCTGAATCACTTTCCTTTAAAACCAAAATTCCTTTTTGCAACTGTAAAGTAGGACATCAAGGACAATTCTAATTTCTACCATGCTAACCTTACTTATTTTTAGATTGTGGGTTTATTAGTTTTTACTCTACAGAAAAATTCAGATGTCTCCAATCTAGAAGTTATGTACTTGGCATGGTAAAGTCACCTACTGTAGTCTTGGCATTGTATTGCTCTGAACTTGGTATCCAGTAGTAAAATCCTCATAACAATTGTTATTGGTATTAAATATAGAAAGATATTGTACCAGTCTATGGTTAATTTGTGAAAACATACTATAAACTAGGCCAGGCTAAATACTCATGTTAATATTGTTAATCATTTCCTAAAGATACCACTCATACTTCAGAAAAGTGTATTATTTGGTTTTGTATTTTACACTTTGGCTAGTGTAAAAAAATATATTTTCCTACACTTGACTTAAGGATAGTGTTAAGTTCTGCGCATGGGCACAAGGAACGGAGATGAGACGGTGAACAGTGAACTTCAACTCTTTATTAATCATTCTGAACAGAGCAAAAACCTAGGGCAGCAGCAGCCTTTTTTAGGCAAGCTGCTGATCTAGTAACCAATGAGAAACACTCCAAGGGGAGTGTTAACCCCTTTAACCAATGAGAGTGGCTCATTAACAGCCAATCAGATTGTCCTAAATGGACCAATCCGATATCGCTATTATCGGCCAATCAGAAGTGCAGGATTAGAAACCTGCTATTTCTACAGGTTTGATAAAACTTTATTTAAGCGTTTTATTCATTCATAACAGATAGCATTCTATGTTGTCAAAGAATCCAATTCTAACATCCAAAGCTCATGTAGGGAAAATCTGTGGCTGAGATTATTCTTAATTTCAGTGTTGACAGTAAAAGAAAAAAGAAGAAAATTAGCAAGCTTCCATCCATCCCATACAGCTGTCAAACTGATTTCTGTAAGAATCGCAAAACTATATTGTATGTGTTTCAGTGATTATATTTAAACATGGGAAAATTTATATTCTCTCTTTATATTCTCTGAATTAAATACTGTGTTTAAAGTGTTTCAGTCATAATAACTCTTGTTACATTCTAAGAAGATTTTTTTTTGACATTGAACCAAAACCTTTGGATCCTTTAGTCAAAATTTGTAGAGGTTTTTTTGGTACTGATAAAAGAAAAACATATACTTTCTTGTATTAGTAAATTTTGCATGTCACTACTGATTAAGAGAAGAATAGCTGTTTTGCCTTTCCATAATGGAAGTCTGTGGTAGCTCAGAGCTAAAATATTCATAACCCATAAGCCAGTGGGAAAATTAGCATCAGCCACTGTTCCAGAGTTGAAGCAAGATTGGATTGGGTGGGGACAGGTAGACAGATAGAAAAAGGTTTGTCAAATTGTGCAAGGAGATAATCAGGATTGATATAGTTTTAGGCATGGGTGAAATGAATGGAGACAGTCTTAGTTGGTGAACTTTCAGCTCTTTATTACATAGTGACTTAAGACTTTAATAACAACTCTGCCTTATATAGGCAACCTTAATGCGAAATAACCAAAAGGGAGCTGTAAGACGCTAGCTCCAAAACCAATAAGAGTCCTTCATTAAGGGCCAATCAGATTCTCAGAACCCAACCAATCCGATCGAGCCGCTTAACAACCAATCAGAAGTGCAGGGCCAGAACCCTGCACTTTACCCCAAGCTCACTTTTATTTTAACTATTTACATACATAACACCCCTTCCCCCTGGCTCCTCAATTATGGTGTGATTATATATTCCTTCAAATAGGACGGTTGTCTTTTGGGTCTGTCAGATTTTCTTTGGACTGGCTGTGTGCAGTCCTGTTGAGATAGAATGTTGTTTGGCAGTGGCTCAGCTTCTCGTTCTGGTGTGATTTCCCTTGGAGCGTATGATTCTTCCTCCTGCTCCATTTCCTGGGTTTCACTTGATTCCTCACTCTCTTGGAACAGGTTCCCTGGAATGTCGTCTTCTTCCATTCCTCCCCCCCCCCTCAGTTTGGTCATAGGGGAGTTGTTGGCTGGCCGATATGAGTCATGACCGTAATTGGTCAATATGTCGTTTCCACGGTCTTTCATCAATACATCTTACAATATAGGATTTGGGCCCAGTCTCGCATATTATCGTTGCTTCAATCCAAACCGGGTCGCCCGATAAATTTCTTGCATAAACGGGGTTGCCTACCTTGAAGGTACGGTAGCATCCGCTGGATCCTGCAGGCTTTTCTGGCTCGTAAGCAGGGTGCAGTCGGTCGAGGCGGGAACGGAGTTTTCGCCCCATGAGAAGTTCTGCAGGAGTTCTGCCGGTTACGCTGTGCGGAGTGATGTGTTGTAGAAGTAGAATGCGGTTTATTTTTTCGTCAAGATTATCATAGTCCACTTTTTGCAAAGTCTTTTTTACAAATTGGACCATGCGTTCCGCTCGGCCGTTGGTAGCAGGATGCACAGGCGAGGTGAGCGCATGGCGGATGCCATTATCAGCAAGGTACTGTTCAAACATTAGCGCTGTAAACTGTGGTCCGTTGTCGGACACCAGGACGTCCGGCAATCCATGAGTTGCAAAGAGTCTATTAAGGACTTTAATGACTGCTTCGGAGGTGGTATTGGTCATTCGATGAATTTCTAACCAATTAGAGTATGCATCGACAGTCAACAGCAATGTATGTCCTTTAATCGGCCCTGCGAAATCCAGGTGGATTCTGGACCAGGGTCCACGTGGCATCTCCCATTCGGTCGGTGCAGCTTTTGGCGGTGCGTTGCTGGTTTGTTGGCACTTAGTGCAGGCTTTGACCCATTGCTCGATGTGTCGGTCCATGCTTGGCTACCAAGCGAAGCTCCATGCGAGTGCTTTCATCCGCACGATCCCGGGATGTCCTTCGTGCAAAATTTGTAACAGTGTCTTTTGGAGTCGTTCTGGAAGAGCTTCTTTATCTATTTGTCCATAGTTACGTTCTGCATGGGAAAGAGTCTTCGAAAAGTATGCAATGGGGGCCTCGTTTCCATTAGGCAGCACATGGCTCAAAATAGTGCCCACCCCAAACGGTGAGGCATCACAAGTTATAACCAAGGGTAATGTTTCATTATATTGCATAAGTACAGAATCAGATGTAAGTAAATCTTTTACATTTCAAAACACTTTTTCCTCCCGGTAACCCCACACCCACAATGCTTTCTTATCTAATAACCGGTGTAACGGTTCAGCCACAGTCGCCTTATGCGGTAAAAACACATTATAGAAATTGATAAGACCTAAAAATGCCTGGAGATCTGTTTTGTTACGGGGTCTGGGAGCATTTTTTATCGCCCTTAATTTACTCTCAGTAGGGTGAATACCCTGACTATCAATGCGATAACCTAGAAATTCAACACTGTCGGTATACAGATGACATTTATCCCTATTTACTTTCAGTCCCGCTTCTTGGAATTTTTTAAGAACACATTTTAAACGATTCTGCAGAATTTTTTTACTAGGAGCTGCAATTAACACGTCATCAAAATACGGAACCACGCCCTTGATTCCCTGCAATAATTGTTCCATTAAACTTTGGAATATTCCCGGGGCTACACTTACCCCGAATTGCAATCGGGTACATTTAAAAGCACCTCTGTGCGTTACTATCATTTGAGTTTGGGCTGTTTTATCGTCCACGGGCAATTGTTGATAGGCTTGAGCTAAATCTAATTTAGCAAAAACCTTTCCGCCTCCCAGGGAATGAAGGAGGTGCTGCACCACCACCTCCCAGGGAATGAAGGAGGTGCTGCACCACTCCAGCGTTCTGCTGGAGGGCGTGGTTTAGAGTGGCCCGGTAGTCCCCACAGATTCAGATTGACCCATCTGGCTTAATGGGGGTTACAATAGGAGTTTCCCATGGAGAATGATCAATGGGTTGCAGTACCCCTTGTTTAATTAGTTTGTCAAGTTGTTCATCTATCTTGGCCTTAAGGGTGAACGAAACTCGACGGGGCTTTAAACGAATCGGGGCGACCTTAGGGTCGAGGCTAAACAAAATTGGGGTCCCCTTATACTCGCCCAGACAATCTGCGAAGACATCGCTGAATTCAGAAATAAGGTCCTCCTCCCACTTGCAATCACTGACTCAGTTCACGCTGGCTACTTCGATGCCAAGTGGTGCAAACCATTGGAGGCCCAACAAACCAGGCCTGTCCCTATCGATGATCGTTAGAGGTAAGTATGCCGTATGCTTTTCAAACGAGACGCGGACTCGACAAGACCCAACCACAGGGATCCGATTCCCTTGGTAGTCTTTAAGGATGAGACGTTGCATTCGAAGGTCTTGGCGTTGGATGGTAGGAATTAGTTGCTTTAATGTCTTCCACAACACCATCGAGAGGGACGATCCCGAATCGACCTCCATGTGGCAAGGTTCGTTCTCTATGGCTACTGTAACTCGAATCTTCTTAACGTCCATGGCTGAGGCGTGACCTATAGTGATAGTATGGTGAGCCTCTTCTTTCTGCAACGCTCGATATCTGTAGGAGTGGTTTGCTGGATCTCGCCTTACAGGACGGTTTCCTGCCGATTAGTGAAAGTTGGTTCCCTTTGAGGCCTGACTTGGTCCCGGTAAACTGCGACAGATTCGACTGATGTGGCCTCGTTTTCCGCACTCATAGCAGAGTGCGTCACAGAATTTGCAGTCTGCCCTGGGGTGGTTTGCCCCGCAACCGGCGCAAGGGCGTGAGTGTTTAGGGCGAGGGTCCCGGTCAGACCATAGTCAATGGACCCCTTCTTCGTCTCTGTCTGACGACGAAGAGAGGTCCTTGTGGTGCGTCATAACGAGCTGCTCTTCTGACTTGGATAAAATGTCGCCTGTCGGTGGGGTTGTTGGGTTTTGGCTTCGCCGTAGTTGCGCCGCGGACTTTTTGGTCGCTTCAGCAGCAGTGGCTTCGGCAATGGTGTCAGCAAGGCTGATGTTGCCTTTCACCATCAGCTTGCTTTGCACGCCTAGCGCATCTAATCCCAGAATTAATCGGTCTCTCGGTGCTTCATCTAAGTCTGCAAACCCGCAGAGGCCTCCTAAGTGTCGGAGGTCTGCCACGAAGTCAGCCACACTCTTTCCTTTTCGCTGGCTTCTTTGATAGAACTCGTGGCATCTCACGAGTGTAGGTACGGTTGGCGCATAATGGTCTCTCAGGAGAAGTTCGAGGTCATCCCAGCTCATTGCTTTCACTTCTCGAGGTTTCGCGAGTGCTTTTGCCATTTTAAAGACAGCCGGGCCGCAGTACGTCAGGAACAGCGCCCGCTTCTTGGCTGGTGTGGCGTCCTTCAGGTTGTTTGTTTCGAGGAACATTTGGAAGCGATCCATGGAGGATTCCAAATCCTCTTGGTTCGGAACGAACGGAGCGGGTGGTACGATGCCGCTGGACATGGTTTCCGTTGGTGGCGTCGTCTTGGCACGTGCTCTGTTTTTCTTCCCGGTTCCTTAAGATCAGATGTCTCCAAATCCCATCCTCGTCGCCAGTGATATAGTTTCAGGCATGGGTGAAATGAATGGAGACAATCTTAGTTGGTGAACTTTCAGCTCTTTATTACATAGTGACTTAAGAGAGTGAACAACAACAACTCTGCCTTATATAGGTAACCTTAATGTGAAATAACCAATAGGGAGCTGTAAGACGCTAGCTCCAGAACCAATAAGAGTCCTTCGTTAAGGGCCAATCGGATTCTCTGAACCCAACCAATCCGATCGAGCCGCTTAACACCCAATCAGAAGTGCAGGGCCAGAACCCTGCACTTTACCCCAAGCTTGCTTTTATTTAAACTATTTACATACATAACACTATCTATTCTCTGCCTCCCGGCAAATAGATGGGGAAGAAATGGAGGTAGTGACAGATTTCATTTTCCTGGGCTCCAAGATCACTGCAGATGGGGACTGCAGCCAAGAAATTAAGACACTTACTCTTGGGGAGGAAAGCTGTGGCAAATTGAGACAGCATACTAAAAAGCAGAGACACCATGCTGCCAACAAAAGTGTGTTTTGTCAAAGCTATGGTTTTCCAGTTGCAAAGTATGGCTGTGAAAGTTGGACCATAAGAAAGGCTGAGCGCCAAAGAACTGAGGCTTTTGAACTATAGTGCTGGAGAAGACTCCTGTGAGTCCCTTGGGCTGCAAAGCAATCAAACCAATCAATCCTAGAGGAGACCAACCCTGACTGCTCTTTAAAAGGCCAGATCCTGAAGATGAAACTCAAATACTTTGGCCACCTAACGTGAAGGAAAGACTCACTGGAGAAGAGCCTAATGCTGGGAACAATTGAGGGCAATTGTAGGAGATGAGAGAGAATGAGGTGGCTGGATGGCATCACTGAAGTGGTAGGCATGAGCTTAAATGGACTCCAGAGGATGGTAGAGGTAAAGGCCTGCAGGAACATTATCCATGGGGTCACAATGAGTTGGACAGGATTTCACAACGATCAACAAATTACCACCAAGACTACAGTAGAATTATTTGTTAGGGTAGGAGCTTAGATTTACTTACTTACTATACTCAGCAAAATTTTCCAACATAACAAAACCAGCTTGCCTCATTTTGAATGAACACATACTGCTATCAAAAGAGGGAAGAAGTTGTGAAGCTACTGCACCTCAAATTGAAAACTAACTGTTTTACTCTGTCTTCTGCAATAGGATTTGGAAACAAAGCCTTTGGTGAAATAAAAGTGGCCCTTTTGCCCACCAATCCCCACTGTTTTCAGGATCACTTTCCTGCAAAACTAATTGCTGATCCAAGATATAAACTCTTTTAATTTTTTGATGGGCAGTATGGGATTCTGAACTGTTCCCACAGTCACTGTTTAAGAATGAACAATATTAAAGCTGCAGTGTCACCTGAACTGTTGACTTCAGAAGACATGCATGGAAATTAGGACAGATGGAAGGTAGCAGTTATTTTTATTTTACAATGGCAGTTGTTTGCACTGCACACTGAACCATGAATCACACTGGGTTTACATAAATTTAGCGGTCAATTAATTACACAATCTTTTCCTTCGCAACAGCTTTGCAACAGCTTTTTCCAATCCGTTGGCCTCGAATCTCTAGGACAGAAGTCTCCAAATTTGGCAACTTTAAGACTTGTGGACTAGAATTCTTGGAGTTGAAGTCCACAAGTCTTAAAGTTGCCAAGTTTGGGGACCCCTGCTCTAGGACTACAATTCTCAGAATTCTCAGGAAAGCTGGCTAATTCTAAGACCCAGTTTAAACTTTCAAAGGACACCAGTTTAGCAAAGGCTAAACTGGAGTGATCCTATTAGAGCAGGGGTGTCAAACTCACATAGTCACAGCTGCATCATGTAAAGTATTGGGACTTTCCCCCCCTTCGCTAAACAAGGCATGGGCATGGCCAGCACATGGCGCATCCAGCCTACAGGCCGGGAGTTTGACAGTCCTGTATTAGAGAAACCTAACAACAGTTAAAAGCTAAATAAATATGAGTTTGTGGAGACATATGAGTTTCCCAAACTGGCCTGAACAGTTAACTCACTGCTTTCAATGATTACAAAGTAATGTCTTTCACCTGATAGATTTTCCTAGGGACCCTTGACCTGCCAAGTTTTGACCTAACTCTATCCAAAGGAACAATATTTTTGAGAAGAAAATGTATCGGCTTGAATTATGACTTTGAATTCTTTGACAGTTAGAGATCTAGGGAACTGGCAAAAATGAAATCTCTTCCAAGAATGTCTTAAAGCTGGGCTCAAATTCCATCTGCCACAATCAGGATCAACAATAGCATAGTCTCAAATTATATTCCAAAATCTAGAAGGTTCCTTATCACCTTTTATAGTATTGATAGTCATGTGTTTGATGTGCAGAAATAAGGCAAAAAGGGGGTTGAAGAAATCATTTCCCTACTTCACCTTTTCACTTTCCTTTCCCTTTTTGCTGCTATTTTCAACTTTTGTAGCCATTCGGGTTTCAGTACCATTTCTGCTGCTTCCTTCCAACTAACTAACCTCCTTTCCACAACAACTGCAGCCTATTAGGTATAATAAAAGAAATCCTAGGGCCCCTCCAGTGGTGGGATTCAAACAAAATTTACTACTGGTTCTGTGGGCGTGGCATGGTAGGCATGGCAGGTGAAGGCTACTGCAAAATCCCATTCCCTCCCCACCCCACTAACCTGCTTTCCAGCTCCGTTCTTCTATGCAGGGCAACAAAAGAAGTCCCAGCCGATCAGCTGGGACTCAAGAGGCAGAGAATAGATGGGGGTGAAGCCAGTCAGAGGTGGTATTTGCCAATTCCCTGAACTACTCAAAATTTCCGCTACCGGTTCTCCAGAACTGGTCAGAACCTGCTGAATACCACCTCTGGGCCTAAATCACGAGTTCATCTGGGACCTTTTGGTCTCCTTTGTTCTGCCTGTCACGCCCTGTAAACAGCCAGTTTTCTAAACACCATTGAGATTTCACAAGTTTGTTCTTCTGAGTCACACAATATTAAAACACTGTGAAAGACCCTGTGCTGTGTTTAAGGTTGTTATAGAAACGAAAAGTGAATATTTAATTAAATAGTAAATGTGATTTTGGGCAAGACTAACATTAAACAAAGAAAGGAAAATAAAGAAAGAACAATGTGATACTCGTTGTTCCTTGGGTAGTTATGTCTGGCATTTATTTCTTTTGGTATTCTAAACCAAGATGTATTTTCAGCCTTAGCTCAATTACCAGTTATTCTCAAAAAAATAAAAATAAAAAGCAATTGAATGGCCAGCACCAATATTGAAGAAAATGATTAGTTGCCAGAATTCAGAACCATGAATGGATGCACCAATTAAGAGACAAGGCTCGTTTACCGTTTAAGCTATAGTTGATTTAACTCTGGTATTACAAACTGGCTTTCCACAAAAGGCTGGCAGGAGAAATAGGGGTAGTTTAAAGAAGTGGTTTCCTTTGGGCAGTCTTTGGCTATAAGACAAAATAGAGAAGAACAGACTGAGCTGTCCTTGAAGGATGATACAGGAAGATTTCCTCTGCCCAATGAGACATTGTCCTTGTTATTCTGGACACACTGAAATAATAGAACATATACTTCCTTCTCCATTTCCTGTAATTACAGAGACATCCTTATTAGCTTCATGTCACTATTATTCCATAAATATCCAGGGCGCACAGGACAACTTTATATCCCTCTGCTGCTTTCAGATACCAGCACTGCTACACCATACAGGGTTACCAGGTTCTGCACAGCAGCAATTAAAATGCATCATGATCCGTGCCAGAAACCAGTTTTAACATGAGCTTAGTTTGTCATTCCACAGCGCTCAGTCTAATTTGCCATACTCCCCTATACCTATGTACGACTCTTACCTCTTTTTAGATAATTTTTTTAAATTTTAGATGTTAAAAATGTGTGTGTGTGTGTCTTTTATCCTTTTTAATTCTTTGTTTACCACCTTCCCTATTATGCTGGTTTTGTAATACTTGATTTGATTTGAAAATTTGTATAGTGTTGCAACTGTTAGTATGTTCAGTGTGCCAGGAATTCCATAGTTCAAGGGCACAACCAGATGCCACATTCCAGTGCAATCTGCTAGTCCTAGAGTCAGGGAAGAAAAGTGCACCACCATACAATTTACTGTCGTGATTGTCAAGCATTATTCTGCTGCATTAACAAGGCCTATCTTATAAGGTGCAGCCCTTACAGGAATATGAATGGTACATCTCCTTGCCTTCATTTTATTTCCCACTGAGTATCACCTGAAGCAGGAAAAACAACATATGGTTTCTCCACCTAATCAATAGTGAGGCAGAGCTGGGTTTGTTGTGGGTTGTGGCTCGAATACTAGAGGTTTGTAAAAAGAGATTGGACAACTATTGCCTGAAATGGTATGGGTCTCCTGCTTAAGCAGGGGGGTGGACTAGAAGACCTCCAAGGTCCCTTTCAACTCTTTTATTCTGTTATGTGTAGAAGGAGCTTTTAGTGACAGATTTGGCCATCTCTCAAGTTGCCTGGGTAACAGGTTACAAGCCAGAAGTATTCCATACTTGGACCTTGTCAACTGGCTTATTCTTGACTATGGTTCCAGTATGAGCCACGATGCTGCAGTGGTTAGAATGCAGTACTGCAGGCTACTTCTGCTGACTCCGGCTGCCTGCAATTTGGCAGTTCAAATCCCACCAGGCTCAAGGTTGACTCAGCCTTCTATCCTTCCGAGGTGAGTAAACTGAGGACCCAAATTGTTGGGGGCAATATAGTGACTCTGTAAATGCTTAGAGAGGGCTATAAAGCACTGTGAAGTAGTATATAAGACTAAATGCTATTGCTATTCATAGCATCAAGAGAGCATTCAAAGCATCAACATCACCATACAAAATGCCAGTTCTGTGTTTGTTTTTTAATGCCAGTCTGGTGCTCTTTCAAAAACGCACTAAACCCATGAGGAGACTGTAAAAGATATGACAAGCACTTCAGGAAACAATGGCCAGGCATAACATGGACAGTTGCTTCTGTGCAAGCCAGGTGTTAGCTATCTATCCTGCTATCTAAGCCAAAATGTGAAGACAGTGCCCGGCAAATAAACAGGCAAGGCAGTCTTAAAGTGCCCAACGATACCTGGCCAGACTCCAGTCCTTGACTGCATCAGAAACCACATTGTTGATGTACACATTCTATAGGGAATGTCCATGGCCAAAAACTGGGTCCAGAGAAAGAGGGAAAACATTACATTAAAACTGAAGCAGCTAAAGACAATCTGCTGCTTTTGTAGCCAGATGGGAGTGAGTAAAAGGCAATGCTATAAAGGCAGAGTCAGGTTGTGTCTGGAATACACTCCCTGACTCTGTGGTTTCTTCCACTAGTCCCAAACACTTTAACCTCAGACTGTCTACTGTTGACCTCACCCCATTCTTAAGAGGTCTGTAAGGGGGCGTGCATAAGTGCACCAACATGTCTACCGTTCCTGTCCTAATGTCCCCTTTTATTCGTATCCATTTCATGTAATCATCATCATGTTTATATTGATACATGTTATCGAATACATGCTTGATAAAATAAATAAATAACAAACAAATAAAAAGAACAACAAATGGGACTTAATCGATCCACTTTTATTGGACCAAAGTCAAAGCTTAATTTTTTTTTATAGGGTGAAATCAAATCCTATCTTTCAATAGTTAGAACATTAGGACAGGAAGAGTGAATGCAAGTTCCTCTCTTCCGTTTGGGAAAATAAAGCAGTTGGTTTGGATACTGGACTGGATTGGCAATGAATTGAAACTAAACACACCTTCCCCACATACATCATCCACTGCCTTTCTGTTATGCCACGCAAAATAATCCCTTCATTGTACTTAAAGTATGTCTCTCTCAAAACATTTTTTTTTTGGGGGGGGGGGTCTATTAGCAAGAGTCCCCAAACTTAGCAACTTTAAGACTTGTGGATTTCAACTCCCAGAATTCTCCAGCCAGCTGGCTGGAGAATTCTGGGAGTTGAAATCCACAAGTCTTAAAGTTGCCAAGTTTGGAAACCTCTGCTATTAGTCCTGGTGCAAACATTGCTCCATGGGGAATGTTGGGAGTGAACGCCCAATCAGCTGCCATAACCACCTCACTATGCAGATAGTCCTTGACTTACGACCACTTGTTCAGTGAGTCAATGGGGAATCCACATTCCCTTAACAACCGTGTTGCTAACTTAACAACTGCAGTGATTCACTTAACAATTGTGGTTAGGAAAGTTGTTAAATGGGGCAAAACTCACTTAACAAGGGAAGGCAGCCTTGTTCAACAACAGAAACTTTGGCATCAACTGTGATCATAAGTTGAGGACTACCTGTAGATAATTGCTCTAAGGATTATCTCAGAACTCTAATGCTAAGGAAGCTGGCTAATGGCTGGCCAAAACAAGTGAGTAGTTCTGTCAGTCCCAGACTAAGAAGTCAAAGCCATAAACATCTAAACTTTATTTTATTAGATTGATTAGAGCAGTGGTTCCCAGCCTTTTTTTTGCCCCGCACCCTTAAAGAAATTTCACTTGAACCTCGCACCCCCTGAAATTTATATTTTGTTTAGTTAAGTTAATCCATTGCAAGAGAAAATAAAAACGCCAACATTTAGCCAATATCCTATTATTTACCTGGACTTTTCTCGCACCCCCTGGAATATTGTCTCTCACCCCCAGGGGGTGCAAGCACCCCAGGTTGGGAACCCCTGGATTAGAGTAACAGAAACTTTTGCAAATCTGAATGTGTTTTCCTCCTCCCTCACTTTATCTGAAATAGGGCGTGGAGGGAGTGTTGGAAGCATTTTCTCAAGTTTGTGTCTTGGAATGGACTTAAGCTACACTTGTCTGATTGTTTTCTTAGTAATAAATCTCCTTGCTGGTAAGAGAACTTCAAGGCCATTCCCTATGCTTTTGTACAAGTTCAGAGTGGGAGGGAATCAACGGAATTGCACATCCTCCCCCTGCTTCAAGCACAGACCATCTCCTAGTTCAAGGGGCCACTTTTATTCAACTACTTCAAGAAGTGACAATTCCTCCTCCTCCCCCTAAGTCTGCATCTCCCCACACCCCCAGAGCCATCCTAAAAGGTTAGAGGCAGACAAGATTTGAAGGGGCAAAATGTTGCATAGCAGGAGAAAATAGAAAATGGTATTTATACAATGATAGAAGTTCCCCTTAAAATTAAACCTATTATGCATAGAACTACATTCAGGGTTGGCTTGTTTGCTCTCTGTTACATATCCATGTAACAAAACAAATTCAGAATCAAAACAGAAAAGTAGGGTGCCATAAACTTTCAGTTTCACTGATTAAAATGTGCTTCAAGTACTGCACCCAGCAAATGGGAAGCATATTTCAAAGGTACTTTCTTGAAATGCTGCTGATGCAGAAATCAATGAGATTCCAAAGACCACTCATATCTAAGTGTCCAAGCAGCTCACAGAAACCTCATTAGATAAACTAAATAGGCCTTAATGATTTAGATAAAGATACTCTTTTCCTCAATGGCTTGCTAGGATGTGTTTCTAGGCAGCAGGTGCCACATCAAGATTTAAAACCTATTCTCTGATCGATCAGCCCAGGAACAGTCTAACAGTAGTTGGCTTGAGGAATTTGGTTCTTTATAGATCAATTATTTCTAGTCCTAGCCATCTTGGGAAGTGTACTAGCACAGTTCACCTTGAATTCTAACCATTGATGAGTTAAATCATTGTAGATCCTATTCTGCTAGGGATCTTCAAGTATGAAACAATTGCCTAAGGGGTTTTGTTTCAAATTAATTAAGCAGGTATTATCAGCCTTTTGTTGGTAATGTATAGTTTGTATCCTGAATTTGATCAACGGATTCTAATGAGCATTTGCATGACATGGGAGGCATACACACGTGTTCTTTTTGTTGCTTCTTCCATTCAATTGTGTCTAATTCTCAACAATCGACTGGACAAGACCCTACTTTTTTGCTGTTGTTGTTTAAAGTAGTAGTTTGTTATTCCTTCCTTCCTAGGGATGAAAGAAAGTGACTGGCTCAAGGTCACTCAGTTGGCTTTGTGCCTAAGGCAGGACTAGAGCTCATGATCCCTCAGTTTCTAATCTGAACACCAAACTGGCTCTCAAATGCCTACATGTAAGCTACTACAAATGAGCCTTAAATAACACATTTCAGCTTTCAAAAACATTTCCTAATCTAGTTTTTAGTGTACAAATAAAATTGGAGTTCCATTCATTAATAATGACTACAATCAACAGTTGTATAGTAACAGAAGTTTTTCTTCAATCCCACAAGAAAAATGCATAAAAGGAGGCATAATTTGCTATGAGAGGGGGAAAAAAGCCATAGTAGATAGAAGGAAAAAGTTATAAGAGCACGCCCTAGCAGATATAGTATTACTTATCTAGAAATACACAGAGAAATGGTTTTATGATGTTTGAGTATTTGCTTGTTTTTCTTTCCTTCTCAAACATAGTCTTTGGTATTGAAATATAACTTGAACTGCTCTTGGGCCAGAAGAGGAAGGCAGCATGAATATAAATAGGGGGAAAAAGCATGACTAAGAACAAGGATAGGTCTTTTGATGTGAATTACCCATGTCATAAATATAAAGTACAGGCGTGGCTGATTAAATGGTATTGACAATCTATAAATAACACTGCCTATTATCGAAGATGAGGAGGTTAGAAAAACAAGTTCTTGGACTGCAATATTTTGGACCAAAGGGATGGAAGAAGTAGCTTTTAGTTCCATGCTTTAGGGAAAAAAATGTTTAGCATACGGTTGTTTGATGTATTCAGAGGTCTTATAGCACTGGTAAATATTTAATATAATATGAATGTTTTTGAAGATATCAGATGCATATGAGTTCCTGAAATAATAATACAAGGAAGGGGGACCTAAGTTAGTGCAGATTTGGGATTGTGATAGTTAAATCAAAGATAAGTGAAACAACAGCCAATGCAATAGACATTTATCTTGCCAATGGCCATTCACAAAACTTTAGGCAAGTATATCTGACAGTACTCAATTGAAGAGCAGGTAGCACAGAACACAGAATAACAAGTCTTCTGGTCCAGTGGTCTCCAACCTTTGTGACTTGGTGGCCTCGCTGGCTGGGCAAGAAGGGAACTGGGCCAGGTGAATGGCGGGACGGCACAAATATGCACATACATGCACATCAATTTTCACAAGCGGCGGGCCAACGCACCTGTTGTGAGTCCCCACTGATCCACTGCTCTTGATCCACTCACATGGCCCAATTCCAAATAAGCCACAGCCTGGTAGTGGTCTGGGAGTTGGGGACCCTGTTCTAGTCAACCCCCTACTTGAGCAGGAGACTCTATACCAGGGGTGTCAAACTCACGGCTCATGCTGGCCACACCCATGCCCGGTTTAGCGACAGGGCAAAAAGTCCCAATGCGTCACATGACAAGGCTGTGATAACACGAGTTTGACACCCTTGCCCTAAGTACATTCCGAACAAATGATTGTCCAAACTCTTCTTGAAAACTTCCAATGAAGAAGCACTCACTCCAGTGGTAGTATTCTACCGGTTCGGCTTAGTTCTGCTGAGCCGGTAGCGGTGATAAGCAGTGGAGACCAAACCGCTTCTCTCCACCACTCTGCTGTTAGGCCCACCCACCCACCCGCCCGCCTGGGCTCCCATATTCACTTTTATCCTCTGAATTTAAAGCCCAGCTGCTTTGCGTGGCACAGCTGAGTGCTGCGCGGCAGCTGCTGAAGTGACTGGGAGAGTGCAGACTTGCAGGAGGTGAGTTAGAATACCTCTGCCCCTGCGCAAAGGGTACATTTGGCGCACACAGACAAAGTGTGTGCATGCACACCAAGTGCGCCCACCAAGCCATACCCACTGAAACCAGTGGTAAAAATATTTGAATCCCACCACTGACCCACTCATATTCATCCCTTACCTTCCTTCAGCATTGCCCAATACCACTGAACGTCTAAATTGCGTAAAACTTTCTTTTACATTGGAATCCAACTTGTTAATCTCTTCTCCCCCACCTTATCCTCATGAGAAGAGATGTATTGATATTGGTTTTTTAAAACAAAAAAAATCATTAATAATGAATACCAATGATCATCTTGCGGTCTGGGAGAAGAGCAAACTAAGATGATTCAAATGTTTTCCCAATTGGTTTTTTAATAGCATCTTTCTAAGGAGGGATGTTGTTCTATTTTTAAAATTGTCCCGCTCTACATGGAAGGTAGCATGTAGACTAGGGCATGGACCAGTGCCATCCTATGAGAGCAGGTAGGTATACCTTGCCAACGCTAAAAAGAATTGCTTCTTTACTGCAAGAGCAAAAAATGATACCCAAGGGTTCTATTTACCCAGAACAGGCTTCCCCAAATAAGACTGCAAACACACAGGGTGAGAGATGGTTTAGTGTAGTGGTTAAGGAACCACACTAAAACCCCATGAGTCATGGTCTTCACTAAGACCATGAGTCTTGCTTTAGCCACAAGGACAGCTGCCTGACTTCTTAGGCCAGAGGTCTCCAAACTTGGCAACATTAAGACTTGTGGACTTCGACTCCAGAATTCTCCAGCCATCATAGCTTGTGAAATCAAATCTTATTGTTACTGGGACTTCAGAGAGCTGGGAGTTGAAATCCACAAGTCTTAAAGTTGCCAAGTTTGGAGACCCCTGTCTTAAGAAAAGTCACTTCTTCTCAGTTCTTGGAAAGAGGCAATGGCAAATCGCTTTTGGAGGGAAAAAAAACTTGCCAAGAAAACTGCAAGGACTTGTCCAGTCACTCAAGAATCAAACACTGACTTGAAGGCACACACTGTATACAAAGTAGGGTGGGAACCTGGTGCAGAACTCAGGTGTGTGTGTGTGTGTGTGTGTGTGTGTGTGTGTGTGTGCACGCATGCGTGTTTCCCTTCAGAAACAGTTTGCCATCAAGTGAGTGAATCAAAGAAAAGAAGAGAGTTGATGATCTGAGGAACAATGAAAAGAAAGTCACAGATAATGTAACAATGACTAGGTCTTCCCCTGCCTTCGCGTCTCCTGACCTCGAGCTGTGCTGAGGTTTTATTTATTTATTTGTTTGTTTATTTGTTTATTTATTTGTCAAGCAATTATAAGATAACAGATATAAGTATAAATATAGTTATGGATACATGAAATGGATACATATAAGAAAAATAAAAAAGAAACAATAGGATAGGGAGAGTAGGCACGTTGGTGCACTTATGCACGTTGGTGCACTTATGCACGCCCCCTACAGAACTCTTAGGAAAGGGGTGAGATCAATAGTAGAAAGTCTAAGGTTAAAGTTTTGGTGTTTGCGTAAGAAACCACAGAGTCAGGTAGAGTATTCCAGACATAGATCACTCTGTTGCTGAAGTCGTATTTCCTGCAATCAAGTTTGGTGCGGTTTACCCTGAGTTTGTATCTATTGTGTGCTCTTGTATTGTTACGGTTGAAGCTGAAGTATTCATTGACAGGTAGAACATTGCAATGTATAATTTTATATACTATACTTAGATTGGACCGAAAGCAGCGTAGTTCTAGGTTTTCTAGGTCTAAAATTTCAAGTCTGGTGGCATAAGGTATTCTGCAACAAGTAGAGGAGTGGAGAACTCTTCTTGTGAAATATTTCTGGACTTTCTCAACTGTGTTAAAATCAGATACGTAATGCGGATTCCAGACTGTTGAGTTATATTCAAGTATTGGTCTAGCAAATGTTTTGTATGCTCTACTTATTAGTATAATATTACCAGAGAAAAAACTACGTAGTATTAGGTTAACAACTCTTAATGCCTTTTTGGCTATGTAGTTACTACATAGCTCTAGCACTTAAATCATTAGAGATGAGTACTCCAAGGTCCTTTACAGAGCTTGGATCTTCAACAAGATCTTGACTATTCAGCTTGTATTTTATTTTCTGATTTTTTTTTGCCAATATGTAGGACAGAGCATTTATTTGTTGAGATTTGAAGTTGCCATTTGTTTGACCATTCTGATACACAGTCAAGGTCTTTTTGAAGGATAGTAATAGTATTGTCTGTGGTGTTGAATAGTTTACATCATCAGTGAAGAGAACGCAGTTGCTCTTAATATGATCACAGAGGTCATTTATGTAGAGTATGAAGAGAGTTGGTCCTAGAACACTGCCCTGGGGGACACCACTGCTGACAGGTACAGAACTTGATATGCTTCCATGGGTTAAAACAGGCAGACTCCATCCAAAAAGCGACAGGCAACGCAAATAATATATGTCTCTAGGAAAACTGGCGCACCCAGTTTAGGCTAAGCGATCCATTCCAAATGTGCTTCTAATGCCAAGTTACCCAAGCGGCCAGCTTTCCCTCTCTTCTCCCCAGCCAAGAGATCCCAATGATTAACAAGGAGAAAGTTTTCAAAAACTTCCGAGTTTGCTTGCTTGCTTGCTTCCTCCTTCTCTCTGGCCTGGGGAATCGCAAGATTACCTCTTAGGGTGGGAGTAGGAGGGTAAGGGTGAGTAAACAGGAAATACAGAGGTGAAACTTTCTCTTTTTTTAAAAAAAAAATTACTCTTTCCTCCCTGCTCCAGGCAGTTGTTGTCGTTTTTCCAAAAATTTTATTGATTTTTTAAAAAAAACAAACATAAACAAACAAAACACAAAACATGAAAACATAAAACATCTTTTTTGAAGGCAGCTTGATCCCGGGTTACATCTCTTCGTACAGACACAAATTCAAGTTCATGCTCATTTTTAACCTGCTCCAGGCAGTTGTGAACTTAAGGAGAAATGTCCTGATTGTTAGAACAATTCATCAGTGGAACAACATGCCTCCAGAAATTGTGAATGCATCAACACTAGAAGTTTTAAAGAAGAGATTGGATAACCATTTGTCTGGTTATAGGTATAATACGGTATAAAATGGTATAGGTTTTCTGTCTACACATGGGGTTGGAGTGGAATACCTCCAAGGTCCCTACCAATTCTGTCATCCTATTCTATCCTAGTTTGGAGTATGCTACTACACTTGGTGCAAAAGCCTAGCTTCTGAGCAAGTACCAGCTAAAGCATTTTGCAATCCCCAAAGAAATAGCACAATGGTTTCCACACAGTAGTGCTCTCTGATTATGTTGAATTCTAACTCCCTTAACCCTGCAAGCAATTTGAGAGAGAATGGGAGAGAGATTCCCCCTAGAATAGAGAAGTTGCTTGTACGCAATTTTGCTTCTGGATTTTGGCTCAATCTGTGGCTGTTGGAGTTTACGAATTGAGAGAACGTGCACCTGCTTGTAATCAGTATTCGCAAGCATCAGTAAGTAGTGAGAGCATTTTTCTTAGGTAAGCGAGGGAAAATTATCAGGATTCCCTCTGAATTAGCAGTGCAATTTGAGGATTTTTTTTTTTAATTGAAAACTGGGTGTGTCTGCAAGGGAGGTCAAAAAAAGTCAAGATGGTGGTCATTGCAGCACAAATGATGCCTCCATTCTTTTTAATCTGCCTTCTGATATGCTTGCTAAAAGTGACCTAGTATTTATGGTAAGGCTTGTTTAGCAATATGGGCTCCGAAGTGAATATGCTACCAAATGCATGTAGACATTCCCTTGGTTAGTTTTAAGCCACTCGGGGTCTACATGTGAATTGGTTCTATATGAATAAATGCGATAGGTTAAGATACTTACTAATAAGTGGTTTCTGTTATTTGCTTCATTACCAACATTATTGAGTTTAATGAGTTATTAAAAAATCTAAAAAAAATTACTAAGGAAACCTCACATATCCAATAAGAAAAGCTGAAGGCAAATTACAGTGTTTATGCTAAGTATGATCTGCATAATGTCTGTTTTATAAGTAGATCTGTTAGTCTGCTTTTTGGTCCTGTGATTGTACTAATTGGAAGTGAAGAATGTATGCAGGCCATTGAGATGCTCTCCACTCATCCAGCAACTTTCATAGTCTTTGAAAATTTAACAGGATTTTCCAGAAATGTTTGTACATCACATGGGTTAGTTGTTTTGACTGCAGTTTATAAAGAAAACTAAGATTCTATGGCTTATGTTTCACATTACATTCTGCAACTTTTCTGCCTGTCCTAAATGCTAGTCCTAGAACGTAAAACTAAGCAGCAATGGCAGATGAATGAATTTCTATCAATAGAATAGAATAGAATTCTTTAGAATAGAATTCTTCACTGGCCAAGTGTGTTTGGACACACAAGGAATTTGTCTTGGTGAAAATGCACTCAGTGTACATAAAAGAAAAGATACATTCATCAAGAGTCAAGAATCATAAGGTACAACACTTAATGGTAGTCATAGGGTACAATAAGCAATCAAATTATACTAGGAAACAGTCAATATAAATCGTAAGAATACAAGCGAAAAAGTTACAGCCATACAGTCACAAGTGGGAGGCAATGGGTGATAAGGAGTGATGAGAAGATTAATAGTAATAGTGCAGACTTTGTAAATAGTTGGACAGTGTTGAGGGAATTATTTGTTTAGCAGAGTGATGGAGTTTGGGAAAAAACTGTCCTTGTGTGTAGTTGTTGTGGTGTACAGTGCTCTCTAGCGTTGTTTTGAGGGAAGGAGTTGAAACAGTTTATGTCCAGGATGTGAGGGGTCTGTAAATATTTTCACAGCCCTCTTTTTGACTCGTGTAGTATACAGGTCCTCAGTGGAAGGCAGGCTGGTAGTAATTGTTTTTTCTGCAATCCTAATTATCCATTAAAATCTGTGTCTGTCCTGTTGGATTGCAGAACCAAACCAGATAGTTATAGAGGTGCAGATGACAGACTCAAAAATTCCTCTGTAGAACTGTGTCAGCAGCTCCTTGGGCAGTTTGACCTTTCTGAGTTGACTTTCTGAGTTATCAAGAATTATTTGCCTGAAACAGACATCTCATTAGAACAGTTAAATGAACTTTATGATCTCTTAATGACAAATGGCCTGACTACTCCAAGTAAAAGTTGGAAGGTAGTTTGTATTGTGTGCATTTTTTTTCCTTGTAGCATTTGCTCTGGAGACCGCCGTTTCAGGAACCCTTATTTATCACTATTACACTATGGTTAAGGAGGGGGCAAGAATAAATTTGTACATGAAATATTATCTGAAGATCATCAACCTGAATCTACCTGGAGCAGTTTGCAGGCAACTAATGATATATTAATTGTGCAGCTGATGCATATATCAGGGAGGGACAGTCTCTTAAATCAGCAATTTGGTCTTGGAACTGATCCAATTCTACCACCTGCTTTTGATGATTGTGCTGCACCTAAGCATAAGTACAAGGAAGTATTAAAGACTGTTCATTCCGTGACCCTCAGAAGCTGTTTAAGGCATGAATTTTCCATTTCAAGACCCTTTCTCCTCTAAGAACTAGCTTTCTCAGTTTCAGGATTTCTTCGGGACTCCCTTAATATTAAGCAAGAGCTGGTTTGGTGTGGTGGTTAGTGTGTTGGCCTAGAAATCCGGAGACTGTGAGTTCTAGTCCCATACCTTAGGCATGACAGCTGGCTGGGTGACCTTGGGCCTGTGACTTTTCTCAGCCAAACCCATTTACAGGGTTGATGTCATTGAAGGGAAAATAAGAAGAGGAATATTATGTATGTTCACTACCTTGAGTTATTTAAAAATAATAAAGGCAGATATTCTTTTTTAAACCCTGAGCATCAGAATAGCATTCTTTTGCTGTTATTTTGAGAAAAACATTCCTTTGGCACCTGTATACACTTTCTATGCTCCCACCAGAGTTTTGGGATTCAATTTTTTTTTACTACCGGTTCTGTGAGCGGGGCTTAGTGGGTGTGGTGTGGCTTGGTAGGGGTGGCAGGGGAAGGATGCCCTAAAATCTCCATTCCCACCCCACATCAGGGGGAAAATACTGCAAAATCTCCATTTCCACTCCATTCCAGGGGAAGGATACTGTAAAATCCCCATTCTCTCCTCACTCCACTAACCTGCTTCCCAGCTCTGTTTTCCTATGCAGGGCAACCAAAGAAGACCCAGCCGAACAGCTGAGACTTGAGAGGCAGAGAATAGATGGGGGCAAGGCCAGTCAGAGGTGGGATTTGTCAGCTCTCCAAACTTCTCAAAATTTCCACTACTGGTTCTCCAGAACTGGTCAGAGCCTGCTGAAGACCACCTCTGACCTACCATGTCCTCTAGCCCAGGAGTGTCAAACTCACAGCCTGAGGGCCAGATGCGTCACGTGCTGGCCACACCCACCTATTTTAGCAAAGGAGAGAAAAGTTGTGATATGTCACGTGACGACAACGTGCCGTTGTGAGTTTGACACCCCTGCTCTAGTCTGGAAGGAAGACTCAGACCACTGTATTAATAAGACTCTTTAATCCCTGATCAGACCAGGTGATCCCTGATTCACAGAAGTTAGTCTTCACAGGTGTCCATATTTCTCTGAGGTCCTCATCTTACAAGATGGCTTTGATGTAAGGGCCATCCTAAAATGAATAGGCAGGGCTCTTAAATTCTTATGGAAAAGTTCCTCTCCATTTTGTTTATTTTTATTTCTGTTTGGACTCCTGGCAACTACTTAAGACAAATTCTTCCAGTTTTATTGGCAAGATTTTTGGAAGTGGTTTGCCCTTCCCCTTCTTCCTAGGGTTGAGAAGAGTGACCGACTCAAGGTCACCCAGGTAGCTTAAGACCTTTCCCCTCCACTCCAAATTAGTTCTCATTCATCTCTATTATAAAAACTTTACTAGATTGAAATGCAGATCTGGTTCATTCTAAAATGGTATGATTAGAACAGTTGCTATAATTAATAATTCCCTCAACACTGTCCACCTATGTACAAAGTCTGCACTACTACTATTCATCTTCTCATCACTCCTTATCACTCATCCCCTCCCACTTGTGACTGTATGACTGTACCTTTGTCACTTGTATCCTTACGATTGATATGGACTGTTTCCTAGTATGATTTGATTGCTTATTGTACCCTATGGGTATCATTAAGTGTTGTACCTTATGATTCTTGATGAATGTATCTTTTCTTTTATGTACACTGAGAATTTATGCACCAAAGACAAATTCCTTGGGTGTCCAATCATACTTGGCCAATAAAGAATTCTATTCTATTCTAGTAAAGAATGGTGGCGCTATCAGAAGACACCCAGAGAACATGAAAAGAGAACTTGCAAAGGCAACTTAAAGATACCACTAGACTTAATGGCTGTGGCTTTAATGGATTAAATATGCACACATTTGAAAACGACTTTCAGGAAATAGGAATAATAGCCTGTTACCTGAAAGTCATTTTCAGAAGCTCTGAACCAAGTATCCTCCTGCTTTAAAGTGTGCGTACCATGGTTGAACACACATCCCAACTTTGCAGCAGTAAGCACTGTTTGCACCAACTTTGTTACATATCCAGAAGAAGAATGCATTTTTATACTTCTACATATTTTCATTGGCTAGGTTTTAAATGTTCTTGCTATTCTTCCAAATGTTATTTGCTACTTTGAAATTTCTTAGCTGCTTGAAATGCTGCTGCCGTTCTTGTTCTATTATTTTACCATTTTAGTTCCTTGAGATGCTGCTGTGATTATCATTCCATTATTTTAACATTTTTTTAAAAAAGTATATTTATTGAAAAATCTCATGTAAACAAACCAAAGGGAAAAAGGGAAGGGGGGACAAAAAGTGCAAGAAAAGAAAAATAAAACCAAAGAGGCATATAGATGTTTTCCAAGCTTCTTTTTAACAGATAATTGCATTCTTATTGCCTCCTCCCTCTTAAGTACCCCTTCATTTAGTCCTCATCTTTCTTAGTCTTCAAATCCATAAATCAATTCATTTTTTTCTTCCTTCAGCAAAAAGCTTGTACAGTGTATAAGGCTTTTAAAGACGGTATTTCTTGTTTGTTCTCTGACCAAATCATGCAAGTTGGTTTTGACATTTCTGAAATTTCTGACATTTTCACAATCCATTATTCCACTGTGGGAATTTCATTCTTCTTCTTCCATCTATTATTTTACCAATTTAGGGTAATGCATCTGAGGCACCGTGTTTACTCTTTACTTTATCTGATTACTGTATTGCAGGCCACCTGGCAAACTTGGTCTTTAAAAGGGTCATAAGATTAAACCAAACACAAATAGTTTTTTTTTCTTTGTTCAGAGATGATGCATTTCACCTCATATTCTTATAAGAAAGGTATATGTTGCAGATGATGGAATATATTCTCAAAATATATAATAAAATCATTAAGAACTGTTGATAAAGAAGTGTTTTAATCTAATCAAGCTGACTTGAATTGATAGATGTAGTAATTCTAAACACTTTCCCTGCCAAATAACATGCATTGAGAATTTAAATGAGGGCATTCCCCTGAAACACACTACTGGGACTATTTCAACACTTAAGATCATTTTATCTGTCCATTCTCAGAAGTACTTTCCATAATCCTAAAGGGACTTTGTCATGCCCCTGTTGGAATCTGATTCCGAGGGAGAGGTGGAACAGCTGCTTACAGGGAGTGGGAGTGTAGCTTGGGTGGCTGTGGAGGAAACTGGGGAAGGGCACAGGCTGGCTGGGCATTCAGAGTAAAACCCAGGTCCACCCCTTCTTCATCCTAGGGCACATAGGGAGGAATGGATAAGGGAGCAACGTGGTTTACAGGGGAGGAAAGGGCCCTGATCCCCTTCTTGGGCTGCAGTTGGGAAGACCGTTGAAAAGGGCAAACTGCATGGCAAAATTGCTGGAAGCAAAGCATGAAATTATTCTGATTTGTCAAGTCTGAGTACTGGCATCCTCCCAAGTGTGTGTATTTCATTATCTTTTGACAACTTCAATCCCTTATCCTGCCCTGTCTCATTAATTGCTGCAGTTTGGTTTGTGTTGGTTTTTCTTTTTAATTTATATGTACTTTGACTTTGGACAGAATTTCTTTCTTTTAAAAACTGTTCTTGGGAGAGTTTTTCTCCAGTGGATGATAATTAGACATTGGAGGCCAAGTTGGAGGAATTAAAGGGACTTTATCTATTTTTGTGACTTGGTTGCTTTTGTGCCACACCTCAGGTCATCATAGGCTTCAAACACTAAGCACAGGTAGTCCTCAACTTACAACTCTTCCCTTAGTGGTCATTTGAAGTTACAAAGGCACTGGCTTATGACAGTTTTTCACACAACCACTGCAGCATCCCCATGGCCATCTGATCAGAACTGAGTTGCGTTGTAACTAGTTCATATTTATGATGGTTGCAATGTCCTGAGGGAGTCATGTGATCCCCTTGTGTGACCTTCTGACAAGCAAAGTCAATGGGGGAAGCCACATTCACTTAACAATCGGGTTCCTAACTTATCAACTGCAGTGGTTCACTTAGCAACCGTAGCAAGAAAAGTTGTAAGATGGGGCAAAAATTCACTTAACAACTGACTCGCTTAGCAGCAGAAATTTTGGGCTCAATTGTGATTGTAAGTTCAGAACCAGCTGTACTAACATTGAGGCTTTGAGGCTGTCTCTTCTTTCCTAAGAACAGGTTTAGGTAGTCCTCGACTTACAATGGTTCATTTACTGACCGTTCAATGTTACAATGGCACTGAAAAAAAAGGTGACTTATGGATCATTTTTCAAACTTACAATCTTTGTAGCATCCCTCTGACCCTGTGATCCAAATTCAGACGCTTGGCCACTGGTTCCGACTTATGACCTTTTACTGTGTCCCAAGATCACGGGATCCCCTTTTGCGACCTTCTGACAAGCAAAGTCACCAGGGAAGTCAGATTCATTTAACAACTATGTTAACTAATGTACCAACTGCAACAGAGGTGGTATTCAGCAGGTTCTGACCAGTTCTGGAGAATTGGTAGTGGAAATTTTGAGTAGTTCGGAGAACCAGCAAATACTACCTCTGACTGGAGATTTTACATTATCTTTCTCCTGCCATGCCCACCAAGCCATGCCCATAGAATCGGTAGTAAAAAAATTTGAATCCCACCACTGGACCGCAATGATTCACTTAACAACCGTGGCCAGAAAGGGACCAGAAAACAGGGCCAAAAACTCACTCAAGAAATGTGAATGGTGCAGAAATGTTGGGCTCCAATGGTGGTTGTTAAGCCCAAGGACTATCTGTGCATGTAAAATCTGCTCCTAGTTTTTTTGATGTAAGCATCAGATATTTTTACTGACCTGGTCCCAGGCTGGAAGCATTTGGGCCAGTGGTGGGATTCAAAAAATTTTTACTACGGTTCTGTGGGCAGTGGCTTGGTGGACATAGTTTGGTGGGCGCAGCAGGGGAAAGTTATTGCAAAATCCCATTCCCTCCCCACCCCACTAACCTGCTTTCCAGCTCCATTCTCCTGTGCAGGGCAACAAAAGAAAACCCAGCCAATCAGTTGGGACTCGGGAGGCAGAGAAGAGATGGGGGCAGGGCCAGTCAGAGGTTTGTTCTCCAAACTACTCAAAATTTCCCCTACCGGTTCTCCAGAACTGGTCAGAACCTCTGATTTGGGCCTTATATTCTCGAAAGCACCAGGGGTCTGCAAATGGTCTTTTCTTACTTCAAGTGGCAAGAACCTGGCTTGGAGGAAACCCTCACGCCAGCGGTCAGTGTCAAGGCTTAAAAGCGCTTTCCCCCAGCTCTTTGCGTCGCCATCTGAAATATACACAGACTCGGCTGACATCCTGTTGCTGCCCAAAAGGACCGGCAAATGATTCAGATTCCACCACCACCATCCGTGATTTTTTCCAAGGGGGCCGGGCTTAAAATGTGGGGCATGGAATTCAGGTGCCGAGAGAGAGAGAGAGAGAGAGAGAGCCAAGAGTTGTCCGGTTCCTTCAGCCAGCAGGAGAAGGAAAAGCCCAGCTCCGCGCCATGGAAAGCCACGAGCAGTACCGGCGGACGCCTCAAAGCCCTCGCGGTCCCCACGTAAGGCAGATCTCCGGAGGGAGAGCCTTTTGTCTCGGAAACTGCGGGCGGGTGGTTGGGCTGAACGAGAGCCTAGCGAAGGCAACCGGGAGAAGGCAGGCAGGAAGGCAGGCGTAGCCACGGATGGGCTGTCGTTGCGCGGGGTGGCTTGCTCGCCTCTAGTCCCTCCGGGGGTTGGGGAACCACCGGTCCATAACTCCATCTACCCACCCCGATCCAGTTAAGGAATACGGGGAGGGGGGAGCTCTCCTTTTTAGCTCCGAATTGCCTGGAGTGCAAAAACCAAAACCCACAGAGGTCAGTTTTCCTTCCGCACAAACCAGGGAAGGGAGCAATGGGATGCCCGGGAGCGAAGGAGCGGCGCCGCTCCTCAGCCAGCCGGTGTCTTGCTTTGGAGAAATGCAAAGCTGGAAGGAGGAAGCTCGTCCCTATCCTTGGGCTAGGCGGCTCCTCTGACAGGATTCCCACCCACCCACAGGGAAAAAGAAAGAGAGAGAGAATTGCTTTCTGGATCTGATCAGCAGCCTTTGCATCTTGAATGGGCGGGGGGGGCAGGGGTGAAGGGCAGGGAGGCGGGCAGGGTTGAACGCTAAGGGAAGGCGAGCTCTGGCAGTTGCCTGATAAAAGTTCAAAGGTGCTGCTTATCTCCGGATCCCCGCGACTTCCAGCCAGGCGCTTGTCCCCACGTGCTTTTACTCCGGCGTCTCTACAGCTCCGCTCTTTTTCCTTGGCGAAACCAGCCTCTCCCATCTCTCTCATGTCGAGGGCTGAACTGGAAAGATTGACGGTGCTCTCTAATGTGAGGAAGGGAGGGAGGGAGGGAGCATACACACACACATCACAAAAGCATATTGTTGTTGTAGGTATCGTAATCATCTTTTGTTGATTCTCTCAATATTTTATCAAAAATAACCTCATCAATTATACTTGATTCATTCCTTTTTTCATATGCATACATGAATGTACAGATGTATATATTCAAAATATTTTTAAAGAGATACAAACTAAATATTTTTCTAATTCATTCTTAGATCTCTGAGTAATCAGTCACTTTTTCTATGCAGTTCTCATTCCAGCCATCCATTCATGTCACCCCCAGAATTATATTTTCACTTGAATCTAATTATTATGCTCCATTCTGTGCAATTGTAATCAACTCATTCCTGTTTTTCCTCGTTAACCTTGTAATGCAACATGCAGACACATGTGACCAACTTATAAATCCCTACTTTCATATGCATTCACAATACCCAAGATGACATCAAGTCATTTTTCAACATATATTTAGTTATTTCATTGATAATTAAACCTACACCTTTATTTTTCCTGTGTCATCTATGTATCATTTCCACGAGCCATCTAGAATCCCTTTTGAATAGTGAGATGAGTGGCATATATATTTAATAAATCAATCAATAGATCAGACTATCTTCTTCAGTTATTACTTCCATCTCCTTTCTCTTAGTTTTTCCATTTTAATTGATTTTTTTCCAGTCATTAAGTCACACTTTTTGCCATTTATTCCTATATACATTTCAAATCGTAATCCTTCCATATGTTATGCTGTTAACAGATGAGCCTCTACAAATTGTTTCCATCATTCATCATGACTTTGATGAATTTGGATTTTCACATCCAAATGTTTAGCAAGATAATGGAAAAAGTAGACCAAGTTATCAGCCTTATATGTATCTTTTTCTGCTTGCAGATTTTCTGCAGCAAAAGAACTGTATGTACCTATGTGGGTTTTTTTTACATTTCAATCATTGTACTTCAAATGGAATCAAAGCCCCCTTTTATCCATGCATGCTTTATGCTCATCTATGTAAGCCAGGATCTCTAACTTAGAATCTACCATGCAAGCTAGTATAATGTTGTCTGTGTTCATCAATTAAGAGATATCCACACTGCATTGACATAGAGTCAGGATAGGCTATGATACCTTATGATTCTTGACTCTTCACGAATGTATCTTTTCTTTTATGAACACTGAGCGCATTTGCACCAAGGCAAATTCCTTGTGTGCCCAATCACACTTGGCCAATAAAGAATTCTATTCTATTCTATTTGGTGTTCCTGAGATTAATTAGTGCTGCTAACAGTTCCATATCTGAAGTACAATCTGGAAACCATTTATTAAATTCCAGGCTCACTTTACTCTGAAGTATCTTTTAATTGGACTCAGAGGACCATATCACAAATGTATGATTATTTATACATATATATTTTCAATAAGCTAGGTTTTTTGATGTAAACAGCGTTGTAAAAAAGATGGTATTCTATCCTGTCCCTCCTTCTCTTAATCAGGAAAGGATATCATCAAAGAAAGGAAGAAAAACAAGGAGAAGAAGAAAAGATTCACTAAAACAAACAAACAAAATTAGAAGACATTATTAAGACATAGAACCATGATGGCGCAGTAGTTAGAAGGCAGTATTGCAGGTTAATTCTGCTGACTGCCAGAAGTTCGATTCTCGCCGGCTCAAGATTAACTCAGCCTTCCATCCTTCTGAGTAAAAGGAGGACCCAGATTGTTGGAGGAAATATGCTGACTCTGTAAACCGCTTAGAGAGAGCTGTAAAGCATTGTGAAGCGGTATATAAGTCTAAATGCTGTTGCTATTGCTATTGAATAACTATACAATGGTTGTGTGGGACCCAGGCTTCCCTATGCACAGAATAGATCAGGAGTCAACAGCCTGGAGATACAATTACTTAGTTAGGTATTTAGCTAGGAGTTTTTAACATTTTCCTAACATGTTTGAAGGAGAGGATTTGCTTAGGAATTTGCTTCTAGATTTTGGCAATCTTGGTAGCATGATGGCTAAGAAGCAACAACAAACATTTTTGGAGGGCCACATACAATCCCTGGACTTCTGATTAGAGAGAATGGAATATCAGCAGTTAGATTAATCTAGTCAAGTTAAAGTAACTATTCATTCATCTTTACTTCCTTGGTGTGAAAGAATTTAACAGAAATTACTGAACATGGTTGGAACAATCAGTCTAATGAGGGATTGATATGAGAATGTCTACTGTGGACCTCACCCCATTCTTAAGAAGTCCTTAAAGGGGCATGCATAAGCGCACCAGTATGCCTACTATCCCTGTCTTACTGTCTCCATTTATATCTGTATTTACGTCCTTTGTTCTTGTTTATGCTCATACTTATACTTGTTATCTTGTACAAGTTTGACAAACAAACAAATAAAAATAATATGGCTGATGTAGAGATCAAGGACAAATGAGCTGTACAATGTGGGCATATTAATACGTGTTCAAGAGAATAGCTCACTGGTTACAGTTCAGTCTTGTGAATAAATTATAGGAAGCTCTGCTGATTTGTTTTGGATCAGGGATTTAAGCTGGCCAGGAAGAAAACTAATTTCATGCCCAAGACCTGAAGCTTACAAAGAGGGAGAAAAATGGATTACTTTGAGAATTTGCTAAGTAGAAGACATAGGATGGTCATGTCTCTCTTGAAAAATAATGAATAATTATTTCTATGCTTTATAAATCTTACAGCGCAATTCTAAGTGAAACCAAATTCTGGGATTCATTTCTGAATAGGATGGCATGCTTCTCCTTGGAGACAGAGGAGGGCAGGGTGAGACACAGACACTGCTAGTTCCACAAAACGTAATTATTTCCCATCTTTGCTTCTTCACTGGAGTCTTTCACCAATAACAGTCATCACTGGAATTAAATTTCAGCCCAGCAATCAGACTAATCTTTTGTACCGTACATCATCAATAGTCAAACCTTTGCATTAAAACACAGTTCCTTCTCTCTTCAACCACCCAGTTTCTTTTGTTTTGACTGGCAACTTTTTCTTCCATCCTTTAGGTCCATTAACTACTTGAAGCTGTCATGCTGGATTGCTTACAGGCCATTAAGTGCATTAGATGTTTAGATATACACCTAAAGATGGCCTGCAAATCAGTAACACTAAATGTACTCTATATACTAGTTAAGAATCCATTAATGGCTACACTATGATCCAATGTTTTTTTTTCTGATAAGCAGGTGCATTTTTACAAGCAAGAGTATTGTACAGGTAGTCCTTGACTTACGGCCACAATTGTGCCCAGAATTTCTGTTGCTAAGTGAGAAATTTGTTAAGTGAGTTTTGCCCCATTTTATGACTTTTCTTGCCACATTTGCTAAGTGAGTCACTGCAGTTGTTCAATTTGTAACAAGGTTATTAAGGGAATCTGGCTTCCCCATTGACTTTGCTTATCAGAAGGTTACAAAAAGTGATCCCATGACCTGGAACTCTACAACCATCATCAATATGAGTCAGTTGCCAAGCATCTGAAATTTGATCATGTGATCATGGAGATGCTGCAACAGTCATAAGTGTGAAAAATGGTCATAAGTCATTTTTTTCAGTGCCATTGTAACTTTGAATGGTCACTAAATGAACTGTTGTAAATCGAAGACTATCTGTATTGTTTTTACTTTTACCATTAGTCTTTAGATTGTTAGGGAGTTGTGAATGATATTTACAGCAAATACTTTGGATAAAAAGTGTGGTTTGGATAAAAAGAGTGTTTGGTTAATGCTTGCCAGCTAGGAAAGTGAGAGGTGGAATGGTAGAAATGTCAGTGTTGCAATCGTATGTACATCTTTGAGGCACAGATATCATGCAAAGCTAAAATGTGTTGACTTTGTTTTGAGTTTAATCTGAAACCAGCCACTGTGATTTGTGATTCATTTAATAAATGATGGCTTAGCCTGTGGTATGAACCGGGCTCAACAAATAAAGATTTGCAAACATAGATTTTTAAGGATTAAGATTTTGAAACATATGACAATTTGAATGACTTTTGAGAAAGAAGATAAAGGAAAACCAGTTTATCTTATTTTCTCTGCAATATAAATAACTTCCAAAATCCCAATACATAGAAGTTTTCTTTATTTCCTCACTTGTGAATGCAAAGCATTCTGCACACACTGAGAATTTTTTTCTTTAATTAATGTGGTTCATTGAGCTCCTCATGAGACCAAATTAAGCTCTAACAACAGCTGTCTTTATTTCAGCTGTAGGTATCAAATTCTTCCTCTGGTATTTTAATACAGATGCAAACTAAAGGCGAAGTTATAATGAAAATTGGCAATTCTTGTTGTAGGACAACTATATCACATGTGGCAATAAGAATAAAATGTTGTGTCCTACAAATTTGTTGTTTGAATTATTTGTAACACTATTTGCAACACTGTAGTGGGATGGTACAGGCATACTGGTGGCTTCTGTGCTCTTAATTGGTTAAAAATCAGATCTACTCTTAGGGGTGTTATATTGGCTATATATCAGCAACATTCCAGTGGAAGTATACTATGTGCATTTTCTGATACATATACAACTTTCTTCCCAAGAAGGAAGTGTATGTAGACATAAAGCCAACTTTTCTCTCCTGTACTTGGAGGAGAGTAATAAACAGCATTGATTAAACCCTAACAGAGGGTGTCATAAAAAGCTGTTGAAGATAGTTATATGCTGACATGGCTGTATAATTCCCTCCAAATTATAGAAGAGTCTAGGATGTAGAATATTTGCTGAAGCACAACGGTGGGATTCAATTTTTTTTTACTACCGGTTCTGTGGGCATGGCTTGGTGGGCGTGGCAGGGGAAGGATACTGTAAAATCTCCAGTCAGAAGTGGGATTTGCTGGTTCTCCGAACTACTCAAAATTTCCGCTACCGGTTCTCCAGAACTGGTCAGAACCTGCTGAATTCCACCTCTGCTGAAGTAGGTTATTAGGAACAACTTTGTAATATTTTTTGTGTATATTTTTTATATTCAGACATGGCAGGTGTAATTATATGTGGAAAAAAAAAACCTCAGGATCCTGAGCAAAGAGATGTGGCTAAGATAATGGCTGAACAAGAGAACAGCAGAGTCTGCAGCTAGATAATGTTTGAGGAAAGAGACTCAGAAGACACTCCCTACGATAGCTGCAAAGACTGAAAACATCCAGTGTAGTTTTACAATAACATAGAAATAGCTCATCTGGTTGTGGTTCCTTTCTGTTGCTACCACAAGGCCAGTATCGATCTTGCAAATATCGAAGTATAATTCTCAATCCCCATCTGCTTTACAGCCTGAATAACTATGCTATGCTGTTTCTTAACTATGCCATGTTACCTTGGCAGTATCTCTCTGCCCAGTCTTCCAAGGCCTTTCTCACTTGCCATCTCAGCAGGCTAATAAGAAAAGATGGAAAGCCTTTCCTCACTAAAGTGCCATTCACTAATGCCATAATATTTGCTGCCTTCATCATCAACCCTGGCCTGTTTTTCTTTTTTTTTGGGGGGGGTGACTTTTTGAACAGAAGAGGGAGATGGGCTGGCAATGTGTGTGGAGACAAAATCAGTATTCACTGTTTGAAGATTGACCACTATGAGGCTTGGATAGCAAAATTTTTGCTCTTGATGTAAAATCATATGATGAATAAGAGGAAGCATCATCAAAACTTGCAATGCCAAGAGACTATTATAGAACAGCTTTGTACTATTGAAGAACACACAAAGGGACTTCTTTTGCCTTTTTCAAAGAAGATTGCACTGATATAATTCATAAATGTATAAATACACAAAAAGGGAATTAAATAAAGCACCAATTCCAGAGCTGCAGAAAACATTAGGAATAGAAGTGTTTTATAACTCATGAGGCATTACATTATGATTGATTTTAAAAAGTGTGTGGGGAAAAGTGGGCGGGAAATCACCCATTTGCTCCCTTTTTTTAATTATTAATTTGTTTTGTTTTTCTTTTACAAAATGATCATCTTTCAATTCAAAGGTGTGTTAACTGGGTACATATACCTTGTGCACATATTCATATTTAATATACATTTCATACTATAATATATATATCATTAAAGTTACATTCACTTTCTCTTTGTGGTTCCCTTTTTTACCAGATTAAAAATATTGAGAAATATTATAACTGAGTTGATATTATGGTTTATTCAATGTACAAGACCCACCTATGTACCTAGAGAAACATAAATTGGTTTTAGTATCATAGAAAAAACCATGACATGCTTTCTGTATTTGAGCTGTTATTCAAATTTGTACATGTGTTACATTTATTTTAAGAAATTGTATTATCAGTAAAAGTTTCAGGATGCCAGGTGCCTTTCCTCTTTCTGTATGATGAATCTCATTTTCCATATTTTCCACTTCGTGAAATGTAGAAACATGAAAACGTAAGGGAGAATATTAATTCTCCCTCTCCAAACATGCACACAGTTCTTCCTCCATCTAACAATGATCTCCTTTCTATGCATGCATTTAATAGAAAGTACAAAACCTTCAGAACATCACATGTAAATCTCTTGATATATTGGAAGTTAGTTTTTATGCAAAATATGTTTTTCTTAGCCTGATTTTAAAGATTCCTAGACAATTCCCATTTCAGAAATATTTCCTTACCTAAACAGAGAAAAAGAATGACCAATGGAAAAAATACATTGGAAGTGGGAGTGCCTTCCAACTTCCTGCTAGCTGACTGCCCTCTGGTAGCCAATGATGGGATAATCTGCCTCAGCCCTGGGCATTTTATGGCCTGTGGGTCATATCCAGCCGATGGGCAATTTTAATCCATCCCGCAGTATTGGTAGACTCAGCAATTGCGGGGGGGGGGGGGGGGAATTGGCAGTGGTGGGGGTCAGTGGTGGGGGTGAGGCATTGGTAGAGAAACGGGGCAATAGCAATGTCAGTGGTGTGGCAGAGACCCTCTACAAGAGTCCCTGTTTCATGTTTCTCATATGACCCCTTAAGAAAAATAATGGCCCACGCTTGGTCTACCTGGCCTCCAGAGAGTTAGAAAGGGGATCTACTAGATCTCCAGTGACCAAAAGTGAGGCTGGTTTATCTGGCCTCCAGAAGACCAGGGCGAGATTAGCGTATTGAAATTCTGGTTGGCAATGTAGCAGTTTAGCAGCACTGAAGCAACCACAGATTTGCCAAATTTCAATCCCATGGGTATCATGGATCCTAGATTTTGGACACATTCTATTGGCTAGACCATTTTAGGTGCTTTGGTTCCAAAATGGTTGCCCTATGATGCTATTCTGTCACCTAGTTAAGGGTTAGAGACACGAGAGTTTCACTAATATATAGATATTCAATGTGTCAGTTTCAGGTGGGATTTTATTCTTAGACAATTTTATATTTGCTTACTTGGAAATAAGTCTCCAAATTCGAAAGGACTTTGAATTCAGATGCTTATTTGAAATTTTGAGAATGTGAGAATTCTCAATTTCAGATTCACCTTTGCTTCTGCTGTAACTGCTTTGGCGCTAGTAAAGTATATTTCTGGCTAAAAATGCGCCAGGAGTCTTTCTTTACTAACTGACCAAGTTCAGATGGCTGACATTTACTGTAATATATATTACTATTGCTTATCTCCAGTAAGTATGAGTAAGTAAAGCAGAGGGATTGGAGGCCTAACAGAGATTATGATAATGAAGTAAACTTTTTTTAAAAGAATAAATTCCACCGTTTGTTATTATTTTAGTATTTTCCCAGTCTCTCTAATTAACATCTAGATTATGTAAAGGAATCTGTAGCCCTCCAAATATTGTAGAAAAATTCCTAGTGTCCCTATTCATAACCTATACAAGAATATGGTACCTCTAGGTACCAATCACTAGTATTTTAGTTAATTATTTTACCTGCCTTCAAAAAATGATGACAAAAAGTTTATCGAGGTTCTTTTTGTGCCTTCAAGTCAATTTTGGAGTCCCGGCGACTGGCAAAACTCTTACCTCCTTCTTAAAGAGAGAGAAGGACTGGCCCAAGATCACCCAGTTGGCTTTATGCTAAAGACAGAACTAGAACTCACAGTCTCCCAGTTTCTAGCCTTGTACTTTTAACCATTATACCAAACTGGCCTATATAGAGAAATTAGCAAGTAAAAATTACAGTATATATGCAGCAATACGCTTGCACTGTAAGCAATTATTCAATTGCTCCAAATATAGCATGAAATGGAATCTAATAAGTCAATGTAACTTTACAATCTGCTGTAGCATCTAGATTGCTCTTTGGGCACATGTACTTTAATTCACTGGCTGACCTTTTGACTAAGCGTACATTGCATCACTAATCAAATTGTCTGGGCATACATACCTTGAGTTAATATTTACTAGGAATTTTCTCTTTCAAGAATCTGGAATGTCAATAAGGCTGTACTGCTAATTCATCAGTAAAACTTTCCTTTCTCTTTAAATACACCTTTCTTTATCTTGCCACGTTGTTTCTTGGTAAAAGGTTGTGTGTGTGTGTGTGTGTGTGAGCCCCCTCCTGTGCCTTTAAGTCACTTTTTGGTCCTGGCAAGTGCCTTGGATTATTCCCTGTGGTTTTCTTGGCAAGATTTTTCAGAAGTGGTTTGCCACTGCCTCCTGAAAGAGTGGGACTTAAGTAAGGTGAATGACACCTTGCCTTAGGTGTCATCCAACTGGCTTTGGCTTAAGACAGGATTACAATCACAGTGCAGGATTTCTAGCCTGGTGCCTTAACTACTACACCAAACTGGCTTCCTTTTGGTAAAATAAAGGAGAATTTATCATCGTCTTCCAAAATGCAGTATGAAATAATTTCTTTGCCAGTGTTACTAAAATGATCAGCTGCTTGCAGTATCTTCTTATATTGCTGCTGCCCCAAACAGTTCCTGATTTCTCTTAATGCCTTGGATAAATCTCCAGAAATATATATGCTTGGTGTACAGCCTTGGCATTCTTTGCTCATTCCTTCTCCCAGGGGAAACCTGCCACCATAAGGGAGCACAGCAGGGTTTGAGAAGGACAAAATAATGTCTACATGCATGGATATTGCTAGATGGAGTACAGAGAAATAAATTTTACAATAATACTGGCACAACAAGGTATAAATGGTCGGTTATTACAGCAAAAAAAAAAATAGACAGGTTATTTAGAATTAATGTTAAAAGAGAATGAGAAATTGAAAAAATATTATTCCAGATGTTAAAAAATAACTTTCATAAATATATGATCTGTTTTGGAAAAAGCAATTTGTAAATCAAGGATTACCTATATAAAGTAGATTTTTCTTCTTCTTTTGTGTTTTTAAAAATCTTTTTTTAAGTTTAAAGAGTGGTTGATTAGTTGACTTTTTTTGTAATTTGGCAGAGATAGACTGCCAAAGTTTAAGAAACAAAAGAAAGCTACCTAGATATTAGAACAAATGGTGAACATTGGCAAGAAGGAAAGCTGACAATGATCTCAGGAAAGAACTTACTAAGAACTTCTGAGAGATGTTAAAATCACAAAAACGGGGAAATGGGGGGCGGGGACAAGTCCTGCAAAAGAAAAGGAGATTCAATCTTGAATTAGAGTCCTAAAAGATGTCAATGGTTTTGAGGAAGTAATTTTAAAAAATGAAGATAGGAATATGCTGAAATTTTGTAACAGTAGGGATGTCACCATCCAAGATTTCTGAGAAAATACTCTTCATTCTACTACTAGAAGATAAAATTAGATCATCAGTTCAATCATTACCAAATTGGAACATACAAGGATTGACGTATAATAGCTAATAGTTACATAATGCTGTGGAATTTGCTTCATTCATTTCATTCCCCTCATGCAAAACCTACACAAGTAGTCCTCTACTTACAATCACAACTGAGCCCAACATTTATGTTGCCAAGTAAGATATCTGTTACATGGATTTTGCCCCATGTTACAACTTTCTTGTCACAGTTATTAAGTGAATCAATGCAAGTTGTTAAATTAGTAACACATTTGTTAAGTGAATCTGGTTTTCTCTTTTGACTTTGCTTGTCAAAAAACCTCAAAAGGTGATCACATGAGCTTGGGACACTGCAACCATCATAAATGAGTCAGTTGCCAAGCATCTGAATTTTCATCACATGACCATAGGAATGCTGCACCAAAGGTCACAAGTCAGTTTTCATTGCCATTGGAATTTCGAATGGTCATTGAAACTCTGTTGTAAGCTGAAGACAACTTGTATATAGGATAGGGAACCACAATCTGGAGAAACATAGTGAACAAACTTGATCCAGATTGGCAAATATATAATAAAACTGCATAGTCTCTCCATATGTATTTAACCTACATGCTGAATTATATATTGAAGGAAGCTAAATTGTAAAGAGAGAACAATTTTAAAATTGGAGGACAGATCACCAGTAACCTGTGCTATTGGATAACCCCATTCTGCTCGGATAGCTGAAAATGTAAATCATTTGCAAGTTCTAATAATTACATTTAAGCAGCAGTGGAAAAATGGTACTAAGATTAAATATAAAGAAGGCCAAACTAATGGCAACAGCAGTGGTGGGATTCAATTTTTTTTACTACCAATTCTTTGGGCATGGCTTGGTGGGCATGGCAGGGGAAGGATACTGTAAAATCTCCAGTCAGAGGCAGTATTTGCTGGTTCTCCGAACTACTCAAAATTTCCGCTACGGGTTCTCCAGAACTGGTCAGAACCTGCTGAATACCACCTCTGCAACAGCTATAACAACTAGTTTTTTGAAAATGAAGATATTGAAATCTTTCATTACCAACCTACCCACCCCTTTCATTGTTGCAGGAAATGTTTTTTTTTTTAATTTATTTGTTTATTTATTTATTATTGAAGAGAGGGATATAAAATTCATTGCAAATGATGCAATTCAAGATGCTGGTTTCAACTCTCTCATTATTTCTCAACCCATCCACCCCTTTCATTGTTGGAGGAAATGTTTTATTTATTTGTTTATTTATTGGAGAGAGGGATATAAAATTCATCTCAAATGATGCAATTCAAGGCACTACCTTCAGCTCTTTCCTTATGTCTTTTTTTTCTCCCATTTTAGTTTTATTATTTGTCAACTACAGCATCTGTCACTTCATTATTCTACCAAGTGTCTTTTCTGCTACTTCCCATTAGCAGAAGTGCTATTTCCATACGCTTCTCTGCAGTATAACCCTTTTATATTTCTTGTCAACATTTCCCACATTCTCTTTCTCTGTATCTACTTTTGTGAGGTTTGATGATGTTTGAAGTCTGGGTGGCTAACATCAACAGTAAAAACACAAGTAACAAAAATAGCAGCCCCACCTCGTTATTTTTCAACTTCACCCAACCCTTTCATTGTTGGAGGAAGCATATATTTTATTTATTTGTTTGTTTATGTGTTTGTTTGTAATTCATGGTGACAAACTACACACAGCAAGAAAGGGTTGAACGTGCTCTGTTTCCCTGAAGCCAAACCTTGCCTCACTTAGAGCCTCGAAGCGGCTAATCTAGGGACGCCACATGCGTCGCCTTCCCAACCGCAGATGGCTGCGGCTGACTTTGGGATGGAAACACCGAGTGAGAAACGCCCGGCGAAGCAACTGCTTTTTCCTCTCCGATTTCTGTTAGCAGAGAAAGAAGAGGAGGCGGCGGCGGCCAGCAACGCTGGCAGCGGAAGGAAAGGGGCCGATCGCTTCGCAGCCGGCGTGGTTACCCGGACTCCCATCGCCAGCGCCGCCTCCCTCCCTCGTGAGGCTTCAGAAGCCGAGGCAATTTTTTTCTTTCTCCCCCCCCACTCCTCCCGCCGCTTCGAGGCGCTTTGCGGCACGGAGGCTTCTTCCTTCACAGGCCGCGAGGACGGAAACGGCCGCTTGCCGAGGTTTGGTGAGGGAAGCAGGGTACGTTGAAGAAAGGTAAAAAGGAAGCGGAGTGTGAGGGGGGGAGGGGGGGCGAGAGAGGCGGGCCGCCTTTAATTTGCTTACCGTGGCGCTGGCGCAGCGGGGCGGGAATGAGCCACCGCTAAACGCAGTCCCGGGGAAGGGGGGGTTGTGGGGGGAAGAGAAGCATCCCTGAGTAGACGTGGCGATTCGGCGAGGCCTTGCTGGACCTCTGCGGGACAAGGGCAGAGCCCGCCTTTTTTATATATATATATACTCGCCCCCCACGCCCGAGCCTTGCTGAGCAGCAGCCCAGGCGACGGGAGCAGTTTGTTGTTCCTCTCCACGCTGTCCGACGAAAAATAAGAGACGCCGAGGATGGCCGCTTCAAGCATCTGTCGGAGGCTGGAAACTCTATTTTTATTTTATTTTTTTGCCCCGTTCGCTACGTGTTCCTCCTCCATGCAAAAAAAAAAAAAAAGCCCGATCTGATGCCGAATGTCATTGAAAGCAATGCTGTCAACCTGGAGCATTTCATTTCAGTCTTTATTTAACTGATTAATTTATATAATTAATAGAAACTGGGCCTGGGTAGTCTAATGAAGAGAAGAACCAGGGGAGACATGATAGCGGTCTTCCAATATTTGAGGGGCTGCCACAGGGAGGAAGGGGTCAGGTTATTTTCTTAAGTGCCTGTAGGCCAGACAAGGAATAATGGATGGAAACTGAACAAGGAGAGATTTAACCTGGAAAAAAGGAGAAACTTTCTGACAGAACAGTCAATCAATGGAACATCTTGCCCTCGAAAGTTGTGGGACTTTAAGAAGAGACTGGACTGCCATTTGTCAGAAATGGTGTAGCTTCTCCTGCTTGGGTGGGTGGGTGGGTTGGACTAGATGACCTACAAGGTCCCTTCCAACTCTGATTATCTGTTATCTAATTGGGCGATTGATTGAACGTCCTCCCCTAAAACAGATGTGAAGTCGCCCCCCCCCTTTTTTTTTTTTAGCAAAGTGGAATGGTCTCCAAGCCCACTTTAGGAGCAAAGTAGTGGTGGAGTTTGCTGGCATTTCATATTCAGCCGTGCTACCTGCAAGATGCTCTTAGCGAAGGTTTTAAAATTTGGGGAGACTCAAGATGGAGGAATCCGGCCAAATAACTGCACACAACTATTCTGTAGGGTCTACAAATAAAGCGGTAATAATGCTTCATCATATGCCAACAAGAAAAAGTAATGTAAGGTAATTAGATGAAGATAGCCAAAAAAATTATGATCATCTCAGGATAAAATAAAATATATGTATAAAGACCAGAGTACCTGTGGAGATCATCTAGGTCATGGTTGTCCCAAAACTGCTTTTTCAAGAGGCAAGTGGATTTTCTGGTTTTTGTTTTGGAAGATATTTCACCTCATCCAAGAAGCATAAAGAGCAGAATATATTCAGTATTTAAACATAAGTGAAGCTTTTGATCTGCAAAGCTGATGATTCAGGCTGTTAGAAGTCTTATGATGCAGATTGTGGGAAATACTTTCTGTTCTCCCCCATCCCCCCTTCCTTCTCTTCCAAGTCTATTTGAAAACACTTTCCTTCATTCAATGTCTATTTTAGCTTTTTTAAGATCTATGCTTAAAAGGCTGTTTCCAGGGATAATTCATATATAACTGCATAATTAACCTTCATGAATATGCAACTCACAGATCAGTAACTCAAAATTTTATTACAATCCTAGACTAGTATCAGAAGGGTGGGATATAAATAATTTCAAAAGCAAAAAATATAAAATACACAAAGTTAAAAACATTTTAAAAAGCAAATGTTTAAATCTAAAAAAAATGTATAAAAAATAAAACATTAAATACAAGCAAAACAAAAGTATATGGCTGACTAAATCTATCATAATACAGAATGTTCTTAACTGACAAGTTAAAACTTTTTTAAAAAAACTTGAAGCTCATAAATACTTAAATTTTCCTGGTAAGGGTGAATTTGTCAAAATGAAGATTTTGACCAGGTTATTGTATTTTTTAAACTGTTTTAAAATCTGAAGCCATCCATTTGTGGTGGGTGGAGTCTAGGGCTCATATAGGATATTGGACAAATTATTTAATCACAGATATCCCCATGAACCTTCTAAGTAGACTGGAAAGTCTACCTAAAATGTGTTTTCTCCAGTGGAACGGTTTACCTAGTTATTGGGACGGAGCATACCGCTTCCATTTTTTCCTTTTAGCCCCATTCCAGGGGCTTTTCTGTATAACATAAATTGTACAGTGGAGTAAAACGAGAGGAATAAAACAAGTCAGTTATTTTTGCTTTCAATTCAAAGGCATCCAGTGTTTTCACTGCCTGCCTTTCTGAAAGAATTCCATCACAGCTTTTGAAAAATACTTGGAAATGGCAAATGGTCCACAGTACAGCACCCATCTGCTTGCATCTGAGAGCGATGTAATCCAAATAGTGTGTGTGGATCATCAGTTATCAGTAGGTTTCTAAGTAGATTCACAGAGCTATAAGTTGTAATATGGTCTAATATGGTTTTGATTTAAATCTGCCCATCATACTGCTATTAGTGGGAGAGGCTTTCAGTTTCTTGTCTCCAAGGTTTGGGAAATAGGGATTAGTTGTCCTTAGTGACTGCCCTAGCTCAGTAGAACTCTCTTTCTTCCAAATACTACTAAAGTTAAGTTGACACCACCACCCCATTTTGGACGGTGTTAAAATACTGTTCTGCTGATCACTGTTGGACAACATTATTATGCCTTTTTGTGTTATGGTGGATTAAGTTAGATTCTACTGTTGTTCATGTAGTTTTTTTAAGGGTTGTATTACAGTATAAGGCTGATTCTGAGTTTTGGGAGGAAGTTGCTGGGTTTGTTTTATGAATTTTTATTGTGAACTATTTAGAGCAGGTATGTCTACCCAGCAGCCATTGGCCACATTCAACCCTAGACAACTAGTAAAGTGGCCCTCACAGGATGGTAAACTTTTAACATTATCATGTGATTTATATACGTTAACTATATTATATATTTTACTGGTAGTCTTTGTCTTACAACACTTTATTTAAGACTGTTCAAAGTTACAGTGGCACTGAAAAAAAGTGACTTGTGGCTGTTTTTGACCGTTGCGCCATCCCTGTGGTCATGTGATCAAAATTCAGGGGCTTGACAACTGTCTCATTTATGACCTTTGCAGTATCCCGGGGTCATGTGAGCCCCTTTTGTGACCTTTTGACAAGCAAAATGAATGAGGAAGCCAGATTCACTTTGTAGCCATGTTACTAAATTAACAATGGGAGTGATTCGCTTAACAAACGTGGCAAGAAAGGTCATAAAATGGTGTTCTGACCCAAACCCTTTTCCTATAAAACAAACACAAAGCAAAGGGAACAGAAACCTTTTCATGATTCTTACGAATCCCCAGTTAAAAGGCTGCTGCAAACTAATTATCTTTGATAAACACAAGCTTCACCAAAACTGTGTAAGGCTGCCAAGAATCACAGATAAGAAATATTTCACAACGCAAGAGTCTTCAAATACCAATTTAAGATACTGCAATGTCCATGAGGCTGAGTTTCAAAACTTTGCTTCCTACAAAGAACATTTGCTTCACAGTTGGCTTTTATCTTCTTGAAGGAGGGGCCATTAACTTGCAGCCTTACTCCCGTGCTGCTGCAACTGCTCTTTCCTGTGAGCAACCCTGCGCGCATGCGCACTTGGCACAGGCTCCTCGGGAACCTCCTCATCGCTGCTGCCAGCCCCCACAATCTCTGAAGGCAGCAGTCCACTCCCTAATGGTCCTGGCCCCTCATCTGAGTCCTCACTTTTCCTCAGCTGTCCATACCTGTTGCTGGCTAACCACAACACATGGGGCAAAATTCATATAACAAATGTCTCACTTAGCAATATAAATTTTGGGTTCAATTGTGGTCATAAATTGAGGATTACCTGTATATGTGGCCCAAGATCATTTCTCTTCATTCAATGAAGCCAAAGCAAGCCAAAAGGTTGAGCAGCCATGAGCTAGATTTTGGGGTTTGATTAGGGTGTATAGTACTGCATGGAAAACATGTAGGTGCTGCCATGGAAAACAAGGGTTTCCATCAAGACCTTTTAATTTTTTTATGATAATTACACTTTTAAAACCTCGCTTCAGATGCAGGCAGGGAGGAGTTATTCTTTCAAATATTAGTGGCCCTAAAATACCAGTAAACTTCATCCCTATGAATTAGCCTTTAAACAAGTTGGAAGTCAGTGTAATTGATGTAAGGCTGGTGTAAAATATTGTAGTCCAAAAACTGTGCACTGATTGCAGTTTCTAAATAGTTTCTAAAGTTGTTTTCCACTAACTCGAACAAAAAAAAAAATATTGCAACCGAACATGATAAGTTATCTAACAAAAATCAATAACAATTTGAATCAGAAAAAAAGCATGATCTGTGATGGTTGCATTTGGGAGTAGATTAAGTGATACATGTGTTTATTCTGTGCTCCTTATTTTCTTTCTGCAGAGACATTATGTCTGACGCTTAAGAAACCCAAATGAAATGAAGGGTGAAAAACAGGTTCAGAAAGTATAAATATTTTATTTTCATTGTTTTTCTATTTTATAGCATTTAATTTCCTACTAAGGTACTGGATGCATTCCATTGCTTGTTCAGCATTTAAATTGACCAAACTTTTTATCATTCTTTATTATTTAAAGGATTAATTTAATTATTTGGCATATATCTAATTAGAAAACCAGATAATACTAGAACAGTAATTTGTGAGTTAATAATTGCTCATTGGATACTTAGATGGATTAAATCTGAGGCAGATACCACTGAATGCTAATATTTAATCTTTACTTGCACAATAAAGCAGAGGTAAGTAAGGTTTCTTTGTATCAAAGCGGAATAAATGATTGAAGCAAATTTGACAGCCTTAAGCGTTAATAGAAAATTGTTCTTTTGAATGTTAAAAAGGAATTTTTCTTTACTTTTAATTACTGTTCTGGGTAAAGACACCATTTTAATTACAACATATAATCAGTTCTTGTAGCTTATTGTCACATTAATCTGTTACAAAATTATGAACACAACTGATCTGAATTAGCCTGAAAAATACTAAATTTCTGGTGTTTATGTTCTTTATTTGAATAAAACCTCAATAATTTAGCTATATAATTAAAATACTCTTGTGGAGGGGTTGTATGAATTATAGGAAAAATTATCTTTGGATTTCCAAAATTGTTATCTAGTTATTTTCATTTCATTTGGCATACAACACTAGCCTGATATCTTATCAGGTGGTTGTGTTACTCGGGTTGAACGTCTAGGCAATTCAATGGCTTATTGATGGACTCTCCTGTTCCACCTGCTCCTGTTCTTCTACCTCCTCCTGCACCTGTTCTTCCTCCTCCTGTGCAGCCATTTGCCAATGATACATGTTGCTTACTCGTGGACATTATTACAAACCTCTCTCTATTTCTTGTAATGCACTGCGATGCTCCACTATCAACTACCCACAAATCATGGTTTACAGTTGAATTGCTAGATATAGCTAAATTAGCATTCTTCTTAGTCTTCTGGTGATGACCAATATTCTGTCATTTTCCCTTCTTACAGAATCTAGCTATATGTCCCCGAGCCCCACAAGAAAAAATTTCCTAACAGATAGGCAGTTGAACACAAATCCTCTTCTTGTGGTTGTTTCTTCCTCAGTTGGTCCCTATCCAGCCATCTTCTCGCCTCTTCTAACAACCTTCCAGTTATATCAGTCAATGTCAGTTTATCTCTGGGCAGGACTTCCAGTGAAGATGCATAATCATCATAACTTTCATCCAATGAGGAAAGAATGATGTAAACTTGATGCAGCTCTGAAAATATCAGTTCTTTTTCATGCAGCTCTTGAAAAGTTCTTTTCATGAAGTTCAAATGAGCTAACATATCTCCACCTTTTAGAAGACATGCTCTAAACAGTTTATGTGTAAAAGAGCTCGTTCGTTGTTCCGTTTAAAGTCAGTTAACTTCTTGGCATCGTCCTCATCATCTGGATCCCAAGCATTTACATCCAGTGGATCCTGAACTACAGTCCATAACCCTTCTCTACGCAGAAGTAGACTGCACTTCATAGACCAAGAAACACAGTGTGTTCCATCCAGCCAGTTTATCAGTGATAGACTTATTGATGGGTCTTATGCCATCTTTACCAGGATAGTAACCCACAATTAAACAGTAAACAGCTGTCTGTATATGGTACTGTGTATTCACACTAACTCTCAGTTATCTGAGCCTGGTATGGCCTGGGCCCATAACCAATGTTGAGATAATTCCCCGTTAGGAGAATGAGCACACACAGGGAGACATAGTGAGAGTGGTGAGGAATAACACACAACCAGCACACAGATACACTGTATAGTAAAATGTAGGTTTTTACTTCAAGTAAATGGTTAAGCAAAGTCCAACAAGCAGTCCAAGTCATACACGGTTAAAGCAGTCAGTATTCAGCCCAGGGATAATCCAAGAACAAAGTCCAGTATCAAAAACATTTCAGTAATAGACTCACATCAATCCAAGAAGAACGATGATCAGCAACAGTCAATAGGGAAATGCAGGAACCAAAAATAGTGAACATCTAGCAACTAGCATCACTCTGGGAAACCAGGTTTTTGGCTCCATCTTATGGCCGTTTGAGAAACCACACCCAATTACAATTTTAGCATTCCCTTAAAGAGGCAATATGAAAATGTCTACCCTGGTTTATATATTTCCAACCCAACTGTTAGGTGACTTACATTCCTAACAAGATGTATTTTTTAAAAGTAGAAAACACCTTACAAAATATACTGTAGTTTTTCATAGCAGTAACTGAAAAAGACTTGATGACATAATCCTGTCAACCAATTAGAGAGTAATTTAACTTTCTTTCCAAAATTTCCTTTTTTAACTGATCATATATTGTTTTATAAGAGAGCAATAGTTCCTTTTTTTCCCTTCTGTTTTCAATGGACGGATTACTGAAAAATCCCTATTCATTACTGTACTTAGAACCAATTACTTGAAATACTTGGAAACCTTTAAAAATATTGTAGGCAGCATACTTTAACATTTCAATGACTACAGGTTTTAAAGTAAATTTGAGCTCAGCTCGTTATGATTCATCCATTAGTGTTACTGAAAGTAGTAATTCTAAGTCTATATCTTGTATAATTTAGCTTCAGTTGGTCTAATTATGTTCAAGTGGCTCATAGTTTTAAAAGTGTGGTGGAGAATTATGGAGCAAGTATTTCTACATCACTGGTGCAAGAATTATGTATGGGAAAAATCATATGTAATTATATAACAAATAGTATGTTGTGAACAAAAATGAAATTCCATTTAACTAAGTTTTACCTCTAAATGCATTATGTCATGATTTTTTCTTTGAATATCTATTATCCTGAATGTAGAGTCTTCTCGATTGCAGTCGTTCCAAAGGGTGCCTGTCCCAGTTGATTATCTATTAGGGAAGAATCTCTACTCCTGTGTCATTATAATTCTTTGACTTACATTGGATATAAAATTTATTTCTGGCCCAAATTCTTCCAGTTAATTTCTTGCCTAAATAGAAGAAAAAATTAAATTTTTCATGCTATAAATCCATTACTGTATTCAATATACTCTACATGTTCCTAGTGTACTAATCCCTGTACAATTATATTCCAGGAGCTTTATTTCAAGACCCTTGCTAAGCAAAAACAAAAGGAAGTAATGGAGAAGAATGGAAACAACCGGAAACTTCGGGTTTGTGTTGCTACGTGTAACAGAGCTGATTATTCAAAATTGGCCCCAATCATGTTTGGCCTTAAAGCAGAAGCACAGTTCTTTGAACTGGATATTGTTGTTCTGGGCTCTCATCTGATTGATGACTATGGGTAAGAGGCATACTTTATTTCTTCAAACATGCTGAACTGGAATAGTGGGGATGGGTTTTCTTAAGATTGTTTTCTTTGTTCCAGGTTGAAAGGTAGTCCTCACTTAATGGCCACAACTGGGCCAGGATTTTTTTTTTAAAAAAGTTTTTTTTTTTATTTTTGGACAAACATACACAACAAAACATAAAACATAAAACCATCTTCCAATTACGTAATACAGTGTGTCAGTTGGTTATAATTTTTTTGTACATCTTCTCCAAAATCCTTGCTTACAATTGTTTGTGTAGATTCTCATCAATCAAATATATATGTATACATTAGTATCATTGTTAATCATTTATTTGACTAAACTATTATTCCTTCATGTTATGCAAGTTATTCAAAATTTTAAATTGGTTTATAATATAATTATTCATATTATCATCCTAAATCCATCCAATAATAATACACTTTATATTATATTCTGTATAATTCTATTCTCCTTATATTATAAAATTCTACATATTTCATTACCATATTTTATTTTCTAACCATTGATAAAATAAATCCCATATCTTATAAAATTGTTTATCTTCTTGTTCTCTAATTTCAAATGTCAATTTACTCATTTCAGCACATTCCATTATTTTCTTAATAACTTCCTCCTGCATTGGTATTTTCTCATTTTTCCAGTTTTTAGCAAATATAATCCTAGCCGCTGTTAATACATTTACAATCAAATACTTCAATTCTCTACTGTATATTTCCGGTAAATCCCCAATAAAAATATATCTGGTTTAAAGTCTATATGTTTCTTTGTCATTTTTTTCCAACCACATGTGGATTTTAGTCCAATATCTTTTAGCTTCTGCACATGTCCACCACATATGGTAATATGAACCAGGTATCTGATGATATTTTCAACATTTTTCGGATTTATTCTTAAACATTCTTGCTATTCTCATCAGGGGTAAGTGCCACCTGTAAAACATCTTATACAGATTTTCTTTATATGCTGTTGACATTGTCATTTTATAATTTTGAGACCACAGTTTTTGCCATTTCTCTAAATAAATCCTATGCCCAAATTTTTCCCCCCAAGCAGTCATTGTTTCTTTAACTTGTTCTTCTTCTAGCTTAATCTAATAAATGTCTATATAAGTTTTTGATCACTTTTTCATCAGTACCTGTCAAAATTTTATCTAAATCAGTCAATTTGTCACAGAAACCTTCTGTTTTAAAATCTTTGTCATATCTAGAGTGTATTTGCACATATGAAAACCAATTCATCCTTATACCTTGTTCTTCTAGTTCTTGCGTAGATTTAAGTTCACCCTTTTCATTCAAAATTTCACTGTTTGTTCCTTTTTATATGTTATTGGGTATGAAAATGCTTCAATAGTCGATAACCAGACTGGAATTTTTAAATAGTATTGCTTTTTAGTCTTCTCTAATTTAATAACAAAGCCTCTTGTATATGGCATCTTCTGAAATACACTTGTGTTTTAGTTCCCTTGTATCATAAGAAGGTGTGCCATCCCAACAACAAATCATGTCCTTCTTGTGTCAATAATCTAGTATTTCTTAATGTTATCCATTCCTTAACCCACTAAAAATTTGTTGCCTGATAATATAACTCCCAATTAGGCAAACCAAATCCTCCTCTTATTCTTCTAGCATCTTGTAACAGTTTTGATTTTATTCTCATTTTCTTTCCTTGCCAAATATACTTCAACACTATTTTATTTAAATCTTCAAAATAATATTTTCCTAATCTAATTGGAATTGTCGGGAACAAATATAAAATTCTAGGTAATATATTCATTTTAATTGATATTCTCCCTATTAAAGATAATTGTAAATTTTCCCATTTTGCCAAAATCTGTTGTTTGAGTTTAAGATAGTTATTCTCTTTAAGTATACTACATCTTGCTGTCAAGTATATCCCCAAATACTTAATCTTATTTGTGACCTGGATCTTCAAAATATCCGCCAATTCTTCCTTTTGCCTTACTAACATATTTTTTTGTCAAAATCTTCATTTTATCTTTGTTTATTTCAAACCAGCTACTTTTCCATATTCCTCTATCTTTTCTATCAATTTAAGTGCTGTTTCTAATGGATCCTCTAAAATAAAAATCAGGTCATCTGCAAATGCTTGCAGTTTAAATTCTTCCTTTTTAACTTTCATTTCTTTTATATCTTTTTCTTCTCTGGTATTTCTATTTAACACTTCTAAAGTTAACACAAACAACAGAGGTGACAGTGGGCAACCTTGTCTTGTCCCTTTCCTTATGTCAATAAAATCTGTCAATTCCCCATCTTTGCTGTTGGTTCATGATGTATTGCTTCTATGGCTTGAATGAATTTCTTACCAAAGCCCATTTGCTCCAGCTGTAATAACATAAATCGCCAATCCACATTGTCAAAAGCTTTCTGTGCATCTAAAAATATCAAAGCCATTTGTTTTTCAGGGTGTGCCTCATAGTATTCCAAAGTGTCCAGAATTATTCTCATGTTATCTTTAATTTGTCTCTTTGGTAGAAACCCATTTTGATCAGGGTGAATAAAGTTATTCAAATATCTTTTAAGTCTTTCTGCCAATATTGAAGTGAAGATTTTATAGTCTGAATTTAGCAGGGAAATAGGTCTATAGTTCTTGATTTGCTGTGGGTCAGCGTCCTCCTTTGGGACAAGTGTAATATATGCTTCTGACCATGATTTTGGTATTCTCTTCTTCAACATGATTTCATTCATAACTTCTAACAATGGAAGATCCAGTGATTCCTGTAATGTCTTGTAAAATTCCGCTGGAAGTTCATCCGGACCTGATGCCTTTCCATTGTTTTGTTTTTTTAAGTGCTTTAACTAATTCCATCATCATTATGTTGTTTTCTAACATCATTTTAGTCTCTTTAGGTATCTGGGGCAAATTCGCTTCCTGCAGGTATTGTTTAACTCTTTCGTCATCTATATTCTCTTCATACAATTTTCCATAATAATCCTGTATAATCTTTTTCTTCTCTTTATTTCCATAGCAAACTTGCCCTTGATCATCTATTGATTGCATTATTTTTCTTGATTCTCTCTCCTTTCTCAATTTGTATGCTAACCATCTACCTGGTTTATTTGCATCTTCAAAATAGTTCTGTTTAGCACCTCTAATTTTTTGTGCTAGTTCTTCCTTTTCCATTAGCCCCATTTTGTGTTTAATTGTGTCCATTTTTAATTTAATTCCTTTTTTTGTGGCAGTTTCTGTAACTCTTGTTCAAGTCTCTTGTAATCATCCTCCAATGCTTTAGAGGCTTCTCTTTTCATAATATTTCTTTTCCTTGTATAGTCTATTATCAGGCCTCTGGCATAAGCCTTCATTGTGTCCCAAAGATTCTGCATTGATGTATCCTCTTTTTTGTTTTCTTTGAAGAAAAAGGCCAATTCTTTCTTTCTCTTTTTCTTTTAATATAGTATTGTTTAAAGTCCATCTAGATCTTCTTTGTCCTTTCCATTTGATTGTCATTGGATTGTGGTCTGCCCAAGTACTTGTTTCTATATCATTTTCCTGTACATTAGAAATCAATTCCGTTGACATCCATATCATATCTATTCTGGACCATGATGAGTGTCTATTGGAATAAAAAGTGTATTGTCTTGTTTTAGCATTTCTTTCTCTCCATGCATCTTTTAAATTTATTTCATCATTTTAAAAAAGGATTTTAGAAGAGTCTTTCTACTTTGCTTTATTGTTTTCTGTATTTTATAGTCCAATTTATCATCTACTATTCCATTGAAATCCCCCATCAAGCAGATATTAACATAATCCAATTATCTTCATATGTAAAATTCTTGATTATCATTTGGAGCATAAATTGCTATCAAAAGTATTTTCATATTATTGTCCATTATTCCCACCATCAAAATTCTTCCATAATCTGTATAAATCAGTTCCACTGGAATTGTGTCTTTGATGTATAAAACCACTCCTCTTACATCATGTCAATGCAGTAAATATTTTCCCTAACTTTGGCTATATTTGTTCATGTTGCTTTTTAATATGTACTTCTTTTGGCAGATTATATCATATTTTAATTTCTCTAGTTTTATGAAATGTTTTCCTTCTTTTAATAGCGGAATTGAGACCATTTATGTTGATTGTAATCAATTTTTTCTCTTCCGTGTTTATACTTTATGTAGGTTTTGCAGCCCTAGTAAGATCCTGGTTCTCGTTTTCTACTGCACCTTCTTCTTTTTCAGTTGCTGCTTGACATTCCTCCTGAAATTCAATTAATGACACTTCTCCTTCTGTCTCCTCCTTTTTCCCTCTAAAATATTCTGCATAAAATAATTCTGCTTTCTCAAATCAATCAATTCTGTGTCTTTGATCTTGCCATGTAAACATGAGGCTTTCTGGTATCAGCCATCTATAATTCACGCCTTTTTAAGTAGTATTTTGTCAAAATTGATACTCTTTTCTCATTTCTCTATTTTTTTGGGTACTTGTTTCAGGACCACAATCTCCTTGTCTTTATATTTCAGTGTTTTCTCTCTTGCCATCTGTAGTATTTGTGTTTTAGTAGCTTTCTTCGTAAATCTGATATGGACTTCTCTTGGCAATTTATTTCTTATTGCATATCTTGTAAACACCTTGTCTATTCCATCCATCATCTTCTCTTTTTTTCCAAAATTTCTGTCAAAATTTCAGCCAAAATTTCAGTCATTTCTGCCAAGTTTTCCCTTTTTCCCCCCTCTATATTTTAAAATCTGAGATAAAATTCTGATCTGTCGATCTCCCATCCCAACATTCCACTCTTATCTTGTTCAGCCATGCTTAGTCTACAGTCAATATCTGCAATCTTCTTGTCTCTTTGTTTATCTTTTCAATTTTTTGGAATCTGTCCTTATATTTCATCATCATTTGGTGGATGTTCTCAACCTTTTCATCTGTTTTCCTTGTTCTTTGTTCAATATTCTCTGTTCTTTGTTCTCTATTCTCTGTTCTCTTTTCAATATTCTCTGTTCTTGCTTGTATGTTTTGAATTCCTTGCATAATCATCTTCAACATCACTTTTTCCTGTTCTTTTTCTTGTTGCAACATCATCTGTATTGATTGTCCTCCAGATGGTGAAGCGGAAGAACTTGGTATTGAAGAGCCAGCCACTGTTCTTTTCCTACTCATTTCACAATAATTATAAAATTTCAAACAATACAAAATCTTCAGGTTCTTCTACGCCTTAATCCACTTGTATATTGAACAAGTGTAATTCCAAGTAAAGATAAAAAAGGAAAAAGAAAAGAAAAAAGAAAATTCTTCAGGTTTTTCTACATTTTAATCCAATTAATTGGAGTGGAATGGGCCAGACAATACCATAAATAATCTCCCAAATATAAAAAGAAAAGAAAAAGAGCCACAAATAAATCCAATATAAAAAAGGAGATGAAAAAAGGAAAAAGGGAGGGAAAAAATCTATTTCCTTAAAAAGAAAATAATAATAATAATAATAATAATAAAAAGAAAAAGAAAAAGGGAAAATAAAAAAAGAAACTTTCCAAAAAGCCAAAATTACAGAAGTCCACCAAAAATAAGTAGCTTGGGGGGGGGGGGTTGTAAGTAGAGGCTAAACACAAAGCAAGAAAGCCAATTTTCTATCAGAAAAAAAGAAAAGAAGAACACACTGCTTCTGTATAATGTCCAAGGCTTTTTTGTTAGGTTCCAAACAGATTTTATAACTCTCTTCCCAAGAGTCTAATAATCTTTCTTTCAATTCCAAACTTTCTTTCAACACCAGACTCCAGCCACTGATAGTAATCCAGAAGAGCACCTGTAATAACATTCTTCCATGCTCTTCCCTCTATCTCATCAAACAGGCTCAAAGTCCTTGAAGAAAACCCTTAATTCTTTCTCAGCATTATCTAGTCTTCAGAAAATGAAAGAAAACAATGTTTCCAAGCATCTGGGTGGCAGTGTTACTTATTTTCCTCTACTTTCACTCCCGCCCCCTTTATACAAAACAAAAGATTTAAAAGTATTTTAAAAAGCAAAAATTAATTAGAAACTTAATGGAAAACTAAAAAAAGGATCCCTAACATAAAATATTATAAAAGCAAAAAAGATAAAAGGAAAAAGAAAAAGAAAAAAAACCAGTCTAGTTTTAAAGTTAAAAAGCGTACATAAGCAATCCAGCAATAGAATAATAAAAAACCCACTAATTTTGACTTCCTGTTTAAAATCGCCGCTTATCCTCTTCTGTCTTCAATTTTTACAATTTCTTTCTTAGGGTGTTGTCTCAAATAATAAAGTTTAAGAAAATCATCTCACCAAACCAACACACTTTCTCTTCTATTCTCTTCCGTCCGGAGCTGCACCAACTTCAGCAGCTTCAATGGCTGCCTCTTTGCCGCTGGAAAAAAGAGCTTCTCTTGGATCAACCATGGACTTTGCGGTGTCCCCTGGATCAACAGGATGTGCTCTTCTCTGTCACCGTCTCTACGGGACAGTTTAGGTCCAAAAGGACCGTCCAGCAGCAAAGATATCGACGGCGATCTTGGAGCTTCAAGATTGTGTGTCGTACTGCCGTGATGCCAGCCCCGCCTCCCCAACTGGGTTGGGAATTTTGATTGTAAGTCGTTTTGGTCACCACCTTTAGAACCGTTTTTTTTGGGGGGGGGTAAAAGTTTTATTGATTTTAACGACAGACAAAAAACATATAAGACATAAAACATAACATAAAAAGATCATTCTTCATAAATTTACAGTGTATCGGTTGGTTTACCACTCCCTTTTGTGCATCCATTTCATAGTCATCAAAATAATTATATTACAAAATAACTCACATTATCAATCATCAATAAAATATCCCAATATCATTATTAAACAATCATTTGACTATAATTTTACTAATTCATGCTTAAGCGAGATAACTATGATTAAGTTAAAATATTTTATAACAAATCATAGAATCATACCAAATCTATCTTAATAAAATATTCTTAAAAATTATCAAAACCAAGAAAAATTATATATTCATTATTTCCTAAGTTTCTAAATATTCTATTACTATATTGTATTATCTAACCATTGATAAAAAAGATCCCAAACTTCATAAAATTATTTATCTTCTTGTTCTCCAATTTCAAATGTCAATCTACTCATTTCAGCACTTTCCAATATTTTCTTAATAATTTTTTCCTCTAATGGTATTTTCTCACTCTTCCAATGTTTAGCAAATACAATTCTAGCTGCTGTTAATACATTTACAATCAAATACTTTAAATTTTTATTATATATATCAGGTACGATTCCCAATAAAAAAATCTCTGGTTTCAAATCTATGTGTTTCTTTGTCATTTTTTCCAGCCATATGCGAATTCTAGTCCAATATTTCCTGGCTTCCTCACAAGTCCACCATATATGGTAATATGAGCCAGGTATCTGATGACATTTCCAGCACTTTTCAGATTTATTCTTGAACATTCTTGCTATTCTTGTCGGGGGAAAGTGCCACCTGTAAAACATCTTATACAAATTTTCTTTATATGCTGTTGACATTGTCATTTTATAATTTTGTGACCACAGTTTTTGCCATTTCTCTAAATCAATCCCATATCCAAAATTCCTCCCCCAAGCAATCATTGTTTCTTTAACTTGTTCTTCCTCTAATTTAATTTCCAACAAATAACTATATAGTTTTTTAATCACTTTTTCATCAGTACTTGTCAAAATCCTATCTAAATCAGTCAGTTTATCATAAAATCCTTCTATTTTAGAATCTTTAAGATATCTTGCATGTATTTGCGCATATGAAAACCAATTCATCTTTATACCTTGTTCTTCTAAATTTTGCATCGTTTTAAGTTCACCCTTTTCATCCAATATTTCCCCATATCTAACTGTTTGTTCCTTCTTATAAGTTATAGGATACGAAAAAGCTTCAATAGTTGATAACCAAACTGGAATTTTCAAATAACATTGTTTCTTAATTTTCTCCCAATTCAACCATAACGATTCCCGTATATAATGCCTTCTAAAATAACCCTGTGATTTAGTTCCCTTATACCATAAAAAAGCATGCCAACCTAATAATAAATCATGACCTTCTAATGTCAACAATCTAGTCTTTCTTAACGTTATCCATTCTTTAACCCACATTAAGTTTGCAGCTTGATAATACAACTCCCAATTAGGAAGGCCAAATCCTCCTCTAATTCTAGCATCCTGTAAAAGTTTTAATTTTATTCTCGCTTTCTTGCCTTGCCATATATACTTAAACACAATTTTATTTAATTCTTCAAAGTAATCCTTACTTAACCTAATTGGTATTGTTTGGAACAAATATAAAATTCTGGGTAAAATATTCATCTTGATTGTTGAAATTCTACCTATCAATGACAATTGTAGGTTTTCCCATTTTTTCAGGTCGGATGCTATCTGCTGTTTAAGCTTAATATAGTTATTCTCTTTCAGTGTAGTACATCTTGGCGTCAAATATATCCCCAAATATTTAACTTTGTTCATAACTTGAATTTTCAATAAATCTGCCAGCTCTTCTCTTTGTCTTAATAGCATATTCTTTGTCAGAATTTTTGTTTTGTCTTTATTTATTTTTAAACCAGCCATCTCACCATACGTGTCTATCTTTTCCAATAGTTTTAAAGCTGTCTCTAAAGGGTCTTCCAAAATAAAGACCAAGTCATCCGCAAAGGCTTGCAATTTGAATTCCTCCTTTTTGACTTTCATTCCTTTTATTTTTATATCCTCTCTAATATTTCTATTTAAGACTTCCAAGGTCAATACAAATAACAAAGGAGATAATGGGCATCCTTGTCTTGCACCTTTTTTAATATTGATAGAGTCTGTGAATTCTCCATCGATCATTACTTTTGCCGTTTGCTTATAATATACAGCTTCTATTGCTTGGATAAATTTTCTAGCAAAGCCCATCTGTTCCAATAATAATAACATAAATCTCCAGTTCACATTATCAAATGCCTTTTGGGCATCTAAGAATATCAAAGCCATTTGTTTTTCCAGGTGCACCTCATAATATTCCAATGTGTCCAGGATTACCCTCATATTGTCTTTAATCTGTCTCTTTGGTAAAAATCCATTCTGATCAGAGTGAATAAAGTTATTTAGGTATTTTTTAAGCCTTTCTGCCAAGATTGAAGCAAAGATTTTATAGTCTGCATTCAATAAGGAAATAGGTCTATAGTTCTTAATTTGTAATGGGTCAATCCCTTCTTTTGGAATAAGTGTAATATAAGCTTCTGACCATGTTTCAGGTATTTTCTTATTTATCATTTTTGGATTCTCTCATCATGTTTCACTATCATTTGTTGAAAATTTTCAAGTTTCTCATCCATCTTTCCAATTCTTTGATCAATACTCTCCATTCTTTGTTCCATATTCATTTTAAGATCTTGTATTCCTTGCATAACCATCGTTAAATCTACTTGCGCTTTGTCTTGCTTCACCATTGTTGAGAGTCGTCCTCCAGATAACGGGGAGACAGGAGCAGAAGTTGAGCTGCCCGAAGGTAAAATTTTCTTACTCATTTCGATAACTCAGGGTCTTCCGGATCTTTTAATCCAATTAGTGAGGTAGCCAATTATAATCCAATTTAAAAAAAGGAAAACACCACAAAAAATGAAAAACAAAACCAGTAATAAGTAAAAAGCCCAAAATTAGAAGGAAAGAAATTTTTTTTCAGGTTCTTCAAGACCTTAATCCAATTGTAAAATACACAAATATAATTCAAAAGTAAAAATTAAAAAATGAAGAGAAAAAAAGAAGCAAAATAAAGCCCAATAATATCAAAAAATAATAAGCAAAGAAAAGGGAAAAGAAAAAAAAAGAAAAAGAGAGTTCTTCAAATTCTTCCCACCTTAATCCAATTGAAAAACCACAGAAAATGAAAAAAAACCATAAAAATAAGTCAAAAATAGAAATCAAAAGGCAAACATCCCCATGAAAAAAAGAAAAAAGGCAAAAAAAAAAAGAATATTCTGAGGCTTTCCCCTTTAAAGATAAAAAATAAAAATGAGATATAATAAAAAATAAAAAAATAAAAATATCAATATTACAAAATAGTGTGGGGTTAGAGGGGAGGGATGAAACAATTAATAAGGAGTTTAAAAAAAAAAAAAAAGACACACACTGCCTTTTATTTATCCAAGGCTCTTATTTGACTTCTCCACAAATTTCAAAGCCAAGCTTCAAATATTCATTTGATAATAGAAGTTCCAAAGAGCACCTGTATAAACATCCTCCAGTACTCTTCCCTCTATCTTATCATTTCCAGTAGCCTTGAGAAAAGTTTTTCAAACAAAAGTTTTTCAACTTCAAACAGAATACTTTTCAAGCCTCTAGTTGGCAGTGTTACAAAGTTTCTTCAATCCACTCCCCCTTCTTCCCCCCTGAAAAAAGCCTAAAAAGAAAAAAAAAGTATGTATGTATATTTATGTATATTAAAAAAAAATATTAAAGGGGGCCTCTATTTTAAAAAATATAGACAGTCAAAAAGGCAAAGAGAAAGCAAGTAAATATAAAAATATAAAAGAAAAAAAACCAGTCTGATTAGCTAGATCGCAATAGAAATTCAGTAAAGAAAAAAAAGTAAAAATAAAAAGCCAAGCCTCACTTTGACATTACTAAGAGAAAAACACTGCTAAATCAAATTCTGTCAATAAGTTTACAGATTTCTTCTCATATTAGAGTATTCTTAAGTCCCAAGCTAAAAAAAAGAATCCTCACCAGCCGATACACTTCTTTCTATCCCGTTCTTCCGGAGCTGTCCCAGCTTCAGCAGCCTAATGGCTGCCTTTCCGCCGTTGGCAAAAGGGCTTCTTCTGGATCAACCAGGGACTTGCGATGTCCCCGGAATCTACAGACCGCGCCCCTTATTGTCACCATCACTACGAGACGGTTTAGGTCCGTTGGGACCGACCAGGGGCGAAGATATCAGCTGTGATCTCGGAGCCCCGAGATCGCAGCTGTATTGCGGCGATGAAGCTCCGCCTTCCTCCCTTTGGAACCGTTTTTATGATGCTTGTAAAGCAAGTCATTGGTTGTTAAGGAAATTGTCATTAAGCAACTCACCTGGTTATTAAGCAAACCGATCCTCCTGAATGGCATTTTTTGTCAGAAACGGGCAAAAAGGTCACAAATCATAGTCATGTGACCAGTACAATGTACATTGTACATTGTAACCAGTTGTAAATGTGAGTTGGTTGTCAAGTACTCCAAATCATGTAATCATAGGGTGGCACGTGAAGTGAGCATGCAGCAGTTGTAACTCTTAGAGTCATAAGTAACTTTTAAAAAATCTGTCTTAACTTTGACCATTTGTTAAGCGGCTGGTTTTTAAATGAAAATTACCAGGAATCCATACTTTAGGTCTCTATCTTTTTAGGTTCAACAATGATACAATTTCCTGCTGTAATGATTCTGAGAATAGCAACAGAAACCAGTGATAATCTGTCCCAGTTCTTCATTTTTGCAACAGATACCTTTGAAGAGATGTTTCTTCATTTGCTGAAATGTATGCATTTTTTAATGATTTCTGAAGTCAGTATTTCTTAATAATTGGGAACAGACTTACAGATACTTGCTATACCTATCTTGGAGGGGCACTGCAGATACAGATAGTTTTGGACTTATAGCCATTTGTGTGGAGACCATTCAAAGTTACAATGGCACTGAAAAAAGTGACCCAATGACCATTTTTCACACTGTTGCAGCTTCCCTATGATCATGTGATCAAAATTGAGGTGCTTGGTAACTGGCATGTATTTACGATAGTTGTGATGTCCAGGGGTCGTGTGATCACCTTTTACAACCTTCTGACAAGCAAGATTCACTTGATAACCATGTTACTAACTTAACAACTGAGGTGACTCATTTAACAACTGTGGAAAGAAAGGTCATAAAATGGGAGTAAAACTCACTTTAACTGTCTTGCTTGTCAGTGGACATTTTGGGCTCAATTGTGGCCGTAAGTTGAGGATTTACCTGTACAGCCCTTAAAGAATGGTTTTATTAATAATATTTTATGATGATGATGGTTGGTTCCACAGTCATCCAGTTTAGATTAGATTGGACATTTTTCATCCATTGGTTGAGTCCTTCCCATTGATCTAGGAGAGGCAGATGTGGATGTTTAATGATGTTACAGATAAAAGCTATTCTGAGCAAAGATGCCTTTTGCTATTGATGATGCTGATTTTGTCATTGTTGATAGTGTTCAAGTGGTGCCCTAGTTGTTTTGGAATTGCACTGAAGGCACCTATTACTATTGGTACTACTTTTGCCACAGTCACTATTATTACTATTATTATTGATCATCACACACTCAGCCAGATGTTCAGACTGGGTTTAGCATTTTTGTCTACCTATCAAGTCCTTACTAAGGACCTGGGATAGGCAAATCTGGGTGTTTGACAGTGTTACAGATAGTTGCAGGATGGAAGCAGTTCCAGGTAAAGCTGCCTTCTGCAATTGACTGATGGCAAATTTGTCAATGCCAATGGTGTTCAAGTGGTGCTCCAGTTGTTTTTGTATTATTATTATTATTATTATTATTATTATTATTATTATTATTATTATTATTATTATTATTATTATTATTATTATATTTCTTGGGATCAAAATTGTTCATATTACCCATCGTTGTCAGAGAAATATTTTGACTCTACCATTAATTTCAGTAACTAGCATACTGAATCATTTTGATATTAAAGTGTATGTCACTGTAGTCTTAAGCACTTTTCCTCTTCCCTCTTTCCAGGAATACCTACCGTATGATTGAACAAGATGACTTTGACATCCATACCAGATTACACACAATAGTAAGAGGAGAAGATGAAGCAGCTATGGTGGAATCTGTTGGTCTTGCCTTAGTCAAGTTGCCCGATGTGCTCAATCGCCTGAAACCTGACATAATGATAGTCCACGGAGATCGGTTTGATGCTTTAGCACTAGCTACCTCTGCTGCCTTAATGAACATTCGAATCCTTCACATTGAAGGTGGAGAAGTCAGCGGGACCATCGATGACTCCATCAGGCATGCCATTACCAAGCTGGCTCATTACCATGTGTGTTGCACAAGAAGTGCAGAACAGCATTTGATCTCTATGTGTGAAGACCACGATCGCATCCTTCTAGCAGGATGCCCTTCGTACGATAAGCTGCTGTCCGCCAAAAATAAGGATTATATGAGCATTATTCGGATGTGGTTAGGTAAATGAGTTGTGTATGTATATGTAAGACTACAATTTCATGAAGCAGAGTACAACCCATCAAGTTCATATTGCCCCATAATCTTATTGTATAATCCCAGGCACATAGCAAAAAGAGGATTATCTGTCCTCTGTTGGGGTTTGCCTTTATAATTGGTAGTTACAGTTTGATGTACCAAAGATGTTTGTCTTTGGATTATATAGTAGAATTTATAATCTGTAAATTCCACAGCTGCACCATAGAACAGAAGTCTAGATTAATCTTATCAGCATACTTTTCACATTAGAATGTGAAAAAGGGATCTTGTTACAGGTAGTCCTCAACTTATTGAGCCCGGAATTATGACTGGTCATAAATTGAGGCATCATGTGACCAGATCTGACATTACAACTTTTTTTTCTGACTGTCACCATGGTCTTTAATGAATTCTGCGCTTTTTTTTGTAACTCAATTTTGCTTTTTAAGTTGTACATTTACATTGTTTTCACAGGTGAGGGCGTGAAGCCAAAAGAGTATATAATCGCTTTACAGCATCCTGTGACCACAGACATTAAACATTCTGTAAAGATGTTTGAACTAACTTTGGATGCCCTCATTTCTTTTAACAAGAGGACTTTGATTTTATTCCCAAATATTGATGCAGGTGAGTGATATGACTGCTATGAATATGTTAATGTACTGTATTAGAAATGTAAATATATGTATAAAATTTAAGTGATAGTGCTATGATTATTATCCTTTCATTTCTTTGACAGAAATACAGGTATCCTTGATTAACAAGCGTAATTGGGAGTGGAAATTCCACCACTAAACACTTTACCTATCAAGTTAAAGTGCAATGTCACATGATCGTGGAGCTTAGCAACAGCAGTTCTGGGACTTGTAGTTGATGTTATTAAGCAAATCCTGCACTGTTGTTAAATCCTGGGAGCTTCCCCATTGACTTTGCTTGTGGAAGCCAGCAGTGAAGGTTGCAAATGGTAATCGTGTGATTGTGAGATGTTGCAACGTCATAATTGCGAGTTGGTGGCCAAGCCTCCAAATCGTGATCACATGGCCACAGGGATGCTGCAGTGGCTGGAGCTTTGAGGACTGTTCATAAGTACCGCTTATTCAGCACCATCGTAATGGAGCTGAACAAGTGATGATTAAGCGAGAACTGTCTCTGATGAATATTCAAGACCATTCAGCTTCTTTTCTGTTCTCTGAACCTTTAGAGAACTTCCCCAGATTCCTATCCTCTTATGTAAAATGAAGTGTCATGTTCCCCATCTAAAGTTTAAATCATCTTTAAGCCTTCATTTGTTTTGCTCATAAAAGAAAGAGTCACATTCACCCTCTTTAACTTTTATTCTGATGTCGAATATTTGATGAGTAACTAATCCAGGAATAAGACAGTATGGTAGATGCCTTTTCTGTATTTGTTGGGTTGCTTCATATTAACACTGGAGATTTTTAGAAACTGGAATACATTTTTGAAAGCTAAAAATAGACTCATGAATTAAGTAGAAGCCTTTTTTTTTTTTCTGCCCAAGTAGTTAGACATTTCTTACATAAATATGCAGAATGTGATACATAAAGTGTCAGCCCTGAAGCTGGCCTGAGCGAGGCCATTTTCTAAGCTTCAGTGTTGCCACACTTGAGCTGAAGGATAGGGAGGGGCAATAGAGATAGATGGGGTTTGTAGCCAAAACAAAATACTTTGTCTTGGGAACAAAGGATGTTCCCACAGGAGAGAGGAGGAGTGAAGTTACCAGGCAATGGGAAGACATGATTGTACCATGTGACTGATTGCCTGGGGAAGGGGGAAAACCTTTTACTTTTAATTAGGTAAAACCGCAGGAATATTCAGAGTGGGTTTTCACCAGCCTGTGTACCAATATGATATATCCAATAAACCAATTCTTTGAGGAATCTACCTGCCTCGGAGTTCTATTATGAGTGTATTACTTGGAACCCTGACATAAAGATTATCTTGAAAAGGAATTACAATAATTGATCAGCGCTAAGATTATCTTCTGATTTCATTAAGCAAAGTGGCTTGTATACCTTTCTGTATACCTTCACAGTTCTCTTACGCTTATTCAAAATACATTAAAAGTCTTATTGTCTTTTTATCCTAGGGAGCAAAGAAATGGTTCGGGTAATGAGGAAGAAAGGGATTGAGCATCACCCAAATTTCCGTGCGGTAAAAAATGTTCCCTTTGATCAGTTCATTCAGCTATTGGCTCATGCAGGTTGCATGATTGGAAACAGCAGCTGTGGTGTACGAGAAGTTGGGGCATTTGGAACCCCTGTCATCAATCTTGGAACCCGTCAGATAGGGAGAGAAACAGGTATTTAAAACAGCAATGATGGTGTAGCATTAGGTTTCTTTGTTTAATTGAAAACTTTCTGTAGCCATGTCAAATTCTTTAGTGAGACTAAACAAAAACATGTATTTTTCATGCGAGAGATAAGATTCTTGTGGTCATGCTCTTAACTAGAACCTGAAATCTGAAGGGTGGAGAGAACTATCTGACAAACTGAAAATTACTGTTTATGTAGAATTATGTAGATGTAGAAATACTGTTTATGTAGAAACACTGTAGATAGTCCTCAACGTACGACCATAGTTGAAACCAGAATCTCCATTATTAACCATGACAGTTGTTCAGTGAATTATGGCTGATTTTACAATCTTTTTTTTGCCATAGTTCTTAAGCAAATCACTGTAGCTATTAAGAGAATCACATGGTTAAGCAAATCTGGATTCCCCCTTTGACATTGCTTTTCAGAAGCTACTGGGAAGGTGGCAAATGATGATCGTATGATCCCCCAGGACAGTGCAACCATTATAAATACATGCCAACTAACAAGCTCCAAAATTTTGATCACGTGACTATGGGGATGCTGCGGTGATTCAAAGTATGAGGACTGATTGCAAGTCCCTTTTTTCAGTGTCGCTATAACATTGAACGGTCTCTTAAGTGAATGGTTGTAAGTCCATGACTATTTGTAGTTAACATTTCCTAGGCAGTGTGGAAAAGAGGCTTTCTTCCTGAATATGACAAAACAAAGTTCTCAACTGCGAGCCAAAATGTTGTTGATGCCCAAGCTAATTTCCACATTGCACTAAATCTGTCTCTTAGAACTCAGCATTTCCATGTTTGTCAAGTAAATATATGCTGGTGCAGATGTTCCTGGTTTTATGATGGAGGGCTTAGCAGGAGAGAGTAGCATAGAAGCTCCAATTGTCAGGTGGCTAGAGAAAGATGGTTGATTGGATAGTACACAGGGCCTAAGTGAAGACTTCCAGTAGAATTTAGTTCCTGAATTCAGTTGTCATTCTCCCCTCTTCCCAAACTATTAAAGCTGCAAGGGAAATTTGGAGAGGGAGAATTTGAAACTTGGAAGGGAGCACATCTTGCTCAATTTATTGATGGAAATTGAGAGGCAGGGTTGGGCAGTTATTACCCCTGTATCTCTATGGAAGCAAAACATTTTCTGACTTGAACAGGGGGCTGATTAAAGTTGTAATTTATAATCAAGAAGACAAGCCTAAAAAAGCGAGGTAAAATTAGAGGAAATGTATTTTCTGGGTTTATTTTTCTCTTCCTGTGAAACAGGAAGCCTACTTGTATGATTTCTTTAACAGAGTGCACTTCTTTGGGTAATTGCTCAATGCAGTTAAGAGACCAAATAAACAGACTTATATTTTAATTTCTGTTAAGATTTGTGGATTATATAATGAAATGCATTATTTGTCCATCACCCATTTATCCATCTGTGCTTTTCATGAGTACACCCTTTTATTAATTCAGCTCTGCAAATAATATTTTAAAATATGCATCTTGTCAACATATATGAAAACCAGAAACCGGGTGTAATTTGTTTTATTATTTTTTCAACCAAAAAATCAAGGCAACTAACAATAATTAAAATACAGAAAAAGAAATGGATGTTTAGGTCATTTAATTGTTTTAATTATTTATTTATTTTTATTTATTTGATTTTATATTGCCACCTATTTGCCCATGGCGACGCGAGGTGGCTTACACAATGTAAAATCCTATTTAAAGCAAAAAATAAAAACAAAAACAATAAGAACTAACAAAAAGAATCAAATAAATTAGTAAAGTACAATAGAACAAAATTTGGGAAAACAAAAAACAAAACAAACAAAACAAAAACTAACTCCTCCCGACCAGTGGATCACACTAGCCATCTGATGGGTTCTATCCCTCTCTGGATTCTCCAGGCCCGCTGGCAAAACCAGGTCTTCAGTGCCTTTCAGAATAGTATTAATGAGGGGGCCATTCTAACCTCTGGGGGAATGATGTTCCAGAGAGACCACTGAGAAGGCGCCACCACTGAGAAGGCCCTTCTTCTAGGTCCCACCAGGTGTATCTCCCTCAGGGGTGGGACCCGCAGCATTCCCTGCCTCCTCGCTCTAATGGGTCGGGTAGATGTCACTGGCAAGAGATGTTTCCTCAGATAACCTGGACCCAGGCCATGAAGGACTTTAAAGGTGACAACCAGCACCTTGAATTGCACCCGGAAGCAAAGTGGCAGCCAATGCAGCTCCTGGAGGAGAGGTGATACATGTGTATACCGGGCTCTTCATAAAACAATGCAGGCCGCTGCATTTTGCATCAACTGGAGCTTCCGGATGCTCTTCAAGGGCAGCCCCATGTAGAGCACGTTGCAATAATCGAGATGGGAAGTGACCAGGGCATGAGTGACTGTGAGTAGGGACCGCTGATCCAGGAAGGGGCGTAACTGGTGCACAACCCGCAGTTGCGCAAAGGCCCTCCTGGCCATGACCGCCACTGCTCTTCGAACAGGAGTTGTGAGTCCAGGAAAACCCCTAGATTATACACAGGGTCTGTTTGGGGTAGTGCCACCCCATCCAAGACTAAAGGTGGTAAATCTCCCTGAACCAACGAACCCCAGACCCAGAGCCACTCGGTCTTGCAAGGGTTTAGTTTCAACCCGTTGCTCCCCATCCAGCCCCTAACAACCTCCAGGCACTGCGAGAGGGAGGACACAGCAACACTTAATTCACTACAGGCCGAGACATACAGCTGAGTATCATCAGCATTATGTTAATTATAATTATAGCATTATTATTAATTATGCTATTTGCTACAATGCAAGAGTAATGAAGTCGGATTATTAAACTATTTTTTTGTCCAGCATTTAGTTCTTTTGTATTAAGCAAGTATGTTTCATTTTAAATTCAGTTTCTTCTAATACGATATTTAATATTCTGGGGGTATTTGTTTTTTTTTGTTTTTTTTGTTTTTTTTTAAGGAGAGAATGTCCTTCACGTGCGAGATGCTGATTCCCAGGACAAGATACTTCGAGCTTTGCACATCCAGTTTGGGAAACAATACCCTTGGTGAGTATAAGAAAAATTAAGATACCAAGAGAAGCTCACTATGTGTTGCAAATTTTTCAAAGCATCAGCTTATTACAAATAAGCTAATACATGGCATTGGGAAAGCAGTTGTGTGATAAACTAAATAGTATCTTTGTATTTAAAAATGCTGTCCTACAGAGTTAATGATAGTTTGCATAATTCATTTCGCTGATGTATATCCATTTGCTTCAGATTTACTACTATCATACATTAAAAAAATATATGCTTGCCTGTTTTTTACCTTGAAAGATAAAGGGTGTACAGAAGACTGTGTCCATAGATACTGCCCTTGCCAAATCCCAGGACTCCCTGCCCAGCTAGATGTTTTTTTTTCATCAAAATAGTTAAGCTGGCATCCTACAGAAGGCTAGTTTCTAGCACCATCTTGATGTTTGAGAAAACTCTTATAACCCAGATGGGTTCCAGGAGCTACCTTAGAGAATAAACATGATGTATGGCTGCATTTTGTATGGAAATGAATCTGCCTGTCCAGGTAATAACAAGCATTGTTCAGGAAAAGAAGCAAAAAGTATTGGGTAAATCTGGGCTTTGTAACTGGTTATATCTGCCACTGCAGCATTTTATGAAAGGGCAATTTTTCCCCTGTAGTCATTTTACAGATTGCCAATCTTTTTTGCTGACTTTATGGTGGTATATTTATTTTCATGAACACCCTTAAGGTAGCTTTATGGTGTATTAATTCTTGATTAGTGAATGGGTATGATCTGGCATTGACAAGCTTACAGTTTCTGTACAGTCAGATACTAATTATTATTTATTTGTAATAAAAATAAAGTTTAGTGTAAAGTAATTAGCATAACAAATTAAAAAGGTTATAATAGAAAAGTTAGAACTTTGTGTTACATAACAATATATGACTTATAGTTCAGAGCCTTTCTGAACTTCTTTGATTTAATTTTTGTTGGTAATAGACAGTCCCAGGAATTTGTGACTGCTATCTGACAATAGGATTGATAAAGTGTCTGTGATTTTAGAATTATTGAGCTAGTTTATGTCATGCACTTGGCATCCTACGGTAGATAACTTTTTCTACTTAGGCTCACAATTATTAGTCCTCACTTAATGCCAGCAATTGGTACCAGCAATTGGTCATTAAATGAAATAGTCCCAAGTGAAAAAATCACGTGATCACAACTGTGCTTACAAATTTCTTTCCAATTTCCTTTGCTTCTTGAAACTTCCTTCAGATGAACTGGGGTTCTTTCTCTTTGAGGACACCTTAGTGTAGGAAGAATAAGCAAGTTAAAATAAGAGCAGGTTAACATATGTTGCCATTAATCTGTGCATCGATGCTTAATTTAGAATTTGCAGGATGGCTATCAAAGCAGAAGGAAAAAACCAAATGTATTATTATTATCAGATATAAACCAAGCTGATTAGCTGGCATAAAAAGTACACAGATTATTAATCCTACCATGGTTCTATTAATATTAAAATTAAAAAGTAAGATGGCAATTCTCTACATATTTACTTTGAAATAGATTCTATTAAACATAGTAAAAGCCTTCAGGTACTTGCGGAAGGATAGGAGGATGCATCTCTTCCTCTCCAATGAAAATAAATGCAAACATTAATTTCTGTCTCACTAATTATCCCAGCACCATGCTAAGCATTCCTAGCTTAATGTTGTAAATATATTGAAGAACCATTTTTAAATGACTTTTTCAAAATGTATCCCTCCTGGCATCTCTCTTTGTGTACTCACAATCTGAATTTATAAGTTTGGCTTGTAGAATGCTTTCCTTCTGTTTTGAAATATTAGAATTTCTTTCATTTGATATTACAGTTCAAAAATATACGGTGATGGAAATGCTGTTCCAAGAATTCTGAAGTTCCTTAAATCTATTGACCTTGAGGAACCCCTTCAAAAGAAATTCTGCTTCCCTACTGTGAAAGAAAGCATTTCCCAAGATATTGATCATATCTTAGAAACCCAGAGTGCACTGGCAGTGGATCTGGGTGGAACGAATCTCCGAGTAGCAATTGTCAGCATGAAGGTAATTATAAATCAGAAAATTAGAATGGTATATATCCATCGGGGAGGGGTGTTGTGCTGAGAATAACACACTTATAATTTTAAACAGTATAATAATTTAAAAATTTTTAAATGATCCCTGTATGCTGTCTTACTAAAATGTGGCAGCTTCTTATAAGAAGGTAATAAATTGGATATTCAAAAGAAAAAAAAACACTCTGATATCAGAAGGAAACATGGAGGAAGAAAAGAGAAAATAATACTGATCGGTATCAACTCTATAAAATAAAACATTTAAATATATATATAAAACATGCTTTGGTGTTCCGTATGCAAAGTTTGGTGTTCTTTAATGCTCATTCATTATCTTACAACCTAACCTACCCCTGTTATTGTGGAGTTAAATTGAGACTAGACCCCATATCGTGAAGTTCTGGATCACAGGTGGAATATAAATGCAACAAAATAATTCCAATTTTCAAACAATCCATTATACTAAAGTGCAATGTAAACATTGGTTTAAGTGAAACAATGATTTAAAACCAAATGAAGATCTATCATATGTAGATACATCCTGATTCAGGAAACACAGGGTGAGCTATGTAAAGTAAAAAGAATTTTAAAGAAAAATTGCTAAAAATGAATTCTGTTCTGCACTGCTATTCACAATGTGGTCTTGGACTCCCATGTCGTAACAAACCTGCCTTAGGACTGCATAAGCATTGTTAAAAAAAGCATTGTAAAAATTGCAGTTGGTGGGCATTGTTAGTGGAGCCGTTTCTCCTTTCACTGTATAATGGAGCTCTTTTATAATAGCACCTTCTATAAAGTTTAGGCCTCCTAAGAACAGGATGTTTGTCCCCTTAAAACTCTTGCTTGGTTTGTTTTTAACTCATAGGATTAATTTAACTGATTTAATTTTTAAAAGATGTCTTAAACCAGGATTGCCTTACACATTGTTCTTTTCCTGTTGCAAAAGGCATTAACTCCACCATTTTCATCCCCTTTGCAGGCCAGCAAATAAGCTGAGAGTGAGGTTGGTGTTATGAACTAATAAAGGCATTTAATAAAGTTTTAACAACCTTAAGAAAAAAGCAGGGTTCTAATCCTGCACTTCTGATTGGCCGATAATAGCGATATCGGATTGGTCCCTTCTGGGAAGTCTGATTGGCTGTTAACGGGCCAACTCTCATTGGTTCAAGGGTTTAACACTTCCATGTTCTCATTGGCTAATAGGTCAGCAGCCTACCCTATTAAAGGGCTGCTGCTGCCCTAGGGTTTTTGCTCTGTTCAGCATGATTAATAAAGAGTTGAAGTTCACTGTTCACTGCCTCGTCTTCGTTCCTTGCATCCATGCGCAGAACTTAATACTGGCGATGAGGATGGGATGCGGAGACATCAGAGCTGACTGAACACTACAGAGCACCAAACAGAGCACGTGGCTGAAGGCGCATCGACAGCGGAAACCATGTCTGGCGGCGCCATACCACCTGCTCCATTTGACCCGGCACAAGAAGACTGGGACTCGTACATAGACTGGTTCCAGATGTTTCTGGAGACCAACAACTTGAAGGATGCCACTACGGGAAAAAAGCGAGCAGTATTCCTGACCCATTGTGGGCCTGCCATCTTTAAGATGGCCAAGGCACTAGCGAAACCGGCTGAGGTGAAATCCATGGACTGGGACGTCCTCGTGCCCCTTCTACGGGCCCACTATGCACCCGCCGTACCAACGTTTGTTCGAAGACATGAGTTTTACCAGAGGGACCAATGGAAAGGAGAGAGCATTGCAGATTTCATCGCGGATCTCTGGAACCTGTGAGGCCTCTGTGGGTTCGCAGACCTCAAAGAAGCTCTGAGAGACCGAATAGTTCTGGGATTAGATGACCAAACAGCACAGAGCAAGATCATGGCCAAAGGGGACATCGATCTTGCTGATGTCATCAAAGACGCTACTGCAGCAGAAGCAACCAGGAAGTCGGCCACCCGAATGCGCCGCACCAATGCACCGCTCCGTCAGCTCGCCAGCAATACCTCACCTCGCCTAGAGAGGCACACAACAGCGACCCACCACGAGGACCTTGAATCGCCATCAGAAAGTGATGAGGAGGAGGTCAACTGGCTCTGGTCTGAACGTGACCAACGCAACCAGCGGAATTGAAGACTACCACACCAATGCACCGGTTGTGGGGCAAACCACCCGTGATCAGACTGCAAATTCCTCGACGCGCTCTGCCATTCCTGTGGGAAAAGAGGCCACATCAGGAAGGTCTGTAGAAGGAAGCAAGGATCCAGCCCAATTCAGAGGGGAAACAACTACCGCCAGACCACAGGGAATCGTCCTGTGAGTCGGGAACATTTGAACCACCAATGGAACAACCACTCCTACAGAAATAAAACACTGGCCACTTCAACGAGATGGGAAGAGGCACACCAAACCATTACAATCGGTCACGCTTCATTGTTAGATGCAAAGAAGATCCGGGTGAAGGTCGCCATCGAAAACCAGCCTTGTGTGATGGAAGTCGACTCAGGATCGTCCCTCTCAATGGTTTCCTGGAAGACCCTTAAACAATTAATCCCTGCCGTCCGGCAGCAAGACCTCGGAGCCCAAAGAATCATACTCAAAGATTATCAAGGGAACCGAATTCCGGTTGTTGGATCCAGCCAAGTCCAAGTCTCATTCAAAAATCGTACTGCGTCGTTTCCACTGACCGTCGTCGACCGCGACCGGCCTAGCTTGTTAGGCCTTCAATGGTTTGCCCCACTCGGGATCGAGGTAGCCGGCATTCACCAAACCAGAAGCGATGACTGGGAGGAGGCCCTCATCCAGGAATCCCAGGACGTCTTTGCAGACAAACTAGACGAGTACAAGGGGACCCCGATATCATTTAACCTTAACCCTGAAGTAGCCCCCATCCGCCTTAAGCCTCGTCGGGTACCTTTTGCCCTTAAACCAAAGATTGACGAGCAGCTTGATAAATTAATAGCCCAGGGTGTTTTAGAACCAACTGACCACGCCCATTGGGAAACCCCAATCGTAACACCCATCAAACCGGATGGATCGTTAAGGATTTGTGGGGACTACCGGGCCACCCTTAATCACGCCCTTCAACAGAATGCTTACCCGGTGCCGGTGGTGCAACACCTTCTCCATTCCTTGGGGGGCGGAAAAGTCTTCGCTAAATTGGATTTAGCACAGGCGTACCAACAATTGCCTGTAGATAAAAAACCGCGGAGGCACAGACAATCGTTACGCACCGAGGTGCCTTTAAATGCAACCGACTCCAATTCGGAGTGAGCGTAGCCCCAGGGATTTTTCAAAGTCTGATGGAGAGACTCTTGCAAGGGATCATGATAGGCAACTTAGTTTTTGCTAAAAACTTTTCCGGCGAACCATTATGAGTCAAAGCAACCGTAACTCAAACCACCGGGCCCAGATCGTACCGTGTGCAAAACATGGGACGGAAAAATGTGGAAACGCCATATAGATCAGCTTCGCTCTAGGCTACAACCCAGTTCCCGCGACTCTTGTGACTCTCAAACTGAGGGGGGAGGGGATGTCGAAGAAACCGAATTGGAGATGGTGGAAAGCAGAATCGAAGGAAGTCAACAGCCAGGCGCAATACATGAAGAAGAATCAGGGAGAGGGTTGGCCTCGCCACAGAGGAATACCTCAACAGAGGCGAGCCCGCAGAGATTGGAGGACAACAATGATAGAATTAGCGGCACCGAGTCGTCCAGTGAGGATGCAGAACCGCCTGTACCAGATATATCAAAAAACGTCCCGCCGAAACCGGACTATAGACAGGAACCGGTGGGACAGCGCAAATCTTATAGACAGTTAAAACAACCTGCATATATACGGGATTACATCACCGCACCCCTCAAACAAAACCTAGGGGGAAGGGTTGTTATGAACTAATAAAGGCGTTTAGTAAAGTTTTAACAACCTTAAGAAAAAAGCAGGGTTCTAATCCTGCACTTCTGATTGGTCGATAATAGCGATATCGGATTGGTCCCTTCTGGGAAGTCTGATTGGCTGTTAACGGGCCAACTCTCATTGGTTCAAGGTTTTAACACTTCCATGTTCTCATTGGCTAATAGGTCAGCAGCCTACCCTATTAAAGGGCTGCTGCTGCCCTAGGGTTTTTGCTCTGTTCAGCATGATTAATAAAGAGTTGAAGTTCACTGTTCACTGCCTCGTCTCCGTTCCTTGCACCCATGCACAGAACTTAACAGTTGGGCATGTGGTTTGTCTGGCCAGGAAAGTGCAGACACTCGTACAAAGACTTCTCTTTTCATACAGTTAGTCCTCGACTTACGACTACAATTGACCCCAAAATCTTCATTGAGTAAGATAGTTGTTAAGTGAGTTCTCCCCATTTTACCACAATTATTAAATAAATCACTGAGGTTGTTAAATGAATCATACAGCCTTAAGCGAATCTGACTTCCTCCATTGACTTTGCTTGTTGGAAACCACTGGGAAGATTACAAATGATGGGCCCCAGGTCATTGCAATCATCATCATAAATACATGCTAGTTGCCAAATGCCTGAATTGTGATCATATGACTATAGGGATGCTATAATGGTTGTAAGTGTGAAAAACAGTGATAAGTCACTTTTTCCAGTGCCGCTGTAACTTCAAATGGTCACTATACAGATGGTCATAAGTTGAGGACTACCAGTATACAGCACTTTTTTGCTTATTGTATTGAATACATGTCTCATCTCCAATTTTTATTCTGACTGGTCAGTAGAATAGACAATGGCTTGATGGCACATAAGACTATCACTCTGTGCTGTATTTTATAACCTGTGGGAACAGCACTTTATGACAGAAGAAAGTAAAAAATAAGAGTTTGATGGGCTTTTCTTTCTCTTAGGGTGAAATTGTTAAGAAATACATACAACTGAACCCTAAAACTTATGAGGATAGAATAGAATTGATCCTTAAGATGTGTATAGAAGCTGCCTCAGAAGCAGTAGACCTGAATTGCAGAATTCTGGGCGTAGGTAAGTTTAATAAGCATCATATTTTTTTGTTTTATGCAATGAAGGCAAGAAGTTGTTGTGCATTTCAGATATAATAAAAGGAAGTATTTGCTATGTGCTGAAATTTACAGGTATCTTGGTGTTGATGGACTGCAAAATGGATTAATATATTAAAATTGGTATACAGTTCTCAGAGTGCCAGCTTGGTACAGTTGTTAAGGCACCAGACTAGAAACTGGGAGAGTGAGAGTTTTAGCCCTGCTTTAGGCATAAAGCCAGCTGGATGACTTTATTTCAGTCACTCTGTCTTAGTTCTAGGAAGGAGGCATTGGCAAAATACTTCTGAAAAACCTTCCCAGGAAAACTGCAGGGACTTCTCCAGGCAGTCTCCAGGAGCCAAAAGCTGACCCAGAGGCACTAAATAAATAAATAAAATGCTCAAGTCCCATGCCTTATATATCTCATAATAAATTGTACTTCTGCAGACAATTATAAATTGTACATATAGTCTTCAATTATACTTTCCCCCTCAAAATTATAATAGACAGAAAAGGCACTGATCAAGAGTTAGATTGAAATAAGCAGGACAGCTCCTGTTAATTTCTAAATTTTTGAAGATTTTGTCCTGTTTTATTTTTTTTATGATACTGTCTTGTAATTTTTGTGTGTGTGTTACTATATATGGTTAAGGTACAATCATCAATATATGGGAATTCAGACAATGTGTCTCTGCATCTTATTAGATAATACAAATTTAAACAGAAAATTGTGGCATGGGTTACCATATGATAACAGTTCTTTACTTATTTGGGGGTTTATTGAAGAATTCTTCTTACAGTTAAAAGTAATGTAAAACAGAACTGCTAGATTTAGTTGTTTCGTTGAGGAAGGAAGTTGTTCAGTTTTGTTTCGGAATGGGAAGCTAACACTTAACAAAGCTTTATTTTGGATTCTTTTTTTAAAATGCTAGAATTAATAGAGTTCTGTTCTTCATAGAACTTGATATACGCTGTGTGTCTCAGGCATATCTACAGGTGGAAGAGTAGATCCCCAAGAAGGTGTTGTTCTTCACTCCACAAAACTTATTCAGGAATGGAATGCTATTGACTTGCGGACACCAATATCAGATGCCCTGCATTTGCCAGTCTGGGTGGATAATGATGGCAATTGTGCAGCTTTAGCAGAAAGAAAATTTGGACATGGGAAAGGAGTGGAAGACTTTATAACCGTTATCACTGGCACAGGTATCGATTTCCTCAAACTTCCTAAAGCAGTTTTCAATCTTATTTGGAATCAAGTAATAATTTTGTCTTGTATTCAGATGTTGTATTTATTGTAATAGATCATGTGCAAATGGCTGTAATCTCTATCCAGATGTTGGGTACATGGTTAAATTCCCTTAAACAACAGGAAATGTCAGATTTGGGCAGTGAATTGAGATTACTGCAAATAATAGGAAACTACTCATATGGTTCCTCTTATTTTATTAGATTTAAACTGACGCAAACTACGGGCAGTGACCACCTGATCTGCTAAATCCTTGGCTTTGGAATAACCTTGTGTCAGTCAGAGGATGGTTTCTCATGACACATTCCCAATTCCAGAGTGTAAATTAGAAAAAAATGGAGTTCCTCTTTCTCATTATATAGCATACAAAGATTAAAAGGTTAACAATGTATATAATAATTATATTTCCAGGAGAATTAATCCATTATTAAGGAAATTTAAGCATTTGAAATGTAAAACTGGGTGGTGTTTTCAAGTTACATTGTTTTTACAGTAGCAACACTTTACAACACTGTTCAAATCCATCTTTCATCTCTCCCATAGTACTAGTTAATGTTGACACCTCTATCAGTATAATACATGCATAAATGTGACATTCAAAGACAAAAACCATGAAACAGATGAACAGAAACTCTTACATATAAATGTTTTGCAGGAGGCATTAATGTTAACACTGGAGACAAAATTTTAAAAAGTACAGTTGAACAATTACTGTCTTTAAACAAAATATTAAAGAGTATGAAGAGGTGGGGGAAAGGAAAAACTGGATAAATGGAGCATTGGATAAAGAAGCAAACTGAAGAATATCAAAGGAATGGACCAAGAAAAGATGGGAGCAAGGGTATAAATTGAAAAATAAATTGGCTGGACCGAGCACCATCAAGCAATGAATCACTCAAATAAAGTTTGGGCAGTCAAGTGTGATTTTATATTTGCCTATGATAAAGGAATCTTTTGGAGTACTATATATTTTCTGATCTCCAGAGTTCAGCAACAATGTCCTGATGCTTTTTCTTTCAGGTATCGGTGGTGGAATCATTCATCAAAACGAATTAATTCACGGTAGTTCTTTTTGTGCTGCTGAGCTTGGGCACATTGTGGTAGCAATGGATGGACCACAGTGCCTGTGTGGGAACCATGGCTGCATAGAAGCGTATGCTTCTGGAACAGCCTTGCAGAGAGAAGCTAAGAAATTACATGATGGTAAGGTTCCATCCTATTATTTATGCCCATGTTTACTAGCAGGGTGTGCCTAAGTGTAGGCTACTTAAAAAAAAAACCATATTCAATATATTTGGCACTTAATAGCTGCCATTTATTAATTTAGGTAGCAAAATGCATACTTCTACTTGTATTAATTTTATTTCCCAAGGCCAAATTAATTAATAGAAGCTTAGCTGAAAAGTAAATCTACTAGCATGCCAGTATCCACACTGACTACATTAGGTACCTTGATCAACGTATACAGGTAGTCCTTGAGTTACAGTCATTCATTTATCACGAAGTTAACAAAGTGACTGTTTTTCACATGTACGACCATTGTGGCATTCCCATGGTCACATGAACCAAATTCAGACAATTGGCAACTGACTCATATTTATGATAGTTTTAGGGTCCTGAGATCATGGGTTCACCTTTTGCAATCTTCTGACAAGTCAATGGGAAAGCCACATTCACTTAACAACCATGTTACTAACTTAATAAGTTCAGTGATTCACTTTACAGTTATGGCAAGAAAGCTCGTAAAATGGAGCAAAACTTATTGAACAAATGTCTTGCTTAGCAACATAAATTTTGAGCACAATTGTGGTCATACTTTGAGGACTACCTGTATATAACTCTGATCTGAAAAGCCTTCTTTATTGTAATTTATCCATCACATGCTAATGAATAAACTCACTTATATACTGTATATTAGTTGCCTTGCAATCTGGGCTGCTCTTCTATAATTCAAACTAATCTGATTTCAAACATAGGTTTGAAAAAGCTGGGTGAGTGTGCTTCAATCCTTAACAAAAGAAAAATTTAAGCATAAGCTTAAAGAGTTTATGGAGATTCTCAGTCATCCAAGTCATGGTTGTCCAAAAGGTGCTTTTTCAAGAGGCAGCTGGACTTCCTGATTTGTTGTTGTTTTTTTCTTTGAAACGTCCTCATAAGCTTAAGAATGTAAAGAATCTGAAATAAAGAGCAAAATCATAAATAAGATTTTGCTCTTAGAATGTTATAATTGGAATAAGAGTCCAGATAAATTGGAATACCCAAAACCCTTACACTAGGATTTTAAATTTAATTATAAACTACAAATATCTTGCAGGAAATAGATCTCTTGGTTTATATAAGACGTAACATAGATGATTTCAAAAACTGAACACTAGAGGGGACTAAAGATTTTAGATAAAGATATAAAGGCCAATAGATGGTGCAAAACATTTTGTCAATAAAAATCCTGGAGACTTTGGAAGGATGGAATTAGATAATAGCAGCCACAGTATCAACAAAGTTAGTAATGATGTCTGCTTCTATGGACAGACTGAAGAAATGTCAGATGTAGAACAAACTTTATCTGGCAAGATAGAGATGGTATCAAAAGTGGATTTACAACAGATTTACTGACAGATTTAAAAAAAAAATCTTTTACCAGATCTACAACAGAAATTGTCTCAGATTTTAAAATTTACCAGAGAAATGCAAACTACAAACCAAGAGAGTGTTTTGGATTTAGGATTTTATTGGAGAAGGATTTTAAGAGGCCTCTTAAAGCCTTGAAGAACTCTTGGTGATGGGACAAAGAAAAAAAATGAAGAGAAATCAAATCCCATGGCAGTATTTGAATGAACTAAAGATTAAAGTAAAAGGAAGTAATATAAAGTTGGCTTATTTTATCAAAGTTAGAACAAAATATGTTCTTCTAGCTACCTTTCATGTACTTTCTGCTGACACCAGGCTTGAAAAGATGATGTTTTATGAATTTTTCATAGATAATAGATAGGGACTGGGATAAAGAAATAAATTTAACTTCAGAGGGAGTATAGTCACTAAATATGTTTATAGTTGCTGAAATGAAGATGAATTCATTATATATTTTTCTTTATTATATTCTTACTTTTCTTGTTTTTGCACCGTTTACTCCTTTCTATTTATTCTTTAAGTTTAATTTATATTACATTTTACTATTATAATAAAAATAATAAAATGTATTATTTTATGTGGATATGAGTACAATATGTGCATTTATAGGCAATTGCATGAATTAAAAGTTACATTTGTAAATGTAAAAAAGAGAAAAGAAAGTGGATTTCCTTGGCAATTTAAGAACTTTTTAAGGACTTAATGGAGATAAAATCCAACATCAGGAAAGTGAGGGTTAAATCTGCATTAGCATTGCTTGGTCAGTTTGCTGGTTTAAAAAAAAAACCCAAACAGATTAGGTCCATTCCACTGTTTCCTGATATATACCTGTATTTATGTAAAATCATTTTACATCTGTAGGAAGCCAATGGAATTTTATGCCAGAAGAAAGAGATAAAACTTCATTTATGAAAAAAGCTGCACTAAAATTAATTAATTAATATAACATAGGTAGATTAGATTCTTGTAATTTTTAAAAAATGTTTGGTAAAATGTAATAATCAGCATTCTCTATTTTGCCTCTTAATTACTAATTCTGCTTTTTCCCCCTACAGATGATTCATTATTGATTGGAGATATGTCTATGAAAAAAGAAGATATAATAACTGCTGCACACCTTATTCAGGCAGCTAAACTAGGAAACACAAAAGCTGACAATATTGTTAGAACAGGTAAAAAATACAAACCTAAGACTGAAATCTTTGTTAGAATGTTGGCTAGTGGTAAATATTGCTACTGTAGCTTCATCCTTGTTTGCTTCTGTTATAAAACAATACCAAAAATAGGCCTTCTCCTTCTCCTGATAATCATTTTAACTTTCCTTTGGATATGCAAAGAGAGAGGAAAAAATAGACCAGGCAAGATAAGGAGGGATAGATGTGAAAAAAATATAGTTAGAAGTGCAGAGAATCACCTTAAATACAATTGTGCAAAGCTTTGATAGGTTATTTAATGTGCTAGTTGTTCAGAATCACCCTGTTAAAGTTGCTCTTTGTAGCCCTGCTTGCACTTCTACATTTGAAACTAAATTGACTATTTTGCTTCACTTGTTTCTAAAGTTTGTTCTAGCAGTTGCAATTGTTTAACAGATGAACAAAACTTTTTCTAGTAGTTTGGGATGACTCCCAATTACTATCCCAATGCCAATAATCATTGTATCAGTGGTTCTCAGTAGTATTAATAATGCCCTAACCTTTTTTAAAAAAACACTTTCTATTTATTCTTTGGATTAGATGATATAACTGTTGCTTTAAGTGCAAATATATTTTCTTAAAATTTGATTGAGTCTATTTTCACAGGAGCTATCAAAAAAAGAAATATCAAACATGGTTTCTACTACATTCAGGTTACATAAACAGGTTTCAGCAAAATCTCATTTAAGAGTTGTGCACATTCTGTTCAATTAGAGAAGATAGTGAGAAAAAAAATGTAGCCATATGCCAGCATGTTGAGATTACATTTCTAAGAATTCCTTGCCAGCGTTGGCAAAAACAAGATGGATGCTTTAGTTCCAATATCTGGCAAGAATTCAGATGGAAAGGCTAATATATAATAAGAGGTTACTTGTGGGGTCCTTGGTGCTCTCTGAGCTTGGTGGTTTTCTTGCAGACATTTCATTACCAAAGTAGGTAATGAAAAGATGCTCTAGCACTGACGATGTTACCTAGTTTAGTAATGAAACATCTGCAAGTAAAGCACCAAGCTCAGAGAATACCGAGGACCCCACAGTTCAACCCTGAGCTGCAAATATTCTCTTCTATCAGTAAAGTGTCTTTCTTATGTAACTCTCGTTCTTATGTCCTCCCTGACGCATGTTTCCTTTTTTCCCTCACAGCAGGAACAGCCCTGGGCCTTGGAATTGTTAATGTTCTGCACACCATTAGTCCTTCCCTGGTTATACTTTCTGGCGTCTTGGCAAGTCATTATGTCAATGTTGTCAGAGATGTGATTCGTCAGCGAGCATTATTTTCTGTCCAGACAGTGAATGTGGTTGTCTCAGACCTGAGTGATCCTGCCTTGCTTGGAGCCGCTAGCATGGTTCTGGATTATACAACACGCAGGATATACTAAAGACCTTATGCCAACATTGGTAGGTATGCTCTTAGACAGGGCTCCATTTACGCCAGTACGGATTTTCACATGGGTATTTGAGTAAAGGGCCCTAACCAGAAAAAGGAGTCTGGGCTCCATGTTCGGGTCCACCAGTTTCCTCCACAAGATATTTCTGTTTAACGAATCGAAAGCCGCACTTAGATCAATAAATGCAGTGAATAATTTCTTACCCATTTTTAAATACCTTGTTACCAAGTGATATAATGTGAAACAATTATCTATGGTAGATCACTCTGGTCTAAAGCCTGCTTGTTCCTCCGCAAAAGATTATTCTCCATAACCCAGATTTCAATTTTGCTCAACAAATGTTTTGCATACATTTTAGCAACAATTCCAATCAGGCTTATTGGTCTGTAATTAATTGGATTGCCTCTATCTCCTTTTTTATGTAAGGGAACAATAATGGCCACTTCCCAACCCACAGGTATGCGGCCAGTATTGTTTATAAAGGTGAATAGCCCTGCTAACAAAGGCGCCCACCAGTCCATATAAGTCTTAAAGAATTCCAGGGGCAAAAAATCTTCACCAGGTGACTTATTAGCTTTTAATGATCGAATAATGGATTTAATTTCTGAAACAGAAACAGGGGGCCAGATAGGGAGATTTTCTAAAGTTAATAAATCATTGCTTTGGGTATGCATAGAGTCCTGATTGAATTTTAAAAAAAGATTAGAATAAAAATTCTCCCAGGCTGAAGCAGGAATGGGGATATCAAAATAAAATTGACATTCCTTCAATATACCTGAGACAGCATTCCAAAAGAAAGCTGAATTTGACCCTTTTGCCCAAATTTCCAAGTCCGACCATAATTTAGTTCTAAAGGAAGCCTTCTTTGATGCTATCAATTTCTTATAATCACGCCTAATTTTCAACATGTTGCTATAGTTTTTTGAGGTGGGACATCGCTGAACCCTACGCATTGCAGCTCCCAAATATTTTGAGAATCAAACCAGCTAACTCCAATTTATTGGCAGTTTCTTATCAGAAGTTTGACAGTAAGAAATTTCTTCAGTGAATGACATAGACCGTCATAATGGGCCATAATATTATCTGAGCCTGAAGATGGATGAGAAATTAAGCTTCTCCAGATCTGAAGTTGTTCAGAATCCAAAAAAATGCTGCAGTATCAACTTTGGCCCATTTGAGTTTTCTATCCTGTCTCACTTCCAGGTTTGCAAAAAACCTTTTGCCACAAGATGAGTTTCTCTGTGTATCTGAACTGCCTTGAAATAAAACTGAAATTGGTTGGTAATCACTACCTTCCCTCACATGGACTTGTATATCTGCGAACCTCTCAAGCTTATCTCTTGAAACACATATATAATCTAGAACACTACTGGAGTTACTTGAGTGATAAGTAAAAGGATATATAAAACCATAGTCCTTACCTCCTATAATATAGATATTACAGTTATAAATCATAGAAACCAATTGTGTACCTGCAGTATTTATTTTGTAATCACTGGAATGCCAGGGAGGAATAGTTTGTAAATAACCCTCAGGAATAACACCAGAATAAACAAAGTTATGTAAAGATGCCCCTACCCTGGCATTAAAGTCTCCTGCCAAAACTAAAGTAACGTTAGGGTGTTGGACATTTAATTTTATAACTGTCTCTTCCAAATTTGCCAAGATATTAGGTGTATGATAAGGGGAGGAGCGAGGAGGGATATATATATATTCAGCAATATCAATCTGAAAGAACCATAGAAGAACTTGACAATTAAATGAGAAGCAGAAGCATCACCAAAGTCGAGCTTCTGGGCTTGCCAGCCCAACTCTGCTTTGGCTAAAATTGACAAGCCTCCAGAGGCCCTTCCTTTAGTCTTAGATTTAACTGCAGGAATAGACCACGAATCAAAGCCAGGCAGATGGATCTGTTCTTCATCCGTGGTCAGCCAGGTCTCCTGAAGGGCTATAAGATCAAAGTTTATCAAGAAATCCTCCAAGTCACCATCCATGGCTCTGGCTTTCCAGCCAGCAATATTCCAGGACAATAGGTGAAAATAATCTACTTGCTTGTCATTTGTCATTATAGGGAGGGAATTAATGTGAGCATTGGGAGGGACACTAACATTTTCCAGTCATTCCACAGAAGTAATATTATCCAAGATTACCTCAGAATCAAAAAAGACGCACTGGTTTCATTAATTGATCCAGATTTCTAGATATCTGGCTGAAGAGATAGGTCTGGTTGACTTGGGACTTGAGAAAACATTTGCTTTTTGAATCAAACCCATATTTAAACTGGCTTTTAGAAATCTGACGTATATTTGTTAGCCTCACCATGCCCACCAAATCCTTTAAAAAAAAAATTATGTGGTCTTACTGGCATTTGATTGGTGCTTACAAAACCCAGATATATAGAAGGCGAATATGTTAGAGATTCTGGAAGCTACGAATGCCGAACCTGTGTGCTTGAGGCAACTTTTGGTTCTTTATATGGTTATAGAAAATAGTGCAAGGTTGCAGTACTTGGGAACCATATATGTTTGCATTTGGAGGCTCTTGCTGTAAACTGTGGGTCCCCCCCCCCCCAATTTTAAAGGCATGTTTTAATACAAAAACAGCATGATAGGATAGCAGTAATAACAGAATTGCTTCAGGAATCTATATCTACCAGAGTAACTGCTTTCATTTGTTGTATTATAAGAGTGGGTCTGATCTTTATATTCGAACAGGTTGGGATCTAAAGATCAATTAAAGATACTTGATTAGAACTCATATTTAAAATTTTGCTTTTTCTAACTTTTTCATTAGAGGGTAAACTGGGATTTGGAAAATAATCCTCCTTTAAATGCTTTGGGTTATCGAGATTTCTGGGTAAAGAAGGTATCTCCTTGTTCTTTTGTGATTCTGTGCTTCACATCCTCAAATCAGCCCTAAAGGAATCTCAGTCCACTGAATCAAATTTGGAATATGTATAGCAGAAAATCTGTGATATTAGTGAATTTTGTTCCTTAACTGACACACACAACTGGATATAGCTCAAGGAAGAAGAAATGAGGTGTATTTAACAAATGATTTTGTGCTAGGATTTCTACGACTCCTCAGTCTATAAGGAAAACAGCCACTGCCTGAACATGTGTAATAATGAATTACTGTAAATAATTTAATTTTGAAAATATAAGCTGTGATAAATTATTCGTGTGAAACAAAGTAGGATAGATTTCTATATGAAAGTTTGAGCTCCTCCAAATTCAACAACTACTTTTGGTTCTTTTTGCTGACTTTAATAGGTCAAATGCTGTTAGGAATATAAGTCACCTAACAGCTATTTGGGTTGGACAATATATAAACCAGGATAGACATTTTAATACTGTCTCTTTAAGAGAATCCTATTAGGTCCGGATAAAAAATATATAACTAAATTTTATAATTACTTATTAGAGATGGAATTAGAAGAGGAAGTAGTCAAAAGCAACATGATAGCTTGGAGCAGAAACATAGGACGTAGCATTACATTATTAGAATGGGAAAAGGTTTGGACAAGGAATAATAAAATTACAAAATCAGCAGCATATAAAGAAAATGCCTATAAAATGTTTTATAGATGGCATCTCTCGCCCTCGAAAATAGCAAAAATGTCTCCTATCATGAATCCGAATTGTTGGAAATGTAAAAAGAAACAGGGAACATTCTTTCATATGTGGTAGTCCTGAAGCCCAAAGATACTGGCATAGAATAAAAAAATGGTTAGAGGAAATAACGGTGGAGCAAATTGAATTAAAACCAGAATTCTTCCTATTGGGGATACTTACTAGACAAATTCCTAAAAATGTCAAATATATAATACTGCATATTCTTACTGCAGCCAGAATAACCTTTGCACAGTGTTGAAAACAAGCAGATATTCCAACAGAGGAAATGGTTATTCAGAAGATAACAGCCGGTGCAGATATGGATAAGTTAACCTTAGCACTTAAGGAAAAAGAAACATCAGAATATTATAGAAGCTGGGAATGCTGGTATGACTGGATAGAACAAAAATAGAAAATATATTAGTAAACAACGTAAAATGTAAAAGAGGTAGTAATTATATATTCACAATAAGATGTATTTGTAAATATATCACCAATATTGATAACAAACAAGGAACCATAGACTGTCGATAGTAGAATTGTTAGTTTTTAATCATTTTCCTTTTTCCTTTTTTTTCTTCTGTGTGTTGTGTATGTGTTTGTTTTATATTTTAGTTTTATAATCAATAGTTTGTTTTAAAAAAAGAGAGAGAATCCTAAAAGTGTAATTGGGTGTGTTTTCTCAAACGGCCATAAGATGGAGCCAGAAACCTGGGTCTTAGTCTCAGAAGAGAGTGTGTCTCAGTGAGTCTCTCTGTTTCCTTCTGCTGGAGAGTATTGCCATTCCTCCATTTTTTCTAATTGACTGATATTCATGGATTTGATATAAGTCTGATACTGAACTGTTTTTCCACACTGGATTTTGTTATTGGATTATCCCTGGATTGAAAACTGACTGATTTACCTGTGAATGACTTTGGACTGCCTATTTTGAACTTTGCTTAAACTTTCTGGAAGTAAAAACCTACATTTACTGTACAGTGTATCTGTGTGCTGTGTGTGTATTATTCAACACTTATCTCAATACGTCTCCCTGTATGCGCTCGTTCTCCTAACGGGGAATTACCTCAACAAATGCCATACATTTGGAATGTTTACCTTTCCCTATATATCCTATTTTGAAAATTATTATGCAGTGTACTTTATATTGTTAAAATTTGCTCCAAGCCAATCAATCTTCTGAGCATTGAGTAAACTTTCAGTAAACTTTTCATTTCCATTATTTTCCTGGAATTATAAAACAAGGGAATTTTCCAGACCTTGGCTACTTTAAACTATGGGAGTGAGTTCCAGGCAATGCAAGCCTACTGAGAGAATTGAGCAATTAATATAAATAATGTAGCAGGGGTTAAATTTAAATGAAGAGGGTCCATTTTCATCCTGAAACAACTGCTACTTTGAAGAAAGCTTCGGAGTTGAAAGGAACATTTTGCAAAACACTACTTAAGTTTTCAGTAATTCTCTTAGGAGTGCTAAATCTCAGTTTTTCTGAGTGAAATTAGAAAACACAAGGTTGTATTTTTGTTGCCAGTTTTATTCAGTTAGGCAAGGGGATAAAAACAATAATGATCTGAAGAAAAATGAATGACTGGAAAATCCCATTTTTACATCACCAACAGTTTTCAGACTGGAACAGATTGCTAACATTTAAGATTTGTTCAAATCACATCTGCACCCTGAAAGTTTGTTTTCTCCCATTGGTCTGCAAAACCTTGCAATCTGCCACCAATGGGAACGTCCAAGCTGCTATTTGTATTTTCGAAACGGTCTGCTTGATGAACCACGGAATGACCACTTGGTCTGTGGTTGAGCTGTTGCCTTGTAGTTGTTGCCTTGAGCTTGTTGAAATTGTTGTCTCTGGCCGAAGTTTGGTTGACCTCTTTGACGGGTCGATCTGTAGAAAGGGGCACGAAAAGATTGTGTGTAATAGGGTGAGAATTTGTTGTCTGTTTTCTTTAAGACTGACGGCACTATCTTACATTTATCTCGTGATTTGATGAGAACGGGATCTAGGGATGCCCCAAATAGCTTTCCTATGGTGCGGATGCCAGCTTCCATTTCTTCTTGGCATCAGCCTGCCAATATCTGAACCAGAGCAACCTGCGTGCAGCAACTGCCGAAGACATGGCCTGAGAAGCAAATTTGACAGAGTTTAAAGTTGCGCCTGCCGTATATTCTGATGCAGCTATGATTTTGTTGAAATCTAAATGGGCTCTTATATTGTCTGTTGGTACCTGCTGCTGCATTTGTCTTAGCCGTATCACAGCGGCCCTAGTAAAAACGGATGACACTGTGGCGGTCTTGACTGCCCACGCAGCTGCCTGGTATGTCTTTCATCACATTGAATCAGCTCTTTTGTCTTCTCCTTTCAGGACATCATAATCGTTGAGAGTAGTTGAAGAAGCTAATGCTAGCCCTGGTTCATCGAACTCAATCCTACCTAAATAATCGGAGTGTTCATCTTCTGATGTAGCAGAACATGTTCTAGTATGTCCAGGGGGGTGGGAGTGTTTTCTACGGTGAGAGGGGCCTACTCTTGACTCTGCCTGCAAAGGATCGTTCATCTGAAATTCCCCCATCATTTCCTGACCGATCATTTGGGTAAACCACTCCTGAACCACCAATGGCATTAATTGTCCTCCTGGTTCAGCGTGTTGCGTTTGCACAGGTTTAGGCAACGAATAAGCCATAGATACAGTATTATTCCAGTAAGAACACCCTGGCACTTCAGAATCCTGCGTGTTTGTAACTGCTTGGGCCAAAATTCCCATGTCTGATCCCACTTGGAAAAACATTGGCTGTTTTGTGTGATCCCCTTTGGGAGGACTTAACTGTAGTAAGTTCACTTGGTCTTTTGAATTTTTTTCTACTTGCTTTACCAGCGCATTGTGTAGTCTACGCTCAGCCAGCTACGCTCAGCCAGCTCATCGGCTTTAGTTTTTCTGCTAGCTCTGGCCCTGGCTCTGAGTTTGTCAGCTGCCTCCTGTGCTGATCCTTTGGTCTTACAGATACTTTTACCCCTACCTTTCTGCTGGGTGGGAGCGATCTGCTGTGGATAGAGTACGTTGGAAGATTCCTTCATAATGTCTGTAAATGCCTGTACTAGTACTGTGACTATATTAAATAAAGGTAAAAGTACAATTAATTAGTCTGTAGTAATCTTTTAAAAAGTTACTATTAATAAGCTAATAGTAAATGGTTTAGGGAGACAAAAAGAAAAAAAAAATTTTTTTGAGGCTTTGCCCCTGAGGACTGAAGACAAATAAAAAACGGCTCTATAATCAGATTGAGTAAAGTTCAGGTCATAATGCACTTGTAACTAGGCAGAAAATGGACGCCTCTACAAAATGGCGCTCCCGCCAAAATTAACCGCCGCCATGTTAATTTTACTGTTGCTGGAACCTCGTAGCAGCAGACCCAACAGCTTTGCTCAGACAGTGCTTTTCCGTTGCTGGAACCTCGTTGCAGGCACAAGAGCTCTACTTAGATTGCGCTCCCTTATATGGGCACGCTGTCTTACAGGCTTTCGTTCCAGGGGCCCTCTGATATCAATCTGTAAAGCGGTCTCTTCACCTGCTGTTTGGCACGAAACCAGCCATTCCACATTAAAATCAAATAAAGGTGCCTTTTGCACTCAGCTGTCTAGTGCTCCCTTATATGGGCAGGCTGCCCAGCCGGCGAAACGAAGCCTCTCTGACGCTCCCCAATCCCTATTCCAGGTCTTGAGGAGCGATCCTTGCAACTCCTGACAATCGCAGCTATTCATTTGCAAAGGCTGACAAAAAAAGAGAGGCTTATGATCACGGTATTCACCCAGGCTATTGAAAAAGCCTATGGTGCAATTAGTCCCGTAAGGACTGTTGTGTGGTTAGTCCAAAATAACAAATTTAAATAAGAAAAATACTAAACACCCTTCTATCAATAAAATACAGAGAAGCAAGATTAAGCACGTGTCTTCGCCAAGACTGAATAGAACTGGAGACAGTGCCCTGGAGGAGGTGTGTCTTCAGATTTTCTATTCAGTCTGGAGCCAAATGGAACTGAGTACTTCCCATGCATGGATCCTGTCGAAACCGTTCTGGAGAATATGCCAGTTTCTTACCGGAATAAGTTGCATGTGCAGTTAGATCAAGATTTGGGATATTTAGGCAAGGGATGCAGAAGAAGGCATTTATAGGAACAGATTTGACTTTCCATGCCTCCTTGGAAGTCTAATCCGCTTAGTAAACTCTTGAGTTTCATTGAGACAGTTTCTTCTCCAAATAATGTTCAACTTCCTTAAATATTTAGTGCTTTTGGAAAAGACAAGTTCTTTATTTTTGTGCATACTAACAAATTATCCCAAAATAGTGAAGCTGTCATTTTTGGGGTGGTTTTTTTTTGTTATAAAATAGCTTGGTGTTAGATGGAATGGAAAAGAAATGTGGTGCTGTGTTCGCTTGACTTCTAAACCATGAAGGGAACATCCAAGTTTAGCATTAAATGATATAGTGCAGGTGGGCTGCTGTGGCTTCAGTTTACCGTATATACTCGAGTATAAGTCGAGTTTTTCAGCCCATTTTTTGTGCTGAAAAAACCGCCCTCGACTTATACTCGAGTCAGATTCCCCTCTGAAAAAAAAATGGTGTGGAGCTCCGAAGCTGGGCAGCCGCTTCCCTGCTTCCGTGTTTCCTTTGCAACTTTTAAGCATGGGAGGGGGAGGCTTTTCTGAGCTTTAGGCTGAGAAAGCAACGCAAGTGGAGGTCGCTCCACTCAGTTTCATTTCCTCAGCTCCAGCTGCTTTCAGTCCACTCGGGAGGAGGGGGAGGCTTTTCTGAGCTTTAGGCTGAGAAAGCAACGCAAGTGGAGGTCGCTCCACTCAGTTTCATTTCCTCAGCTCCAGCTGCTTTCAGTCCACTCGGGAGGAGGGGGGGGGAGAGAGAGAGAGAGATATCATAAGAACGGCTCTTGGTTTTTTCTTGCAAGGGAGAGAGTGACTCCTGCCTACCACTGTCATCATCATCATCTTTTGCGTTAGTGAATCAATCAAACCTTTCATGATAGTGAGATCGTTTCCCAAATTTCCTTTAAATCAGGGAAGAAATCAGAAACAAACCTTTGGGCTGAGAATAAGCTTGTTCCTATGATGCCATTTTTGTTCACTTCAGTGTGAAAAGTGTGAAAAAACACACTTCTTTTTCTTCATCTTCTTGTTCCCTATTTACTGGTCTCTTTCAAAGAGGAAATTGTGAACATCAAACTTATTCTCAACTGTCCTAGTGAAAGTTTTTATTGGCATCTATTTTTATTTTTGAAATTTACCAGTAGCTGCTGCATTTCCCACCCTCGACTTATACTCGAGTCAATAAGTTTTCCCAGTTTTTTGTGGTAAAATTGGGTGCCTCGACTTATATTCGGGTCGACTTATACTTGAGTATATACGGTACCTCTGGTGAGACTTGCAAAAAAAATTTTTATTGTGGCTGATCTCTGAGCAATGATCTGCCAATCATCTTTGGGAAGACATAAATTCCTAAAGCACCCATCCCAAGATAACATCCTGTATTGTCTAATTCCCAGAATGTTCCAGCATACTAGCCTCGGTCTGAAAGATACCATATCTTTAATTGCTAATCTAGCAGAGATAAATCTTATCACTGACAAAGGGCATTGCTGCATCTCTAAATTATGGTGCAGATGTGTTTATTTATGTGGTTAAGTAGCATTCATTTTATGTGATTATGTGTTTTCATTATGTTAGTACTGAATTTTTAACAGGCTATTTGCCTGCTTTATTAAATTAGAAAAAAAATGTTGGCCCAACTGTATATCACAATTTGATAAGTACCAGTGAAAAATAAAATGTTCTAGTGTGCCAAGAGCATTATTTAAAAGCAAAACTGTCTTTAATTGCATATTGATCTTAATATTTGTTATTTAGCTCAGCATCGCTCCTGCATAACTTTTTTAATTGGGAAAGGAATTTACATCTGCCTATGTTACATGTATAAAAATAAAATCAAATGCTGAAATTGAGCACTTTTCTATTTCTTGTTGGCATGAAAAATATGGTTTTCTCTGTTGCCTTTTTATTAAGACAATGATTAGTTCTGTACATTGTTCTTTGTCTAAATGTTGAAAGATATATCTATGTGACTTCAAGCAAAATATCAAAGATTCAAATAAAAAAAATTATGTATCAAATTTCCATTATCTTATTTATTTATCCAGCTATTAGTTTGAGAAACATCACATCTGCATTATTTTATCATAGCCCACTACTATAAAATTTCTGAATTAAAGCCAAAATCAGAAGACACCTGATAGAATTTTAGATCAAGATTAATTTTACAAAGTTTATTTAGCTGGAAATGGCTCAGTTGATCTTCAAGGAATCTGAAAAGCAAGGTTATTAATAAGCTCTAGCTATGACATAGCAGTTTACATTTTTTTGTGAATGACGTTAACTGCTTGGCCAAAATGGAGCAACAAAAATAATAGTGCTTCCTTTGGTATAGGAAAAGGATACTTTTCCTATACGTTTTGGGTAAAATGTGACAAATATGCATATATCGCTCCATGGTGGTTGACATCTGGTAGTCTTCGTAATTTTTAAAATTTTAAAATAATAGTTTTTTAGGTGTCATTGTTTTATTATATGCTGCCCAGAATTGGGTTTTTTGTGTGTGACATGGGCAGCTATATAAATTTGATGAATGAATGGTGCATGAAATAGGTGGCCGTTTAAATTTTGCGAATAAATAGTTAAATATTCTGGGTTTGAAAATGTGCAAGGTAATGTCAAGGCATAACTGGGAAAAGAACACAGTAATTTTGAATGCATCTGTTTTTGCCATTATATTCCCAACTATTTGTAGCTAGCACAACAGAATCCTTCTAAATGAGCAAAGTTTCTTCTGCTTTTTAATATTCCCACACAACAGTGCAATTTAAACAGAACTTTAATATTGGTACATTTGAAAGTCAAATCTCAATGCATAAGAGGAGCATAGAGACTACAATTTTGGAAGTTTTCGCCCAGTTTGGACACTAGGAGGACACAGAGGAGAAACATGCAATCACAGAACAATGATCAAATTCTAAATACATTGTGAGGTTTGGTCCAAAAACAAACAACAAAAAACATTTAAACATAATTAATCCAATCACTGCAAACACAGCTTCTCTGAGTAAAGTTAGATATTGCATTTGTAGTGAAGGGTGTGCTTTCCCTTTCAGCGAACCAGCGGGGCCTGCTTGAGCGAAATCAGCACTGACCGCATGCGGGACACATCTTTTGCCTGCTTGCTCGACTTGGGGTTAAAGTCACAGAGCCGAGCCACACGTTCCCACTCGGTGCCAGGAGATGAGTCTTCAACATCATTCACAAAGACTTCTTCAGCTGCCCTAGAAATAATGTAACACCATGTTTCATTTCAATGAAATAGGTCTCCCACCCGTTTTCCCATGAGTTGCTTCCTAATTGTTTGTAAATCATCATCACCATCATCCAAAGTAGGGTAAAATTTCCAATCATCTCTTTTTTGACCTTCAAATTATGGAGAGGGCAATAATCAAGACCCGGTTGAACAGAGAGGTGCTCGGAGTATCTGTGTGCTTGGTTTAACAAGAGAAGGGTAATCTCAACCTTATTTAGTGTACCGAGCTGAGGAGAGTGGGTTTATCGAGAATCAACTGTACTGATGCATAACCTGAGTCTGTGTAATGTGCAAATCAGTACACAATCTCATTACCCTCACACTGAGTTTTGCATACAATATAAATTAGAAGATCCACAATACAACAGCAGAGCATGTGTAATCCATGCAGACGGTTCCAGGTACAATCCCGAGCATTTCCATATAGGGACAAAAAAAAAAAAAGTCCAATCTGAAACCTCTGAGAGCTATTAGGAGTCAGATCTGATGACATTAAGTTGAAGGATCATCATCTGATTTTATATAAGGCCATCGCCAATGATCCTATGGACACCAGTAGAAGTAATCAGGTTGGCATGGTATGCTAAGATTGGTATTCAGATGCCTTCTTAACAGTTACTTTCAATTTTTACAAACTATAACATGAAACTGGAATGCTATTTTCAATGCTGTGGAGAGAGCAGAAATTAGCATGAAAGAAAAGATGTTATAGCCACATGCTTGAAAATGCTACGGACCTAAAGACTGGAGCAAGGAAGACTGAAGGAAAAAGGCCAAGGAGAAATCTGCTTCTTCGTTTCATCTGCACTCGTGCACATTTTGTGCTTAATGACATCACCACAAGTATTGTCCCTTCAATACTAACATTCTGCTATCTTGCTCATAAATAGGAAAATTATTTTCCGGAACTAATCGAAGCAGACTGTGAGCTCTGAACATAAGCAAATGCAATAAAGCAGACCTACTTATGGGGGAAGGGAAAAGGAAGAAAACTACTCCCACAGAGTATTGGGGGGAGGGGGAAGCAATGATATGAACTTATGAAGTTCAGCACTGATCACAAGTATGGTTGTATTTTACAAACACCACTGATGACAAGGGTCACTACAACACTGCTATTTCATGGGACAAGACACTTAAGGGGCAGTGAAGAGTTTACTTAACTGTTCTAGGCTGTAGCAAGGATGGTTTATGTTTGTGCTTTAAAGGTGAAGAGAAACAAAAACGAGAGTTTAAGTCAGATATAGAAAAATGAAAATGAGCATAATGCAGATGGCAAGTAAAGCTGGCCAGGCATGCACTTTGCAGCACTATCAACGTTCAGGAACAGGTGCCTCCAAAATTTCTTTTACAGCAACTGTACTATAGGCATTCTTCTCTCATCCCCAACCAGTTACAGGAAACAGCCTTTCTGCCTGAACTTCAACTGCAAACATCAAAGGCAGACACCACCTGTAAGTTCAGCATTCCACAAATCAAGGGGTTTCCTAATTAATCTGCCAAACTTCTCACGCGCTGGGGAAAGTTTCAGTGCTTAAATCAGAACATGAAAGTATGAAATACCCATCAGCCTTTTCAAGGACTGCTATGCAACTCTTCCGGATTACACAACGAATCTGAAAATATTGTAGGCAATTAATTAAGGAAATATAAATCATGGTGAGGAATACAGGGCCTCAGCTCCAAAGCAATTTGATCGCTGTTCCTCAATTCCTGGCATACTCTATTCAACTGCAAACTTACTGTGTATAGATGAGGAACAGCGACTTCCCCACCTGAACTTGCCATTATTGGGTTTTTAAACAGGAAGAAGGACAATTATTCTATCAAAACATCTATTATAGTATTCTGTTTTGTCCATCTGGACTAGCACCAGCGAACATAAGTATCACAATTTCAGCATGTGCATTGAGGAAAGAAGGCATTTGATTCTGAATTATAAACTTCCAGAAATAGATAAGAAGCACCTTTTTATTTAAACTTTTCAGAGTATAGAACTGGAATATGAATAGAAAAACAGAAAAAGTTCTCCCACTTATTCTGAAAGAAGAGTTGTTTTACCTAGGAAAGTGGTATAGCTAAATTTTACCTACAATTATTAGAACTAAATCCTGTAGCAATATTTCATGACTGAATGAATCCTCCCATTTTATATTGTACAAACTACCTAACCTTTTTTTTTCCTGTTTGTTTCCATTTCTTGTTAACCACTGCAATAGTTTTAAACTTAGTATAGCTACAAAGGAACTGCTTAAGTAGCTTTTATTATTTTATATGCTTGGGAAACATAATACTAAACGGTCAAATATGTAAACAGTACAGGAGAAAAGTACTCAGCTTTGAGAAAACTGAGTGTTACTAAATATCACCTATATTTAGTTCAACAAAATTCAACAAAACTGTATGCTAAGCAGTTTAATTTTCTATAGAATGAAATTTAAGACAGGTTTGCTTCTTACAAAATTAATGAAACCAACCAAAAACTGATTTGAAAAAGTTCAATTTACTATTCAACTGCTATTATTTCACCTATTCCAGCATTATCTATTAATTTTAATATTTTCACAATTCATTATTCCAGGCATACACTCTACTATGTAACTCAAACCAAACCCTGAGCTACCTGAAGTCTCCAGCATTTGCTACATAGTAATAACACTTTTAATACTATATCTAAAACCCAACAAGAAGAGACAACAAAACCATGCAATCTCTTCCCTTAACATTGGAAACTTGTTCTTCCTTACAATTTTATTTGAAATTTCCACCATTCTTTGATTAAAAGCACCTAAACTATTCAGTGATTATGTGTCCAGAAGTCAATTGATATTCCTTGGATACTATTATTGTTTATTTTAACTATGTGTAATATCAGAAATTGTCCATTCCTGCCCTCCCCCCAAAAGTCAGATATCTTCTTCCTATTTTGCTCTATAACAGAGTATGTCTCTCCGGGGTACTTTGGTCATCATAACTCTCAAGAGATAAAAATGTTAAGTAAAACAGATGGATCAGAATATAACCAGTAGTTAGGCAACATACACATAACCGATCACGTCAGCGAAGGGTTGTTTGTAGAAAGCTTCATCTGCCACCCTAGATGGCAAGTAGTCCACAGAAGAGGCAAGCAGACAGAAGACAAAGAGAAAAGAATAAGCAAAAGGAAACATAGCAAAGTAGAATTAAATTTCAAGTGATTAACATGCAGATTAATGACCCTAGAAATATTTGGAAATTGTAAGTGAAGGAAAAAAACATTTAAGAAACATGCGTTAAGAGATAAAACAACAGATAAGAAACAACTTAGCTCAATTAAAATAAATTAGTCCCTTGCAGACAATCAAACATCCACTGTAGGTCTTCAGGCATTGTTTTGCATGATAACATTTCAAACTAGGGGATATCTTGGTAAACTAGGTTATAAACAACAGCTAACAAAGGCAACTTAACTTGCAAAAGCTTTTTTAAAAAGTGCTTTGGTTTATGTTAAGAAAGGGGAAATCTGCTCTACAGAGCGAGCATTTCTAAACCTTTGAACCAGCAAGTGGCTATATAGTAAAGAAGACCTTTCATGTGTCATCTCTGCAATTCATTTTTAATCACAAGGTTCAGGAACGATGGTAGAAAAAAGCTAAGAAGGAACTGTGATTTCCTGACTGAAAAAAACAGTTACTGCTAAAGAAAAACAACCCTATTTATTGAATTGGCTGTAAAGCAAACTGTCAAAATACAGCAACATATTTCAACTGCTTCATTTAGAAATATCAAATATTGATTGCAATGAAAAATCCTAACTTGTTCAGTTTTTATACCAGACTACTGCAAGAGGAGACCTGATCAGGTTATGTCTGTATATATACATACACACAAACACACACATATTATATAACTGTAACAGTCTCTTTCTCTCTCTCAGGCACAGATTATACACCTATAATATACACAATCACACATACAGTCATTTAGTCTTTGGGAAAGAGTTGAGATTGTCTCTATTACTGAAAACAGTTGTTCAATGGTACTAGCAAAGTCATGGTAATTCTTATTTTACATATAACTCCATCTATACAAAAAAAAAGGGGGGGGGATTGGGAATGAGAAAATTGTTATCCTAAGAGTAATGGATTCCTAAAAGTTTGCCAGTTATAATTAGCAAAGAGCCACTATCATATCAGCAAAAAATAATAATAAAAAGGTTGTGCCAAAATCTAGTAACCGATTTTTAACTGTATCATTTACCTGTTATTTGCTTTTGTTTTCTGTAGCTGCTCATCTTGTCTTGCATACCACTCCTCCAATTCCTTTATTGCTTTTTCCTTCCATTCTGCTTCTTGCTTTCGAGAGTTTGCATCTGTAAAAAACATAGACAAAGACATGTGGTTTATACATAAATATCTAGCCTTTGGGATTAAATAAAGCTAAGGTTCTGAACTATTACCGACTAAAACTGTGGAGATCAAAAGACTTTTAGGGGATAAAAATCAGTGGAAGATAGGCAGTTTACCATTTAGATTTTGTGAATGACTATTAATGGCAGTAAGCACAAAGGCTGGAATCAATTTCAAGATTAATTAGCAGTACGAATATATTAATTTTTTTCTGAAATGTAGCGAAAAATGAAACTAGATCTACCACACCAACGAAGTTTGACCTGAAGTAACTCTACAAGAACAATGAAATAGTTCCAATGAAACATATGCCAGTTTCCTAAGACTTTTTAAAACAAATTTGGTTCTATTTTTGAACTATTAATGACTAGTTCTTTCAAAAATTAAATAAGATAATAAATGCTGTGTAAACTAATCAGCAGAAAAACATTTGTTGGGGGGAAAAAACACAAATAAATTATTTCTAGAATTTGAGATTATTTGGCAAGAATGGTTATTATATATTTTCTGTGCTTTAACAACAGATCTACCCTATCTTCTGGGCCTGAACAATACTGTCCTCTGTACCTAATACAGGAAGACATAGTCAAAATGGAGTCAACATGCATTCAAGGGACATGGCAAATGAAGCATGCCTTGCCTATGGTTTGCAATACAAGGACAACTGACAATATTGCCGCTCCAACAATCCTTACTTAGATGAAAATAAAGTTCCCATTAACAGTTATGTGATGCTGAAAATTAGATTCTTACCTAGCTCTTCTAGACGCTCTCGCTGTTCTTCTCTCCATTTGCGAATGCTCTCTGGTTCTGTCTGCAGACGATCAGCTTGAGAAATAGCAGCATAGCAGTCTGTAGGTCCATTGCTCTCCTGATCCAGACAAAGAGGCAGCTATTTTTATAATTGAATAAAAATGAAGTTCTAAGGCATGTTTAGCTTTGTTAGGAAAATGTAAGAAGAGGCAAATGGATCAACAAGGACAAGTTATTTGGAAAGATTTGGTAATATATAACCTCCATGGCAAATGAAGCATTAAATGGGAGATGAGAGCAGGGTTTCTGGGTTTCAGCCTTTTTTAAAAAAGTACCCTTTGGCTGCCTGCTTAAATTATGAAAAAACAAGAAAGCCTCAACTTTTGCTAGGAAAAATAGAAAAAGGGCAACACTAATAACAGTGTTTGCTAAAGAAAAGTATTCACATAGCGACAGGCCAGTGAAATCGTGTTGCTTCAAACCTCCCATTGGCATGCAAACATTTTTCCCCTGGAGAATGGAAGCTTCTCTGCAAAAGCAGGTGGATGCCTGAAGTCACGCGATATAATGGCTCCCCAGAAGCTTCCAGTCTCCAGGTGAAAAGTGTTTGAGCAGGCAAAGAAACAGGAAGGCTGGAGATGAGACAGCTTGCTAGAGCTTCAAAAGGTGAGTGAGTCTCTACAGGTCTGCCTGTGGAGACCCGATGTGGCAGTATGAGGGGAGGGAATAGGCAGGATAAATGCTGCAGTGCCTCTGTAGTTGTTCATAAGGATGAACGACTGCTGTGGTGTTGTGACATTCATACTCTGGAGACTATGTCGTAAGTACTTGGGGATGGGGAGTTACGTCACAACTCCTAACAGTTACTAAGTGAACCGCTATAACTCAGGGGCTATCTGTACATACCATCATATGTATGTACTTATCATAGGGTTCTTTCAATTACAGGTAGTCTTCAACTTACTTAACAATATAGGGACCAGAAAATTCATTGTTAAGGGGTGCAGTTGTTAAGTAGGACATGATGTGACTATGACTTGTGTACTTTTCTGCCAGTTTTCTTATTGATTTTGCTCGATAGAAACCAGATGAGAGGATTGCAAATGACAATCCTGTGATTGTGCTATATTGCAAACATAATAAATGTGAGCTGGTTGCCAACTGCCCAAATCATGATCATATGATCATGGGGCTGATATGGTCATTGTCACTTTTCAGTGCCATGTAACTTTGAACAGTTGCTAAATGAATGGTTGTAAATCAAGGACTACATGTATACAGATCTGTTTTCTAATCACATTTGCCATATGACAGGCACTTTATTAGTGTTTAATACTATCACAATTATTTGTACTTTTAATATACGTATTACCTTTTTATATTATACTTTAACTGCACAATTTTGATTGGTTCCAATTTCATTTAAAATCACAGAAATGCTTCTGATGTTTCCACCAAGACCAATATTTATCCTTCCTACAAACATTACGGTGAGCCAGTTTTACAACATTCGGACTTGTGAAAACAACAATTCTTGAATGCTAACAATAACAGAAAAAATAAATAGCTGATATAATAGCTTATTTTCTAATGCAGATTGTGTTTGTGATTAATTAAAAAAAACCTTCAGCTACTTTTGCATGCTCAGCAAAGTATTAGATGTACACACAGCTTTTCTGGTAGAATACTGTGAAGCCAGCTTACTAATGTATGATCAGTTCTGAGACAAACATACTGAAGAGTCCAAAAAGAAAAGTAAGTTCATAAATACACAAAAAACTCTTGCTGGTGCAGAATACACAATACAGAATGTGTGCATATTTACAAACTGACAAATAATAAAAAGATATCAATGTGACTTGTCAGGTTTTTAACATTTCCCCACCCTAATCTGCCCCCTTCCCCCCTTAGCATAGTCCTAGCATAATTCCTTGCATCCCAGGGAAACAGTAATGGAAGCTTTTAGGAATTTTTACATTCACATAGCTTCTCTTGTACCCATGCCAAGATTCAAAGCAAACAGGGAGTGAGTTGCTGAGATGCAGATGAAAGAAAATTGAGAGAATATCTTCTGTTTTTCTAAAAATACTCACAAGCCAATCTTTTAAATTTTAGAAATCAGTTGACGACTCCAGCATTATGTGGGTTTAATACTGAAATGCTGGAAAAGGAGACAAAACTCATTATCAAGAGTTCAGTAGAATTTCACTTACCTGGTAGATATCGCCATTCGTCACACCATCAATTGCATCTGAGGAAGAAGAAATGATCTATATTAACTTTCTTGACAACAGAATATTTCTTTAAAAGTAGTAGCATTTAAAAATATGTAAGAAAGTAAACTAAAGAATGAGGCTTTATTTATAGTTAAACTAGCTTCACCCTCTCAACTGGAAATTGAGAGACTATATAAACTAAGAGTAAAGACTACAGAAAGCTCATGTTTCAAAGCTCTTATCTTTCAATTGTTTACTTGGTAAAGCCATATTTTTTCTTATTTTATAATGCTTTATTGAGTTTTTTTCTAGCAGTAGTTTTTCAGTCGACCTCTTTCCTTTGTAATATATTTGTAAGATACCAGTTTCAAGCTAACTGTTAATATCACTATTATAATAGTTTCAAAATGAAATGCTATAGTACTCATTCCACAAGAAATAAACAATTCACTGAAAAATAATTTCAATGATTAAAAGTTCATTATAACCAGAGAGTAAAGCATAAATTCTATTAGATTAGAAAAATTAAGGGCTACATTTACTTTGGGAGAGATCATAAACACAGACACTGGTTAAAAATAAAATGCCAAGAATTACCATTTTCCAATGAGACTCAAGGAACTAATAAGACTGATTATATTTAAAGATAATGAAAAGATTATTTGAAGGACAGCCTCTTCCCAGTTGCATCTAGCCATCCCATCATCTGCATGAGAGACATGCTACAGATGCCACTGGCCTGAGTTTAGTCCCTGAGGTGAGATTGGCCTTCCAGAAGACATGAAAAGCAATTCTGTCAATGAGCTTGGGGATCCAACAATAGAAATGAAACTGCTAAATGGCTATATATAGTCAACTGAATGCACTCCTGTCACTTGGTTTTTTTATCTTAATCTTTTTAATTTCAATTGTTTTTAATGGTTATGCATTTTATTATATATGCCACCTGGGGTCACTACGCAAAATGGACTGTTATACAAATGTGGTCAATAATATAAAAAAGGTATAAATGTATATTTATACCTGCTTGAATCAATCCAGTAAAATCAATTCTGCTTCATTGAAGATTATGGAGCATTATCTATCATGCTGATCCAGTGTGCATTGCCTGATAGCTATTTTCAATATAGGGCTGAGAGGACCAAAATCACCCAGCTGGCTTCTGAGCCTAAGCGAGAAGCAAGACTCCTTGCTACTAGTTCAATACTTTAACCATGATACCTCAGTGGCTCTTATGTGAATGAAAGTGCTACTTAAAAATTCTCAAAACATTCTTTTCATTTAATACCTCAAATAGTTTAGGCAATGCAAATATACATTATACTATGAATTATATAATTAATAGAGTAGTTTGTAATACAATGTCTAGCATCATATATATTTCAATGGCACAGGCTTATAGCATAAATGATTTAGTATTAAAAATCTGAGTGACAACAATACTATGATTTTAAGCTATACTGATTGACACAGAAAAGAGATGCTGCTATCCCAGAAATATTCCATTTATTTCCAGGAAGGAGGGTTTTTAATATAAATTTGACTGGAAGACCTGTCTTCTAAGAATAAACAATGATCAGAGTTGCCAGAAGAACAAATTGTTGTTTCTGATGGTTATTTTTGTTTACGTACAGGAGGAAAACTGGTATTCTAAATGTTTTATCTTGAGAAGAGCTCTAAGATTCAACGGTTGTAAAAGATTCCCTTCCCCTGAGATCAACTTGCTGAAATAGGAAGTTCAGATCATAGTATAAATAGCTTCTTCTGGAACCTTTTCCAGATACTAAATTCGTCTGCCTGGGCCAGTTGTTTTGAAGTATCAGTTCCTAGATCCTGTTGGGTGATTATCTCACATTCAGTTTCTATCAAGAATCTCTAAGTTTCTAGAGAGAAAAATGAGGCAGATCCCAGTCTGCTTCATCCTGATTGAATCTGCTTTCTATGCTACGAGGGTAAAGCCAAAATGAAGAAGCCCAGACAACAAACCTAACACAGTCCATCAACAGTGCAACAAGCCATTGAGTCTAGTTTGTTTTTACTAGCTGGAACTGAAGAGATAACGATTTGTAATCCAATAGTTCAGAATGTGCAGCCATTTCAAATGTTCAGGCATAGACAAAATCATAGTGATTTACCCCTTGGTACTTCCACATTCACTGTATATTACTATATTTATTCCAAAGGAAAATGATTCTCAAATTAAAAGATACCCACATACCCAAAACAGTGTGATGGGGGCTGGGGTGGTGGTGGAGAAATGCCCACAATATTATATTATCATATTCTCTGTAAATCCAAGACATCTCTGTTATTTTAATGTTATACTGAGGAAATACGCTATTATTTCTCAGATAAATACAGCAATCAGATAATCTCATGGTGCCAAATGAGTTCAAATTTATCAAGCTCAAATGAAATAAAAGGGCAACAAGAATAACTATTTATTTGATACAAACTATGCGGAAAAGTTCAAATCAATTTGTAACTGCGTAAGTAATCAAGAATTGTGAACACTTAGCTCTAAATCCAAAGCCTCCTATTTCTATTAAGAAGTATTTCAGACCTTTCTAAGAAAATTCTAAATATAAATGGGCAAGATGTACAGTCTTATCTGCCAAAAGGGATTTACTTAGGTGGCCAGGTCTATCAATTTCAGCACAGCTAGACTGTTAGACCAAATAAAAATACTGAAATATAGAAGAGTTATAGCAATGATGCATTTTAATGTGTTCCCAAGAACTAAATGAGAAGGGAAATATATTAACTCCAATATGAAGACTTGCTAAATTCATGTAGGATAGGCCCTATGGAAACCATAGATCATTTTCTTTTATATTTTATTTTCTACGTCTTTATGTATTCTACAATTCTATTAATTAATTTTCCAAGACAAGAAGAAAATTAGAAAATTATAATCTCTACTGTCAGATTATAGCAACTTAATTTCTCATTGTTTTTAAAATTGTACTACCTTATTTCTAAAATTCATAAGAATCCAGTTTAGAATTTATGTTTTATTAGATTTTGTTTTATTCATTTTAATTGTTTTTTAAATTTTATCCATAATCATAAACTAATATTGTGAGATTTGAGTCACATAAATCGAAAGGCTAAATATTTAAAGAGATGAAGGGAAAAAAATCCAGTATACTAGAATTTTGCTTGAAACAGGAAGTTTGCACTTGCATATTCCATCCTTTGCCAGAAGATTAGATATCTGTGGTCACACACTTCTTCCTGTTATCCCTGAACAGAAAATAGTGGATACCAGGAACAGAGCACATCAGGCTCTGAAACCAATTCAAAACCATGTTCTCAGATCCCAGATTTTTCTAACATGTAAGAGAAAGAGTTTGTGTGTGTATTTGCTTTATTATGAAAAGATATAAACAGACATTGTTTCATGCCTTCAGATTCCCCTTGCCTGCTATTTCCATGTATAATCTCTAAATCTACACCAAAGTAGACTCAGGGATATGAGTGTACTGAAGCAAACAAAATTGTGCTAATGAATATCATATTATCGAGCGCACATTTGTAACCTTCACTGTGGTTATTTTCTGTTTCTCTGTTTATTCATAATTTATAGTGACTACCATGCTCATAGATTGTGTCTTATAATACTAAGCAGCTTTATGTACTGTATGCATTAAAAATAGCTCCGATAGTAAACAAAACTTAACATTTGCATTCTATTAAACATTCTATTCCATTAAACATTCCCAGAAGCAAAGAATGAATGTAATAGTAAAAGGGGAACATTATCTGCAATTAAAAGAAATCAGCACAAAACTGATAAAGAGTCATAATTTATCTACATGGTGAAGTAGAGACCTGTACCTATCTCCAAACATCACACCTAAAAATAGCATTTATTCCAAACACACATTCTTGCCTCTTGAGGGAAGTGGGAAAATAAAGGATAAGTATTTCTTAAAGAGAACCACATCCCAGGGGGAAACCAAACTAGTTCCAAGTGGTGAAATAAACTATTAGGTATGGAAATCTAATCAATGCTGCTAAATATAGCCACTATCTTTAAAAACAGAATGCCACTCTAGCAAATACCGTTTTCCCAAAAATACAACTTACCCTGAAAGTAAATACAACCTACCCTAGCTTGATTTTTACATGTGCGCCCAAAATAAGCCCTACCCCCAAAATAATCCCTAATTAAGATTCCACCCATTCCATTCAAGCAATAGAAGCCATATACAATAAACAGACAGCAAAGGTAATGATGGAGGGAGAACTTACAGACTTTATTAATATAAGAAAAGGCACAAGACAAGGATGTCCCCTATCTCCTTTGCTATTTGTGTTGACTTTGGAAGTGTTGAATAGAAATATTAGGGATGATAAAAGCATAAAAGGAATGAAAATTAAAAAGGAAGAATTCAAACTACAAGCTTTTGCTGATGACTTAGCTTTTATTCTGGAAGATCTGCTAGAAACAGCTCCAAAGTTATTGGAAAAGATAGAGACATATGGTGAGGTGGCTGGTTTGAAAATAAATAAAGATAAAACAAAGATTTTGACAAAGAACATGCTACTGAGACAAAGAGAAGAACTGGCAGACCTGTTGAAAATCCAAGTTACGAATAAGGTTAAGTATCTGGAGATATATTTGACAGCAAGATGTGGCACATTAAAAGAGAATAATTATATTAAATTTAAACAACAGATAGCTACAGACTTGAAGAAATGGGAAAACTTGCAATTGTCATTAATAGGGAGAATTTCAACAATTAAGATGAATATTTTACCCAGAATTCTATTTCTGTTTCAAACAATACCAATTAGGCTTGGAAAAGACTATTTTGAAGATTTAAATAAAATTATGTTGAAGTTTATATGGCAAGGTAAGAAAACGAGAATAAAGCTAAAGCTTTTGCAAGATGCTAGAATAAGAGGAGGTTTTGGTCTGCCTAATTGGGAATTGTATTATCAAGCTGCAAGTTTGATGTGGGTCAAGGAATGGATAACATTAAGGAAGACTAGATTGTTGACACCAGAAGGTCATGATTTGCTGTTGGGTTGGCATGCTTTTTTATGGTATAAGGGAACTAAAACACAGGGTTACTTTAGAAGACATTATATACGGGAGTCTTTGTGGTTAAACTGGGAGAAGATAAAAAGACAATGTTATTTGAAAATTCCAGTTTGGTTATCGACTATTGAAGCATTTTTCTATCCTATAATTTATAAGAAGGAACAAACAGTTAGATATGGGGAACTATTGGATGAAAAGGGTGAACTTAAATCGATTCAAAATTTAGAGGAACAAGGTATAAAGATAAATTGGTTTTCATATGCGCAAATACATTCAAGGTATGATGAAGATTCTAAAACGGAGGGATTCTATGATAAACAGACTGATCTAGATAAGATCTTGATGGGTACTGATGAGAAGGTGATTAAAAAATTATATGGTTATTTACTGGGAATTAAATTAGAGGAAGAACAAGTGAAAGAAACTATGATTGTTTGGGGGAAGAATTTTGGATATGGGATTGATTTAGAGAAATGGCAAAAATTGTGGTCTCAAAATTATAAAATGACAATGTCAACAGCATATAAAGAAAATTTGTATAAGATGCTTTACAGGTGCACTTTCCCCCGACAAGAATAGCAAGAATGTTTAAGAACAAATCTGAAAAATGCTGGAAATGTCATCAGATACCTGGCTCATATTACCATATGTGGTGGACCTGTGAGGACGCTAAAAAATATTGGACTAAAATTCGCATGTGGTTGGAAAAAATGACAAAGAAACGTATAGATTTGAAACCGGAGTTCTTTTTATTGGGAATCTTACCAGATACATACAGTAAAGACTTGAAATATCTGATTGTAAATGTATTAACAGCGGCTAGGATTGTATTTACTAAAAATTGGAACAGTGAGAAAATACCATCAGAGGAAGAAATTATTAAGAAAATATTGGAATGTGCTGAGATGAGTAGATTGACATTTGAAATTAGAGAGCAAGAGGATAAACAATTTTATGAAATTTGGGATCTTTTTTATCAACAGCTAGATGACAAAATACGATAATAGAATATTTAGAATGTTAGACAGCAAGGAATATCTTTATTTTTTCTTTCACCTTTGTTATTTGACATTATATTTATAAAGTGTTTTTAGGATAGATTTGGTATAATTATATGATTTGTTATAGAATAAACTATTTAAAGTATTGTTATCTCAAAAAGCATGAATGATTAAAAGTATAGTCAAATGATTTTTTAATAGCGATATTAGGATATATAAGTTTGGATTGACAATATGAGTTGTTATGTAACATAACTGTAAATGAATGCACAAAACTGATGAACCAACCGACACACTGTTTGTACATAAGAGAGTTGAAGTTTTAATGTTTTGTTTGTCTTGTTTGTTTGTAGAAAATCAATAAATTTCTTTAAATAAAAAAAAAAGATTCCACCCACTCCAGAGTGCACGGGTAAAAATTAAGCTAGGGTGGGGATAGGGGAGTGGAGCTACCTACCTTTGGACAGTTGTAGCCAGGCCCCGCACACCCCGACACCTGCTTTGCCGGCCATTTCTTCTGCAACTGGCAAGGCTGGCAAGGCCTGAAGGCCTCTGTAGCTGATAACAATTGATCCGGAGCTCTGTTATTGGCTGCAGAGACCTTCAGGAAAGCCTTGCCTAACGCAGAAGAAATTCCTGAAGGCCTCTGAAAGCGAAAAAGAGGCCAGGAGCAAAGTGCACAAGTGAGGTTAGTCAGTGGATGACATCCCACGAAAATAAGACCTGGTGCCTTTTTTTGGTGGCAAAAAAAATATAAGACAGGGTCTTATTTTTGGGAAAACACAGGTTATAATAACAAGTTATAAGTTTTGGCTGTTGGGACACTCAAGTTTTCAAAAGTATGAATTGGGTTGCATTGCTCTTCTGTTCTTTACAAACCAGTGGAATGTTGGAAAAAAATTGTATGCAGGGATTTGAGTCTGACTATAAGTAGGACAGCATGCCATAAAATGGAATAAATCAATGTTTGTAAGAAGGAAGAATTTAATAAAAGAAAAATGGAGTTTGAAAATAAGGAGCCAAGTTAAAAATTCCAGAAAAAGCACACTAATGCATGCCTATAGGAGGGCCATTTAGAAAGTGGCTTAAAATGTTTCTAACTAGATTCTGAGCTCTCCTTCTCCCTGATTACATGACTCATGGTTAATGGTTAGAAAAATGTCAGAAGCCATCATCTACATGGTTTCTAATTTTTAAATTCTATTAATTTTTAATCCATTATTTTATTTGCTTTAAATATTTAACCAAGGAAACATCTAGGATGCTACAATACAGGAATACCCTGTATTGCAAGGGTCTTCAAACTTGGCAAGTTTAAGACCTGTGGACTTCAACTCCCAGGATTCCTGAGCTAGCATGACTGGAGGAGGAATTCTGGAAGTTGAAGTCCACGAGTCTTAAAGCTGTCAAGTTTGAAGACCCCTGCCCTATAGCATTCCAAACAAAGAACGTGGAAAAATATTATAGATGTTAAGAATGACTTTGTGTATGTAAACAAACAAACAAAAACCTCTGTATTTTTAAACCTATTTAAACCTATTTCTAAAGCTTTTGGCCAAGCATTCTAGAACAATTACTATTTATTAACAAATATGTAATGGATTCTGTCACATATAACAAATGCAAAGAAAAACTCAAGTTGATTTACATTATTATTAGAAACAAATGAGCAGCAAGGCCATTTGACCAAGAGTTTATATCAAATAAACACTGAATTTATGAAGTATAGGTAGACCATACTTTTCTACTAATCCAAATTAAGATCAAGCCATTTATAATTTATTCAAATACTCAATTGTGTTCAAGCTTGCATTTTTTTTCTATTTTCTGCATAAGTCCGCTTGTTCCTCTTTATTTTTCTTGTGAATTTAAACTGCTGTTGGGCAAAACAGATATGAGAGCAGTTGAGGAAATAAAACCCATCCTTAAAGAGTTTTAAGACAAAATGAACTAAATGATTCTGCTTTTTCTCCCATTCCCTACAGCAAGGATAGCATGATGGTTCAGCCATTAAGTTGCTAGCTTGCTAGATGGAAAGCTGCAGCCCAGGTTCAAGACCTTAACTCCACACAATGGAATGAGCTCCCATTTTCGCTCCAGTTCCTGCCAATCTAACAGTCAAAGTATGCAAATGTGAGTAGATAAATAGGTACCACTTCCGTGGGAAAATAACAGTGCTCCGTGACATCAAGGTGGCCACATAACTGTGGAAATGTCTTCCTATAGTGCTGGCTCAAAAGCCTTGACATGGAGACAAGCACTGTCCCCTGTACGAAGCAACTAGAGGAATAAAATCTGCAGTGACTCCTTTACCTTTTTTACTGTACCTACACAGCAAGATCAAAGCCCTTCTGATGGCAAGTTCAAATTTGGGATTAACTAACACTTTTTGTTCTAATTCTTCTTATAGCAACCATCGGGACAACTTAACATACTGCAATCAGAAGTCTCTTTTAGCTAGATATTCTACCTTCCTCTGGCAAATGTGAGAAAAACCATCTTTTAGAGCAAAGGTGTCAACTCAAGGCCTGGGGGCTGGATTTGGCCTGCATGGTGCTTAGATCTGGCCCACGGGGCTACCCTTGAAACAGTGAAGAACTGGCCCGTGGTGTCTCCACCAACAAAAATGGAGCTCAGAAGGCCTCCCAAGCTCCGTTTTTGCTCGCAGAGTTGCAGGAGGCCATCACAGCCGAAAACGGGAGTCTGTTTTTGCTGGCAGAGCACTCGGGCTACCACAGCCCAACACAAATCTTGAGCCAGCCATGCCCACCCCATCCCAAGGTCAAACACAACCATGATGCGACCCTCAATGAAATTTCAGTTTGACACCTCTGTTTTAAAGAGAATTAACATTACAGATAGTCCTCAATGTACAGCTGGTCACTTACTAATCATTTGAAGTTTCACTGCCCCACCCCCAGCTACTTATGATTTCAGTTTGAAGTTCTGACAGCCAACCTCCCCATGGTTACATCATCACATTTTGGGCACTTGACAATTGGTTTATCCTTATGGCGGACTGTAGCATCCCAGGGTCATGTGACTGCAATTTTTGAGTTTTTCTGGTTTCCAATATTTCTGGTTGAAAAAGCATATTGGGTAAAATGGATTCATTTAATGACCAGCACAAAAAAATGTTATAAAATCAGGTATGGTCACATGCTTAGCTACCATAATTCATGGCTCAATTATGGCCATAAGGCGAGGAGCATCTGTAGTGATTTTACACTGAGGAATTTCATCAAGACTGCACATATTAAGTCTAAATGACTTCATAGGAACAGTTTTAGTTTTATGATGCAGATTTTGAAATAGAAAGGAACTAGGTGGTTAAAGCGCCAGACTAGAAATCTAGAGACAATGAGTTCTGGTCCTGCCTTAGGCACAATGTCAACTTGGTTAGGTTGGGCCAGTCACTTCCTCTTAGCCATAGGAAGGAAGCAATGGCAAACTTCTGAAAAACCATGCCCAGGAAACTACAGGGACATGTCCAGGCAGTCTCCAAGAATCAGATACAATTGAACAGAAAAGGGGTGGAGATTAAAACTAGATGTTTTATTTGGCCATTTCATCATTTTCCTAACATTGAATATACTTTAGTTCCAAAGACACTTAACACTTCTCTACATTGGCAGAAGATAATGTTGTACAATCATCAAATGACTCTCTACAATCTAGGAATGAAATACAATAGGGGATCAAACCATAGCCAAAAATGCAGCCTTGTGCTCTCAAGCTAGAATCACAAAGATCCTGAACAGATCCGTTTCCATAATTCATTTTGTGCTAATCAAATATAAAATAGGGTGAATGAGAGTCATGTTTAAGAGGAGGGAAAAAAGGAAACAAATTTTCTTTGAATCAGAATCAGAAGTGCTTAGCTGAAATGTATCCAAATATTGATACTGTTCTTGATTAGGGACAAAACATAAATTTATAAAAGATTAAAAACTTTTGCTGAAAATGAAACAATATTTTCTGAATAAAACAAATTAAACATGGGAAGAAGGGAATGATAATATAAATCTAGAGAGAAAAATGGTAAAAGCTTGTAACTTCTATAAAGATCAGAAGTCACTAACTTTTTCTTTTTTCCCCTTTATTTCTTTGCTTTTTGTCCAAAACCTATAGTCTATAATAAATCCAATATAAAACATCCAAGTTAATGGTTTTGTGATGGTTTCCCTTTAATGTTTGACAGAAATTTCAGATTTATTATGTTGTTTAAAGAACCACCAAAGGAAGGAAATGGTGAGAGAAGGTGCTATACTTGTTTCTTACTAAGTATGTAGCGTGAAAAGACACGTAAGCAGCTTAGAATATAAACTGAGAAGACCTACTTCCATGTTATTTTCCTAAATGAACTTTATGTTCAACTAAACAATTATATTCTGACCAGTTCAGACTCTATGCAACTATTTTTAAAAAAATAATCAATAAAATACAGAAATTATTCAACAGCTATATAGCTATATAGTTTTAAAAGGAACCATATAACATATGAGGATTAGGCACAGCACTGCTAATCTTAATTGCTTTATGCTTTTTTAAAGGGCCAGCTCTCTGTTGTTTTATGGAAAAATAGAACTATACTGTAGCAAGCATATTGATTTCAGGAGAGCAAATTCCACAAGGAAAGAAGCAGCTATACAGATGGGCCTGTTTCAGGTCCATTTGCTGAAGTGTTGAGGAGGAATCCACAGCAAATCTTCATGGACCACTCAAACAAGATGAGATGTTGGAGGCAGGCCAGCCTATAATTAGTTAGGTCTTAAGGAGGAATTATAAGCAACAGCCAGCCTCGTGAACGTGACCTGGAAACAAATACAAATATTGGCACTGATAGGAACCAGTTATTGGGAGGACGAGCACCCCAATATCCCAAAGTGAATTATGAGGCAAGGAAGAAGAAGTGTGGAAAAATATGAAGCGCAGGCGTAGATGGCCAGACTAGAAAAATGACTAAAAGATGAAAAAGGGAAGTTTGAGTTCAGTTCTGAGGCCAGTTTTCTTTACCATGGCTCGTTTTATTTGCCATTCGATGCCAAATTCTCTCTGCCACGTATTAGGCGGGGCAACCTGCCTCAGGTATCAAACTTTCCAATACAGGTTCTGGTGAGGAAAGAGAAGGCGCCTAGAGTCACAAGGAGCCTATAGGCCTAAGGCTGCAGTGGCTTCAAAAGTTACATGAACTGGCTGTTATGAGAGGTGGTTTTATTTTTTATTTGGGGGGGGCGGGGGGGGTTGTGCCTGAAATACGCGCGGTGTATTTTTTTCCACACTATTTTTTGAGGGGGCTACTAGTATTAACAAAGATCTTCATACAATCGCTGTGGCATAGATTTCCTTCGGGTCGGCCTGAAGGAACGCGGCCAGAGCGAGGGGGAAAAAAGCAGCTCTAACCATTAGGCAGTTTTACACACACACACCCGAGCTCTCGAACAGGGGTCTCCAACCTTGACCCCCTTTAAGCCTGGAGGACTTCAACTCCCAGAATTCCCCAGAGAGCAAAGCTGGGAATTGAATTCTGGGAGTTGAAGTCCTCCAGGCTTAAAGGGGCCATGGCTGGAGACCCCTGCTACAGAACGTCTAGAGAGGGTCGCGGGAGCTCGACTGCGAAGCTTCCATTTCTCTCCTCCCTTTCTCTCCCCCCCTCCAAGGCCGACCCGTTCACGCGCGCGCCGGCTGTCACGTGACCGGCTCCCTCTTTCTCTTCCCCCCCCCTCAGCACGTGTCACTTTCACCCAACCCCCCCACCCCTTCCCCGCGCGCGCCCTGTCCTCGGCGGGCCTTCTAACCTGCGGTCAGCGCGTCTTGGCCTTGCATCCCGATGGGCACCTCGCCGTTTTCCAGGATACTGTAGCCCTCGTCGTTCTCGATGCCCGCGATTTCATTCTCCTGCTGGGCCAGGAAGGCGGCGGCTGGGTCTTCTTCGCCAACCCCCAGCGCCCCGTTTCCCACCACTGGCTGAGAGGCGCCGAAGAGATCGAACTCGGCCATTGAGCGAAAAGAATCGGGGAGGAGTCAACCGAAGCGACGGTCCTCAAGAGACGAGCGGCCAAAAAAAAAAAAAAAACCCAACCCCAAAAAACTACAAACCCGCCCGAGGCAACCGTTTAACGGACAGCGAGTACTATTTCCGGCTTCCTCCAGCTAATCAGTCCAGCAGTCAGCAGCCTTTTTCTCCTTTCCTGCCTCCACCCCACCTTCCCGGGAAAGCTCCTAGAGTGATGGCCCAAATCCACCAACCATCGAGGGGAGAGAAAGGCAGAAGCCAATGAGTGTGCTCAGAAGGCGGGATTCTGCACACGTGATCTCTTTACTCTTTCGTCCGTGCGCTCTGGGAGGGGGAGGGGGAGGAAGGACCTGCTCGGGTTCGGGACGCTTTTTTTTCCCCTGCTCTCCATCCCCCATACTTCCTCTTAATGCGGACTTCCCGGCTGGCATATTAAGCGGAGGTATTGAGGCAAAAACCGGGTTTATAATGTGAATGGTCGGCGGTACAACGAAAGGAGGAGCGCCAGAGTTTGCTCGAAAAGGAAACGCTCCCTTCTCTGAAAGTGGGTCCTAATAACTTACTGGCACTAAAATTACTAAGCACTTGTGGCTTTGCTGTCACTTTGCCAGATGTTACAGAAAGAACGAGTACTACTACAAGGAGAAGGTCTCTTATCCTCTCTGGCCTGTCGGTCAGTTTACTGCAGACAAGTACAACCGGTCGCTAGGAGCTCTCATCAGAGGCAGTGAAGAAAATTTGAGACAAACAATCTGACTAGAAGCTGTGAAGTCTGAAAGGAATAATCTATGGGTTATAGGAATCTAAATTTATATCAAGTGTGACTACAATTAAAATTACAAAAATGTGATGTCTTAAAATTTATGTAAAGTCAGATAATATATAAAATTACAACTGAAATATCAAAAATCACATACAATACCTCTGTAGCAGTAACTTGGCCCATTAAGGGTCTGGAGGATCCCTACTACATGCTTCTGTGTAACTTAGTCACACAGTTCTATAATAAATGGCAGTTCTTCTGACCAGTTTATCGCTTAAATGTCTATGGAGATTCTCAGTCATCCAGGTCATGGTTGTCACAAAGGTGCTTTTTCAAGAGGCAGCTGGACTTTCTGGTTTTTCTTTGAAGATGTTGGCCAATTTGGTTTTCATGAGAAGCAGATACTTTAACTTTTTTCCCAAAAAAAGGTAGGCACTTCAAATACTACAAAAGCTGTGGAGGTGTTCCTTGTAAAGTTTATTCTAATGAAAAGGTCCATATAGAGGTAATTGCTTTCTAGTTCTCCAAAATACAGTTCAAAACTTGATAATGTCAGAATATTAGACAGTTACCTTTGTATTCAGATATTGAACACACTTGTTTTGCTTTTGAAAGCCCTTTATTTGTTCTGAAACCATTTGTAACTGCAGGAATCACTTGTATAGTTTTTAAAGTTATAAAGTTTTTAAACTTACTGACTTCATAGAGCAGGAAGATCTTCCCTTTTAGTGCAAATAAATATTTTAAATAGGGGGCGTGCATAAGCGCACCAATGTGCCTGCTGTCCCTGTCCTATTGTTTCTTTTTTTTCTTATTCGTATCCATTTCATGTTTTAATAACCATGTTTATACTTATACCTGTTATCTAATAATCGCTTGACAAAATAAAATAAATAAATTTAAAAAATTATGTATAGCAAAACATACCTGCTTTTTCAGTTGGATATCAAAGCAGGTGATAGTTTGTGATTGGCCTTTTCTGAGCTTGGAAGCTAAATGACTTTGGATACATTTAGTTTTTGAATGGGAAACTATGAAGGAATTCCAGGGCTAGGCTGGAAAGTCAAAAACATCCTAGAAGAAGACAATAGCAAATGCATCTATATTGTTCCCACTCAAAATATAAACATGCCCAAGGGGTCACCAGGAGTTAGTACTGTAAGGAGAGGTTGTTTCAGACTACATATGGGAGATAACAGTTCTGTTCTGTAATATTTTCATACCTTCCTTTTAAATATTATGAATCCAAGAGGAAACAGGAAAGTATGGGCTGGCCGTGTCTACATGCATGCATTTGGAGATGGCAAGAGTAGTATCCACTGTGGGTGAAGCAGAACATTTATTTTGGATCTGAAATAAACATATGTTTCAGATTTTCTTTACAGCCGTTCCAGATTGGCTGTGAATTGGCAGAAACAAAATGTGGAACTAGGGAATAATTTAATGGGCAAGCTGGGGTAGGCTGATATATATTGCCATCACTCTAGCCTCCCACTCCCAGTAGATGCCTACACTGAATATCACACTGGCTAGTCTTTCCTAGCATCTTCTTTCATTATAGTATATCCCCTATCTGTTATAAAACAGTAACATTCTATATTATTGCATACCAGGTATTAAAAGCATAGAATCAGTAAAAAAATGGCAATCCTTTTTGTAGTGTAATCTTAGAAAATTAATAGCCTTTGGGAGTACAGCTCAGAATAACTTAAGAAATTCTTGTAACAAATTTTCATTTCCTCTTTCTTCAAAGAAATATAGCTTCAGTTCTCCACATTATTATCTAGAAATCATTGAGCAATCATTAGTCAAATGACAGAGGTTTGCTATTTTTTAAAGATCACAGAGGTCAATAGCTAGCTTTCTTGGACAGTCACAAAGCTAGAACTGTTCAACATACCAAGCCATAAACTAGTTAACCAACTTAGCTTTATGGTCCAGTATGAATTACAACCCTCCCCAAATGAGGTGAGTAACCATGATTCAATTAATAGTGTTATTTAAACATCACCATTGTGAAAAAGGACTTAGTATGATTATCTATCTATCTACCTATGTGTGTACACACAGCACTCACCCTGGCCTAGGTTAAAATGCAGTTCTCTCTACTTTGAACTTTCACACTAAGCTGCATTTTTTAAAAAAGTGATTTTGGAAGGAAGGAAGGATCATTTGTCTTACATAATTTTACACAAGGAATTTGGTGAAAGATAATTTATACTCTTTACATATATCTATAGATTTACAGATTTCTTTGTCTACTTTGCTACTACCTGAGGACAATGTAAATGCTACTATCAACAATTATTTTATTGCAACAGTAGCAACAGCTTTAATTGAAAGTGCCTCTTGGAAAAAATGGCTCTATTCTCCAAATCCTCTTTGTAAGACAATTGCTATGAATCAATTGTTGTCCTGAGAGCCGGTCGGATCATCCAGAGAGTGGGAGGTGCTTCAGTCTGCATAGTTGAAGGCTGAGCTTAATTACTGAGGAATGCTCCGCCCTCCATCACGTGGCTCCTTGCATTCCCAGTTTATGCTCAGCCTTTGTGAGAGTAGGCTGTGTATTTCCACTCCTTGGCCAATTCAAGCTAATTGCTGCAAAGTCCTTTACTTTTTCAGGTTTGCCCTTTATTCTTGGCTCATCCTTAGCCTCTGCGCACTTCAGGTAGCTGTAGCAGGGGAGCGTGTTTTTCGCCCCCAGGGGGGATAACGAGTGGGCGGCTTTCGCGCTCTGGCGCCAATCCTCCCCCCCCCCAATTCAGCTCCTTTCCCTGCCGCTTCTCCATGCCACAATCTCAGTGGCTCCATTCGATCGCGCTGATAAGCGCAGCTAGTGTTCCCCACCACCACGAACGCTGATCGCCCCAAGAAAGGGCGAATAGTTTACCTGGCTGCCTTTCCGGCCTCTAGACATGCCGGAGAGGCTTTTTAATTGCTCTGAGCGGCCCGTGGATAAGAGATCGTGGCTGGCCGCCATTTTGGGTGCCGCCGTGTGTCGGGTGCTATATTTAAAGGCCTCATTGGGCTGCGAAGGGACTAGCTCTAGTCATAGGCCTTCCAGCCTGTGAGAGCTACTAGATTTTTCATCACAATTGGCATACACTAGTTGGCTTCCGCAGCACGCTCAGGGCAGAAGCTTGCAGCCTATCCCTCCCGGTTGTTGCCTGGGAGCTCCAGCTGCCAGAGGCCTCATTCCAGCCTCAGGCGTTTATTTGGCAGATTGGTGATAACTTACAGCAACCTCTGGGGCCACTCCTTCCTAGGAGCATCGAGCCAGACCCCAAATTGAATATTATCAAATAAAAATAATAAAAATAATAATAATAATATTAAGAAATATTATAGATAGATAGATAGATAGATAGATAGATAGATAGATAGATAGATAGATAGATAGATAGATAGATATACAGGCATATATAGATATATAAACTTTCTCGCTAAAGGACTGTTACACAGTTTCAATACTAATTGTTTTATATATATTAATAATTATAACAATATTAATTTTATAGGCTGTATACATCTAAATTCCAAAAGGGGGCACGGGCCAGCTGAAAGGACACCCAGCCTTTATTGTAGGTCGAACCCTTGGCGAGCCATGTTGTAACTATGTATCATTGCAACTATGTATCATTCATGTGTTTGCAACTATGTATCATTCATGTGTAATCATTAACTTCTGTCTCTTCAGTGACCTTTGCAAGGCACGTACAAGGGACAAGGAGCTAGACGGTTGTTAATAAGCTTATCCACATTGTAAATGATCTGTCTGGTATGCAGCTTTGTAAACATGCACATCCTGATGGAATTATCCTATTTGACTCCCTATCATGAGCCGCCCATCTGATGCGGGATAGCAGATACCGCAGAGCCAACCGCCTTAAATTGGTATTTCAGTCCTTTCTTCTATAATGGCAGATGACATTTCCACAAAAGGCCCTTCTTTGAAGGCCAGATCTAAATCCTACCACCTGCGCAAACAGGCTAAGGAAGCCTCTAAGGATACTTCCAAGGCTTCTCAGAGAGATGCCCTAAGACATCATAGGGCACTGGAGAAAGAATTTGACAGGCGATCTAGAGAGGCACAACCCATGCTTCCAGCCCTACCATCCTCTGTTCTTTCTACCTCCAGACACCCCCCCTCCTCCAGATTGCTCTTCCCTCTCCAGGCACAGCTCATCCCAGGGACACCAGGTCCCCGGACCAGCCACCAGACGGCCGCCCGAAGCTACATTCACGCCCATGGTCGCTGGTCTGCGCCAGGAGGAGGCCGCCACAGTTGAGATCCCTGCGTACATGCAGGCATGGATGGAACGGGCTATCCGCCAGGGGATAGCAGACGGCCTTCAATAGATGTCCAGACTCGCCATCAGCCAGGTCCTTGTCCAGATTGGACCCTACTCATGGTCAGATACCTTTGCAGGGGGCCAGTCCTCTCCCAGAAGGGGAACTGGAGGAGGCCATAGAGGACCTGGATCGGTTTGGGGAGGAGGAGGAATTTGAATGGGGTTCTACACACCAAGGGGAAGCCCTATTGGAGATAGACCTGATGGAAGGAGACATGTCCGAGGACAAGGGTCTCACTCCCGATCAACCCACCATTGTGGGTCTGTTCAAGCCACACATGTTTAAATCGCTCGGATTTTAGGCCAAGAACATTTCTGGCCTGTCTGTTCAGTCCTCCTCGGTTCTCCTCTCCTTGGCGGAGGGACAAGAGGACGCCATTTTCAGGCAGCCCGTGGTGGAGGCGAAGGTTATTCCGGCCCCACCCATATTTCACGACCTAGTTTCAAACCATTTGGACTCTACAAGGGACCCTCCGGTCCCATCCAACCAGGACAAGAGGTTCTTTAACCTCGAGTCAAGCTTCTGCAACCTGCTTAACACTCCCGAGGCAGATGAGCCCATACTGGGCTTAGCGCCCTCGTCCTCCCCCAGTGATCCCCTGGAGGCTCTGAAACCCGAGGACAAGAGTCCGAACTGGCCTTACGTAGGGCCCATCAAGCAGACACCTGGGCCATTAGATCGGCCACGGCCGCTTCATTCTTCACCAGGTCTTTAATTCGGTGGCTCCGCCAACTGAAACAACATGTTCCCCCCTCTAATGCAAGGGCACATCAGGACATTGCAAAATTGACGGCTGCGGCAGAATTCTCGGCCGACGCCACCTACCACGCGGTTAATTTCTCCGCCCGTGCAATAACCTCTCACGTTACAGTTCGCTGCCTGCTCTGGCTCAAACACTGGCAGGCGGACATGAAAAACAAGGTTAAATTGGCCACCGCCCCCATTAAGGGGGACAAACCATTTGGTACCGCCCTGAAGCCATTGCTATCCGAAACCCGAAGCAAGAAAAAATTCCTTCCTCCCCTCTTTCGGAGGTCAGAGTCAAGAGCACCTCAGCCTTTCGGAGAGATTCCCCCGTCCTTTCTACCAGTATCACTTCCCGCCCAGGCGTCCAAGACCCCCCTCCTACCAACCATTCCAGCCCCAGGATCAAGCCGATTGGGCGACAGGAACAGGAGGGGCGGCAGCTACAGGTGCCCCTTCAGGGGTTCAGGAGGGAAGCCTTTCCGACGCAGCCCTTTGGCAGGTGGCCTAGAGGTGGAGCACTTGCCTCACAGTCAGGAGGTCGTGAGTTTGATCCCAGACAAAGGCAAATATTTGGAATAAACTCTCCTTCTCAAGCAGGGGGTTGTACTTAGATGACCCAGATAGATCCCATCCCTCCCTCCCCATCGGCGGATGCCTCAAGCATTTCGCCGACTGATGGGATTCCTCTACCTCCAATGCCTGGGTCCAAGACACCATCAGACTGGGCCTCGCGCTTGAATTCCAGCGCACCCCCCCTGCCTTTTTTATGGCATCCCCCTCTCCAAGGATCCCAATGGATTCAGCTAACCACCATCTCCTCACCATACAGGCCATACAACCTGTACCACCATCCAAGTGGAGGCAGGAGTTTTTCTCCCACCTCTTCGTGGTCCCCAAATCCTCAGGAGCATGGAGGGCTATTCTAGACCTGAAACGCCTTAACTGTTACCTGATCTACCACAGGTTTACGATGCACACCCTACAATCCATTCTACTGGCCATCAGGCAGGGAGACTGGCTATCCTCTATAGAACTTTCAGAGGCGTATCTTCACATCCCAATCCGGCCGTCTCATTCCAAATTCCTCAGGTTCTGCTACAACCATCGCCATTTCCAATATGTGGCCCTTCCCTTTGGATTGGCCTCTGCCCCGAGAACCTTCACTAAGGTCCTCGCAGCCCTAGCGGCCCACCTCAGGGACCTCCCGGTTCGTCTCCACTGTTACCTGGATGACATCCTCATCCTGTCTCACTCCAGAACCCAAGCAGAAAGGGATATCAGAGCTACTCTCTCTGCCCTCCAAGACCATAGGTTCATAGTAAACTGACAGTAGAGCCATCTGTTACCATCGACACGGATCACCCACTTGGGGTCCGTCATTGACTCGGTTCAGGGAAAGGTTTTCCTTTCCTCTGAGAGATTCCATAGCATCCAGGAAACTGTCAAACATATCAGACGATCAAGGAAGGTAACACCTTTAGAATCGTCTAAATTACTCGGTAAAATGGTCTCATGTATCTCCATTGTTCCCTGGGCCCGTTTACACACTATATTCTTTTTTTTTTTTTTTGAAAAAGTTTTTATTAAATTTTCTACAAACAAACAAGACAAACAAAACATAAAAACATCAACTCTTATATGTACATCCAGTGTGTCAGATGGTTCATCATTTTTGTGCATTCATTCTGTAGTCTCAATTACAATTATGTTACATAACAACTCATATTGTCAATCCAAACTTATATATCCTAATATCACTAAAGAAAGAAGTTTTTGACTATATTTTTAATCATTCATGCTTTATGAGCTAACAATACTTTAAACCAATTTACTCTATAACAAATCATCTAGTCATATCAAATCAATCCTAAAAAATCCTTTATAAATATAATATCAAATAGCAAAATAATAGCAAAATAAAGATATTCCTTACTATCTAGCATTCTAAATATTCTATTATCGTATTTTATCATCTAGCCATTTATAAAAAAGATCCCAAATTTCATAAAATTGTTTATCCTCTTGCTCTCTAATTTCAAATGTCAATCTGCTCATCTCAGCACATTCCAATATTTTTTTAATAATTTCTTCCTGTAATGGTATTTTCTCATTCTTCCAATTTTTAGCAAATACAATCCTGGCTGCTGTTAATACATTTACAATCAGGTATTTCAAATCTTTACTATATATATCAGGTAAAATTCCCAATAAGAAGATCTCTGGTTTCAAATCTATATGTTTCTTTGTCATTTTTTCCAACCACATGCGAATTATAGTCCAATATTTTCTAGCATCCTCACAAGTCCACCACATATGGTAATACGAGCCGGGTATCTGATGACATTTCCAGCATTTTTCAGATTTGTTCTTGAACATTCTTGCTATTCTTGTCGGAGGAAAGTGCCACCTGTAAAACATCTTATACAAGTTTTCTTTATATGCTGTTGACATTGTCATTTTATAATTTTGAGACCACAATTTCTGCCATTTCTCCAAATCAATCCCATATCCAAAATTCTTCCCCCAAACAATCATAGTTTCTTTGACTTGTTCTTCCTCTAATTTCATTCCCAGTAAATAACCATATAGTTTTTTAATCACCTTCTCATCAGTACCCATCAAGATCTTATCTAAATCAGTCTGTTTATCGTAAAATCCCTCCGTTTTAGAATCTTCATCATACCTTGAGTGTATTTGTGCATATGAAAACCAATTCATCCTTATACCTTGTTCCTCTAAGTTTGAATCGATTTAAGTTCACCCTTTTCATCCAAAAGTTCCCCATATCTAACTGTTTGTTCCTTCTTGTAGATTATAGGATAGGAAAATGCTTCAATGGTCGATAACCAAACTGGAATTTTCAAATAACATTGTCTTTTTATCTTCTCCCAATTTAACCACAAAGACTCCCGTACATAATGTCTTCTAAAATAACCCTGTGTTTTAGTTCCCTTATACCATAAAAAAGCATGCCAACCCAACAGCAAGTCATGCCCTTCTAATGTCAACAACCTATGTTTCCTTAATGTTATCCATTCTTTGACCCACATCAAACTTGCAGCTTGATAATACAATTCCCAATTAGGCAGACCAAAACCTCCTCTAATTCTAGCATCTTGCAAAAGCTTTAGCTTTATTCTCGCTTTTTTACCTTGCCATATAAACTTCAACATAATTTTATTTAAATCTTCAAAATAGTCTTTTCCAAGCCTAATTGGTATTGTTTGAAACAAAAATAAAATTCTAGGTAAGATATTCATCTTAATTGTTGAAATTCTCCCTATTAATGACAATTGCAAGTTTTCCCACTTCTTCAAATCTGTAGTTATCTGTTGTTTAAGTTTAATATAATTATTCTCCTTTAATGTGCTACATCTTGTTGTCAAATATATCCCCAGATACTTAACCTTATTTGTAACTTGAATTTTCAAAAGATCTGCCAATTCTTCTCTCTGTCTCAATAGCATATTCTTTGTCAAAATCTTTGTTTTGTCTTTATTTATTTTCAAACCAGCCACCTCTCCATATGCCTCTATCCTTTCCAGTAACTTTGGAGCTGTTTCTAGCGGATCTTCCAAAATAAAAGCTAAGTCATCAGCAAAAGCTTGTAGCTTAAATTCTTCCTTCTTAATTTTCATTCCTTTTATGCTTTTATCATCCCTAATATTTCTATTCAACACTTGCAAGGTCAACACAAATAGCAAAGGAGATAGGGGGCATCCTTGTCTTGTGCCTTTCCTTATATTAATAAAATCTGTAAGTTCCCCCTCCATCATTACCCTTGCTGTCTGTTTATTATATATAGCTTCTATTGCTTGAATAAATTTTTTAGCGAAACCCATCTGCTCCAATAATAATAACATAAATCTCCAGTTCACATTGTCAAATGCTTTTTGAGCATCTAGGAATATCAAAGCCATTTGCTTTTCAGGATAGGCCTCATAGTATTCCAAAGTGTCCAAGATTACTCTCATATTGTCTCTAATTTGTCTCTTTGGCAGAAATCCATTTTGATCTGAGTGAATAAAAATATTTAAATGTTTTTTAAGTCTTTCTGCTAAGATTGAAGCAAAGATTTTATAGTCTGCATTCAATAAAGAAATAGGTCTATAATTCTTAATTTGCAATGGGTCAGTCTCTTCCTTTGGTATGAGTGTAATATAAGCCTCTGACCATGTTTTAGGTATCATCTTTTTTAACATAACTTCATTCATAACTTCTAACAATGGGATGCTCAATAATTCTTGAAATGTTTTATAAAATTCTACTGGAAGCCCATCTGGACCCGGAGCTTTCCCATTATTTTGTCTCTTAAATGCTTCATTTAGTTCCATCATTGTTATATTGCTTTCTAGCATTTCTTCAGTCTCTTTAGGTATCTTTGGTAACTTAGCTTCCTGTAAATACTGTTTGACTTTTTCTTCATCAATATTCTCCTGTTTATATAATTGCCCATAAAAATCTCGAATAATTTCTTTTTTCTCCTTATTCCCATAACAAACTTGGCCTTGTTCATCTATTAACTTCAATATTTTTCTTGATTCCTTTTCTTTTCTCAATTTATATGCTAGCCATCTACCTGGTTTATTTGCATCTTCAAAATAATTCTGTTTAGAGTTTCTAATTTTCTGTGCCAGTTCTTCTTTCTCTATTAATTCCATTTTATGTTTGATTACATCCAGCTTCAATTTAATATCCTTTTTCTGTGGCATTTTCTGTAATTCTTTTTCAAGAATTTTATACTCATCTTCCAAGGCCTTAGAAGCTTGCCTTTTCCTAATATTCTTTTTTCTTGTATAATCTATTATCAAACCTCTAGCATATGCCTTCATTGTGTCCCACACATTTTGCGTTGAAGTATCTTCTTTTTTATTTTCTCTGAAGAAAAAAGCCAATTCCTTCTCCATCCATTGTGTAAAATCTTTCTCCTTTAAAATAGTATTATTTAATGTCCATCTCGATCTTTTTTTTTTTGTCCCTTCCATTTAATTGTCATTGGGCTATGATCTGCCCAGGTACTTGTTTCAATATTTGTTTCTTTAATATTAGATATTAGTTCTGTTGAGATCCAAATCATATCTAATCTGGACCATGATAAGTGTCTATTTGAATAAAAAGTATATTGTTTAGCTTTAACATTTCTTTCTCTCCAAATATCTTTTAAATTTAATTCATCTGTCATTTTAAAAAAGGACCTTGGGAGAGCCTTTCTATTTTGCTTTGTTGTTGTTGCTATATAGTCCAGTTTATTGTCCACAATTCCATTAAGATCTCCCATCATAATTATATTAACATAGTCCAATCCAATTATTTTCATGTGTAGCTTTTTATAAAACTCTTCTTGTTTATCATTCGGAGCATAAATTGCAATCAAGAGTATTTTTATATTATTGTCCATTATTTCTACCATTAATACTCTTCCATCTTCATCCGTGTAAATCAATTTTGCTGGAATAGCCTCTTTAATGTATAAAACCACACCTCTTTTCTTACATTGAGTCAAAGAGGTAAATAATTTCCCTAATTTTGGCTGTAATAACAATTGTTCATGTTGTTTTTTAATATGAACTTCTTGTAAACAAATTATATCAAATTTTAATTTCTCTAGTTTATGAAAAGTTTTCCTTCTTTTAACAGCTGAATTAAGTCCATTTATATTCATTGTAATCAGTTTTTTTTCCTCCATGATTATGCTTTATATTTAGGTCTAACAGCTCTCGTGGATCTCACTTCACGCTGTTCTTTGTCATCCATCTGTCCCCCTGCTGCTCCTTTCTCTTTTTCAGTCTCCAGTTGTTCATCTTGAAACTCAATTGATAAGGCCTCTTTCTCTACTTCCTCTCTTCTTCCTCCAAAGAATTCTGCATGGAAAAGTTCTGCTTTCTCAATTGAATCAATTCTATATCTCTGCTCTTGCCACCCAAACATTAGTCCTTCTGGAATCAGCCATCTATAATTCACTTCGTTTTCCAATAGTATTTTGGTCAGAAATCGATATTCTCTTCTCATCTCTCTCACTCTTCTGGGTATTTGTTTTAAAACCACAACCTCTTTACCCTTGTATTTCAGTGTTTTCTCTCTTGCTACTTGTAATATTTGCGTTTTAATGGATTTTTTGGTAAATCTAATATGGACTTCCTTGGGTAATTTATTTCTCGTCGCATATCTTGTATAGACTCGATATATCTCATCTATTCCATCCATCATCTTTTCCTCTGCAATTTCCAAAGCATCTGCCAAAATTTCTATCATTACCGCTGCCAAATTTTCTCCTTTTTCCTCTTCTATATTTTGAAATCTGAGGTAAAATTCTGACCTTTCCATCTCCCACCTCAACATCCCACCTTTTTCTTGTTCAACCGCTGTTAATCTGCTGTCAATATTTCCAATCTTCTTCTCTCTTTGTTTTCCTTCTTCCTCAATTTTTTGGAATCTCTCCTCATACTTAACCATCATTTGTTTAATATTTTCCACTTTTTCATCAGTCTTCTCTATTCTTTGTTCAATATTTTCTGTTCTTTGTTCAATATTTCCTGTCCTTTGTTCAATGATATCTGATTTTGTCTTGAGATCTTGGATTCCTTGCATAATCATCTGCAACTGTAAAGTTATTTTTTCTTGTTCCTTATCTTGCTTCAACATTGTCTGAATTAAACGTTGTCCTCCAGCTGGTGGGGAAGCAGAGGTAGAAGTAGACATGCCAGATGGAATTGGTTTCTTGCTCATTTCAATGTTTCCAAAAACTTCAAATTCTTCTTAATTTTTAATCCAACTGGTAGAGCAGCCAATTATAATCCAAAATGGGGGACTCCAATAGTAAAAAACACAAAGCCAAAAAAGAAACAGAAAAAAAGGAAGAAGAAAGATCTTCAGGTTCTTCTAGACCCTAATCCAATTACGAGATAATCCACCATAAAAAAGGAAAAAATAGAAAGGAAAAAACAAACAAATCCAAAAATAATAATATTGATTAGGAGCAAAAGAAAAAGGAAAAAAGAAAAAGCAAAAAGAGAAAGAAAAAACAAAAAGTTCCTTCAGATTCTTCACACCTTAATCCAATTAAAAAGTCTCAATAATCCAAAAAAAAAAAAAACAACAACCACAACAGCAAAGTAGTCCAAAAACATAAATATGAAAAGCAAAAAAGTCCCAATAAAAAAAGAAAAGAAAAATAAAGAAGAAAAAAGAAAAAAAAAACTCTGAGGCTTTCCCTTTAAAATAAAAGGCAAAAATAAAAATATTACTAAAATATTACTAAAATTAAAATTTAGAAAAAGGCTAGCGAATGGGGTATATATAAGAAAACACACTGCACTTTGTTATTTATCCAAGGCTCTTGTTATGACTCTCTTCTCCAACAGCTTCAAAGCCAAACCTCAAGTGTTGTTGATAACAGTCCAGGAAAGCACCTGCAATAATATTTTGCTGTGCTCTCCCTCTATCTTATCACGTTAAAAAGTCCTTGAGATGAGGTCTTTTTGCAACTCTCCAATTCACATAAAGATACTTTCAAGCCTCTAGTTGGCAGTGTTACAAAGTTTCTTAATGTTCTTTCTCCCCGCCCGCCAGAAAAAAGGAATAATATATACGGAAAAAAAAGAAAAAATAGCCAAAGGGAGCCTCTATCCTAAAGAAAGTTAAAAAATCAAAGGAAGCATAAAATCAAAGGGAGCATAAAAATATATATAAGAGAAAATTCAATCCGGTTACCTACAAAGTCACAGTAAAATCTTTCCCCCAAAAAAAAAAAAACCAAGCCTCAATTTGACATCACTTAAAAAAAAAACGCCGCTCAAAAACATTTCAGTCAAAAAAAAAATCTCACAGCTTTCTTCTTTATATCGGATGAACTTTCCAACCTTAGCGAATTTACAGCACAAAAGAGTTTTTCTCACCCAGCCGACACACTTCACTCCAATCACTTTCTTTCCGGAGCTGTCCCGACTTCAGCAGCTATGGAGGCTGCCTCTCCGCCGCCAGCAAAAGGGCTTCTTCCGGATCAAACCAGAGATTTTGCGATATCTCTGGGATCCTGGAACAATGCCCTTCACGATCACCGTCTCTCCGGGACGATTTAGGTCCGTTAGGACCGACCAGGGGCAAAAATATCAGCTGCGATCTCAGAGCCCCGAGATCGCAGCTGTAACGCCGGGACGAAGCTCCGCCTTCTCCTGCCACACTATATTCTTATAGTGGTTCCCGATCCCGTTCCAAAGGACCGGCAGAAGTAATTCAAAGGCCACGGTCAAGGTGCCTTCAAGGGTCCTAACGTCTCTCCTCTGGTGGACCAGTCCCGCCATCAACAAGGGACACTGCTTCAAGGAACCCCAACGCCTCACCCTCACCACAGATGCCAGCCTGTCCGGATGGGGCGCTCACATCCACTCTCTCTCGACACAGGGCAAATGGTCACAGGTAGAACGGACATGCAGTATAAACTGGTTGGAACTTCGCGCCATCCACCTGGCCCTGCGCAACTTCCTCCCCCACGTACGTGGGTGGCATGTCCTGATACTCTCGGACAACGTCACCGCCAAGCTCACGTCAACCGACAAGGGGGCACCCAGTCCATAAGTTTGATGAGAGAGGCCGAGCGCCTCTGCTGTTGGGCGGAGCGCAATCTTCTCTCCCTCAAAGCCGAGCTCATCTCAGGGGTCTCAAACACCCAAGCAGATTGGCTGAGTAGGACCATGGTGGACCAGTCCGAGTGGCGCATCCACCCATCGCTGTTCAGGGAAGTGACCATGATGTTCGGTCTCCCATCAGTAGACCTCTTCGCATCCCCGCTCAACACCCAATTCCCCAGGTTTTTCTTGAGGTACCCCTCCCACGGGGCTGAGAATCACAACACCCTCCATTGCCCCTGGCCCACAGGGCTTCTATATGCATTCCCTCCATTGGCCCTGGTCCCCAGAGTCATCCAGAAGCTCATCTCCGAGAAAGCAGAGCTAATTCTAGTGGCACCCTACTGGCCCAGGCGCCCATGGTCTGCGGACCTTCGCAACCTATCGGTGCCCCCCCCTTGGAAAATTCCCCCGCACAGGATATCCCTTTCCCAGGGGCCCTTCCAACACCCGGATCCTCAGTGGCTCCAGTTAGCCGATTGGAGGTTGAGCGGGAACGTTTAAGGAAGGAGCAGTTCTCTGACCAGGTTATTGATACCATTTTAGCTGCCAGGCAGCCCTCAACAACCAGAATATACAATGTCACTTGGCAGGGGTTCTGCAAGTGGTGCCATAGTCTCCAAGTCAACCCGCTCTCACCCTCCATCCCTCAAGTTTTGGAACTCCTCCAAGAGAGTCTGCGGAAAGGTCTTTCCCCGAGGCGTCAGGTTGCAGCCCTCTCAACTGTCATTGTTTGCGACAATCTGGGTTCCCTTTCCCTCCACCCTCGCATTAGGGCATTTCTCAGAGGAGACTCTAACTTGTGTTCCCCAACCGTACATAGATACCCTACCTGGGACCTCCATAAGGTCCTGGTGTCCCTTACTAAACAACCCTTCGAGCCTCTAAGGGAATCCTCACTCTAGTTCCTAACATTCAAAGTCGTGTTCTTGTTGGCCATTACTTAGGCTTGCCGAATATCAGAGATAGCAGCCTTGTCGGTGAGGAGGGACCTTTGCATCTTCCATGCCGATCGGGTGGTTCTCCGACTGGACCCTACTTCTTGCCAAGGTCAAATCAGCCTTCCATAGGGCACAGGAACTTATACTTCCAAACCTCTACCCCAATCCCTCGCGGGAAAGGAAGAAGCTTTGGCATACCCTGGATGTAAGACGGGCCCTCCACATTTACATTAAGTGTACCCAGCCCTTCAGGAGGCCCAAATCCCTATTCCTTTCCTTTCAGCCCAAATCATTAGGCCATAAGGTGTCCCCGTCAACCATTGGCCGCTGGATTAGAGCTACTATTTCCAAAGCGTACTTGTCCCAGGCTCTGCCGGTTCCCAGCGGAATAATAGCACACTCCACCAGAAGGGCAGCCACCTTGGCAGCTTGGGCCACCCAGGCTCCAATTTGTCAGGCAGCCACCTGGGCATCCCCATCTCCCTTCATCAGGCACGATAAGATTGACATATTTGCCTCGGCGGAGACTTCGTTTGGCAGACGAGTTCTCCAGCGAGTCCTCAAAGAACCGCAGGGACTACAGAACCAGACGGAGTCCCTCCCATAGGACAGCCAAGCTTTGGTATGTCCTACTCTCTGGATGATCCGACTGGCTCTCAGGAGAATGGGCATTGGTCCTTACCTGACACGCCATTTCTCTGGAGCCGGGAGGATCATCCAGTCCCACCCTTTTCTTTCACCATCTGGTGGGTTCTTGTTTCGGCCAATGAACCTTTTAGCATAGTACGATGAGAGCACGATCTTCTCTTCACTCTCGACTTCGCATAAACTGGGGAATGCAAGGAGCCACGTGATGGAGGGCGGAGCATTCCTCAGTAATTAAGCTCAGCCTTCAACGACGCAGACTGAAGCACCTCCCACTCTCTGGATGATCCTCCCGGCTCCAGAGAAATGGCGTGTCAGATAAGGACCAACGCCCATTTTCTTTTCTTTGGTTGCAAAGGCAATGTATGAAGGAAAAGAGATTACTACATAAAGAAAATTGACCTCAGGTTTTACTATTGTTTAAAAATACTGTATATATTTTGTAACAAAGATAGAATTGAGAGCAGGGCATAACTGAGGATGAAAAATCAATAACTTTTAAAATGCTGTTGAATTCAGCTCCCAGGATTTCTTAACTGGGGGCAATGTTGGTTGGGGCACTGGAATCTACAGGTGAAATTCGAAAAATTAGAATATCATGCAAAAGTTCATTTATTTCAGTAATGCAACTTAAAAGGTGAAACTAATATATGAGATAGACTCATTACATGCAAAGCAAAATAGTTCAAGCCGTGATTTGTCATAATTGTGATGATCATGGCTTACAGCTCATGAAAATCCCAACTCCACAATCTCAGAAAATTAGAATATTGTGAAAAGTTCAATATTCTAGGCTCAAAGTGTCCCAATCTAATCAACTAATTAAGCCATAACACCTGCAAAAGCTTCCTGAGCCTTTAAATGGTCTCTCAGTCTGGTTCAGTAGGAATCACAATCATGGGAAAGACTGCTGACCTGACAGTTGTGCAGAAAACCATCATTGACACTCTCCATAAGGAGGGAAAGCCTCAAAAGGTAATTGCAAAAGAAGTTGGATGTTCCCAAAGTGCTGTATCAAAGCACATTAATAGAAAGTTATGTGGAAGGGAAAAGTTGCACAAGCAGCAGGGATGACTGCAGCCTGGAGAGGATTGTCAGGAAAAGGCCATTCAAAGTGTTGGGGACTTTCACAAAGAGTGGACTCAGGCTGGAGTCAGTGCATCAAGAGACACCACACACAGACGGATCCTGGACATGGGCTTCAAATGTTATATTCCTCTTGTCAAGCCGCTCCTGATCAACAAACAAGTTTCCACAGTCTGTGTTGATTTGGGGAGCCATGTCATCTGCTGGTGTTGGTCCACTGTGATTCATTACGTCCAGGGTCAATGCAGCCGTCTACCAGGAGATTTTGGAGTACTTCATGCTTCCTTCTGCAGACGGAAGCTTTATGGGGATGCTGACTTGATTTTCCAGCAGGACTTGGCACATGCCCACACTGCCAAAAGCACCAAAACCTGGTTCAATGACCGTGGGATTACTGTGCTTGATTGGCCAGCAAACTCGCCTGACCTGAACCCATAGAGAATCTATGGGGCATTGCCAAGAGAAAGATGAGAGACATGAGACCGAACAATGCAGAAGAGCTGAAGGCCACTATTGAAGCATCCTGGTCTTCCATAACACCTCAGCAGTGCCACAGGCTGATAGCTTCCATGCCACACCACATTGAGGCAGTAATTGCTGCAAAAGGGGCCCAAACTAAATGCTGAGTACATATGCATGCTTATACTTTTCAGAGGTCCGATATTGTTCTGTGTACAAACCTTGTTTTATTGATTGCATATAATATTCTACCCTGTTTCTCCAACAATACAGCCTCCCCCAATAGGAAGTCCCAGCATGTTTTAAAAGCATGAAATGAAATTAAGCCCCTCCCCCCAAATTAAGGCCTATATTAAAACATGTGAAATGGGGGGGGGGGAAATGGGGGGGCTTGCCATTAGGAAGTACTTTGGTTGCACACCCGGATATGGTGCTGCCTGCGTTGACCCCGATACGACGTGTCCCACCAACACCGAGGTCAACATCCAAGCCATTGCTGCCCGCCCGAAGATGCAAGGGGGGGGGAATTAAGTCACCCCCAAAAAGATGGCCTAGCCATTTTTTCAGGGCTCAAAAAAAAATAAGACCAGGCCTTATTATATGAGCAACAGGGTAATTTTGTGAGATTGTGGATTTGGGGTTTTCATGAGCTGTAAGCCATCATCATCACAATTATGACAATTCACGGCTTGAACTATCTTGCTTTGCATGTAATGAGTCTATCTCATATATTAGTTTCACCTTTTAAGTTGCATTACTGAAATAAATGAATTTTTTCACGATATTCTAATTTTTCGAGTTTCACTGTATGTACCTCAACAATATCTGGATAGTTTCCCACTGTTGTTAATTTTTATTAGTTTTGTGAACAGCTCTGCTAACTGGGTAGTAGAACTCCTAACATTACATTCTTCTTTAAAAGAAGAATTCTTCTTCTTTAAAAGAAGAATGTAATCCTAACATTACATTCTTCTTTAAAAGAAAAAAGACGATGGCCATTTTTATTTCCATACAGAACATAGGAGTCTTAGCGCTTGAGAATATGTAAATCTAAATCACAACACCTTTAGAAGTTAACTATTATTTCTGTTCCTCTTTGAACCTGTAATAAAATATTTAAGAATATTTCTGGACTTTAAAGTTGCCACTGTAACAATCCCAAAATCTTAAGATTACTCCCAAAGGTTAGGGCATAAAAATTTGCATGGGTTACTGCTATGCAATTTCACATAGTCAGGGTTTTAGATGAATCATGCAATGCTTCGCTTGCTAGGCTGCAGCTGTGGGTCAAGTGAGAAGCCTGGTATCTAGGGTTTTATCCACTGTTTTAAAATATGTTTCAATATTTAACGTAAAAATCACAGAATGAAACATGTTAATTTCTATATTAATATTGCATATGATCTCTAGCTGATTATTTTTTGCCTCTAACCCTGGATAAGTGCCATATCCCACTCCAATATTCTCATCCTAATTACATTACGTACATGATAAAGGGACAAAAGGAAGTGTCCATCTATGTATCTGTAAACTGCATTTCAGTCATTCTTTATTGCTACAGATTGTTTCATTTTGGTTTCCCAAATTAATTGACTACAGTTTTTTGGAGGACCTTGCATGGCAACTTCGCCATGCAGCAAGCAGGACAATCAAGAGCTTCTGGAGGCACAGCTAAAGTCCTCCATTCCCCAGTGTTTTGGTCTAACATATATGCTTGCCGATTGATGGAATACTCCTCTGGACGTTTTTCACCTGGACAAATAAGTCCACCACATACAAACACTTTGTTATTCCCAATAGAACACACTGCATGTGACAGATCCAAACTATAGTTATGTGGCAGCAGAGGCACAAGGCTTGAGGTTTTGCTAACTTTAACCTTCTGCAGATTTATTTCCATGCTCTCTTTGTGGCTCTGTATACTCAAAATGTTCTCATGTGGAAAAGACAACAAGGGCTTATGGTTGAACTGAATGGGAAAAGTGATATACTGGACTACATTCCGGGTCTCGGTGTCAAAGCAGTCCAGCACACCTACTCGTGAGAAGTGCCCATTTACCAGACATCTCCCTGTCACAATGTAAATAGTCTTGTCTCCCTTGGTGATCAGTGCAGTTGCATCCATAGGTATACTCATCTTCCCAGCAAGAGTCCATTTCTCTTTGCCTTCATCGTACTTGTAGATGCTGGAAATGTACCTTCTTGGGGCTGTGCTACCTCCTATAGAGTACACTGCGCCTCCACAAGTCACCATGCTATGGAAAACAAGACCAACTGGCAGATCTGGAAGTTTGATCCATGTGTTGGTATCCATATCATACTTCCAGGCAGTCTTCAGCCCAGAGATCTGCTCAGTGGTTCCTCCAGAGACGTAAATGAATTTCCCCAGTGAGGCTGCACTGAGCGCGGCTGCTCTGTAAGGCATTTCTGTGAGTTTCATCCAGATATTCTCTCCTATCACATATGCAAACACCTCATTGTTGAATTTGCCCTGTTCTTTTTGTCCCCCTAAGATTACTACTGAGTCCACTAGTGCCCCCTTCCTTTGTTGAAGCATCAAACTTTGAGGGCTTCCATGTTTACGTTCACTCAACACAGCTTCTATCCGGGACAGAGGTCCAGTGTGGTCTGCAAAGAGCAACACTTCCCGACAGGCTGCAAGTAGTGTCTTGGTAGAAACTGCTGTTAAACGTATATGGGCAAAGCACTTTTTAAAATGCTTCTCCCTTTCATTCTTTTTATATTTTATCCACTGAAGGAGACCGAGAAAGATCTGATCTTCGTTTTGCACGTGAAGATTCTCCTCTTTAAGCAATTTGCTGAAGACATGATAAGGGCATTGCATAAATTCTGATATGCCCTGAGGCCCTACCCAATAATGAAAATTGTCTTGTATCCCATCATAGGCAGCATTCCTTATGTCCTTCAGGTCATATGTAGTGGCTATCAGAATGTACTGGAGGCAGTTCTCCATTTTGAGGGACCGGAGGAGGAAATCAGAGCAGTGACTTCTTAAAGTTTGGGAACTGAAGTACTTGGCTCCCTTCAGCAGTTCCTCCACATTTTTCTCTGAAATCACAATCCTCCCAGTATAGAAATAATCAAGCAATTCCTCCATTAAGGCCGGGCTCATGAATTTCGCGTCAATGATAATATAGAGTTCATCATCTGCTTTCATATCATTGCTGGATATCAAACTCCTTATATGGGAAGACATAGCTGCTAAGACGTTGAGGTGGGCATAGAAGACAGTCTGGTCCACACTGAGAGCCACATCACAAAATTCCTTGTTCTTTCTTTGTTTGTTAAGGGCCTGTACCATAAAACTGTTGTGGTTCTTTTCTGTAAACTGCATCTTCATGTTTTGAGCTGGGTCTGAACGTTGTCTGAAGTTGAAGATTATGGTAAAAGGCTAGATTCTCTTGGCCTGAAAACCTCACTCTGAGTGCAGTGGAGTGATGTCAGTAGATGTAGATACCAGGTCATAATTACTTGTGACCTATATTGAAAACAGCCTTTTGAAATTTGTAAAAGGTTCTGCGCAGCATTTGGATAATATAGGAATGTTACTTCAGATCCAGTATGGATATGCTCACTGTTGGCAGCTTCCTAAAGAGGTTGAGCCTTTCCCTTCTCACTATGCAGCTTCAGGAAAATAAGAGCGAACAAGAAGTATAGCAAGGACATGCACTACAGATCAGAGCCTCTTCCTACTTCAGATCTCAATACCGGTCACCTCCAGCTTTGCTACAAAAAGAGAAACAATACTTCTAATCATAGGGTACATTTCTTGCATCACCATTTTCCTCAGTTTGATATTCTTTGGCATGTTTGGATCACAAACATCACAATTCCCAGTCACTTTGATTGGAAATTTGATTAATTAATCTGCTTTTCCTTTCCCTAAAGGCAAACAGGCAGAAAAAGAAACCAAATAAGAAACAAAACAATTAAAGTAAATTCTGAAAATATCATTCAAATAATTCCAAGAACTTGGCTGCAGAAGTACTAAATGCAACCCCTTAAGATGTTTTGTGCTTGAGAACAATCCAGAAGGCTCCCTTGCTATGTTCTATACTTATAGTCAGTATTTGAAGATTAGAAATAAACCTTTATTACAATATTCTTAGGATATCAGCTCATTTTAATGATAAAGTATTATGTAGAACAGGTACTTTTAAATATTCTTTTCATTTGCAGTGATGATGAATGTAACCATTTATGGCTTCAAAAGGTTTGGACCAACCTTTTCAGTTATTTGTGGAAAACTGGTAATTTTTCAGATTTTCCGCATCAGCATAGTATGGTTGTTGTGTTTATTGGATAATACCTACATGCAACATGAGTTGAAATTTCTGAATACTCAAGAAAAAACACACGTAAGCATATTGCACTAGACAGGGGTCTCCAACCTTGGCTCCTGGAAGCCTGGCGGACTTCAACTCCCAGAGTTCCACAGCCAGCTGGCTGTGGAATTCTGGGAATTGAAGTCCGCCAGGCTTCCAGGAGCCAAGGTTGGAGACCCCTGCACTAGCAGAATCATGGTATTATCTAAACAAGGTATTGATAACTGTGTCCGGGTCTGACTTAACTCGGGAAGGATTGCAGCTGGTGTTCTGGATGCAATATTGTTTGGGTTTGGAAGCTCAGAAGAGAGGGACCTGGTTAAATACTTCGATAAAAGACCACCAGGAATTCCAGGGCTGTAAGTTAGAAGGAGAAGTTTAAAAAAAAATCCCAAGGGTAAACGATTTATTGCACTTTCTACCAGACTTACTCTGGAGAATTTGTATTCACTTCACTTAGTCTAGAACAGCAGATTATTTCTTCACAGGGCAAAAATTGTTTTCCTATCTCACAGTTGCTAAATTGCTCTTTTCTAAGAACTCTGACTTTGCATTCTGCAGAGTATACAATACCCATTCTCAGATGTAAATATCTGCTGATTTGCATCCTAAGTCAGTAACTTCAATAACCTTTCCTTCCTTAGGATTTGCTTTACCCTTTTTGTGTGTTTTTTTACAGGGTGGGATTCTACAGGTTTTCACCTTTTCGCTAGAACCAGCTGTTAACATTCTAAGCAATTCGGAGAACCAGTTGTTAGAAGAAATTACTGGCCTAATCCTGTAAGGAAGGCAGGAAGGAAACATTATGGTGTTGCTTACAGAAACTGCCTCTCCATTAACCCTTATTACATGCTTGGCAGGACTAGACTTCCTGTCTCAGGAACTTCTCTGGAGGTTTTTTCCCTCCTTTGCTGATACTTTGCTTGTGTTGAGTGACCATTCAAAGTTACAATGGCACTGAAAAAAGTGACATGACCATTTTTCACACTTACGACTGTTGTAGCATCCCCACGGTCATGAGAGACCAGGTGAGGAGATGCATGCCTCAATGTGTGTGATGTTGAGTTGGCCACCCCCAGCCAATAACATGACCAGCAAGCCACACCCACCCAGTCACATGATCACCAAGCCACACCTACCACCTAAGCCATGCCCACAGAACTGGTTTTAAAAAATTTTGAATCCCACCCATTTTTTAATTTCTTCCAACTCTTTAGCTTCTAGTAGCCCTGGTGGTCGTTAGCTGACCCAGCTATTTTTCATTCATTCCTTCTAAACCAGACTGGTAGTACAACCCTGGAATTCTGCTGTTTTACTAGCAATTAGTCTTACCAACAAATGAACAATTCTTTCAGAGCCTTTTTTTTCTGACATACAGTATTTTTCCATCAAAATGCCAGATTTTAGTCCACAGAATGTTAGTTGTTATATATTTGCTAAATGTGAATGGTAGTAAATAATTTTATTATTATTTACCACTATTATTACTTCTAATTTATTAAATTTGCATCCTCAATGCCTTACCTTTTGAATACCACTTCCTAAAATAGACAATTGGAAACATCTGCTTTCAATGCAATATTCTCAATGATTGTTCATTTGAACAGTAAATTATTTTCTTATGTAGGATAAATATTTCTTTAAAAACTCAGAAAATAAATTTGTTTGTTTTACATCTCTTTGTCCTGTTTTGAGTTTCCCTGTAATAATTGCATCATGATTTTTGAACTCCAGTGCTAAAACCTAATTCTGGAACTAAGCCCCATTAAGGTGTGTTTTTCAATGGACCTGCACATAGTTGTTCACAAAGATGTTGTTGATTTTTGTGCTAGTACTTGGGGCTTGGCTAGTTGACTTGACCTACTTTCTGGTTTTGAACTTATTAATGACAATGTGGTCTAGAGACATAAATGAGAAAAATATTAATTATGTAAAGCTAAGTTTCATCTGTATAGAGTATTTTGCTACAGAATTAAATGTACTTATATAAATGGTTCCTTTTATTCCTTCCTGGCCAGGTGGTAGAAACACAGCTTGCTTCAATGTTGTTTCTCTGGGACTTTCCTTTTGTTAAGATCTTACACTACTTTGGTAAAAAAAACACTCATTCTCCAGAACATCTGGAGAATGAGTCAACCACAAAACTGGTCATCCTCCTACATTGTCAGTTTAACATAAAAGGATTCAAGAAGCTGTGTACAGTGCTGTCTAATTAACAGAGTATAGAGAACAAAAGCTGATCCAAAACAGAAAGCAATGTTAGGGAAGAAATGTTAGGGACAAAAATATATTTCTGTACTACTTATGTTCACAAACATACCTTGCCCTAAACCAGTGACGGCAAACCTTTTTGTTGTGTGTCCAAAGCGTGCACGTGGGTGCCAGCACCCACAATGCAATGCACCCTGCCCCCCTTGTGCATGCAACACCCCCACCCTGCCCACTTACCTGCACTGCGTATGCAAGTGCCTCCTAGCTGATTTTCAGCCCATTTGAGGCCATTTTTACCCTCCCGGAGGCTTGAGGGAAGCCTCTGCAGCCTCGGGAGGCTGAAAAACAAGCCTTCCGGAAATACCGGAAGTGCCCGTTTTCAGTCTCTGGAGGGCCTCTGGAGCCTGGAGGCTGTTCTTGCTCTCCCAGAGGCTCAAAGGAAGCCTCTGGAGGCTGAAAATGGGCCCGTTTTGGCACTTCTGGAAGGCCCGTTTTTCAGCCTCCTGAGGTTGCAGAGTCTTCCCTTGAGCCTCTGGGAGGGCGAAAATGGCCTCAAACAGGCGGAAAATCAGCTGTGAGGTGCATGCATGCACAGTGCAGGTAAGTTTGGCTGGGGCTCAGCTGCCCACACAAATGGCTCTGCATGCCACCTATGGCACCCGTGCCATAGGTTCGCCATCACGGCCCTAAACCATAATTTGTGAAGCCATAGTTAACTGTGTAGAGAATGGCTAATGTAGAGTGTGTCATGGAAGGGTACATCTCAACCCTCCCCACTAAAGCTTTTGACCTTGCCTCTTCAGACTTAACACAGAACAGCTTTTGATTGTGGGTTATATGTTCCTTTTTACTATTGCCACTCAAACACGTTGTTATGAATGTTGAAGCTTGTTCTCTGAGTTTTGACATTTGAGTGAAATGAACTTTTTTTTCAAGATTAGGATGTTATTCATCTCTTCATTTTTAATCATCTAGTAGGAGCGACAGCAACTTTAAAATAACCAAAGTGTATTTTCAGGTTATGCACTAACCTGAAAATAACCAAAGTGTATTTTCAGGTTATGCACTAAAAATAACAGTTTGTAAAAAGTCACAAGCTTCTGAAGATGACTCTCTCAGTCAAGCATCATTAAAAATAAAAAAATAAGTGAAACTGAAATAGCTATTGCAGAACTTTACATGTAATCTGTATGATTTGGCTGCAAAGTGGCATTTATTATAAACTAAGCCAGATATTGTGATGCTTTCTGAAGTTATGGCAGCTAAAACACTCTCTTCTTTAAAAATTGAAATTCATTCGCATACTATTTTAAAGAATGATGGAAAAAAGGAACTTGCTTCCATGCGTTTGCATGACTCAGTGATTTATTGCAATTAGAGAATTCTTTTATTTTATAAAGAGAGACAGTAACATTTCCCAACTGTATAGGAAATGTTGAGTTAATCAAGTTCTATTATCACTTCTCTGGACTACCCAACCAACATTTAGTAATTGCAAAATTAATTTCTTGCAAAAACACTTCAGCCTCTTACTAATATACAGTACAAAATTTAATTGCCTTCATTGCTCAATGGACTTGTTTCCAAATTCAAGCACTCAGGGTCCCCTAGCAAAAGGTGATGAGAGCTTCAGCAGAATCCCTATTATATTGCTATAATTTACTGTAACTTTAGTTTGGGATCATAGAGGGATTTCTGTGAGGGAAGAATATGGCATAAAATATGGTGAATTTCTTTTTTGGTAATCTTGACTCAGTGTTGACCCCTGACAAGTGTCTGGCCAGGTTTTTTTTGGCAAATATTTTTGGACGTAGTTTGCCATTGCTTCCTTCCTAAGGCCAAGAGAGAATGGCCCAAGGTCACTCAGATGGTTTCATGCCTAACGTAGATTCATGATCTCCCAGTTTCTGGACTGATACCTTAACTACACCACCAAACTGGCTCTTTACATTGGTGGAATGGTGGATACTGGTGTGTGGGGGTATGCTATGAATGTAGATGCATAACTGTGCTTATTTATAGCACATATATGCAGAGCGGCAGTAAAACTAATAAGAGAGGAAAATAGAGCGGGGCAGATCAGTGAGCAATTATTTTGCCATCTTAAAGGTAAGCAAGTTTCATTCGAATCATTGGCTGAATGGGTGATATTTCGAAGATTATCATGAAAACTGGACTATGTGGTTATGTAGTACTATAGGACCGCACAACAGCTCAAAACAGAATGTCAATAGTGGTTTCCGGTTTCGTGTGGCTTCGGGGCAGCAGGAATTTGCGACAGCTTGCGATTCCTGCTGTGCTAGCCGTCAAGGTACCCCCGATCCAGATGGGTCAGGGGTATATGGCTGCCCTGTAGGGACAGCTGAAGAGAGAGGGGAGTCGGATAGGGAGGTGGGGGTGTCGCAGACCCCCCCCTTCTCCGGAAAAACCCCTTTTTCCAAGGCGGTGGAGCGGCGGTCAGCAATGGCCGCCACGAAGAAGCCAGCAACCGGGTAAGATTGTGCTGGAGGAAGTGTGAAGAGTGAAAGTTTTGTCTGAGCCGGGTCAAGTAACATCTTTTAAATTGCCTGGAACTGAGCTGTTTGAATTGCTGGAGGATACATTGTATCCCTAAGAAGAGCGAAAAGCGACGGAGAAGCTGTTAAAGGGAACTTTTTTTTTTCTTTACTCTCCCACCCCATGGAAACAGCAGAAATATTTGGATATATTGGACATTGAAAGTGAATTGCTTTGAGAGTTGAAGCTAAGAGACAAAAGGATTCTTGGACATTGAAAAATTTAAGAAATTGGAAAACCCTTGTTGGAGGTATGGATTTCTGATTATTTAAAATTGACATTGCAAGTGGGAAGGGAGAGAAAAAAAAAATTGGAGCAGAAGCTGAAAAAGGAGGAGATTGCCTAGAATCCCAAAGGAAGATATATGGTAATTGGACCTCTTTGACTAAACATTAACCCCAGAAAGAGAAAGAGAAGAAGGAAGAAAAGTATTAACTTTTGGAACTTTTTTTTAATTGTTTTTGATTGTCTTTGATTAAAAATACTTGTGGTTATTTTGGAAAAAGTTTCCCTTTTCATAATGGCATCGTTTGTGGATGAACTAGAGATTGAATATCAAAAATATAAAAAAGAAGATACTTTGGGCACTTTGTTTCAATTCTTAGAAATGGCGTTATGTACTTATGAAAAGTTGATTACGCAGCAGGACTGGGACAAGGAAGAAGAGGAAGAAGAAGCCATCTTTGATGAACAATGGGTCCCTTCCGGAGAGGAGGAGAAAAAGGATAAGAAAAAGGGGATTTTAAGAATTATAAAAACAACCAAAAGAGAGAAAAATGAGCGAAAAGGTGGAGGCAAGGTTAGAAAGCAAAGGAAAAGGAGCAAGAAAAGCGAGGAGAAAAAGCAAAGGGGTAAAAAGGGCAAGGAGAAGAATAAGCAAGAGAGAAAGGGGGTGAGAAGCCTTAATGGGGGGAAGCAAGACCTAAAGAAAAAAAGTTTATTCAGAGACAATGGGTGAATTTAATTTAGATTAAAAGAGGGATTCTGATGGGTACATAAGTTTGTGTTTTTATATGTGTATTTAGAGTATAAAATTCATTATGTAATCTTAGAATCTTTTAAACAGAATCCCAAGAAAAATTGCTATACGAAGTATTTTTAAGTTAGGGTAATGAGTTATAGACGTTACTCCAATTGGTGTACAGGAGAAGTATAGTAAAAGAAAAAAGATGAATGGATAATTAGAAATAGAACAGACAAAGAATGTTGTTGAAAATGGTAATAAGATATGGAAGGATATATATGCTTTTTTTTTTTTTTTGGATTTTGTATATTGATAAAAGGCAATAAAATTTTAATTAATAAGAAATAATTTGGATGAAAAGGAGAAGTAGGGATAAGATATGAAGTTAATACTATATGAAGTATTGATACTATAATTTGGAATTGTTATGCCTTATTGGTCTTTTATTATTATTTTTTCCTAGAAAAGAATTTATAAGCTGTTATGCCTTGATTCTTTGTGCATTGTTTTTATAAAACTGATAAAAATGGTTTTTATATATATATATAAAAAAGAAAATGATAATAAGATATGGAAGGATATATGGGATGAATATGATGTTTGAATTTGTGTCTGTGTGAAGAGTTTTAACCCGGGAACAGACAACCTTCAGAAAAGATCTTTTAGTTTTGTTTATGTTTTGTGTTTTGTATGTTTGTGTATTGTGTTTTTTGTAAAACTAATAAAATTTGTTTTTTATAAAAAAAAAAAAAGAATCAATAAAACCTTGGAGGAATGTTAGATGAGAATAATTGTAAACAAGCCAGAAAGAAATGAATATGATGACTATAAAATGGATAAATATAGAAAAGAAATGAAATTGAATAAGAGTAAAGAGAAATAATGAGAAATTTGCTGAAAGATATTTATGTGTCCATATGGAAATGGGATAAATTAGAATTATGTTGTATAAAAATAATGTTTTATTCGACTTGTAAAAATTTATAATGTTAATAGGTTTTATGTATTTAATGGTTAATGATGTGTTGTTTGTCTTTAAAATTAATAAAATTTGTTTCAAAAAAAAAACAAACAGAATGTCAATAGTATTCTGTCATTTATCACATCAACAGAGCTATTTACCTTTAATTATCTGTAAGTTACCATAAAACCATCTATTTCCCTACTTTCTTTGGAAGTGGAGATTTGGGGCAAATCCTTCAAGTCCAGTCTTATTTTGGGGAGGTCATAAGATTCTAATTTACTAAACCTCATTCTGTTGAAAACTATTTTTTTTCATCAGATGACAGCTGGAAATACTGGGTGGCTTTATTGGTTTAACTTTACATTTCTATGAAGGCCATGCTTTTCAATTCTTCTTTCCTTGATACCTATGTGGAAAAACTACAGCACTGCACTATAATTGAATATGAATAGTGATACTCTGGCCTCCATCTCTATATCAATCCCCAGGCCTGTATCTGGTATACGTTACTTGTGACTGCGCAAAGGACCTCACTGATATTTTGTTCAAGAATTGATATTTTTCTAAAAATTCCAGATGGGTCCACCACATGAATCTGCTGGGCATCAGAGTGAAGCTCTAAAAGTCATAGTAATAATTATAATTACTAGGCATGCTTATTCAGGTAATAAAAAAATGCAGTGTAAAAAACTGCTGCTTAACATTTCAGTCATTCACGGAAATCTTGGAACTAGATAGCAGCAAGGGCAAGCCAGTGTGCTATTTTTTTTCTTTTGCTTTCATCATTCTGAATTATATAAATCACTGCTTAATTTACCGTACTTCTGTGGGAAAATACTTGTTTTCATTTAAGCTGATTTTCCAATTTCACATATGCCATGTGCTTTCCAGATTTAATACAGAAAACCTACAAATATAATTAAATAGGAGATAACTGCACAATATTATTGCCTTGTTAATATTGAAATATTCTTGCCTTTCACCATCCTTCTTTCCTGCCCCGCCCCAACCTGTTAAACTATTGGTTCAATAATCACATTTGCTGCCCCCCTCCCCCCAGTATCATAAGTTCTTTACATTACCTCAGAATAAAACAAAGAATTATAACGGGAAAATACATTGTTCTTATCTTAAAAATTAGCCACACAGATGACGATAAAACATTCCTGAAGCTTTTCTAATTCAATTGATGTCAGGAAATGGCCAGAATATATTTGTCAACTTTTTATTAGAAGAGCTACTCTGGTGGATAAACCATCTGGAGGATCTATAGCTTCTATTTTAATATCTGGCTAATTTTGACTGGTATTTTTCATTAGAATCCAGCAATTTCCGTTTGAATGTGAAGGATGATTCTTCTGCAGCAATATGGTTCTTGGCAGTTGTTTAATCTCAGAAGTATTCTGCCAAAAACAAAAACAAAGTTAGCCATAAAAAATAGCTCAAAAATACTTCATCATTTCGAAATATATCCATACTGTAATGTAGAAATTCTATTCCACATTTTTAAATGAGGAAATTTTATTTCCAGAAACTGAATTTTAACAAATGTCTGCTTGTTTCATTTTCCAAGAAAACTTCCTGGTGTCTCTATATCAGGAATCAATTTGCATGAATGAAGTTTCCCAATCCATATAGTTTGATAATGTAACCTGGTGAACATGGTTCTTTTTAAAAAAAATTCTCTCCCCCCACCTGCCTCTTATTTTTCTCACCATCTGGTCTAGTCAGAGCTCTTGAAACTGGAAAGCTTGAAGCTAATATTTTTATTAGTTAATCTAATAAAGATTTGTCTGTACATATTAAAAAGGGAGGAAAAACATATAGACATTATGAATATAGATTTGGTTATATCTAATAAATGTGGGATTAACAGCAAGCTGTAATCCCTTAAATTATTCAGGGTAGGATGAGGGCAATTGGATGGGTGACACACTAGATAGATATATCACACATAAGAAACACAGGATATCTTTTTTATGCATTAGGCTAACACAGGGGTGTCAAACTCGATTTCACTGAGGGCCACATCAGGGTTGTGTTTGACCTCAGAGGGCTGGGGTAGGCATGGCCAGCATGACCTCACTCATGTTGGTGGGGTACCTGTGGTGGCCTGAATGCTCTGCCAGCGAAAATGGGCTACCGAACTCCGTTTTCAGCTGGGACAGCATTCTGGAACCCTTGCCAGTGAAAATGGAGCTCGCAAGGGGGCCTTCCCGAGCTCCATTTTCGCTGGCAGAGGCACCGTGGGCCAGTCCTTCACTGTTTCCAGGGCGTTCCCATGGGCCAGATCTAAGTAACCTACGGGCTGGATCCAGGAGTTTGGCATCCCTGGGTTAACAACAACTACCGGTAGCTGTTTCACAATGTTTACATATCAATCAAATAACATTCAATTTTTACCTTCCCCCAAAAGGTGATTCTACCATTTGATATTGAGCAGACAAAAGTGTCAAACTTTTTGGTTGACTAATTTTCTATTATTTATCTTTCTTTAGACATCTCATTTTGTTCAACTGAGTTTAACGTCTTTTTTTCTTCTGTACTTTTTGAATGGGGATACTTCCAGAAATTGTTTCTATTACAAACTAAATGAAAGGACCAGCCTAGCTTTTCATTTTACTCTCTAAAGTCAGCAAACTCTCCCAGCTTCAGTAAAAGCCGGTGGCCTGACAAATGTAGAGGCATAGTTGATCTTTAGACTTTGGCTCTACAAATAGAATATGCTGCTACCTTCAAATTCTTCTACCATTGAGGAAAACAAATATTTTGCAGCTGGAGGCTGTACGATATTAGCATACTCCGAAACCCTCAAAACCGATTGGTCCGGACAGGCGGAAACCTGATTGGTCGAAGGCTCGGCCGTGATTGGAGCACTAGGAATCTACCGTGATTGGCTGTGCCGATCGTGGGAGATTCAAAGTGCTGCCATTGGCCACCGAGCCACGAGCCAGCCCTATATGAAGGGCTGCCGCGACTTGCATTCCCAGACTATTCCTTTTCCTTAATAAAGAGCTGAAATCACTTGAACGGTCTCGCGTCTCTGTCGAACTGATCCACCGCAGATCTAACACTGGCGACGAGAGTGGGATCGTGAGACAAGGAGACCATCCAGCACGTGGCGAGGCGGCACGCAGCAACAAGCAGAATGGCCGGAATCAACTCACCATCCGCTCCCTTCAACCCTGCTACCGAGGACTGGGAATCTATACCGATAGGTTCCAGATGTTCCTTGAGAGTAGCAATCTTAAAGATGCCAACGGCCACAAGAAACGAGCCATGTTTCTCACATACTGCGGGCCCGCAGTGTTTAAAATGGCCAAAGCCCTGGCCAAACCAGAGGATGTCAAGATGATGGAGTGGGGCGATCTCGAGCCCCTGCTGCGGAACCACTGCACCCCCGTCATGCCCATCCTTATCTGGCGGCACGAGTTCTACAGGCGGGATCAAGGCGAGGGCGAGGGGCTTGGCGACTTCATAGTGGCACTATGAGACCTGGGCAGTCTGTGCGAGTTCGCTAACCTGGACGAGGCACTGTGAGACCGCATCGTCCTAGGACTCCGAGACCCCGTCCTCCAGAGCTGCATCATGGCAAAGGGAAACATCTCCCTCGCTGATGCCCTCATCGAGGCCGCAGCAGCTGAGGCAGCCAAGAACTCAGCAGCTCGGATGCGGCAATCGAGCATCATGTCACGACCGACGGCCGGAGAAACAACATCAAACCCCCAGAAATGACCAGAAACCGACCATCGAGACACAACCACGCACCACGGTGACATTGACTCCTTCTCGGAAACTGAGGACAAGGAGGAGGAAATCCACCGCCTCCAATCAGCGCGGGAACCGCGGGGGCCACGAGGTCGTAAGTCGAGGTTCCAGTGTGCCAGCTGTGGCAGCGATCACCCCGGGGCGGACTGCTGTTTTCTCAATGCCATTTGCCGGCATTGCGAGAAACTGGGGCACATCACCAAGGTATGCCGGAACAAAAGACACTACAGCCCGCGATGACGAGAAGGCAGCCCTCGACGTAGAGAGAGCACCCCCACCAGAAACCGCGATCGCCAGACGGAGAATCAATGGAGCCGAGAAGGTCGGAACAGGCAACTCCAGGAGACAAGACAAAGGGAGGAGACACACCAAACCGTCATCATCGGCCACTCCTCCACAAGTGATGCCCGGAAAGTATACGTGACAGTGGGAATAGAAGACCAACCGTGAGAAATGGAGGTGGACTCCGATCGCGGGAGATTCAAAGTGCTGCCATTGGCCGCCGAGCCACGAGCCAGCCCTATATGAAGGGCTGCCGCGTCTCGCATTCCCAGACTATTCCTTATCCTTAATAAAGAGCTGAAATCACTTGAATGGTCTCGCGTTTCTGTTGAACCGATCCACCGCAGATCTAACAGAGGCCATTCTATTTTCAGGATTTTTCATAAAGTTAAATAATCACATAAATGTTGTATTAGGATTCAATAAACTTATTATCTGTGTATAACTTAGAAAATCAAGCAGAGATTTGCACTGTAGTAATTCACAGGGTTTCGACTGGAAATCGGCAACCCAATGCAATTGTGTAAGCTATGCAGAAAAAGGCTAGTAGTAGAGAATCATAGAAAGGTTGAAGTCCTGCCTTCTTGCTCTGCTGTGCTGAATAGGGATAAAAGGGGCTGGCGTTGAACCCTTACTTAATGCAACAAATAATACATTTGTTGACTAACAAAGACACACCTAAATGCATTTCAATAATCCATGAAGCAATTAATTTAGGAGGCATAAATAAGCAGCAGCTTACAGTAGAGCCTCCTTAAACAAGCGGATTCTTGCTTTCAAATAAAGTTTGTTGAGTAGCCCTAAAGCCCACTTGAGAGTTAAATTTTAAGAGTTAAATCTAACCTAACATCATCAAACCAGGCGGTTGCTTGGCACCCAATACTCATTCAGAAGAGGTGATAGCTGTTTTCTATACTCTGAAACCTATTCAAAAATATTGACTTCAGCCATACCAAGTTTCTGCCAAAAGTAGTTACATTACTAAATGCTTCCCTTAGACCAGGGGTCTCCAACCTTGGCTCCTGGAAGCCTGGCGGACTTCAACTCCCAGAATTCCACAGCCAGCTTTGCTTCAACTTTGGAGTTGAAGTCCGCCAGGCTTCCAGGAGCCAAGGTTGGAGACCCCTGCCTTAGACACTGCAGGTGGGTGAATAAGCTGCACACACACACAAAAGGATAACTTGCAAGTGAGAAGACAATTTGATAAGCTTTCTGAAATTCCGCGATAAATCTTTACATCTCTCTCTCTCTCTCTTTAATACTTTTTCATAATTACTTCTTTAAATAGCAAAGTCACCGCTTACCCAGTGGCAAAAATGAGGTAAAGTGAGGACACTGATACACAGAAAGGAGGGGTATGTGTGCTTGGAGAAACTTTTGAGGGTTGCAGAAATACAAAACTATTACAAGACACTCAAGAGGGGCGTTATTCCTGATTGATGGCAGCCAAAGGACCAGGATGTTCAATGATCATGGAGAGTTATGGAATGCAGAATTTAAAATGAAAAAGTATAGTGGAACATAGGATAGGATCCTCAATTGGCTTAGCCTTTGAACAACTTATTATTCTAGAAAAAAATGGCCTAGAGTCAGCTGTTACTCAGAACAGACTCCCCTTTTGGGATAAAATGGGGAGGGTTCCTGTACTGCAACATTCTTTTTACAAGTTCTACTTCTGCATTGCTTCATATGGATAAACAGAGCATTTGAGCCCATCATTGAAATGTGTTTTGGGATATTAGAGAACTGAAGAGGGCAATGGCACAATCCTGAGAAAAGACACAGAAGTTTTAAGTATTGCAATGAGTACTTTCACCTGTAAAGACCAAAGGGTTATACCCTGCTCCTCCACATTCATTTTAGAGAGGAGGGAGCAGGAAAAGTTACATTTCAAAGTATCAAGTCTTCTTCAAAACCCACCAGGTATGTTGGGACATCAGTTCTAGAATTACCAGGAAACACATTTGATGAGTTTGAGATGCGGAAAACCTGCTTGTCCTAACACTCAAAATAAAGCAAATTCAATTATTTTTAAAAGAAATGTGAGGTTTAAATGCATTACACCATTACAAAAGGGGGTCCTCTCCAGACCTACAGGACCACACACCCCATAATCCATCACCAGTAGGCAATCAGTTGGGGAAGATTGGACCACTCTATCCAATATTTTCAAATACAAAATAGAAAATAATCAGAAATCTCCCAAATTCTTTCCCCCTCTCCTTCTGTCTATCCTAAAGTCTGGGGATTGCGCAAATTCTTTCCAAAATGAGAGAAATGCAACCTTTTGCAACCTTCAGCTTTATTTATACCTTCAGCTGAGCAAAGGGGTTTTCCTCAGTCTGTCGCCAAAAGAAATGGGTGTTAGCCTTAACCTAAGGGTCTTCAAACTTTAAGACTTGTGGACTTCAACTCCCAGAATTCCTGAGCTAACATGACTGGAGGAGGAAGTTGTGGGAGTTGAAGTCCGCAGGTCTTAAAGCTGTCAGGTTTGAAGGTCCCTGCCTTAACCTCTCCCTGTTTCCTTCCAGAATACATCATCTGTGGCCTCCATCTGGCTGTCTAAAAAACAAAAGTAGCTCTAAATTTATGAATGAATCTGCAACGGTATAATGGGCAGGGTTTTTTTTGCCTTTGGGCTTTCCTAAGCGGTCTTAGGTGGTCCTCTTGTGGTGCAGATTGGGATGTGAAGGGTTGCCATTAATTCTCATAGAAAAATTACTCAACCAGAATCAACACTACAGGAATCTTAAAAGTTCTCTTAAATCAGGGGTCTCCAACCTTGGCAACTTTAAGCCTTCAACTCCCAGAATGGAGTGTAACAACAACAACAACAACAACAAATCTCCTCTTCTTTCTCCTCCTCCTCCTCTTCTTCTCCTTTTCCTCTTCTTCTTTTTTCTTCTTCTCCTCCTCCTCCTTCTCTTCTTCTTCTCCTCTTCTTCCTTTTTCTTCTTCTTCTCCTCCTCCTCCTCTCCTCCTCCTCCTCTTCTTCCTTTTTCTTTTTCTTCTCCTCCTCCTTCTCTTATTCTTCCTTCTTCTTCTTCTCCTCTTCTTCCTTTTTCTTCTCCTCCTCCTCCTCCCTTCTTCTTCTTCTCCTCTTCTTCCTTTTTCTTCTTCTTCTCCTCCTCCCTTCTTCTCCTCTTCTTCCTTTTTCTTTTTCTTCTCCTCCTCCTTCTTATTCTTCCTTCTTCTCTTCTTCCTTTTTCTTCTCCTCCTCCTGCCCCCTTCTTCTTCTTCTTCTCTTCTTCCTTTTTCTTCTTCTCCTTCTCCCTTCTCCTTCTCTTCTTCCTTTTTCTTCTCCTCCTCCTCCTCTTATTCTTCCTTCTTCTTCTTCTCTTCTTCCTTTTTCTCCTCCTTCTTCTTCTCCTCCTCCTTCTCCTTCGCAAACACCTCAGCCCATGAAATCCTCCCCACACCCCCAAGTCTCGCCATTCCCAGATTACTCCCAAATCCCGAGGGCACCCGGTGGGGAACCGCGCCACGCTTGTCGCGCTGATTGGCTTCGGATCGGATTGGATCGTGCGGCGCAGCGCGGGCCTCCCTCCGTCATCTGTAGAGGGAAGTCACGCATTTCCGCGGACAGCTGGGCGTGGGCCATCGGGGACGCATGCGCCGGGGTCGGTTGTCGGGGCGAAACGGTGCTTTCGGTTTGATCGCGGAGCTCGCTTTGCCGCCGTGGGTCAGCGCCTCGCTCCCCAGCCCGTCGACCGCCACGATGCCTTTGCAACTTGAGCTGTGCCCGGGCCGGCTGGTCGGCGGAGAGCACCCGTGCTTTATTATCGCCGAGATTGGGCAGAATCACCAGGGGGATCTCGAGATCGCCAAGCAGATGATCCGGGTGGCTAAGGTGGGGGCGCGAGCGCGGGTTTCGGAGGCGCTCGGCCTGAAGGCGAAGGAGGAGGATGGTGGGCTTCTCGGGAAAGGCGGGAGGCGATGAGTGGCCAGGCTTAGCTGGCCTGGGGGTGGCAGCGGTTCATGCCTTCGCTTGGCTTTCTTGGAGCTGAGTGGAGCTGATTTGGTTTGGAGGGCTGGAGGTTGCGTCGAATGGTTTATGAGGATTGTATTCCGTTTTTCCTTTGTGAAGCTGTGCATTTTAATCGGCCCGGAAGGGAGGGAGGGAGAAAGAAAAGGAAAAAAGGAAAGGAAAGAAGAAAGAAAGGAATGAAAGAAGGAAAGGAGAGAAGAAAGAAAAAGGAATGGAAGAAGGAAAGGAAAAAAGAAAGGAAAGAAGGAAAAGAGAAAAGAAAGAAAAAGGAATGGAAGGAAAGGAAAGGAAAAAAGAAAGAGAAAGGAAAGGAAGAAGGAAAAGGAAAGGAAAGGAAAGGAAAGGAAGAAGGAAAAGGAAAGAAAAGGAAAGAAGGAAGGGAAAGGAAAGGGCCCAGTGAAAGAGCCAAATGAAGAAAAGTAAAAGAGTGGACTAGGAGCTGGCATTCTCAAATGTCTGCTCAATTCCTTCACCGCCACTGGATAACCACCACTAAATATCCCTGTTTGCATTTGCTGATATGTGGCCTGGGTTTGTCACCTTTGAGCGAAGCTTTCAATGTAAAGCATAGAACAAAAAAAGAATCAGGTGAACATCTGCATCTCTGGAACCTGGGTGTGTGACAGTTGCGCTGCTGTTCCCACCAGGACAGAAAAGTTTGGGAAAGATGGAAGAATTACAAATAGGAGGCAATTGTGTGGTTTCCCATTAAGCCTATGTGAACAAGGCAGGGTGCAGCATATACGTTGCCTACCATACGGAGAACCTCGGGATGTGTTTAGAAATAGGATTTACTCCCTTCATCATTATTAAGGGGTTTACCAGTTGGGCAGCTTATCTGCAAGATGCCAAAACAATATAGAAAAAAGACCCCTACTTGCTTTATTCCTGTGACTGCGGGATTTTTCAGAATGGTTTGGGTGCACATCTTCCATTAAGCTCACAGAGCAGAGAGAAATGGATGTCACTTTGTGTCATGTCTCTATGAAGTTTTATGACTTCTGCTGCCACCTGCCTGGGAGTGAGGAAATCATCTCTCTCTCTTTCTTTACATTGTATATAATATCTTTTTTAAAATATATTTTTTATTGTTTGCAACTGTAAATATACAAACGGTGCTGCCGTTTTGGCCTTACATATACCATACATACAAAAATATTGCTGTTAATGGTTTAGCAATATTATTGTGTGTAATACCTTGTGTGGTGCTTTTAAATTACAGGCAGTCCTCAGTGTACAATCATCATGAAACCAGCCCATTATAGTTGCAAGTGGTGGTGACTGATAAGCGAGATGGTTTTGCTTAACGACGCTCTGTTCTCCCTGATGTGGCCGTTAATCAAACGTTATTTAGCAGAGTGCAGGGTCCTTCATGAGGATGAGGGAGGCTTAGTGCAGGTAAGAACACAGCATTGTGTGCAGTGATGGATGTCCCTAAGTTGTTAGTTAGCTAGTTTGCCTTGTGTATATAGTATATATTGGAGGGGGTAAGTCTTTGAGAGCTATATGCAACGGAATGTCATTTTAATGTATGCTGATTAGTGTACATTCAAAGTGGCAATAAAGTTATTCTAAGTCTAAGTATGCCCATCTAATACCACCATTGTGCAAGCGGCAGTGGCTTCTGGTCTCTTTCGAGGTGCAATCCAAGGTGCTGGTCATCCTTTAAAGAACTATATATCACAGGGCCAGGCTAGCTGGGAGGCCACTTTTCCCTAAGGACATCTACCCATTCCCTCTGACAGGTCAGATAGTGTGGGCATGTCTTGTGGTTCGCTGGCAGCCTGTGCAGACAGCAGCAGAATCAGACAGTGGGAAAGAACAAGGACCAGTCCGGGAGTCTGGGGAGGACTCGGACGAGGGTCCAGAGTCCGATACAGAGATGGGGCCAGGACCATATGGGAATTATGTGCTGACTCCAGAGCCTTCAGAGGCAGAGGAACAAGGGGAGCCTGTTCCTAGTGCGCATGTGTGTGCAGAGCTGCCAGAAGGCAAGAGCAGCTAAGAGAAAAGGGGTGATTTGGGAGTAAGGCTTGGAGGTGATTGCCCCTCCCCTAAGGTATAAAGGACATGCAAAGGTAGAGAAATCTTTGCAGGAAGCAAAGTCATTCGCTCTGTTTGGATTAAATCTTGAAGCTCTGTGTGGATTCAGTACTTGGGCTGGGTTTTTTTTTCAGTTAATTTGGCAATTCAGTTGTTGGCAGCAATTCAAAGGAGATAAAGGTGGGTGCTTATTTTGAGAGACTGGGACTTATTATGGGCTGGGAATGAACATAATTCCCAGTGTTGAAATAAAACAAAGAGTTGTTTGGACTAAGCGTGTGCTTAATTACGATCTCAGGAAGTCTTGGTCAGAACAGCATGCTCCTAGCGCCTTTCCCCTAAATATTGTCGACTGATGGGAGCTAGGAAGTATGCCTTTTCTGTAACTGCCACTGCCCTATGGGACACTCTGCCCCCTGAAGTTTGGCAGGCCTCTACCTGCCTAGCCTTTTGTAAAGCTTTGAAGAAGTTACTTTTTCACCTTTTCCTCTAAATTCTGGGGTAAGATGAGGTAACTGCACATTGGAAGCTTGACTTGGCAGCAGGTGTTTTGGTTTAGTATGGGTTTTATGCTGTTTTAAATATTTTTGATTGGGAGCCGCCTGAATGATGAATGTATTTATGATGACGATCATGATCTATCACATATCTTTTACGTACACTGAGAGCTTATGCATCAAAGGAAAATTCCTTGTGTATCCAATCACACTTGGCCAATAAAGAATTATATTCTATTCTGAAGTTTGATTATAAGATGGGAGGCTATATAAATGTTTTAAAGAAATAAAATAAGCGTGTAGCTTACTGCATATCCCATTGAGCGGGAAGGTTGTCGTAACCTTTGTTTTGTGAGGTGGGTGTGTTAACGCGGCCTAATGAAAGTCTTGCTGGGGTTGTCTCTTGGCAGGAATGCGGAGCGGACTGTGCTAAGTTCCAGAAAAGTGAATTGGAGCACAAATTCAACCGGAGAGCTTTGGAGAGGCCGTACACCTCCAAACACTCTTGGGGGAGAACCTATGGGGAACACAAGCGCCACCTGGAGTTCAGTCACGATCAGTACCGAGAACTGCAACGCTACGCCAAGGAGATTGGCATTTTCTTCACAGCATCCGGCATGGATGAAGTAAGAGTTGGGAATTTGGAATTTGACATTTAAAAGGATCTTTGGCTTCTGAGCTTGCCCAGACCAAAGGGGTGGGATGTGGTAGAGATTCTTCCTGTAATAGCAATCCCAGAATTTATTGACATACTTAAGATTCAACTTCTTGCCTCTTCTTTGACTTGGTCACTTCAGGTCCTTTACACGTTTCATCTGCTTGTTCCCAGCACCTTTAGTCTTTCTTCCCACAGGGGAGAGAATAGCAGAATATATTACAGGGGAATTTTAACAAGTGGGGTTGGAGTTTCAGTTTGACTTCAGAAAATGGAACCCAAGTTTAACCCTGAACAACATCAAGAATCGTACTGTGGATCAAAGAAACCAATTGTTTTTATGGATTGATGTGGGGAAGAAATCAATAGCGTATTTAGCAAATTTTCTTCCATGATTTTGGTAGGACTATAAATTGCCCTTTTAACCCTCCTCTTAATTTTTTCGTGAGCCCATTCATCCAGTTGGAGATTTTGTTTCAGTTTTGCTTTTTTTGTGTCTTTCTCAATAGATGGCTGTAGAATTTCTGCACGAGCTGGCTGTTCCATTTTTTAAAGTCGGATCCGGGGATACAAATAATTTCCCATACTTGGAGAAGACAGCCCAAAAAGGTAATTTAGTGGGAGCGGAGAAAATAATGGATGTGCAACCGCCTGTTTTTATTTGTATAAACGAATGTGGATTCATATGCTCTTGTATCCAAAGAATCCATAAAATGCACATCTCTCTCTCTCTCTCACTCTCTTTCTCTCTCTCTCTCTCTTTCCCCCTCCCTCCTTCCCCCTCCCCACAGAAAGAGAGAGGTATTCCTCCCCCTTTCCTAAATGTTAGTTTTTCACAATACAGTACATCATTTTAAAGGGTTTTTTTTTTTTACAGTAAAGATTGATAGGTAATAAAACAATAGTATTCTTCAAAGAAAAGATTTCTCTTCATGGACTCTCTCAAACATGTCTATCCTGTCTTTTTGAACTCAGAACTAGTTGCTAAACGTTTAGGAAAGTCTTGAGTATAATCAAAATAAGTTGACAAGTTTGTCACATTTGGTCACATATAGAATAGTGTTTAAAATAAATTGTAAATGATTCCACCATAAAACCTACAGAAATACTAATCCTGGGTAAAAATGATAAAACATGGAAGATGGATTCATGGACGCTATTAAAATCTAGCATTAGAACAGGGGTGTTCAACCTTGGTAAGTTTTGTGGACTTCAACTCCTGGAATACCCTAGCTGGTCTTAAAAGTTGCCAAGATTGGACAGCCCTGCATTAGAAGGACTTCAGGATAGATATGTATCACTCTTTCTTGCTTGTGGAATAGGAATATTCATTCAAGTGTGCCAATTTGGAGTGTAAAATAATTGGAGAATTCAAACCTGTATTGTGGAATAGACAAAATGGGGCCACATTACTATTGGGAGGAGGAAAAGAAATGATGCAGTGAACAAGTTGAGACTCAGATCTGTCCAGATGGAAAGGGGGATAGATTGAATAAGATTATTAATTGACAGTTATCAGTTCATATAACTTGCCTGTGGAAGCCAATCTTTTGTAAAGTTAAAAATGCTGCTCTGGCTTTTCATTCCAGGCCGCCCCATGGTGATTTCCAGTGGGATGCAGTCAATGAGCATAATGCAGCAGGTTTACAAGCTGGTGAAGCCCATCAACCCGAATTTCTGTTTTCTTCAGTGTACTAGTGCCTACCCCCTTCACCCTGAAGACGTCAATCTTCGTGTCATAACGGTCAGTGAGGTGGAGCGTGGTAGAAGAATATAGCAATGTAGAACAGTATAGCTGTGATAATTCCCTCAAGACAATTTTGATTGCCAGCTCAGTGCTAAGTAGGCCTTGAGTAAGCCTGCACAGGTACTTTTACTTTTCTGATGAGTAGGCCTGTGTTGGTCTGTGACACAAAAGCTTTCATATTAAACACGAGTGAGCCAGATCACTTGGCACTGGCAATTTCTGTCAATTTTATTGTCATTTTAGGAATACCGCTCAGCCTTCCCAGATATTCCTATTGGTTATTCAGGTCATGAGACTGGGATAGCCATTTCTGTTGCTGCAGTGGCAATGGGGGCCAAAATATTGGAGCGCCACATCACTTTGGACAAGACCTGGAAAGGCAATGACCATCAAGCCTCTCTGGAGCCCAAAGAGTTAGCAGAATTGGTAAGAAGCATTCGGATGGTAGAGAAAGCCATGGGATCGCCAATCAAACAACTCTTGCCTTGTGAAGAAGCTTGCAATGAAAAGGTAATCTCTTGAAGACAGAAAGACCTTCTTCCCAAGAATTATATTCTATGTGTTTGAGAATAACTGAGGGATAAGCCATTGACTTACTCCTGTTACTAGTAGACCTGCCTGATTTGGTCAAGTACCAGGGAAGTGGATACTTTATTTTCCAATTATCGCTAAACTAAAGCTGAGAGCAGAGCGGGTGGGCAAGTGAGCTTCCCATGATAGAAGCAGCCATGCAAGCTGTCCCCTAGTCATACATGTCTCCTGCCATCACATGCAAGTTCAAGAGAGTTTGGGTCTTGCAGTGTATTGAGAATTTTGTAGCAAAAATTCAGCGCCAGAAAAATAAACACAGATGGCTGATGCTTCATTTAACATCTTTATAAACATAAGTAGATTTTACAAACCAACTGTAGATTTCTCCAACGTGGAGCAAACTCAAAGAGAAACATGTTGCAATTTCAGAGTGGAGCTCCAGTCTTCAGCAAGCAAGCAAGTTAGTTTCATCTTCAATAGATCAGCAGGCAAGCAAGAGGAGAGAAGCAGTTTCATCTCAATAGACAGATTCAGAGCTGTATAGCTGCAGAGTTGCAGAGCTTAACAGAGCCATGCCTAGGCTAGTTTCAGTTTCAGTTTCCAACCCAGGCTACTTCTGGTTTCAGTTTCCAAACTATCCTCATTGGCTGACTTAGTTACTATGCCTATTAATTGGCTGACCTTGTTACCAAGCTATATTCTGGTTCATAAATATACTTTGATACATTGTGATGCTACTTTCATTCTGGTGAAAGTCTTGATTCCCATAGGTATTTCTGCCTGCTATTATTCCTTATCACAAATCCCAGGCTCTAGGACAAGTTACCGGTAGGAGCTATTAATTGGGAAACATCTGCAAATTTCAGAACCAAAAACCTTAGATTAATAAGATTAATCATCTAAAACTATATGTACATTCATGGGCATTAAGCATTGCTTTGTGATCACAATCACTGTTCTCTTGCTGAAACTAAACCAAAGGTGGATCTGGTTTGTGCCTGGATAAGAAGTGGTTTGGGAACTTTAAGTTTATTGGAAGGAAAGTGGATATATACATTTGGCTGTATATATTCATTATTGCAGTTGTGCTACCATGGAATCCCAAATTGTCATAAGTGTTAATTTGGAAGCGTGAAAACCAATAGATGTGATCATTTTGGACAGTGAACAACAAACTTCAGAAACAATAAATGCTGACGTGGGAACAAGTCATAAAAGTTTTCCATAATTGGTTGCTGGGCAACAGATTGTACAATTGGAATGTAGGAACCGTGCAGCAATCATTCTGCAGTGACAACTTGGAAGGTAGGGCTCCATAATTTTATCTCTCTAGTTTAGGACTGCATAGCTTTGTTGGATCAACCCTTGGCTTTTGATTAATATGGCAAGGCTCCATCACTAAAAGCAGGCAAAGCCAAAACAAATGTAAAACTGAAAATAGGAAAAATGCTAAATTTATTCAACATAACGTAAAATTAACTACAGTTAATAGCAATAGCAGTTAGACTTATATACCGCTTTATAGTGCTTTAGAGCCCTCTCTAAGTGATTTGCAGAGTCAGCATATTCCCTCCCAACAATTTGGGTCCTCATTTTGCCCACCTCAGAAGGATGGAAGGCTGAGTCAGCCTTGAGCCTGTTGGGATTTCAACTGCAAAATGCATTTCATCCCAGTATATTCATTTTCACATTTCCATCATATATAAAAAAAAAAATGCAATTACCTGAACATCAGTATATAGCCTTGCAGGCTTAGGAAGAGAGATGCTCACAGGACTGGAGCCTTTGTTAAAATGACAAAAGAGACACTCTACTATGGTGATGCAAGCCTTACTCCTTCTGTATGTGAGTGTGATGTCACAGTGCATACACAAAGGGACAAAGCTTATGTTGCAGCACCACTTTTGTTACTTAAACTACCCAGCCAACTCTTCTGGCTTCAGGTTGGAAAGTGCTATCTTCGTCTGGTAAATCCTGAAAATGACTTAACTATTTCATGATTACCACTGTGCTGATAATCATGGGGTGGGGGTTAAGGTAAGAGGTGAAGTACCTGTTCAAATGGTTTTGGTTCCTTATGTTTGCATATAGACATCTGCAGATTCCTTGGTGCTGAAATGATTGTCCTTACCTTCTTCAGGAATGTTCCTCTGCTTTTCAATTTTGCCCCGAGCTCTTGAATTCCCTAATACAGGGAGTCCTTGACTTATAACAATTCATTTGGTGATTGTTCAAAGTTACAGCAGCGCTGAAAAAAATGGCTTATGACCATTTCACACTTACGACTGTTGCAGCATCCCAGGGATCACATGATCAAAATGTGGATGGTTGGCAACTGAGTCGTATTTACAACGGTTGCGGTGTCCCAGGATCATGTCATTACTTTTTGTAATCTTCGGACAAGCAGAGTCAATGGGAAAGCTATATTCACTGAACAGCCATATTATCAACTTAACAACTGCAGTGATCCACTTAACAACTGTGGCAAGAAAGGTCATAAAATGGAGCAAAACACACTTCACAAATGGGTCATCTAGCAACAGAAATTTGGGGCTCAGTTGGGGTTATATGTTGTGGCCTAGTTTTCAAAATGATTGGTGTGGAGTAGGTGGTCCTATACAGGAGAGCAGTGGCCAAAATTATCCTTGCTATTTGGGAATCGTGACTCCTTTGGCTACTTCAGTTTTTAATATTTGTTATTATGAAAACTGTCATGCTGCAGAATTAATTACAGAGTCATGTACAAGGAATAGTGTTTGATTAAATACATCAACTTCCTGAATTGTTACAACTTCAAAGAATGGTTCAGCTTTCGCACTACAGAGCGATGCAGTCTATCAGTCGACTTCTGATCAGTTGCTATATGACTGACTATACCACTGTGGCAACCATTCTGTAAGTTAGAAAGATCTTACGGTACTACCATGGCCACAATTTTCTTTAAGCATCAACAGTATGATGTCATTGTGAAAAGTATGCAGAAGGTTGGGTCACCTTCTCTGTGTTCCCCTTGAAAGTAAGTATTCTTGCTGTTCAAGTGCTATATTAAGTTCAGAGCTGAATACCATTTGTGGGGAGACGACAACATGGTTTTAAAGAAGTTGGGTGACAATTTTGAATGAGCTTCTAGGCAGAAATGGATAGAACTGGATCCTGGACTGTGCACCAGATTTCTTAATTTTGTTAGGGCTTTTCATTCTGATCTAACTGAGTAAACGTTCCATGAATGTACTCTACCGTGTGTGGCAATATTGCTGTCGTGTATGTTACCGCACACGGTCATTTCCTCTACCTTCCGCTTCAGGTCAGACTTCTCTGAAATCTATGTTGCTTGAATAGCTTATGGCACTTCAGTTGTAAGTTCTCTGTAGAATAACTTTGCCTACTTAAATTACGCTTTTTGCAGTTGGGGAAATCCGTAATTGCCAAGGTCAGGATCCCCGAAGGCACCATGCTCACGTTGGACATGCTCACAATAAAGGTGGGGGAACCCAAAGGATATCCACCAGAAGATATTTTCGAATTGGTGGGCAAGAAGGTCAAGGTCAATATTGATGAAGATGAGACCATTGTTGCAGATGCAATTGAAAATCATGTGAAAAAAATGAAATGCTGAGTGGTATTATATATTTATCAAGGATTGTCTTGGAACGTGTGATTGGCCAAAATATTGAAGTCCTAATATTTAAAATTACATTGAAGTTATACGGGAAAGTGAACCATGGTGGGATTTTTCTTTCAGATAGAATTTCCTTTCTGAAGAACAGACTTTCATTGAAATAGAGTAATTACATTTGTCTTCAGAAAGTATGGCTGAGGGCCTTACAGTCAGGAATGACATCATGTCCTTCAAGTTGAGTTATTGCCCCAAAAGTATTGCACAGCTATGGAAATACTTTCATAGGATTAAACAATACTAGTCCTCATGTTAAGATTAGACTCTTCTAGCGTGAAAAATTCAGGACAAGAACTGCAGTGCTAGTTGGGAATACCGCAGAGGATATGCTTTTGAGTAAATTCTATGCTCATGCAATTTGATTTGTCAGTCTTCCTTTCCTGTCTTAATCATTAAGGTTTTGCTATAGAGAAAGTATAAAATGTATGCAAACTATATTGCAGATTTTTAAACCTCCTTTACATGCTTCTAGGGTACTAAGTACCGGTATCTAATCAGCTTCTACAGGCAAACCTGTTTATTAGACACTTAAGGAAAACTCTGCCCTGAAATTGAGTTTATGATCAATGACTGCTTCTTTGAAAGAAAAAATTAAGTTGGCTATGATAAACAATGGGAAGCAATAGAGTCAACATGTTTTAACATGACCCTACCATAATTCTTTTTATGATGCTATTGGTTTTGGTTGTATCATGTGCCTTGTAATGAATCAGAATCACTCAAGATGTTTTTAATGAATTTAGCATTATTCTATTTATGGTTATACTAATAATTCACATTTCACATCTTAAATACTTTAAATGAAGAATGTGCTGGCTTAGGTTGAAAAGTGTCCAAGAGATTTCATTCTTATGAGATTGGTTTACTTAAAAAGCTCAAGCGGAAATTTCAGGCAAGTGTTCGTCCACCTACCCTGTTTCTGGACCATTCTGGTACATGCTAATGAATGTTACATTTATATAAACTTCATACAGGCTGCAGCTTGTGAATGTGGAGATGTAGTCTATGTGCTATGGAATCTACACAGATACATGCCTCTCATAAAAAGTATTCCATTATGCGGATGCCACGTAAGCTCAGAAACAAGGAAAGGAAGTGGGTGCAGGTTTGATTCCTCAACCATTTGATGCAATATCTGCATAGATTTTTTGTTTTTGGTGATTCATCATGATGTCATTCTATTCATCTTGCTCTAAGGAAATGATCAAACAATAATGGACAAATTCTTTTTAAGATTTGAAAAACAGTTAATAAAATTTGTTGAATAAACTTTTTTTTCTCTGCCCTGTTTGTATTCATGGGGGGCAACTCAATTGCATCTCCTTTTGGATCTTCAATTATTGAGGTGGGAAGGAGACCCTTTGGAGTCTTTTTGATTTGAGGAAAGGATGAATGCTGCTAGAAATGCACCCCCTGCTACCCAGAACTATATTTGAAACAACTAGACTTTTTATGCCATAGTGACAGGGTTAATATACTAAACAGAGTTTGTCAAGGATGGCGGGTCCTTTAATGTAGATCAAATCTGTCTTATCTTAAAAAAACACAAACCAAAAAAATGGGGACAGAGTTATGGGGAAATCAAAACGTTTATTTAGGAATAAGGGCTCAGTCCTTTCTTGGGAATTCCATCCTCAAATTACCTTTTTTCCTCAAAGTGGTTCTTAAAACTAATGTATAGTTCTACCCTTTGCAAGTAACAACCATCCAGGTATATTAGCATTGTCATTACTGCGTCTGCTTGGAAAGAGAGAATTATGGTCTAGCTAAGGCAGGGGTGTCAAACTCGTGTTGTCACAATGGCATCACATGATGTATCAGAACGTTTTTTCCCCTTTGCTAACCTGGACGGGGTTGTGGCCAGCACGTAATGCATCCAGCCCACGGGCCAGCAGTTTGACAGCCCTGACCTAAGGCAACATGATCCACAGCCCCAGACCAAGCTGCAAGATTAACAGGAAAGCAAAATGGGAGTTGATCCAACACACACCTGGAAGATTCTGGTTGCCTGAGGTTGTCTTATCTGGGATTTTTTTAGATATATAGATTACAAATTTGTCCTTCCCCATGCTGGTTAAAATACTAGGATTGAAGTTACCTTGTGGTAGAGTTATAAACAAGTTATGCAATTAAATTAAGTGAAAGTCAAACATCCTTAGCATTTTCTTTTTCCATTATTTATCATCTGTTAACTATCAACATTCTTAACTCTTATGAAATCTTTTAATTATCTCTGTACTCTTTATTTTTCTCAAGGCATTGCTCACTCAAGACATTAATATGTTTTAGTGATGACTGCATTTCCCTTTAATATATATCAAAGTACTAAGTTACTCTAAGTTTTACTAGGGCTGTGTAGGAATTTGATTTCACTCAAAAAGAGGCTTCAGAGTTACAGAAGCACAAACACAGAACTTAGTTACAGCCCTTTAAAACAAATGTATCTTTTCCTAGAACTGCAGGTTCCTCATGATCCTGGGGAAAGTTTCAGCTGCTTTGAAGAGTTGCCACTTTTGTGCCCTTCTGCATTCCTAAACACTGGCAAAAATCAAGCACTGGGGTTCTACACCATTCCAGAAATGGGTGGAGTTTGTGGTGCTATTTTGTGCTCACGAGATTTATGGAATTATTGAGTGAGCCTTGGAAAATGTTTGGAAAGGACAGAACAGTTGTTTCTATCGAACTGTTTAGCCTTCAAAATGCAGTACTTTGGGATTAAAATGTTTCAAACTGGAAAAATCTTACTCACTGTAATTTTATAGGCACATTCGGAGTTACTGCCCAAATTCTTCAAAGAGGACTGGGGATTTTTTCTTTGTGACTCTCAGCCAGATCTGGCCTATCTTTATACTCAAATCTTAGTCTTGCTGACTTTTCCCTTCATATTAAATTTGGTCCCGTTCCACTATTTCCAAAGTATTCTGGCAAACATAGGTCTGAGAAAACCCCGTATTTTTAAGTAGTATATGGAGCTTTCCAGGAGCATCCTTCCTACTGAAAACATCTGAGTCCTGAATGGCAATGAAAAAAAGCAGGACATAGGAGGAAAGTAAACTGAAATTGAAAGTATCCTACACACTTTTGTAAATAAAGGAATGATCACTAGTCAAGCACCATCCATTATGCAGGGATCCAACCCCTCTTTCACCCAGCTGAGAGAAGAACAGAAATATTCCACTGCCCTTAGGTTCAGCTCCACTTGCTTACATCTGTAACAAAATATCAAGAGTAGGCCAAACAAAGTTTATGCAAATCTCCAAATGTCACTATTATTAGAATAAAGTTTCATAAATTGAGATACGCGTCCATCAGACCTAATATACAAATGCGTAGGGATTGGTATACACTTTGATGCTTTTTGTTTACAGATGAAAACAAAAAGAGCATTTTAGACTGCATATAAATAATCTGGAAATGGAATGCCCCACATCTGCCTGTCTACTTTTTACCCTAAAGAGGCTAGTAATAAGAAACCATTAGTAAGCTGATAGTTTAAATGTATAACTGAGTCTCACACATTAAAAAAGGTATTCTAAAAAAGCAACAATATATAACCACATGAATACCCAAAAGAAATAATACATAGCAATCCACGTGAATATCCAAAGCAATATTATTTAAAGAGACAGGGCAGTTCCAAACCTTCAGTTGCTGAAATTTTAAATGATGTATCAATGCTAAATTAGAATAAAATTGTCATTTGAGTTTTTAACAATTTTCTTGCTATATAATTCAACCTCTATTTCTATTTTTAAATTAAAGAGGAGGTTCCCAGGCCAATTAATAGATTTTAAACAGCTACTTTACAAGAAAAAACACAAAATTGTCTAAGTGTACATCATACATTTATTACTGAACAACCCTCTCAACTCCAAAATTGGGCACAGGGATTAAAAATAAAAATTCATTGCACTACTTAGTAAAGCATTACTAGTAACTCTCATAAAAAATGTACAAATTTTGTTAAAAATTTATCAAGCCTTCAAATGATTTGGTTACAGATATTTATAATACATTTAAAACTACATGTTAAATGATACAATGGAGTATGATCTTAAAGAAAACACTTGACAAATATAATTCTAACAAAATCCATAAGCTTTTATAATCATTAGCAAATTTGCAACACAAAAAAATACCAAAATGAGGTAACAGAAGGTACCAAAGGGAGCAAAGGTGAGAGAACTACCATTCTCTGATGTCTACAAAATAACAAGGGTTTTTAAAATTGAGTTTTTAGAAAGCAAAGTGAAGAGTTGGTAAATCCCAAATAGTACAAGAAGTGGAAATGTTAACAGCTGCGACAAATATCACATTCTGGAGACTGTACAAAGTTTATACAAAAGAAATTACTTTCCACAAAATAATCTGCAAAAGAAAACCAAGAGGTGTGAAGAGATAGCCTTAAGGCCTTTATACCATTTATTTTTTAAAAAGCCAGGAGGTCAAATTAAGTTGACAATTCATGCAAATAAAACCCCAGCAGTGCCAACATGATAAAGCCAACTTTATTTATTTTTTCCATTAGGGAGAGGTAGGGATAAGGGGGAAGAGGCTACCCAATAGTATAATTAGGTGCTGTCAGGCATCGAGGGCTGTAGAATTAGATGTGTCAATGTGCATAATGCATGGCAGTTTACTGCGAAGAACGATCTCCCCCTCTCGTCTGCCAGCTGCAATGGGTTCAGAATTCCATGGCAGCCAGCTTTGAGTTGGTTCAAAACACATGCACATGTGTCTCACACAAACCTAACCACAGGAAGCAAACCTGCACACATTTGCAAGAGTCCCAAGCGAACAAGTCATTCAAAAAGATCTGCCACAAGAGTGCAACAATCAACTTGAGTATGCTACCAGAATAGTTCCCCTCCTGCAGTCCTATCCCTCCATCAACAGTGTTCTTCAAACAAAACGGGAATTCAAGGGACAGACGCTGCACTGCAATATTGGTTCCAGAAGGAGGGCTGGAAAGCCCTTTCTCGGAATTAAGATACTAATGTGCCTCATCACTGTGTTCCAGAAAACCGTCTTTTACTTTTACCAAAGCAAGCTTTATACTGAGTGGATACTCAGCGGACAATGAGCAGGGTAGTAGTATGGTAATTCCGTGTGGTAATTTTTTCTTTTTTCTTTTTCTTTTTCTGAAAATCCAGCAATATAAAAAAGATCCAGAGTTTCTGTAAAACATGTGTGACTTCCCTCCCACTTCCCAACCCATGATTTTGTTTGCTTAAAAAAATAAAATTTACCATGTGCAATAATTTAAACTTTTCATCACACTGAGACAATTTCTTAGAGCACATTGAAGAGAAAAATTGTAACATGTAAAATCTGTCACACAGATTACAGTTCCTGACACTATGGACAGACTAAGGCGTCTAAGTTACTAAACAGAGGCAAACAGTATCTGAAACAAGGAAGGTTGATGGGAATTGTGCTTTTTTTTAATTTGTAGAACCACACACTGCAATTAGTCATCAGAGCTTTGAGGAAGGAGGATGATTCACAACCAACACTGTTCTGGAGGAATAAAGAGATTCAATATATAGCAGCATATAAAGCATCAGAAAAGACACACAAGATCCAGAAAGCTGACTTGCAGCGATAGCTGCAGCGCTTGTGCCGTTGCAATCAAAGGTTTTGGCGCTTAAAAATGAAATCCAGAAATAAATGTTCCTCTCTTGGAGAATCATGTAGCCATGGGTAGACAACTGTTTCCTTTGTTGTAAAAAAAGTTAAACAGCAAGTCCAGAATGTTAAGTGATGCCAATTTTACCACTACATTATTCAGAAGGCAGTTGAAAGGAGGTCAACTCCAAATTCACAGCATTTAGGTTTTTTTTTTTTTTCTTGTTTCGTATACCCCATTCTTGACCATGAATATTCTTCATACTATCCATACAATACTGAGGATGCTTTAACATCCACACAAAAACTTGCTACCCAGTGTAGCAAGCTAGAAACTGCATTTGTGACACTTGCCAGGCAGTAGAAGGTGAACATGGTACCATGGCTAAGATGGAGAACCACAATGTTCTATCTCTAAGAAAGTGCTAAGGGTTTACTTTGTTCACAAAACTGAAGGCTTTGAAAAAGGGGAAAAAATCTTTAAAAGGTATTGTATATGGTAGCTTGTATATGGCAAGGAATGTGAATTAGTGCCAGTGTATCTGTATATTTAAGCAAATATATTGCCAACAATACAAGAAGCATTTGCACAAGATTTGAAGATCCTCTCTGTTTCTGTATTTATAGACAAAAAATTAAAAAAACACCTCAAAACAAAGTTATCTTCACTCTCTGAAATTTAAAAACAATGTATTCCAAAGTTCAATTAAAAAGAACCAATATTGATTGGAAAAATTTAAAAAAAGAGAGAGGACAATCGGCTTTTCTGTTATCAGTTGAGAATTTTTAATATTGCTACCTGACTGTGCAATGCTGCAACTCCTTATACAGTTAGCAGTGAGCTGCAAGGGTTGTTGTTTTTTTTTTATGTAGAAATTCCAGCAGCCTCAAATTAAGGCTAATTAATTGTAACTGAGAATCAATATGCTCTATAATGACAGATATAGGACCCCCAATTAATGGGAAGCATAATATTTATCTGGATAAAAGCAAAAAGGACCTTTTATACTATTAAATACATGGGGGATGAAATATCAAATGTCTATAATTGCTGCACCCTTTGCATTCAGTGTGCAACTGCAAACGCAAGGAAAGAAACCAGTGTACAGTACTAGTACTGTTTAAATAACACACAAGATTATACATTGCAGCATAATTAATACTACACACATACATCCTCAGTACATGCTGGTATATAAGTCCTCTCACACGCTACCGCCAAACTCTTGCTCGCCTGCATACATAACAGACATCCTGCGATCAACGCACCCACCCGCACCATTTATTCTCACTCACAGTATTTGAAGGCTCTATATAAGGTAGATTGCTATATTGTTTGGAGCTACCACTTTTTATATAAAAGCACATGCTAGAAGATCACGTTCCACTGTAATCTCGCAGCAACACTCGGAATGATCACACAAAAACCAGGGAATGTTAGTGCACACACGAAATTAAGCTAAAAGAAAAAAAAAATCTTTGGAGTTCCAATCACACAGTTAGTATAACAATCCCATAATTGTGAAGACTAATTATAAGCTTTATAGTTGATTAAATCACACAGTGCAAAGAAAGGTCCATTGACCCTTTTGTGTAAAGGGAAGGCTGGAAGCCACACGGGTTAAGTTCAATGGAGAGTTCATATATATATATACACACATGTGACTAGGAACACCCAAAGTAGAATTGTGCTCTTAGACTGGTCATTCTGAATCACGATGCACTTCTGAAGCATCAGCTCTGCAGATAGGGCAGGTACGATTTGCCTAAAATAAAAAAAAAGAGGTTTTACTGAAGGAAGGCTACAGTGACTACAAAATGGAAAACACCCTTCTGAGGGGCAAAAAACTGCTCATTATAATAAATGACATATTATCTTCAACAGATGTAAAAATTGCTTTGGAGGATGAAAATTGCTTTAGAGCAGGGGTAAGGAACGTTGGCTCTTTTATCACTTATGGACTTCAACTCCCAGAATTCCTGAGGGAGCCATAAAAGGTTCCCCATCCCTGGCCTACTGGTTTTTTCAGTTGTGAGGGAAATCAATTTTTGACTTGAATGGGACTGTTTAATATACAAATGTAGGACATACAAAGAATATATATAAAAATATGTCCTACATTTGTATATTAAACAGTCCCATTCAAGTCAAAAATTGATTTCCCTCACAACTGAAAAAACCAGTAGGCCAGGGATGGAGAACCTTTTATGGCTCACTCAGGAATTCTGGGAGTTGAAGTCCGTAAGTGATAAAAGAGCCAACGTTCCTTACCCCTGCTTTAGAGGATGGAAAGAGAAAGATTTTGAGGGTAGGATCAAACCTCAAATCAAACCTTTATTGTCAATGCACAACATGTGTACAATGAAATTGAATGCGAGTCCATGACTTTTCATCTCCCTGACTTGTATTTTCTGCCTTATGCCAATATCTACAGTATGTAAGATTTCAGCCTGAAATTGGAAACATCATTTTCAGCGAATCTGCTAACAAGACTCGGTGGCCGATTACTTGTCCTTGACTCAGTAAGGTAACAGAATTTTGAGATGAAAGAACTACACCAAACCTCAAGGGTCATACCATACTTAAAATCGAGTCAATATGTACTTTTGTTCTAAATGTTTTTAGCTGAAAATTCCTGAAGATAAATTGCAAATATAACTTTCTACAGTGTTAGAAAATGGAAGACCAAAATTGTTACAATTACTGAGGTCTTCAGGGATATTAAGCACTTGGCATGTATGTGTAGATCACAAAAGATACATGGATACTACACAAGAGGAAAACCCTGATACTGTCTTCTATAGGACTGAAAACCTGAGCTTGTGCAATTTATTCTTTATGCCTCCCTAAGATCAGAAAATAAAACAAAAAGCATCCAAAAACAAAGAAAAAAATATTCAAACACACCTTTAGTAAAATTGAATAATGTGCATGCCACGAATGCAAATCCTTAGTGACTACATTTCTCTAATATTCCCTCTAATATTTCTGCATTTATGAATCAATAATATAAAATACGGCACAAAAAGGCTTCAAAATGTGAAGAGTGCAAGTGGTCTTGGACACCCCTAGGGTTGTGCATATACAAGCTTGGGAGCCAGTTTGTTTCTGGGTCCAATTCAAGGTGTTGGTTATCATCTTTAAAGCCCATCATGGCATGGGTCAAGTTACCTGGGAATTATCTCACCGCAACTGTATTGTACTGTCCCACCCAATCAGACAGAGAGAGGATATTGCGGATCCCACTGGCTAAAGAATTTAAACTGTAAGATTCCAGAGAGAAAGTCTTCTCTGCTTTTGCTCCTCCCCTTTGGAGGTGAGATGTTCCCCCCTTACTCCGCAGGTGAGATGTTCCCTCTTCTCTTCCGGCCTTCAGGAACAGTGTTAAGACTTGGATCTGCCAATTGGGATTGGGATCAAAGAGTGATATGCAGCTCCAGGGATGGTTGTCATAAGGAGGTACTCCCCTCCTTATTAACTTAACTTTTGATATTGTAATCTTGCCTTTTAAATTTGTTTTTAACTTTGCTCTTATGTTTTTATACTATGTTTTTATTATTGTAAGCTGCCCACTTAAGATTGGGGTATGTAGAATGAATGAATGAATGAATACATGATATATAAACAACCGGTATGTTCTGTGTACAGTAGACTGCAGGTAATCTGTTTTCCCTTTGAAAAAAGTAAGATAAAAATATTGGCTATATAACTGTCATATACATTAGTGAGAATATCAGTTTAGATACTATGGTAAATCTCTGCCTTTGCACAATTTCATAGGACGAATGGTGACATCTAATTATATTTAAAAATTCTCCCAAATTTGTTCATACACATGCCTTTTTTACAGGCCACTGAAATTAAAACTGAATAACCTTGTCTATGCAGAACATTAGGTTTTTGCAATGCTGATTCTTTAGAATTTACCGTTGTAGTGATACAATAGAACTTAAGGCATCATCTGAAATTTCCAATTTCCTCTTGAAATTATGTTTTGCAGAATGCTGTTGTTCGTACGTCTATTTCTGGTGACACCAGCTAAATTTTAAATATACATTTTTAAAAATATTTAATGACAGTTTTAAAACATTGTTTTAGGAAAGATTATAACACTTTCTAGTCTTCAACAAACAGATACATCTTAAGGAAAGAAATGTTATTCCTACAGTATCAAGTATGCTTCTGAATATGCCAGACTACTGCAAAGTTACTGTGTGCAATATGGACATGATTAAAACAACTTTCTTTCTAAAAATAACATTACCTTAAGCCATTTGTCGACACACTTGGCATGGAACTCATGGTTACATGGTAAAACTCTAAGCAGTTGCCTTGATTCAAAGTCACACATGCATACTACACACCTAAAAAAGAATATTGCAAGATAGTTTACTCAACAAAAGCAACAATTATATTTAACAAGTTTTTACTTCAGATTTTGTTTTACATTTACACTCCAAAAATACAGTTCAATATCAATTATGAGCAAAGAATAACACCTATTAAGACTGGTCATTTATGCAGGTCTGCATAAAATGGGGGAAATGTTCTGTTTCCAACTTAGAATAAACCACTGCATTCTGGAATTGGGGTCAACTTCCATTCCACAGAATTTGGAATCTTTTTGTTGTTTCAGGGTTTGGATGAAGCAAAATCGAAACAGGCAAGAAACTCCCAGAATGGCAACTTCCTAATGGCCCATCTACCCCTGATCTTCCCAGCTCCCTTCCTTCTCTCCCCATCACTTGCGATATTCCAGTACATCATTCAGTAACCCTGACATGCCAACCCTCAGTCTTCCTGGCACCTTCCTTCCCACCTCAGCTGTCAATATCTTTGGCTTTTCTCCTGCTCCCTTCTTCTTGAAACATTTGTGCCTGTATCAAAACAGTTCCTTTATGTGCCATGACTGAAACAAAACAGCCAGCATGCTGCAGTGTGGGCAAAGACCACCCAAATCCAGCAGTTCCGCATTCAGAACAGTTTGTGCATGGAACAGCCTGTGCAAGGAATGTTTTACACATTCCTAGTTCTTATTATACTACTTGGACTGTAAAGCATTTCACATATATTACCTCAGCAATCCTCAAGTAGATGAAACAGAACTGCAGGTAAGCAGGGAGTTGACTCTATCTAGTATAGATTTTCAATACTTGAAATGAGCAATATAGAAAGTAATGTTTTTAACACTTTGAATTTGTTGACAAGAAAAGCAGTTGTATGACTCACCACTTTTTTTAATTCAGAGTTTGGGAAAATGTAAAATATGTATTATTAATGTCAATCAGCTGATTTAACTTCATATTAAATTCTTATTGACCAAGGTCACTTGGGCATTTAAAAACAACAGTGCTGTATAAAAATGTTTTTATTTATATAATTACATTTATAATTATATCTATACAAAATGCATTTTGCTCCTGCATTTCAAAGTAATACTACACTGCTTTTATTATTTTAGGGTACCGAAGAATAGCGAAGTATGAATACTTTGACTTTATTTTATACTCATTATTCTAAAATGAATTATTTCACCACAGACATGCTTTCCAAAAGGCTGCTAGTTTTGGGGAAAAAAACAAACCAACCAGATTTTAGGCTTCATATTGAGCTGAATTAATTAAAAAAAACTACAATCCTCTTTAGGAGTTTAGAAGTGCCTGATCTAAATTCATGAAAAAATTGAATTGTTGAATTTTCAGTTCAATTTCACTTCTTTTTAGCAATACTTTTTATGACGATGAATGATAAGTAATAGGGTTTTTTTTTCTTAAATCCTCTCCCATGTATTTCTTCTAACTCTCATTATAGTAATTCAGTGAGAAGTATATGTTTATTTTTTTCAAAATGCAGATTTAGGTTTATTTTTATTTATTATTTCAGAGGAACAAAAATAAGGCAGAGATTTAAAAATAAGGCCAATTTTAAATGAGAAAATTCAAGAAAAAGAATTATTTTATTGTTATCTTTTTATGTGATACATATTCACTTTGAAAATCTATACCCCAGACTACACTGCAAAATGATTTGATAATTTCCATATTTCAAAGGCAGATACCAATGTACAGTATTATTACAGGAAGGGAAGGTTGACTGAATTTCTGAAGATACAGAAATGCTACTTCTCATATTACAGGAATGGCCTTTCCTTCACCTAATTTTCTGCTGTTCCAGTCCAATTCCAATATAGTAAAAGAGAGCAAGAGAGATTATGTGCCCCTTCTGAAATCTAAAATGTTGTGAGTAGACAGCCAGAATTAAAACGTTAATGCCTTATTTTTAAGATTTCAGTTCAGTGGTTAACTGGAAAAGCCTCAAATCCAAAGGCCAACAATACAAGCTGGAAAGTAATTTTAAGCCTAAGGTGCTTCTGTGCAGAACTCCAGCAACAAGAGAACATGCCTTCATACTAAAGGTTCAATGAAAGTATGAAAAACTTACAAAGTCTGTTCCGACTGATGGTTATTTGGGTTGAACCTATAAGACGGAAGTTGTTCAATATCTGCTTTTGTCAAACCCCTTGGTTTGGCCTCACCCAGTCTTTCAGCCAAGTTCAGCAGTGCCTGTGAGAGAAATAATTCTTTAGTTCAACCCTTTATTTTTTCATATCACTACTAGTTTGTGATGAGGAAGAAACCAGAATATACAATCCATATGATATACAAAACCAAAATTATCTGAAGGATGTACTATATATGTAGATGTATGGTATTCAGCTTTGTTTGGGTATTTTCCCAGTCATTATAGTTGTGCTTTTAAAGTTGTAGCAATGTTTCGGCAGAATCTCATCTGCCATCATCAGGCTTCTGTATTGTGTTCATCACAGACGAACACAATACAGAAGCCTGATGATGGCAGATGAGATTCTGCTGAAACGTTGCTATAACTTTAAAAGCACAACTACTATGATGTGGGAAAATACCCGAACAAAGCTGAATACCATACATGTAAGTACCCGCGAAAACTTAAGAAAACATATATGTAAATCACATCTAAAACTAGTGGCATGAAAGAGGATGCTTCAAAGGTATTATGCATAAGGAGAAATCCTAACATGCTCTATGAGCCACACATTTTTAGACTTTCCCTCCCTCACAGTGCAATCATTCTGACTTCTGGCCAGCGTTAAGGAGAGTTAGCCGATAATAAGATAAAAATTAATATTGTGTAAACTGCCTTCTGGTACCAAGTACAACTAATCTAACAATTTGAGATCTTTTTTTTAATTAAATCCTCATGACTATACTTCAGATTGCTAACCAACCTCATAGTTTTCTACTTCACCATCTTCTACATCCAGCTCAAAACTGAAGGCTGGCCCAACAGCAGGTGGCACAGGAAGCATTGATCTATGAAAGAGGGATGGGCTTATTATTATTCCAAAAATAAAATACTTTTAAACCCATATTTTTCAACCTGTTTGTTAAAATTTTAATATTTGTTAAAATTACAGCAAAACAAATACAAAAAACTAAGGTAAAGAATTAAAAGCTTAGAATGAAAGCTTATTTCACTGAAAAAATTCTTACCCACTACAACAATTTCTACACTGAACAGTTGTGAGTGTGGATAATTCCTACTTCCTCAATTAATACAAACTAGGCAGTAGAAGGAAAGTATTGTTCAAAGTCAAAAACTGCTCTAAAACATATACAGATAACCCTCAACTAATGACGACAAATGAACCCAAAATTTCTGTTGTTAAGTGAGACAATTTTTAACTGAATTTTGATCCATTTTACAAGTTTTTCTGCCGCAGTTGTTAGGTTAATAATTTCAGCTGTTAAATTAGTAACATGGTCATTAAGTGAATCTGGCTTCCCCACTGACTTTGTAAATATATGGATGAAGAGTTTAAAATGTACATCAAATTATAATCTAAAATAAAATTTCTATAAAATGATGTATCATTGGTATTTAACACCAGATAAGTTATCTAAGATGTATAAAGGTATGTGAGTGAAATGAATGTTGGAAGTGTAAAAGTAAAGAAGGGACTTTTTATCATCTATGGTGGACATGTGATAAAGCAAAAAAAATTGGAATATGATTCATATTTTAATACAGAACATTTTGAAAATGGAGATAGAGATGAAACCAATTTTTTTCTTTTTGATCTAATGGAAAAAGACCTGGAGAAAAAAAAATGGAACTTTGTTACTATATATGTTGACAGCAGCAAGAATGCACAAAAATGGAAGGACACTTCAATTCTTAACATGGACAAATGATTGCAGAAGTTGATGGAGTTGGCTGAAATGACAAATCTGACTATTTTGATTAAAGAAAAGAATGTAAGTACTTTTATTTCCACACGGAGACCGCTTCTGAACTTTGTACTTAAAGTGGAAAAAAAACTTTGATTTTTTGAAACTTTGATTTTGAGTTTTACTAATTAGATTGATAGATCTTTATAGAAATTGCTTGTTCATATTATTATGAAAAAATAAAAAGTTGTGATTTTATGTTAATGTCTTATTTTTGATTGAGATAAGAAAACTTCTGCTATTTCTTACTTTTATTCACTCACATGAGTGAGAGCTTGAAGACAGTATAACACTACTAACAAATGCTACAACTATAAACAAGTAATAAGATGTCTTATAGGTTAAGTAAAAAGTGTATGAAATCAAGTTTAAATAGGACTCCTTAAAACGAAATCTAACAATTGGTTTTTCAACAAGAACAGAAAGCATTTATCTTTCCAATGGAGGAAACCATCAGGAAAGCATACTGGAGACTGGGTTATGATCACCATTCATTTAGTGTCTTTGTAATTTCAAACAGTTGCTTAACAAATGGTTGAAGACTACCTGTGCCTGACCTTTTAGAAAAAAGGCATTGCATTATCACCTTAAATTCATATCAAGAAAAACCAAACAAACCCCAGATGTCAAACTTACAGCACATATGGCAATAGGCTGGGATGGTAAGGGGGAGGCGGAATTGGTTGCTGAGATCGGTATCGACTGCGCCCTGTGAGTCTTCGAGGCATAAAGGGTGGATAAGGCTAAAAGAAACAAAGCAAAGTGTTTTAAAAGTATGGTAACTTAAAAAAGGTTTCACATGTGAAAATATTATCACAATGTTTTTTTTCCTGCAGTGATCTTTACAAAAATAACTCACACTTTCATCATAACTAAACTACAGCAATATATTTAAATGGAATCTTTGAACATTGCTAGGGAACTACAATTGATACATAATGCAGTAGTCTGCATGGAAAGGGGGAAGAGCATCCATAATTATATATCGTCTATACCAGGGGTGGGCAAACTACGGCCCGCGGGCCACATCCGGCCTGTTGGTCTGTCCAATCTGGCCCGCCCCTGAAAAAAAATTGCTGGGCGTGGTGTATTGCCCTGCGCCGCGTGGCCCCCAAAGCTGCAAAACAGTGCGGAGCGCTCTCAGGGTAGGAAAGAAAAGAAGAACTTTGCAAAGGCCTCGGCTGGGAATTCGAAATCACCTTTGAGTGCGACCTCCCCGCCGATCCCACTTTTTTTTCCAGGGCTTCCAGGCTTAAACTTTGCAAAGGCAAAGTTTGCAGGCGGGAGCGTCTTCCGGCTGAAGAGTAGGAAGGGTTCCGCCCGGCGGGTGGGCGGGCTGCTTGGAGCCACCTAAAGCTAGGCCGCTGCTGGTGGAGCCTTGCCCTGCCTTGGTGCCCTGTTTCCTGGCTCAGCGGTCCCGCTCGGGCGGCACTTTAAAAGCCTGCTCCCAGCACCCGAGCAACTTCCCAGCAACTTGTGGCTTCCTTTTTCCTCGCGGAGGCTCACGCCTGGCCCCGAGCCGCGTGGCAGAGGGGAAACCCAGAGCACCGCTGGGTCGCCTCCTCCAAGCAGCCCGCCCACCCTCCGGGCGGAATCCTTCCTGCTCCTCGGCGGGAAAACCTCCTGCCTGCAAACTTTGCCTGTGCAAAGTTTAAGCCTGGAAGCCCCAGAAACCCGAGCAACTTCCCAGCAACTTTCGGCTTCCTTTTAACTTGCGGGCGCCCGCGGCTGGCCCCGAGCCACGCGGCGGAAGGGAAGCCCAGCAGACGGGTGGGCTGCTTGGAGGAGGCGACCCGGCGGTGCTCTGGCAGCAGCAACAGGCAGTTCTGCCCAGGGTCCGCTCAGGTGTCTGGCTGGGACTGTCAGGAATTGCTACCGCCGGTGCAGCTCCGCGCGGCTCCAGTCCCGCGCTGCCTTGGGAAGGAAAAGGCAAAACCAGGAGCCGCTGAGCTTGAGCCTCCGGTGCTGCTGCTGCTGTTGCAAAGCACCACCGCGGCTCTTCCTTTTTGCCTTTCCCTTCCCGAGGCAATGCGGGACTGGAGCTGCGCGGAGCTGCACCTGCGGTAGGAACTCCTTGTTAAGCCTGGGTTCCCCAACCAGTGTTAAGGAGATAAGCTAAACAGAATGTGCAGCATTAGTCAGATAGGCATACAGATAAATGTGTGAGATAAGTTTGTATGTCAGTTAACATACAGTAAAAATAACAGATACGCTTGTGTTATCAAAAATATAGTTTATTCCATTTAGAGTTTTATAGCATAGTCAAAATAACAGTCCATTAGTCATGTATCGTTTTAGTCAGTCCATTCAAGGATATTCAATTAGCAAAGTCCGTGTAGAATATCCAATGTCAGTTCACTTACAATAAATCAGTCCTCTCACAGTTGACAAATCAACAGTCCTTTCTCTCTCCCGTTCCAGTAGGGGAAAAACGCAGTCTTCAGTCTATCCAGTAATTAGGGATCATAAAGCCAGAGAGAACAAGCTGCCATGCCTTGCTTCTTATATGGTGCTTTTACAACCACTCTCTTAATTACATTCTTACAGTTAAAGTTACAGACACTTTAACTAACAAACCATGATAACATATTTATTATTTTACCTAAACCAGTTAGGGTAAACAATGTTATCCCTAACATTCTCCCCTTTTAGGTAATAATAATAATACTATAACTATTTACGTTTTTAAATCATATTTGTTACAACTCTCTCTAAACTTAATTACTCCTTGAGCTTTTGTAAATTGGTCTGCAATGTTTTCTTCTGTCATGCAGTATTCCAATTTAATTAGCCCATTCTTTACAGATTCTCTAACATTTAAGTATCTTAAATCAGTATGCTTTGATCTAGTTTTTACAGCTATATTAGTAACTAACTTTATGGCTGCTTGGTTATCCTCGTACACAATAATGGAATCTTTAACAGTTATACCCATGTCTAATAATAACTATTTGTACAAAATTAAGTCAGTGCATAGTAATGACAGACATGAAAATTCCGCTTCCATCGTAGAGAAGCTGATATGCTGTTGTCTGATTGACCTCCACCCTATTAGTGTCTTACCAAATAATATAGCCATCCCAGATGTTGATTTTCTAGTGTTTATGTCAGTTGCAAAACTTGCATCTGCATAGGCACTAAGACTCAAATCACCCTTTGGTTCTATATACAATGCATGGTTCATTGTTCCTTTAAGATATATTAAAATTCTTTTTAATGATTGCCAATGACATTGACGTGGATCTGAATTAAAACATGTCAGCTGATTTACACTATAAGCTATATCTGGCCTAGACCAATTGCTTATATATAATAAGCTACCAATCAAAGATTGATATATAGACTTATCAAATTTGGGACTTTGATTATCAGTTTGGCAAACCTCCTGACTCATTGGAGTCTTTGCCAGTTTACAAAGTTCCATTTTATACGTTTTAATTAATTGGCAAATTTTATCTTCTTGAGATATCTTAAAACCATTTTTTGTTTTGTTAATTGTCAATCCTAGATACTTTTTAATTTCACCTAAATGCTTTAATTTTATCTTTTTGGCTAATAATGATATAATCTCATTAGCTTCATTATTAGTCTTAGTTATCACAGTAATATCATCTGTAAATAATAACAATAATGACACCGTTCCATTATTTTCTCTTTTAAACACACATGGATCTGCTAAACCAGATTTAAAACCTATATTGTTTAACTCTTTCACAATATATTGGTTCCACTCAAAGCCAGATTGTTTCAACCCGTAAAGACTCTTTTTGAGTTTCCAACAATCATTATTATTTACTTTATTGTCTTTTATAATAACTGGCTTTTTCAAATATATAGTGTGCTGCAATGGTACATGCAGGTAAGCAGTTTCTACATCTAAATGGTTAATGACATAGTTTTTCTTAGCTGCCCACATGAAAGCTGCTCTTAAAGATGTTGCTTTAAGACTTGGTGCGAAAACTTCATCGTAATCAGATGCAGTTTGATTAAATCCTTGAGCTACCAACCTAGCTTTATGGGAAACAGTCCCATCATTTCCAGTTTTTACTTTAAATATCCATTTGCACCCAATGGATTTTTCTCCTGGAGGTAATTTAGCATCTTCATATACTTTCATTACCTTTAATGAATTTAGTTCTTTTTCCATTGTCTTTTGCCAATTCTCCTGATCCTTAGCAGGATACATCCTAAGTTCATCTACATTAGTTGGAACTTCAGTTACTTGGCAAATTATACTTGCTTGATACCTATCAGGTGGTCTAGTTACACGTGTAGTAAGTCTAGGTATTACAGGACTTACAGGTAGACTTTCATTTATTAACTGTTCTTGATTATCTAACTCTTCCTGATCAATTGTTTCCTCTTGTTCTGGTCCTATTTGCTCTTCGTGCACTTCTTTAATTGGACTCTTCTTATAATTAGTCTGATCTTTTTGCCTTTTGTAGGGTTCAATAATTACTTCGTTATTTAAATCTTGTTCTAATCTATTCCATCCTACATGTTCTAGGAATTTAGTACTAGCACTGGTGTAAACTCTAGATGTACCTGATTCCCAGAATCTATAAGATCTGTGATTAGATTCATATCCTACAAAAAATAATCTTTTAGCTCTATGCTGTCCTTTGTGTCTGAGTTGTGTAGGGATATGCACCCATGCTGGTGCTCCAAATGTGTGCATGTAACTTAAATCAGGTTTTGTACCATGCCACAGTGTGAATGGTAGAATCAGACAACATAGTGCGTGCCATTGATTGTAGTGTTTGGCCTCGTCTCTCTATAAAGGCATTATGTTGTGGCCTATATGGTGCAGACTTTTTATGTTGAATACCTAACATTCTAAGTCTATTCTGGAATTTATCATTTGTAAATTCTGCACCATTATCTGTTATAAGAGTTTTTCTTTCTGCAAATTTAATCCAATTAAATAGATTTAGATACGTTTGTTTTGCTCTTCATTAAATAGCAAAACCCATATCTAGAATAGTGGTCCATTATACTTAATATGTATCGACCTCCTCCTACACTTGGTTTTTTTGGACCTATTAAATCAGCAAATACTATCTCTAAAGGCTCTTTGGTAGTAAATCCATCAACTCTATTTGCCGGTATGACCTTGCTTTTGCTTTGATTACAACCAAAACATTGCAAATACTTATTACAAGGTTTCAAACTTATTCCTTTAGATAGTTGAACAGTTCTCTTAAGCATTTTAAAATTTATATGCCCTTGCCATCGGTGCAACAAGTGAATACATTCATCATGAGGTTTCTTATTATCATAAACTGTGTTAGCCACCTCTAAACCATTATCATTTAAAACATATAATTCACCTCTTAAATATGCAGTAATTTTCTTATCTTCTTTTTCAATTGTGCAGTTATCTCCCCTAAAGGTAACTACATATCCTAGTTTAACCAAAATTCTAACTGAAATTAAATTAAACTTAAGTTGTGGTATGTTTACCCATAAATTATTTTTTACAGCTCCGTTAATATACATGGCTAACTCTAAATTTTTATTTTTATTTTGGTTACTTTTAGTATTCTGGCCAGTGTTCTGGCGCTTTGCTTTTTTACAAAATCTTGCCAAATGTCCTCTTCCTCCACAATTAAAACACTTTTTAATTGCATATGCAGTAGGAGATTCAATATCTTCTTTTTGAGGTTGATCCCTCCTTAACTGATCTCTTTCAAGTCTTCTTGCCTCTTCAATCAATCTGCCAGTTATATCAGTTAAAGTTAAACTTTCCTTAGGCAAAATTTCAAGGGAAGTGATGTAGTTGTCAAAATTTTCATCTAATGAAGACAGAATTATGTAGACTTGGTGTAGTTCAGATAAAATAAGTTCTTTCTCGTGCAGTTCTTGAAAAATGCTTTTTATAGTATTCAAATGACTCAGCATATCACCATTCGTTTGGAGATGCGTCCTGAAAAGCTTCCATGTTAGATTTATGTGAGCACCAATGTTATCTCGGACATAAATCCTCTTCAGCTTCTGCCAACACCCAACAGCCGTTTGTTCTCCGTGGATATGAACAAGTTGCTGGTCAGATAGTGTTAGTCCTATTATGCAAAGAGCTTGTTCAATCTTCTGTTTAAAGTCTTCTATCTTGTCTATCTTCCTCAATCTCTGGATCCCATTCCTCTACGTTTGGTGGATTTTCAATTATGTTCCACAGACCTTCTCTTCGTAGAAGTAGACTACATTTCATAGACCATGAAACATAGTTTGTTCCATCCAACTTGGATATAAGGGACAAACTTTGTAGATTGACTTGTGCCATGTTTTCTTATATGGCTATAAAACTTTAATTAATAAAATACAGCTGTCTGTTTACTGTAACGTATAACAACACAAACTCTCACTTTTTACATTAATCTGTTTTATCCTAGTTAAACTGACTTTGCAGCCTCTGGGCCCATAACCAGTGTTAAGCCTGTGTTCCCCAACCAATGTTGAGACAAGCTCAACAGAATGTGCAGAGTTAGTCAGATAGGCATACAGATAAATGTGTGAGATAAGTTTGTATGTTAGTTAACATAGAGTAAAAATAACAGATACGCTTGTGTTATCAAAAATATAGTTTATTCCATTTAGAGTTTTATAGCATAGTCAAAATAACAGTCCATTAGTCATGTATCGTTTTAGTCAGTCCATTCAAGGATATTCAATTAGCAAAGTCCATGTAGAATATCCCATGTCAGTTCACTTACAATAAATCAGTCCTCTCACAGTTGATAAATCAACAGTCCTTTCTCTCTCCCATTCCAGTAGGGGAAAAACGCAGTCTTCAGTCTATCCAGTAATTAGGGATCATAAAGCCGTGCCTTGCTTCTTATATGGTGCTTTTACAACCACTCCCTTAATTACATTCTTACAGTTAAAGTTACAGACACTTTAACTAACAAACCATGATAACATATTTATTATTTTACCTAAACCAGTTAGGGTAAACAATGTTATCCCTAACACTCCTGACTCAGGGGGCCTCCGAGGAGAGGGGAAGGAGAAGAGGGGGGGAAAGGGTGGGGGGGCGCGATTCCCCAAAAATATTTTTTTAAACAAGTTTTATTGATTTTAGAGACAAACAAAACCTAAGACATCTAAGTATAAAACCTCCTTTCTCAAAAATTACTTATAAGTTTTAACAAGACAAATAAAAGAACGGACAAATAAAAGAACGGAAATAAAAGAACGGACAAAAGATACAAACATAATGATTTTGAAATAAGATGAAATAAACAAAATATAATTCAGAGAGTGAAAAGAAGGGAGAAGTTATAGAGAAAATATAGAATGGTTAATAAGATCTGAATGGTATATAAGGTGAGCATGAATTTGATTTAGGTCTGTAAAAAAGATGTAACCCGGGGCTAAGCCACTTTTCAAAATAAGTTTTATGTTTTGTGTTTTGGTTAGCTATGTTTTGATTGTGAATTAATAAAACCTTGGAGGAATAAAACTAAAGGGAGAGAAATTTGGAAAAGACATGTATAAATAATAATTAAGAAGGTTTTATTTTTTTATTTTTGAAGACATAGTTCCACATTATCACATTTCCATTTAGACACATATATATCTTTTCCAAATTTCTCATTGTTTCTCCCTTCACTTTTATTCAATTATATTTCTTTCTATCAAGGTTTTATTAATTCTCCATCAAGCACAAACACACAAAATACAAAACATAAAAAATAAAACCTTCTTAATTATTATTTATACATGTCTTTTCCAAATTTCTCTCCCTTTAGTTTTATTCCTCCAAGATTTTATTAATTCACAATCAAAACATAGCTAACCAAAACACAAAACATAAAACTTATTTTGAAAAGTGGCTTAGCCCCGGGTTACATCTTTTTTACAGACCTAAATCAAATTCATGCTCACCTTATATACGATTCAGATCTTATTAACCATTCTATATTTTCTCTATAACTTCTCCCTTCTTTTCACTCTCTTAATTATATTTTGTTTATTTCATCTTATTTCAAAATCATTATGTTTGTATCTTTTGTCCGTTCTTTTCCAATCATCTATCTCTTCTCTTTAGCAAAGAATTTCCCCTGTAATCACTTTTAAGGTGTGACACCTTCCCCTAAAGTAACACTTAAAATAATACATAATTTTTATCCTGATTCTGCTTAGTACATTCTGCATGTTGCATTTTGAAAAATAATAATAAACTTATGATATAGTTAAGTATCTAATTTTCATTCTAATTCTAATTAATAGTATAACTAAGCATTAATCATTTTACACATTCTCTTTTATATTTTATTACATATTGAAATCTATCATTATAAAACATTTTAATATTTTGTTAAGTCTTAGAATATTCCAATAGACTATTTCAAATGCAAATACTACAATACTATCTTATGTACTCTGGCAGAATCTTTCTTTAATTATACACTATCCTTTATCCCTAAAAAAGATATTTTGTTTCAGACCGTGGATTTTTTCCCCTTTTTCTCTCCCTTTCTTTTCCAGTTTGGTATTTTTGCCCACCCCTCTCCTAACCTCCACCTTTTTAGCTTCCCCTCTCTGTTGTAATTCTCTTTTCAATTGCTTTCTAACATTGTACCTTTTTTTCACCTTATTTTTCTTTTTCTTGATTGTTTTATTGAATCTTAAATTCTCGTTTTTCCTTCCTCTCTTCCTATTTTCTTTCTTAATTGAACTTTTTTGTCCATTAAAAATGGCTTCCTTTTCTTCTTCTTCTTCTCCTCCTCCTTCTTCCTCAAGTATTTGCTGGTACGTAGAAACCACCATTTCTAAAAAGTGGAAGACAGCTCCCAATGAATCCTTGCCATTTGGTCCTCTTTCTTTTATTTTTTCATATTCCATTTTTAGTTGATCCACAGATGGTGCCATTGTAAATTTTTAAGAACAACCCAGATGTTTTTAATCTTAAAGTAATTTGCAAACATCAAAGTTATCAAACAATCCAAAAAGACAGAAATTATTTCCTCTTCTTCTCTTTGCAACTTTTCCTCCTGGGGCAAAATCCCAAATATATTTTAAAGCCGTATTACAGTTAGTTGTTTGTCTTATAATCTTCAAAGGGTCTCCTCCAATAAGTTTTTAAAGATTTTTTTTTAGTCCTCTCCTTCCCACTTATAACAAAGAGCTTGTTTTTACCTTAAAGAAGCAGGTTTTTGTGTGCTCATTTGCTTTCTCTGTAAGGAAGGGGAATGAACTTTCCTTCAGCACTTTCGCCGCTGTAACTTCTTTTGGAAACAAATGTATCAATCCGAAACTCAGGTTTCCAGGGTGTTTTAAAAGTAACTTAATGTCCCAGTTCAGCCAAGAAAAATTCTCCTGTCTTCCTCCTGCACAGTCTTATCCGGTTGAAGATTCCGCTGAGGCTGCCATTTCTGACAGCCGCTCCACCGCCTCAGGAAAAAGGAGTCTAGCTGGCTGGGGAAGGGGGTTGCAATATCCCCAGACCCCTGCCCGGATCTCCTGTCTTCCGCTGCCTCTTTGGGGCAGCGACAACCCCCAAATCCAGATGGATCGGGGGTACCTCAGCGGTGAGCGCAGCAGGGACCCGCAGAGAAGCAGATTCCTGCCGCCACTGAAGTCTTGACCCGGCCCGTCTGTCAAATTTTAAAAGTCAATGCAGCCCCTGAGCCAAAAAGTTTGTCCACCCCTGGTCTATACTTAGGCACTACATTGGCTACCAATGGGTTTCTAAAGAACCTGGTTTAACTTTAAAAACTCTAGGTGATCTGGTTCCCAGATTATCTTTGGAGCCATCTCTTTTGCATACAAATGCCACATCCTGTGTACTTAGCCCAATTGGGGTTGCTTCATGGCTCCAGTTTTTGTGAGATGAGATAAGTTAGAGCCCAGAGGCATTACTTTTCCTTGATGGCCTTTACCCTACAAATACAATAGATTTTAAACTACTCCACAAAGTTAGATCCATAGCACTTTGGGTAGTTTTCTCTAAATTCTATAGTTATGTCATGAGAAACAGTGTTGCTGCTTGTTTATATCAAATATATTTTTGTTTGTTATTTTGTTCCCTAGTGTATCCTCTGCAGGTATCATAATTGATTTGATATATAAGCATGACAATACTTCACACAATACAATTTTCAAGAGTCTCTACCAATCCAATTCAATCTAGCAGACTGGGCATGCTGCAGATCCCTTCAGCCAAGGAGTGATGGCTGGCAGGGACTAGAAGACAGGCCTTTTCATGAGTCATGGTGGTGTAGGGGTTAGAATGAAGTATTGCAGCCTAACACTGCTCGCTGCCAGGAGCTCAATTCCAGCTCAAGGTTGACTCAGCCTTCCATCCTTCCAAGGTCAGCAAAATGAGGATCCAGATTGTTGGGGGCAATATGCTGACTCTTTAAACCACTGTGAAGCGCTATATAAGTGCTATTTTTGTTCTGCAGTAGCTCAAGCTCTGTGGAATATCCTCCGCCTGAAGATTAGAATGGCCCAAACCCTGTTAGTCTTTCACAAAGCTCTAAACATCTAGCTGTGTTTCCGAGCCTGGGGTGCCAAATGTGCTAAGAATTCCATTTCCTGGGTTATTTTTAACTGGCCAAGTATCTTGGCTGTTGTGTATATGTGTTTTGGATTTTATCGTTTTTGTGTTAAAATATTTTATTGTTTTAATTGTACTATGTTTTTTTTAAACTGTGAGTGCTCAGTTATTGACTGAGAAAGGCAGCTATTAGAAATATGATCAAATTCGTGCATTACAAAGCTAAAACAAAAGGTTTTTGTCAGTATTTTGGAAAACATCACTTACTACTCCAAATGACATCTCTTGATGTAAAGGGTCATGTGCTAGGAACTGAAGGGGAGCTGAGGGAGGCAATGTTGGTGGATGGGCTGAAGGTGGATAGGTGGTAAAACTTCCTACGGGAAGATGATCTCCAAGTAACTCTACTTCATTTTCTATCCTTTGGAGAGGCTAAGGAAAAAGAAAACAGAAACATCATATTATATTTAACATTTTAAATATATGGTTAGTTGACTAATTAAACAAATGGACAATGCACATTTATACTGTTTTCAGAGCAGAACAGAATGTACTGCTTGAAATTAATCTTACTAATTTGAAAGCATTCATTATGATGCTAAACAGTATCAAATCTAATTCATTGATGTAGTCTATTTTACCATTGTACTATCTTATTATACAGTATTTATGAAACAACTTTTTTTGAAGCATTGGAAAACTAATAAGCTTTTAACTCTCCCCTCCCCAAACTTGGCAAGGACTGTTGCAGAACATTGATGATAAGCCTGGTAGTTCTTCTGGAGAAGGCTAAGCCAAACATTTTCTAGTGGAGACTTGTTTCTTGAGAATACTGGAGTAAACAGAGAAGAGCATTACTTCACAGCAACTCAAAACATTCTCCACCAGGACCTGCTGAAGCCAGAAGAAATTGCTGTGTAGTTGCTGTGCTGAGAAGGAACTATGAAACAGGACCAAGTAAAACAATATGAATATGATGACTTTACTGGACTACACTGTTTTAGAAGATAGCTCCAAAAGTGTTCACTCAAACCTTCAACAAAGCAAAGCACCTTAAAAAGGTGTTTTTAGAAAAGAATAAGGTGAATGTTTTGCAGGTTGAAACTTTAAACTGATAGGCATAAAAATCACATATTTGTGGTTTTGAGGTTCCCTGGGATGTGGAAATTTAAGTACCTTTGGCTTGTATGCATAGCTCCATTCTTCTCTGAGCATTTTCACACCAAGAAATAACTAAGCTAATACCCAATTCCAAGTTTAATCTCAGAATTTTCTAGGATGAGATGCCAAGGAGAGCATATGCAAACCAGAAGTTGCCTAACTCTTTTTTTTAGGAAAACCTCATGTTTACATGAATTACCACTATTGCCTAAGTTAGAAAAGTATGGTTTTTTATGGGCAGCAGCATGAAAAACTAAAGCAAAGATAACCAGGTGATTACATATCATACGGCCAAATTAATAAGCCTTGTTGGCATGGGCAATCTATCATCTTAGTAACAATGGGCTTCATTTGCTAGCCATTGTCATTTTAGATCCCTGCCTCTAAAGAGCCTTTTGAACCTTGGTCTTAATACTTCTGAAAAGCACCAGGAGATATTTAAACTATTACTGTGAGACTAAAAAAATATATTTAAGCTTTTTTTTTTTTTAAAAAAATCCCTGTCTGAATAACAAAGGATATAAAGAAATTTTACTGAAACAAAGCTATATTCTTAAATCTGAAATTGCAGTTAAATTCAAAACTGAACCCCCAGTGGTTATTTAAATAGAAATATCAACTCTGATTTATTCTTTCCACATTCAGATAGGAAACCACAATGCAAACTTAAAAATCCATTTTTGATTCTGTTCCTCTATCAATCGTGGAATCAACATGATTAAAACTAGATTGCTTTTTGAATATCACAGGTTTCTATATAAGAATTTACTCATGGAATTTCTCAATTTAATAGTGGAGCAACCTTTGGCAGGAAGTCATCAAAACGTGATACAGTATTCCAAAATTTATTGCTAGATTTTTAAAAAAGGAATATTTACCGATCGCGATTGCTGTGTCTGAAAAGGAACAAACTGGCCTGGAGGTGGCAAATGTGGAGCATGGTGTGGGGAGAGGTGTGGAGGATGTAAAAGAAATGGATCACTAGAAATGAGAGGTGGGAAAGCTGCATATGGAACCGGCAAATGTTGAACAGAACAAGCTTGAAGCATCTGCAAAAGATAAACATATACAACCTTATATAACATAGATTTTTTTGGATGCTTATGTTTATAAAAGAATAAGGTAAATAAAGCTGTATTTATTTTACAAATATTATTGCAACAGTGTAGATTATCTCCCTTTTATTAATGGAAGCAACATTAATTAAGCATATTTAAGAAGAAATAACTTATTGGCATGGCAGAATCTTTTCTAAGGAAATTACACAACTCCAATAGTTTAGAAACTAAACAATTACATAATTACAACTATGTAACTTCATCCATGTCAAATGGAGAATTTATTACGCTATTATTTGAAACCTTAAATCAAGCTTAAGTAATGTTTAGTTACTTCTGTAAGAATTGTAGATAGTAGTATAAGACCTATAAGCTCTTTCATTGTCATTGAACTGTATGTTAGTAAGTCAATTTCAATATATATGCACGGCTGTATTTTTTCCTATTAGGTTATTAACTATTAAAAATATCTAGATATTTCAGAGTAGTAGCACCTGAGAAAGGGAGGATAATTTATTTTTTTTTTTAAAAAATCTGCCTGGAATGTCAAATATAGGAAAGGCATTTTATTTGAGCTTTATAGTAACAATTCTGAAAGAATTCTCTGTACCAAAGTTGTTAAACTAAGCCTTCCTTAGACATGGAAGCTGGCTGGGCAACTTTGAGCTAATCACTTTCTCTCAGCCTAACCCACACCTCACAGGAGTATTGTTGCAGGGGAAACAGTAGGCAAGATTATTAGGAATTTTCATCATCCTGAGTAAACATAAAAGAAATGGTGGCATAGCTACTACAACAATTATTACTAATAGTGAGATAAAATAGATATTTTCAAATTTTGTACACATACTACTTTATAGAGGTTATGTTCAAAAATATCAAGGGGAATAAAGCCAATATTCTATTCTTGAAGTAATTAAGTTTGTGAAATAAACCTAACAGTTTGATAGTTATTTAAATACATGTTGATGCATTGTTACAAGAAACTTAACATTTTAACATGCAAATTCAGGTATAAATACATCCCTTTAAAGCTGTCTGCTCTTCCAATTATTTTCAGCATCTATTCCAAAATTAAAATTAAAGAACTACTTACTGGAGGAGGCACACTGCAGACAGGAAGGTGCTGCCCACTGAAAACAACAGAACACCCTGGGACCTGCTGCGTATTGCAGGCTGGTATGTGCTGGCCTGTGCAAAGTGGGATCCCATGTGGGGCTACTGTGGTCACTGTATATGAAACAGGGACCGTGCCCTGGTGAATCTAAGGACAAGAAGAATCAGGATCAACATACAAGGACCAAAATAACTGGAAACTCTGAAGTCATCGGGGTTATGGTTTTCTACAAAAACACTTTAGGAGGTTTGAGAATCACCCACCAGCTATTATCAACTTAGTACAGATAGCCCTCAACTTACAACAGTTCATTTAGTGACCGTTCAAAGTTACAACGGCATTGGGAAAAAGTGACTTTTGACCATTTTTCAAACTTATTGCAGCCTCCCCGTGGTCACGTGATTTACATTCGGATGCTTGACCACTGGTTCATATTTATGACCATTGCCATGTCCAGCAGTCATGTGACCATCTTTTGCAACCTTCTAAAAAGCAAAGTCAATGGGGAAGCCAGATTCACTTAACAACTGTGTTACTAACTTTTTTTAAAATTAAACTTTATTCTTTTACTTTATTAAAAGAAAAAAACCCATAACATTAACAGTACTGTAACATTTGTATTATACATCTCTATCTCTTGTGTGTTATACATTTATATACATTGTATAACCGTACTACTGCAGTGATTCAAATGTGGCAAGAAAGTTGTAAAATGGAACAAAATTCACTTGACAAATTTTTCACTTGGCAATATTTTGGGCTCAATTGTAGTCATAAGTTGAAGACTATTTGGCAGCAGTCAAATATTTCAGAAAATGTTTTTTCATAATAAAGAACAAAATCTATCACTTTTTAATTGCATCAAGGCAACTGACAGCCACAGCTAAAACATGGATTCTTTTACTCTCCAACATTGCAAAAATCTCTTTTACCTTACACAGAAGACGTACAAAACATGCATTAAGACACAGTGAACACACACCCTGTGTCCTCATTTGTAACTCTTTTTGTAATACTGCTCCTACTTAAACTGCATGGTTAATCTTCTGATTGTACGTGGAACTGAACCTTGAACAGAAACATCAGATTCAGATTAAATTTAACCTATAGTCTTGTATCTGTTTAGTGGAATACACTTCAACAACACAAGTGCCCCTATAATTTGTTGTAGAAAGACAGCTTCTGTAATATCGTTTGTTTAACAAAGCTGTTAACTATCACAATTTTACAAATCTGAGCAGTGTACAAAAAAGTAAGACCAAAATAATGCAAGTAGTAAAACCCAACAGCTGATTAGAAAATTTTCATGATCTTTCAGAGCACAAGATGGAAAGGTGCCGTCAAAACCTGAATGATAATGTATTTCTCATCCAAAACCCATAAACCTCACAAGGGGAAGAGATTCTGAGCAAGTTAACCTAAATGGATGAATGCAGATACCTGGGCAGGGTAGATGCTGATTTACAACTGTAATTGAACCCAGAATTACAACTTGTAAGTCATGCTGGTTGTTAAGTGGGTAATTAGGTGACTGTGTCTGGTTTTACAATCTTTTTTTTGCAGCAGTTGTTAAGTGAATGTGGTGGTTATAAGGTGAACCCATTGTCATTTGCAACCAACTTTTGCCAAGGAAAGCCAAGGGAGAAGGTGGATTAACTTAACCACACAATTTATTTAACAACTGCAGTGATTTACTTAATAACCATGGCAAAAAAGATTGTAAAATCAGACACAACTCATTTAACACACTAACTTCCTTAACAACAGATATTCTGGTCCCTATTATGGTCGTAAATTGAGGACTACTGTACTATGTGCAAAAAGTTAGAAAGAGCTTAGTAACAGAAAAAAATAGGAATATATTGTTCTGTCTTTGTTTCAGTTATTTGAAATAGTTGAAGTGCACCAGTATAGAATACTCACATCTCAACATTAGGAACATTCTGCCAATTGTCCTTATTTCTTATATAATTGTGGCTCTGAAATCCTTGCTGATTCACTGGCAGATCAAAGATTAAGTAGTAGACCCTAATCAACCTTTTGGCTAACTCACATGTAAAGCACTTTCAGTCCAGATCTAAATATCATGTTGTATTGTGTATGCAAACTAAAAATAGTTACTGCTGCATGTGAACATCAATATGCCTTCGGGCAGCCCAGTCCATCCACATGAAAGCTGCAATACTCTCCTGTAGTTCTAAGGTATAGGCAGAATTTCTTTGAGAAGACCTTTGTGATTACAGAGGTACGACCAGTATGTCATTCCTCACACATAACCTATCCAGTTCTATGATAATATATTAGTCTATCACAATGTAACAACAAAATAAGACACTGAGCAGTTTCTGCCTTTTCTACTATCTGAATACTTAAAAGGAATGTCTAAATATAATTTAACCACATTTAATATGCCCAATGGATTAATTTCTCCTTCCTGTTAATAGATTTGATATTCCCAAACCATTTGCCACATCCACACTGTACCGTGCCATAGTATAAATTACAAAAATTCATTCGAAATCAAGAAACGAACCATTGCATTCCTAGAGAAATAAGGCAAAGTTCTGGCCTTCCAATCAGAGTTCACTTAAGTATGATTATGTTGTTAAATCAGATTATATTAATGCAGACACACAGTTGTTCAGCACAGACAGCAGCACAAACAAGAATGATTCATATGGAATGACAGAGGTTGAGTTCTCGCAATCTACCAGGTAATTGGTAATATTAACAATTAAAAAGTGTTAGTCATAAGAAACTTGGGGAATATTTTTTCTATTTTTGCCCATACCTGTTCATGGATGTCAACCATGACTGCATTCTGCTGTGGCGGATGAGCAGCTGGATGCAACATACGGGGAGACACATTTGGTGGGTGAAAGGCTCGTGGTTCTTCTATTGCTTGTTGCTGTCCATAAGGAAGATGGTAGTTTTCATCTTGATTAATGGAATTATGTCGAGACAGTCGATCTCTTCTTGCTCTCTGGCGTCTAACAGGAGGGCTATAAATAATCAAATGGGACAAGTTTTATATTTTGAACAGCTATGGTAATTTCTATTTTTAAACTAACTACATACTATGGATATAGACTTTTATTTGTGTATGCCTACATTTCTCTGAATGCGTTTGTATTTTCTTCTGGGGCAAAAGTAACGTAACATAATCAAAATAATCAAGATTGCCAGATGGTCCTTTTCTTCTCAGATAACTTAGTAGCAAGAGTGAAGGTCAAGCTGAACTTAGCGCATGGGTCAGAGGCCAGACAACTGGTTCTGTGATGAATGCTGCCAGTTGGCAAGCCATTTGAATACTGAGCAATGCAGTTATCTTCTTTACACTCTACAATTCAAACACATAATAGAGATTCGTGCAAAATCTCTGCCTTCTACAGTATGACTGAATTGAAGAGAGAAAAAATATGGGAAGAGCAACAGAAACTTGTTACTAATATGAAAATATTCAAAACATCTGAATTAATTTATGCAACATTGGAGTTCTGTAATGAATAGTTTGTGGGAACTTTTCTGAGAAAACCTTAGAAAAACATACAGCAACTGATTAAGCTCAAAGTAAACTGATATGATGGAGGCAAAAAGTTAAGAATGAGACTGAAATCATCTGAGTATTAATAATTTAAACGAATCTAGAAAATCATGATGTTGCATATTAAATAATGCATTGCTCAATGATATAGTTATACATTCAATTCCTTTCTCATTCATATGTTATTTTGGGGGGGGGAAACTTTAATTTTTAGCTCAAATTTCCTCATTAGATTGTGGTAAGAAAATAAAATATTTGTTGTATCTTGTGCTCCCTGGAATAAGCATGTAATAGAAACTTAAAGAAAAATATATGGAGGTAACAAAATATCTTATTCTTGGTAACTGGTAGTCCCAATAAGAATGCCAACTTTGTAGCAAAAATATGCTATTTTTTCAGAAATTAGATAGCCTAAGCCATGCTAAATTATCGATTCCTTCCAATAAGCATAAAATAGATAATTAAGAATTGATTGATATATGATATCTGACTTCAAAGTTTTATTTTATATTTTACAATGATTTCAAAACAAAAGTCATGGCTCACTGACCTTAGCCTACTTACATTTTCTCAGCTAAACTTCCCTCACAGTTACGACAAAAGAATAGAGGAGAGACAAGAAGGTTAACGCTTGAATGTCAATTCTGATATCTTTGGATAAAGATGTACTAGAGTAATAGAACAATATTTAAGCTAACAACTAAATATTTTGGACAATCAAATGTTAGGGTTTACTAATATTAGAAGTGTATCTTCAATAAACCTATAGGATAAAGTTTATGTTACAAAACTCCATGTTTCTGGAATAGGCTTCATGACGTTCATAAAATTAAGACTCCATAACTTTTAAATTCTGGAGTGATTGTTTCTTATACAAGAACCTAATACTAATAAATGTGATGCTTCAAAAACTTTCTAAATGAAGAGTATGACTGTCCCCAGAAAGGCTGACCTCCTTCTGTTGCGCGCAGGTGTGTTGCATCGTTCCCCTGAGAAGTGATGTTGGCTTGGTCGAGCTGAAGGAGGCTGCCTATTTGATGTCATCTCCCATGGTCGCATTGGTGGTGATGGGGCTGGTGATGCTGCTGCGTAGTCAAAGACTGAATGAGAAAGGCGCTGTCTCTTGGGACTTGGACTATCTTCGCTCTATGCAATAGTAAAATGAATACATTCACATGGGTATCTCAGAATTAATAAGTAAGGCATTAACTTCATGAAATTGGTTCTGATATTTAAAAAATCACAAAACTTGTTTCGCTGCATATTGTTATTTTAAAAATGTAATAATAGTAGCATAACTTTACAGATTAATTAATTGATCATATCAAAGCAATGGGCATCAGCCACAATAACATAAACTAAGATGAAATAAGGCAAGATATAGTAAAGTAAGATACAATAAACTAAGGTGAAATAAAATATGGCAAGGTATGATTAAGAAAAAAGAGTGAGATAAAACAGTATAAGATAAAATGAAATGCAGAGATGGAAGATGAGATGAATATTACAAAACAAAGCAGTATACATTTAGGTGAATTCATCACTTTTACATGCAGTCCCAATGTATTCTATAAAATGTGTTCTAAGCTGAACAACCTTAACCATAAGTGATGGTTAATGACTATATGTGTTTAATCCCTGAAAGAATAATGATACATCCCCAATATTTTTCTCATGCAAGGATTGTGCAAAAAATTGGTTACAAAAGTAACAATTCCAGAAAGATCTTTTGTGTTAAAATAAAGCTTAATCTTTGTTATCTAAGACAGCACAATCAGTTTGCTTTTTTTAAAAAAACTATTCTACGTAAGCATTAATTTCATGTTCATATGGTCTAGGAATGTAAATTATTAAAGAAACTGCAGCCAGATGGGGTTCCAGTTCAACACATGTCCTCACTACTTACTAGATATATAATTTGTTATGTTAGCCAGGCTTTAGCCTTCAATGGTAACACCAATGTATCACTTACATATTTTCTTTCTAATACAGTACAACTGAACTTTCAAAAAAGTACTAAAGTGACAAAGTGTCCTGGAACAGATATGGGAACACTGTTCTCAGTACTCCTTAACTCAAATGCATATAAATTCAAACATGCAGTTTTTTTAACAAGCAGCAACAAATATGGTGGGTACACCTGCTTTGGATCACTTGACCTCCTTAGTTCTCACCTGACCTAGGTTAGTGCCTGGCTTTACTGAAAATTGCAATTCCAGTACAACCAGCTGGAAAAGTACTCCCTGAAAAAGGGAAGATATTGGATACCAGCAGAAAATGAATATATTATATTATAAAACTGAAAGAAATACAAAAGAAAAGGTGATGAAAAATGTCAGCAAAACAAAGTGGCTCAGTAAAAACTTTGCAGAAAAATGTACAGTATTTCTATAATTTCTTGCTTTTCAACTCTTCAAAATACAAATATTCAACCAATACTGCACATACTGTCCTGGATATCAACCACTGTTACCTCAAATTCAGCAGTTTTCTAAACACTAATAAGCATTCTTACTTGGTCAAGATAATATTATTTTTACAAAGACCCTGCTAATGTTCCAAGTCAATTAATTTGCTCAAAAGCTTAATACATACAAAAACAGTTACATCATCAGAAAATATATCAACAAAACACATTATCACTTCCCTTTTGCTCATCTTGAATATTAACTGGGTCTTTTTTTTTTCTTTTGAGAATAAAGTATATTATCAATACAAATAGAAAACACAACATGTTTGGCATTCTAAAATGTAACTGCAATACATTTAAACACCTGTGTGTCTGCGTAGCTGGAACTGTGGTCAAAGGTATTAAACAAACCAAATTCATGCACCCAGGCATAACAGACTTGGTAAAGTAGCTACCTAAACAAAAACAAAGATTGAACAGAAATTGCTAATTGTCAATGTGCAATGTTTTAGTTCCAGGCACTTACAGAAAAAATAGTAAATGTAGCTCAGGGCTGAACTGTGGTGTCCTTGATGCTCTTTGAGCTTGGTTGTTTACTTGCAGACTCTTCATTGCTCAACTAGGTAACAGAAGTATTAGTATAGGGTGTTCTCCTTGCTTTATATGAAAGCAAACCCTACACACTTGAGTCTTTTTGTTTTCTTTTTTAGTGTCCCTTTTGAATGCGTACCCATTGAGAGCTAATTTCTTGGAATACCAAGCTTCCAGGAATTCTGCAGCATTCTTGGATTTAGCTTGTTCTAGAATTCTCAGTTTCCTTATTGAAACTATGGTTGAGTCTGATCATCTGTTGTGAGATTAAGGACTTTTCATTGTGCCTTCTGACTGTTAGTTGGTGTTTAGGGATGTGGTCTGCTAGTTTTCTGTCTGTCTGTCCTATATACCATAGCAGTGGTGGGATTCAAATATGGTTGCCACCAGTTCGGTGGGCATGGCTTGGTGGGCGCACTTTGCACACGTGCATACACTTTGCCTGCATGCGCGTGGCAAATGTGCACTTTGCGCAGGCACAGAGGCATTCTAACTCGCCTCCTGCCAGCCTGCACGATCCCCGTTGCTTCAGCAGCTGCTGCACGGCGCTATTCCGTGCTGCGCAAAGCAGCCGCGCTTCAAATTCAGCAGATAAAGGTGAGTATGGGAGCCTGGGCAGGCAGGTAGACCCAACAGCAGAGAGAACCGGTTCGGTCTCAGCTGCTCATCGCTCCTACCGGCTCGCTGGAACCGGTCGAATACCACCCCTGTACCATAGTGGTTGTTGTAGTCCTCACACTGCATGTTGAAGATGACTTTTGTATCGAACCACTAAATTCTATACAGCACATTTCAATCAATACAAACTATGGAAAGGATAACGCTATCATACATCATTTCAGAAACAACCAACAGACTATTGTTGAACTATGGCAGGCACAAGTGCCAGAAGTGGCATATGCAAAGCCATTTCTGCAGGCATGCGAGCTGTCACCCCAGCTCAGTTCCACTGCGCATGCATGCCTCCTACCAGCCAGCTGATTTTGGGGTATCTGCCACGCATGCGTTGGGGGGCAGGGCGCATGCGGGTGAAGCACAGGGGGCAGGGGGAGGTTCCCATGCGCATGCACAGGGGGCAAAGGGAGCACGGGGGTTCCTGTGCGCATGTGCAGGAGGGTGGGAGGGAGTCGCATGTGCATTGCATTATGGGTGCAGGCATGTGTGTGTACTCTTGCATGCGCATGCACTCACTTTTGACACGTGATGACAAAAAGGTCATCCATCACTGAACTATGATGAACTACAGTGAACCACACAGCATCACTGTAGCACTCAAATCAACTAAAGTCTTCCAAAACATCTTACATAAAAGAAAGATTCAGCAGCCCAAGAAAAAAAAATAGGAAGCAAACAGCTAAGCTTCAAGGGCATTTTTCATCATACTGCAGAAGAGGAGTAGCTGCTTGGTGGGTCACGAGATAAGTATGATGGAAAAAAGAGCAAGCAAATAGATTCTTTCCTAGGATGACTATACCCACGCAAGAATTCTATAAGTAAAAGCTCAACCCCCATATATACATATAAAATATCCAATTCTTCACAGAAATATAGCTCATTATTATTGATGTATGGTAATCCTCGACTTACGATTACAATTGAGCCCAACATTTTTGTTGCCAAGTGAAACATTTATTTAGGGTTACCCTATTTTATGACCTTTCTTGCCACAATTTTTAAGTGAATTATTGCAGTTGTTAAGTTAGTAATACAGTTTTTAAGTGAAACTGGCTTCCCCATTGACTTTGCTTGTCAGAAGATCGCAAGAGGATCACATGACCCGGGGACACTGCAATCTTCACAAATTTGAATCAGTTGCTGAGCATCTGAATATTGAACATGTGACCATGGACAGGCTGCAATGGTTGTAAGTCTGAAAAATGGCTCTAAGTCACTGTTTTCACTGCCATTGTAACTTCAAACTAAATGACCTGTTGTAAGTTAAAGACTACCTGCAGAAGTGAAGTGGATCATTTATTTCATTTCCCTGATCAAGGACACTAACAGAAACTTGAAAATAATTAGAAAAAGTATTGATAAAAGATCTAACACACTTTTTTATTCTTAACAAGAAAACAGCAATGTTTTTGAGCAGCTTTTCCTATCTAAATACAGTTCAACTCCTCAGAAAGCATGGCCACCTGCTGTGAACTCTGAGAATTGAAGTCCAAACATCCAGAGTACATCCAAGTTCTGCACAAGTGTTCTTGAGCAAGCAGTATAATAGGAAGGAGTTTATTGCATTCAGTACGGTTGGAAAAGAAAAATGTATTTTGTCCTTCCATAACAAAGCTTTTAAAGACATGTGTTGTTGAAATACTACAGGCACATTACATGAGCAATGGAGCTTCAAAGAGAAACATTTAATATGGTCAATAAATCATGCTTGGTAACACAAACGCAATCTAATAGTCAACCTTCATTACCTCTGCCCTAGCCCACTCAATTAAAGCTTTTTTCTATCATTTTTAACATTTATTCCACTCCACTTTGTTGTTGTTTTGAACAGGATCAGGGACTAATTACTTTTTCAAATATCATAATGTAATATCGGTAGACCTTGACTTATAGACGTTCATTTAGTGGAAAGTTCAAAGTTACAATGGCACTGAAAAAAGTGACTTATGACCAGTTTTCATACTTGTGATCATTGCAGCATCTCCAGTTACATTATCAACTGGCATATATTTATGACAGCTGCATTGTCCCAGGGTCTTGTGATTGCCATTGGTAGCCTTCCCAGACAACTTCCAACAAGCAAAGTCAAAGGCCAGATCCACTTAACAACCACATGATTCGCTTCCATGATAAATAACTGTGGCAAAAAAGACCACAAAATTGGGGAATAACTCACTTAACTGTCTTGCTTAGCAACATAAAATGTTGTGGTCATAAGTCAAGGACTACCTGTACTGCATAATGTTGCATGTTCCAAAAATTCATGAAACTAAATATTGCAGTATTTAATCTTTTGCTGTATCACTCTCCAGATTTTATGAACTTTTCAACAATCCCGCAGTTGTAAAGAGAAATTACTCTTTATTTTAGAATGGGCGTTGGTAGAAGTTACCGTGAGCGCCCTTTCTATCTATGCTGCGAGAGAGCCCAGGATGGGACGGGGTTGACTCCTTCCTATGATGTCATAGCTGAGTCTGTACTAAGATATAAAAGCCAGCCCACGGGAGAAACCCCAGCTTTGGCAAAGATACTTGACAGATTGAAAGGTGTCTTTGAAAGCCCAAAATAAATACAGAAATATGTCTTACCCTCTCCAGACAAATCAAGGGAGGGGCTGGGCTCTCTCACAGCATAGATAGAAAGGGCATTCACGGTAACTTCTACCAACACTCATTCTCCTCCATGCTGCAACGAGAGCCCAGGATGGGACATACCAAAGCTTGCATGTCCACGGGCGGGTCCTCGTCTGGCTCATCACACCGACTGTGGAACCACTCGTTGAAGCACCCATCTGCCGAAGGCTGCAGTCACTGAGGCAAAAGCATCCAGACGGTAGTGTCTGATGAAAGGAGACGGGGATGTCCACGTGGCCTCACGACAGATCTCCTCCAAGGATGCTTGGGTTGTCTAGGCAGCAGAAGTGGTCGCGCTTCTGGTAGAGTGCGCCATCAGACCTTGGGGAACCAGAAGGGCCGCAGCTTTGTAGGTCTGCTCAATGCAAGACCTGACCCACCTGCTAATAGTAGGAGAAGAGGCCTTGTGCCCCAGGTGAGAAGGGGAAAAGGAAACAAACATGGCTTCCGACCTCCTGAAGGAGGAAGTGCACTTAATGTATATCCTAAGAGCCCTTCTTACGTCTAGCATGTGCCACTGCTGCTCTAAGTCATGGTGCGGGAAAGCAAAACAATGTCCTGGGACCTGTGAAACCAGGTGTTAACCTTCGGAATAAATGAGGGGTCCAGATGAAGAAGAACCCTATCATTGTGAAAGGAACAAAGGTCCTGTCTGATGGAAAGAGCAGCAAGCTCGGAAACCCTCCTGGCAGAAGTGATGGCAACAAGGAACACTACCTTCAGAGTCAGGAAACGGAGAGACACTGTTCTAAGGGGTTCAAAGGGGGGCTTTGTAAGGGCATTAAGGAACAAATGAAGGTTCCAGGAAGGATACCAGTGAACCACCGGAGGGTGCAGGTTGGAAGCTCCTTTCAAAAACCTCCTGACTGAAGTGTGATGGGATAAGGAAGGAAGCGAACCCCATGAAAGGACTGAGGAGAGGGCCACAACCTGCCTGCGTAAGGTGTTGGGGGCCAAACCTTTCTCCAGCCCATGCTGCAGGAAGCTAAGAACTTCTGCCAACTGGGCTGAAGCAGGAGAAAGACCTTCCCTGAGGCACCATTGGGAAAAAGCCTTCCAGGTGGCATCATAGATGCGCCTTGTAGAAGGTTTGTGAGAAGCCAGGATAGTGAGGATGACCCTTTGTGGAAGATCAGCCTCTTCTAGCCACTGCCGCTCAAGTGCCACGCGGTCAGCTTGATCCACTGGGGCTCTGGGTGGAGCAGAGCCCCCTGGTGAAGGGAGATTAGATGGGCAGGGATCCTCCAAGGAGAAGCCACCGATAGGTTGACCAGGCCCGCAAACCAGGGCCTCCTTGGCCAATAGGGTGCCAGGAGGAGCTCCGCACGTTCCTCCAACCTCTTCTGAATTACTGCCGGAATAATGGGAAGTGGGGAAAAGGCATAGAGGAGATCCTTGGGCCATCTGCACCAAAGAGCATTGGTCCCCTCCGCTCCCTGGCAAGGAAACCTGGTGAAGAATCTGGTGGCTTGGGCGTTTTGAGTGGAGAAAAGATCCACCTCCGGTGTTCCGAATCTGAGGGAAAGATCCCTGAATAGAGACGGAGGAATGGACCATTCTGCCTGGTCGACTAGGCTCCTGCTGAGCCAGTCGGCCTGGGAGTTGCCAATCCCGGAGATGTGATCCGCCGAGATCGATAACAGGTGTTTCTCTGCCCATAACCCCAACCGTAGCACCTCTCTCATGAGTCTTTGGACCTCGCCCCCCCATGCCAGTTGACATGAGCCTTTGCGGCCATGTTGCCCGTAAGGACTAGAACATGAGAGCCGGTCACTGATTGCCTGAAATGCTTGAGAGCCAGAAAAATGGCTCTGAGCTCTAGCCAATTTATGAGAAGGGTCTGTTCGGATCTGGACCAAATGTCCTGAGCTATCTGGCCCTGCATATGGGAACCCCAACCCAGGAGGCTGGCATCGGTGGTTATCACTAGCCTGTCTGGGTCCCTGAACAGGAGTCCCCTCCAGATAGATGGGGAATGCCACCAATTGAGAGATCTCCGGATTTGTGGTGGGAGTGAGACCTTGATGGATGAGTGGCTGGTTCCTGCTCATTGGTAGGGAAGCAGGAACCATTGGAGGGCTCGGGAGTGCAGCTGAGCCCATGGGACGATGCCAATACAGGAAACCATCTCCCTCAGAGGTTTGGACAGCAGTGACAGGGGGACAATTTGATGTTGCTGGATCTGGCTGATGATCTCTGCAAGGCTCTTTCCACGAGCTGGGGACAGGAAAACCTGGCACGACATGGTATCGATGACTGCTCCCAAGTGTTGCAATTTGGTTGTAGGAGAGAGCTGGCTCTTTTTGATGTTGATGGAAAATCCATGGCTCTGGAGACATGACAGGGTAATTTGCAGATCCCGATGGGTCACAAGGATGGAAGAGGAAAGAATCAAAATGTCGTCCAAGTAGCATTGGATCCCCACTGGAATAGAACACAGAGATGCCACCAATGCTGCCAGAACCTTTGTGAAGACCCTTGGAGCCGATGAGAGGCCGAAGGGAAGTGTTCGATACTGGTAATGGGTATTCTAATAAAGAAACGGAGAAACTGATGATGATGAGGCCAAATTGGGATATGGACGTAAGCCTCAGTGAGATCAATGGAAGAGAGGAGGTCGCCCTCCCGAATGCTCTTTAAAATAGAATAGAAATGCAGAGCCTGCATTTTAAATCGCCTCTATTTTACAAATTGGTTGAGAAATTTTAGATCAAGGATGGCTCTCCATCCCCCTGAGGCTTTGGGAACGATGAAAAGGTGAGAGTAAAGTCCACATCCCCGTTGAACAGGGGAACAGGTTGAATAGCCCTGATTTCAAGAAGGTGCTGAATGGCCTGATTCATGAGGGCTTGCCTGGAAATGTCCCGAGACACAGGACAGATCAAAAATTTTGGGGTGGGGTAGGGTTAGGAAGTCCAATTGTAACCCTGACCTAATAGTGCTGAGTACCTAGGTGTCCGTCGCTGACTCCTCCCATTTGGAGGCAAAGAAGGCTAGGTAACCTCCGATGGGTGGGGAGAACAAGGGATTACTTAGAGCGATGGAAGAAATGACCCACTCCCCCCCGAAAGGGCCGTTTACCAGTAGAAGGTTGTTGCCTGCCAGATGTTTCCGCCCGTTGGTCTTGGCGTTGGGAGTATGACCTGTGAGAGCGGGGGAAGCGAGATGAGATCTCCACTCAGAAGGCAGGAGGGTGATGAGGAACAGGACGATAGTCAGCTTTCTTCCCAGAGGAAGAGAGAATTTTATGTTTATCTCTGGTTTTGATGAGATAAGGTTCCAGAGCATCACCAAAAAGCTTATCGCCTGCGAATGGAACTGAAGCCAGCTTCCATTTTCGGTGTGACTCCGCCTGCCAATTTCGGAGCCATAAAAGTCTTCTTGCTGCTACAGAAGATGCCATGGCCTTGGATGCAAATTTGGAGGAATTGAGAGTGGCATCCGCAGTGAATTCCGCCACTGCAATAATCTTATTAAGGTCTTGGTGAGACCGAAGGTCAGAAGCAGGCAATCTATTCTGGAGTTGGCGCAGCCACCATATGGATGCCCTGGTGAAGAAGGATGCTGCTGTTGAAGCCTGAACAGCCCAAGCAGCAGCCTGATGATTGTGCTTGAGGGTCTGTTCAGAACGTTTATCATCCGGTTTCAGGATATCTTCTAGCTCTGTGGGAGTGCCAGAAGATGAGAACGAGGCCAGAACCGGAATGTCAACAGAAGGCACTGCCAGGGCATTGTCCAGAGCTGCGCTGACATTGTAGAAACGCTCTAGAGAAGATGGGCGAGGACCTGCCAAAGGAGAAGCGCACTGTTCCTTGACCATATCCAGAAACAAAATGGGAGAAGGCAAAACCTCTGTATGCACTACAGGCTTGGAGAAGAGTGAATCCCCTTGGCTAGAAGGATTTCCTGGTGGCTCAGGAGCCACTTCCTCTGGTGACAGCTTGGCAGTGACCAAGGCCTTGCTGAGTAATGGTCTGAACAGAGTACATTCGAAGACCAATGCAGAGGATGTCTGCACTGGGCAAGAATCCTGTTCCTCTGAAAGATTTTGATCAAAAATCTCACACTCTTCACACTCTGAATGAGAGGAGTAACTGTGTTCAGATGGCGAAGGCCTTCCTTCCTCATCAACCTCCTCCCATTCTGGTAGAGAAGAATAGACCCTGAGGTCCTGAGGCCTGTGTAAATCAGGATGATGAGGCAAGGAACTTATAGATTGAGAAGGGAGAAGGGCCTGAACCCTTTCCAGAAGTTGAAGAATTTGCTTGAAGCCTTCAGCCAATCCCTGCCTAATGGCTGATGAGACTACATCTTGGATATTCCTTGGTCTATGCTCAATGGTAGAGGCAGAAGGTCAAAGGCCCGCTGCTGTGGGAGTGAAGGTGGCTTCAGGCCTAGATTGAGGAGAGGTTCAAGGCCTGGAGGGAGGGAGGAGCATAGGGCACAGAAGCCTTTTGGAAATAAGGCCCAGATCTGCTTAGATCCTAAGGATCTTACTGTACAGCAAGAGCCTCAGGAGACCAGGATGGAAAGGCTCATAGATAACTTCTCCTCCCTTGGGAGGGCTTGGTTGGGGCCCATGAGTATCACCTGAAAAATGCTATAGTTGCACTCCCTTCTGTTGAATAGTTCTGTTGAACTGCCTCTCTAGAGCTGCATGTTTGCACTTCTCTGCCCTCAATTCAGCCTGAGTTGCCTTCTTAGGGGCTAGAGCCTTAGCTTTGATTTTAGCAGCCACCTCCCTCTGGACTGATTGGGTGCATTGCCTACATCTTTTTCTCCTATTGGGCTTAAGAGACTGTTCCGGGGGGGGGGGGGGGCGCTCTGCCTGAGCCTAATCTTGCTCCATTTGTAAAATAAAGGCTCTTGTGTTGGAAAGAAGCTGTTTAGAAATTTTTCTATTAAGACCATTAGGGTATAAATGGCCCCCAGGCTTACAAAATGGTCACTCACCTTGTGGTGGAAGGCTTGAATTCAAGATTGCCACTGACTACAGGAAAACAGGCTCCAAGATTGAAGAATCGCTCCTTAGGCTATACAGAGCCCCGAGCGAAGTCAGCAAGGGAAAAACACAGCAACCAGCTATACGATCAGCTGGCTGGAGCTCTTATCAGTTTGCCCATCGTGTTTATGATCGCTCCAAACTGCAGGTGTGGGGGAGGTCTGCAGACGCTGCCCAGCTTGCCTGCCCAGAGCTCTGTGACACTGCTCCCAACGTTGCAGGGCTCTCCTGAAAGAGCAGCTGCCCAGATCCCCGGGAGCTGCTTGAAGAGAGGAAAAAAGTACTGAAGATCGCTGTGATTGCTATCTAACAGAACTCTTTCAGAGACACAGCTACTGACTGAAAGGAGCTGAGTCAAAAGCTGGGGTCTCTCCCAGGGGCTGGCTTTTATATCTTAGTACAGACTCAGCTATGACATCATAGGAAGGAGTCAACCCATCCTGGGCTCTCGATGCAGCATGGGGGAGAATATACAGACAACAATAAGTGGTACTAGGGATGATCCAATGCCACCTCTGGATTGATTAAAAAAAAAAAAAACTCTGAAAATTTGACTATGTTGTCAGATCGTATTCTCTCCCAATTTCCCTCTTTTCCAGTCTTTTTTTGTTTTGTTTTTATGGTTGCTGCTGCTGGGAAAAGAAGTATGAATCAAACATCTAATTCATTTTCTTAGGCAAAGCAATTTAAACTAATACTTCTGTGTATTATTCCATTATGTACAATACAGTACAAACTGGTATTGCTAAAAATCCAGTAATGAAAGCCAGAAAATCTCCCCTGCATATGGCGTGTGTGTGTGTGTGTGTGTGTCACAGTAATGATCTATCAACTGTATCAAACCATTTTACTACCCAACATGTTACAAACAGTAACTACTTTGTGGTCTAGATAAATTGGATTCTATCTCTCTTATACTATCATGGTTGTACAACCTGATCTTCTCAAGGTTCTTGTATTCTTTACCCCTCTCATTAATTGCAGTTAAAATTTGTAAGTAAATAAAAATGATCTGTAGTCTTGAGAAATGATAAATGCAGATGGATGGGGAAGTCAAATTATGACAATAAGCACGTAAGAAAAAATGTATTATTTTGCTGCCAACAAAACTTAAAGCTTTGACAGTGTCAATTTTCTCTCTGCTCCACTCCACCCAAACATGCAATTTATGCTGCAAAGAGGTTGTATGCATTTACAGTAGGCACAGGAAACCTGCAACCATCCAGTTTCAACCAGCAGGGCTAATCAAGGGAGTGAGGAGAGATTATGCATTAACTGGTTTTTTTGTAAGATACTTCTGTTTTTCCTATCTCATCTTTGTTAACTTTGATAAATCCTCCTCCAACATAAAATCTTGAAATTCTGAATGTAATAAATATGGATTTTGATCAGTTTATCTCTCATTTCTCGAGTTAAGTAATTCCTCAATATCCTTGACTGGCATAACAAAGAAAAAAGGCAGCTGAAGCTTAGGCTGTGCAATAAGAGAATCAATCAATTACAGCATTCAAAGCATTTTAACTTTGGTTAATGACCAAACAGTGATATATCACAAGGTCACAGAAGCCTAGACTTTGTTGAAATATAGCATGTGGAAGACCACAGATTCCCATGTCTATACCACAATTCTTGTGAAAGAATATGCTTTATTATGCCATATACTCACATTATGCTATTTATCTCAGCTGACATTTTCAAATTAACTAGTTGTAATTCTCAGTCATTTTACAATATCAACAGAACTAGTTTTCTGTTGCAGAAAAATATATATGCATTGTTCATGAAGCTCCATTACTAATTTTAAAATAAAACAAAGTAAAATTTTATTTTACTATAAAGTTAATATAGTGGGCCTTCCAAAACTATTTCTCAAAGATTTTAATAATGGATATTGTTCTTAAAATTAGACATTAACAATAGTTCTCAATGTTTTTTCTCTCAAAATACCAAATGTTAATGAGATAGTGAATAATATTTTCAAATATCACTAGTTATATACCATTGTTGTCATTAAATGTTTTATATAATGTGCATATAATAGATAATTCACAAAATATAAATTTAGAATATTGATAAGATACGCATAAAACTAATAATTCATAAATACCTTGCAGAAAAAACTATGCACTTTTAAAAAAAGAAATGGAATCAACATGATGGAATTGGCAGGGAAAACTGACATAATGGTTTTCTGCCAATTGCAAAAATTTAAACAGTGGAAGCCTCAGAGATCTAGACTACAATCTCATCAAGAGAAAGTTAATTTTTAAAAAACCGGATTTACAGTCAGTTAAGAATATACTGTATCTTGAGATTCAGAATCCTCTAGGCATAAAAAATACTAACATCTACTTGGTAAACAAATTAATTTACTACTTTTAAATACTTTGCAAAGAAAGATAGCAGTAAAAAAGCTGTAATATAAAATTGCTGAACATGTCTTCTTTTTATGTTTCATTTTCTTTCGAGGTAAGTTACTAAATAGAAAAAACAGGTACTGCACGTTTACTAGATTTCCTATTTTGTTTTTCAGATTTGTAGATGGCGCAATTATACAAACATGTGCACTGTGAAGTCACCAATCAAAAAAGTATACTGATATAAAATATATGAAAAATAGTAAATTAAGCTGTTTATGGGTGGAATTACTGAAATAAATCAATACTTATTAACTATGTTGTAAATTCTGTGTTTGAGGAAACTGCAAACATTTATGTAATTGTTTCAATTGTTTGCTGTAGGAAATTCCATTATTAAAAAAACAATCTCTGAACTCTTTCCTGAGTTCTGGATGGTTACTAGAGGATTAACCCATGTACCTTTATGATCCAGAAAACACAAAGCAAAGGAATTCTTAAAAGGTCCCACTATCTTTACACAAAACATTCAAAATATCTGAAGTTGGGTAACTTTTTAAATCTAAGGCACAGCACTAACTACACTAACCAATATGTATTTATTACTATCAAGAAATGATTGAAATATATTAACTAATTTTAAGTATTGCAAATTTTAAAATGAGAGCAAAAGTTTGTGTTTGATCCCCAAAAGGGAAATAATAATAAAAAACTATGTCATTGTACTTATTATTTTCATATTATGATAAACCACTCTCCAGTAACATAATTATGGCTTTATTTTGGAATTTCCTATTATTCAGACATCAAGCAAAGGATTATGCTATTGCAAGCATTCAGATTTCCCCAGTTTATTTCTATGTAAATATATCTACAGCAGTGGTTCCCAAACTTTTTCAGTCCACCGCCCCTTGGTGCTACAAACTCATCCTCGGTGCCCCCCACCCAGGGTGGGATTCAAATTTCTGTGGGCATGGCCTAATTTGAGGGTGTGGCTTGCTGGTCACGTGATTGGGTGGGTGCAGCTTGCTGGTCACATGACTGGGTGGGTGTGGCTTGCTGGTCACGACTGGCTGGCGTGGCTTGCTGGTCACATGACCGGATAGGCATGGTTTGGTAGTCATGTGACTGGGTGGGCATGGCCAGGTTACTGGCAAACAAGTGGTCTTCACCTTATGGCCACCTGTTTAGCAAGTGTTCTAATTTATGACTGGCCTCCCCAGAGATACTTGACCTGTTTTTAGAGTTTTTACAGCCATGCACACACATATACACACACACTTCCTTCTAACCCTGCTGGAGCAGGTCATTGGACTAGAATCAGCAAAGCATCTCTGATTAGATTCTAGTAGTGAATAAAATCTAAGCAGAGCTGCTTTGCCGATTCTTGTTGATTTATTTTATTTGTATCTCTTTATTTTATGTTGCTGAATTGCAATGACATATGTGTCCCTTTTTGTGCACAACCCAGAAGCTTTTGTGATTCTTTGCAGCAAAAATTACCAATCTCTGGCTTTGCTCTACTTTTCAAACATGCTGCCACTGCCATGTTCTAGGTGCTGGCCCCACAGGTCCACCCCATTGAGCCCACTGCACTGCACAGTCCTACCCAAGCAAATCAGTGGGGTGAGCCTGAGAGAGGGAAAGAGAGAGAGAAAAAAGAGAGAGAGAGAGAAAGAAGAAAAGAAAGAAACGGGAAAGAAAGAAAAAGGGACCAAAAAAGAGAGGAAATGGAAGGGACAGAAAGAAAAAGAAATAAAGAATGAGGGAGAGAGGAGAAAGATAATGAGATATCTATTCTAGTCCAATCACTTGCTCCAGCAGGGTTAGAAGAGAGAGAGAGAGAGAGAGAGAGAGAGTGAGTGTGTGTTCTCCTTGTAATTTACTAGTACATTTTGGTTTTGCCTTCTTCAGAATTGGCACTGTAATACATTTGGGAAAAGTAATTTTTAGGGTGGAGATCTGGTCCAATGGATCCTTGTTTAAAGCCTCAACAAAATGTGAGAGCTTCCTGATAAGTCTTGACCATGTTTCATCCACAAAACCTTTAATAGAAGCCAAAGAGGTTTCAATGTGGAAAAGGGCCTCAGTCTAAACTAGGCCTCATTTCAATCCGATGCATCAGGTCTCTCTGCCTCTCTCTCTCTCTCCCTCCCTCCCTCCCTCTCTCTCTCTCTCCCCCCCCCCTTCTCTCATTCCCTCCCCCCCAGACTGGCTTTGCTCTACTTTCCCAATGTACCTGCAGGGCTGGAGCTTCAAACATGGATGGATGAATGAATGGATAGAGACAGAGAGAGAGAGAGATAGGTAGATAGGTAGGTAGGCAGGCAGGCAGGCAGACCTTTTGGATGAATGTATGGATAGGTAGGTAGATTGGTAGATAAGTAGGTAGGCAGGTAGGTAGATAGATCTATATTGGTAGGTAGGTGGGTAGGTAGGTAGACAGAAAGACAGGTAGCAGGTAGGTAGGCAGGCAAACAGACAAATAGACCTTTTGGATGGATGGATGGATAGATCAAAATTGGTAGGAAGGTAGGTAGACAGAAAGACAGGCAGGAAGGTAGGTAGCTAGGCAGGAAGGCAGGCAGGCAGGCAGACCTTGGATGGATGGATGGATTGGACGAACGGATGGACAGACAGACAGAAAGAATGCAATAGCAGCGACACTTTGGGAAAGTAGAGCAAAGCCAGAGTGGGAATTGAAGTCCACACAAGTTGCCAAGGTTGAGAAACATGGGCTGAATATATCAACCCAGCCATTCTGGTTTAGAGTTTAGCATGCTGTTTGATTCCGGTTTAGTCAATAAACCATGGCGAAGATCTTCTTGCTCCTTAATGCAGCTGCCCCTTCTCCAGCCCCCTGCCCCAGTTCTTTCTTTGGCATCCAATTTTGCAATGACAACCTCCCTGGGGCAGCAATGAGGCCGACTTCACCCTCTTTGCTTCAACCCAAGATCCACTTCCATCGGGCCAAGCAAGGGGAGGTACTCTCCACACGCTCAGAGACTCCCAACTTCAGGGAAGCATTCCGCCCATCTTTATGCTCCACCCGGGAGGAGCAAGGCATGCAAAAGCAGCCCAGACCTGCGGAGGGAATGATTGCTTGGAAACTAAGCAAGCAAGTGCAAGGCTCGGTCGGAAGAACCGGGCTGCAGAGGAAGGTTAGGTTCTAGGTCCAGGACAGCCACACAGAGCTGAATCGAAGTGAGCCATGCACCTTGCAGAGCTGCAGCTGAACCCATCTGCATCCTGCGTGCAAGCCCGGCTGGCTGGAGAGGTGGAGGCTGGACGGGCGCTGCATGCTCCCTTGTTCTCCAGTGAAGGAGGCCCTAATGCCGGACCCACCCCTTCCACTGTGCGCCTTGGGAGGGTTTTGCTTTTGGGGCTTCTGGCACACCTCCACTGCTTCCACCAGAGAGGGCAGCCAGCAAGCTAAGGCACCCCCTTTCCACCACCTCTTACCTCTCTCCCCCCCCAGACTTGGCAAGGCTCACTGCACATGAGTTCTGCATTCGAGGCGGCAGCTACAGAACGATGAAACAGTCAATGGGCTGCGGAGCTGGCAGTCAGTGAGCCTGCAGGGCCGACGCCTTGAATGCCCCCCTTTGCCTCTTAGCGCCCCCCTAAGGCTTCCCACTGCCCCCCAGGGGGCAGTACCACCCACTTTGGGAACCACTGATCTACAGTATACTTCACAGGCATGTGTTTTGAAGACTGTTTAGTCCATATTAAGGCAGTATTTAAGTGTAAACCAATGCTCTAATTAAAATACCTATTAATATGCACTGTAAAAAAATACATCAGACTATTAATTTCAATTTTTCATAACAAATATATCTTGATTTTTTTAAAAAAAAACTGTTCAAATCATTAGGCACGCAGATAGCGCTATTACAAAGCACAGTTGGAACAGTAAGGCTCTTTTCCAGATGGATTTTCAGAGCCTTCATCTCAATACTATATGATACTCAACCAATCTCCAAATACAATGATCTAGCTCTTGCTCTAACAATTGCTTTATTCTACTTCTAACAACCTTGGCCAAATTAATTTACTGTTTTATCATCATACTATAGAAGCTTAAGCACCAAAATGGATACTTCCATACCGAAGTGGTAGTTTCTTAGTATTTATAAAGAGCATTGACCTAATCTTTCTCATCTAGAAAGCTTAATTCAAAGCAATTATATTAGATTTGATGATACTTAATAGATGAGAAAATCCCTAACTGCAGGTACAATTTCAAACTTTGGAGGATGTATCTTGACACTTATACAAATGGATGCACCTAATTCCCCCCCCCCCCCATCCCATTCTTCTCTAAACTTCTCAGAAGAGCTTAAAATCTGCACAGCTTGGCCTGAAGAGAATTTGCAAGTGAAAGTAAAAGATAGGAAAGAATACCACTGGATACAACTCATGGCTTCTTTGAAGCTGAATAGTTCATAAACATTTATAAATAGCTATTGTTATTATGTATCTCAAACATCCCCAACCAAAACAACATTCCCATATCTATAGGAGCATACATATGGGAAACCTCCTGGACAATACATATGTATCGCAGAACTTAAGTACCTGCCAGGGTAATAATACCATGCTTAAAGATATTTTGGTCACCAGCCTATTTCCTTCCTTGATTTTAAGGAAAAATAAAACTTAAAATAGTAGTTGTCATATAGCAAAGGAAATATTTCCTTCTAAATGGCAGCACATTGTCTTAGAAAATAAAAATGGACAATTGCACCAAAGCAGAAATAGAATAAGAAAGCTACAAGGGTTCTGCAATTACTTTTTTTTGGGGGGGGGGGAGGAGGGGGGACGACTAATTATGTCTCCATAAAAGCCATTTTGAAAATGAACCAATTTCCCCAGTATCCATTTTATGAAAGCACCTACAATACATCCTGCAAAAATATAATGGCTAATGCTTCAGAATATACTGTTGCAATATTTATAATTGAGATAATATATATCACAGACATTTGTCATTAGTAAGAAAATGATAAAAAGTACACTTTTTATCAACTGTGAACACAGGGCAGAAGAGATAGTTATTTCAAATGCAAATCCTTGAGATCTGACCTGCATGGGATGCTATCTAACCTAGTTATGACTAGCTTTTCAAAAGAAACTTAGCTTTTATATATTTATATAAGTATGCAATGTGTCTTCAGGAAAACTGGTAAGTATGCAATTAAAGAAATTGTATAGCTTTTCCATAATCCATGTAGACACCATCATACAATTCCTTACACTCCTGTCACACCAACCTTTCTTTTCATTCTTCACTGAATACTTTTTCCTCTCCCTTCCAATGTTTTCTCTCTGTCCACTCCACCTATTTCAGAAGAACAACATATGATTGCTTTTGCACCTCGACTAAAACTGCTACTAAAAAGGCAGGACTATAAATTAACACATATAACAAGTACTGTAGCATTTCAATCCCCCAATATCACATATGGGTCACTGTAACCCTTTTCTTTGTACAGTATTCAATATAAGCTGTGTGGGATGGAAAGAGAACGGCTTGGAACCACTGAAGTATTACATCCATTTCTGCAAACCTATCCTTTCAGAACAGACACACATGGAAAAATGGAACGTAAGTAACACACAGCCAACTCTCAAAACATTAGAAAGTGTGATTCAATGAAGGATCCCCAAATCAGCTTTTTCAGAAGAAGTCACTATGATGTTTCCCTGTCCCCTTTATACGTGCTATTTTTAGCAACGCCAATAGCTACATGCAATTTATAGTAAACAAATGTTGAAGGAGAGAAGGTGGTAGGATGGTTTCAAGACTATGTTATGGTCTTCCTCCACACCTTCCCCACTTTCCTCATTTCAGGTTCCACTGGTTTTAGGAGCCTGCCTTTCCTCTTTCTCCAATCCCCACCTGATATATTAACACCAAGCTATAAGAAAACACAGCAGCCTCCCCTCTCCTGAGAAGGGGGGGGGGAGACACAAAGGATAGACTTCCCAGCACATTCCTACAACCATTCAAAAGGTGGGGGGGGGAGCGTGAATGCAATCCCACACCGCCTCCCCAGCCCTTCTGTGTTCATGCCAACCTAAACAACCGTAAATGTTCGCACCCCAACATCCCATAGGAAGGAAGAGAAAGCTTCGCTCAGGGTGGTGGTGCAAGGAGCTCCTCCTAGACGAGGCAACCTCCCCTCAACCCCGCCGCCTTCCCTGTCAGGTCTAGAGGCAGTTTGTTATCCGCGGGAAATGGAAGAGGGGCGGGAGAAACCAAACCCGGGTCTTCCCCCTCCCCGTCCAGGCGCTGGTACCTTACGGGAGCTGCGAGGGGTCTCCTTGTTTTCGGGGGCGGCGGCGGCGGCGGCCACCGCTTGCACCAGTAGGCCCAGCTCTGCCACACCACCCCCTGCAATGGCTTCCTGGATAATCAGTGCGACTCCATCCGCCCATCACAAGAAAGAACCCGACCGCGCCGCCTCCCTCAGTGAGCGCCCGACCGCGTCGCTACCAACGTTCTCAGAACCTTTTCCCTGCCCGGTTGCCGCCAACGTCCAGAACCCACCACCTCCGCCGCTCTCCATGATGCTCTGGTCCCTCCCCCACCCACCCCCTTCCCTAAGGAAACCTTCCACCTACCCACTCAGCCAGCAGAGGAACAGTGACGTCACGCCTATTGACTTCCTTGCTTACCAATCGCCGTTGCCAAAGCCGAGTCTTGATCGCCTGCGAGCCCTTCGGTTCCGCCTCCTCTCCGCCTCCCGCGCCCCCCCCCTCCGCCAAGCAACCAGAGGAGCCCTTCCTTTGTTTTAGCTCAGTTACGCGGAGCCCACCAGAGGATGTCTTCTTTACGTCAGCACGGTGACGTAGACCTAACAGCCTGCTCGCGCTGGAGGGCTGTTGCTTTAGGAAAGACTCTCGCTGTGGCGGCGGCCATGCACGTGACTGCCGGGCGGCCCCTCCCTCCGACGCCTTTCTCCTTTAAGAAGGCGGTGTCGAATCTAGGGTTGCCTTTCTTCTTTTTCTTTTTTTAAGTTTCAATTTGTGGCGACCCTTCTTTCATTTCCTCCGCTCCCAATACTGACTGGTGGAGGCGTCTGGCTTTTGGGTCGAGGACATTAAAAAAAAAAAATACCCAACAACTCTCGGCTCCTTTTGAAGAGCCTCTGCCTACTGTCTCTCTTGGAGCTGAAGGGAGGGGATGTTGCTTGACTGACTGGAATTACAAAAACAAAATCAGAATATGTGCACCTCTTTTAAAACACCTCCCACCATGCTATCAAGCACCATATATCAGGGCAACAAAATGTGGGAGGAAGGGGCTTAGGAGACAACAAGGCACCTGAAACCTGCTTCAGGCCTTAGCACACAATCACTTTCTATATCCACCCTAAGCTGGGATGGAAAAACCACAGGGTGTTGAAGATGAATTTCACTGCACACCAGAGGGAAGGGGAAAGCAGACAGCGAATTCCTTTATCTCAGTTGCTCCCCTCTCCTCCAAAACTGTGTGTCTGTCCACATGCTATGGCAGTATAATTTTCGACAGCTTTAATGCAAAAAAAAAAAAATGAGTTAGGGGATTATTTCAAATCCCCAATTCATCTTTTGCATTAAGAAGACCCAGATACACTATGAGCTTGACTTCTGCATAAGAAATAAGAGGGACGAGATGCTGTCAGTTCAGTAAATCTTTCCCAGGACTCTAAAAGAGAGGTAACCCACCTCAATACAGAGAGTCCTCAACTTACGGCTACAATTGTGCCCAAAATGTATGTTACTAAGTGAAAGACTTGTTAAATGCACTTTGCCCTATGTTACGACTTTTCTTGCCACAGTTAATTGAATGACTGCAGTTATTAAGTTAGTAACAAGCTTGTTAAGTGAATCTGGCTTCATTGACTGCTTGTTGCAAAAGGTGATCACATGACCCCAGACACTACAACCGTCATAAATATAAATCAATTGCTAAGCATCTGAATTTTGAGCTTGTGGGAAAGCTGCAATGGTCTTAAGTGTGAAAAATAGTCAAGTCACTTTTTTTCAATATCATAATTTTGAACTGACACTAAATGAACTATCATATGTCAAGGATTGCCTGTACTTTTGCACCTTTGCTAAGTCCCACTGAACCCTGAGAGGGATTTGTTCAAATCAGTGCTTTTAATGGTTATTTTTTTAAAACAGCAGTTATCCATTTAACAAGTGTTTCTTTTAAGAACAAACAACACTGCTGAAATTTTGTGACATCACATTCGTTCTAATAGAACCAAGCTATCACAGCAATATATCAATGCACATCTGATTATAGAGTTAGAAACTTACTGACCGACTTAATATTTGTGAGTAAAATCACCAGAAAATAGAATTGTACTAAAATTTTGATAGTGTAGCAATCTCATTTCTCTTTCCCTTACCCTCTATTTGGGGGAAGGGGTTGATACAATGTATAAAGTATAAGTTTAAGAAACAATTCATGAAAAGTGATATTGAATGTCTCAAGCAGAACTGATAACAAAAATAATTATTTCAAAGCTAACAATTTTTCGAAAGGGGGATATAAGAGAAGAAAGTATTCCAATATTGTTTCATCTCTTTCTATGCGATCACTTTGTATAATCAAAGCTTAAGTTGCCAAAACCTCAAATATTAAGCATGGATCTTCTACACCAAGTACTTAGAAATGAAAACACCTCAAGAGTTATGATGGCTGAGTTTCCATAGTATGATAGACTATAGTGTATTGGCTAATCTGAAATTCAGTGTGTTATGTGGTCTCATAGAGAGGGTAACTTATGGTTCAGTGAATCATGTCTATGGTAACCATGGCTTAGCCAGTTGTGTGAATATAGGTGACCTACTAATTTAAATAACACTGTAATAACTGCTGCTCTTAATGACAGGGCATCTTATAAACCTCTTTAAGTGAATGATCAATGTATACTTAATACAGGGCTATCTGATTACTGACAGTCCTTTCCACCCCAGGATTATCATTTTGTCTTTGGCAATTAATATCCAAAAATTGTAGAGCTAGCTAGACAATATATCATTACAGCTTTGCACTTTTCAAGGCTGGCTTCAAATTAATGTAAAGCCAGGAATACAGTAAATGATTTAGAAGCATTTCTGCATATGTTTAATTCAAGTAGAGAATACTAGATGGGGAAATACACCACACATGAAGAACAGGATGCAGGGCTGCCCTAGCAATCTCTCTTTAGGAGAGCCTTGCCCTTGAAGAGAAGAAAATGATAGCAGTGTATAAGAATTTTGGAGCAGAATATGGAAGAACTGGTGAGAAAGGGTAAAACTCCCGTAAGGAAGATATTTAGCTTTTGTTGGATTCAGTTTTATTCATCAACAGTCTAATACAGTAAGTGTAGAATTTTTTTAAAAAGGATAATGAGTAACAAGGGAGAATCAGTGCAAGCAGAATTTAAGATCATTACTTAAGCGGATCCATACATTTGGGGAACTGTTTAGCATAATGAATGAATGAATGAATGAATAAAAAGCTGTCATAGTACGTTCATCAAAAAATCTAAAATCTTTTTATTGCCTGTAGAGCACTGCTCTAATGTTAAATCATGGGTAAGATTTCTCCAGGAACAAGATAATATGAAATTGCAAGAGATCTGAAGATAAAAAGATCAGTCTGGTTATAGGTTCCCCTCACTTCATTTATAACAGTGACATTTTAGATAGCTAGTACGTATCAAAGACAGCATTCAAACATTGCAAGTATCAGATACAACAAGTAAGTCACTTACTTTATCTAAATTATTTTAAGGATCATCTAATACAACCTGCCCACGAACACTTTATGTACATGCATAAATGTTTTTCTCTCAATGATTCATTTCATGAAGTAGGCTGTTAGAAAAAAAATGTTTCTGCAGAACTAGCAGTTGGTACATAAAGTAATCCAAGAATGGATTAGCAGTTATTTTAAGGCTAAAACCCAGGGTATTTTATGTAACTGTTGAAGCATACGACATAAAAAAATGTCTCCTACCAAAGCGAATCTTCCAACAGGCACTAAATAGCACTTTGTATCCAGTATACAAAGTATATCTATCCAGTATGACTGCATAGTGCAAACCAAAAATACCAGGATAGCAGCCTGTTTTATGTATGCAGTTGAAACAGAACATGCTATTATCTAGTGCTGCCATAGGAACCAGAAGCAGCTACTGTATATTGGTTCAGGTCGAAAAAAATAGTAATGGCTAGAATGCGCTGGATAAAAACCAGAAGATGGTTTTAGAGTAATCACTGCTGGAGTTTGGCAGTATTTAAAAAAACCCAATAACTTCCCCTTAACGGAACCCCAACCCAACACACTTATGTGCGACTATGTATGAAATATTTTAATCACTTTTTATTCAATCAATTTATTCAATTTACTCAGAAATAATCATTCAGCGCAAGTTTATTATTAAACGTTCTTTCAAATACTAGTTTTTTAACAGATAAGAGTGTACACATTTGTGCAAAGAGGTGCATAGAAAGGACATCTCCTAAGCAAGTGCTTTCCTTGCAGGAAAAGTCCTTATCAGCACTTTACCAACTAATGGATGGCAAACTTAGATTCTTGCTCCATGAAATGGAAATTTTGGGGAAAAATATTTTATTGTACTTTTGTAATTATTATGATAAGCACCTAATTCACTGGGGGCTTTATTAGCAAAAGGGATAGTGCATCAGTGCTGGCTGGATTTAATCTCAGTTTGTTCTTCCTCATCCAGCCTATTATTAAGAAGGCAATACTGAAGGTACCGATTTGCTGAGTGGTAACAAACAGCTGCAGTATTGCATGCCATCAGCATGGCTCCTCTATGCAGTGATTTCATGGAGGTGCTAATTAGGATGGAACTGTGGGATACTGGAGGTCAATGGTGTAAGTGCCAAACAGCAGACTACCAGCTTATAAATATAATATTAAAGAGCACCTGTCATTTCAGATACATCATGCCAGCACCTGTTAGCGGGCATCCATTCACCTGCTACCTGCCGCATCCCTCACTTTGTTGTGCCGCATCACCAGCCGTCCCATCAAAGTGAATGGAATTGTCGGTGAGTCAACAGCGGGTCAGAGGAAGAACTGCTGCAGGACAGAGATGACAGTTGCTCTTTAAAGATTATGATTTAAATCAATTTGATTTCAATCAAATCCACCCTGATTAGCAGTAGAGCTCCACACTGATAAATGATGGCTACCTATAGCACAGGTGTGAAACTCACATTGTCACATGACTTATTGTGACTTTTTCCCCCCCTCACTAAACTGAAGGTAGATATGGCCATCGTGTGATGCATCTGGCCAGGAGGCTGCAAGTTTGACATCACTGACCTGTAGCATTCTGAAACCCAACCCTATTACATAGTCTAGAATAGAATGCCATATAAGTGTTATCAAAAGCTATCAAGAGGGTAAAGAACCAAGGGACCTATTTTATAGCTTCCAGTATAGATTATCCACCAAGGTAGCCAAAGCAGTTTCATTACCATATCCTACACAAAAGCTCAACTGAAATTGGCCCAAGTAATCAGTGTCATTCACATGAATTTGGAGCTGCAAATATATCACCTTTTCCATAAATACTTGAGATTGGCCTATAAATATGCAGCTGTCCTAGATCAAAGGAGTTTCTTTAATAGATGTAACACATGCTGCCCATTAGGATCCCTGATCACCTGCTCTAACCAGGAGTTAATTTTGTATTGGTTAATTTAATCATTCAAGACTGAAAAGGATTGAGTATGCATGCGGTAGCTTTATCTCTTCAAGTTACCCACATTCTTTTACTCTACAAACTGACAAGCATCCCCAAAAATAGTTGCTGAGGATGTACTATTTGAACTGCCCCCAGCAATACTAAAATCAAAATGGGTCCATGGTGACCCATTAAATGAGATGTGACTTCTTCAGAGCAAAACATTTATCTGTTTAGCTCTCCCTATTCCAATGTCTTGGTGAGCAAAATGGTATACAATATAGGAAACACTTGCTCTATGCTGATGTAACAGGAACATTCTTCATTGTTTCTGCTGCTAAAAAGTAGTATTTCAAACTGATCTCCATCTATACCTGATCTGATCTATGTCAAGAGTTCTTCCATTTGTATACCAACTATCATCCAATCTTCCTAATTGCTCTCAATTCCCTAGTAAGCCAAAGGTCTGATGTGACTCTGTAAAAGGGCAGAGGGCCTTTGGATAGCCTGAGCTGTCTCTATAATCTCAGATCAGGCAGAACTTGATATTGTTTTCAAAAGTTGTGGAGAAAATTTCCAAGTGCATTCAGAAAATGACACATTATTATTTCAGAATCTTCCAGCCAGTGTTTAGGGATCCAGTTTGCCATGGGATTCAATCACAGCTGTTACGTTTTCAATACATCACCACCTACTCTACATGTATAACATTAATTAGCCTTGTAAAATATTTTTAATTAATTTTTAAAAGAAAATACAAAGTAATATAAGAAAAGAAAAAGAAAAAGAAAAATCAAAGAGAAACTAAAAGCTAAAAGGAAAAACAGTTAAGGAGAAACAGATAAAAATACGAAGAAGTGGCTTTCAATTTTCCTTTACAACAGTTATAAGTTTACCTATTTATTATATAGTTACAACATGTCTCTCTTCTTTCTAAAATCCATTCCATCTAATCATCAAAACCATAAATCATAAGTTCATTTTTTCTGTTTCATACAAAATATCTATAAGGGTAATAAATCAGCAATAAATGTGTAAATTTTCTTTTCTCTGATCAAAGAAGTCAATTTAGCCATCCAACAAGTTCCATCATTTTCACCAACCATTCTTCCATTGTAAGTATTGTGGAGTTTTTTCATCTTTCTGTATATAATAATCCTGTTGCAGTGATCATGCACAATAATAAAGTTCAAAAAAAAAAATCCAACTTTTTCTATCAATCTGAAAAGAAAAATCCTCTAGTTTCAATTACATATTAATTTTTAAAATCCTCTGAATCAGCATACATAATTAAATCCAAAATGTTCTGCAAAAACATTTTCTATCTCTTGTTATCTCAGGAAAATATTACTAACAAGCATTTTGCAATTTTAAAAAAACTTTGTCTCTGACACAGATATATCGTTTAATTGGGAGAAAATACATATGACAGTTTTTCATTTACAATACCCAAGTAACTTTGAGGCAGGAACTGTTAAATTTGACACTGAATTGAAATGTCAAAACACTTAAGGAAAGTGAAAATATACAATGCTGAAAACTAGTTGTTCAGAAAAAGAAGCTATTTTTTCCAAGCTCTTTGTTGTAAATGCTCAGCTACTTTATACTCTCTTTATAAGATGAGGAGGCACATTTAAATAAAATTCCCCTGTATAAATACAAAATATATTTGTGTTTCTTATTTATCTTATTTGCAATTATAAAATCATATTCTAGAAGCATGCAGGGAATAAATCTTTAACATGCTTAAAAACTAGGTGGAAAAATAAAGTTTTTTCATGTTCACATAATCAAACAGATGATAATATGATTATGATCTGAAAATCTTTAGATGTATACACTCCTTCCTGGGCAAGTCCAAAATTCAGGAATGATGGACGCCAGACCCCAAGCTTCCATAAAACCTGAGGTTGATGAAGTATACCCTAGAGCCATGATGGCGAACCTATGGCATGTGTGCAGAGGTGGTACGCTAAGCCCTCTCTGTGGGCACGTGAGCTGTCGCCCCAGCTCAGCTGCACATGCGCATGTGCCTCCTGCCAGCCAGCTGGTCTTCTGGTCTCTGCCATGCATGTGCGGGGTGCTTGCGGGAGACAGGGCACATGCACAGGGATGTTATGCATGCACAGGGATGCATATATGCATGGGGTGGGGTGTATTCAAAGGCAGGGTGTATGCAAAGGTGGGGCGCATGCGCGGGGATGCATGTACATGCACGGGGGACACACACCCATTGCAATTTGAAGATACATGTGCATGCTTTGGACACTTGATGCTGAAAAGGTTAGTTATCACTGCCCTAGAGAGCATTTGGGGGCAGGAATTTTGGGCCTTGGAGTCAGTGTTGACTCCTGGCAACTGCCTGGCCAAGTCCCTGCTGTTTCCTTGGCAAGATTTTGGAACTGGTTTTCCATTGCTTTCTTTCTAGGTCTGACAGAGGGATTGGTCCAAGGTCACCCAGCTACCTTTATGCCTAATGTAGGACTAAAACACACGGTCTTCTGGTTTCTGCCCTGGTGTCTTAATTTCTACACCTAGAGCATGGCTCAGGGACAGCACTATTGTTCATTAATTTTGTTGAATAATACTGAACTGTTGAAAAAACTTAATACTTAAATTTGAATTTCAAAACAAGAAATTCTCCCAAAAGCTTCTTCTATTCGTATTAAAAATAATAACCTTTGTGGTATCATACATCTGAATGTTTTGACAGAATGGGTGCTTATGGAATCTTATCAAACACACTTTCAGTTTCATGAGAAAGAAAAATATCATCAACTGAAAAATAAAAGCAAGACAGAGGGAAAACAGCACAATTCAGAATAAATGAGAACTTTAATAATCCTAGCTTACTATCCAGATGGATGTAGACACGTCACATGTAATATAACATGAAAAAAGCCATTTACTCTGTCTTTCATACATAATCAAGAGCAGAGTCATATATACCTAGAGCAGTGTGCGGGCATGCACGCGAGTGTGTGTACCTATTCTTGCACCCATAATGCAATGCACCCGTGATCTCCCACCCCGTGCGCATGGGCAGGAGATCCCCCCGGCTCCCTGCCTCCCTGTGTATGCACACATGTCTCTTGAAGGCCCCCCCCCCACGGATCTGCGGCAGATACCCGAAAATCAGCTGGATGGTGGGAGGTGCGCACACATTTGCAGTAGAACTAAGCTGAGGGGACGGTTTGCATGCCCGCAGAGATGACTTTGTGTGCCACTTCTGGCACACGTGCCATAGGTTCGCCATCATGGACCTAGAGCATGCCTCACTTCCTCCAAAGCTCAAAAGTCAATTATCCTTCTCTTTGCATGTTTTACAGAATATTATATTCCTGGATTTATAAGAAATTATTTTCCCAATGATATAAAAATCTATTCAAAACTAGGTCATCAAGGTTTGCCGCCTTTGTTAATTTCTCATTCCACCGTCTTGTCAGTTACTTGTTCTTTTACACTTAGGTGAGAGAAATTTATGCAGCACACACATGAACATTCTAAAAAGAGCACAGTGTAAGTAGAATTAATGGGGAAAAGTTTTCTTGTATTTTCTTACAGAAAAAGTAAAGTAATGCATGTCAGCATATTTTTAAGAAAGCGCAAAAAAAGTATAAACTGTTACTTTTATTTCTATGCAAGGATAGTATAGAACATAGTAGCAATAAAGCAGAGGTTCCCAACCCCGTTTTGTGGACTGGAACTAGTCCACAGCATGTCAGAAACCAGTCCGTACAAACAAGCGAAGCCCCATCTACGGGATGCAGACAGCACACAAAACCACGCCTCCTCTGGTCCGTGGAAAAACCTTTCTCCACGAAACCGGTCGCTGCTGCCCAAAAGAATGGGGGCCACTGCAATAAAGGATAATTTTTAGCCATTCAACAGTAAAAATCTTTAATTAATACCAGTACAGTACACAACTCACATATAGAATAGAATAGAATAACAGAGTTGGAAAGGACCTTGGAGGTTTTTTAGTCCAACCCTCTGCTTAGGCAGGAAACCCTACACCACTTCAGACAAATGGTTATCCAACATCTTTTTAAAAACTTCCAGTGTTGGAGCATTCACAACTTCTGGAGGCAAGTTGTTCCACTGATTAATTATTCTAGCTGTCAGGAAATTTCTCCTTAGTTCTAAATTGCTTCTCTCCTTGATTAGTTTTCACCCATTGCTTCTTGCCTGCCCTCAAGTATCTGGTAGTATATGTCTGGTAGTATTTTAGCCTTGAAGCAATATCTATTCTACAATTGCTTGGGTTAACAAGCATGTTAGCCTGTCACCTAACGTCAGAGAATATGAGGGTTACCTCTATTTCTTCATGGAACGATGGCTGTTACTATTAAGAAGACCCACTCTTCAGTCACTGCTTGGTGAACAGTAACTACAGATGAAGTCACAGAACAGATAATACCATTAAATAATATAGCAACTGAACTTTCAGGAGTGCTTTCCAACCATTTTAAAAAAACCTTATTTAAAGAAAAGTAGGTTGGTCTTCTGCCACCATTCTTTTACAGAAAACAAGCAATACATTTACTGTGCAACCTTGCTGTATTAGTGTTGCTAACAGTAGCGGTAACAATGTGCTAAGTGGAAATTTGATAGGCACATGCCAATGCTTGCTCTGGTTCTCCTTTTCTTTCCTCTTTTGCAGCTAGCTAAGACATTCATAGCCACTTATAAATCCCAGGAAAGCAGCATGGGAATAAAGCATCCAAAAGACATTCCTTGATGTTTCAGAGGGATCCTAATCACAATGTACACTCAATTAAGATTTAGCTACACTCAATTAAGATTTAGCTATTTGGGTCTATGGGAGCTAGTTTAGTGTAATGGTTACAGCATCAGGCTATAAACTTAAGAGACCATGAATTCTAGTCCTGCTTAGGTACAAAATCAGCTGGGTGACCTTGGGCCAGTCACTTTCTCTCACTAAGATTTGTTCAAGTAGCATCCAAGAATTGGAAATTGAATGGAAGGAAAAAATGAGTCTGCAAAAAACTGTCCTTCAGATATCCAGAATTCATCCTCCAAAAAAAAAAAAAAGTTTATTCCATTGCTTCCTAATTGATGGAGCCTTGAAACAGAAAAAGAAAGAATTGCCATTAGTTACTTCCTTTATGTATTTCCAAGGGAGAAGGGAGAAACTGGCATTTATGGAGAGGAACACTCTAGCAGTTACTTGCTTTCAAAAAATATTTTCAAAAACTGGTGGCTTAAGGCATGAAAACGTTTGCGTGGAAGACATCTCGTGCATTTATTTGTGTAGGAAAGAGGGGCAGATTTTCCTAAGAGCATATTCACATTACTATATGCTCCTAATTTTCCCTGAGGACATCTCCTGGCCATTGTTTAAGGACAAGTCCTTGAGATGTAGCTTTCCTCGCATCTCCATCCTATAACACCAAGTGGATTCTGTTGTTTCTGATCCAATGTTGAAATGGTCGTTTCCAATTTTGGAATTAAGCCATGCTACCTGTACGATTTATGTCTCAGTAAGAGCTAGAATTGGCTATTTTCAGCTACTGAGAGCGTATCCCTTTCTATCTAGCCACTGTCACATTCTTCTCCTGGCCTTTTGGTTTGTGTTGCTGGGCGGATATATCTCCACAGGAAAGGAGCCACGGTACTCCAAAAACTAATGAAAGCGGCTCAGGACCCCTTTAGAATGACCTGCTTTTCACAGATCTTGGCTTACCACTGTGTTAAAAAACTGGTGCTGATTTAGTGATATCAAGACAACCAAGGCTAAAGCAGCATCCAGAATTACTAGAGAATATTGCAAACCAGAAAGTCTCTAAAACCACCTGTCAGGTGAGGCCCTTGTTTCTACATAGCTTTCACATGCAACAGCCACAGCTCTAGCCATCTATCAAAACTCTCCTCCAGCCCCAGCAGGTATTAAGACCATTAGCACTTACATACCACTCCATAGCTTTCTCTAAGCAGTTTACAGAGTCAGCCTATCGCCCCCAACAATCTGGGTCCTCATTTTACCGACCTCGGAAGGATGGAAGGCTGAGTCAACCTTGAGCTGGTCAGGATTGAACTCCTGGCAGTCGGCAGAGTTAGCCACCACTATAGGAAAATTTCTTGTGACTTTCCTTATCACTCCTTATGAGGAGCAATTAGTGGATCTTTATCCCACGAGGAGGAAATCCACCAATTGCTGCACTGTGAAGAGATGAGAGAAAATAAACCACCTTCATCTTTCTTCCTGGGAGAGGCTAAAATTAAAGTGGAAGCTTCTTGTCCCATAGATTCTAGGCTAGCAAAGCAGAATAAAGTAACTCTGCAGACATCACCCTTCTTTCCTTTCCTAGCAAAAATGAACACAAGAGACATAACACATTTTCTCCTAGGATGGATCTATTAAGTAGCAGAAAAGTAAGCTTGTTCTTTCCTTTAAAGATAAGAAAGTCATGACAATTTTTTCTAGCTGGAACAGTATGCGTTAAGTTAGCCTCTTTCTACATAGTCTAAAATAAATGCACTTTTATACAGCATGAGGCATCATGTTGTTCAAGTGATAACTTTTATAGACCAATAATATATATTGTCTATAAGGCTGTACTATATGCCATTTATTGCATCACATCCAATCATTAATGTCATTGTTGAGTTGAGATGGCCAAAACTAACTTTAAAGAATAGATGGGGAAATCATTTCTCAAAATGCTTGGTAAGAATGCAACAGAAAGGAAATAAACAATACATTAGAATTGAAATTCTGCAGAAAGAAAATATCTAATTTGTCCAATTTCTGTGCACAGTTCTGGCAATTTCCTTCAATTCTGCTAGTCAGAAGAAGGATTAAGAAACTATACAGGTCAGTGAAATTCCAGTCCCAGCCACTGCAAAATATTTCACCAATTGTAAGGGCTTCCGAGAACTTGATAGGCATTAAATACACATGTGTAAAAGCACGTTTTCATAAGAGCTTCGCTTCTTCAAAATGAATGAAACACACGCTTTGCTATCACTCATCAATTTGGATGCCACTATAGTACTGAAAAAGTATTTCAGTGAAAACTTTGAAAGGTTTTAACATGCACTGATCCTGGGGGGGAAAAAGTGCAAATACAGGTAGTCCTGAACAACTTACAACCACAATTGAACCCAAAATTTATGTTGCTAAGCAAGACATTTTTAAAGTGAGTTTTACCCCATTTTACGAGCTTTCGTGTCGCAGTTGTTAAGTGAATCACTGCAGTTGTTAAATTAGTAGCATGGCTGTTAAGTGAATCTGGCTTCCCCATTGACTTTGCTTGTTAAAAAGTTGCAAAAGGTGATCACATGACTCCAGGACACGACAATGGTCATAAGTATGAAACTTATTGCTATGCATCCAAATATTGATTTGGGATCAAATGCTGATCGTTGTAACCCTCAAATGATCACTAAACAAATGGTTGTAAGTCAAGGATCACCTGTATACAGGTCAAACCTTCTAACCTTGCAAAAATATCTTCAATGACTTGAAACTGTAAATGTCCAATTAATTCTTGTTAAAAGCTTTCTTGAACATTAAATCCTGCTCTTGAATACCATTGAAGATTTGTAAAAAAAAGTTGAGTTAAAATAACATCATTCCCTTATATTTTGTATGTAAACTATATGTAGATAATAACACTGCACTGCACGTGCATAAATATAGTCCTGATACATAAATATGTACTGTTGTATGCATCTATATAGTTACTGAAACAAACAAACTGCCTTAGCCAACGGTAACATTTTAAGCTAAATATGTATAAATATTTATTTTTTAAAAAACCTAGTGAAATAGGAACTTGCACATAGCTCTCATTATTTTCAATTACCTTGTCACTGTCATCAGTGCAGATGTGGTCTTGATGGATCAGCTGGCACTGGAAGGAAGCACCAATACCACCTGCAAAGAAAGTAAGCAGAAAATGTGCCTTGTGTGAGTTTCTTCAGTTATTTTCACGCTTACAATGGAAAATGAAATAACTGCCACTGTCAATGCAGTCACTTAGCAACCCAAACCTAAATCCCCCATAGCTAAGCATTTCTGCCATTTCTTCTCCTTTGAATACCTGATGGCAGCTAAATATATCATGACTCTCTTATTTCCAATTGGTCATTCTCTAAGGATTCTGAGCTATATGCCTATTGTTATATAATAATCAGCTTTGAGCTTCCCTAAATATCCTAATCTTAAGACATTTCTAAATTACCGTATGTAAAATCATATACAACATACTTTTCACACAGGTGTAACAATGGCTGGATTAATAAAACGAATCTGTTGATTTTTTTTCTCCTCCAATTAGTGATTTATTTGTAAATAATGGTTTATTCTGAGCTAAACTTGTGTCTTTGAAACGTGATGGATAGTTTCTAAAAGTAATTGACAATACACAGTGTCACATAATTAAGTCAAAGCAAGGTGGCATTAAGATTTACACTGAACACATTTATTAGCTAGTCGCTGAATTGCAGCTCCAGTCAGCAGGGTTGTTGTTTCTGGAGTTATATAATTCAACAACATCTGGAAGGCCACAATTTTACCATCCCTGTGCAGTGACTGTTAAAGAACAGAATAATCTAATTATTTAATTCAATCTATTTACAATTATCAATCTAAAATATAGGTTATTATAGGCTAGTATGTTCTTTGCACTGCCATAACTTTACACCCGAAAAATGACCAGTGTCAAATTTATCTTTTTACACATCTTGAGAACATGTACATATTCACCACGGAACAACCAAGCCCAAAAGTTCTGACAAAAGCTGTAAGCAGCCAATTTCTGAACCGGATTCCTTGTTTTGAATTAGAGCTCTCAATTTCTTGCTATCTAGATGTTATTAAAATATGATTATTGTTTGATTCATAGAATGAATTCCACTGGCAGCACAAGTTATGAATCCATGTTGGCTTCTACAAATAGCAGTACATTGAAACCAAGGCAGGCAAAGCTTTGCCTTAGTTATTATGCATTTTTGCCATATTAATTCAACCAAATTTAATTTCAAGCAATTTGTGCAGTGCTCAATGCTGAAAAAGACTCCTTTATCTTTTCTTCCTTCCTTGTACAGTACTTAAAATGATACTTTTAGCTGATGAAGCTGAAGTAACATTTTGGAGAAATTTCCACAGCATTGTTACCAGTTTAATATGTTACAGGAATTCAATCCCTTGTACTTCCTTCCCCATTTTAGTGCCTGTTCATTTTCCTTCCTGATCAGCTTGACGTATGGATACATAGTGTTCTGTTATGAAGCCACTATTTTGCATTCAGTCAAAACATGCTCAGTCCTACCCAATACTTGGCCTTTGCATGCTGCTAGTTCATAGATCAGAGCCAATTCACATCATTTGAAGCCTGAGTCATCCATCTAGTACACTCACTGGCTTTACCATAGTTACTGGAACAAAGTTCTTGTCATGGCTGTACGAAATATACTGGCTGGCACACAATAAGCTGTTTCAAGCAAACCAAAGTGCAAAGAACTGGGATTTCTACTGTGTTTGTCTTCAAACAGGGTTTCCATTAAGAGCCAAGTCAACTCTCCTTTAAATGTAGCTCGACTCCTGTTTATTGACTCCCAGGCAGTTTTTTTGGCAACTCCAATGAAAATACTGCCTTTTTGTGGGAATTTTCTTTCTTTTTTTCCCTGCCTGACCAAACATTGAGATATTCCCTGGAATTCCCCATCCAAATAATAACCAGGCCTGATTCCATTTGGGTTGCAATTCAATGTAAGGGCAACCAGACCCTGATAACCATTGAGGTTCTCTGTCATATCATGAAGTTGTAATTTAAGAAATGGAAATAAAAAATGAATGTGAATGTGAATGGAGATGTCCAGTGTTCAATGTACTCTTTATACTGCCCTGTGATGATTACATTCCATATTTTACACAGGTAATCTTCAACTTACAATATTTTGTTTAGCGACTGTTCAAAGTTACAACAGCACTGAAAAAAGTGATTTATGACTGTTTATCTTACTTACGAACAGTGTCACATCCCATGGTCACATGATTAAAATTCAGACCCTTGACAATTACTTCATACTTATGATGGTTGCAATGTCCAAGGGTCATGTGATCACTTTCTGTGACCTTCTGACAAGCAAATTCAATTGGGAAGCCAGATTCACTTACTAATTTAACAACTGCAATAATTCACTTAACTTTGGCAAGGTCATAAAATCAGGAAAAATTCATTTAACAACTGTCTTGTTTATCAATGGAAATTTTAGGCTCAATTATGGTTGTGAGGACTATCTGTACAAACATCTGGGATTGTTCTATTTAAAATAATTACTCTGGTATAAAAAGTTTCTTTGACATGCAAGATGTTATTCTGAGCTAGGCTGTACGGATAGCCCTTGAGTTACGACCATAATTGAGACCAACATTTACATTGCTAAGTGAAACATTTTCTAAGTTAGTTCTGCCCCACTTTATGACCTTTCTTGCAACAGTTGCTAAGTGAATCATTGCAGTTGTTAAGTTAGTAACTAACACAATTGTTAAGTGAATCTGGCTTTCCCATTGAGTTTGCTTGTCAGAAAGTGACAAAAGGTGATCATCACATGACTTCAGGACATTGCAACTGTCATAAATGTGAGTCAAGCATCTGAATGTAAATTATGTGACCACAGCTGCAATGGTTATAAGTATGAAAAATGGTAATCAGTCACTATTTTCAAAGCTGTTGTTCACTCTGAATGGTCACTAAATGAACTGTTATAGGACTACCTGTAATGCCATAATCTCTGATATTAAACCTTACAAAATGAGTTCTCTTTAGGTTCCCTAGCACACTGAAATTATTTCATTTGAACAAAGCTTCATGATTGAACAATTGCGAATTGAGACTGCAAGCTGTTGAATCTAAGGCATATTCTGTGTTTCTTCCTTTCTGCATTCCTTGATTAGGTCAGCGAAAACAGAACTCAGCACAGCCTTCCATCTGAGGCAACCATACCATTTTTCTCCTTTTTTTCTTTTTTCTTTTTGCAAAGCTGTAACTTGCTCCAAAGCATTGATGCTTCAAGGGAAGGAACAGAAATCTGAATTGATCTCTTGAAAACAAGTTTTAAAACTAGGCCACTGACTGCATAAAATTAGCTTTAAGCAGGCCATGCCCATCTTCCACCAATCTGCAAGTTTCTTTTGTTGACAACTTAAAAGCTCTTATTTAGTAGACAACAAGGAGTGTACACAATCAGTTTTTATATTTAGTTTCATAGATCCTTATCTCAAATACTGTTTCCAACAGTGTCTTGACACAGTGAAAACTTTCCCTGAGCACCAGAAATAAGGGAACTTTCATATCAATAAAATTAAATTAAACTACATCAGGAATTCCCCATCTGGGTATATTTTAGATTTTGAGAATACAGGTAGTCCTCAACTTATCACCACAATTAAGCCCAGAATTTATGTTGCTAAGTGAGAAATTTCTTTTTGCTCTGTTTTACAACTTTCCTCGACACATTTGTTAAGTGAATCACTGTAGTTCTTAAATTAGTATCATGTTTAAGTGAATCTGGCTTCCCCATTGACTTTGCTTGTCAGACGGTCACTAAAGGGGACCACATGACTCTGGAACACTGCAACTGTAATAAATATGTGTCAATATTGTATAAATATGTATAAATATTGTCAAGCATCTGAATGTAAATCATGTGATCATGGCGGATGCAAGTGTTATACCATGTTTTCCCAAAAATATAACATACCCAAAATAAATCCTAGCTTGATTTTTATACCTGTGTCCAATATAAGCCCTACCCCCAAAATCAGCCCCAATTAAGACCCCGCCACTCCAGGGTGCATGAGTAAAAATTAAGGGAAGATGGGGACGGGTAGTGGTGGAACTGCCCTATTACTTGCCTTCAGACAGTTGCAGCCAGGCCTCGCACACCTCGACTCCTGCCTTGCTGGCCCATTTCTTCTGCAGCCAGCAAGGTCGGCAAGGCTTTCTTGAAGATCTCTGCAGCTGATAACAGAGCTCCAGATCGATCCAGAGCTCTGCTTTCGGCTGCAGAGGCCTTCAGGAAAGCCTTGCTGGCCGCAGAATTTCCTGAAAGCCTCTGATGGTGAAAAGGAGGCCAGGGGAAATGCAAGCAAGTGAAGTGAGTGAGTGGATGACATTCCCCCCCCAAAATAAGACCTAGTGGCTTTTTCTGTGGGGAAAAAAAATATAAGGGTCTTATTTTCAGGAAAACGTGGTGTGAAAAATGGTCATAAGTCACTTTTTTTCAGTGCCATTGTAACTTTGAACAGTCACTCAATGAACTGTTGTAGACAACTACCTATATATTGCAATATATACATGTAGTCCTCCACTTAACAGCTGCTGGGGAGCTTTCCCATTTCTAAATGGCTTCCATGAGGGCCATAACTAGTTACAAAATATAGTTACCACAATGCAAACCCATGTAACCACTATTTTCTGTAGGTCACTATATTTGATCTTGCTTTAATTTATTTTCTGGGAAGATCGGTCTAGTCTCAGAAAAAGTACTGGGAAGCAGCTATTCACAAAATACTATCTAGATATTTGACATAATTAGAAACAGGAGTTGGGTTAATATGATTCACCATTAATTGATAAATTAAATTTTATTTTTATTGTTCTCTGTGAAAGCATTCATTTCTATTATAGCATATTCTAAAGCAAATTAATAGTCTGGATACGACAAAAGCAGAGGTATTATGAGAACTGCAATGTGAGTCAACATCAGAAAAATGCCTCTGGATATCTTATTTATATTATTCTTAATGCAAAATTTACTGGGACAATGTGTAAATAGCCTTGTTCAATTTAATATGGAACTTTTTCATGCTTTACATTCGACTCGCAATAACTCTGCCAAAATCCTGGGCAATAGAGGTAGTTCTCATTTAGCAATTGCCTTATTTAGAAACCATATGCAGTTACGTGGTGATGAAAAAGTAACTATGCAACCAATCCTCACATTTATGACCTTTGCATGCCTGTAAAGAAAAGAAAAGCTGAAGTAAGATCATAAGCACAGTTGCTGTTTTACTTAGCAACTGCTTTGCTTAACAATCAAGTTTCCGGTCCCGATTGTGGTCAGTCAAGGAGGATGATATGTACCCAGTTTTTCTGACATGTCAAAGTCAGTTGCTATGCCCAGATGAAACTAATCTTAAAGATGCTCATAAATAAACCTGACCAAATAATAATTGCAATCAACTAGTATCTGTATATGTACATGCAGTAGTAGTTTATTGACTGATTAGTCTTCTGACTTTATCAGTAAAATAAAATATAAAATAAAATAAATGAAATATATAGTCTTAATTCCAGAATAAAATAGATAGGAGGAAATACAGTGACAAATACGTATGTCCTAATACAAGGAGTCAGTAATCAGACAACTTATTCTTGCTTACATGACATCCCAATTTGTTCAATGTGTCAGGTTCTTAAGACCACTGCCTTTGTTATAGTATACAGAACTGCTAAGTTTATCTGTACATTTAAGCCCAGGAGGAAATATGACAATAGAAAATATGTTTCCAGTGGGATGTTCTTTTTAATATGAATATGTGTATATTCCTGAGAGAAGCAACTTTCTAAAATAGGCAGGTCCAGAAGATAGGTAGATAAAAGATACAATATAAAGAATGAAGTTGGCAAGGCAGGCATTAGCAGTTACCTAGTCAATAGAGAACCAGGATATCAGATGAGATGGTCTGTCTGTCAAGAGAATGGCCAAATATCCCACTGACTCAAAAAGGTGGGAGGAAATAGCCTAGAATTTAAGCCCTCAGAGACCTATATACAAACTTTGACACCTGGGTATAATAGTAAGAAGACTTCTTGTATTCATTTTAGTCCAAAATAAAACCACCCTAATCTTGCTGTGCCAGATCTACGAGCTTTCTGCCAGATGAGTGAGTCCCAGAATGAGAAGTTATTTTCTGGAGAACTGAGATTTTCAGTCATATTGTACAAAATCTGACACACAAAAATTGATCCCTGTATACTGGAGAAGACAAGATAATGGGTTAAATTGGGTGAGGGGAGAGAGAGGGAAAGGAGGGAAGGAAAATGAAATGAGGATAAAAACTAGAAGGCAGGAAATAAAAGAAGCTTTGTTCAAAGAGAAGAAATACCTCCCAATTAATGTGATATAGGAGAAGAAGCGATAGAACCTGGGGGTGGAGTTAAAAGAAGTATCAGCCTAGAATTCCTACATAGCCACAAGCAAACTAAGTCCAACCTCCCTTGAATTCCTGCTGATCCTTATCTAACTTCAAGCAGTGTTGTTAGTTAAGAAGATTCCTGTCCATTGGCTATGTGGCAACAAATCAATTTAATTAGACCTTCACATGTGAATTTGGTCTTTCACACCTGATACCTGATCTTTATAGATACCTGCAGCCATTTCCACCCTTGCCTTTTTGTTTGTTTTAAATAATTTGCTCTTGTAATTCTAAACATGTATACTATATACAACCTCTACTTTATGAGATGGAAATCATCTTTCTAATAAGTAGACATCAGGATCTGTAGTCATCAATAGCCTTACCTCCATACATTTGTCTCATCCATTTAAAACTATTCAAATGTATCCAACATTCAGTGTTTATGAATAATTAATGTCTTTGTATGGTAGTACTTTTTCCATTCTAACCTGCCACCGTTCAATTTCATTCAGTTATTCCAAACAGTGCTATTTTGTTAATAAAATATTTATCATGGTATTCCTTTGGAGCCAGAATACCAAAGCATCACATCAATTTTGTCTAGGCATTGTACAGACATTGTACAGACATGGTATCCATCTTTTATTGAAGCAGCCATAATAAAACAATCTGTTATTATACTACTGAATTCTCAGGGACTTAGTATTCAAAACTGAATAACATCTATATAGTTTCATTCCTTAAATTTTCCAACTTAAATCTTAAATCATTCCTTAAATCAGATCAAGGTTCTGTTTATGTTCCTAGGTGAAAAATTCAGTGAACTCAACTAGGTTGTAGATCACTACAGTTACTTCATCTCTAACTTCAGAATTGTAGGCAATCAAGACATATGACCATATAAATATATAAATAGTAGTTGATGGGTGTGTACCATTATAACAACAAAAAAACCCCTTAATTTTAGAAATTAGTAAGCCATCATTACTCCACTGTTTGCAAAATTCACTGTGACCTTGATGGTGAAATCAAGGTTCATCAACATCTTTTGCAACCAGGTACTTTCCCCAGTAACTGCAACTAGACTGGAGAAAAGGTAAATTCAAAACAGTAGGTTGCTAAGTGCTCAGGGTGAGGTTAGAAAGACTGACTTAAATTGATGAAGCAAGAGGCAGAGTAAGGCAAGTTTTCTTCCTCTTCTTCCAAAAACAGCCAAGGTGTTCAAAGCTGTGGCAAAAAAAAATGTGTGTGTGTGAACTTTGATCTAGATTTGTATAAACCGGTCTAGAATTAAGGTAGAACATCCACCCCCAACCCCAAGTTCTCAAAGTTGCAAGTGTTCTGTTTCTGAAGGTCTTAGATAGATAGCTGTCCTTAAACTTATCTGGGAAGGCCAGAAATTGAGCCTGTGATATTTTGCAACTGCACACAAACTGAATACCTCTGTCACTAATAATGCTTAAAAAAATAGCTAGAGAAAAATTCCATGGGGGCTGTTGCACTGAAAATACATTTTCATTCTTCTGCCTCACATCCATTCAATCTGCTTAGGTTTTCTTTTTTCAATAGTAAATTATCTGAAGTCATAGTACTAAAAGACTTCCTTTTCCAATTTGCGATTGCTTGTTATTATATGGGAATCCTCTTTAGTTATCCTAGCTTCTTGAAGACCAGATAGCGGCTATCAGTGGAAGCTTTCATTATACATTAATGGTTCACATCTATAGATTTTTTCCCCCTCCAAGTAAGCTTCTCCCTGTTTTTAGGCATTAGACAAAAGCTGTCCTGAATGTACCACATTAGAGAGCCAGTTTGGAGTAGTGGAATTAAAGGCTAGAAACCAGGAGACAGTAAGTTTTAGGCCCCTCTTAGGCATAAAACCAGCTGGTTGACTTTGGTACAGTTCTTCTCTCTCAGCCCTGGGAAGGAAGCAACAGCAAACCATTTCGGAAAAATCTTGCTAGAAAAACTGCAAGGTCTTGTCTAAGCAATCACCAGTAGTCAAAAACTGACTCAAAACAAACAAAAACAAACAAACAAACCCTCCTCCCCAAATGATGGCTGGAGAATTCTGGGAGTTGAAGTGCACAAGTCTTAAAGTTGCCAAGTTTGGAAACCCCTGCATTAGATAGATACAGAGAAATGCAGATTATTTTAACTGAGCATGTAATATTTAAGATACTCTGGCTCTTAACACACTACACAAGTAATCACAATGCAAATTTCAGATTAGAAATGTTAACCTACTGTAATAGCAAAAAGAATGCAGTCGAGTAAACATTAGGTAGTCACTACTCATGGAAAATCTGAACACAGACCATGTTACTTCCCAATAACACAATATGCAAACTTTCCTATCATGCTTTAAACTTAATCAGAACTGATACAATGTTTTTCTTGTTCATATTTGCCTCTTTAGTAGCTATTCCCAGCTGATACATGAAATAAAATCTACACACTTATTGAAAATTATTTCTGCTAAATCAAACAACTGAATTGTGATTATTTGAACTGTACCTCGATTATAAATTTGTTAGTATTGTTACTGGCACTGAATACTAAGCAACCCTGTTTAAACTAACATCCTGAATTTATTGAGAATTTATCTGACAATTTAGTGGTTTCACCTTCAAAGCTCCTATGGTACTTGAGATTTTTTGCAAGAAAAGGTACCATGTGTATTATTGAGTTTGCACACTTCCTTGATATAAATCTACTATGTCATTTTATGCACCTTTTCCTTGACAGTTTTAATACCCGCAAATGTACTTTCTAACATCCTCACATCTTATATCCAAAATATTAAACAAGTATACCAGGAATATTTTTGTACCATTTATAGCACATGCCGAACCTCGCTGTTGTGTTAATTATGCATAAGTATAATAATCTCATTAATTGCAGAACAATTCATATCACATTTGTACAACTCAGTTCATGCTGCTGAATAAGCTGCCCACCTGTATCTTTTTTCTCTCAAATTAGTTTGATTTTCTGCCTGAGTTACATTTTCCATTTCCCCCAAAAATACTAATTTTAATTTTAATAATCTCCTTAAGTTAATGTTTAAACCTGACTACTGAAGAAATTAAGCATTCATGTTATGTATAATTACATACTTTAATACAAAAATGCCATCCCATTTTTAGATTCAGATTTTTTTCCCTCAGTTTTTGATTCAAATATCTCATGAGGAGAATACAATATATTGCAGGACTAATTAATTGGCTATCTTCAAACACTTGGGGGCAGCCTGAAAATTTCATGATTCAAAATCATTGTTAAACACCTATAACATGTTCACCTATGTGAGATTTAATAAGAAATGACAGGCTTCAAATAGCTTAAACGTACAAAGTATCTAGCACACTAAAATGGAAGAATGTGTGAAGTAAAACTCAACAAAACCATGAAGCAGCCCTTTTGCAGAAGTTATGGTAGATGGAAGTGCTTAGTGCAGCAATTCATGCTTTTAGTCTATAAGAACGATACACGAGGCCAAAATAAAAGTGTTATTTCATGGCCTGTCAGACAAATTAGCTTTACCCTTCCTGCCTGTCTCGGTTTCGCTCTAATTAGCAAACATCTGTCCAAGTCTTGTTTCAGGAAGGTTAATATTTAAGCTCGGTTCTTATTTGCTTTTATTAAAAAGATATCTTTATCCCATAGATTGGGAAAATGTTCTGAAATCTCCTTTGACTTCACAAAGAATATTTGGATAATGTAATAATACAAATTCTGAATATCCTTTAAGCAAAATCTTGATTTCATGTAATAAATTAAATAAGCAAGTGATTTGTTTGCTTTCCCAAGGCATACTAAAATTTTCCTGCACTAGAGAATTCACTTTTTCAAGTTATAACCACATCTGTATGAATTCACCCTGTTTCTGAAATGCAGCATGATATATGATTTTAAGATTATTACTTCAGTGTTCTCTCTTGTTCCATTTCAAAATAATACTAAAAAATGCAAACTGAGACACTGGCAATGATACATGAGCAATCCAAGAACCAAATGTTACCCGATCTTTAACTTATGGCATCTGGCTGCCTTTTCTCTGTAGTAGTGCAGTAAAATCCACAACAAATGAATTACTCCATAGGTTTTTTTTATTCACAACATTTAGATTTTTAATCATTTACACAAAAGTAAATTGTGGCCTGGAAGTAATTACACATAACATTAATTTTATTAATTACCCAAGGAAAAGTTCACACATTTTGTAATTCTCAGTAAATTATTCTGTTAGGCTAAAAATTAAATTAGGCTTAAAATACTGCAGAGAGTCCTCTAACAATAGGGAGAGCTACAAATGTTGTCAAACAAACAAACAATATTATAATGACAGAATTCCCATTTTATGGAGAGAGAATGTCCAGCAGCCATTGTGCTAAAAAATTTGTTCCTTTTAATGCTGATAGTTGGGAAGAATGTTTTACACCTTATTCTAAAATATAATTCTAAGTCAGATGTAAACATATTTCATAACTAAACAGGCACAAAAATGTTTCCACTTAAATCATAGCTGCATAACTGTGAAAAAAGCTCTAGTTTTGAATCCAGCACAATAGTGCCTCCTAAATCATCTGATAAATTGACCCCATTCTACCAGGCCTGAATAGACAGAATTTGTATTTTATTTTCCAAATAACTCTCCTACATAACACTTATTATAAGGTGTGACAAAAACTATTCAGCAGTTTTAAAATTCAACAATAAAGTCTTCAAAAAGTTGCATCTATCCAGTGTAAATGTTTAATTTAATTTTATTTAATTAGCAAGGCTACTTATTCCTTGTCTAAAGAAGTTGCCTTTCATCTATCCATCTCATATTATGCAATTGTAAAGGAAGGAAGGAAGGCCTAACATCCTCCAAGTTACCTGATGAAATATATACCTGCTTGTTAGGGAGGGGGTAAAAATAAACCAAAGCAGAATTGAACATCTTTGCTATCTTCACTGAGTAATACATACAAGTCTTTTCTTGTTATTCTGAATATTTCTGGAAAAAAAAATGTTCCTAAATTTCTTCGGTAATGCTGGTTTGGTCTAAGATTTAACTTTCCTGATATCTTCTTTAAATATATGCAAGGTTTCAGGCTGGCGAGGCAGGCAATATTGATTCTTACTCTAGAGAAAGTTGTTTGTAATCCAAGGACAGATAGCAGAAACCTTCAAGAATGGGAAATAAATTGCTACAGATTATAAAAGACAGCAAGAAGAGGCCCAGGATTAAAATGTGGCTACTGTAGTAGCATTTACAGGAGATAGGATTCCAGGCTGCTGTTAAATAGGAAGTAGGGAGAATTTAATTGCCAAACCAGGTACAAAGCCCTGACAATGTGCCACTTCCTTCTTCCTCCCTCCACCAACAACTCTATGCAGCTAATAGTTAAAAATCAAAGCTAACAATACAAAATAGTTAAAGACAACTATGACAACATTAAAATGCAATGTCCATTTGTTTTTAGATCTTTAGATCGTGTTTTTTAGATCAGGGATCTCCAACCTTGGCCACTTTTAAGACTTGTGGATTTCAACTCCCATGGGGGTTGAAGTCCACAAGTCTTAAAATGGCCAAGGTTGGAAACCCGTTTTAGCTGGCTCATCCACAAACCCTCTTTTGCCATACTTATTTCGTGTCTCAGAGCGAGAATGATTCCTGTCACTCAGAATTTTGCTCCTCCCCCAGGAGGTGGCTTGCCTGTACATCTGGAGGCACATCTGTACCTAGGTTTTGCTATATGTGGAATGTGTTAAGCTATGTAGTACAGGTAATCCTTGACTTACAACACAACCTGAGTCCAAAATTGCCATTGCTAAGCAAGGCAGTTGTTAAGCAAATGGAGTCCCATTTTGGGACCCTTTTGGGTGCAGTTGTTAAGCACATCACTGCAGTTGTTAAATGAACCATGTGGTCATTAAGCAAATCTGGCTTCCCCCATTCACTTTACTTGTCAGAAACTGGCTGGGAAGGTTACAGATGACAATAACATGACCTGGGGGAGGTCACCTGAATTTTGATCTCATGACCATCAGGACGTTGCAACAGTCGTAAGTGTGAAAACTAGTTATAAGTGACCTTTTTCAGTGTTACTGTAACTCTGACAGTCACTAAATGGTTTTAAGACAAAGCCTACTGCATTCTAATTTATATTGACAGATTGTTTTCAAAAATTACTAGCAACTTGTTAATTACTATCTGGCTAAGATTTTTCTACCTCATGGTTGCCATATAGGAATGGGCGTTGGTACATACCTGACACACCCTTTCTCGTCAAACTGCGTAGAGCATCCAGAGAGTGGGAGGTGCTCCAGTCTTCACTCTTACAGGCTGAGCTATAATTGAGGAATGCTCCACCTCCTCCACGTGACTCCTTCCTTGCGTTCCCCAGTTTTACGAAGACGAGAAGGCAACAGCAACAATCCTCTCATCCTAACTATTATACATTTGTCAACTATAACTGATTAAATCATTGGCCGAACCACCAGACGGACCAACTGGGGTGGGGCTGGATGCTCTACGCAGCTCGACGAGAAAGGGCATGTCAGGTAGGTACCAATGCCCATTCTCCGTAGAGCTGCTGCGAGCATCCAGAGAGTGGGACATACCAAAGCATGGCCTATCCTATGGGAGGGACTCCGTCTAGTCCGGAATCTCCTCTGGATCTCTCACCACTTGTTGAAGGACTCACCTGCCAAAGGACGCTTCCGCTGAAGCAGAAACATCAATCTTATAGTGGCATATAAAGGGAGATGGAGACGCCCAAATGGCTGCTCGACAGATGTCAAGAATCGATGCCTGAGTAGCCCAGGCTGCCGAGGTAGCTACACTCCTTGTAGAGCGAGCAGTCAACACTTTAGGAACAGGGAGAGACTGAGATAAATAGACCTTGGATATGGTAGCTCTAATCCAACGGCCAATAGTAGATGGGGATACTTTACAACCCATCGTTTTTGGTTGAAATGACAGGAACAGTGACTCTGACTTCCTGATGGAATGAATGCGATGGATGTAAATATGCAGTGCCCGCCGGACATCGAGAGAATGCCACTGCCTTTCCCTTTCCTGAGAAGGTCCGGGACAAAAATTAGGAAGAACCAGTTCCTGTGATCTGTGAAAGGCAGAGTTGATTTTAGGCAGGAATGACAGGTCTGGTCGCAGAACCACTTGATCAGTGTGGAAAACACATAAACCCTTTTTAACGGACAGAGCTGCTATTTCAGATGTCCGTCGAGCAGACGTGATTGCAACCAGAAACACCACTTTAAATGTGAGAAACTGAAGTGACACCTCCCTGAGCGGCTCAAAGGGAGGTCTAGTCAACACCATGAGACCCTTATTAAGGTCCCAAGTCGGGTACCTGTGAACTATTGGCAGGCGCAAATTGGTGGCCCCTCTAAGGAATGAGCGAATGCGAGGGACAACGGTTGCCAACTTGCCTTCTCAAGGTGTTGGGGGAGAGACCCCTGTCCAACCCATCTTGAAGGAAGGCCAGAATTTGTGCAATTGATGGAGAGAGTGGATTGATGAGTGACTTGTGGCACCATTTGCAAAAAAGGTTCCAGGTTGCGTTATATATGCGAGTGGTCGAAGGATGTCTCGCTGCCAGAATGGTATTGATGACTTGCATAGACAGACCCTCGCTTCTTAGATGCTCCCGCTCAACCTCCAAATGGCTAACTGAAGCCACTGTGGATCCGGATGCTGCAGAGGTCCCTGGGACAGCGAGACCTTGTTTGGCGGAATCCTCCAAGGAGGGGCCACTGACAGGTTGCGCAGATCCGCAAACCACGGTCTCCTGAGCCAATATGGAGCCACCAGGAGAACTTCTGCCCTCTCGAGGAGCAATTTTTGGATCACCTTGGGGATCAACGGAAGGAGGGGAAGGTGTAAAGGAGCCCTGGGGGACAGTGGCAACGTAGAGCATCGTAATTCTCTGCTCCGTTGGTGGGGTATCGAGAGAAGAATCTCGGTATTTGGGCATCGTGCAGCGACGCAAAGTGGTCCACCAGCGGCAGGCTGAATATCGCTGAGGCCTCCTTGAACAGGGAGGGGTGCAGGTGCCATTCCAACTGGTCTAAGGTGGCCCTGCTCAACCAGTCTGCCTGGACGTTTGAGACCCCCGAGATGTGTTCCGCCCTGATAGATAAGAGGTTGGCCTCTGCCCAACGACATAACCGCTCGGCCTCCTTCATAAGGTGGACGGAATGAGTGCCCCCTTAACGGTTGATGTGGGCCTAGGTCGTAGTGTTGTCCATCAGGACCAGAACATGGTGCCCTCGCACCTGAGGTAGGAAGGAGCGTAAGGCCAGGTATACTGTGTGAAGCTCCAGCCAGTTGATGCTGCAGCGACACTCGGTTGCTGACCAAGTTCCTTGCGCTGAAAGTGACTGAGAGTGGGGCCCCCATCCGGATAGGCTGGCGTCTGTTGTGGCGTCTTTGGGGCTCCTTGAAAAGATGTCCCTTGTTGGTAGCGGGTCTGGTCCACCAGAGGAGGGAAGCAAGGACCTTTGGACGGACCTCATGATGGTTCTTGAATTGCTCCTTTCAGAGCGTTGATAAGGTAGCAGGAACCACTGCAGCGATCTGGAATGTAGACGGGCCCAGGGAACAATAGATATGCATGATATCAATTTGCCAAGTAACTTGGATAAATCCAGTAGTGAGGCTTTCCTAGCCCGCCTAATGACCTTGATGGATTTCTGGATGCTGTCAAACCGTTCGGAGGAAAGAAAAACCTTCTCCTCAACCGAGTCGATTACTGCCCCTAAATGAGCTATTCGGGTGGAGGGGGTAAGCTGACTCTTTTCCCAGTTCATGAGCAAACCATGGGCCTGGAGGACCGAGAGGGTAGCCTTTGTGTCCTCCTTGGATTGGCGCTGGGTGGGAGAGAGGATGAGGATATCATCCAGATAGCAGTGGATGTGGATGGGGAAATGTCTGAGGTGGGCCGCCAGAGCAGCCATCACCTTAGTAAAGGTCCTCGGAGCCGAGGCTAGCCCAAATGAAAAGGCCACATACTGAAAATGCTGACCGTTGTAGCAGAACCTCAGGTATTTAAAAAATGAAGGATGGATGGGAATGTGAAGGTACGCCTCTGAAAGGTCGATGGAAGTGAGCCAGTCTCCTTTCCTAGTACCCTGCAAGATGGACTGAAGTGTATGCATTTTGAATTTCTGGTGAACAAGAAATCGGTTGAGTCTCTTTAAATCTAGAATGGGCCTCCAACCTCCAGAACGTTTAGGGACTAGAAAAAGATGGGAGTAGAACCCTTGTCCTCGCTGAGAGGATAGCACAGGCTGTATAGCCCTGATGTCAGAAAGGTGTCTGATAGCGGCTTCTACGAGAGTCCGTTTGGTGCGGTCTCTGGATAGAGGAGAAACCATGAAATGATCTGGAGGGGAGGAACAAAGCTGAAGGGAAAGGCCAAATTTGACAGTGTCCCTGACCCATGAATTGGATGTGGATGATGCCCATTGGTCAGCAAAGTATTTTAGCCAACCACCGACGGGGTAAGCGACTGAAGGCCTATCAGGGGCGCTGAGAGGCCTTGCTCCATGCTCCCCGAAAAGGCCTCCTGTAGCTGGCCCCCCTTCTGTTTCTGCCCCCCGAGTCACCCCTGTCCTGATAGACAGACCGAAATGGCGGGGACCTCTGGAATCTGGGGGTAAAAGGTGTCTGAAAGGAGGTCCGAAAGGATCCCTTACGAAAAGGATGAAAGGACCTGGACTCTTGCCTACGAAAAAGAGATGGGGGGAATTTCCTTTTGTTCCAACTCTCCATCAACAATGGTTCCAGGGCCGGACCAAACAATTTTCCTCCCGATATAGGGGCAGAGGCCAGCTTAGCTTTATTTTTGATGTCGGCCTGCCAATGTTTCAGCCAAAGCAGGCGTCGGGCTGTCACATGCGAAGAAATGGCTCAAGAGGAAAATTTTACAGAATGAAAAGTGGCATCGGCCGCAAATTCCGCTGCAGCCGTTAGCTTGGCAATCTCCTGATGGGTCCTAGTATTAGATGGGGGGACATGTTGCTGCAACTGCTGAAGCCATTGGATGGACGATCGGGTGAAAAAAAATGCCACCGTGGCCGATCGAATGGCCCAGGCATCAGCTTGGTGCGCCCGTCGTAGGGCCAGCTCGGCCCGCTTGTCCTCTGGCTTCAGCGCTTCAAGAGCATCAGTGGGGTTAGAAGATGATGCGAGGCATACTATGGGGTCATCCACCTCGGGCATGTCTAGCATGGCAGCGAATTCCATATCGAGGTTAAAAAACCTCTTGTCTTGGCTGGAAAGAGTGGGGGGGGGGCCAGATGAGGTCAACTGTCTCACAACTAAGTTGGAGAAAATCGGTGGTGTGGGAATGACCTCGGTCTCAACGACTGGCTGCCTGAAAATAGAATCCTCCGGGTCCCCGGAGGCTACTGGAGGGGGATCAGAGTGTGGCTGAGAGGTCAGGCCCGATATATTCTTTGCTTTAAATAGCAAAGACTTGAACATATGAGGCTTAAACAGACCTACAAAGGTGGGTTGGTCAGGAGATATGCCCTCATCCTCGGACATCTCTCCTTCCATTGGGTCTACCTCGAAGGGCACTTCAGAGTAATGAAGAGACTCTCTCTCCAGCCCTTCCTCATCCCTGAAGGTTTCAAAGCCCACCTCCTCTTCCTCCTCCTCTTCCTCCCCTTTTGGGTAGGGAAGCTCCCTTGGAGACGGTACCTGCCCATGATGAGGTTCCAGCCTGGGGAGGGATCTTCCAGAGACAGAATCAACTTCAGATGTCCTTGTTTGCAAACCTGGTCTGGAAAGGTGTTGGATACCTTCGGCAATCCCTTGACGGATGGCCAGCTGCATCCATTCTCTGACACTGTCTGGGATGATGTCTGAAGACAGGCCCTCTGGACGTAAATCCGCAGCAGTTGGTGTGAATGTCGCTTCCAGCTGGGTGGCTGGGAGGCTCCGGGTGGGTGAACTGCGCCTAGAAATAGAAGGTTGTTCTGGCAAAGGAAGAGGATGAGTAGAAGTAGAGGGGCGGGGCTGGTGGTACCGACTGAGAGTCCCTAGAGCATTTGTCAAATTCCTTCTCCAAAGCCTTGTGTCGCCTTAGGGCAGTCTCTCCCTTTGAGAGATTTTGGAAGATTCCTCGGTCCGCTTGCGCAGATGGTGCGTCTTTGACTTAGCCTTCAATGAAGGACCTCTGGAATTGTCTTCTGCCATAATAAAGCCTGAACAAGGCAATATTGTATACGAAAGGCGGTTGGCACACCTAGGAGTTCGGCCTAACTGTGGGCCGGATACCTTAACTTTGGGCCGCGTCCCCCTTTTGGTAAAATTTTTTTTGGATGTATTGATCTATTTTATTTTATTTTTAATTTTTAATTTTTTAATTTTAATTTTTTAATTTTTTTTAACAGAAAAAGGGCCAAAATGGGCCTAAGTAAACTACAGAGTAATCAAGAGAAAAAAGGAATCTGCAAAAACCAATAGATCGAATTAACTCTGAGGCCAGAAAGAAACAACCATGAAAGGAGAAAAAAATTAGGAATATGTATGTATGTATGTATGTATGTATGTATGTATGTATGTATATAATGGCCTCCTGAGACAGCCTCCCAACACAAATGGGAAGTAGGTGCCTCTCCTTCGCCTCTGAGCAGCTGCGGTAACCAACCAACTAGTCTTAAAGCGGAACAACAGGGCACAGAGCCACAGGGCCCCTTTAACACTAAAATAACTTCAAACAGGCCTGCCGGTCCTGTTCTAAGCCTCCCAGAATCGTTACAGCAAAAACGAAAGTGAAAAACAAAATGGCGGCCGGCCATGAGGTACACCCAAAATGGCCGCCGGAACCAGCGTGAGACTCAGAGGGAAGGAAAGCCCCTCGACCACAAAAAAAAAACTGCCAGAAAACAAAGGCAGAATGAGGGGCCGGAGAGAGGAGATCTCGCCCTCTCTCTAGCGTTCGTGGGGGGAAGGCACAACAAAAGCGCTAACCAACGCGCCAGCATAAGCTGCTGCTATAAACAGAATGGCTTAAAAAGCAGCAGGCACCAGAATGGAGGGGGTAGGGGGGCGAAAAGGCTCTAAACCCCCCAATCTCCCCCCTGAGGGGTGAAATAAACGTCCCCTTCCTATCCAAGACAAGCCAAATGCACAGGGACCGAAGGAAATAGGAAGGAAATAAGGAAAGATCAAACCTGATGATAAATCAATAGGAATGCTAATTCGGCCAAGAGCAAACTGTTAGAGCTGCCTGTCTCTGCGAGGCTGAGCTAAAAACTGGGGAACACATGGAAGAGTCACGTGGAGGAGGTGGAGCGTTCCTCAATTATAGCTCAGCCTGTAAGAGTGAAGACTGGAGCACCTCCCACTCTCTGGATGCTCGCAGCAGCTCTACGGAGAATTATTCAGTTTTGTACATTCAAGAGGCAACAGTTGAATAGGTGTTATTGAGGAGCCTGCCTCTTTCACATGCCCTTAACTGTCTACATGTCCTAGGGTGGCATAATAATAATAGCACTTAGGCTTATATAGAGCTTCACAGTGCTTTTACAGCCCTCTCTAAGCGTTTTACAAAGTCAGCATATTTCCCCCAACAATCTGGGTCCTTATTTTACCCACCTTGGAAGGATGGAAGGCTGAGTCAACCCTGAGCCTGGTGAGATTCGATCTGTCCAATTGCAGGCAGCCGAAGTAGCCTGCAGTATTGCATTCTAGCCACTGTACCACTGCAGCATAATGGCATAACGCACACAAAAATACTATCAAAACACCTGTAGCCATCTTTAACTTTGCTTTAGTAGCAAGCTGAATGAGACTAAAAGTTGTGAGGACATGTCAAAGGACTTTTGGGGCCAAAATAAGGGAACTATGTGGATCAATGCATACAAATATATGTTTCTTCTGCTATCTTCTTAGCACTTTTTGCATTTGATTTTAAATGCCTTCTGTTTCTCATCCACCCTTCCCGTTAACATTTCCTGTCTTGTCATCCCAATGTTCAGAGTTTATTAATATACCTCTTTAGACTACATGGGTCAGATATAAATTCAACTATATTCAGCTTTAATTCCTCTTAAAATCAAGAACTTCAGCATTACACTGGTATTTTCCCCTTAGGTTCCTACTATTCCCACTTGTCTGACTAAATCTTGGCTTGGAACTAATGAGGAAATATAGTTGACCCTCTTATGCTTTCTTCCACCCTCTTAAAATACTTAAAACCCCCCGTTGTTACTGCATCATTCCTCTTTGAACATTCTTTTCCCCCGGAAATGCAACATCATTCAATTATTCTCCTTTGTTGGCTGTAACAGTACTACCTTTATTCTCTCCTTCATTTCTTTTAACAAGTTGCTGTCTATAATATCTTGGGTAAATAACAATGTTTTTAATGTTTAGTATTATTCCTCCTCCCTTTCTATAATTTCTGTTCCTTCTGAACAAACTGGATTGTAAGAGTCATCTCCTCAGAATGCTGTTACGCCTATTAAGTAATGTGTACCTCCCGTACTAAGAGTTTGAGATTATCCTGCTTCATTCTTATGTTTGAATAGTTCTGAAGAGACAATGATAGCTGTAACTTTATCAGCCAATGTCTTTCCTGAATTCTATTGAGTGGCTTAATGTGAGCATTAAATCAACATTCCCAATTTACCATCAATCTCACCTTATTGTATGCAATAGTCGTGGGATTCAAATTAAACCCCTTCCTGATCATCATGTTGGACCAAACACATTACCAGTTCATATGAAGTACATCTCATGCCAGTAGTATATCATCCTAGATACTTATATTATGGTTCCAAAAATCAAATCTCTTCCATCATCACCATCTATACAGCAAGTTAATCACTTTTTCTTTCTGATCTTCTTCCACAAATTGAAAAGATGAATTCACTTGATTGCATTTAAAAAGAGTATACTGTTAAAAGTTCCTTCTTGTGCAATAGTTCATGTTTGCACAGTAACTTCATGTTTACAGATTAGCACAAGATTTATATTGTCTGTTGTTGGCTTCAGGGAGGGAGATCCAAAGCCTCTATTTTCCCAGAGCTGAACTCAAAGAAGTAATTTTTGCTAGAAGGGCTAAAAACCCTCCGGCACCAGCTAGGTAGGTCCAGTGTAGCATAATTATCTCTTACTACAGAATCATTGGAAGAAGAGGTCTGCCAGTGAGGTTTTACTCTCCTCTCAATTTGTTAGAACAATGTTTTCATTGTTTCATAAATTTCTGACATATGAAGAATATCTCTGTCTTCAGTATGAAGTATCATAAAGAATAGCCTACAGTACTTCTCCAACAGACAATATGTTGCACTTATTAGGGATTGTAAGCCAATAAAACTAAACAATAACCATTGTGGACATCATACACTAACCATTTAAAATATGTGTCAAACAAAAACAAACAAGGCGTCTTTGGAAATGAGTTGGAAAATACCTTCATAATAGACTCGTTTAATGGTTATTGCCCCTTTCCAAGAAATTATAGAAACATGAATTGTAAAGTTTGGAAGAGACCCTGGAGATCATCCAGCCCTATGTTTCCTAACTTCAGCAACTCTAGCTACCAAAATTTCTCAGGCAATGTGGTCATTGTAAGTTTTTCTTGTGTCCATTTGTATGCATTTAATGTAATGCAATGATGCCCAGGCTGTACTCAGTCATTTCTCAACTACAGAAGTCCCCAACCCTGAAGTTTATGGACTGGCACTGGTCTGTGGCATGCCAGAAATGGGGCCACACTGCACATTATGCAGGCAGTATGTGAAACCATGCCCCCACCCAGTCCTTGGAAAAACCTCTCTGGAACTGGTCCCTGGTGCCCAAAAGGTCGGGGCCACTGTTCTACTAGAAACTCACATGTTCTTTTTAACATATGAGTTGAAAGCTCCCTATCCATCCACAGCAGTTTTCTAACCCATCTCCTTGTTTCTTCTTACTGGAATGATGTACAATTGTCCTTCCAATCTGAGAATCTTCCAACTTTCCTGCACACCCTGTCCTAATATTCAGCAGTCAACATCTTATAAGTCTAAGAATTAAATAAATGAATAAATAATTTGCTTCATATGAAAAAAGTATCCTTAAAAATGCAAAGAAAACTTTAATAAACAAAAGCATTCAAGGGAGGGAGGGAGGGAGGGAAAGAAGGAAATCTTATATTCTTAACACTGTACTCTTCTGGACAAAGAGCTCTGATGTTCCTGAGATCCCTTAAAGTTATTCTCTAACTTAGGATTCAGACCCCCAGATGCTTCTTCCACCACTGGGACTATTTTGGCTTTTAATTTCCACATCCTTTCTATTTCCACCTTCAGGCCTTGTAACTTCTCCAGCTTCTCATATTCTTTCTTGATGTTGCTATTACTTGGCACTGCTACTATTACTGTTACACACACACACACACACACACTTCTACCATATATATATGTATGTGCAATAAAAATAGAGTGAAAACTCCTTCAGGAGAAAATTTTGAATGGTTTCCAGCGACACAGCTTCCCAATCTGGAAACCCAAGAAAATGTGGCAAGTTCTATCATTTTAGGTCTATCGATCTTCTTTTGTTTAAGTTCAGAGCGAGAGTGAATGGATAAACATGGGTTAATACAATATTATTGTCTGTATAGTATTGTTTGTTAGCTCATCTGAGAAATGCATATGGAACCTCAGTCCACGCATTTACATCCAGAAATCTATTTACATGCAAGAATTATCACACACTTAATCAAAAAGGGTATCTATTATCTGCCATGACATTGGTTTAACTAACATTGTTCTTTAATGAAGATACTTAAAATAAATTGTTCTGTTTATAAATTGAAGACAAGAACCACTAGATGCAAACCTAATTAAATGTCAAGTGAATAACAAGCTGAACTATAAATCCGAATGGAATACATTGTTCATATCAATTTCGCTCTTGAGTAATTGATCCAGAACTATACTTAGGATATGTAGCGTATCTGACACTGAATCATTTTGTACATTTTATATAGTTAATTGTTATTCTTTATTTTAAAAATATAGGAAAAATTAGTTGCATGGTTTAGGAACATAAAAGAGGCCAATCCCTTTCACCTACCAGAATGTTACTCTGAATATGGAATGCAACAGGGATGGTTATATAAACACCAGAGATTCTGTTTGTATTAAAGAACCCATGTTACAAATACATCACCCACCCCCACAACCATCAACTAAGTCCAGATATTAAACCAACTGTATATCTGATTTATTTCTGTGGTACATGTTTTAATTAAAATGTCAGTCTTGGAGCTTATGTGGAAGACTTCCTTAGCCATGCTACATGAGAAATTTTTAAGCAGTAAATAATGGCACACTAAACCAGAATTGCTATATACAACGCATGAGACAATCAACCATTAGCTTACCAGCCCTGGTTCACTATTGTACATTTTTATGTAAAAGGGAGAATAACTAAGAATTTTTATTAAAAGCATATGAATTATGTCATTGCTTATGGTGTAATTGAATTTTCTATTCCCTAGTTGAATTTTCTATTCAAGTATAGATACAAATTGGAAATAAATACGTTGAAATGTTTTTGTCCTATTTTATTTTTTACTAGGAGTTTCATTATGAGAAATTCTTCCAAAAATATTGTACAATGAAACTCTTAGTTCCAAATATCTAGCAATACAAACATAAATAGTAAACTGTATAATCAATACATTTTTTAAAAAGAATACAGTACTATCAGAAATGTAGATATATATTTATTACTTTAGCAATATGTATATTGCCTATTAATAACTCTACCCCATATTAAGGGATTACAGATCATTAAAAAGGAGCATAGGAGAAATATGGGTTCAAGCTAAATTTTAGCAACTTTAATAAGAAAGCTTGAAAGCCTTAGAAAATATACATAGCAACAGTATTTTGATTTATAGACAATATGGATTATAACATCAGCCAAAAGCAGTATGTGTTTGTTCCTCTCTTCTTTCCTATTAATTCTACAGATCTCTTGTGGAATGTGGATTATTTTATTTTTTTTGAGAAATACAGACATATATTTTTTTCTACCACAGATGAGTTCCATTTAAATCAAAGCATTACCTTAACATCTTTTCAAAGGCCACTTCATAACCAAATGTTAAGCACAGTAGCAGGAAAGGTACTGTGGAGTTGTCTGAAGTCATGCTTAATTTTTACAATGATGCATTTTCAACCTAGGCCCATGAATTTGTTGTAATACTAAGAAGCTGCATTCTTTGTTTTGTGTCCCATGTCTTCTATCTTTGTTCTTTGCTTTATATATTTTATTACACTGAAAATTTCTAATAAGAAAAAGAGAAAGTCTCTTTTTCCTTAAAGCTTCTCCCAAGGGCTTTAAGAGACAATCAAGCTTTTAGGGAACACATTATCTTCTGGACATCTTGAGCATAAATTATGTCAACATTTATATATCACAAATCATTCCCTGAATTGTACCCAAAGATAGACTGGTTGTCAAAAAACTGTTTTAACATGAAGTTGTCCATACTTTCTATAATCTTTTCCAATCAGTACATAGGTTTTTCCCAGGTCTCACATAGAAAAACACTAACATTCATGTGCTTTGATAACAAGGTGAAATGGTTTAAAGATTTAGAACAATCTTAAAATTAAAAAGCGTTTACATATTTTAGCTTATAATTCTGTGTCTTTCTCAGGCACAAATTCCTTTAAAAATTGAGCTTTATTAGTAAAGTTGATTATTATACTACAAGTTTCATTAACATGCTAAAAACAGTGTATTAAAACTGAACCAATGGCAAACTAGCTTTGTAACATCACAATATGGTAGTACCTTTCATATGGAGGACCTACATTAATTTGCCTTGGCTAGGATAGTGAGAAGGGTTAGGCCAGGTTAATACTTGAATGATTGATTGATAGAGGACACCAGGATATAGGCCGATCAAAAACAGCCCCCAAAATTGTAGCATAAGATTGAGACAGATGTGCATGTATTTTTTTTAACAGAAAATGGGATTAATTTGCAGACTTCAGTATCACAAGATGGAGTATGGCTAATGGCTTAAGGAATTAGACAATTTATACGAAGCAATACTAATTAATTATAGCAACTGTATTTTATTTCTAGAGCCCATGGTTCTGAATATCAGTTGTCATGGAATAGAAAAGGAACCAATCTCTCTCTCTCCTCTCTCTCTCTGTGTAAGATTTTGACAGACCCCTAGACCAATAGAGATAATTTAGTCTCTTAAGCAACTGGAATTGACGTATAATGCAGACAAAACTTCTTTTGACAATAATATTTCTCCTTTCCTTTATCTATATACTTCTAAAACTGTTCTTTAACTAGGTAAAACATTGCTTCACAGGGCAAGAATTTTTGAGTCAAGTTGCTTCAAACAGGCTAATGTACAGAACATACCCAAAATCTGGGACCTATAACTCCGGTCAAATTTAAATTTGGAAAATTTTATAAAACATTTCATGACCTAAAAATTATCATAAAGCAGTTTATGACATAATACACAATGTCGCAAAACACTTCCTTAGGCCAGCATCTGAAGTTTGACTGCCTTCGTGTTGAGTTATTTATGCAGACAGTCCTTAACTTGCTACCGCAATTTAGCCCAAAACTTCTGTCGCTAAGTGAGACAACTGTTAAGTGAAATTTGCTCCATATTATGACCTGTCTTGCCAGATTTTGTTAAGTAGATCCTTACAGTTGTTAAATTAGTAACACGGTGATTAAGTGAATCTGGCTTTCCCATTGACTTGCTTGTCAGAAGGTCGCAAAATGGTATGATCCTTGATGGACACTGAAACCATCATAAGTAAAAGTCAGTGGCCAAGCTGAATCTTAATCATCTGAATCTTAATCATGTGACTATGAGGATGCTGCAGCCATCAGAATGTGAAAAATGATCAGAAGTCACTTTTTTCAATGCCTCTGTAACTTCAAACAGAACTGTTGTAGATCAAGGATTATCTTGATTGCAGTGTTGGGCTGCAACCAGTTTAACAACTGGTTCTGTGAGCGTGCACTTTGTGAGCCCTTTTGAAGCTATCAAGCTCACCTTCTGGCCTTCCCAGGTGAGTAGAACAGCTGAGGCGCGGTAATCCACTTTGCCACGCAAATCAGCTGAGCTGCAAAAGAAGGAAATGTAAGACAGGATAGGGCAAGGGTGGGTGGGTGGATGGGTGGGGCCAACTGATCATCATTCATACTGGTTCGCAAGATTGTCGTTTGAACTGGCAACAGCCCACCACTGCTATATATGTCATATGCTATATGAACTGTATATATAGATATACAGTTCAACATGGACTACTTTTAAGGCAGATACATCTCTGAATATTTCTCTGAATTTTAAAGAACTTTTCAAGCGCATAGAAGCTCTGCCATGGTTGAAGGCATTGAGGAATCTGGTAAGGAAACATCTATGAAATGATGATTCAACAGGTCACTGGTGGTCTGGAATAATATAGAGCATACATATACCCATTATATCATTCCATTTTAGGATAAACAAGATTATTCAGTGCACAGAAAAAAAGTAAGGAATAGCAAGCCAAAGATATCAATAATACACTGCTCAAAAAAATAAAGGGAACACAAAAATAAGACATCCTAGATCTGAATGAATAAAATATTCTTATTAAATACTTTTGTTCATTACATAGTTGAATGTGCTGACAACAAAATCACACAAAAAGTATCAATGGAAATCAAATTTAGCAACCCATGGAGGTCTGGATTTGGAGTTACACTCAAAATTAAAGTGGAAAAACATGCTACAGGCTGATCCAACTTTGATGTAATGTCCTTAAAACAAGTCAAAGTGAAGCTCAGTAGTGTGTATGGCCTCCACATGCCCATATGACCTCCCTACAATGCCTGGGCATGCTCCTGATGAGGTGGCAGGTGGTCTCCTGAGGGATCTCCTCCCACACCTGGACTAAAACATTCCCCAACTCCTGGACAGTCTGTGGTGCAACGTGGCATTGGTGGATGGAGCGAGACATGATGTCCCAGATGTGCTCAGTTGGATTCAGGTCTGGGGAACGGGCGGACCAATCCATAGCATCAATGCCTTCGTTTTGCAAGAACTGCTGACACACTCCAGCCACATGAGGTCTAGCATTGTCTTGCATTAGGAGGAACCCAGGGCCAACCGCACCAGCATATGGTCTCACAAGGGGTCTGAGGATCTCATCTCGGTACCTAATGGCAGTCAGACTACCTCTGGCGAGCACATGGAGGGCTGTGCGGCCCCCTAAAGAAATGCCACCCCACACCATTACTGACCCACTGCCAAACCGGTCATGCTGGAGGATGCTGCAGGCAGCAGAACATTCTCCACGGCGTCTCCAGACCCTGTCACGTCTGTCACATGTGCTCAGTGTGAACCTGCTTTCACCTGTGAAGAGCACAGGGCACCAGTGGCGAATTTGCCAATCTTGGTGTTCTCTGGCAAATGTTCTCTGGATGAGCTGCACTACCTGAGCCATTTGTGTGGGTTGTAGACTCCATTTCATGCTATCACTAGAGTAAAAACACCACCAGCATTCAAAAGTGACCAAACCATCAGCCAGAAAGCATAGGAACTGAGAAGTGGTCTGTGGTCACCACCTGCAGAACCACTCCTTTATTGGGGATGTCTTGCTAACTGCCTATGCTTTCCACCTGTTGTCTATTCCATTTGCACAACAGCATGTGAAATGAATTGTCAATCAGTGTTGCCACCTAAGTGGACAGTTTGATTTCACAGAAGTGTGATTGACTTGGAGTTACATTGTGTTGTTTAAATGTTCCCTTTATTTTTTTGAGCAGTGTATAAGGCAAGAAAAATAAAAGGAAACAGCTTCAAACTAGTTTACATCAATAACATTCATTATACCTCTCCATACCTTCCTATCCTCAATTTGGGGTCAAGTGTGATTGTAAGCCAAGGACTACCTGTTCACAGTAGCCAACTGAAGTAGGGTAGTTCACCCATAATGAAGTGAAACATAGTATTGTTTGAGCTGAGATAAGTAAAAACATCAATTTTAATGCATAGTAAAAAAAAATTGTTTAGATTTTTTTGCCTTTTGGGTGAGCAGAATATGATAGAGGATAACATATACATTTCTGCCTTGAAGAAGTGATCAACAGCCCATAATCATCTTGGGATAAGCTGATTTTGAGGATCAGTTCTGAGAAGCCTGACACCAACTGAGTATGACCAATTGGAAAAAAATCCACTTTGGTTGACTTTTATTAGCAACAGGGTACTTCTTGTTAAGATAACAAGACAGCACAGGTTTAGAAAGGCAATATATATTCGAGAATCGATGTTCTAACCGTGAGCATGAGGATTTTAAAGGTAGAATTGTTAACCTGAAGTATAACATTATTTCATCTTTTAGCTGAGATGCCAGCTTCTAAAGAAATGAAGTATTTTAAACATGGTTGGGTGGCAAAGAATATTCTTTAAACCTTGTAATCAATTTTTTAGTTACCATCTGCTGGCACTGCAAATTGAAATTACACAAAAAGAACCTACGTTGGAATCTTTCCATCAGGCTGTAATGTTAATCCAAACTTTCTCTTTTGCTCTCAGACGGCAGAATGGAAAAAGGGAGGAATGGAAAGTAGGCCACTTGACTGAAGGTTACCGTATTGTTTTTATTTTAAAAGGCTTCAATAATAGAAAAGCAGTTGTAAGAATTTCAAAAGTGTACGTGTACACACACACGTACACACACTGTCCTTTGGCATAGGAAAAAATGAATACCATTTTTTTTTTTTAAAAAAAAGAACTATTCCAGGGAACATAGAACCTTATGGAGAAATAAGTATAGATTCTATCAATCTTGTTTAAAATGTTAAGTAGTTCTCTAATCACATTCACTCATTTGTAGAAATCTAGTAAGATCATGGTTGCTTTTATTTTGGAACAAGTCTTATAGTAAGAATTTACAGACTAATGTGCATGCATATAAGGATGAATGAATAATGAATGACTACACCTACACACCCACACACACCCACACTTTCAGCAATCTTCATTGTACCAATCAATAAAGTGATCACTTACAGATAAAGCACAGATTCCTACAGGGTAAGTAAGAAACATCTCAAGGCAAGAATCTTCTCAAGTATTTTTATTTACATATATATTACTTTTATTGTTCTTATAAATAATTCAAGGCAGTGAGGATACCTAAAACTCCCTCCTTCTTCTATTTTCTTCACAACAACTGTGCTGGGTCAATCACATGATGATTGGCCCAGTCTCCCAGCCAGCTTTCATGACTGTAACTCAAATCACCCAGTTTCTAGCCTGGTGCATTAAACTCCTAGACCACATTGGTTTTCATGCTCTGTAGCAAACTGTTTTAAGTAGTTTACAACCCTTGAAGGCTGTGTTATGTATCTTACCTGTTATAGTAATGCATTATTTTATATAACAGACTAAAGTAATTTGGATACCCAGATGATAAGTATAACATAACTGTCTCAACATGAGGCTTCTAAAAATTGTCCAAGTCCCTGTGTATTTTATAAATCTCTTTGGATTAAGATTTCAATCCTTTGAAAACTTCCTGTCAAAAATTTCTTGAAGAAACCATATCAAAACATGTCCAAAAGATTGACAATGACAACTATTAATGACAACTATATATCTCAAATGATATAGTATATGTAGATGTTCCTGCATGCTAAAAATTATATATTCCTAGCAGCAAACACTTCAACAGAAACAGACACAAAGAAAGAGGACCCCAAACCTTTAAAAAGCTGGAATTTATCATCAATTGCTCATGTTCTGAACTCTTAACCCTTCTTTCAGAGCAGTAGGATGCTAGGAGAACATGCATAATAGCAAGAGAAGATGCTTACTGAATATTCAACAGACATGTAAATGCATACTTAAAGAAGCCTTTGAGGAAAACAATGGCTGGATAGCCTATTGATATCAATCTTTCATTCTGCACATTACCCTTTGCCTTTCTCTCTTGTAGTAGTTTCCATTTGGTAGGGCCAAGGGTCATGTCCTAAAAAAACCCAAAATATCTGTAAAGTGGCTTCTGTATTTAGAGCTGTGTACAGAGTAGTTTTTACTCTTTTCTCTTATAACATATATTCAGACTTTTAAGCACTGTTTGAACAATTAAAAAAAACCAAAATCCTAAAACCAAAACCAATTAGCCAATATTTCCCCATAATGTATTTACTCCTGCTGCAAAATTGTGGTCAAGATATCCTTTTCTGAACACTTATGTGTTTATTTCAGTTTCTTTCCTGCTAAAGCTCGAACCAGATGCTTTTCAGAAGAATCTCTACTCATGACAAAACTTTGCCTTCAAATATTCTTATTAGGATCAGATAAAAAAAACATCACAAAATTTTATAACTACTTATTAGAAACAGAATTAGAAGAAGAAATTGGGCGTTGGTTCTTACCTGATACGCCTCTTCTCGTGGAACTGCGTAGAGCATCCAGAGAGTGGGAGGTGCTTCAGTCTTCACTTCTCACAGGCTGAGCTGAAATTGAGGAACGCCCTCCTCCTCCACGTGACTCCTCCATGCGTTCCTCCCAGTTTTATCGAAGAGAGGACAAAAAAACCCCTCTACTCTTAAGTATTAAACAACATGACCTACAACATTAGAAATCATTGGCCGAAACAGGTTTTCCCCCTTTACAGATGGACCAACAGGGTGGGGCTGGATGCTCTACGCAGTTCCACGAGAAGAGGCGTATCAGGTAAGAACCAACGCCCATTCTCTGTAGAACTGCTGCGAGCATCCAGAGAGTGGGACATACCAAAGCCAGTGTGTCCTACGGGTGGGAGTCCGTCTGGATTGGAACTTCCCCATGATCTCTAACCACTTGCTGCAAAACTCGCCTGCCAAAAGATGCTTCAGCTGAGGCGTAAACATCAATCTTATAATGTCTTATAAAGGGAGATGGGGAAGTCCAGGTGGCCGCCCGGCAAATATCAAGAATAGATGCCTGAGTAACCCAGGCTGCCGAGGTAGCTGCACTTCTGGTGGAGTGAGCGGTAACCCCACTGGGAACTGGAATATCTTGAACTAAATAGGCTTTGGATATGGTAGCCCTAATCCATCTGCCTACCGTGGATGGAGAAACCTTACAGCCTAGTGTCTTTGGCTGAAAGGACAAAAAGAGAGACTCTGTCTTCCTGATGGACTGCGTGCGAGAAATGTAAATACGCAAAGCCCTTCGAACATCAAGGGTGTGCCACTGCCTCTCTTGCTCGCGCAGAGGCTTCGGACAAAAATTAGGCAGGACCAACTCCTGCGCCCTGTGGAACGGTGAATTAATCTTCGGCATAAATGCTGGGTCTGGTCTCAGAACCACCCGATCTGAATGAAAAATGCACAGATCTTTTCTCACGGATAGAGCTGCAATTTCAGATATCCTTCTAGCCGAAGTAATAGCCACCAGAAAAACTGCTTTAAATGTAAGAAATTGAAGTGACGCCTCCCTGAGAGGCTCAAAAGGAGATCTAGTCAAAGCCAGGAGAACTTTATTAAGGTCCCATGTCAGGTACCTATGCACTACTGACGGGCGCAAATTAGAAGCCCCTTTAAGAAAAGCCTTGATTCGAGGATGGTGGGAAAGGGGACCGAAAGGACCGCCAGCAACCACCGTTGAGAGCGCCACTACCTGCCTCCTTAAGGGGTTAGGTGATAAACCTCCATCTAGGCCATCTTGTAAAAAGGCCAGGATCTGTGCAACTGAAGGAGAGCGTGGGTCGATGAATGATTTCTGGCACCAGTTACAGAAACTTTTCCAGGTTGCATCATAAATGCGAGTGGTAGAAGGTCTTCTAGCCGCTAAAATGGTGTTAATGACCTGTGCTGATAAGCCTTCCTCAATCATCCTTTCCCGCTCAACCTCCAAACGGCCAACTGTAGCCACTGTGGCTCTGGATGGAGCAGCGGGCCTTGCGACAGCGAAATCTGATCCAACGGAATCCTCCATGGCGGAGATACTGACAGATTGCGGAGGTCCGCAAACCATGGCCTCCTGGGCCAATAAGGTGCCACCATGAGGATCTCTGCTTTCTCGGCTATCAATTTTCGAATCACCCTGGGGATTAATGGAAGCGGAGGGAAGGCGTACAGTAGCCCGGGAGGCCACGGGCAATGCAAGGCATCGTGATTCTCTGCTCCACTGGAGGGATAACGGGAGAAGAACCTCGGTGTTTGCGCGTTAAGCGGAGACGCAAAAAGGTCTACTAGGGGCTGACCGAACCTGGCTGCTGCTTCTCTGAACAGATGTGGGTGCAGGCGCCACTCTGCCTGATCCAGTGTTGCCCTACTGAGCCAGTCTGCTTGGACGTTGGAGGCCCCGGAAATGTGCTCCGCTCTGATGGATAAGAGGTGCGCTTCTGCTCATCGACACAGTCGCTCGGCCTCTCTCATGAGAAGGAGGGAATGGGTGCCCCCTTGCCGATTGATGTGGGCCTTGGTTGTAGTATTGTCCGTTAGGACCAGGACATGGTGCCCCCTTACCCGATGAAGAAATGTTCGCAGAGCCAGGTACACTGCACGAAGCTCCAACCAGTTGATGCTCCGACTTCGCTCCGAACGGGTCCAAACTCCCTGTGCTGAGAAAGATTGTAGATGGGCCCCCCATCCGGAAAGACTTGCGTCTGTCGTGAGAACAACCCTTTGAGGTTCCTGGAATAGCTGACCTCTGTTGACAGATGGTCGCGTCCACCACAGGAGGGAGGCGAGAACTTTCGGCGGGACCTTTGCTATAAACCTTGACGTGCTCCTTCCTGAACGCTGATATGGCAGGAGGAACCATTGCAAAGATCTGGAATGCAAGCGAGCCCATGGAATAATGGAAATACAGGAAACTAGCTTCCCTAGCAGTTTGGATAAATTGAGCAACGATGCTTTCCCAGTCCGCCGGATATCTCTGACAGTGGTGCGGATACTAATAAGTCTCTCCTGAGAGAGAAAGACCCTTCCTTCAACAGAGTCAATCACAGCCCCTAGATGAGATATACTAGTGGAGGGAGTAAGCTGACTCTTTTCCCAGTTCACTAAGAACCCGTGAGACTGAAGTACCGAGAGGGTAGCGTTAGTATCGCTCTCGGCTTGATGTCGGGAAGGGGATACAACCAGGATATCGTCAAGGTAACAGTGGATCCGGATGGGAATTTGTCTAAGGTGAGCTGAAATAGCCGCCAACACCTTAGTGAAAGCTCTCGGGGCTGAGGCTAGACCAAAGGGGAGGGCTACATACTGGAAATGCTGATTATTATAACAAAATCTGAGATATTTAGAATACGAGGAATGAATGGGAATATGGAGATAAGCCTCGGAAAGGTCAATTGACGTAAGCCAGTCTCCTTCTCTGATGCCCTGTAAAATCGACTGCAGAGTCTGCATTTTGAATTTATGGCGTACAATAAAACGATTTAACCTCTTAAGATCTAAAATGGGTCTCCATCCCCCGGAATGTTTAGGCACCAAGAATAAAAGTGAATAGAAACCCCTTCCCTGTTGGGAGAGGGGTACAGGTTGAATAGCCCTAATATCAGAGAGATGTTTGATGGCAGAAGTCATAAGAGCCCGTTTAGTAGGATTCCTAGAAATGGGTGAAACCCTGAAATGTTCGGGGGGAGGAGAGAGAAACTGCAGGGTCAAGCCAAAGCGCACTGAATCTGTAACCCAAGTATCAGAGGTGGATTCCTCCCACTTGTCTGCAAAATGCCTGAGGCGGCTGCCTATGGTAAGAAAACCTGCAACGCTACCTGGGCCGGCGGGCCGCTCTACTCCCGGAACCCCTGAAGGGCCTTCTGTAGCTGCCCCCTCTCTTGCCTCTGTCTCCCGAGTCACCCCGGTCCTGGTAGGATGGCCGGAATGAGGGGGAGCCCTGAAATCTAGGAGAGAATGATGACTGGAAGGAGGGACGAAAGGAGCTCCTCCGAAAGGACTGGGAACTCTTGGCTTCCTGCCTACGAAAAAGCGAAGGCAGAAACTTTTTCTTATTTCGGGTCTCCAGGAGTAATGGCTCCAGAGCGGGCCCGAATAATTTCCCTTTTACTATGGGGGCTGAAGCCAACTTAGACTTATTTTTAATATCAGCCTGCCAGTGTCGAAGCCAAAGCAATCGTCTGGCAGAAACATGGGAAGAAATAGCTCGGGATGAGAACTTAACCGAATGAAAGGTAGCGTCGGCTGCAAATTCCGCCGCTGCCGTGATCTTTGCAATATCTTGATGGGCTCTGGTATCAGCTGGGGAAATGTGTTGCTTCAGCTGTCTGAGCCACCTGATGGAGGATCGGGTGAAAAAGGAAGCGGCCGTGGCCGACCGGATAGCCCAGGCATCAGCGGTGTGAGCCCGCCGGAGCGCCATCTCCGCTCACTTATCCTCCGGCTTCAGTGCCTCTAGTGCATTGGTAGGATTGGAAGAAGAAGCAAGCCTTATAATTGGATCATCTACTTCCGCGGTATCTAACATAGCTGAGAAATCCGAATCCAGGGTAAACAACCTCTTGTCCTGACTAGAAGGGGCCGGAGAAGGACCCACCAAGGCCAACTGCTTTGCTACCAGATCTGAGAAGATTGGGGGGGCCGGAATAATGTCTGCTGCCACTGTCGGCTGTCTAAACATAAGGTCATCAGGACCTTCTGGACTCGATGGAGGGGGTTCAGAAGGAGGCTGAGAGGCCAGACCTGAAATGTTCTTTGCCTTAAATAGCAAGGACTTAAATAAATGGGGTTTAAAAAGACCCACAACGGCCGGTTGTTCAGGAGAAAGACCCTCATCTTCCGACATTTCTCCCTCCATTAGGTCCCCCTCCAGAAAGGGTTCCGAATACTGTAAGGAACCTCTGTCAGAACCTTCGTACTCTCCGAACGGTTCAAGGCCCACTCCCTCTTCTTCTTGGGTATCCTCCCCCTCTGGGAATGGAACATCCATGTGAGGAGGTACCTGACCATGCTGTGACGCTGGTGCAGAAGGAGATCTCCCGGATAAAGACTCAGCCTCGGGAGTCCTCCCTCGGAAATCCGGTCTAGCGAGCTGCTGCATTCCTTCAGCTATACCTTGACGGATGGCAGACTGCATCCATTCTCTGATGTTCTCAGGTACAATAATTGGAGCAGGATCCTCAGAGTGTAGACCTGCAGCAGTTGGCGTAAATGCTGCCTCTGGTATACGGGAGGGCTGGCGGCCTCGGGTGGAAGTACTGCCCCTAGAGGAAGATGGTTGGCTCGGCAGGGGGGGGTAGAAGGAAAGGCAGATGTTATAGAGTGAGACTCTTTAGCCCGCTTGCTAAATTCCCTTTCTAGGGCCTTATGAAGTCGTAAGGCATCTCTTTGAGAAGCACTGGAAGAATCCTTGTCCCTTCTGCGAAGGTAGTGCATCTTAGACTTGGCCTTCAGAGAAGAACCAGTAGGATTAGCCTCTGCCATGGTATTGAAAGAAAAATGGCGGTTGGCACGCCTAGGAGTTCGGCCTACAAACGTAAACCGGTTTTCCTAAAATTGGGTCACGTCCCCCTTTTTGAAATAAATTTTATTCTAGAACTAGCTATTATCTATTCAAAAAAATCTCCTTTCTCTCTCTCTCTCTCTCTCTTTTTTTTTAAACCTTATGCAATAAAAAACAGAAAACAATTCTAGCAGCTAAATTAAAAATCTGAATATATACACTAGCAATTAAATACAAAAAAAGGGGTCAGGTTCAAGTAAGGAAAACCAAATAGCCCCAAAAGGTACAGCAAATAATAATAATAATAATAATAACTTAATTCCAAATAGACCAAATGAACGCTGAGGCCAAGCAATTGTGAAAGGCAAGATAAGAAAAAAGAGATAGGCCTCTATAGGCAGCCCCCCAACAACATGGAGAGTACGTGCCTGCGCTTCTGAACTAGCTGCGGGCCAAGGAAGAAAGCCAACAATATTAACTCTAAGAGAGACAGCAGGGCACAGGACCACAGTGCTCTCTCAGTAAAAACAAAGGCTCCACGCGGCCTGACGGTCCCGCTAAGGGCCTACAAAAAAACCTCGCAGCTCACTCTCAAACTAAAAAGAAAAAGGCCTTACTTGTTAAGAAAACAAAATGGCGCCAGCCACGAGGCGTGCCCAAAATGGCCGCCCGGCTTAGAACGCACAGCTCAGAAGCGCACCAGCCCACCGCAACTTCAAAAGAGAGAAGGAAAGAGCTGGGAGAGGAAGCGCTGCCTCCTCTGAGGCGTTCTAGGGGGGAAGACGCAATTTGCACTTTTAAAATACAGCGCAGGGCCAAGCGGCTGAGCCCAGCACGGTTGGAACGGCAGAGGATAGATTAGAAGGGGTGGGGGGGGACAAAGGGCTCCAACCCCTTACTTCCCTCCTGGGAGCGAAATCGCTCCACCAACTAAATTTGGGATCGCACGAGCCTTGCAGGGAGAGGAAAAAATGAATCAAACCTGATCCAACTCTCAACGATCACCTGAAACGGCCAAGGAACGAGAAAAAGCTGCCTGCTTCTCGAAGGCTGAGCTAAAACTGGGAGGAATGCATGGAGGAGTCACGTGGAGGAGGAGGGCGTTCCTCAATTTCAGCTCAGCCTGTGAGAAGTGAAGACTGAAGCACCTCCGACTCTCTGGATGCTCGCAGCAGTTTACGGAGAACGTAAAAGGAAATATGATCGCTTGGAGTAAGAACGTAGGGCGCAGCATCACTTTAGCGGAATGGGAGAAAGTCTGGGGCAGAAATAATAAGATCACCAAATCGGCGGCATATAAGGAAAATCTTTATAAAATGTTTTATAGATGGCACCTCCCCCCTTCGAGGTTAACAAAGATGCACCCTAACATGAGTCCGTATTGCTGGAAGTGTAGGAAAAAAGAAGGAACCTTTTTCCATATGTGGTGGTCTTGTACAGAAACCCAAAAGTACTGGAAGAAAATCAAAACTTGGTTGGAAGAAATTACAAAAGAGCAGATCGAATACAAACCAGAGTCCTTCCTGTTAGGGATTTTTGATAAACAAATTTCTAAAAAAGCTAAATACATAACAATACACATTTTAACAGCGGCCAGATTAGCCTTCGCTCAACACTGGAAACAACATCAAATTCCATCAGAAGAAATGATTATTGAAAAAAATTTCAAAATGTGCAGAAATGAATAAATTGACTTTGGCGCTAAAAAACAAAGACACTTCACTACATTTTGACAGCTGGAATTGTTGGTATAATTGGATTGACCAAAGATAAATTATATATCATAAGGCATAAGAGAAAAGTATTAACCTATAATAATGAGGTAGCAATATAAGTAAAGAACAGGTGTGTGTACATGACATAATTTAAGGGTATGAAAAAAGATCTTGCAAACTGTAAAAATAAGAATGCTTTTAACCTTCTCTTTGTTTTCTTTTTTCCTTTTTCCTTTTTCTTTCTTTTTTCTAATTTTTTTCCTTCTTTCCTTCTCTTTCTTCCTTTCTTTTCCTTTGCTTATTTGTTTATGTATTGTTGGCTGGTTTTAATTGTAAAAACTAATAAACTATATTTAAAAAAAATCCTAAAACCAATTAGCCAATGTTTCCCCATAATGTATTTACTCCTGCTGCAAAATTGTGGTCGAGATATCCTTTTCTGAACACTTATGTGTTTATTTCAGTTTCTTTCCTGCTAAAGCTCGAACCAGATGCTTTTCAGAAGAATCTCTGCTCATGACAAAACTTTGCCTTCAAATATTGTTGATTTTCTGTCACTGTTTTTAATTTTGTTTCTAAATTTGTTTTTAAATTTGTTTCCAAGTTTTATATAATTAGATATGGTATGCAAACAGGGGTGGGATTCTACCAGTTCGCACCTATTCGCTAGAACCGGTTGTTAACATTCTAAGCAGTTGGAGAACTGGTTGGAAGAAGAAATTACTGGCCTAATCCTGTAAGGAAGGCAGGAAGGAAACATTCTGGTGTTGCTTACAGAAACTGCCTCTCCGTTAACCCTTATTACATTCTTGGCAGGACTAGACTTCCTGTCTCAGGAATTTCACTGGAGTTATTTTTTCCTCCTTTGCTGGTACTTTGCTTGTGTGGAGTGACCATTCAAAGTTACAATGGCACTGAAAAAAGTGACTTATGACCATTTTTCACACTTACAACTGCAGCATCCCCACAGTCATGAGAAACCAGGCAAGGAGATATGTACCTTGATGTGATATTGAATTGGCCATGCCCAACCAATAACATGCCCACCAAGCCACGCCCACCCAGTCACATGACCAACTAAGCCACAGCCATAGAACCAGTTGTTAAAAATTTGAATCCCACCCCTGTATGCAAAGGCAGTTCATAGATAACCTTACAGGACACATAATGTGTACAGTGAACATTAAAAATCTTTTTATGAGAAATTAGCAGTGTGACAGCTGTAAGCATGAGCCACCCTTATTTCCATCTATTCTAGATATTGTCAACAGTAACACAAAAGCTGTTGTGAGCATCAGATGCCTAACATTATGACCTCCCTAGCACACTTAAGCCTAAGTGAGCTACAGAATTTTTAGCTACTTTCCTAGGTACAGAGAACTACTAGTGAGAATGCTGGAGCAGTAGATATGGAGCAATTTGATTTTGCAACTGGTTATTTGCAGGACCACCTCTCCCCATAATGTACCCATACTGTGAGATCTAGTAGGAAAGACATGCTCCAGGTCCCATCTGCAAGACTCATCAGAGTGTGACATCTAACTGGATACAGGAAGAGAGGCTTTTCTGTCATGGTTATTTTTCCTCTGGATTTCTCCAGAGATCAGATTTACTGCTGGCTATTCATAAGGCCTTGAAATCCTGGTTTTATTATCAAGCCTGAGGCCTGGGTATATGGCTGAGCCCTTATCATGGCTGCATTAATTGTGATTGTTGGTTGGTTTTTCTTGGCTGCTACATAATACCTTCTTTATAATTTTGTTCATACAGTTTTTATCTTATTTTTAACTATTGTCAACTGCCCGGAATCATGTATTTGGACATAGGCGTGACCATACAAATTGATTAAACAAATAAAACTTTTCACCAAATATCTTCACTTGGTTCCATGCCTCCCAAGGGAAAGCGGACAACAGATTCAGTAGGTCATTTACTCAGTAAGGGCAACAAGCCCTTTAAATTCTTAAATTTAAAAGGGAATATATATCTTTAACACTTAAGTATTCATACATATTTATAGCTTTAACCAGTTGTTAGCAGATATAGTGATTTCTGTGTTGAGAGCATTCAGGAAAAAGCAAATGAAGCAAGAGCAATCAAGTCACCGTCTCAATGTCTACTTCCAAGGACTGATGTATATATAGGGGGTGTGCATAAGTGCACTAAAGTGCCTACCGTCCGTGCCCTATTGTTTCTTTTTTATTCGTATCCATTTCATGTATTCATAACCATGCTTATACTTATACCTGTTATCTAATACTTGCTTGACAAATAAATAAAATAAAATAAATAAATGAATTATGGTTTTTGTTGGTTTGTCACAGTCAGCCAGATGTTCAGATTGGATCTGGCATTTTGATTCATTTATCAAGTGCTTCCCAAGGACCTCGATAAGCAGATGTTGATGTTTGGAAGTGATAGAAGTATTGTCTCAGGCTGCAAGCTATCTGAATAAAGCTGCAATTGACTGATAGTACATTCACTATTTAAATAGTATTTACTAAATTATTTTCATATAATAAAAGTGTGGGAGTCAATAAACTATCAAGAAAGGATCAATGAGCTAAACATTTTTCAGGATCATTGCTCTACAGGCATGATAGCAGTGGTATTTTTCCTATGTTCTACCTCAAAAGAATGCTCAAAATTGTTCCACTATTTGCTGGTCATTTCAGCATAAATATAGATATTATATCTTTTTAGTAGAAGTACATCTAGCAGCTTCTTTGAGTCTTCCATTACAAGTTCTCAAAATTTATTTTCCAATAAATCATAGCAAAAACAGAGTCAAGGTGGAAAAGGTGTAAGGGAGATAGAATTTGTGCATTCATCATGCTATGTGTATATGTAGAGGATGGACTGGAAAAATAAATTTTAATTTATGTGCATTTAAGGGGAGTTAAAACAGTTTTATTATCCGGACAGGAAGGAAATTAATTTATAAATATTTTGTTGATAGAAGATAATATTTGTAGCTTAGGGTTGAACTGTGAACCACACACATACTTTTATTATTATAAAAACAAGGAATTGTGTTTTTTTTAAACCTGAAAGGAAAGTGAATGCAATTATTTTAGAGGCACAGAACTATATTTCATTAATTATATGTCAACCTGTATAATTTATTTATCTGATCACTGTCTAAATACACATTTCTATTTTAATGCAATGCTCCAATACTTCCTCAGAATTTTAACTAATTCTAACTAATTGATTTCCTCATTTTTTAACAACATTCCAAATGATGCTATAGTGTCTTTAGCCATCTGTCTTTGCCACTGTATCCTTACACCAAATTAGATACCGGCAGAGAATATCCATCTTCAAATCAATGGCATTACAGAGCAGGCTCTAATTTCTTAATTCAATCTTTTTTGTAACATACCTGGCACATCAATGAACTTTATTATCCAGATTCCTAAAAGAAGTATCAGCCAAGGTCCACCATTCAATAAATTTCACCTCTTTATTAAATTAAGCCTTGAACTATCCTTATGTGTACTCACTTTTTGTGTACCATTTGAATGTATATAATTAAAATCACACTTGTTTGTATCTAAAAAATATTGATCAATGCATCTGTTTATAAGCTTTCAGTAAAACTACTCAAAGGTAAAAACATTTCCACAAATAATTCTGGATAGGCAATTCTCCCTGGCCTTGGGTGGTAAGTTTGTCCTTGCTTAGAGTTGTTCACCCTAAGAATTATTTAATAGTAATAGTAAAATGCCACCTCTGTCTTAGTAACCTTGCCAACATTATATCAGTAGTTTATCACCCGCTTATCCTCTTTTGCTACCAAATAGAGCAGATACAGACTCCAATGGGTAGTTAATACTGGAGAAAGAACAATTGCAACCAGCCTGACTTCCATACAAGACTTGTATATTAATTGGCTCAGAAAGAAGGCTGAGAAAGTAGCTACAGATCCCTCACATCCTCGATATAAACTGTTTCTATTCCTCCCCTCAGGATGCCACTATAGGGCATTGCATGCCCAAAAAATTAGAAACAGGGACAGTTTTTCCCTTGTGCCATCATTTTGCTGAACATTTAATTCTCTCAGTGCTGTCTAATGTCTATGTGTAGTATGGCTTATAGTAGTATAGTATACCCATGTAGTATGGCTACAGTATTATTATTTATCCCTATTATCTTCTTTACTTCCACCTTTTTGGTATTATTGTTGTTGTTGTTGTTGTCATTGTTATGATTATCATTATTCTGTTACTTTGCATGTACACCGAGAGCTTCTGCACCAGAAGAGACGAATTTCTTGTGTGCCTAATCATACTTGGTCATATAAAGTATTCCATTCCATTCAATTCAATTGTATGGTCTCTATCGTCATTTGCTAAAACCACTGAGCACATCAGATTCATAAGAGAGCACTGCTACTGTTCTTAGGGAGGACATTCCTAAATTTCAAAGCAGATCTCAGAATGAAGAGCGGAGCTACAATACAATTCAACTCCACCTCCTGCATTGGAACACTTTCTTATTGTACCATGCATGCCAACTACATAGTAAAGATGGGACTAACTTAATCAGTAAAAGCAGACACACTTTTTAATATTTGGTTTTTTTTCCTGAAAGTTATTTGTTTTTGACTTCACATATTATAATTCCGATTCTTTGAGTGAATGAGTATATCAGAGTAATATTTTATGACAAAGTAGAATGTTCACCAGGGGTCCCCAACACCTAGTCCATGCCAGAGACTGGGCTGCAAAAACAAGCAAAGCCCTATTCATGGGATGCAGGCAGCACATGAAACCACGCCCCCTCCAGTTCCCGGAAAAACCTCTTCCCAAGGAACCGGTCCTTGGTGCCCAAAAGATTGGTGGCTGCTGATGTAGGCCAGGAACGTTCCTCTCATAACAACTATATTTAACTTTAAGATGTGACCATCCTCTTTGTTGTTTTATCAGAGAAATTGAGACCACACTCAAAGCAATTCAGATCTCCCAATTTATAACAACGTCCACAAAATGCCAAAATGTGAGAGACTGAAAGCACAGATTCAATTAAAAAAAACATTACACACAATGCTAGGTTTATCTTTGATAAAAACTGTACTGTTAAGTATGGCAGTAACACTTCACAGCATGTAAAATTCTCTCTTCACAAATCTGTATCATATTTGATAATGTGCATATTTATGGACTATCGGTATAGTTACCACAGTAGCTGCTATATTTCGCACTCTCATTTTTGGAACCTCTTATTTCAATGGAAGAAAAATGTGGAGCAAAAAGCAGTAACACAGCTTATTATGAAATCTGGCACAGTCAACCAGGTTCAACACAAAATATATCTCAAGGTATCTTGTGCTTGATAATTTAATAGCCTCTAGGCCAGTGTTTCTCAACCTTGGCAACTTTAAAACAGGTAGACTTTAATTCCCAGTTGACTGGAGAAGTCTAGCAGTTGAAGTCATCCTAATCTGAAGTTGCCAAATTTGAGAAACAGTGCTCCAGGCTTAGATGACATCTCAAAAGTACGGAATATTCATTCTTTGGCATGGAACTGTTTGTTGGATTAAAAAAAGAACTCTGTTACAGAACACACATTAAATATTTCATTAATGGGGAAAAACAAACTATATTGTCCATGGAACATATTTTATTTCTACTTCACTTCTAAAACTTCCTCTGTGAATATAACAGTATATATATATATATTTACCTGTAAAATATGTATCTTTGAAGTTAATATGCAGGTTCAGGTGACAGTTAACTATGGCTACAAATCATATCAAAGATAAAAATGCCCTCAAGATGAGCCTGACTTCTGGGGACTTCAAAAGACACAACTACAGACGTTTCTTGGCAATAATTCAAAAGTGGCTTATCACTGCCTTCTTCTGGAAATTTTTTTCTTTGTTTTTTTAACTTCTCAGTCTAGTTTTTAGCCCTGGAATTCCCTTGCACTATCAGATTCCTCCCTCACAAGGAAGCAAATGCATTTTTTCTCCTAAAGAAGTCCTCATTGAATGCATGAATGCATTCATAAAATTGCTATCATTAAAACATTGTCAGTGGTGCTTGCATATCGAGTACTCCATTTTAACGATGGTTGAAAGTGGATTTTGAGTAGGAGCTGCACTGTTGAGTACTCCTAAGCCGGAGAATCTTGTTCTAGCAGAGGTCAGGACTGCTATCTCACTTCTTTTCCTTTGTAGAAGCAGTGGAGACAGCCAGTACAACAGTATAGATTTCGTTGTGTGTTGTATTTTAAACTGTACATTGAGGGTAATATTGGTTAGCAGTTTATTATCTATATGGCAACAAGGAAACAGACTAGGAAAAAATAATAAAAATAAATAAAATTACAAAAGTTTTATTCAGACATTTGTGTTAGCTGTTTAGGCTACTTGGTCACTACTGAAATCAAATTACAACACATTTCACCCAGTGTACCACTAGCCACATCTAATCTCTTAATCAAGTGCTGACAGCATAAACTCTTACATGGAAATCACCACCTCTGAAATACACAATCTCCAATCATTTTTTCATATCTTTAGAGGCTTTGTATTAGGAATATACTGACAGGGTTCATTATTCCACTAGGTCTTTTCCCATTGGCCCATTTGTTAATAACAGAAGTGGGTTGGTCACTGCTGTTAATCAGTGATCAAGAAAGGTATACCAATATATCAATAGAAGATAATATCTGTAACTCAAGATTGAACTGTGAAGTCCTTGGTGCTCTCTGAGCTTGGTTGTCTTGTTGCAGACATACAGTGGATTGCCCTGTCAGTCAGTATCAGTGGGGCTGTTTTCTTCTCAGTAGTTTCTTGATTAAGCTGTTGTTTACTGCTCGACTGTTGGTCTGGTATTAATCCTGGTATTAACCTCTGCATTCTGCACTGGCAAACCTTTGCAATAAGTTTTGTAATAGAGAGGGTGGAGTTTTTTTCCCCATTCACTCTTTCTCCCAGTTGTTTTTTATAGCATCAGCTATGCAAAACTGGCTGAGTCTAGATGTTGCCATAAACATCTCTGTGCAATTAGTTTAAGCTGAGAATGACTATGTTTCTTTAAGAATTAAGTTTAATCTTCTAAGAGTTAAGTGACTGGTTTGATTATCTCTCTTTTATTTTTGGTGCATCCACAACATACTAAGCCCCTCTATAACCTATAGAATGTATTATGGAAACAATCAATATATTCTAAGTTTAGCATATTGCTGACATTGTTTAGGACTCAGTTACTTATAAATCTTAGCAACTTTCTACACAAATAAAATGGAACCAAATTAGCACAGTCCCTCTCCATAGTAGATCAGTGTTCACATGACAAGGAAGGCGGGCAGGAGAAACGGAGAGGGGAGACAGAAACTGTTATTGCAGAAAATCTATTATTAGGATCCATTCTCAAATAAAACAAAGTTTAAACCTATAGTTTAAACATAGCATATAAAAATGTATCGATTGTCTTACTTCACACACACACACACACACACACACACACACACACACGCTTTTAACAGCTAAATCCATCTTTTTGTCAATTTTTATCTTCCTAGTGTTTCTGTGCAACTTCTATTTCTTTAAGAAAATTAAATCACCATACCATAGTACAATTTATTGTAATCTCTTTGGAGATGGACATTAGAGAGATTCCCAACTGTTCTGATTTCAGGCTTCCGGAGATGATTCTCAACAACCCATAATTTAGATCTAATTTTGTCTATCCCTATTGGACAAGAACATCCCTGTGTTACAAACTACAGCCTAAGGCCAAAACCACCTCTGAGCTTGCTACAATAGTATAATGATTTTCCAACGTCTTTCTGATAACACTGTTTTTGATACATTTTAAAATCCTATTAACCTTCTTTGATCCAACTGAATTTTGTTAACACTCATTTAAGACAAGTTGCTATTATATCTGAATTCTGCGAAGTAATTTTTATCAGGAAAATGAATATAGAAGCCAAGGACTTATAGAAATGGAAAATTTGGATATCAGCAGTTGGAAGAGTTGGAAGAAAATATCACAAGTAAAATCCTGAAAGCTTAAATCTGATCTAATCTAAAGAAGGACAAAAAGGCCAATTAAAGGCATAATTGTCAAATGCATTGTGTTATACTGTTACGGCTTCTTTAAATATATATTTTTCTTTTAATCTTAATAGTTTCACCTTTCTGGGAGTACCTTAACCCTACTAAACATTCAATTATGATTAACAAATTCAATATCAATTAAGAGGCCCGCTTCAAGTGTTTTTATGTACATATGACAACAATTATCCTTACAGCATCAATATTCTTTCCTTCATGTCTGAATACAGATCTCAAAGTGCTCACTCTAATTTTACAGACAGGACAAAAGATCAAGAAAGACTTCCGTCACTCATTTCAAGCCTATGCCATCTCATCTTACCTTTCCTTGTAAGTATGCTTAGCACCGGTAGTAGCAAAAATGGGAATTTTTTTTTGCAATCATTAAAGTGCCAAGAGGGAGAACAGTATACCCACAACTCAATAATATTTCTTCCACTAAGTTTCTGACCATCCTATCTGTTGTCTATGGCAAACAAAGCAACATCAGCGTTGCATTTGAAAGCAGGAAATATGTTTTCTCCAGTTACACTATAGAATCAATAGTCTGGTGCATATTTTATGAACATTTCTAATTCATTGCTTTGGTGCAGCCTCCTCCTTCAAAAGGAGTTAATATATTCTGTATTGTACAGCCAAATACACAAAGTCTCAAAAGAAATAACATGTTTTAGTACTTAAATTAAACTGGATTATCATGAAGGTATGAAGTACTGTATTTCTAGTTTTTGAAGCAGCACAGCCAAGGACAACTTCAGTGTATCTATCAACAATCTACAGATATATTCTTGGCTGCATGATATTCTATTTTTATCATTTCTATGCTACCCTGGTTTTCCCTCCCATTCTTAACTATCTTAACAAGACACATGACAATTCACACAATTTTGATCTTCACAAAAGATGGAGCCAATTTGTACATTTTGTACAAGAGCGACAAAGATGATTAGGGGACTGGAGGCTAAATATGAAGAACGGTTAGAACCAGGCATGGTTACTCTAGTGACGAGAAGGACCAAGAGTGACATGATAGCAGTTTTCCAATTTTTTTTTTTTTTTAAAAAGATTTTATTAATTTTCTACAAACAAACAAGACAAACAAAACATAAAAACATCAACTCTCATATGTACATCCAGTGTGTCAGTTGGTTCATCATTCTTGTGCATTCATTCTGTAGTCCCAGTTACAGTTATGTTACATAACAACTCATATTATCAATCCAAACTTATATATCCTAATATCACTAAAAAAAGAAGTTTTTGACTATATTTTTAATCATTCATGCTTTATGAGCTAACAATACTTTAAACCAGTTTATTCTATAACAAATCATATAATTATATCAAATCAATCCTAAAAAACCCTTTATAAATATAATGTCAAATAACAAAATAATAGCAAAATAGCAAAATAAAGATATTCCTTACTGTCTAGCATTCTAAATATTCTATTATCGTATTTTATCATCTAGCCATTGATAAAAAAGATCCCAAATTTCATAAAATTGTTTATCCTCTTGCTCTCTAATTTCAAATGTCAATCTACTCATCTCAGCACATTCCAATATTTTCTTAATAATTTAGCAGTTTTCCAATGTTTGAGGGGCTGTCACAGAGAGGAGGGAGTCAACCTGTTTTCGAAAGCACCCAAAGGCCAGACCAGGAAACTGATCAAGGAGAGATTCAACTAGAAATAAGGAGAACTTTTCTGACAGTGAGAACAATCAACCAATGAAATAGCTTGCCTTCACAAGTTGTGTGTCAACTTGTAAAACATTCCTGTGCCTTGTAGCATTGTGGGTGCTTCATTACTGGAAACTTTCAAGAAGTGACTGGACAGCCATTTGTCAGAAATGGTATAGGGGTGTCAAACTCTATTTCATTGAGGGCTGAATCAGGGTTGTATTTGACCTTGGAGGGCCAGGGGGGCATGGCCAGCTCAACATCACTCGTCTTGGGGGCACTTATGGTGGTCAAGTGCTAAGGCAGTACTTCCCTGAACCCCCCCCCCCCCCACTCTCATTATGAACTCCTTCCTTCCTTCATTCCTGCCCTGTTTTCGGCCACTACGTCCTCTTGCAGCCCTCTGCCAGCCTCCCAAGTTCCATTTTTTCTGGCAGACACACAGTAACCATGTCTGTTACTGCTTGCTGTTTCCTTGAGTTTGGTACCCCTGGTATAGGGTCTCCTGTTTGAGCAGGAGGTTGGACTAGATGACCTACAAGGTCTCTTCCAACTCTGTTACTCTATTCTATTATTTACTATACTATAACTATACTATTACTATACACTATACTATACTATTTTGTTTTATTCTATACTACTTTGTTCTGTTCAATGCTTGAAAACAGGTACAATTTATTTAAGGTATTTCTATTCCTGTTATTATAACTGGTTTCAAAGAAATAGGTATATTCAAAGTGTGTTGCGATCACCACTTTTCTAAGTTATGATAGTAAAGAAGGTCCAGTTTCAATGCCAATGGTGGTACTGCAGGTACTTCTGGTGAAACTTATTTGGCTCAATCAGTTTCTCAATACAGGTTGTCCTCAACTTACAACCATAATTGGTACCAGAATTTCTGTTGTTAAACAAGGCTGTTAAGTGAGTCTCACCCAATTTTATGAAATATGTTGCCCCAGTTACATGAATCATTGCAGTTGTTAAGTAAATAACATGATTGTTAAGCAAATCCAGATTCTGCCATTGACTTTTCTGGTCGGAAGCCAGTTGGGAGTATTGCAAATGGGGCTCCCATGATCCCAGCTTATTGCAACCATCATAAATTTGTGAACCATTGTGATTGCTAAGCATCTGAATTTTGATCACGTGACTGTGGGTATATACTCTGACAGTTGCAAATATGAGGATTGTTTGTAAGTCACTTTTCCAGTGCCGCTGTAAATTTGAACAGTCATTAAACGAACAATTTTAATTTGAGAATCACCTATATTCATAATGTAGCTACCTGGCCAAGAATACCATGCTCAGCCCTGAGTCTTCCCTTTAAGGATTCTCTGAAGGATAAAAATCAATACCGTTTGAACAATACTGTTGAAGCAACTAGAACTAATTCTTTTCTTTGTCTATGGAGATTATCAGTCATCCCGGTCATAACTGTCTTAAAGTTAGTTAAAGTTGCTTGAATGAGAAGTGAAACGTTTTCCTCAAGGAAAAAGCACACAAGTCCAGTTGCCTTTTGAAAACACCTTTGAGATGATTCTTCTCTTCTTTTTCTATCTGCTTCATTGTAATTTCAAAGATGGCTTGGCTGAAGGATTTGTTCAGCAATAGTTACTGAAATTCTTTGCCTGCTAGCCAACGAAGCCACTAGACTGAATCCCATTCAATAAGTATCATGTTGAGAATAATATCTTAGGTTATAAATGTAAAGAAATGTAAAGGAAATATCTAAGGCTATTAATGAGCTGTTAAACATTTGGAAAATGTTTCGGCAACACAGTGGGCTCTCTCTGAAGATTTTGAACATAATTATGTCTTTTCTTGTACAATTTAAATTAACAGGATTTTTCCTTTTACTATCTTCTTTTTATTCACTTACACATCTTCTATTCAGCATGTACAAGAATCTCTTATTCACGTCTGCTCGTAGTTATGTTCCTCTTAGCATGGTGCCAATCCTCACACTCTACCCTTAACAATTTACAGCTCTATTCAAATCTGCTCAGAAATAAGCCTACTAAACTGATTCACACTTATCCTCAAGAATATAATATATAGGATTACATTCTTAGTTGTTCAACAAGAAAATATACTGAAAAGCAAATCAAACTCAGTAATTCTACACCTATGTTTTTTAACTATTCAACAATAGGAGAAATTCCTTCTGGAGCTAATGGGTTTTCCTTTGCAGGAAATATTAAGAAGAGAATGGATGATCATTTGCTGAGGATGCTGTCTCCTGCACTGGGGTTAGGGGTCAAGAGAATATCTCCAAGGTTTCTTCCAGTCTAGGATTCTGTGTAAACCATAGACCAGGGGTGTCAAACTCAAGGCCCGCAGGCTAGATTTGGCCCACGGGGTGCTTGGATCTGGACCACAGGGCCACCCTGGAACAGTGAAGGACTGACCCTCGATGTCTCTGCCAGCAAAAACAGAGCTCTCAAGGGCTGCATGCAGCCCTCCCAAGCTCTGTTTTTGCTGGCAGAGTATTGCAGGAGGCCATCACAACCGAAAATGGAACTCGGGAGCCCGTTTTTGCTGGCAGAGCGCTCAGGCCATTACAGGCACCCCCCGACATGAGTAAAGTCATGCTGGCCACACCCACCCTAGCCCCACAAGATCAAATACAATCCTGATGCGGTCCTCAATGAAACAGACAACCCTATCATAGACCCATGAGACTGGCCAGCAATAAATTTATTAAAATAAAAATAAACAGCCATTCCATCATGAAATTAAAAGAAAAATGTATAAGAAACTTTTTCTTCCATTCCAAGGTAAAGGTAAAGGTAAAGGTAAAGGTAAGGTAAAGTTGTGTCTGACTCAAGGAAAGATGCTCATCTCCACTTATTAGCCAGTGTTGTCCAAATAGTGGTCATGTGGCCATTGTGAATATATGCCGAGGAGCATGGAACACATTACCTTCCCAATGACATGGTACCTATTAACCTATTCACATTTGCATGCTTTCGAACTCTAGGTAGGCAGGAACCAGGACAAGGATGGGAGCTCAACTGCGTAGCGCTAAGGGCTCGAACCCAGACTGCAAGCTTTCCAGCAGACAAGCTCAGCATCACTGACCACTGAGCCACCCCTTCTTCTGTTCTATCATGTCCACTTCTCAGAAATTGCCTGGACTAATTCTTGCAGTGTTCTTGGCAAGATTTCTGAAGTCATTGTCTCCTACTAGGGATGAGAGAGGGAGAATGGATCAAGGTCATCCAGCTGGCTCTGTGGCTAAGGTGAGGCCAAAACTCATAGTCTCCCAATTTCTAGCCAGTTTCTAACCTTAACCACATTATTATTATTATTTCATTTATTTGTCACCTATCGCGCTGTTCAAGGCAAATGTGACCACTTCACCAAATTGGTTCTTGTATGAATTGTGAATTGACAATAGTGAAAATAGATTAAATTATTCATTTACAGAAAAGTGTCATAAAATCTGTATGAAATCTGTGTAACAAAAATAGGTCTAGTCTATATTTACTATGTATGATTAGGTAGAGACCGTGAAAATCAACTTAAGATTGCAATATCCAATGTATAGATTTTCTCACTTGGAATGCAATGGTAGAACAGAAGAAGAAAATGGCCCTCTTTGCATGGTATGCAAGATAAACAGAGGTACTTGTGATGTGTCAGTACTTTCTTCACTGAACTGACACATCACAAGTATAGGCAATCCTCAATTTATAATCACAATTGAGCTCAGAATCTCCATTGCTAAGCAAGATAGTTGTCAAGTGAGTTTTGCCTCATTTTACGACCTTTCTTGCCACTGTTGTGAAGTGAAACATTGCAGTTGTTAAGTTAGTAACATGGCTGTTAAGTGAACCTGGCTTCCCCATTGACTTTGTTGTTCAGAAGGTCGCAAAAGGTGATCACATGACCCTGGGACATTGCATCCGTCATAAATACATGTCCATTGCCAAGAGTTCAAATGCTGATCACATGACCATGGGGATGCTGTACTGATCATGTGACAAAAGGCTCATAATTTAAACGGTCATGAAATGAATGACTGTAAGTCAAGGACTATCTGTATGCTTGTATCTTATTCTTTGCCTTTCAAGGATTCCCAGCCCATCATAAAAACTAACAAAACTTATTTTAAGTTCTAATTAATGGCTGAAAATTATTTGAGAAATGAAGCACAACAGACAAGGAACATTTCTGTTCAAGCTAGCCATTGGCCCAAACTCACAAGGAATCAAATACTCTCAAGCCCAGGGGTGTCAAACTCAAGTAGATCTGACCAGCGGAGTCGCCGTGGAAATAGTGAATGACCGGCCTGCAGGGCCTCTGCCAGCAAAAACAGAGCTCTGGAGGACTCAATGCAGTCCTCCCAAGCTTCATTTTCACTGGCAGAAGGTTGCAGGAGGCCATCCCAGCCATAAACAAAGCTTGCGAGGGCTCTACATGGCCAACTTGAGCTCCGTTTTCACTGGCAGAGTTGCAGGAGCCTACTGCAGCCATAAACAGAGCTTGGGAGCCTGTTTTTGTTGGCAGAATGCTTGGGCCACCACAGGCGCCCCCCCCCAACACAAGTGACAAGAACCTGGCCACATCTCCCCCAGCCCCCCCAGGTCAAACACAACCCTGATGTGGCCCTCAATGAAATCAAGTTTGACACCCATGCTCTAGTGAAAGGACAATATAAAAAAAAAAAAGAAATAAAGCATGAACATGATACTTTGATATCCAAAGTTTAGCAGAAAAGTCTGGAAAGGGCATTTCAGAGATAAATATTAGCCTAGTCACATATTTAAGAACCATTAATACAGGTAGTCCTCGACTTGCCACAATTGAGCCCAAAATTTGTGTTGTTAAGGGAGACATTTGTAAAGTAAAGTTTGCACCATTTTACAATTTTTCTTCCCACAGTTGTTAAGTGAATTACTGCAGTTGATAAGTGAATTACATGGTTGTTAAGTGAATCTGGCTTCCCCACTGACTTTGTTTGTCAGAAGATCGCAAAAAGTGATCACATGTCTCCAGACACTTCAACCGTCATAAATATGACTCAGTTGCCAAGCGTCTGAATTTTGATCACGTGACTATGGGGATGCTGCAAGGATCATAAATGTGAAAAACAGTCATAAGTTTTTTTCTGTGCTGTTGTAGCTTTACTAGGTCACTAAATGAACTGTTGTATGGGTGTATATTCTGTTTTCAATTCCTGATGCCCTGGACTACCCACTATTTGTTTGAATGTCAAGGCTGCAATTAGTTCCATGGGATATCAAGACCATAACCCAGACATCCCATGGATGTCCAAAATGGGCGTTGGTCCTTACCTGACACGCCATTTCTCTGGAGCTGGGAGGATCATCCAGAGAGTGGGAGGTGCTTCAGTCTGCTTTATTGAAGGCTGAGCTTAATTACTGAGGAATGCTCTGCCCTCCGTCACGTGGCTCCCTTGCATTCCCCAGTTTACGCGAAGACGAGAGTGAAGAGAAGATCGTGCTCTCATCTTACTATGCTAAGCGGTTCCTTGGCCGAAACAAGACCCCACCAGACGGTGAACTTAAAAGGGTGGGGCTGGATGATCCTCCCGGCTCCAGAGAAATGGCATGTCAGGTAAGGACCAACGCCCATTCTCCTGAGAGCCGGTCAGATCATCCAGAGAGTGGGACATACCAAAGCTTGGCTGTCCTATGGGAGGGACTCCGTCTGGTTCTGAAGTCCCTGTGGTTCCTTGAGGACTCGCTGGAGAACTCGTCTCCCAAACGAAGCCTCCGCCGAGGCAAATATGTCGATCTTATAATGCCTAATGAAGGGAGATGGGGAGGCCCAGGTGGCCGCCTGACAAATATCAGCAATTGGAGCCTGGGTGGCCCAAGCTGCTGAGGTGGAGTGTGCTGTTGTGCCGCTGGGCACCGGCAGAGCCTGGGACAAGTAAGCTTTGGAAATAGTAGCTCTAATCCAGCGGCCGATGGTTTCAAGGGACACTTTGTGTCCTAAGGATTTAGGTTGAAAGGAAAGGAATAAGGATTCAGATTTCCTAAAGGGCTGGGTACGTTTAATGTAAATGCGGAGGGCCCGTCTTACGTCCAGGGTGTGCCAAAGCTTCTCCCTTTCCCACGAGGGATTTGGGCAGAAGTTCAGAAGTGTGAGTTCCTGTGCCCTGTGGAAGGGTGAATTGACCTTAGGCAAGAAGGTAGGGTCCGGCCGTAGAACCACCCGGTCGGCATGGAAGATGCAAAGGTCTTTCCTCACCGACAAGGTGGCTATCTCCGATATTCGGCGAGCCGAAGTAATGGCCACCAGAAATACGACTTTGAAAGTTTGGAACTGGAGTGATGATTCCCTTAGAGGCTCAAAGGGATGTTTAGTAAGGGACGTCAGCACCTTGTTGAGGTCCCAGGTAGGGTATCTGTGTACAATTGGGGGACACAAGTTAGTTGCTCCCCTAAGGAACGCCCTAATGCGAGGGTGGAGGGAGAGGGTACCCAGATTGTCGCAAATAATCACAGTTGAAAGGGCTGCTACCTGACGCCTCAGGGTGTTCGGAGAAAATCCCTTGCTCAGACCTTCTTGGAGGAATTCCAAAACTTGAGCAATGGAGGGGAAAGAGGGTTGATCTGGAAATTATGGCACCACTTGCAGAAGCTATTCCAAGTGGCACTGTATATTCGGGTTGTTGAGGGCCGCCTTGTGGCTAAAATGGTATCAATAACCTGGTCAGAGAACTGCTCCTTCCTCAGACGTTCCCGCTCAACCTCCAAACAGCTAACTGGAGCCACTGAGGGTCCGGGTGTTGGAGGGGCCCCTGGGAAAGGGATATCCTGTGCGGGGGAATTTTCCAAGGGGGGGCCACCGATAGATAGCGGAGGTCCGCAAACCATGGGCGCCTGGGCCAGTAAGGTGCCACTAAAATCAGCTCTACTTTCAAGGAGATGAGCTTCTGGATGACCCTGGGGACCAGGGCCAATGGAGGGAATGCATATAGAAGCCCTGTGGGCCAGGGGCAGCGGAGGGCGTTGTGATTCTCGGCCCCGTGGGAAGGATACCTCGAGAAAAACCTGGGGAGTTGGGTGTTGAGCGGGGATGTGAAGAGGTCTACTGACGGGAGGCCGAACATCACGGTCGCTTCCCTGAACAGTGATGGGTGAATGCACCACTCAGACTGGTCCACCGTGGTCCTACTCAGCCAATCTGCTTGGGTGTTTGAAACCCCTGAGATGTGCTCGGCTTTGAGAGAGAGGAGATTGCGCTCCGCCCAACGGCAGAGGCGCTCGGCCTCTCTCATCAAACTTATGGACTGGGTGCCCCCTTGTTGGTTGACGTGAGCCTTGGCGGTGACGTTGTCCGTGAGTATCAGGGCATGCTGCCTGCGTACGTGGGGAAGGAAGTTGCGCAGGGCCAGGTAGATGGCACGAAGTTCTAACCAGTTTATATTGCGTGTGCGTTCTACCTGTGACCATTTGCCCTGTGTCGAGAGCGAGTGGATGTGAGCGCCCCATCCGGACAGGCTGGCGTCTGTGGTGAGGGTGAGGTGTTGGGGTTCCTTGAAGCAGTGTCCCCTGTTGATGGCGGGACTGGTCCACCAGAGGAGAGACGTGAGGACCCTTGAAGGCAACTTGACCGCGGCCTTTGAATTGCTTCTGCCGGTCCTTTGGAATGGGAGCAGGAACCACTGTAAGGATCTAGTGTGTAAACGGGCCCAGGGAACAATGGAAATACATGAGATCATTTTACCGAGTAATTTAGACAATTCTAAAAGTGTTACCTTTCTTGATCATCTGATATGTTTGACAGTCTCCTGGATGCTACGGAATCTCTCAAAGGAAAGGAAAACCTTTCCCTGAACCGAGTCAATGACGGACCCCAAGTGGGTGATCCGTGTTGATGGCAACAGATGTCTCTACTGTCAGTTTACTATGAACCCATGGTCTTGGAGGGCAGAGAGAGTAGCTCTGATATCCCTTTCTGCTTGGGTTCTGGAGTGAGACAGGATGAGGATGTCATTCAGGTAACAGTGGAGACGAACCGGGAGGTCCCTGAGGTGGGCCGCTAGGGCTGCGAGGACCTTAGTGAAGGTTCTCGGGGCAGAGGCCAATCCAAAGGGAAGGGCCACATATTGGAAATGGCGATGGTTGTAGCAGAACCTGAGGAATATGGAATGGGAGAGCCGGATTGGGATGTGAAGGTACGCCTCTGAAAGGTCTATGGAGGATAGCTAGTCCCCCTGCCTGATGCCTAGTAGAATGGATTGTAGGGTGTGCATCTTACACCTGCGGTAGGTCAGGTAACGGTTAAGGCATTTCAGGTCTAGAATAGCCCTCCATTCCTCTGAGGATTTGGGGACCACGAAGAGGTGAGAGTAAAACCCCTGCCTCCGCTGGGATGGTGGTACAGGTTGTATGGCCTATATGGAGAGGAGATGGTGGATAGCTGAATCCATTAGGTTGCGTTTGGTGAGATCCTTGGGGGGGGGATGCCATAAAAAATTCAGGGGGGGGGCGCTGAAATTCAAGCGCGAGGCCCAGTCTGATGGTCTCTCTGACCCAGGCATTGGAGGTGGAAGAGTCCCACCGGTCGGCGAAATGCTTGAGGCGTCCACCGATGGGGAGGGGTGGACAGGGTCTATCTGTTGCACCGGAAGGGCTTCCCTCCTGAACCCCTGAAGGGGCGCCTGTAGCTGCCGCCTCTCCTGCTCCTGTCACCCGGATCGGCTCGATCCTGGGGATGGAAAGGCCGGAAGGAGGGGGGTCTCGGGTACCTGGGCGGGAAAGGAAACTGGTAGAAAGGTCGTGAGGAACCTCTCCAAAAGAGCTGTGCTCTTGAGTCTGACCTACGGAAAAGGGGGGGAAGAAATTTTTTCTTGTTTCTGGTTTCTGATAGAAATGGCTCCAGGACGGTGCCGAATAATTTGTCCCTTTTTATGGGGGCGGTGGCCAGCTTAACCTTGTTTTTTACGTCCGCCTGCCAGTGCTTGAGCCAGAGCAGGCAGCGAGCTGTAACATGAGAGGATATTGCTCGGGCAGAGAACTTAACCGCGTGGTATGTGGCGTCGGCTGAGAATTCTGCCGCAGCAGTCAATTTTGCTATGTCCTGGTGTGCCCTTGTGTTGGAGGGGAGGACATGCTGCCTCAGTTGACGGAGCCACCGGATCGAAGACCTGGTGAAGAAGGAAGCGGCAGTGGCCGATCTAATGGCCCAGGTGTCCGCTTGGTGAGCCCTATGTAAAGCAAGCTCGGACCTCGTCCTCGGGCTTCAGGACTTCCAGGGGATCACTGGGGGAGGACGAGGATGCCAAACCAACGATGGGCTCATCTACCTCGGGAGTGTTAAGCAGGTTGCAGAAGCTCGACTCAAGGTTAAAGAACCTCCTGTCCTGGCTGGATGGGGCAGGGGGGGCCCTTGTGGAGTCTAACTGGTTTGAGACTAAGTCATGAAAAATGGGCGGGGCCGGGATCACCTCCGCCTCCACCACGGGCTGCCTAAAGATGGCGTCCTCCTGTCCCTCTACTGGGGAAGGGAGAGCCGAGGAGGACTGTACAGATAGGCCAGAAATGTTCCTGGCCTTAAATAGAAGTGATTTAAACATGTGCGGCTTGAACAGGCCCACAAAGGTGGGTTGATCCAGGGTGAGGTCCTCGGACATGTCCCCCTCCATAAGGTCTATCTCCGATAGGGGCTCCCCCTGGTGTGTAGACTCCCATTCCAATTCCTCCTCCTCCCCGAACTGATCTAGGTCCTCCATGGCCTCCTCCAGATCCCTTTCTGGGAGAGGACTGCCCTCCTGTAAAGGTACCTGACCTGTAAAGGTACCTGACTGATGGCGAGTTGTGTTCGGGCGCCATCGAGGGAGGACCAGACCTGGACATCTGTTGCAGGCCCTCTGCAATCCCCTGGCGAATAGCCCGATCCATCCATGCCTGCATGTGCGCAGGGATCTCAACTGTGGCGATCTCCTCATGGCGCAGACCAGCGGCCATGGGCGTAAATGTTGCTTCTGGCGTCTGCCTGTTCGTTGGTCCGGGAACCTGGTGTCCCTGGGATGGGCTGCGCCTGGAGAGGGAAGAGCAATCTGGAGGAGGGGCGGTGTCTGGAGGTAGAGGGAGCAGAGGGTGGGGGGGCTGGAAATACCGGTTGTGTCTCTCTAGATCGTCTGTCAAATTCTTTCTCCAGTGCCCTATGACGTCTTAGAGCGTCCCTCTGAGAAGCTTTGGAAGTTTCTTTAGGGGCTTCCTTAGCCTGTTTGCGCAGGTGGTAGGATTTAGATTTGGCCTTCAAAGAAGGGCCTTTAGCGGAATTGTCATCTGCCATTGTAGAGGAAAGGACTGTAATGCAAATGTAAAGGCAGTTGGCTCGCCAAGGGTTCGACCTACAACAAAGGCCAGGTGTCCTTTCGCTGGCCCGCACCCCCTTTTGGAATTTTAAATGTATATAAACTAATATAATTATTAATACCTTTATGCCTAAGCGTACAATCAAGATATATAATCCAACCAGTGTTGGCAACATGAAATAGCCAAATATTGATAAGATGTAAATATATATATATATGTAAATACGTCTATCTATCTATCTATCTATCTATCTATCTATCTATCTATCTATCTATCTGTGTGTGTATCTAAATATATTTAGATATCTATGTAATGATAAATATTACTATTAGTATTATTATTATCTACAATATTTAATCCAAGGTCTGCTTGGAGCTCCCAGGAAGGAGTGACCCCAGGAATTGCTGTTAATATTGCCAATGTGCCAAATAAAACGCCTGAGGCTGGAGTGAGGCCTCGGCAGCTGGAGCTCCCAGGCAACAACCGGGAGGGATAGGCTGCTATTTCCTGCCCTGAGCGTGCTGCGGAAAGCCAACAAGTTTGCCAATTCCCCTAAATCTCTGATAGCTCTCACAGGCTGGAAGGCCTATAATTAGAGCTAGTCCCTTCGCAGCTCAATGAGGCCTCTAAAAGCGGCGCCTGACACGCAGCAGCACCCAAAATGGCGGCCGCCCATACTCTCTTACTCACAGGCTGCTCAGGGACAAAATCAGCCTCTCCGGCACGTCTAGGGACCAAGAGAGGCAGCCAGGTGATTTTAGCCCCTTCCTGGGGTGATCAGCGTTTACGGTGGGGGGGAACACCAGCTGCGCTATTACAGAGCGATCGAATAAAGCCGCTATGAGTGCGGCATAGAAAAGCAGCAGGAAGAGGATCGAATTGGGGGGGGGATTGGCACCGGAGCGCGGAAGCCGCCCGCTGTGCAGCCCCCCCGGGGGCGAAGAAATGCACTCCCGTTAAATCACTATCCCAATGCGCTTAGAGGCTAAGGAGAACCGGGGCAATAATAATCAAACCTGATGAAAAAAAGAGCTCTTGAATCGACCAAGAAGTGGTAAAGTACACAGCCTACTCTCACGAAGGCTGAGCGTAAACTGGGGAATGCAAGGGAGCCACGTGACGGAGGGCGGAGCATTCCTCAGTAATTAAGCTCAGCCTTCAACAACGCAGACTGAAGTACCTCCCACTCTCTGGATGATCCGACCGGCTCTCAGGAGAATCTTCTGATCCTTTCTTTGCCGCTTTTCTCCCGGGATTCTTTCCTTGGAATGAAACAGTCCGAGCACTGAAGAGTGCTGAAGAACCTCTGGCAGCATTGGTCTGGACCCCTGACAATATGGACCACTGCGTCAAAAACTTCCCAGTGATCAAAAAAGAAGTTGTTTCTAAAACAAAACACATGTTGTTAACAAAACAGAAAGAACAACCTCAGCCAAATATGTTTGTACAGGATAATGAAGAACAAGAAAAACAGAGTAGAATGAAAATTAAATTTCAGCTATTTTGGTAAACAAGGGCAATGGCTAAATGTGAAAAGAGATGCTATTTGTAATCAAAATTACACTTTTGAAAGCTTAACACAAATGAAACATGAAACTATGACCCACAGGGGGATTTCTCCTCCCCCACCCAATGAGCAAGCCTATTAACTCTTTCCTTTACTAGGTATTGGACAAACCAGCAACTCCAATGCTAATTCGCTTATTGCCTCTCTTTCCATATTTCAGATAAGTGATCCAGTTGCCCTATTTTTAAAAGCAATGTGCTTTCATTCAATTAAATAGCCTTTCTTCGTTTAAAAAAAAATCAGCACTCAATTTTTGAAAGAGGAAAAGAGACGAGCATTTGACAGCACAATACACCAGCCAGTATATTCCACAGGAAACATAAATTGTTCTTTGGAACAGAATACAGAAAGTATGTTTCCAAGGGGTTTCATAACCCACCCACCCCCTAATGTTTTGTTTATACCTACCCTGAAGTTAACTTTTCTTCCATAAAAGATTAGGCCTCGTCCTTATATTGTGTGTTCTTCCTAACATTTCTCATGGCAGGTTCAGTGGACCCCAGGATCTTTAAACACAGCTAAACAGCCAGAATCTCTCACCAATAGAATGCTGGAGATATCAGCTGGTACAGTTTGAACTTTTGTTCCCAAACAAAAGAAGATATTTAGATGTTGACATCCTCCCTTCTCTTTTGAGAAGCTTGTATTAAGATAGCAATGATATCTTTTTTAATACTGCATGTTGTAATAAAAATATAACAGAATGCAGAAGATCCATGAATATTATGGTTTTGTTTGCCATGACATTCTTTTGGGACACAGATTCAATAAAACAAAATAAAGGGATCAATCTTTATTAGAGAAGAGGTCATTTGGAGCTTTCATGCTGAGATATTCCACAAATGTTTTGAGACTAAAGTGTCTGCCTATCATTTATTGATGAACTGTATAATCTAGAAGCTTTCACCAAGCTTCATCTTCTTTCTTTGAGTGTTTTTCTATGCCGGGGGGATTAGTACAAGAATTTTGGAATTAATAATTTGTTCCTCTACTCCAAGGTTTCTCAAACTTGTCAACTTTAAGAACTGTGGAACTTATTTAACTCCCAGAATTTCCCAGCTAGTATTGGAGAATTCTGGGAATTAAAAGTTCCACATTTCTTAAAATTACCAAGTTTGACAAATACTGTTTTACCCCTTCAATCTTGTTTAAATCAGGCCTCCTATAATCAAGACGTCTGAGACAGACACTCTCTTATTAATCTTCTTAAAGTACTCTTCAAAGCAATTTCTTTTTGCTTACAAAAAATAAAATGTTGAATACCTTTAACATTCATGCAATTATCTGCTCGTTTGAAATTATCTGCTCATTTAAAAATGAGAGTGCTTTTTTAAGAAAAAAGAAAATGCACACATATCGTATGCATCAGTTGGGTCAGGGTGGAGATAGAATTACAAAACTAGCATTGCACACTTTTGTGATGCAAGCTCTTTTGTTCGTGCACAATGACATTGCAGGCATACACAAAAGGAGAGGAGTTTGCAGCATGACACATTATTCTGACAGAACTTGCAAACTCTTGAAGAGGAACATTATCTATATGTACATATTGTGTACTATGTGTGCATGTTTTTTTATTTAGAACCTATTATGAAAACACACACACACACAAATACTGTCTGCACACAAACCAAATCCCTCAAAAATAAATGCTACAGTATGTATAAATAAAAATCAAATATATATTACAGTCACAGACAAGAATTAGAAGGCTATGGTACAGTCAATTTAAAAAAATAGTCCACATCTTACTACAGAATAACTGTAAGTATCTGTAACCTAAATGTTTTAATTATATATTCAAATTCAATCCAATCAATTAAAATCTTACATATGTATATAATTCAAACCAATGTGAGCTGTAGGTAAGTGGTAAGTAAGTGGTATCCATACTATGGGTAGGTTAGAGGAGCCAAGTTTTAAAAGATATTATAAAGGGAACAAATATTTTTTGTACAGCATACTTCTATAGAAAGAATATAATTCATTAGATGTTTGTTAGTTGAATAATATAGTTGAATAATTAACTAGATTAGTTGAATAATCTAGTTTTTGATAATATCTTTCTTCAGATTAAGAGGCTGACAACTTTTTAAATACCTTGATCTCCTAGATTAAAGGAACAAGTAACATGCATTTTAATTTTGGAAAATATCATCACATCAATTGATAATAAACAATATATAAATCATCTGGGCCAGGAGCTTTCCCTATTTTTTTCATAGCCTCACAGATTTCCCTTCCTATATTGTAGAGGTCCATTGATCATTTGCTTTTATTTATCTATTATCTTTGAAAATCTTTGTTTCTTCAAGTGTTCTTTTCACAGGAGAAAACTCTTCTGCTTTATAAAGTTTTTTATAATACTGGAAAAAACTTTGCGGGGGGGGGGGGTTCTATGTAGAGTTTGCATTTTAATTTCACAAGATACCAAAAGCAAAATAGATTTGTGCTGATATGAAATGATTTTTTAGTTTACAATTTTATTCAGTGATTTATACTGCATTGACCATAATTCTCAGGATTCATTCTTAGTTTAGAGTTTATTCGTAGTTAATTTACGTAGTTAATTTAGTTTAGTGATTTTTACTCTCTTGACATAATACAATCAGTTATTTACAACCAATACTATGACATTTCTAAATTACTTATTCCTTTATTCAAATTTTACTTTTTATTCCCTCTTAATATTTTTTTATACATCCCTTTTAATGTTTTAATATTTTAAAAACTCTTCATACTTCTTTATATTATATGACATGGAAAGCTACTCATTTCCCTCTCTGACATGATACTTTTTCCTTAATTTTATTTTTCCCTCTCTTATTCTTTAGATTTTCAGATATAAAAATATGACAAAACATTATTTGTATCACATACAGCAGGCTCCGCAACCATTTTATACCTTCAAAATATGTAAAATAATCTAGTCACATTATCTAACTCATGTACATACATTTTTTATTTTTTAAAAAAAGTATTGAGGATTTCAATGAGGAACACATGGTTATAGGAGTTGAACTACCTTCTAATAAAGCTACTCATTTATGTTAGTATAGTTACAAGTGGGTTTATTTATTTATTTATCATGTGGCACGTTCACATCACATTTCAATAAAAACACAAGAGATAAAACACAAGATAAAAGTACAAAATATGAAATCTAAAATGGATTACAAGTGGATTAAAAGTGGTGATAGAGCGGATCATTCACAGGGGCAACAGCAGCACACAAAATTATATCCAGTCAAGGGTGGATCCTGATCCCAGCTACAGATGTTCATTTGTTGTCTACTAATTTTCCATAAATGGGAAGTGGCCAACTCAATCCCACAGATATGAACAAAAGGATAGCAGCCGTAACAAAGCAAAACCAAAAATATCACCACCTCACCAACTTTAGTATACCAGCAACTCAATTTTTTCCTTCATTGAAATCAAGTGGTTCTTAAAAATTTTGGGCAAAAAGAAGGGCTTGTAAAATGCCTGCACAAGTTAAAAAGGGTTCAACACATTTTAATGGCCAGATTTTTGGGGGGTTGCTAATGGAACATTCTTTTAGCAGTAGACACACCAGGTAAAACATTCTAATTAAGATAACTAAATATTCCTATCCATTCCTACATCCATGCATCCAGTAGTGGGATTCAAAAATTTTTACTACCAGTTCTGTGAGCATGGCTTGGTGGGCATAGTGTGGCTTGATGGGCATGGCTTGGCAGGCATGGCAGGAGAAGGATACTGTAAAATCTCCATTCCCTCCCCACTCCTGGGCGAAGGTTCCTGCGAAATCCCATTCCCTCTCCAGCCCACTAACCTGATTTCCAGCTCTGTTCTCCTATGCAGGGCAACAAAAGAAGACCAAGCCGATAAGCTGGGACCAGGAGGCAGAGAATAGATGGGGTTGGGGCCAGTTAGAGGTGGTATTTGCTGGTTCTCTGAACTACTCAAAATTTCTGCTACCGGTTCTCCAGAACTGGTCAGAACCTGCTGAATACCATCACTGCATCCATCATATCATCTACCTATCTATGTATCTATTGTAACCATTTCTGAATAAGTGGTAGAATAAAATTCTGTTACGCTTCACTTCAATTACAAAGGTCACATAGTTTAAGGTATTAGCAGCCTCATGCTTCATTTTGAGGGAAAGCATCATGGATGCTGTGCTCCATCCAGATGGGCCTGAGCTATGCAGATGTCCACCTCTGCCCTTCAGAAGACAAAATTACTTGGAAGAGCACTGCTACTTCAACTGCTATAAGGCTGATTCAGCAAGCTAATGAATGCTCAATGCCCATTTAAAATCAATAGGAGTGCAGACTCAGAGCGACCTTGTTAGATAAATCCTGGCACATTTGATAATTCAAAAAGAGGAATCCCAACACCAGAAAGAACAATTTCCTCTCACAATATTTCATAATAACATGCCATGCAGGAATAGATCTTCCCCTCATTTATGAAATTCTTGTCTGCAGATTTTATTATTCACAGACGTAGATTGTTTAATAGGACAATTTATATTACATCTGTCAAATGTCTAAAGCTTCAGATAGCATACTTTTGCAAATGAAAGCCTTTCCCTAAACCTGTAATTTGATTAGCAATATTTGAAATAAATTTACAAATTATTTCAACTTTATTTAATCTTTTAGCTGTGTTGCTTATATTGTAAAAGACAGTACTGCAAACATAGCTTACAGTATTATGATATTATGATCAAATTTAATAAACCTTCCAATTTTAGCAAGTGTAACCATATCAAACCATTTTAAAATTTACTCCAACTAGGAGTGGAAGTGGGGGTTTCAAAAAACAAGAGAAAATACCAATCATTTTACAGGCTAGTTCACACATGCATGTTTGCCACTTCATTCTCAGAAAGTGAGTCAAAGAAAGTTAGTGATCTGATTCCACCAAAATATTAGAACTGACAATATGAAAAGTATATCTCACTCAAATAAGCCAAATCCATTAGGGCCTTGCAGGATGAGATGATGCAAACATATGTATTCTCACATCTACTCCTGGGTTGCCAACAGCATTCCATATTCAAAGACATACTGTTCTGGAACACGAAAATGTCAGTCAAAGAATCTTACTATGAATAATAATCAACCATTTGTGAATGGGCTATGAAAGAGTCTCACATAAGCAGCTCAATGTATTTGATATATTCATGGTTGCATTTTCATTTTTATAAAATAAAAAAAAGAACGGAAGTATATGGGTTAAGATATGTTATTCTTAGTATATTTGTGAACAAGACTTAATTGTCACTGAGAAATCAAAATTCAAGTACCGGTATGTTTCACTTATTTAACTCTTCCAGACACATTAACTCTTTATACCTTTATACAATAGTGGGAACAGTTGTGAATTAATAAAAGTGCTTGAATAAAGTTTGTTGAAACCTTAAAGCAAAGTGCAGGGTTCTGGCCCTGCACTTCTGATTGCCGATAATAGCGATATCGGATTGGTCCGTTCAGGAGAATCTGATTGGCTATTAACGAGCCCTTCTCATTGGTTAAAAGAGCTAACGTTCCTGTGTTTTCATTGGCTAAACACCCAAGAGCTTGCCTATATAAAGGGGGCTGTTGTGGCCGTTTTCAGAGTTGTTGCACCATGTTAAATAAAGAGTTGAAGTTCACTGTTCATCGACTCGTCTCCACATCTTGCGCCACACACAGAACATAACACTGGCGATGAAGGTGGGATGTGGAGACATCAGAGCTGACTGAACACTACAGAGTGATAACTGAGCACGTGGCTGAAACGCACCAACGGCGGAACCATGTCCAGCAGCGTCATACCACCCGCTCCATTCGACCCGGCACAAGAAGACTGGGACTCATATATGGATCGCTTCCAGATGTTTCTGGAGACCAACAATTTGAAGGATGCCACTACCAGAAAGAAACGGGTGGTATTCCTAACTCATTGCGGACCGACCGTATTCAAGATGGCCAAGTCGCTAGTGAAACCGGCAGAAGTGAAGTCCATGGACTGGGACATCCTCGAACCCCTGCTAAGGGCCCACTATGCACCGACCGTACCAACGCTTGTTAGAAGGCATGAATTTTACCAGAGAGATCAGCGGAAGGGCGAAAGTGTTGCTGATTTCATAGCGGATCTCCGGAATCTGGGAGGCCTATGCGGGTTTGCCGACCTTGAAGAAGCCCTGAGAGACCGAATAGTTCTGGGATTAGATTTACCAGGCGTGCAGAGTAAGCTGATGGCAAAAGGTGACATTAGCCTTACAGATGCCATCGCTGACGCTACTGCAGCAGAAGCAACCAGGAAGTCGGCTACCCGAATGCGCCGCACCCACGCTCCACTTCGCCAACTCGCCTGCAAAGTTTCACCTCAATCAGAAGAACAGGCAACGACAGCCCACCACGAGGACCTTGAATCGTCATTGGAAAGTGATGAAGAAGAGGTCAACCGGCTCCGGTCTGAACGAGACCAACGCCAGAGATCGCAGTACCAATGGGCTGGTTGTGGGGCAAACCACCCCTGATCAGACTGCAAATTCCTCAACGCACTCTGCAATGTGTGCGGGAAAAGAGGCCACATCGGACGGGTCTGTAGAAGCAAACAAGGACCCAGTCAAGCCCCGAGGGGGGCTAACTATCGCCAATCTACAGGAAGCCGTCCTGCAAAGCGAGAACCCTTGAACCACCAATGGAACAACCACTCCTATAGAAACAAATCCCTAAACCACTCAACGAAACGAGAAGAGGCACACCAAACTATTACGATTGGTCACGCCTCATCACTGGATGCCAAGAAGATCCGGGTGAAAATGGCCATCAAAAACCAGCCTTGTATGATGGAAGTCGATTCAGGATCATCCCTCTCAAGGGTTTCCTGGAAGACCCTCAAGCAACTCATCCCTACTGTCCGGCGACAAGACCTCCGATTCCAAAGAATCATACTCAAAGATTATCAGGGAAATCGAATTCCAGTCGTTGGATCCAGCCAAGTCCGTGTCTCATTTAAAAATCGTACCGCATCTCTACCGTTGACTGTAGTCGACAGGGATCAGCCTAGCTTGTTAGGCCTCCAATGGTTCGCTCCACTTGGAATTGAAGTAGCCGGCATTCACCGAACCAGCAGCAACGACTGGGAAGAGGCTCTCATCCAAGAATTCCAGGGCGTCTTTGCAGATAAACTAGGCGAGTACAAGGGGACCCCGATATCATTTAACCTCAACCCCGAAATAGCTCCCATCCGCCTTAATCCTTGTCGAGTTCCATTTGCCCTTAAACCAAAGATTGACAAGCAGCTTGATAAATTAATAGCCCAGGGGGTGTTAGAACCAACCGACCATTCTCCCTGGGAAACCCCAATCATGACACCCATCAAGCCGGATGGATCGTTAAGAATTTGTGGGGATTACCGAGCCACCCTGAATCACGCCCTGCAGCAAAATGCTTACCGGTACCGGTGGTGTAACACCTTCTCCATTCCCTGGGGGCGGAAAAGTCTTTGCTAAACTAGATCTAGCCTAGGCATACCAACAACTGCCTGTAGACAGAAAAATGGCAGGGGCCCAAACGATCGTTACGCACCGAGGTGCGTTTAAATGTAACCGACTCCAATTCGGAGTAAGCGTGGCCCCGGGAATCTTTCAAAGTTTGATGGAAAGACTATTACAAGGGATAAAAGGTGTTGTCCCCTATTTTGATGACATTTTAATTGCTGCTCTGACTCAAGAAATACTAAGGGAGCACCTGGGGTTGGTTCTTCAGAGATTTAAAGATTCGGGTCTCAAAGTTAAGAAAAACAAGTGTCAACTATGTACTGATCGAGTAGAATTTTTAGGATATTTAATAGATAAACAGGGCATTCACCCCACTAATAGCAAACTTAGGGCAATCAAAAACGCCCCAAAATCCCGCAATAAGGCTAATCTCCTAGCTTTCCTAGGCCTTATCAATTTTTATAACGTCTTTCTGCCGCACAAAGCAACCATAGCCGAACCCCTACATTGTTTTTTAGACAAAAAAGCAACCTGGGTTTGGGGGCACTGAGAGGAACAGGCGTTTCGACAAGTAAAAAACCTATTGACCTCCAACGCTGTTTTGATGCAGTATAATGAGACTTTGCCTTTAACGGTTACTTGTGATGCATCACCATTCAGAGTGGGCGCCATTTTGAGCCACGTTTTACCAAACGGAAGTGAAGCCCCTGTTGCCTATTTTTCAAAAACACTATCAAAAGCAGAACGCAATTACAGTCAAATCGATAAGGAAGCTCTTGCTATTGTATCTGCTGTTAAACAATTTCATGAATATATTTATGGGCGAGCTTTCACTATAATAACTGACCACAAACCTTTACTGGGAATAATAGCGGGAGATAAACCAACCCCTTATATATTATCTCCCAGAATGACCCAGTGGTCAGAATTCTTGGCTGCCTATAATTATAAGTTGCAACACTGCCCGGGGAAAGCCATTCCCCACGCTGACGCATTGAGCCGTGCACCACTTCTAGAAACCGTTGACGACCCTGCTCCGTCACAACACTGCAGATCGAGACACTCCAAAAACCGCCGCTGACAGCTCGCGATATCGCGATTGAAACTAAACGCGATCCCATTTTAGCGCATGTCCTCAGCTGGGTAGAGCGTGGATGGCCATTGGACCAAATCCCTGGCAACTTCGTTCCTTTCAAAAGTCGACAGACAGAACTGTTTTCCCAGAAAGGCTGCATCATTTGGGGCGATAGAGTCGTTGTCCCAGAGCGGTTACAGCCAGCGGTACTGAGAACTTGCACGATGGCCACCCCGGCATAGTGCGCATGAAAGCACTCACACGAAGCTATGCGTGGTGGCCGGGCATAGACAAGCAGATCGAAGCCTGGGTAAAGACTTGTCACAAATGCCAGGAAGTCAGCAATGCCCCACCGAAAGCAACCCCAACAGAATGAGAAACACCCAGGGGACCATGGTCCCGTATTCATCTGGACTTTGCGGGACCTACGAATGGACACACATTTTTATTAACAGTGGATGCCTACTCGAACTGGCTCGAAATCCATGAGATGAAAAATACAACAACCGAATCAGTCATCAGGAAATTGGACAGATTATTTGCAACACACGGATTACGGGACGTTCTGGTATCCGACAACGGGCCCCAGTTTACCGCGCTTTCTTTTGAACAGTATCTGGTGGACTGCGGTATTCGCCATGCACTAACTTCACCGGCGCATCCTGTGGCTAATGGAAGGGCCGAGCGCATGGTACAATTTGTCAAAAGAACTCTACATAAAATGGACTATGGCGATATCAAAGACAAGATGAACCGGATACTCCTTTTGCAGCACATCATTCCACACAGCGTCACCAACAAAATTCCCGCTGAGTTATTGATGGGACGAAAACTCCGCTCCCACCTCGACCGACTACACCCATCGTATGAACCTGAAAAACCACATGGATCCAGCAGGAAATGCCGTAATTTCCAGGTAGGCAACTTGGTTTTCGCGAGAAACTTTTATGGCGACCCATTGTGGGTCGAGGCAACTGTAATCCAAGTAACCGGACCCAGATCGTACCGAGTGAAATGTCGCGATAGAATATGGAAGCGCCATATTGATCAGCTGCGTTCAAGGCTGCAGTCTGGGGTCTGCGATTCCAGTGATTTCCAAACTGAGGGGGGAGGAGATGCCGAGGAGGCTGAGTTTGGAACGGCGGAAAGCACAAGCGGAAGAAATGACCACTCAGACACAACATGTGAAGAAGAATCGGGGACAGGGGTAAACTCGCCTCAAAGGGATACCGAGGACATTAGTGGTAACGGAAGTTTAGATACAGAATCAGAGGCACCCTGTTCACCAGATAACGTCCTACCCCAACAAGACTCTAGACAAATACCAGGAGGACAACGTAAATCAAATAGACAATCAAAACAACCTGCCTACCTCAAAGACTACGTTACCGCACCCCTGAAACGGAACCCGGGGGGAAGGGGTGTTGTGAATTAATAAAAGTACTTGAATAAAGTTTGTTGAAACCTTAAAGCAAAGTGCAGGGTTCTGGCCCTGCACTTCTGATTGGCCGATAATAGCGATATCGGATTGGTCCGTTCAGGAGAATCTGATTGGCTATTAACGAGCCCTTCTCATTGGTTAAAAGAGCTAACGTTCCTGTGTTTTCATTGGCTAAACACCCAAGAGCTTGCCTATATAAAGGGGGCTGTTGTGGCCATTTTGAGAGCTGTTGCACCATGTTAAATAAAGAGTTGAAGTTCACTGTTCATTGACTCGTCTCCACTTCTTGTGCCACGCACAGAACTATTAGTTCTACTGTTAAATGCAGTTTCAATGTTTTTAATGATTAATTCAGAGGCATCATATGAAATATTATTTGGCATAGTTGTCAAGTTTATTCAGCCCATTTTGTGCTCAGTTATGTACTGGGAACTCAGCTAAGTGTGTTCACTAGGAACTTGCAACCTATTATGCCAATTTACTATATTAAAATCAGATTCCCTTCACAGATTATAAGTTGTCTTATATTAAAAATAAATCATAATTTTTGACATTCTCTTAACAATGTACTTAGTCATAATAAATTAGAAAATGAATTTTGTACATTTAATAATATCATAATGCTGCGCAGAATTCCACTGATTAATTTAAGTGGGTAATTTGGTTGTAGGAATAGCCTTGCCATTAAAAACAGAATGCAATTTCCAGGTATACAATTCAGGTAAAGAATATTAATCATACTCAAAGTGGCCATGTTAAAATCAACAGGACAAGTTCATGATGACCAACACTATTAAAGAGGTTTATATTTTGTCTTTCCTCTTGAACTCAAGATTACACAGTAATGTCTCCACTACTACAGCTCCATGACAATGCTGTGCCCTAAACAGGGATTAAAAAACAAACAAACAGCTGATACAAAATTTTCCACTGAACCTTTTGAAAGATTTCAGTATAGTGTCTACCAGATATTAGTCCAGCACTCAAACCAATATCAGTGTAATGTACTATTTTAAAGTATGGCTAAATCTAGGTTAGCCCATTTCCAGGGTAGAAATATCATAAATTTATGATTTTTTTAAATGAACAAATTGGATATTTAAATTTTAACTTTCATTTTTTTATTTAAATTGGGTACTTTTATTTTTATCAAATTTATTTTAATAAAATGTTTTTGGAGTAAAAATCTATCTAAAGATAGTTTTCTATTTAAGATACATTAATAATTTAGTTTATTCAGCATGAAATGGAGCTTAGTTATGTAGCATGAAGCTGTATATTCTGCAATATTGGGACTGTCGGTGAGTCAACAGCGGGTCAGATGAAGAACTGCTGCAGGACAGAGATAACAGCTGCTATTTAAAAATTATTATTTAAATCGAGTTGATTTAAATCAAGCCTTTTTACTATTGAATTAAATCATGATTTAAATCGACTTGATTTAAATCAAATCCACTTTGCCCTTTGCTTTAAACTTTTTCTCTATAGTTTTTAACATTTATCAGTTGTGATATTGGCAATTCGGTGGCATTTTGGCCTAGTGACTCACTTTCCATTCAGAAAATGGAGAGTTCAATCCTAGGTAGCTGCATATATGTCTCCCCCAGGGATGCGATTCAACCGGTTCGGGGAACGTGTGCTTTGTGAGCATGCAGAGCATTTGCTACTGACTTTCTCCAGAAAACCCTGTGTGTTAAACAGCTGCTGCGCGGCAGTTCGCTGTGCTGCATGAATCAGCTGAGCTTAAAAAACAGGATATAAAGCACAGCCTAGAGCCCAGGCAGGCGGGCAGGCCCAACAGCTGATCCTCAGAGGTACCGGTTCACCCGAACCGGGCTGAACCGGTAGAATCTCACCCCGGTCTCCCTCCTAAAGCTCCAAGGAAAAACATATGTGCTGTGAACTCCGCTTGACGCCAGGAAGGCATCCGGCCAGCAAACACTCAGCTCCATCCAGTTACCCTGATTCTACTCCAAATTAAGGATTACAGGGCCATAAAAAGGGAAACAGTTATGATACAGGTAAAGAATTGTGTAATAATTTCAGACACAACCCAGAAATTGTATTGGAAGCATTTAGAGCTGTTCAAAACTGAAGGGTATCTTGAACAACTGATCTAATGTATAGAATTCTTTAACATAACTATGAAAATTGCTATTTATAAATGCACATATAACTGATTATATTTTAATTACTACAGTAATCTATTACAATTATTTTCTCACTTATCAACTAATAGCCTTATCTATAGCTTATGTTTGCATAGCTACTCTCTATATCAAATGTATGTACTATGCATATTTTTGAATATTTTTTTTCTTTTCATTTGCCTAAGGATGAAGAATGCAGGCCATGTAGCCAATCAGAACATCTGTTTAATTGTGACTAAGCTGTACATCATAAATTGCATAAACCTACCTGACCTTTTTACCCAATATCTCTTACGAGAGAGATCTTTTCCAGATCTTTTCCTATCTGTTTTGCATCAGAGGGACTCTTTAATTGTTAATTATTGTAATATGAAAAAGACTGACTAAAAAAAAAAAATCTTCCTCTTTTTGCTATTCCACTAAAATCACCTCTCTCTCTCTCTCTCTCTCTCTATTTGAGATTGTGTATATAGTACATAGAAGAGACAGACTCTTCAACTAAAACTGATGAAATGATTTTATATACCACATGCATATACATGCATACATACATACATTTCTAACCTTGAATTCATCCAAGGTCCTTCAAAAAAAAGCACTAGTTACTTATACATCAGCCCTATGAAGAATGTACTGTATAAAGTAAATAATAACATACAGAGTCACTAGATATGACACTATTTGCTCAAGTCCCACCAAAGATGCATTCAGGGCTAAATTTGAACACAGATTCCGCCCCCCTGTCATTTTGGTACTACTTTCTACCCACTCATACCCTAATGTATTCACTGTGATTCTCCCTTCTTATCATGAAATGATCTTAGACAGTGTTTTAAAGACAAAAAATATGAAATACATTCCATTGGGACACTCACATTTTGCTTTTCCAAGGTCACTGAAAAAAGAAAATGGACAGAGCTTAGCTAATATACATGGCTTTATTTTTGTTCTTTTTTTAAATATTCAGGTTCAACAAACATGTTTTGAATAGATGGCCACAATGATAGAAACCCACATATTCTTAATTACTCTTCTAATTCCTGATTCTAAGCACATTTCCTCACATATAACACAAACTAAATAAGACAATCGGTGGCTTTTAAAGCCATGATTGACTTTCCAGAAGTGAACCACTGAGCTCAAAAAAGATAGGTTTTAAAAAAATCTGCACCCATTGTTGCAACAGCATCCGTATGTTTACCAGTCAAATAAACACAATTGTTTACAAAAGAATTAAAAACAGGATTCCCTTTTTTAAAAAAGGCCACCTAACCTTAAAGTATGTGTTTACAAACTTTCAACATTTATTCTTCTAAAATGATAAATAGAACTTATCCTAAGACATCTCTAGGATTTTTATCATTTCATGGATATTGTTTATACAAGTAGAGGCAAAATAGGGTAAGGGTATTTTAAGCACGTATTAAAAGGTGCTTAAAAGGTGCAATCAATTTACCCCAAAATTAAAAATCTGAAACCCTCTGGCTGTTGTTTTCTTGAGGTCACTAAGGGTAATCCAGTGGTTTTAGAAAACAGATTAAGGCTCTGTCTTGATCTAGAAACTACATGCAACATCAATATACGCCTCTAAGCTAAGACAAGCTTCTGAAACAATGCTGAGTTCCAGGAATTTTATTTATTTTTATTTTTTTATACATATTTCCTCCTCTGGGATTTCTGCCACATTGTAATTCAGGCTGTAGACTAACAGGCTATTAAACTGATTAAAGCAGATTATGCAGCCTACTTGATCAGTAAAGAATTATATTAGCTTAGATGGTACAGGGAGCAGGAAGAAAAAGCAAAGAGAAATAATATATCTGCTGCCAGATGCAGAAACATACAGCGAAGCCATTTAGTTTCCATACTTTAAAAAAGGACAATTAGTGAAACAGCCTTTTTAGTTAAAACCAAAACAACCACTTTGTTTGGTTAGTACTGTTTAGAATTGGGCATACCATGGAATTAAAGAGCCCTATATTACAGAATCTATAGGGAAGAATTTTCAAGAAGCCAGCAATTTATAGAGATCAACCAAGCAGAGATAATGGGTGATTCAAGATACATCTATTGTGATAAATTGTCACACCCTGAGTCATGAACAAATAAGCTAAGTTTTTCCTCTAATTCTTTCCTTTATAAAAGCAAGTTTAAGTTCAGTTTTATTTTAAAAAACTTAATCCCTAATATTAAATTTCATTATAAAACAGATGTCTAAAACATACTGGGCTATCTTTAAGATGCTATGTTACAACTATACTCTTGTAGACTCGGTTGTTTTTCACGGAATGCAATAGTTGGACTTCAGTCCATGAAAAATAACCGCCTTAACAATTTAAGGCAGCACAAGGTTTATTTTTGTTGCTCAGATATCCCAAAACTTCAGTTTTGAAGTATCTGATTGATAATTGAAAAGTTTGTTAAAGATCATTTTTCAAATCATACCCCTAGACTACATTTTCCCCTCTTGTTTTGCATAGATTTGTTTAATCTGGCTTGCATTCCTCACTTACAATGGCTATACAGATTAGATGTGACCAGCAACAGCTCACAACTTTGTTTTTTGGATTGTGTAAAACAGTGTGAGTAAAACATCTGGAGAAAAAGTTCAAATGTCTGTCCTCCAGAACAAAAATAGTTTAGTAAAATGTCAATCTGTTGATAGTTGAATAGAAGGGGGAATTCCAACTGCATGAAAAAGTTGCAACACAAACACTTTATTTTGCACAATTATGACAAATACAGAAACACTCATGATTTTGGTACATGATAGAAATATCTGAGAATAGTAGTCTGTGTTGGACATGTCTGGCAAACTTAGTTTCTCCTAGTTTTGTCAAAACACCCAGCAACTGCAGACACTTTAACCTTTCAAATCCTCCAAAGTCCAGGATGAAACACGGAAGTTTTCTAATCTTCACTCCTCTCTCCGCAGACTTCTATGTATGCCAGGGAGGAAATGGGAGATTGTATCAATAATATAGAAAGGGCAGTCAAAGTGTGTGATCTTCCAGTTAAGTAACTTTCCTAGTGAAACAACGGTGTCAATAGAAAAAATAATTTTAAAAATGCAAACAAGATACAGACACAAACAATCCACAAGTAATCTTTCCCTGAACTTCTTAACTGAAGGTATATTTATTTCTGAGGTTAAAAAAATGTAATCATAGTACTTGTCACAGAGATTCATAGCCCTGTTCCAACTATGGTGGTTATACATACTTAATTGGAAGTAAAACCATCTATTTTAGTGACATTTACTGATCATACTCAATATTGTGCATGTCTGCATTCAAGTCTGAAATTCAACATCATCATAAAATAATAAATGATAATAGAAACTAATAAAATCTAATATAAAAACAAATGAGTCCCTTTCTTTTTAGTCAGGCCTATCTACTTTATTATTCCAATAACTACAGTACACCTAAATGTAACTTAGAAACTACATTCAAAAAACATGCGTTACACACATTCCAAATTGTTATTGCTAATTTGTGTCAGATTATTTTCTTTAAAGATTTTTTTAACTAGGGATGAAAGAGAACATTTTGAAGTATCTAGCAAAATGTGGACTGCAGAATCTTAACTGAGGTGTACAAATCTCGGTATTTCACTTAATTAAAAATTAAGCACAAATAGTTGCATTTTTACTGTAAATACAGTAAAGCAAGCATGTAGACCACTGAAATATGCACAGACTCCATTGTACCTGCAGGTACTTTCCTCAACACCTGTCAGGCTTTCTGTTTCACCTGACTTAAAAAAAAAATCCACAGAAAGTGTTGTTGGCATACTGCAAAGTTAAAGCAACACTTTTTAAAGTCAAAAAGGCCTCTGGGTTCTAAAAGTACTGAACAAGTATTCTTTTAAAAATAGTGGATTGCTTTGTTTATAAATGTACATACTAAGCAAGCCTACGGAGGGAAAAGAGGAAGAGAACCAGGTTGGTCTAGTGCAATGGCCCCCAACTTTTTGGACACCAGGCACTGGTTCTGTGGAGATAGGTTTTTCCGTGGACTGGAATGGATGTGGTTTTGCATCCTGCAGATGGGGCTTCACTTGTTTGTGCAGTCCAGTTGCAGACATGCTGAGGCCTAGTGCTGGTCCACGGACAGGAAGTTGGGGACCCCTGGTCTAGTGGTTAAGGCACCAGGCTAGAAAACGGGAAACTGATTGCTAGTCCTGCCTTAGGCATGAAAGTCAGTGGGTGATCTTAGGCCAGTCATTCTTTCTCAGGCCAACCCACCTCATAGGGTTGTTATTGTGAGGAAAATAGAAGGAATATTAGATACATTTACTCCCTTGTAAAAATAATAAACTGAGATATAAACAAATACATAAATGTATCTGTACCAGTTTGGCAGTAGCTTGTGAACAGGTAAGAGCATCAGGATAGCCATTCAGTGACAACATCCATAAGATTCTCTTTACAGTTTTTTGGTACGCACTGTCCCCAAAGATTCTCTTGTAACATCTTATAACATTAAGTAGATTATTTCTGGAAAAAAGGCAGTATCTGGCTATGTAAAACTCATTGCCAGAATTAAAAAAAATAATATTGTTTGCTTGCTCCATTAAAGAAACAACAGATGTAATCCACATGTGCTTTGTTCTGTTGTGGAACAAATCTATTCTGGTGATGTGTGCTAAATTCATAAGATTCCAGAGAAGTTCATTTAACTTTCTTTTTATTCTAGCCAAATGACTGTAAAATTTGTTCACAGGTTGTTGCGTTTAAGAAAGACTGACATTCCTTGGAACTCACATTTTTAAAACAAGTGATATCTAATTTTGTGATTTTCTTCCAAAATAGAGAAATGTGCTGGCATTTTTATTCTTTAGTTAACTCAGAAAAAAGTTGTTTTTACACCCAAATGCTTTAGACAACAAAATATGAACCTATACGAATTCTACTTTGGTATTCAATTAAGACAAAGGAAAGCTGACTTTAAAAAGGGTCATGTAAGAAATAGGTTTCGTTTCATAACCTGCAATGTGTATTTTTCTCGCATTTGAGTAACCACAACCAGCCCACATACATCTGGAATTAGGAGTAAGATCTTGCAGGGCAGAGGGTGTGTCTTCCGGGAAGAATTACAGCTGGGGCATTTTTAATTTATTTAAAGCAATTTTTAATTGAACAAAACTGTATTGTTACCTTAAAGCTTTATCAGTCATGGACATTCCACAAATGTTACATTGCTGTATTATTATTCACAAAGCCCTATGACTGCTTAAAAATCCCCAAGTCTACAAAGTTCATATAAAAAATGTTCATATAACTACTCAGTGTCACCATATAGGTGACAGGGGGAGGGAGGGGGGGAGGTCATACAAATGTAATAAATTAAAAATGCAACCAATATAAACAAACTATTGGTTTGGAGGAATAAAATGGTAACATGCTCTAATCCTAGGCATACTGTACTTGAATTCATAATGTTGCTGAAATTTTTATTTTTTATTGATCATTTCCTAGTATGATTTGATTGCTTATTGTACCCTATGACTATTATTAAGTGTTGTACCGTATGATTCTTGACAAATGTATCTTTTCTTTTATGTATACCGAGAGTATTTGTACCAAGACAAATTCCTTGTGTGTCCAATCACACTTGGCCAATAAAGAATTAAATTCTATTCTATTCTATTCTATATGGATAAAATTATATTTTGAGAAAAAAGATTTACTGGAAAAGCACAAAAAAGAAAAAAAGATTTGTCACAACTATACATTTTTCTTCTTATAGCAGGAGAAAAATTCACACACTGACTTAAAACAAAAAAATTAGCTTCGAGTACATACTGCTTGTATGACAGCAATTTAGTTATTGGACTATACCTATAACCCAGCAGACTCCACTGTTGTTGTTTTTTACAGGCATTTCAAATAAAAGTACTATACAAATATAGTTGAATAAACTACTCTCAAATTTTGCACTTCGATTTAACGCAACTTTGATCCTGATCATGCTATTTCTACATATTGAAAAACGGATTAGCTGCAATCCAGTCAAACTCTACCATGTTAACTCTATTATATCCTGTCAGGCCGCTTGCTATTTTCCTCCAAATCCAAAGTAGGGACCCTCTTTTTTCACTCTCACATATCCACCGCTAATAGACATTTCATCCTATGTTTGAAACCTCCCAACTTCAATTCTAGGAGACAAAACGATCTTAATTGTCCATCCAGACTTAACAGCACACACATCCAATACTAAAGAATCAGAACTAACTTAACCAGCAGCCGAAGAGCACATGCCATATTACAACTGCTATTGCTAAAGCACAGTATGACAGAAGCGAAGTACTAAAAAGAAAATCCAAAGTATTAACTAGCTCTCTGTCCTTCTACCAAAAGGTGGGGAAAATAAGTGCGGCCAGATATTGCTTATAAACAAACCTTGAACCCACAAAGAGCAAAGCACTACTGGGAAACAATTTCTTTTCACCATCCCTTCCTCCCAAGCCTTAAACTAAGCAGCCTCTTCCCCTTGTGCCTCATTTACCCACCTTCCCTAACCTTTCCTTACCCCCTCCACTCCACCCCAGTCTCCGATTACAAATCATTATTACAACGCTTCGCTAAGGCGAAGGTCCGACTTCTGATCATTAACGTGTAGACATGGAAAAGGAAAAAGAATTGGAGGGTGTTTCGGCGATCTCGGGATTCGTCAGGATAGCAACACGAACCCAGCCGTGCAATTCTAGGCACGCGTTAAGGGGAGAAAGAGAGAGAGAGAGAGAGAGAGAAAACCAATAATAAGCGAAAAGCCTAAACACGCCTCAGTAGGAAGTTACGTCCCATTGAACTCAGTGGGACTTCACTTCCAAGTAAACACGGTTAATCGGAAAGCTGCCAAGACCTTCCCAAATTCTCCTTAGCCCCCGCCCCATTTTTCTGTCTTACCCCCCCCCTTTTTTTTTTTTTTGCATCCATTTATAATTCACCTCAACGCTCTTTTATTAGTCACTTCACGGACATCCTGTCACCTCCCATTCCCGCAAAGCCAGCCTGGAGCAGCCCGGCTCGGCCACCGCTCGCTCGTTCTCTCCTCGCGCGGCGGCGGCTCCCCCTTCAATTGCGACTTCCCAAGACCTTGCTCGTTCGCGCGGTGCCCTCCGCCGCCCAAAGCCCAGACAACTCCCCAGCTCGCAGCCCGCCCAGCTGCCTGCTCCCATTGCCTTCCCACCCACCCCCATCCCTTCCCGCCAGGGCCCCATTACCTGGTGCGGGCGCCCGGGCACCCGGAGGGGCTCGAGGGTGCCCGTGTCCAGCGGGGCTGCCCCTGCCTTGGCTGCGGGCGCCTAACTCGGGCAGGCTCGGCCCATGGAGATGCGGTGGGGCAGGAAGCGGCGGCTGGAAGTGCGCGGCGGCGGCAGCGGCTGTAGCGGTGGTACCGCCGTTCATGGCGAGGAGGCTGAAGAAACCGGAGCGAGAACGGGAGCGAGTCCGGGGGGGCTCCGGCGGCGGCGAAGGGCCCCCAGCGGGACGTAGCGGTGGCGAGGGCGGCAAGAAGGCGAGCAAAGAGGCTGGCGAAGGGGCGCCGGAAGGAGCCGCCGCTCTGCCGCCACCACTACCGCCCGTCCGCCCCGCCGCTTCCCCGCCGGCCTGGCCGTGACGCTGGGGCTCCTGGCGCTCGTCGGCGCCGACGGCCCCTGGGTGGTGGTGGGGCTTGGCGGGGTCCCGGTCCCGGAGGCGGGCGGTGGCAGAGAAGGGGCGGGAATCGGGCTGCTGCACCGTGCAGGGTGGCGAATTGGCGGCCACCGGCATTCGGCCTCGCTGAGGGGCCGGAGGGTGGTCTGCGCCCAGCCCAGCCCCGCTCGAGATAAGGGGTGATGGTAACAGCCCTTCCTCCCCGAGGAGTTGGGGCGGGCAGCCTGCGAAATAGGGGAAGTGCGGCGCGGGTGGTAGAAGAAGAGAGGGGAGGAAACTTCCTTAAGAGGAGGAGGAGGAGCAGCAGCAGCCACCGCCGAGCAAAGTACACCGGGGGTGGGTGAAAGGAAGGGTGGAAAGGAGGCGATGACCGCTTACCCGCACGGGCAGTTGCCCCCGGTTTGCCCCTTCCTGCCTGGTCCGCGGGCGGGGATAACGGGGCGGGGGCGGGAAGGCTAAATTCGGTGCAATTGCAAAAACAAAAGGCGGTCTTGCTCAGGAAACGCAGCAGCTGCTCGCGCACCGCCTCCCTGCCGGAGCAGCAGCAGCACGCTGTGTTAAGAAGGGGGGGGGAGGGAAAGCGAAGGGCATCCACGCAGGGAATGTCTGAACGGCCCCCTTCTCCGCCCCAAAGCGCCGCTGAAAAAGCCACTCTCCGATTCAGATTCAGACCCCCAGAGCAAAGTAAGGGACGAAGAGGCGTCTAGGTTAGAGGCGCGCGTAGCGTGCGCCCGGTCTCCAGTAATAACATCCGAGTCGGTCTTTGTGCGGGTAAGCGTGTATCCCTCTGTGCGCGTGTGTGAGAACCGCCGCCGTCCCCTCCTTTTTGCACGGCAGGGCTGGGGGGGTGGGGTGGGGAGTCAAGCGCGGATTCTGGCCCCGGCTTCTCCCGAGCGATACAACTTTTTCCTTCTCTCTCTATCTGCTGCTCCAGCTTCCTCTTGACAGCCTCGAAATTAAAACACACACACAACTACGCGGGCTGCTCTTCCTTTCTCCCAGCCTCACTGCTGCCTCCGGCTGAGCTACGCAATCGGCCTGAGAAGCGCAGCATAAATTACACCGGGCGGGGGAAGAGCACAAGCCCGCCTGGTCTTTAAAGCTCCCTAGGAGCCCAATCCAGAGAAGGGGGAGGGTAAAAGGCGAGCCTCCGCAGAACAGGCACAACAACAGTGCCGAGACAGTGGCCGACTCGTCGTCTGCGTCCCTAACCTAACGCGAAGCAAAAGCGGCGTTGGCCGGCTTGGTTTTATTTCATCGCCAGCCTGGGACAAATAAATACACTGTATTCCCAAAGCTTAGCGCCGCGCCGATTCTTTCCTTACTTCTTAACGCTCTTGGGGTGGGGTGGGGGAGGAGGCTGTTTACTGGACGCGGGCCGGACGCGGGATCGTTTCCAGCGCTGTAACTCGGCCAACGGCCTCTGAAGGCGCACCTTTCGGCCTCACCTGTCCTGACGTGAATCCAGCGCTCTCCCGCAATTAGCGCCCTTTTAGTCATCCCGGCAGTATTTGTCGGGATACCTGTAAGAGCGGATGTTTCATCATCATCACTCTTCCTGAGGGGAGGCGTGGTGGAGATTTATTACCCACGCTGGTTATGTAAAGGTGCTGCTGCCGCCGCCGCCTTCAATTTATGAGAAATACACGAGAATTTGAAAAACTCCCGAGGTTTTGTTCAAAAGTACTCCAAAGCGGTGGTTCTTCCCACCCACCGCCACCTCCCGCCCAACCTCGAGCTTGGAGTAAAGAAGAAAGGTTGCCAGGGTCCGAAGACGAATTCTTCTTTCCTGGTTCACCTGTTAAAGAGTAATCTAATCAGAATTGTAAATGGATAACCAAAGGCTCATTTACGGGGTATTTTTTTCTTCGCCCTAGAAAAGACTGAAGGCTCCGGGTGGCGTTGTGCTAGTTTCGCGAGTCACCCTCCACTTCGTCACGTGTTAACATTTGTATGAAGGGGTTAACATTTGTATGAAGGATGGACGCACGTGTTTTCTCTGCATCCGGGAATCTGATCCTTTCCAAGCAAATATACTTGTAAATTTGTTGGTGGGAAGTTGCTCGGGGAGCGAAGGTTTGTTTGTTTGTTTTTCTCCCTGAAGAGTTCTGACAAGGGGATACGCAGAGTTTCCACAAAGGCAGGAAACCTCGACTGGCTACAGCGACCGCGGGGTGAAATGTGCAAAGATCAATAACACTGGAAAGCTTTGCCTTACAGGCAGACCTGAGCAGCCAAACCCGGAATCATCCTCATTCCTCCCTCCCTCGCACACACACACTCCGCATTTCCCCTTCTTTGTTCCCGGAAATTCTGGGACTGGGAAGGTGGGGGGGGGGAGGATAAAAAAAAAAAAACCAATGGAAAAAGTCTCTCTTTTTAAAAATCCTGATCAGTGATTCCTTATTCTGTGATGCAGCAGGGAAGTCCACTTTTAGGCATATCTTCGGAGGAATCCCACAATTGAGCAAACTACCAAACTTTTTTTTTTCCTTTTTGCTTTAGGCAAAAAATATATATTTTTATATTTATTTGTATTTATGATTTTTAAAATAACGCATTCTCCCTTCTCGACTTTGTCGCCTTCTTCCCTTCCTTACCCTCCCGGGTTGGCGAGCATGGGGGTGGGGAAGGAGCGATCGATTGGGCAGCTGGGCGATTGCACAAGGCTGATCGCGGGGCTCGGGGCTGGAGCTTTCCATCCCTCGGGCGCTTAGGTTGTGGCGGCGGCGGGTGTGTGTGTTGTGTGTGTGTGTGTGGAGGGAGGGAAGAGAGGAGAGGAGAGCGGGACAGCAGAGCCCCGGACAAAGCTGGGGCCTGGCGGAGGGAGATGCTGTAAGAGCCGGAGAAAGAGAGGGAGGAATCAATTATGCTCCAACCCACGGCGCGGCGCTTTGTTGACAGCGGGCTTTGTGGCCGCGGCTTGCCTCTGCTGCCGGGGTGATCTTGTCTAATCTTCGGCGGACAATAACCAACCGCGCAGCAGCAGCAGCAGCAGCAGCGGCGCTACTAGAATAAAAGTTCTTTTGCTTTTCAGCAGCTTTCAGACCCTTAGACTCACGACGTTATGGGCACTGGGCATTCAGCTTAGGTTGGGCCACAGGATATGAATACGCCGAGCCTTTTCGGACAAGTTCGATTGGGGGATGGGGGAGAAACCTAAAAAAAAAAAAAAAGTTTAAGCGATCCCGGTGAGGCTTTGTGTTTTGGAAGAAAAAGGCTCGGGCGCGAGCTGTCAGGGTGGGTATAATAAGCCTTTAAAAGAAAAGGAAAAAGAAGAAGAGAAAAAAAAGCGAGGAACATCTGGCCAAGCATGCTTCAGACTCGCAGGAAGCGGTCGCCGTCAACAAACGCTGATGAGGGGGTAGGGCGGGGGGGGGGGGGGCAGGGCTGCATCCTGACGATTTTCTCCCGTCTTGAGAAGTATTAATAATACATAGACGAACACGAGTTTAACTGTGTGCCGGCTCTCTGAAAGCTTGGCCCGGTAGAGCCTGCTGTGTGACACATGCTCAGAAATGCATTAACGGGAATTAAGACTTTCTTGAGTAAGTAGGACGGCAACCTAAAGGGTTTTAGCAAATGTTAGTGAGGATTGCAGGTGCGCCAAAAATGGGGTGAGGCTGTATAGCAACACAATTAAAAGTAACTGCATGCATCCATGTTCAGAGCCATCTTCAACCACATAGACAATTCAGATTTATCCATAAAGGCCCCCAAAATAGCCCTTGACTGTTCCAGAGTATTGGATATAGGTGAGATCTGTCTGCATACACCATCACTGTTTTCTGAATAGAGTTGCAACCCTAATCATGTTTATTATCTCTTACGCTGCATTGAAACCCTTGAGAGAATTATTTGGGGGCGAAAAAATCTTAGGCTGTGTTTATTTGACACAAGTACTTTTGATTAAAAATTGGTTACTCAAAATCCATTTTATGGTTTCAGTCAGCTTACTGACCCAAGGGTTAGCCGCACTATGAATTCACACTACACAAATGTAGTTGGCTAATTTATGGTCTGGTGCATTGATTGGTACAAATTCAGCCATCATTTGGCTAACTACAGAACATTAAGAATGCAAAATAATCTGAAATCACATTTAGTGTTGTATCTTATGATTCATGATGAATGTATTTATGATGACTATGGTCATGATTTAGCACTTATTGCTTGTATATACACGGAGAGCTTATGCACCGAAGACAAATTCCTTATGTGTCCAATCATACTTGGCCAATAAAGAATTGAATTCTATTCTATTCTGTTCTATTCGATTCAATTCTAATAACATGTAAGAGTATTGCTTACTGTATTGGAGCAGGAGCTTTGGAACCAGAATGCAGAACTTTAAAAAGAAACCATTTCCAGGGAAATGGGCTATTTTAATTGGTTAGTATTCATACAATATTAGCACTGTCAGAAGGCAAGGAATACTTAACCCTGATGTTATTTATTTATTTATTTAGAGTGTCTCTGGAGGCCAGACTTGCAGAATATGAGCCTGAAGATTAATTTTCAGTTGATAATCCCAGATGCGTAATTAGTGCAGCAGTGGCTTGTTCCACTGTCAAAATTAATCAGAAAAGGTGTCTTAAACAGCAAACTGATAATTTTGTATAGAAGCTAAAGACTGAAATGTTTGGTTAGCCTTTTGGAATTAACCAGTTCTGTTGCAAAAATACTGGATAAGAAGAATTTCTCCTCCAGTCATGTTAGCTCACAAATTCTGGGAGTTGAAGTCTATACGTCTTAAACTTGCCAAGTTTGAGGACCCTTGATTTATGGCATTGTCTACAAGAATTTTCCAAAGCAAATTTTCATATTTTCTTTACATAATTTTAACACAGCTCATCTCAAGATAACCTGCACTGCTCACCCCTAGGATGAGTAGGAAAAATGCTTTTTCAGCGGCAGCCCCTGCCCTATGGAGCACTCTGACTGACCACTGGACCTCAACAGGCCTCTCCATCCTTTTACCTACCCATAGAGCTTTGAAGGCTTGGCACTGGGATAAGAGACTACACGGCTTGTACAAGGTTTTTGTTGTTTTTAAAGTTTCTTAGCACGCTTAGTTTTTATGCCCTTATTTTAGTTTCTGTGTTATACAATAGGCACCTATATACATGTTTTAAATAAATAAATCAACCCCCCCAGCTTTGCATTTAGGAACAACTGATGAGGACATTTCTTTGGCTTCCTAAACACTGGGGTTCCATATCCCAGATAGCAATTGTTGATGTATAATTTCTGCTCATGAAGATGTGCTTGAAGGTATCAGTAGCTTCGTTAATGCTAAGGAATTCATTTACCCATAAATTGGGGCTGTCAGTTTCAGTTGGATATACGACAGTTGTCTGTGAGTCATGGTGGTTAAAATGCAACATAATAATATAATAATGCTAACTCTCCTCACTGCCCACTGTCAGCAGTTCGATCCTGATCAGCTCAAGGTTGACTCAACCTTGCATCTTTTGAGGTTGGTAAAATGAGGACCCAGATTGTTGGGGGAAATGTGCTGACTCAGTAAACCACTTAGACTTAGAGAGTGCTGTAACTATTATGAAGTAGTACAGAAGTCTAACTGCTCTTGCTATTGTATAAGGTCCTGCTAAACATGCACTACTTTTACACATTACGCTAAGCCGTACAATTGTTTAATAAGGCCCAATCACAAATCAAAATATTATAAACTATGATTTGCAAAATGGAAGGGCTGAGTTTTCACAACATTCTAAGCTAAAACTAAGTGAAGTGTATTATGTCTGGATGTGACAAGCACAACCACTCAACCTCTTTTACCCCGCCTCTCATTTTGCCAAGATAATAGTAATGTGAGAGTAAGGGGCCCCTTACAACAAGCCAGGGAGTTGCTAACTAGAACTCTGCCCCACTTGTCATTTTTTATCCCTCCAGAATCCACCACAGGAGTTTTCCCCCTTCAGATCCGAAGTCATTTCTACCTGTGGAACCCCAGTTTAAAAACAACAACAACTTTCAAGTGGGGATTTCTAACCAATAATCGTTTAAGAAAGAGCTAAACATTTCCTTGCTTATTCGCCAGTTCTCTCCTGAAATATTTATTATAGGGGAAAAGTGAGCTTGAACATTGTTTTCTGTAGCCCATCCAGTTTGATCCCCTCAGTAGGAAGAAGTGGATATGTAAGGTGAAAGGGTTTCTAACCAAAGCCTTCTTGTCATGATATTGAAGCCTGAAACTCTTCATTGCTAAAGTACAAGAAATTGGAGGAGAAACTAGTATATCCTGCAACCCTTGGGAAATCACCTGTCTCTACAATTCTGGAAATTAAATAGAGATTGCTTAGATACAAAAGGACAACATTTTATTTTGGACATGTTATTTATTTCCACTAAACTTTTTGGGTTACTCCTTTATTTTTGTTTTAATGTTTTAAAACAAAAGTACCGTATATACTCGAGTATAAGCCGAGTTTTTCAGCCCATTTTTTGTGCTGAAAAACCCGCCCTCGGCTTATACTCGAGTCAGCCGCTATGGCATCATGCCTGGCCTGCGCTGGTGTGGCTGCAACCGATCGCGCCTCCAGAGCAGCATCGCCGCCGCGGCTGTCTACCCGCTGAGGGCCACACAGGCGACCCCACACGGCCTCTCCTTCCCCATTAACGGGTGCCCGGGGCCCCCGCGAGCTCCTGCGTTGCACGCTTCCAGCTTCGCCAACAAACCGCCAGGCTCAGGCAGCCTCCTCCGCCCCCTACCCTAGCAGCGAAGAGCTGCTCCGGGGGCTCCCGCCACGGCGCAGCCAGGCACTTTGTCTCGCTGCCCCCGGAGCAGCTCTTCGCTGCTAGGGTAGGGGGCGGAGGAGGCTGCCTGAACCTGGCGGTTTGTTGGCGAAGCTGGAAGCGTGCCCGTTAATGGGGAAGGAGAGCCCGCAGCTCTGAAAGTCTTTTCACCGTTGGGGACTGAACAGGAGAGCCGCAAACACCGCGCTCCCCAGGAAAGGGCGGCCCTCTTCCTCTCGGCGGCTCCCGCTACGGCGCAGCCAGGCACTTTGTCTCGCTGCCCCTGGAGCAGCTCTTCGCTGCTAGGGTAGGGGGCGGAGGAGGCTGCCTGAGCCTGGCGACCCCAAGCGGCCTCTCCTTCCCCATTAACGGGCGCCCGGGGCCCCCGTGAGCTCCTGCGTTGCACGCTTCCAGCTTTGCCAACAAACCGCCAGGCTCAGGCAGCCTCCTCCGCCCCCTACCCCAGCAGCGAAGAGCTGCTCTGGGGGCTCCCGCCACGGCGCAGCCAGGCACTTTGTCTCGCTGCCCCCAGAGCAGCTCTTCGCTGCTAGGGTAGGGGGTGGAGGAGGCTGCCTGAGCCTGGCAGTTTGTTGGCAAAGCTGGAAGCGCGCCCGTTAATGGGGAAGAAGCGCCCGCAGCTCCAAAAGTCTTTTCACCATTGGGGACTGAACAGGAGAGCTGCAAACGCCGCGATCCCCAGGAAAGGGCGGCCCTCTTCCTCTCAGCGGCTCCCGCCATGGCGCAGCCAGGCACTTTGTCTCGCTGCCCCCGGAGCAGCTCTTTGCTGCTTGCGTAGGGGGCGGAGGAGGCTGCCTGAGCCTGGCGGTTTGTTGGCGAAGCTGGAAGCGCGCAACGCAGGAGCTCGTGGGGGCCCCGGGCACCCGTTAATGGGGAAGGAGAGGCCACTTGAGGTTGCCAGGCTCAGGCAGCCTCCTCCGCCCCCTACCCTAGCAGCGAAGAGCTGCTCCGGGGGCAGCGAGACAAAGTGCCTGGCTGCGCCGTGGCGGGAACCGCCGAGAGGAAGAGGGCCGCCCTTTCCTGGGGATCGCGGCGTTTGCGGCTCTCCTCTTCAGTCCCCAATGGTGAAAAGACTTTTGGAGCTGCGGGCTCTCCTTCCCCATTAATGGGCGCGCTTCCAGCTTCGCCAACAAACGGAGCTGCAAATCTGGTAATCGCTTGCGGAGCCTCGGCATGAACCCCCTTTCCCCACACTCCCCCCCCCCGCACTCCTCTGGCAGCAGCAGGCGGAGAAAGCCCCGCTTCCCCCTGGCTTTGATGGCACGCGTGAGTTGGCTTCCCACTCTTTTTTTTTAAACTGTCCTCCTCCTCCTCCTCCTCCTCCTCCTCCTCCTCCTCCTCCTCCTCCTCCTCCTCCTCCTCCTCCTCCTCCTCCTCCTCCTCCTCCTTCTCTCCTCTCCCCTTGTTGTCTGGTCTTCCCTAAGGAAACTCGAGGGCTCACACTTCCAGGTGTTTCTCCCTGTCTTTCTCCCTGTCAATGATCTTTTCTTCCCTTCCCTTCTCTCAGCCCCATCCTCCTTCACCTTTGTCACCACAATCCTGAACAGATGAAGTTTGTACTTCTCAAGAAAGGTTGGATGTTCCTTTTGAGGAGGGAACCTAGTGTGACATCTGTATGTTGACCTACTACTGAGCCATGGCATGTGTGCACATGCAATGGAGGCGTGAGGGAGAGCTGTGAAAGAGATGGTGGCTCTCCAAAACAGGATGTACATGCAGCACATACACATGCTTTTTTCTTGCAAGGGAGAGAGTGACTCCTGCCTCCCACTGTCATCATCATCATCTTTTGGGTTAGTGAATCAATTAAACCTTTCATGATAGTGAGATGGTTTCCCAAATTTCCCTTAAATCAGGGAAGAAATCAGAAACAAACCTTTGGACTGAGAATAAGCCTGTTCCTATGATGCCATTTTTGTTCACTGCAGTGTGAAAAATGTGAAAAAACACACTTCTTTTTCTTCATCTTCTTGTTCCCTATTTACTGGTCTCTTTCAAAGAGGAAATTGTGAACATCAAACTTATTCTCAACTGTCCTAGTGAAAGTTTTAATTAGACAATAATTCCCTCCCGTGGCATTATTATGGATTATTTGAGAAACACTTTGCCATAGAAAAATGTTAAGAATGTGAACATGTTTGATTTTAAATGTAATGCCAGTTAAGATCTAAAGTTTCCTAAGAGGACTTTCATCTGTCAGGCACTTCATCTGTCATGCACTAAAAAATTAGTTTATGGAAAGTGAAACGGTGTGCATGTGTGTGTGAAACTAACCTCATTTACATTTTAAAGCACTCTAGCCTGAATGAATATCCACTTTTGTCCATAAATATAACATACAGATGATGAGGAGGAATCCAGTTTTGAAGGATTTTAACTCTTGTGTTTTAGCTTGGTTGCTTATTGAGCTAAGGTTTTTGTACTTTTAATGTTATTGTTGATACCATATTGGTTTTGTTGGCTCTCTTTTCCACTTATAGAGCTAGTTTACTGTTTTTCTTTGAAATAAATATTCAAAAACATTTAACCTACTGATGCCTCAATTAATGTAATTTTATTGGTATCTATTTTTATTTTTGAAATTTACCAGTAGCTGCTGCATTTCCCATCCTCGACTTGTACTCGAGTCAATAAGTTTTCCCAGTTTTTTGTGGTAAAATTGGGTGCCTCGGCTTATATTCGGGTCGACTTATACTCGAGTATATACGGTAGTTTTTTTACTGTAATAGCAATTCTTTGTTACCTACCTTGAGAGCATGCTGAAAGGCATGGTATAAATTATTCTATTCATTATTATTAGCATTATCCTCATCATCTCTCAATAATCTTTTTTTTTTTTTGAAACAAATTTTTTATTAGTTTTAAAGACAAACAAAACATCATTAAACATTACAAACATAAAACCTTTTTCCATTGTAAATTATTTTATACAGCATAATTCTAATTTATCCCATTTCCTTATAGACAGATAAATATCTTTTAGCAAATTTCTCATTTTTTCTCTTTACTTTTATTCAATTACATTTCTTTTCTATATTCATCTATTTTATAACCATCATATTTATATTTTCATCTGACTTGTTTACAAATATTCTCATCCTCCAAGGTTTTATTCTTAATCAAACATAAACACACAAAACACAAAAACATAAAACTTCTTTTTTGAAAGTGGCTTGGCCCCAGAATACCTCTCTTTGCACGGACTTCAATTAAATTCATGCTCATCTTATATATCATTATTTATCTTATTAACCATTCTATATCTTCTATATAACTTCTCCCCGCTTTTCACTCTTCTTAATTCTATTTTATTTATTTCATCTTACTTTAAATCATTATACTTGCATCTTTTGTCCATTCTTTTCCAATTATCCATTTATCACATTCTCTTTAATATATATAAAAAAAGATTTCTCCTGAAATCACTGATCGAAGTATGATGCCTTTCTATCCCCTAAGTTAACATTTAGCATAATATCTAGTTCCCAATCTGATTCTGCTTAGTACATTCTACCTATTAAATTTTAAGAAAAGAAAAGAAAAGAAAAAAGAGAATAACAAATCTATAAAATAATTAAGTACATAATTACCATTCTACTTTTTTAGTACATTTTAAATAATACATTTTCAACTAAAAGTATTAAAAAGAAGAAAAATAAAAAAAGTTATAACATTAAGAGAATAACACATTAAGCTCTATCATTAAATCTTAAACATTTTACACATTCTCAATAATATAAAATGTTAAGATCTATCATTAAATCTTAAACATTATAATATTTTGATTTATTAAATCTTGTAATATTCCAATTGTCTACTTCAAAAACAAATGCTACAATAATACATTTATAATAACATTAACATAGCCAATAAACTCTATATTTTAAACATTCCCTTTAATATTTTAATTTTCTATTTCTAATACAAATACTACAATACTATCTTATGTACTTTTGCAGATCCTTTTTTTTTTTATGAATTATACATTACCTTTTATCCCTAAAGAAAAATTTCTTTTTCCCATCTTGTTTTATACCTTTGTGGCTTTTCCCCCCTTTTCCCTTCCTTTCTTGTCCCACCTAGTCTTTTCACACCCCGCCCCTCCTAACCTCCACCTTTTTAGTTTCCCCTCTCTGTTGTATTCCTCTTTTCTTTTGCTTTCTGGCATTGTATTGGTTTTGCATCTCATTTTTCTCTTTCTTGGATGTTTTTTTAGGTCTTAAGTCCTTCATTTTCCTTCCTCTCTTTCTCCTCTCTTTCTTAGTCAAATTATTTAATTCATTAAAGATGGCTTCTTCTTCTTCTTCTTCTTCTTCTTCTTCTTCTTCTTCTTCTTCTTCTTCTTCTTCTTCTTCTTCTTCTTCTTCTTCTTCTTCTTCTTCTGTTTCCTCCATTTGTTGTTGTATTTGCTGATAAGTAGCAAGCGCCATTTCTAAAAAATGAAAGATATCTCCCAAGGAATCCTTTTTTTTTGTTTTTCAATATTCCTTTCTTAGTTCATCAATAGATAAAGCCATTGTAAACCTTTCTTCTTCTTCTTTTTTCCCCTCTTCTTCTTCTTAAGACAACCAAGATGTTTCAAAACTTAAAAAACAGTTCCCCAAAGTCCCAAAGTCATCAAACATCCAAACACAACAGAAAGTTCTTCCCTTTACACTCTCTCTTCCTGGGGTAATATCAGTTAGGAAAGAAATAAAGAACCCAGTCTGTACTTTAAAGCCTTATTGCAGTTAGCTTCTAGTCTCAAAGTCTTCAAGGCATCTCCTCCAACAAAATCTTAATACAGGTTTTTTTTTTTTTGGTCATCTCCCTTCCCACTTATAACAAAGAGCTTTAAATTTTATCTTCTTTAGAGAAGCAGATTTTTCAATGTCCATTTGTTAATTCAGTAGGGAAGGAGAATAAACTTTCCCTTTCAGCACTATTCGCCGCTTTTAGAATCTCCTCTGGAAACAATGTATCATTCAAAAAAAAAAAACACGTAGTTTTCAGGATATTAGATATATCTTAAAGTCCCGGCAGCCAAAAAACTTTCACTTTAAAACTTTCCAAACTTTCTCCTTCTTCCTCCTGCACATTCCTATCCAGTTGCCGGCTTCTTTGTGGCGGCCATTGCTGACCGCCGCTCCATCGCCTTGAGAAAAAGGGGTTTTGCCGGGTGGGGAGGGGGTCTGTGATTTTTAATTTTTAATCCCAAACTCCTATCCGGATCCTCCCTATCTTCAGCTGCCTCTGCGTGGCAGCCTTATCCTCCAGACCCGTCCGGATCGGAGGCATTAAGATGGCTAGCGCAACAGGGATCGCGCTGAATCACTAATCCCTGCTGCCACCAAAGTCTGGCAAACCAGAAGTCCTCATCTCTCAATAATCTTAACTAGTAACATACTCCATAGCCCTACTGTGTTATCATCTCAAGTTACTTTCTCCTCCCCCTATTTTTTTTCCAGAATATATATCAAAGCATTATATATTACATAGTGTTAACCTCACTAAATGTACAGTGTAGAAATTTATAAAAGGAAATACAACTGAACTGCTTCTCTGCAAAGTCCCCTTTCATTTCATTGGAAAAAATTTCTTGTGAATATTTTCTTTGCTCAGAATTATAGCTTGTTAAAATCACAGAAATCATTTTCAGATGAAGTATATCAAGATTTGCCATGATTAATTAAATGTAATTGAGAATGCAAATTGGTATTTGTTGGCCATGGTTATCTGCTTAACTTATACACCAGTGAATCTCAACCTCAGCAACTTTAAGATGTCTGGACTTCAATTCCCAGAATGCTCCTGCTAGCATGCTGGGTGGGGAATTGTGGGAGTTGAAGTCCGGATATCTTAAGGGTGCTAAGGAGAATATTGTTTCATGCGACCACCGTTTCTTATGTTCTTGCATATTTTCATGATCATTTTTATTTCTTTTTCCAGATCCCATCTTTTATACAAATTCCTTTGAACCATTCTACCAGAATGAACCAACCCAACTGTATATACTTGGCTCACAGATATTTTCACAACTTAATCTGTACATGATATCTTTTAAGTCTAATTATTGAGGGGTTCAATTTTCTATTCTTTAGATCCTGAATGGAGTTTCCCTCAGGCCCAGAAATGGACCTCAATCCATTTTCATATGTATTTGGATTTTCATATGTATTCAAAATCAAATTAATTTAGAATAAACAGTTCAACCCTATAGGAATACCAGATAAGCAAAAGACACAACATAAATATAAACGTATTGATAATGGATAGTACAGAACAGGCATTATACTAGGAGTATTAAGTGATAATTAATTTTAATTGAATACCTTTCTTTAAACAGTTAATCATTAAAGTGGATATGTTTTCAAGATTCCTCTGCTATTTAAGGAAGTGAGCAATAACTTACACCTTATTACATAAAACGCTCCCTACGCAGTCTTGTAAAGAAATACAATTTTTAATCTCTTATTCTTCATTATAATGTATCAAAACCAAAAGAACAACAATAATTATAAAACAGAGATGAATTTCCAAATATCTACAATTAAGATCTATTCTCGGTAGTTAAAACTATTCTCCTGCATATAACTTTAACCAAGCTTTAATTAAAGAATATATCTCATACAATAACTCAGGCCAACCATCACATATTCCATTCAAAATCTTCATTTTTGGATGTGTTTATCCCATGCTTTGGACCAAAGTCTGGGAGAAAGAAGGGTTTCACAGAAAGCCAGCAGGATTGGAGCCATGCGAATCTTAGGTGATATGTTCTTCAATGGGGCAGGTGCAGAGGTGGTATTCAGTAGGTTCTGACCAGTTCTGGAGAACCGGTAGTGGAAATTTTGAGTAGTTCAGAGAACCAGCAAATACCACCTCTGCCTGGCCCCACCCCCATCTATTCTCCGCCTCCTGAGTCCCAGCTGATCAGCTGGGTCTTCTTTTGTTGCCCTGCACAAGAGAACGGAGCTGGAAATCAGGTTAGTGTGGTGGGGAGGGAATGAGGATTTTGCAGTAACCTTCCCCCAGGAGTGGGGTGGGAATGGAGATTTTGCAGTATCCTTTAAAAAATGTTTATTTATCTATATCTGCCTGTCTGTCTGTCTACCGTATCTATTTATATTTTTATGCTTGTTTTATATTTGTTTGTTGTATTTTTGTCCCATTTTAATCTGTCCTGTTATTCCCCTCCCCTCTTCCCCCTTATGTTTGTATTTTAAATGTTTATGAAATATAATGAAGATATTTGTAAAAAAATATTTTTTTCAAAGGTTTAAGTCTGTTCTATGTATGACAAAGGAACAATATACAAGGTATATCAAAAGTCAGGCCCATTAGATATAGAATAAAATTCTTTATTCACCAAGTGTGATTGGACACACAAGGAATTTGTCATGGTACAAATGCTGTCAATGTACATAAAAGAAAAGATACATTCATCAAGAGTCAATCATAAGGTACACCACTTAATAATAGTCATAGGGTACAATGAGCAATCAAATCATGCTAGGAAACAGTCAATATAAATCGAAAGGATACAAGTAACAAAGTTACAGTCATACAGTCACAAGTGGGAGGGGATGGGTGATAAGGAGTGATGAAAGATTAATAGTAATGTAGACTTTGTAAATAGTTGGATAGTGTTTGAGGGAATTATTTGTTTAGCAGAGTGATGGCATTCAGGAAAACACTGTTCTTGTGTCTAGTTGTTCTGGTGTGCAGTGCTCTATAGTGTCGTTTTGAGGAGTTGGAGTTGAAAGAGTTTATGTCCAGGATTTTAGGGGTCTGTAAATATTTTCACAGTCCTCTTTTTGACTCCTGCAGTATACAGGTCCTCAATTGAAGGCAGGTTGGTAGTAATTGTTTTTTCTGCAGCCCTAATTACTTTCTGAAGTCTGTGTCTGTCTTGTTCGGTTGCAGAACCAAACCAGACAGTTATAGAGATGCAGATGATGGACTCAATAATTCCTCTGTAAAACTGTATCAGCAGCTCCTTGGGCAGTTTGCGCTTTATGATATATCTATAGGCCCAATATAATCTTATTATACAGATTATATTGCATGTTTGAACGGGTTGCCATTTCTTTTTAAAAATTTCCTTACTTATTTGACATGTGACCTTTGAATATCCTTAAGTAAAGTAGCATCTTCTATGGAAAAAATAATAATTATCAAGATATTGTGATTGGCCTATAAAGTCTGAGTTTTGATACACTCTTGTTTATCTAAAAGTGTGACTAATTTGATGTGTTTCATTGTTTATGATGAAAGAGTGAGAGAATTATTATAATAAGAGGTTACAAATGTGGGATGGAACATTTTTTGTGGTGTCAAAGGTGGATAACAGAAAAACACAGACACAGAGAAAAGGAAACGCAATGAATGAAATGACTACAAAAATAAAAAATGTCAATTGATCATGAAAAATAAAAATACTTGAGAAATGTAATTAATCATCAGCAGGATGTGCAGTAAATGACGATAACAAAAGAGAATGTGAAATGCTTGGAATCAGTGAAAAAAATTAGGTTACAAAATACCATGACAGGAAATATAAAAAAAAGAATGTTTGGCATAAAGATGATGTGGAAGAAAGTGTGGATGGAGAAATTATTTACTTATTTAGAAATGTTATATGACTGCCTAGCATAAGCAAATTACCCTGGACAGCAACAAGAAGAGAAAAACTGGACAAAACAGATAAGACGATTGAAAGCAATCATAATAGAATACAAGAACCAAAGCATCTCACAGCTCCCCCTAATTCTATTAACATCTTCTTCATAACACCTGAGGGAAAAGCTGGATATTTTTTTTTACAGCTTTCTGTAAGGCCAGCTAGATTGGAGCTATCGGATCTCAGAGGAAAAGATCTATAGGGAAGGGGCTGCAAAGAGAAGGTATGTATCCTCATTCCCATAGGATGGTGGGCTTCAAAGAGACTTGGGCCACACTCAGCATGTTGGACCTGACAGAAGCTACTGGAGAAAGCAGGTCCCTTGAATAACTTGATTCTATGCTGGTGCCAAGATACGTGTGACACTTCATTTTTGGTGACACACATCAGACCTTCGGACTCTCGAAGTCGCATAAGAGGGCCCTGTTGTTGCATGGATTCTAGAGTTTCCAAAAAGCACCTAAGAACAAGGCATGTTTTCCTGCTCTTTTCAGAAGCTGAAAGGTCACACGAGCGAGCTATATTGGATGGCATTTTGAAAAATATTTATGATTAGGTGAATATTTATGTCTATGGATATTCTCAATCATCCAGGTCATGGTTATCCCAAAAGCACTTTCCACCCCCACCGCCCAAAAGGCAACTGGATTTTGTTTTTTATTTGAAGACATTTTGCTTCTCATCCAAAGAGCTTCTTCAGTTCTGACCAAATGGTGGAGGATGGAAGGATTTATATTCCTTGTAGTCATCTGCTTGTTAGCATTCTTTTAATGCCCCACTTTTGGGACAATTATGTAAGTATGTATATATTTATTTATTAAAGAATACATTTAAATAATTTAATTTATTGCTCTTTGTTATGAATTCTCTTTTGTCCATGGGGTGGAGTGGTGAACATACATGCCAGCAGAGTCAAGATAAAGCATTTTCTGAATTTTCGGCATGCCAAGGCCAAAACATTTGCCATCACCGTCCCTATGCCAGAAATTTACTATAAATCACTGCAGTCACATGAGTAAATTTAAGTGTACCCAACATTGCATACATTGTTGCCATTTGAATCAATGGAAGTTTCTATATGCTTTTCAAGGGCAACTCCATGAAGCCTCCAGAAGAATATATGGAATTAAAATAAAAGTAATAAAATTATTTGGAGTAAAACTGAAATAATTACAATGATTTGTATAGAGCAGGGGTCTCCAACCTTGGCTCCTGGAAGCCTGGCGGACTTCAACTCCCAGAGTTCCACAGCCAGCTGGCTGTGGAATTCTGGGAGTTGAAGTCCGCCAGGCTTCCAGGGGCCAAGGTTGGAGACCCCTGGTATAGAGTAATAATAGTTCCCTGAAAAGTGAAATAGAAATGAATGGTTTTATTATTAATGTCATTGAATAAGTAGTTGAAAAGGAAGTCACAAATGCTTTTGAGGGTGTTGGAAAAGGTAATGTCCAGTTGTGGATGTTATATCTGGAGAAATGTTAAATTATCAATGGAATTTGCATATGAAGTGCTTATGCCATCTTGTACTGTGTATGTTAAGATGGCTTCTGTGGCAAACAACTGGAAAAATCCCATTCTGCTATAAAAAGAAACAATGATGCAGGAATACTCAGAAGTTCATTTCTCAAGTGCACTTAAGAAGATTTCTGTTTCAAAGTATTGGGGTCAGCTTGGATTCAGAAGAGTCTAAGCTGGAAGATGCTACTTGAGGTGTGCTGGACAAATATCTGGAATAGAAAGGTGCCATTTAGAGGCCCAAAATGAAAACCAGCTTCAGGAGGAGACAAGCAACCAGGAATCTTGGACTAATGCACCTGTGGAACATGTGAGGCAGCTGATGGCATCAGATGATTGGATCCCAGATTCCCCAGTTCCTAGAATAGGTGTGTAGACTGCCAACCAGTGCAAAGGCATTCAACATGGCTCCTTACCCATCAAGGATACTCCAGTCCTCAATTGTTTGGAGCTGGAGCAGGTACTATTTAAGAACTATTAATGCCAGCAATATTAGAAAAAAACCATTCCACTTAACAGAACTCTGAGCATTTGTCAATGGAACCCATTGCTTGTGGAAACAGTGTCTTTTGACCTCAAACTGACTGATGACCTGTGTTTGGACTTTTAGACTTCTGTACTATGACCTGGCCATTCTTCTGGCTCTTCCCCTTAGATCAGAGGTGGAGAATGATGGCCCCTTTATGACTTGTGGATTTCAACTCTCAGAATTCCTGAGCCAGCATGACTGGCTCAGGAATTCTGGAAGCTGAAGTTCACAAGTCATAAAGGGGCCATCATTCTCCACCTCTCCCTTAGATGCTGGCTGTTTGGAATTCTTTGCTAGCAAGCCATTTCATGGGGCTTAGTTACTGCATGCCTGTAGTATGTAGTACTAGTAGTACTACAGTAGTATTGCATGCCTGCATTTGTACCCATGCCATGCCAGCCTTGTCTTACACAAATCTGAAGCCTTATAACTAAATTCTTTGAGATAGGACAAGAAGGGTGCCAGGGAATGACAATGAGCGGAATTTGAAAAACACACGTTTCTGGTACGAAAATCAGATTTTTGCATTCATTGGCAATGTATGAACGTAAGAAAGATTATGTTAATTTTCAGAAAACGAATCAGAAAGTGAATAAACTCACAATATAGAATATTTTGGACCTTCTTTTGTAGAATGGCTTGTAATTTGGTTGTAAAAACCACAACCACAAATAAAGTACCAAGTACAAGTACATTGATGCCATTCTATTATAGGGCATTTTAGATTAAAATTAGTATTTAAACAAATTGGCAGCCAATGCTGAATTTGGGTGTAATGAACTTCCCAACACCTACTGCTAGATGAAAGGCACCTTGTGGCATTTTGTATCAATGTGCAGTTGAAATTTGGTTGCTGAATTTGACAAAAACCTTATATCAAGGAAGTAATACTACCAAGAATAAATGGAATGTTTTAAAAAATAGCTCAACATAAATTGAGAATATGGCAAAGATGCATGTTAATGCTATGATTCCTATGTTTATGGATCAACAGATAAGGTAATTCAGGTAATGTTAGAGGGATTGGCAGTGAACATAAATGTACAACATGTATTCTTGTATGTATACAATATAAAAGTTGTGGCCTGAGGCCTGAACATGCTGATTTTCTATTAGGAACCCTGAAATATGGAAGAACCTTTCCCTGGACAGCCTGATGCAATTGGCTGAGAATCTGAATTATTTCCAATAAGGATTTGAAGATGAACATATCAGACTTGTTCTTGACAGAAAAAATGAAGTGAGCAGCTGAAAATTATAGATACAGTAAATGGCTGTGAGGGTTCTTTGCTGTCCAAGGACTAGACACAACACAACGCAGTAAATGTATACATAATGCTTGGTTGTTGCAGCACACATCTTCCTCAAACAAGAGGTTATTGCTCTGGTCACCTCCACCCTTCTAGGTCTTTGCAAGATGATGTTGCCACATAAAGATGTATTCCAAACTCAGTCTATTATACTCAGCCTTAATACTCAGTTTATATAAAAGTCTCAACATCTATTAAGGAGCATGCAATCATTTGCCTTTTTCCAAAACTCTTGCATGAGTTGGGAGAAGGTGCTGTTTCATTGTGGTTGCTCCTCCTGTAGATGCTGCCAAGTTCCCAGCCAGTGTCCAAGCTCTTTTCTTAAGCAGTATTGCTTTGGAGCACTAGCTGAGCTTCTAACAGCATACTCAAAGTAGGACATCCAGCAGAATATGCTGCTTACTGTAGTGCAGAGGTCTCCAAACTTGGCAACTTTAAGACTTGTGGACTTCAACTCCCAGAATTCTGGGAGTTGAAGTCCACAGGTCTTAAAGTTGCCAAGTTTGGGGACCTCCTGCTGTAGCTTGTGGGCCTGGCAGTTGATTGATAGTGGTCTGGTCTTCCAGTAATAGCTGTTAATCTTCTAGCAGTTGCCTCCGGCTTCCTCATCCTTGAAAAGGTCAGGGTGTGGCTTAGTTAGCTGGAGGGCTGGAAAACTGGCTTGAATGCCTATGGGTGTGAGGAAATGGTTACTGAATGCCTGAGGAAAGCAGGGGCAAAACCGGCCTGCATGCCTGCCGCTATTTTTGAAAGGAGCAGACAACAACCCCAAGTTCACTCCCCCATAATAGCAGAAGCAAACAAAACCCCCAACAATTAACAAAGAAGTAAAGTTACCCCCAAACCACAGCCACAAATAATCACTATCCCATCAAATAATTCCACAAATGATATCTCCTTACTCATCAGAGACACCATTGAACGTGATCAGAAACGTCCAAATGCCATCTTATTTGGTCCTGAAGACACCAACGAATCAGATGACATAATCAAAGTTCATAATATCATAAGCAACTCAAATACAACAAACATCTCTCCTGAAGATATCATTGAAGTAACCAGAGATGGCCCTAAGTCCAAATCCAATGGTGGCTCGGTGGCCCCAAAATTTTGTAGAGTTGTTTGCAAAAATGAGTCCAACAAACGCATATTCATTCATACAATAAACGCCATTGCAAAAACCAATCCCAACCACAAAAAACTTTGCTCAAGACCAGACTTATCCATACTGCAAAGAATCCACTCCCATGAGCTCTGCAAGGAACTCAAAAGACGTCTAGACAATGGAGAAAAGGATTTCTACATTGACTACCGCACTGATTGTATCAAAAGTAAGTCACACAACCCACAACACCACATCCAACCCTACCTCATCCAACCCACCATCACTCAAAACTAGGCACGCACGCCCCTAACTACCTCAATTCCAACTACAACTGGCCTTAAATGCAAGCTACTCAATGCAAGAAGCCTTGTGAATAAAATACCTGAATTTCTCCTCTTACTAAATATGGCTAAATTCGACATCATATTTGTCTGTGAAACATGGATCTATGCATTTCTCCATGACTCCATTACAACAGTAAGAGACTATCATGTTTACCAATCAGATCATGAAATCCATAGAGGAGGTGGTGTTGCTATCTTTTATAAAAAGTCCTTACATCTAAAAAACATCCAAGTTACCCAGGAGCTTGCTTTTCCTGAGACCATCATCTGTGAACTATCCTTAAATATCACATTTCAATTCTTACTATGTTACAGAGACCCTGATTATGACATTGAACATGTAGACAAACTAAATTCACTACTAACTTGGGCAACATCCTGCCCACACACTTTTGTCTTTCTTGGTGACTTCAATCTACTCACATTAACTGGACCCTAAACGAATGTAAAACTGAACCCATACATGCAACCTTCTACAATGCTGTAACAAACCTAGGACTGGAACAACTAGTAACCAACAATACTAGACTTAACAACTGCCTCGATCTCATCTTCTGCAATAGTTTTAATTCAATTTACAGAATACAAATTAAAGAACCCTTTTGGCACAGAAAGAACCCTTTGTGACCACAGCATGATTGACTTTTGTCTCAACATACGTCCACACAAAAATCAACATGATCTAAGTATAGTATATAAAATCATATATTGAAATGTCCTACCTGTCAATGAATATTTCAGCTTCAACCATAACAATACAAGAGCAAACAATAGATACAAACTCAAGGTTAACCGCACCAAACTTGATTGCAGGAAATACGACTTCAGCAACAGAGTGGTCAATGTTTGGAATACTCTACCTGACTCTGTGATTTCTTCCCCTTTAACCTTAGACTCTCTACTATTGACCTCACCCCCTTCCTAAGAGGCCTGTAGGGGGCATGCAAAAGTGCACCAACGTGCCTACCGTCCCTGTCCTATTGTTTCTTGTATTTTTTTTTATTTTTCTTATATGTATCCATGTATTCATAACTATGTTTTTACTTATATCTATTATCTTGTAAGCAATTGACAAACCAAATAAATAAAATAAAAAAGGATTGAGAAGGCAGATAGAAAGGTAATGGGGTCTTGTTGCGAAGTACGTGTGATTCAAAAGAAGTAAGGGTACCTAAGCCTGCCCATTTTTCAATACAGAAATTAGAGCTGAATTTCAATACAGAAATTAGAGCTGGGAGAAACACAAAAGTAATCCAGCAGGGATTGGTGTCTTAAGAAGAAGTGTGTGTCATTAAATAAGGTGAGAGTTGGTGCTGAATAAATATATTTGGATTGCAAAATGAATGACCAGTATAAACAAGGAATTTTGATATAGATTGGCTGTGTAGAAAGAATGAATCAATGAGAATCAACCTGTAAAATAAATATGTATATGAAAGAAGAGTGAATGGATTGAGAAGTAGGGGAAGATGAAATTTTTTCCCCTTGGATTTAGTGGATAGGGTCTTCAAAAAAAAAAAGGTGAGATATTTAAATGATTAAATGATAGAGTATGAATAGGATACAGACTTCAAAGAAGCAATGATTGTTTGTAAGAAGAAAGAATTATGAAGCAGCAGAGTGGAAATCTTCGTGTAAACTAGTTTTAGCTATATTTCCTTATTTTATGTTTTGGGTTATTCTTATTCTTTTTCTATATGTTGGAATCTCATAACCCACTTCTCCCAAGATTTGATTAGCTCTGACTCTGCTGGTCTTTCAGAAAGCCCTTATAACCTAGTTATTCTCTCAAGTATTGGATTTGAAAAGTTAGTGAACCTGTCAGTTACTGTTACTGTTGTTAATGGTTCTTCTTGGCTGTCTCTTCTTCTTCCTTACTTCCTCTTTGACCACTCTTTGTTTTTGTTGCATTGCCATTGTTGTGGGTTTTTTTTTAATCTTTATTCATCACAGTTGCTGGGGTAATGTGGACAGCCATAATTTTGAGTGAGTGAGTCTCTCTCTCTTTGTGTGTATCTTTTAGAGCTAATTTGGTCCAGTGGTAAAGGCACCAGTCCAGGAGTTTTGGTACTGCCTTAGGCGTGAAAGTTGGTTGGGTAACTTTGGCCCAGCCACTTTTACTCAGCCCACAATGGCAGGCTCAAGTGACAAACAGGTTGGTCAAGTCCTGTTGCAGCCAATAGTTCACTCACTGGAAAAAAGACAGAACTCACAGTTGTGGGAAAGGAAGGAAGAAAAGGAGGAATGTACATTTCACAAAAGGCAGAATACCGAAGGACAAGTGAATTGTCTGTATGCAGCTCTTAATATATATAATACTGTTTTAAAGACCAGGATTTTTCATTTATCATTGGGTGCATTTGCAATTATTATCTCTGATTTTTCAAAATTCTGGCCAATTCTTAACTAACATAATGCAAGTACATGCTGCTTGATTGCTCCCACTTTGTTGGTTGTATCAATTGAAAAAAGTGCTTCAGCCTCTTAGTTGTGCTTAGGATGGAGGTGGTATTTAGCAGGTTCTGACCAGTTCTAGAGAACTGGTAGCGGAAATGTTGAGTAGTTCGGAGAACCGGCAAATACCACCTCTGACTGGAGATTTTACAGTATCCTTCCCCTGCCACGCCCACCAAGCCACCCCCACAGAACCGGTAGTTAAAAAATTTGAACCCCACCACTGGCTTAGGGATGTTTATTTTTTACAACTGCAATCTTTATTATAGGCCCAGTTATTAATCCTGTCCTTTGCTAGATATTTGGGGCTGAGAGTCAAAATGGAAGCTTGACAAGTTAATAGCCTCTATATTAATCTGGTTCTAGAGTAGCCTATCAATATATTCTTCATATGCATGTCTAGGTTATTATGCTTTTTCCTTTTGTACATGCGTCTTAATCAGAGTCTTAACCTGATGGAACAACAGGTCAGTCTGCTAATGAGGCTCTGTATGCTATTATAGCCAGAGTCTTGTCACTAGTACAATTATATGTAGCTGGCCCAGTTTCCACAGTGGTTCCCCCCCAAGAAGGAATGTGCACAAGCAAAGAATTTGAAAATGTAGAAACCCATGTGAAAAGTCCTCCGGGTATCTGTTATCTTACAGCAAAAGACAAACATTCACTCCTGCATCACAGAAAAGAGATAAATGGTTGGGCAATTTCATAAATGTGTCTTTAGTCAAGAAAACCATTTCAAATTTTTACCTGTATAATTAGTTATCTGCATGACTTTATTGATTGCTTTAATAGATCATCCTCCTTCCTTCTCATTTTTGTTGCAAGGTGAATATTAATTCAACCAGACACCCAGATGAAACCCAGCTTCCTAACTAACGATAGCCGTCCATTTACCCGGAGCCAAGCTGCACTTAAGGCCTCCAATAAAATAACACAATGTTGCCAGCCAATCAAGATACAAAAAAGAGCCAAAAAACAGACAGAAGATATTAGAAACACCAATCAAGCAGAACACAGCAAACTCCAAGACCAATAAACACAGACCAAGACTCCCAATCAATCAGGATGAAGAAAAAACCATCCTGGCACAGCAATAGGCTGCCCCAAATTTAAATCTGAAACCACTGTAAAAGTCTGACTCACAGATGAACACTATACAGAAGCCTGATGATGGCAGATGAGATTCTGCTGAAACGTTGTAAAAGCACAACTATAATGACGTGGGAAAATACCCGAACAAAGCTGAATACCATACACACACACACACACACACACACACACACACACACACACACACACTGTTGTGTAGGTGCTCGAAAGAAGGCTTGGGAGTCAGTGACTAGTTTTCAGCTCTTTATTAGTCCCGAGATCAACTCGGGGTCCTGCGGATCGGCTGCGGCTTATATCCAGCCGGCCGTGCCGGCCGCGGCCAATGGCACCGCTTTGAATCTCCTGCGATCAGTTTTCACCAATCGTGGGGATTCGCGGTGGGCCAATCAGTGCAGCTCGCTCAGCCAATCCGGTTGCCGTGTGCCCTGGCCAATCAGGGCGCGGTATTTACAAGAATGTAAATGAACAATACAGAACACTTACATACATACATCCATATATATGAAGCATGGCTGTTCCTAATTGTCTAAACATATCCAGTCATATATACTAGCTTTATACAACCTGGCGCCCTCCAGATGCTTTGAACTCCATCAGCAGTAATTTCTAGAAATCATGAAAATTGAAGCTCAAGTCAGCTGAAGGATATTAGCCTTTCTTACATATCTAGAGGGGTGTTTGGGAGGAAGGTGTCAGTAATATGTTCCATGCTTGAACTAAAAATATGAACCTTTTCTATGTACTGAGGGGTACTAAAAAAAGATTTATTCTTTTGTTGATGAGAAATAAGTCTTTTCTCTGCCAATATTATCCAGCAGTCACTCATTTATTCAGTTCAGTTATATCCTACCATTTTTTTTTCTTACACTGGAGCTGGAGGCAGTATACAAACGTCTCCCCAGCTAATAGTACATTTGAACCACAGCTGATTCCAGCAATGTAATATTTCTCACACAAGGTAAGCCATTGAAAGCATATAATTTCTGGCAGAATGCTAGTTCATTTGTAGCCTTAAGTAAAAGTATGAAACACATACTTGTTTTGTTCTTGCTAAGTTATTTAGGCATCGCTTAATAGAATGGTCAGGTAGTGAGAAAAATCCTCAGGTTTCTTATTTCACTTATTAATGTTATTTTAATGCCTTGGTTAATGAGTTTTAAATTGTACAGATATGACCTCATCACTAGAGAGGTCAAGGTTGCCATTGCCAGCTAAAGTGCTAAATGTCTCTTCATGTGTAGAGCCCTTTTTTAAAAAACAGAAAGCATTCTGCAAGATGCTTTATTGTAATAACTGGGCGAACAAGAGAAAATGAGCACAGTTCAGTGATCTACATCATAGTGTGGGTTGATAGCCTTCCTACAAACTCCCCCACCTTCCCACCTAGTGTGTTTTGTGATATAATTATAGCCCTATTTAATCATTCAACTCAGGTGGAAGCTTTACCCACATGGAGAGACAATGCCAGTGAGCATCTTGCCTTGGCCTCTTTCGCTGCGGCTGCCTGATCGCATGGAGGACAACTGGAGAGGGTACATCCTTTATCTGTGGAAATATTTTATAAGAGTTTAAAAAAAAAAACACGTATATCATGGTTTACCAGGATTCTAGAATTGCTAAAAAAAAAAAAAGCACTTGCTGAATAGAAGAAGGTTTTCATTGCAAAGGATTAATTTCTATGTCAAAAAGAGAGTTAAGAACTACCAGGAACTGGAGGGCGAAGTTTGCACCTCCCTCACTAGTTCCCCTATTTAAATGTAGAGCTCACAAAAAGAAGGATTGAATAGGACAACTTTTCTCAGACTAATGCTAGAACCTTAATTATTGAATACATTGCCCAATGCGCTAAATCACAAATAGTTATTTATAATCTGTGATGAGTTTACACCAAATCAAAATCTAATCTTCCTGAGAACACCCTTTCGGGATTCCACCTCCTAACATGGGCATGTCGGATGGAGATTAAATGGGAAATTGTAGGTTATCCCTTGTAGATAGTATCAAGCTGAAGAAGGCTTGCAAGAACATTGCATAGATTTGTAAATAGCAAACCCGGTTTTTCAAAGATGTTGATGGTGGTGGTGGTGATGATGATGATGATGATTTATGTTGTGCCAACAGATCTAATCTAAAGGATGCAGAGCAAAGGATGATGGTTATATTCCCATTGTTGACCCCTTTGAGGTCTGTTCTTTTGGTCACAGAGGTCAACAGCAGATCTATCAACTCTTGTCATGCAAGGTCATGGCTCTAGGTCAGAAGTTAATAATATAGGGGTCACTAAGCATCTGCTTAGGAGCCGTTCTACCAATCAGGTTTGTGCTCAGAGCAGTGACCCAGAGGTAAAGGCTCTTTATCTCGTTATCAACTTCCTAAGCCCTCCAGGCCTCTTTGTTTGAACTGTGTGAAACAGGCTTGGCTCCTCTAGTAATTTCACTACATAGCTATAGAGAGACAAACACAGGCTAACACATTAACACATTTAAGCCTTGTTTTGTTGGAAGGTATGTTCTTCTGGTTTCTTATTTCATGGAATCAGTCCAAAGGACAATGAGAACAACCATGTTTACCGTAAATCTAAAAATAAAATAAAAAGATACCTACTTTAAAAGACAGAAAGACCCTGAACAATGGAAAAGCAAAGAAGATGTGGAAGGCTACAAAATGGGGAATCCTAGGGATCCGGTTTGGAGGTCTGCTTGGGTATGCTAGGCAGGTCTTGGTTGTGTACCTAGGATTAGTTCCATTGTTAAGCAAACTTGACCTTTCAGGAGGGCAGCAGAGCTAAAAGGAGTTCATTGTTAAAGGAAGTGGAGCGTTGAGGTTTATCAGCTGATAGAAGAGAGAAGGTTGGGGTTTCTCTATGTTGCAATTCTCTTTTAAGAGTTGCCCTTGGACTGTACTATAAGCTGCCCAGGAGGTTGCTATTCCTTGGTTTTCATGAGATTGCAGGATGCTTTGTCCCAGCGCGAAGGAGAGTCAATTTTCAGCCTGATGAAGCAAAAAGGATGAACTGGGTTTAATGTCCAGAGGACAGGGAGGAAAAAGATATACCATCCATTTTCCTAGGCTTGTTTTCTCCACTATACTGATCTTTTCCATTTTTACCCCTTTCCCCTAAAAATAATTATACCCTGAACATAAGATCCTCATTTTCTTGCTGTGAAAATAGGCCTTCTATTATATAGTTTCTGATTCGGCTCCATTTTAAAAAAACCTCCAGCCAGTATAGATCATGTCATGCACATTTGCTCCTGTTTCCGTTCCCTGCTTGCTTTTCTAAACTTGGATTGTAACCCCTAGGCAGGGGTGGGCTGCTGGGGGGGGGGTTCACAGGGGTTCGGGAAAGCCCTAGCTAAGATTCTGTGCAGTTTGGAGAACCCCCAAATCCCACTCCTGGCTGGCCCTGCCTACCCCACCCCGCCTTTCCCAGGAGTCCCCACACGGCCCGTTTTGGACATAGATAAGTGCAGGGCACATGTGGAGGCTCTGGGAGGACGAAAAACGGCCCTCCTAGAAATTAGGGAAGGCTGGAAATAGGCCCGTTTCCAGCTTCCAGACAGCATCTAGAGCCCATGGAGGGCAAAACGCCCCCCTGCCATGGTGCAGGAGGCCAACTGGGTCACACCCATCATGGCCATGCCCACCCAGTAACCAGACAGAGAACCCTTTGCTAAAATTTTTGAAGCCACCCCTACCCCTAGGGGTTAGGGTTTTGCTTCTGCTTATGTTATTGGCCAGTGTGTTGTGCATACAGATAGACATCTGACTTCTTTAACTCATGGCCTTTCAGGTTAAACCTCAGCGACCATCATTGTATTGCACAATGACCCACCAAAAACATAATGTCCCTCTGCTTTTAATCCCTAAGCACACAGGGCCCCAAAAGAAGTGAGGTCCATCAAAACCTAATAGAGTTACACACATGGTTGGCTTGCCACATCAGAGCTTGGGCAAACCTATATGTCACCCCCTCCTCATCAGCCCTGTAGTCAGCCTTAATTGCAGTAAGCAATGAACAATATTCTTCAATCACAGAGCTTGGGAATCGGACCTCAGCACATGTTGAAGTAATATAGTGTAGGGCTTCTAATATTTAACGCTCTAGGCTAATTTTCCCTCCCAATTTTCTGTCCTAGAGGAGGAACACTTGAAACAGTTTGAAGGTGTTTGCATTTGGAGCTTGCTTAGAAACCATGGCAATTTCAATTTTCTACCTTTGACAGCTATGGATCAGTGGGCTTATTGCTCTGTGTGAAATTCTGTAGAAATTTAACCAATTAACAATGTATGCTTTCTGCAAGCCCAGACAAAGCTAGACATATTTTTTAGTTTTTGAACACATTTCAGAATTTGTCAATGCAGTTCACAACTGAAAAATGTTTACATACCAGGGAAACAATACACCCACAGAATGCATTTGTGGGGGCAAAAGATGCACAAAACACATATTAAGGAAGTATGGCTTGTGAGATATAAAAAAGTGTGAGATTTCATGTAAGTTTTAACAGAGAAATTGGTTAACTGGCGCAGAAGCAGAACTTAAAAAAAATGCAGTCAGAGAAAAAGCAGTTGTGTTTAGCCTGCAACCCTGATAATTCCTAATGTTCTCTCATCTAAATAAAGTAGAACCAAACCTAATTCTGTTTAGTTGTCTGTAATCAACCCATCTCAGGTAGATACTGCCACCAAGCTTGTCTAATTAAAAATACATTGGTAAACAAAGCAAGCATAGTGTGATAATGGTTAAGGAATGTGGCCCAGTTTTCAGCAAAGCCACATCACCTAATTATTTCCCATAAATCCCTCCAAATTTAATATTGAGCCAGCTCCCCAGTGGGTTGTTTCTGTCTTCTGGTTGCTTTCAGCATCACTTATCTTAATTAGGCAATAAGCTCAATCACAAACTTTGGCTTTTGCTGTATTCTACTGTTTCAGACTGATTATGGAATCAAATATATGAATGTTCCTTATTAAACGGCAATAAAAGCTACACAACAAAGACCATTTCTCTTTTTTTGGACAAGGATGTAGGGCAGGGGTAAGGAACGTTGGCTCTTTTATCACTTACGGACTTCAACTCCCAGAATTCCTGAGTGAGCCATAAAAGGTTCTCCATCCCTGGCCTACTGGTTTTTTCAGTTGTGAGGGAAATCAATTTTTGACTTGAATGGGACTGTTTAATATACAAATGTAGGACATATTTTTATATATATTCTTTGTATGTCCTACATTTGTATATTAAACAGTCCCATTCAAGTCAAAAATTGATTTCCCTCACAACTGAAAAAACCAGTAGGCCAGGGATGGGGAACCTTTTATTGCTCCCTCAGGAATTCTGGGAGTTGAAGTCCATAAGTGATAAAAGAGCCAACGTTCCTTACCCCTGATGTAGGGGGTTCCGCCAGTACCTTCAACTCTATCCCTCATCTTGAAGATGAGGGCATAGAAAGCCCTCATCTTCAAAACCCTTGGGCAGTAGAACTGCCAAATTCCACTCCAGTGTGATTAGACAGACATCTTTTACCAATAAAGAAGAATATTTGTAGCTCAGGGTTGAACTGTGGGGTGCTTGGTGCTCTCTGAGCTTGGTTGCTTTCTTGCAGATGGTTCATTACTCAAACTAGGTAACATCAGTGCTGATAGAGCACCAAGGAATCCTCAACTATATTTTAACCTATTGGCACATATCAGAGTGATACATTGGTGAATATCAAGGTGAATTTCTATAGTACAATAGTGTCTTTTCAAAAATCATGCATATCCTAAAACATCCTCCACTCTTTGCTATCTTCTCTTCCACTCATAGTCCAAAGGTGACAACAGGCAGGAATATCTCATAAAGTATCCTCAGGACTGAACAAGCTTCTTAAAACTGACTGCACGCCGCTTGAAAATGATGTGAAAAATACCGGCTTCGGGCCTCACATGAACCCAGAACCTCTTTGATATTCATCCAGATAGCCAGAGTTCTTTGAAGTTCCCTCATAAGCCTGAAGGAGAGATGGCACTTACTCTAAGAAGATGCACATTACAATGAGTGTGTCACCCTTAAAACAGTGATTACTGTTTTTGTGCTTATGCAAAAAACATTATCAAATTTCTTCAGTCCATGGTTTTGGTATAAAGTGTGTAAATTCCAGCAGATAATTTTTTTCAGGCTGGTCGATCAATTCTCCTCTGCCAAATTAGTGGCAATGCAAGAAGTATGCTCTTCACACTTTCAGTCATAAACAGCATCAAGCTGGAAGATAGACAATTGTTCGGCCATCTTGATACATATATATATCATGTATATATGTATATATATACATATATGTGTGTGTGTGTGTGTGTGTGTGTGTGTGTGTGTATACTTCAACTTCAATGGCACCAAAACCCTAGCCACCATAGAAAATCCCAGCCACAGAATCATCAGAGAAGCCATAGAGATTGAAAAAAGACCAGAAAGCATGAACAGAAGAGATGATTCCACCAGGCTGTCAATCATTTGGAAGCCTGCACTCACAAACAAAAAAATCTCCACACCACAAGCCAGGCAAACACCTGGGCACAAACAGATCCCCCCTGATACCTCCAGCTCAAACACATCCCAACCAGGCACCCAGATGAAACCCAGCTTCCTAACTAATGATAGCCGTCCATTTACCCGAAGCCAAGCTGCACTAAAGGCCTCCAATAAAGTAACACAATGTTGCCAGCCAATCAAGATACAAAAAGAGCCCCCCCCCAAAAAAACAAAAACAGACAGAAGATATTAGTAGCAGAACACAGCAAACTCCAAGACCAATAAACACAGACCAAGACTCTCAACCAATCAGGAGGAAGAAAAAACCATTCTGACACAGCAATAGGCTGCCCCAAATTTAAATCTGAAACTACTGTAAAAGTCTGACTCACAGACAAACACCATACAGAAGCCTGATGATGGCAGATGAGATTCTGCTGAAACGTTGCTACAACTTTAAAAGCACCACTATTATGACGTGGGAAAATACCCGAACAAAGCTGAATTCCAGACATGTAAGTACCCACGAAAACTTAAGAAAACAAATATCAAACCTCTACGGGGAGGGAATAAACAACCAGATCAAAACCTACGAGAAACTGGAAATTAAAAGAGCAGTAATACTATGTGACCTCCAATTCCTACGCAGCTGCAGAGACAACAATACTACACCAACCTGCTTCAAATTAACATTTCATCAAAGCACAGCAGCCACTAAACGTATCCTGAAAAGAACTGAAATGGCTCTACTAAGGAACGAGCTCCACAGTAAGAGATTCCAATTAGATCAGTTAAACAAAGATTTGCTAGCACTACACCTGGAATTGAGCAGCAAAATCCACCCTCTACTTTGGGACAAGATAAAACAACTTACAACTTGGAGAGCTGAATCTGCAAACATGTACAAACAGGAAAAGCTCTTGAAAAAATTAAAGAAATTAGAACATGACAAGAAAACCCCCAACAACTCACAACAACACCTGAAACAATTATTGTACAATGTTTCCAACAGAGAACTCACCAAAGAGAAGTCCTAACCAAAGGATTCAATTATGCTATAGCACCCCAAAAAATCCCCACAGAATCCATCATATGTACAGTACAATCCAGCCTAACTAAATTAAATACAGATGAAGCTGATAAAATAAGACACCAAGTTACCAACATTCTATGCACAAGCAAACCACCCAAAAGCAACTTACAGCAAAATGAAATTAAAGCGCTACAAACCCTGAAGAGAGACAGCAGCATAATCATCCTCCCAGCAGATAAAGGGAATGCCACTGTAGTAATGGACAGAAAAGACTATGAAACTAAATTGACAGACCTACTCCAAGACTCCACATACAAACCCATAAACACAGACCCAACCACATATCTGGAAAAATTAACCAAGAAGAAAATTATAACCAGCCACATAAGCAAAGAGATCCAACACACAATCATACCCAGAGAGAAATCTTCCAGATGCCCCAAACTATACGGCCTCCCAAAAATACTCAAAGAAGACATACCTCTCAGACCCATAGTCAGCTCCAGAGGAGCACCACTACAAAACCTGGCTAAACACCTAGCAAAAGAGCTACAGCCCCATGCTGAAACAGCAGCTTCTCATGTACAAAACTCATACCACTTCTTGGAAATGATCAAAGATCTACACGTGGAGCAAGAAGATCTGCTTGTAAGTTTTGACGTGGTTTCACTATTCACTCAAGTCCCGATAAAAGAGACCCTCGAAATCATCAAAAATAAATACCAACCAGCTAAACACCTCATGGAACTAACAGAACACTGCTTAACCAACACATATTTCATATACAAAGGACAAAGATACAAACAAATGGAAGGAGCCCCCATGGGATCACCACTGTCACCTGTCATTGCAAACCTGTTCATGGAAGAATTCGAATCCAGAGCCCTGGCTAATGCCATACTCAAACCCAAACTATGGTTAAGATATATCGATGACACATTCGTGATTTGGCCCCATGGACAAGAAAACCTAAACAACTTCCTAACACACCTAAACAGCGCACACCCCAAAATCAAGTACACCATGGAAACAGAAACAAACAAACAACTACCATTCCTAGATGTACTAATCTACAAGAAAACAGATGGCACACTAGGACACACCATATACCAGAAGAAAACACACACCAACCGCTACCTCAACGCCCAATCCCACCACCACCCAGCACAGATAAACTCCGTGGCTAAAACACTAATTACTAGAACCAAAACGCCTGGCAGACAAGACACACATTAAGACTGAACTATGCACCCTGACTAAAATATTGACAGCCAACGGCTTCCACAAAAGCAAAATCACCAACTTGATCCACAAAAACACACTGAGACATAATAGAGACCCAGAAGATGAACAGACCTATGGAACAGCTGTCCTGCCCTACATAAGAGGCACTACAGACAAAATTAGTAAGATTCTATACAGACACCACATCAAGACTGCCTTCAAAACAGACAAAAAAATAGCAGCCATCCTCAGGAACCCCAAAGACAAAATTGACCTGGAAAACCAAGGCATATATGAAGTCCCCTGTGCATCATGCCTGGCCACATACATTGGACAGACCAATAGAAGAATAAGCACCCGCCTGGATGAACACAAAAATGCAGTCAAAAAGCTAGAACACACTTCCTCACTCGTCCAACACATGGAAGCCACAGGTCATAACATCAACTTCAATGGCACCAAAACCCTAGCCACCATAGAAAATCCCAGCCACAGAATCATCAGAGAAGCCATAGAGATTGAAAAAAGACCAGAAAGAATGAACAGAAGAGATGATTCCACCAGGCTGTCAATCATTTGGAAGCCTGCACTCACAAACAAAAAAATCTCCACACCACAAGCCAGGCAAACACCTGGGCACAAACAGATCCCCCCTGATACCTCCAGCTCAAACACATCCCAACCAGGCACCCAGATGAAACCCAGCTTCCTAACTAATGATAGCCGTCCATTTACCCGAAGCCAAGCTGCACTAAAGGCCTCCAATAAAGTAACACAATGTTGCCAGCCAATCAAGATACAAAAAGAGCCCCCCCCCCCAAAAAAAACAAAAACAGACAGAAGATATTAGTAGCAGAACACAGCAAACTCCAAGACCAATAAACACAGACCAAGACTCTCAACCAATCAGGAGGAAGAAAAAACCATTCTGACACAGCAATAGGCTGCCCCAAATTTAAATCTGAAACTACTGTAAAAGTCTGACTCACAGACAAACACCATACAGAAGCCTGATGATGGCAGATGAGATTCTGCTGAAACGTTGCTACAACTTTAAAAGCACCACGTGGGAAAATACCCGAACAAAGCTGAATGCCAGACATGTATATACCCTTCTCTCCTATCAGGTCTGAATGTTTCAAATTGTTTCAGGAAAATCTTTAAGGACTGAATTGATTGTGTGAGCTTGGACAAGGATCGGTCCTTCCACAATCGTACCTTACACTTCTTCCTTTGGTTACAAGAGGCAACCCTTGCCAGATTATCCTGCTGCAGCACATCCCATTGTGTGCTAGCCACAGAATCCCACCCTGGAAGGTGGAAGCTCAGAGAAGTTCAGCTCAGAATGTAGCCAGTAGCCCAGCAAGTCTCTCTAACCCAAAAAGAAAATGCTAAGCATCAGGTTTATTGAGGGGCTTTCCATAGCCCCCTGGTGCATAGTAGCTTCCCTCCAAAGAATGACAGGAGGGGTTTTTTTGGTGTGTTTTTATATGATGAGATGTTGTTTTATTTTGTCTGTGTGTGTGTGTTTGTAGGCAACCTAGTGTCTTAGGAATCAGGTAAAACACATATTTTAATAATAAATACAAAATTTGTGAATTAAAGTGTAGTGAATTAAAGTATCAGGCTAAAAAGCAGGAAAACTGAGTCCTAGTCAACGCTTAGGCACAAGAGCAGCTGGATTGCCTTGGGCCATTCTCTCCTTCTCCCTCCGTCCCTCCTCTCTCTCCACAAACACACTTCTTTCTCTGCTATAGAAAGGAGAAAGGATAAACCATTTTTGAAAAAACTTGACAAAAAAACTGCAGGGAATTATCTAGGAAGTCACCAAGAGTCAACAACTGACTTGAAGATAATAAACAAATAATAAAAAATAACAAAAAAAAAATAACACAACATAAACATAATATAGTATAGCATAACATAGCATTACATGACACAACACAACATTAAAACATGGTGGATACAATTGGCCTTTAAATCACTAGGGGAAGGAAAAGTAAACGTGTATTACTAAATTTCAAAGGAGAGGGAATCTTACATAGCCCAAGATATCTCCTATGCACTTTCGGGAAGGAACCAGTCTTTGACATACACTTATCCATCCATCTATTTCTTTTACAACAGAAAGGGGAAAAAAATGAGAGCTGGCTATCTCATTTAAAAATATGAGACCAGTGTTGAAAAGCATTTTTTCAGGAAGGCATCAACAAAAAGTTCTATAAAGACCAATGCATTCTACTTTTATAGTATATTGTGCACCTTAATGAAAGCTGCATTTATGCAACATTTGGCATAATCATAACCCTTAGTGCGTATTGATAACTGTCACAACAAAGCTTGTGGGAATTGGTGTTATTACTTTCTCCATATGCATCTTCAGTTATTTTTTTTTCCTATCAATCCTCCTTCATGGACCCAAAGAGTGGATGAGAATACCACTGGAAACCTGATGTTCTTCATTTTCTTCTCTGGAGCTTTGATGTCCACTCTTGGCAATAGCTTTGATTTCCCTATGGATGAGCAGGAAAGATATCTCATACGGTCAATGGACTAGATCAGGGGTAAGGAACGTTGGCTCTTTTATCACTTATGGACTTCAACTCCCAGAATTCCTGAGGGAGCCATAAAAGGTTCCCCATCCCTGGCCTACTGGTTTTTTCAGTTGTGAGGGAAATCAATTTTTGACTTGAATGGGACTGTTTAATATACAAATGTAGGACATACAAAGAATATATATAAAAATATGTCCTACATTTGTATATTAAACAGTCCCATTCAAGTCAAAGATTGATTTCCCTCACAACTGAAAAAACCAGTAGGCCAGGGATGGAGAACCTTTTATGGCTCACTCAGGAATTCTGGGAGTTGAAGTCCGTAAGTGATAAAAGAGCCAACGTTCCTTACCCCTGGACTAGATGGATCTTGACAGCTGCTCTGCCACATCCCTAAATGGTGCTCTCAGAGGCAGCATACCTTGAAAGCCGGCAGATCCACTCAGCACACATTTCTATTTCTCAAACTATAGCAGGGACCCCCAAACTTGGCAACTTTAAGATTTGTGGAGTTCAACTCCAGTTCTGGGAGTTGAAGTCCACAAGTCTTAAAAGTTGCCAAGTTTGGAGACCTCTGAACTTTCGAGTCAGCAAATATTCTTCATCTATCAAGCAACAGTAGCATCTTGCTTGCTCTCTTGTCTTCTACGTAACATAGGCTCCTAGAGATTTAGATTCTGTTTCACCTGCTGAAAGCTATTTCTGGAGTTGTTTAAAATTACTTCTGAATCTCTTATTTCTGTTTGTCCTTTCATCCATAGGATTTGCTTTCTCTTTTTTGTTTTGTTCCTTGTAGAAAGAAGCCTCCTCTGTCAATTCTTTTTGTTACACTTCCTTTCTTTGGTCCAAGAAATATCCATCTTTTCTTATGAGCTGAACAGTGGCTATTCAGTACTCTGATCCTATTTCCCCCCCCCCTCAAGCTTAGAGCACTGCAATACATTTGTACCTGCTATGTATGCACACTTTGCTATTTTCAAGAAGGAATACAAACATGCTACAAATATTGCAAGTCGTGACTGCAAAACTGTCTCCATCCATATTCTCTTTTCTACCATCCACTTAGAGGAAAGATTTGTTAAAGCATTTCTGGTCTGTATCAGCATACTCCAAATACTAAATACTGATTGGTCCACATGGACCGCAACCCGATTGGTCAACTGAACAGCTGTGATTGGCGCGCTAAGAATCAACTGTGATTGGCCGAGCCGATCACGGGAGATTCAAAGCCCTGTCATTGGCCGCCGAGCCGCGAGCAATCCCTATATGAAGGGCTGCCGTGGCTCCAAGATCTTGTACAGGTTTTAACATTGAAATAAAGAGCTGAATGTACACTTTTGGTCTCACGTCTCTGTGGGAACCAATCTACCCGATCTAACAATTTCCCTTTAAACTCCTGTGGAACAATTAGTTCTTCATTCACTCATTCTTAATTGTCTTCTCCCAAGAGCAATCAATAGTCTTCACTTAAGCCTAAATAAATTGAATTTCAGTCACTGCTTTGTAATTCTTCATATTATTTCTTTTAACAGTGTTCCTTTTTTGCATTTTGATAATTATGGCAAAATTATGGCCACCCACAATTTTTGGAAGTTCCAGTCCCAACACATTTAAAAGCTTCAAGGGAACACTCCAGTAGATGCAAAATAAGAAAGAAGACAAAGAGGTATGAATTTTTTTTTTCCTGATCTGAAATAAGGGCTGAGAGATTTGCTGATAACTAGACTGATTAAAATATCTCCCATGATGTGAAAAATATCTACATATCCCCCAAAAGCAGTATTTACACTTTTCTTTCCTTTTTTTAAAAAAAAAGAAAATCATTTTTCCTATTGTAAAAGAACTGAAATTAACTTTTCAAATGGAAATGGAGATGAGGCATGCAGATATAGAAAGGAAAAGCAAAAGGAAAGAAACAATTGTGTTTCATTGGGTTATAAATGATATAGAATTGTTGTGCATGAGGAGTAACAATCTCACCAAGTGACCTACTCAATGGGATAGCGAAATGATGAAAAAAAAAAATCATTATCTCAGGAAACATTGAGAGATTTGTCAAATAGATAGGAAAAGAATCAATAGGGAAAGGAGCCAGAAAAAGCAATCTAGGTCAAATGAGAGAGTTCAGAATTGAGAACTACCTGTCTTCAACTAATGTGGCTCAGCTTTATGTCCTCCTAACCATTTTCTTTATAATGTGTCCTCATAGTGTTGCTTTCTTCCCATGCTTAGCCTTCAGCTGAGGCAATGTGAGGCTGTATTTAGCTGTTGCAATGTATTTCTTCTTGTCCCAAAACATTTTTTTTGACTTGGAGTGATCTGTGACCTTTGACTGACAATGTGGTGGATCATGTGTTGGAAACTGCCCTGCTCTTATTGACCACTTAATGTTCTAAATACTCTAAATCAGTATCAGATGTTGACAGATGACCAAATTCATGGATCTCTCACTGGTCGAGGTGTATCTCCTCCTTCAGCATGCTAATGCTCCCTACAAGAATCTGAACTACTAACAGTCAAAGCAAATTGGCAACAGATAAGAGTCTACTGGAATTCAACCTGGGCTGGACTTAGATCTCTTGTGGATGTGAAGGAACTCAAGACTGATGACACACTTGACCCCTCCCTCAGGCTCAGCCTAATCATCTTCTACACACAAATCATAAGACTACATACCTATCTAAAAACTCAACCAGGGAGAATGAAGAACCGGGCTTGGACAGGTATGTTGCCTAAACTGCAGATACAACTCAGCTCCAATGTTTAAGAAGCCCAGCAATTGCAGGAACTAGAAATCAAGTCCTCCAGATATATAGGTCCAGGATTTAAATCCAACATATTTCTTCAGCCCTTGCATGATAATACATTTTTCCTGTTTATTTCTTGGATTTGGATATGGAAGGCACTTGCCCTGCATTTTGATAATCATCTTATACAATAGCAAATTCCCTTATTTTTAAACTTACTAGCTGCAGCTCTCACTTTCATCATGGATATTACTACTTTGATGCTCAAGTAAATTATAAATATCTAGTCACTGGTCATTTTCATTGCATTGACATAGTCCTCAGTAGCATAAGAAAAATATCCTTGAACTAGTTTGTCACAGTACTGGAGTAACATTATAATGTCATGGTTATTAATGCATTGAAAAGCTAATCAGTATTTATGATTCAACTACATTTTATTAGTACTTCTTCTTTCTCATTATTACAAATGATGACACAAATATTGAAGTAGTGTATTGCCAGTCATAAAACCAATTTATTTTAAAAGCAGCATGTGCCTACCCATAAACTCTAAGATTTCTCAGCATTCTGGGACACTATATCTTATATAGTTGAAATTCACTCTTATCTTGACATTATTACCACTACATAAAATTATATTGAATAGTGATTGGGGATTTGCCAGAGGGTGAAACAGATGCCTCTTTACTAAAATTTATGCTACTGTTTAGAAAATATTCATGGATTTGCTCCACGAGAAAAACAAAATATCAACAGCATCATGCTATGCTTTATTTGACATAAGCAGTTGTACCAGGACTTATGGTGGAAGGATTTCTTCAGCTCTCATATTGATTAATTGACTGATAAAACTCATAAACTATCCCATTCTGGTTAATCCTGGCTGGTGTATATGAACAAATCAAAACGGAGTATCCCAACGAAAATGACAAAATAAAACCAAACTTATAATAGTAGGAAAATATCAATAGCAAAAATAGATGTGCATCTCTAAACACTCCAGAACACAAAACTCCACTGAAATAAGACCATTTAAAAGACACTCCTGAGTGCAAGGAGCATGGGAGCCAGTTGTACCTCCAGGGTTGCACATACATGGAGGTTTCCCTAGTCTAGTCTAATCTTCCTTAAATTCGGATTGGAGAGAAATCTGGGGCACATTTTCCCTTGTTACTCAAGCCTGCTGAGCAGAATCCTACTTGGCAGGTCCATGTATGATATACCACAATGCTGTTGTGATATACCATTCTGCATGCTATTGTATAAGGACTTATACATGATAAAGAGTATACTGATTTGGACCTGGAAGTCTATTTGCAGACAGTGCGTCAACTTTTGGGTCCTTGACACAAACCCAAGATTCTCACAAAGCCTCCTTTAGGAAGATTTATTGAGGTAAAAAAGATAGGTCATAAGAATTTCAACAACTTATGTTTGTCAGCCCCAGTGGGTAGACCAGACCATGAAATCAACTCCACAGGAAGTCTAAAGCTACTTTCATTGAAATTGATTATAGAACTAGAATCTTACATTGTGTTTTACTCCTCTTCCTGCTTATACTTCAGTGAATTTAGGGTAGATTTCATCTGAGCTGATTTTTAAACATTATCTCATAGTTCTGGACTTTAAAAAATGTTTCAGCCTCTTTTGCCTAGGTAACTGTTCCTACAAATCTCCATAAAGTTATCGTCCATACTCTATACACATATGAGCACACACTTGCTAACAACTTCACAATTAATCAGCAAGAAGGGATTCTTTCATAATAATGGAGGAGTTTTTAGGTGGTGGTTTACTAAACTACATTCTGAATCCTTATCAGTTTGTGAATGTTATATTAAATTGCATTACACAATGCAACAATCATAATTGCAACTTAACCCAACTAGTAATTTGGATGTCCCACTTTTTACTAGCTCTAGTTTCCAAGTCATTTTCAAAGACAGTCCCACCAATACAAGCTGATTGAAAGCTCCTCCAGACATGGTCTCCATTTACTCATTTAGCAGGAATATGAGGTCAGAAAGGTCTCTTGAGTTGTGGGCCAGCCTCTTCTGGAGGAACACAACCCTATCAAGAACTATTACCAAGGCTGATGCCAATGGATGGCCGTGATGTTTACAGATATATAATAACACTTTCTTGCTAATTTGTTTGTCCCCTATAGATCCCAACAGCCTCTTATACACTGATTTAACTTGTCTGCAGCATCTCCAGCTCCTCCTGCAGGGAAATGTACAGCTGTGTGTCATCTATTGCTATCTATTGCTATCATCCACCCCAAACCTGCCAGTTTTCAATATCGAATAGTTTGGTTAGGGGAAGGGAGGAACTGAGCTCTGTGATACTCACAAGTATTCAAACTTTGCTTCCATGTGACCACGCAACAGATTAGAAGTACCTACTCCAATAACAGAAGAACTACCGTAATAGTTGCAGGCAGTGACTATGGTCAATGGCCTCAAAAGCCATCAAGAAATCCAAAAGGGCCAGGAGAGATTTCTTCTTCTTTTTTTCTTGAAAAAAGTTTTTATTTTTTAAGACAAACATACAAACAATACATTAAAACATAAAACCATCTTCCATTTTATATACATACAGTGCGTCAGTTGGTTACAAAACTTTTGTGCTATCGTTTCATAGTCGTTACTCACAGTTTATATAGATTTCACATTGTCAAACTAACATGTACTTATCAGTTATTAATCATCCATGACTACAGTATTTATTCCATCATTTTATACGAGATATCCCAAATATTATTTTAAAATTTATATTGTGTTTTCATTCAATGAAATATATATGTCTTCATAACATTTTATATCAATCTATTAAACCTCTATAACAAAATTATCTATTTTGTTACATTACCATGTCTTTTTGTCCAACCATTGATAGAACAAATCCCATGTCATATAAAATTGTTTATCTTCTTGTTCTCTAATTTCAAATGTCAATTTACTCATTTCAGCACAGTCCATAATTTTCTTAATAACTTCCTCCTGCATAGGTATTTTATCATTTTTCCAATTCTTAGAAAATACGATTCTAGCCGCTGCTAAAACATTCACAATCAAATATTTCAGCTCTTTGTTGTATATTTCCGGTATGATTCCCAATAAAAAGATCTCTGGTTTAAAGTATATATGTTGTTTTATCATTTTTTCCAATCACGTTTATGGATTTTAGTCCAATATTTTTTTGCATCTGAGTATGTTCACCACATATGGCAATATGAACCAGATATCTGATGACATTTCCAACATTTATCTGATTTATTTTTGAACATTCTCATAAGTCTCGTCGGGAGTAAATTCCTGTAAAACATCTTATACAAATTTTCTTTATATGCAGTTGACATTGTCATTTTATAGTTTTGAGACCACAATTTTTGCCATTTTTCTAAATCAATCCCATACCCCCAAGCAATCTCATTTCTTTAACTTGTTCCTCCTCCAATTTAAATTCTAATAAATATCCATAAAGTTTTTAAAATTACCTTTTCATCAGTATCCATCAAAATTTTGTCTAAATCAGTCAACTTATCATAAATACCTTCTGTTTTAAAATCTTTATCAAATCTAGATTGTATGTGCAAATATGAAAACCAGTTCATTTTTACACCTTGTTGTTCCAACACTTGCATAGATTTAAGTTCACCCTTCTGAACCTCCTTTAAGACACCTATAACACCTCCCTGATGGTAACAGTTCAAAATATGAATGTCCAAGATGAGAATGGTCTGTGGAGATTTTTAGTGCTCTAGAGCAGTGGGCCCCAACCTTTTTTGTGCCACGGCCCGGTACCGGCATCACAAAATGATCCGTGGCCCAGTACTGGCATCAGCATGCATGACAAGGCAAGGTGAGCCGAGCGACCGGCCAGCCAGCCGTCCCCTGCTTCTCCCTGCCACCTTCAACTCCTTCTTTGTACCTTTGTCGATAGGCTTCGCTTTGGGATGGCTTTGGGATGGTCGCTTGGCTCGCCTTGCCTTGGGTGCTGAAAGAATCCTCGCACCTTAGTTTTGTTCAAAGCCTCCCCCTTCGATGAAACTAAGGCACGAGGATTCCTTCAGGACCCAAACGCTGCTTTCCAACCAGAAAAGCTCATCCGGAAGCACTTTCTCATCAAACAAGATGGCAGCGCCCAGAAAACCGGCGGCCCAGTAGGAAATGTTCCACGGACCGGTACCGGTCCGCGGCCCGGTGGTTGGGGACCCCTGCTCTAGAGAGGAGTCTGGTCTTCACAATCTCTTCCAAAGAAGAAAGAGAACAACCAATGATTTTTTGTGCTGTGTTTATAACTCTCTGGAGCATCTTTTTATCCACTATAGAGCATCCAGCATACCACAATGTTACACAGAATGCCAAAATGCTCTCGATGGTAGAATGGTAAAAAATAACCAGCAATTTCTCACCCAGACCACTCTTTTTCAGCAGCCTCAGAAAGTACGGGTGCTGTTGGGCCTTCTTTGCAGTGGCCATAGTGTGGACTGACCAAGTAAGGTTGTCAGAAATATGAGTTCCTAGAAATTTAAAACTATGAACTCTTTCCACACAGTCTCCATTGATATATAGTGGGAGAAGCTCTGCTTTGAATCTTCTGAAGTCTATAATCAATTCTTTGGTCTTTTTGATGTCCAGGGCGAGGTTATGACTCTTGCACCACAAAACCAGCCTGAGAACCTCTGACCTATAGGCTGTCTCGTCTTCTCCTGATATGAGTCCCACCAACGTGATGTCGTCTGCAAATTTTATTACAGAGTTAGTGGGACAAGAGGGAGTGCAGTTGTAAGTGTAGAGTGAATACAAAAGGGGGCTCAGCACACAACCCTGTGGAGAGCCAGTGCTGAGAACAAGAGTGGAGGAAAAATAGCTGCCAATCCTAATGGTTTGGGATCTGTTAGTAAGAAAGTCCTTTATCCAATAGCAGATGTGAGAGGAGAGGCCCATTTCTAGCAACTTCTTAATCAGTATATCTGGATTGATGGTATTAAAAGCTGAGCTTTAATCAACAAAAGGCATTCTTTCATAGCTCCCACTATGCTCCAGATGTTTCAGTGCAAGGTGGAAAGCCATGGCAACAGCATCCTCTGTGGATCTGTTATTCCAATAGGCAAACTGGTATGGGTCAAGATTTGATGGGAGGCAATCCTGTATATATTTTAAGACCAGTCTTTCAAAACACTTCATAATTATGGGTGTGAGAGCTACTGGTCTATAGTCATTTAAAGTATCAGGAGAGGGCTTTTGGGGAACTGGAATAATGATGGAAGTTTTGAGACAAGATGGAACAATGGCTTGTGTAAGAGAAAAGTTAAAAATATTTGTAAACACACCTGCGAGCTGGTCAGCACATGCTTTGAGTACCTTTCCAGGTATCCCATCAGGGCCAGCAGCCTTTTTCACATTCACCGCTCTAAGCATCTGCTTCACATCATACTCTTGTACTGTGAACAGTTGAGTACTGTGAACAGTTGAGTGGTTTGTAGAGGCAGTGTGTTCGAAGACCTATTCAGTTCGAATCGGGCAAAGAAGCAGTTCAATTCTTCTGCTAGTGATGCGTCCTTATTGATCGATATGGGGTTGCTGCCCCTGTAATTAGTGATGTGTTTAATTCCCTGCCAAGCCCATCGTGGATCATTATTTGTGCAGTAGTCCTCAATCTTCCTTTTATAGTCCTTTTTTGCCTCCTTGATGCCCTGCCTCAGTTCTGCTCTTGCCTTGTTATACCAAACCCTGTCCTCAGACCTGAATGCCATATCATGTGTCTTGAGAAGTAATTGCACATCCTTGTTCATCCAGGGCTTCTGGTTTGGAAAAATCCAGATGCGCTTATTCACAGTAACCATATCCACACAGGTCAAGATGTAAAACAGTACAGTTTTTGTATATTCCTCCAAATCCTTTTGTTCAAATAAATTCCAATTAGTATTTGAGAAACAATCCAATATGGCAATGCTGGTTTTAGTTTTCCCAATTATAAAGAATATAAATGACTCAATTATATTGAGCATATATTTTTAACTTCAATCATGCATTGGAACAAAACTCCATTGGACTGGGATCGACTTAAAAATTCTTATTTAGCATATTTGAACTGCTGGCAGGTTCTTGGTCCTAACGATAGTTGGTATATAATCAGCTTTCCAGCTTTATTGAGCAGAATATTAAAAAGTGTCTATAATTCTTATAAAAAATAATGCTTTGAGGCAATTTTTATTTTAAATCAGCTAGTAATGCTTTTAAAAACAAGCAAAAAAGGAATTCTTACTCTTAATGTTAATAAGTGACAATACTTCTGAAGAATTGGATGGATCAGTTGACTTCCAAGTTGAATAAATAAATGAATTTATAAATGCTGAATAATACCTTGTTTCTCCAACAATACGACCTCCTCCAATAGGAAGTCCCAGCATGTTTTATAGACATAAAATCAATTTAAGCCCCTCCCTCCAAATTAAGGCCTATATTAAACATGTGAAAGGGGGAGAATGGCGGGGGGCTTGCCGTTAGGAAGTACTTTTGTTGCATACCCGGATATGGTGCTGTCTGCGCAGACTTCGGCGTTGGTGGGGCACTTCGTATCGGGAGACCTTCCATCGCCGTTGCTTTCCCTTCTCCCCATGCTGCCACAGCATTTAGAGCAACGCCACGGTGTTTGGCTCAGCCCCGCGCGGCCAGCCAAGGCTCCTCCCTGCAACCAGAGCCTGGAGGAGACACTCGGCTTCCACGGACAGGGAGGCAAGGGAATGGCAGCGCTGCATCCCCGTCCGGCAGGTCCAGTGGAGAGAGCCCAAAGCCGCCCATCCTTTCCACCCCTCGCCCAGCCTGTCCCCATCCCCACACATCTCCAAATGCACCAGCAGCTCCAAACGCTGCAGCGGCACGGACATTCTAGATTGTATTTGCAAATATGAAAACCAGTTCATTTTTATACCTTGTTCTTCCAACACTTGCATAGATTTAAGTTCACCCTTTTCGTTCAATATCTCACCATATCTAACTGTTTCTTCCTTTTTATATATTATTGGATAAGAAAAAGCTTCAATGGTAGATATCAATAGTGAAATTTTTAAGTAATATTGTCTTTTTATCTTCTCCCAATTAAAAAACAATGCCTCTCGAATATAATGTCTTCTAACTACCCCTGTGTTTTAGTTCCCTTGTACCAGAGGAAAGCTTGCCATCCCAACAGCAAGTTATGCCATTCTAAGGTCAATAGTCTACTGTTCCTTAATGTTATCTATTCCTTTACCCACATCAGACTTGTCGGCTGGTAATATAACTCCCAATTGGGCAAGGCAAACCCTCCTCTTATTCTTGCATCTTGTAACAGTTTTAGTTTTATTCTTGCTTTTTTACCCTGCCAAATATATTTCAGCACAATTCTATTTAAGTCTTCAAAAAACTCTTTCCCTAATTGGATTGGAATTGTATGGAATAAATATAAGATTCTGGGCATACATTCATCTTAATTGTAGATATTCTCCCAATCAATGATAGTTGTAGTTTTTCCCATTTTATCAGATCTGTCGCAATCTGCTGTTTGAGTTTAAAATAGTTATCCTCCTTCAGTGTGCTACATCTTGGTGTAATATATGTCCCTAAATACTTAACCTTGTTTGTGACCTGTATTTCTAAAACTTCTTCCAACTCTTTCTTTTGTCTTGCTAACATATTCTTTGTTAATATCTTTGTTTTATCTTTATTTATTTTCAAACCTGCTACTTTCCCATATTCTTCTATTTTTTCTATTAATTTAGGTGCTGTTTCCAATGGATCTTCTAATATAAATACCAGGTTATCTGCAAAAGCTTGCAATTTATACTCTTCTTTTTTGATTTTCATTCCTTTTATTTCTTTTTATTCTCTGATATTCCTATTCAATACTTCCAATGTTAACACAAACAGCAGAGGTGACAGTGGACAACCTTGCCTTGTCCCTTTTCTTATATCTATAGATTCTGTTAATTTTCTATTTACCATAACCTTTGTAGTTTGTTCATGGTATATTGTTTCAATGACTTGAATATTTTTTTTTTTTACCAAAGCCCATTTCTTCCAATTGCAATAACATAAATCGCCAACTCACATTGTCAAAGGCTTTTTGCACATCTAAAAATATCAAGGGGGCCAGGAGAGATTTCTAAGTCTCCAAAAATTCATCTACTAAAGCAAGCAGTGTTGTTTCTGTCATTTGACTGGGCCTGAACCTGGACTGAAAATGATACAACATACAATCAGGCCCCGAAGTACAAATACTAAGGGATATTTAAATAATGAGAATCTATTCGTTTACCACATAAACACAAATTTCTTCAAATTAAAATGGTTTCTAGCTGTGATGACCCAGAGTGCAACACAAACGTAACAAAATCCAAAATGTAAATAAATGTTCTTTAATGCCTCCAACTTGGCCCCACTGTTCAATAATTCTCAGTTGGAGATAAAACATACACAAAAATAGTCTTCAAAAGAAAGCAATACAGTCCAAATTTAATGAGCAGATAGAGGTGAAAATAAAAACCAAACAAACTACAATGATGAAATTTCCACAACAGAACAGGAGAAGTATTTACCAAATTCAAGGATATAACAAGGCACAGTCTGTTGGAAGGACACCAACCAAGATAACCTCAAACCAAAATAAAACACGCTTTGTCTCCAGTATTTGCCAGAACGCAGGTCCAAACTCTTATGCAGTTCTCACACCTGCTGCCCATGAAGAGGATCAAGCCTCTCTCCTCCCAAGTAGACCATGTCTCTTCCTTATCCTCTCTCCCTGCGTGCCCTAGGATGGATAGGGGATGGGCCTAGGTCCTCCTCCAACTGTTCAGCCAGCCTCTGCCCTTCCCCAGCCTCCTCCACAACCTCTGGAACCACACTTCCACTCTGTCAGCTGTTCCTCCTCTCCCTCAGAGTCAGTCTCCACCAGGGGCATGACACTAGCCTTGTTCTAACATCAATTATCATACATACATCCATAAGGCTTGCAAGAATCATAGGTGTTTGAAACATTTTGTATGCAGACTTGCACATGAGTAAACTTCAGTTGGTTTACTTGGGGAAATGAACAATCAAATTAAACTCAACAAATAATTAGCCAGTGTATAGTAAAAAGTGAAATGCAGGTTTAAAAGAAACATAGTAGTAGACATGATTTGATTGATCAATTATGTGCCATCAAGGCTTGGCCAACTTTTAGCAAACACAAAGACAGATTTTCTCCATGACTATCAGTCCTTAATCTGGTCTCTTGGGCCTTCTAATGGTGTACTCATTGGCACTGTAATTGAATCTATCTACCTTGCTGCTCATTTTCTTCTCTTTTCTTGCAAGTAATAAATGTAAGTAATGTACCTTAAAAATATCAAATCCTAGGTTTTAAAACAGTTTGGCTGAAATGACCACAACTTGACCTGAGGGTGGATATTAAATCCGGTTTGAGTTCTTTGGCTTATGATTACATTAGCTTGTCTGGGACCATTAGGTCAAGAGCTTTCCCTACTGCTGAATTGAAATGCTCTCCATCCTTTCAAAAAACAACAACCCTATACTAGCATGGGATCTGCTCTCCCTATTATAATCTTTCAGGAAAAGGTGGAAAACATTGCTTTATCATCCGGTGTTTTCCTGGATGATAAAGCCAGCAGACTCAGAGGTTAGACAAATGTAGCATTAAGACATGTTCTAAAGAAGAATTAGCATGGCATCTTCAAGTTGCATTAGAGGATGAGTATAGATAAGTCCAGCTAAGAAATGTGGAAAGAGGGTAGAATGGAAAGATGAGATGAAATTTATCCACAGTATGTTAGGAGCATGAAGGTTTCTGAAGCACGCCTATTGTGAAACAGCTGTGACATGCTTCTGAACACATTTGTGAGCAATCTATTCAGAATGAAAGGGAGGGATACAAAAAACAATGATGGAACTAAATGAAAAAATTAAGCTATTATGCTAACATCCAATTTACCTCATTTAGATATTTTTGTGATTGGTGATCTACCATGTAATTCAGGTGGCCGATGTTCAGGTGTGCTAGCTGACATTTAAGTCACTTAATCAAACACAGAAAAAAAAAATTAAAGTTTCTTCCTTGCTCTCCATAAATGATCTCCATTGATCACTTTCTTTTTTAGAGATCTAGGGATTTGGGAGACTTCTAAAAATATTTTGAACTATTTTAAAATCCCTTCAGCAATTACTCATCTGTAGCTGAACTTTGGGAAGGAAAATGGAATGAACAAACACTTTTAAATTTAAGTTTCAAAGGTCTAGTTAAAGGATAGAATCCTGCTCATGTAAAGAAATCAGTTGAATAAGAGGGATTTTGTAATGAGCAGAAAATGCTTTGGCCTCTTAACAGCATAAGCTATAAGACCAGCATTTTTTTTTAAAAAAAGTTTTTATTAATTTTCTACAAACAAACAAGACAAACAAAACATAAAAACATCAACTCTTATATGTACATCCAGTGTGTCAGTTGGTTCATCATTTTTGTGCATTCATTCTGTAGTCTCAATTACAATTATGTTACATAACAACTCATATTGTCAATCCAAACTTATATATCCTAATATCACTAAAAAAAGAAGTTTTTGACTATATTTTTAATCATTCATGCTTAATGAGCTAACAATACTTTAAACCAGTTTACTCTATAACAAATCATCTAGTCATATCAAATCAATCCTAAAAAATCCTTTATAAATATAATATCAAATAGCAAAATAATAGCAAAATAAAGATATTCCTTACTATCTAGCATTCTAAATATTCTATTATCGTATTTTATCATCTAGCCATTTATAAAAAAGATCCCAAATTTCGTAAAATTGTTTATCCTCTTGCTCTCTAATTTCAAATGTCAATCTGCTCATCTCAGCACATTCCAATATTTTCTTAATAATTTCTTCCTGTAATGGTATTTTCTCATTCTTCCAATTTTTAGCAAATACAATCCTGGCCGCTGTTAATACATTTACAATCAGGTATTTCAAATCTTTACTATATATATCAGGTAAAATTCCCAATAAGAAGATCTCTGGTTTCAAATCTATATGTTTCTTTATCATTTTTTCCAACCACATGCGAATTATAGTCCAATATTTTCTAGCGTCCTCACAAGTCCACCACATATGGTAATACGAGCCGGGTATCTGATGACATTTCCAGCATTTTTCAGATTTGTTCTTAAACATTCTTGCTATTCTTGTCGGAGGAAAGTGCCACCTGTAAAACATCTTATACAAGTTTTCTTTATATGCTGTTGACATTGTCATTTTATAATTTTGAGACCACAATTTCTGCCATTTCTCTAAATCAATCCCATATCCAAAATTCTTCCCCCAAACAATCATAGTTTCTTTGACTTGTTCTTCCTCTAATTTCATTCCCAGTAAATAACCATATAGTTTTTTAATCACCTTCTCATCAGTACCCATCAAGATCTTATCTAAATCAGTCTGTTTATCATAAAATCCCTCCGTTTTAGAATCTTCATCATACCTTGAGTGTATTTGTGCATATGAAAACCAATTCATCCTTATACCTTGTTCCTCTAAGTTTTGGATCGATTTAAGTTCACCCTTTTCATCCAAAAGTTCCCCATATCTAACTGTTTGTTCCTTCTTGTAGATTATAGGATAGGAAAATGCTTCAATGGTCGATAACCAAACTGGAATTTTCAAATAACATTGTCTTTTTATCTTCTCCCAATTTAACCACAAAGACTCCCGTACATAATGTCTTCTAAAATAACCCTGTGTTTTAGTTCCCTTATACCATAAAAAGCATGCCAACCCAACAGCAAGTCATGCCCTTCTAATGTCAACAACCTATGTTTCCTTAATGTTATCCATTCTTTGACCCACATCAAACTTGCAGCTTGATAATACAATTCCCAATTAGGCAGACCAAAACCTCCTCTAATTCTAGCATCTTGCAAAAGCTTTAGCTTTATTCTCGCTTTTTTACCTTGCCACATAAACTTCAACATAATTTTATTTAAATCTTCAAAATAGTCTTTTCCAAGCCTAATTGGTATTGTTTGAAACAAAAATAAAATTCTAGGTAAGATATTCATCTTAATTGTTGAAATTCTCCCTATTAATGACAATTGCAAGTTTTCCCACTTCTTCAAATCTGTAGTTATCTGTTGTTTAAGTTTAATATAATTATTCTCCTTTAATGTGCTACATCTTGTTGTCAAATATATCCCCAGATACTTAACCTTATTTGTAACTTGAATTTTCAAAAGATCTGCCAATTCTTCTCTCTGTCTCAATAGCATATTCTTTGTCAAAATCTTTGTTTTGTCTTTATTTATTTTCAAACCAGCCACCTCTCCATATGCCTCTATCCTTTCCAGTAACTTTGGAGCTGTTTCTAGCGGATCTTCCAAAATAAAAGCTAAGTCATCAGCAAAAGCTTGTAGCTTAAATTCTTCCTTCTTAATTTTCATTCCTTTTATGCTTTTATCATCCCTAATATTTCTATTCAACACTTCCAAGGTCAACACAAATAGCAAAGGAGATAGGGGGCATCCTTGTCTTGTGCCTTTCCTTATATTAATAAAATCTGTAAGTTCCCCCTCCATCATTACCCTTGCTGTCTATTTATTATATATAGCTTCTATTGCTTGAATAAATTTTTTAGCGAAACCCATCTGCTCCAATAATAATAACATAAATCTCCAGTTCACGTTGTCAAATGCTTTTTGAGCATCTAGGAATATCAAACCCATTTGCTTTTCAGGATGAGCCTCATAGTATTCCAAAGTGTCCAAGATTACTCTCATATTGTCTCTAATTTGTCTCTTTGGCAGAAATCCATTTTGATCTGAGTGAATAAAATTATTTAAATATTTTTTAAGTCTTTCTGCTAAGATTGAAGCAAAGATTTTATAGTCTGCATTCAATAAAGAAATAGGTCTATAATTCTTAATTTGCAATGGGTCAGTCTCTTCCTTTGGTATGAGTGTAATATAAGCCTCTGACCATGTTTTAGGTATCATCTTTTTTAACATAACTTCATTCATAACTTCTAACAATGGGATGCTCAATAATTCTTGAAATGTTTTATAAAATTCTACTGGAAGCCCATCTGGACCCGGAGCTTTCCCATTATTTTGTCTCTTAAATGCTTCATTTAGTTCCATCATTGTTATATTGCTTTCTAGCATTTCTTCAGTCTCTTTAGGTATCTTTGGTAACTTAGCTTCCTGTAAATACTGTTTGACTTTTTCTTCATCAATATTCTCCTGTTTATATAATTGCCCATAAAAATCTCGAATAATTTCTTTTTTCTCCTTATTCCCATAACAAACTTGGCCTTGTTCATCTATTAACTTCAATATTTTTCTTGATTCCTTCTCTTTTCTCAATTTATATGCTAGCCATCTACCTGGTTTATTTGCATCTTCAAAATAATTCTGTTTAGAGTTTCTAATTTTCTGTGCCAGTTCTTCTTTCTCTATTAATTCCATTTTATGTTTGATTACATCCAGCTTCAATTTAATATCCTTTTTCTGTGGCATTTTCTGCAATTCTTTTTCAAGAATTTTATACTCATCTTCCAAGGCCTTAGAAGCTTGCCTTTTCCTAATATTCTTTTTTCTTGTATAATCTATTATCAAACCTCTAGCGTATGCCTTCATTGTGTCCCACACATTTTGCGTTGAAGTATCTTCTTTTTTATTTTCTCTGAAGAAAAAAGCCAATTCCTTCTCCATCCATTGTGTAAAATCTTTCTCCTTTAAAATAGTATTATTTAATGTCCATCTCGATCTTTTTTTTTGTCCCTTCCATTTAATTGTCATTGGGCTATGATCTGCCCAGGTACTTGTTTCAATATTTGTTTCTTTAATATTAGATATTAGTTCTGTTGAGATCCAAATCATATCTAATCTGGACCATGATAAATGTCTATTTGAATAAAAAGTATATTGTTTAGCTTTAACATTTCTTTCTCTCCAAATATCTTTTAAAGTTAATTCATCTGTCATTTTAAAAAAGGACCTTGGGAGAGCCTTTCTATTTTGCTTTGTTGTTGTTGCTATATAGTCCAGTTTATTGTCCACAATTCCATTAAAATCTCCCATCATAATTATATTAACATAGTCCAGTCCAATTATTTTCATGTGTAGCTTTTTATAAAACTCTTCTTGTTTATCATTCGGAGCATAAATTGCAATCAAGAGTATTTTTATATTATTGTCCATTATTTCTACCATTAATACTCTTCCATCTTCATCCGTGTAAATCAATTTTGCTGGAATAGCCTCTTTAATGTATAAAACCACACCTCTTTTCTTACATTGAGTCAAAGAGGTAAATATTTTCCCTAATTTTGGCTGTAATAACAATTGTTCATGTTGTTTTTTAATGTGAACTTCTTGTAAACAAATTATATCAAATTTTAATTTCTCTAATTTATGAAAAGTTTTCCTTCTTTTAACAGCTGAATTAAGTCCATTTATATTCATTGTAATCAGTTTTTTTTCCTCCATGATTATGCTTTATATTTAGGTCTAACAGCTCTCGTGGATCTCACTTCACGCTGTTCTTTATTATCCATCTGTCCCCCTGCTGCTCCTTTCTCTTTTTCAGTCTCCAGTTGTTCATCTTGAAACTCAATTGATAAAGCCTCTTTCTCTGCTTCCTCTCTTCTTCCTCCAAAGAATTCTGCATGAAAAAGTTCTGCTTTCTCAATTGAATCAATTCTATATCTCTGCTCTTGCCACCCAAACACTAGTCCTTCTGGAATCAGCCATCTATAATTCACTTCATTTTCCAATAGTATTTTGGTCAGAAATCGATATTCTCTTCTCATCTCTCTCACTCTTCTGGGTATTTGTTTTAAAACCACAACCTCTTTACCCTTGTATTTCAGTGTTTTCTCTCTTACTACTTGTAATATTTGCGTTTTAATGGATTTTTTGGTAAATCTAATATGGACTTCCTTGGGTAATTTATTTCTCATCGCATATCTTGTATAGACTCGGTATATCTCATCTATTCCATCCATCATCTTTTCCTCTGTAGTTTCCAAAGCATCTGCCAAAATTTCTATCATTACCGCTGCCAAATTTTCTCCTTTTTCCTCTTCTATATTTTGAAATCTGAGGTAAAATTCTGACCTTTCCAACTCCCACCTCAACATCCCACCTTTTTCTTGTTCAACCGCTGTTAATCTGCTGTCAATATTTCCAATCTTCTTCTCTCTTTGTTTTCCTTCTTCCTCAATTTTTTGGAATCTCTCCTCATACTTAACCATCATTTGTTTCATATTTTCCACTTTTTCATCAGTCTTCTCTATTCTTTGTTCAATATTTTCTGCTCTTTGTTCAATATTTTCTGCTCTTTGTTCAATATTTTCTATTCTTTGTTCAATATTTTCTGTTCTTTGTTCAATATTTCCTGTTCTTTGTTCAATGATATCTGATTTTGTCTTGAGATCTTGGATTCCTTGCATAATCATCTGTAAAGTTATTTTTTCTTGTTCCTTATCTTGCTTCAACATTGTCTGAATTAAACGTTGTCCTCCAGCTGGTGGGGAAGCAGAGGTAGAAGCAGAAATGCCAGATGGTATTGGTTTCCTGCTCATTTCAATGTTTCCAAAACTTCAAATTCTTCTTGACTTTTAATCCAACTGGTAGAACAGCCAATTATAATCCAAAATGGAGAACTCCAATAGTAAAAAACACGAAACCAAAGAAGAAACAGGAAAAAAGGAAGAAGAAAGATCTTCAGGTTCTTCTAGACCCTAATCCAATTACGAGATAGTCCACCATGAAAAAGGAAAAAATAGAAAGGAAAAAACAAACAAATCCAAAAATAATAATATTGATTAAGAGCAAAAGAAAAAGGAAAAAAGAAAAAGCAAAAAGAGAAAAAAAAAACAAAAAGTTCCTTCAGATTCTTCACACCTTAATCCAATTAAAAAGTCTCAATAATCCAAAAAAAAGAAAAAAAAAACAACCTCAACAACAAAGTAGTCCAAAAACATAAATATGAAAAGCAAAAAAGTCCCAATAAAAAAGAAAAGAAAAATAAAGAAGAAAAAAGAAAAAAAAACGCTGAGGCTTTCCCTTTAAAATAAAAGACAAAAATAAAAATATTACTAAAATTAAAATTTAGAAAAAGGCTAGCGAATGGGGTATATATAAGAAAACACACTGCACTTTGTTATTTATCCAAGGCTCTTGTTATGACTCTCTTCTCCAGCAGCTTCAAAGCCAAACCTCAAGTGTTGTTGATAACAGTCCAGGAAAACACCTGGGAGAAGGTGGAGCTTCGTTCCGGCAATACAGCTGCGATCTCGGGGCTCTGAGATCGTAGCTGATATTTTCGCCCCTGGTCGGTCCTAACGGACCTAAACCGTCCCGTAGAGACGGTGATCGTGAAGGGCATTGTTCCAGGATCCCAGAGATATCGCAAAATCTCTGGTTTGATCTGGAAGAAGCCCTTTTGCTGGCGGCGGAGAGGCAGCCTCCATAGCTGCTGAAGTCGGGACAGCTCCGGAAAGAAAGTGATTGGAGTGAAGTGTGTCGGCTGGGTGAGAAAAACTCTTTTGTGCTGTAAATTCGCTAAGGTTGGAAAGTTCATCCTATATAAAGAAGAAAGCTGTGAGATTTTTTTTTGACTGAAATTGTTTTGAGCGGCGTTTTTTAAAGTGATGTCAAATTGAGGCTTGGTTTTTTTTTTTCTTTTCTTTATACTTTTTGGGAAAGATTTTACTGTGACTTTGTAGGTAACCGGATTGAATTTTCTTTTATATATATTTTTATGCTCCCTTTGATTTTATGCTCCCTTTGATTTTTTAACTTTCTTTAGGATAGAGGCTCCCTTTGGCTATTTTTTCTTTTTTTTCTGTATATATTATTACTTTTTTCTGGCGGGCGGGGAGAAAGAGCATTAAGAAACTTTGTAACACTGCCAACTAGAGGCTTGAAAGTATCTTTATGTGAATTGGAGAGAATTGCAAAAAGACCTCATCTCAAGGACTTTTTAACGTGATAAGATAGAGGGAGAGCACAGCAAAATATTATTGCAGGTGCTTTCCAAGACCAGCATTTTTATTAGGTATGATTTTAATTTGCTTAATCTGAAAAATGGTTCTTTATGTTTTGCTGCATTCTTAATGAAATCATAAATTGTATTTATTTTAATGATAGAAATTATTATAGCATGCAGCTTTTATTTATTTATTAAATTTTTATCCCGACTTTATTTTATGTCTACCCAAGGTGGATCCTGGTCCTATTTTCCCCCACCAAAACATCAATCCTTGGAGGTTGATTGGACTGAGAAAGAATGAGTGGTCCAGAAACACCCAGCTGGCTTTCATGCCTGGCGAAGAAGATTAGAACTCACTGGTCTCCTGATTTCTAGCCCAGCACTTTTTGTCATCAGGCCAATTTTTGAAAGTTTTAGTTCTTTGCCTATCATCATCATCATCTTTTATCAAGCTGCTTAGAACTTCCCACTCCTTGCAAAAAAGAAAATGAAAGAGCTTCTGTGCTCCCCCATAGCAGCAGTATTTTCTCTCTTATGAAAGGAAGTAGAGCCTACCCATTGCATAGTTTTGAGTGACAAAAGCCTCTGCACTAATGAATTCATGGATCTGAAGCCAAGTTAGAATTTGCAAACCATCAATACAATGTCTGAAGGATGTTAATGCTTTCCCTGACTTTCAAGCAACGTATGATTTTCTTTTACCTAGAAAGCAGAGAGCTTTGCAATTTATTTGCCCGGGTACATTAAGATGTAGTTAAGCCAAAATAATTTAGCAAAGAGACCATGAAATACCCATTCAACTAAGTGGGAAAGGGCAAAAAAAATCAAAACAGAAACAAAATTAAAGACGCCTGCTGAGACATCATTTTGGTAGCGGTACTTGTGTTGCTTGACTGCTCTTGAAATTTCATAGAAGAGGTTTGGTTTTGTTTTCCCCCCCCCATGGCACTGAGAATTGCTTTGGTGGAGCAGTCACAGAAAGTGAATTCTGTCATTCAGCCAAGGAGAGACTGGCAGCACAGTGGGGATGAAAGCAGTGGCTCTGCTTTTTTTTATGTGCTGTGACACCGGTTCAGCCTCTACAGAGGATGGTTTATGTTGTGTATGCAATATAATTAATAAAGTGTGAGCTTGGAGTAAGTGCAGAGCCAGCGAAAAGGAGAGAGCGTAGCTGACTTCATAGCAGACCTCCGAAATTTGGGAGGCCTCTGCGGATTCACTGATCTAGAAGAAGCACTAAGAGATTGCATAGTTCTGGGATTAGATGCACCAGGCGTTCAAAGCAAGCTGATGGCGAAAGGCAACATCAGCCTTGCCGACGCCATTGCCGATGCTACCGCAGCGGAAGCAACCAAGAAGTCGGCTGCACAACTACACCAAAACCGCACTCCGGTACCACCACCGGCCAGCGAAATCTCACCTAGTTCAGAAGGGTAGCTCGCGACAACGCACCACGAGGACCTCTCTTCATCGTCAGACAGCGACGAAGAAGGGGTCCATCGACTGCGGTCCGACCGGGACCCTCAGCCGAAGCCCTTGCGCTGGCTGTGGAGCCAACCATGCCAGATCCGAATGCAGATTCCGCGACGCAATCTGCCATGAGTGCGGGAAACGAGACCACATCGGACGGGTCTGCCGCAGCTTGCCAGGACCCAGCCAGGCCTCAAAAGGGGCTAACTATCGCCAATCGACAGGAAACCATCCTGTAAGGCGAGAGCCAGTAAACCACTCCAACAGAAACCGAGCTTTGCAGAGAGAAGAGGCTCACCATACTATCACTATCGGTCATGCCTCAGCCTTGGACACTAAGAAAATCCAAGTCACGGTAGCCATCAAAAACCAGCCTTGCCACATGGAGGTCGACTCGGGATCGTCCCTCTCGATGGTGTCATGGAAGACACTCAAGCAACTCATCCCCACAATTCAACGCCAAGATCTCCGTTTCCAATGCCTCATCCTCAAGGACTACTAGGGGAATCAAATCCCCATCGTCGGGTCCTGCCGAGTCTGAGTCTCTTTCAAGAAGCATACAGCATACTTACCTTTAACAGTCATTGACAGAGATCGGCCTAGCCTACTGGGCCTCCAATGGTTTGCGCCATTTGGCATTGAAGTGGCCGGCATAAACCGAGTCGGTGGCTGCGACTGGGAGGAAGACCTTATCTCTGAGTTCAGGGACGTCTTCGCGGACAGCTTAGGCGAGTACAAGGGGACCCCGATCTCATTCAGCTTAGATCCAAAAATAGCTCCCATTTGCCTAAAGCCCCGTCGAGTTCCGTTTGCCTTAAAATAGAAAATTGATGAACAACTCGACAAACTGATAGCTCGGGGGTGTTGGAGCCCATCAATCACTCCCCGTGGGAAACCCCTATTGTAACACCCATTAAGCTAGAAGGGTCAATCCGAATTTGTGGGGACTACCAGGCCACTTTGAACCACGCCCTGCAGCAGAACTCATGTCCAGTTCCAGTGGTGCAGCACCTCCTCCTTTCTGCAAATTCCCTGGGGGGTGGGAAAGTTTTCGCTAAATTGGATTTAGCTCAGGCATATCAGCAATTACCAGTAGATGAAAAAACAGCACAGGCCCAAACTATTGTGATGCACCGAGGTGCCTTTCAATGCACCCGGCTGCAATTCGGAGTAAGTGTAGCCCCGGGGATTTTTCAAAGCCTTATGGAAAGGTTATTGCAAGGGATTAAGGGCGTGGTCCTCTATTTTGACAATGTATTAATTGCAGCCCCTACAAAAAAAATCTTACAGGACCGGTTAAGATTAGTCCTAAAAAAATTCCAAGAGGCCGGTCTTAAGGTTAAAAAAAACAAATGTAAATTGTGTACTGACAGTGTTGAGTTTTTAGGGTACCTGATTGATAGCCAGGGCATTCACCCTACCGAAAGTAAATTAAAAGCGATCAAAAATGCTCCCAGGCCAAGAAACAAGGCCGATCTCCAGGCATTCCTAGGCCTCATCAATTTTTATAATGTATTTTTACCACACAAAGCAACCGTTGCTGAACTGTTACACCGATTGTTAGATAAAAAAGCAATTTGGTTATGAGGTTGCCATGAAGAACAGGCGTTCTGAAATGTTAAAAAAACTGCTCACTTCTGACTCTGCACTCATGCAGTATAATGAGACTTTGCCATTAGTTATAACCTGTGATGCATCGCCTTTTGGGGTGGGCGCTATTTTGAGCTACATACTGCCAAATGGGAACGAAGCCCCTGTTGCATATTTTTCAAAGACTCTGTCAAAAATGGAGCGGAACTATGGACAAATTGATAAAGAAGCCCTCGCAATTGTCTCAGCTGTGAAAAGATTTCACGAATACGTGTATGGTAGGGTTTTTACTATTGTGACTGACCACAAGCCGTTATTGGGGATAATAGCCGGAGATAAGCCAACTCCCTACATATTATCCCCTATGATGACCCGATGGTCAGAATTCTTAGCTGCTTATAACTATCGGCTGCAATACCGCCCGGGGAAGGCCATTCCCCACGCTGACGCATTGAGCCGAGCACTGTTTCCAGAGACTCTCGACGATCCGGCACCAACGGTAACCACGTTGCAAATCGAAGTGCTCAACTCGCCGCCACTGACTGCCCGAGATATCGTGAGAGAAACCAAACACGACCACACCCTAGCACGCGTCCTAGGCTGGGTAGAACGCGGATGGCCATTGGACCAGTTATCAGATGACTTCACACCATTCAAAACTCGACAGACCGAACTCTTCTCCCAAAAAGGCTGTGTCATCTGGGGTGATAGAGTCGTTATCCCAGAACGGCTCCGAAAAGCGCTGCTGAGAACTTTGCACGATGGCCATCCCGGCATCGTGCGAATGAAAGCCCTTGCACGAAGCTACGCATGGTGGCCGGGCATTGATAAGCAAATCGAACAGTGGGTTAAAGCTTGTCCCAAATGCCAAGAAGTCAACATTGCCCCACCAAAAGCCATGCCTACTGAATGGGAGACACCACGTGGACCCTGGTCCCAAATTCACCTGGACTTCGCGGGGCCAACCAAGAGCCACACCTTCCTGCTTACCATCGATGCCTACTTCAATTGGCTCGAAATTCATCGCATGACGACTATGACCTCTGAGGCGGTCATCAAGATTCTAAACAGACTCTTTGCAACCCATGGATTACCTGGTATCCGATAACGGCCCACAATTTACTGCACTAGCGTTCGAGCAATACCTCACTGACCGCGGCATCCGCCATGCGCTCACCTCGCCTGTGCACCCTGCGAGCAATGGCTGAGCAGAATGCATGGTTCAATTTGTGAAGAAAACCTTGCAAAAGGTAGACTACGACAACATTGATGACAAGGTCAACCAAATCCTCTTTTTGCAACACATCACCCCACATAGCATCACCAACAAAACTCCCGCTGAACTGCTAATGGGACAAAAGCTCTGCTCCCACTTTGACCAGTTGCACCCTGCGTATGAACCAGAGAAACCACTAGGATCCAGCGGCCGTTGTCGCACCTTCCAGGTAGGAGACCTGGTTTATGCAAAAAACCTATCGGGCGACCCGTTGTGGGTGGAAGCGACAGTAGTACGTGCAACCGGCCCTAGATCCTACCTCGTGCAATGCCTTGACAATAAACTTTGGAAACGGCATATCGACCAATTAAGGTCGCGGCTTGCAGCGGCCAATTCGCAACTCCCCTATAACCAAACTGAGGGAGGGGGGAGATACAGAAGAAGATGAAGCCCTAGGAAACCTGTTCGAAGGAAACGACTATTTAATTGAAACTCAGGAAGTGGAGCCGGAGGGAGAAACGTTTGCACCTCAGGGAATCGAGGAAAATGTGGGCAACGATGTAGAATGAACTCTGAACCAGAGACAGCCCCACTGCCAGACAATGATCTACCTCAGCGAGATTGCAACCAGCCGATACAACGAAAATCAAAGAGACTAAAAAGACAACCGTCCTATTTAAGGGACTATGTAACTGTGCCCTGAACTAAGGAACCAGGGGGAAGGGGTGTTGTGTATGCAATATAATTAATAAAGTGTGAGCTTGGAGTAAGTGCAGGGTTCTGGCCCTGCACTTCTGATTGGCTGTTAGGTGGCCAGACTGGATTGGCTCGTTCCGGGGAATCTGATTGGCCCTTAACAGAGAGTTCTTATTGGTTATAAAAGCTAGCGTTCCTAGCTTATTATTGGTTAAATGTTACAAGGTTTGCCTATATAAGGCGGGTTTTACTGATATTAAGAGAGCAAGTCACAATGTAAATAAAGAGCTGAAGTTCACCGTTCAGAAACTTGTCTCCATTCTTTCTCGCCCATGCTCGAACTTAACAGTTTAAAAGCAGAGCTTGCATGTGGATGTATTCTGAAAGTAACATCGGCTGGACTTAAAAGGCAAAATAAAATAAAAAAGATCAGAGGTGCCATTTCAAAATTCAGAGGGAAGCGAGAAAAGTTAAATTTCAACAGTTGCCTGACTAGATATTGCCCTGTACAGCATCTACAGAAGAAGGCAAATGATGTAAAGACAACATTGTGCAGTATTTTCTGCATGGTTTTAATGAATGCTTTTCCTACCGTATCAGCGGCTCAACTTCTGCTCCTGAACTATCTCATCAGTATCTCTCTTTGGGACTTCTCAGGTGCCACTTAATCCTAACTTCACATTTCACTTTTTTTTTTTGTTTTCAAGGGATGAAAGCAAAATTCCCATCTGCACACCATTTCCATTCAACAAAACAAACCAATCAATCTGATTTTTGATTGCATAAGGAGGAACTATTTGCATCTGAAGAAGTCAGTAACTCATTCATGAATACTGCTTTGGACTTCTTGATCAGCATACCGTTAGATCTATGTAATCTTCTTCTTTTGTTTGCAGTGCAAAGGAGTTCCAGGGGCAGTCTGATGTATTACAATGGGTTTCAAGTAAAAAAAAACCTCATTACTTTGGGGGCATCAAAGTAATTATTTGGATTCTGCCCTCTGTGCATTAATTAAACTTTGAATTAATTATTTAAAATAATTGTTGAGAAACCTTATCAGTCAAAAAAATGAAAACGGAACAGCTGCCATGCTTTCTCGATTGCTTCTTTCCCCATTGTTACTCTCTGCTGAAATCAACATAAATTCATGGCAAGTTGTGCATGTTTACTCAGAGAACAGATTTAGCAATATTGTCCAATTAAACACTCACAGTACATTCAGAAAGTATCCAGAGCCCTGACTTGAACACTACTGAACATCTCTGGAGGGACCTGAAAATGGCTGTCCATCGACAGTCGCCACCCAACCTGATTGAGAGAATTTGCAAGGGAGAATGGCAGAAAATCCCCCAATCCAGGTGTGCAAATCTTGTTGTGTCATACCCCAAAAGACTCAAGGCTGTAATTGTTGCCAAAGGTGTTTCAACAAAGTACTGAGGGAAGTGTCTGAATACTTATGTCAATGTGAAGTTTCAGTTTTTTATTTTTAATAAATGTGCAGGCATTTCTAAAATTCTGTTTTCACTTTGTTATTATGGAGTATTAAGTGTAGATGAATGAGGAAAAAAAAATATGAATTTCAACAACTGTAGAATCAGGCTACAGCATAATAAAATTGACAAAAGTGAAGGGGGCCTGAATACTTTCTGAATGCACTGTAGATGGCTACATGCTCTAAAGCTAATGTAAGAACTTTTTTCCCCTTTTCACTTCTTTCAGTGGGACAGATATTACAGTTCTTTTTTTTTTTTTGAAAAGAATTTTATTGATTTTCTACAAACACACAAGACAAACAAAACATTAAAACATCAACTCTCATATGTACATCCAGCATGTCGGTTAGTTCATCAATTTTGTGCATTCATTTTGCAGTCTCAATTACAATTATGTTACATAACAACTCATATTGTCGATCCAAACTTATATATCCTAATATCACTATTAAAAAAAACAAAAACTTTTGACTATACTTTTAATCATTCATGCTTTATGAGATAACAATACTTTAAACAGTTTATTCTGTAACAAATCATATAATCATACCAAATCAATCCTAAAAATACTTTATAAATATAATGTCAAATAACAAAGACAAAAGAAAAATAAAGATATTCCTTACTAACATTCTAAATATTCTATTATCGTATCTTATCATCTAGCCATTGAAAAAAAAGATCCCAAATTTCATAAAATTGTTTCTCCTCTTGCTCTCTAATTTCAAATGTCAATCTACTCATCTCAGCACATTCCAATATTTTCTTAATAATTTCTTCCTGTAATGGTATTTTCTCATTCTTCCAGTTTTTAGCAAATACAATCCTAGCTGCTGTTAATACATTTACAATCAAATATTTCAAGTCTTTACTATATGTAACTGGTAAAATTCCCAATAGAAAGAACTCTGGTTTCAAATCTATACGTTTCTTTGTCATTTTTTCCAACCACATGCGAATTTTAGTCTAATATTTTCGTTTTAATATTTTTTAGCGTCCTCACAGGTCCACCACGTATGGTAATATGAGCCAGGTATCTGATGACATTTCCAGCATTTTTCAGATTTGTTCTTAAACATTCTTGCTATTCTTGTCGGGGGAAAGTGCCACCTGTAAAACATCTTATACAAGTTTTCTTTATATGCTGTTGACATTGTCATTTTATAATTTTGAGACCACAATTTTTGCCATTTCTCTAGATCAATCCCATATCCAAAATTCTTCCCCCAAACAATCATAGTTTCTTTAACTTGTTCTTCCTCTAATTTAATTCCCAGTAAATAACCATATAATTTTTTAATCACCTTCTCATCAGTACCCATCAAGATCTTATCTAAATCAGTCTGCTTATCATAGAATCCCTCCGTTTTAGAATCTTCATCATACCTTGAATGTATTTGCGCATATGAAAACCAATTCATCTTTATACCTTGTTCCTCTAAGTTTTGAACAAATTTAAGTTCACCCTTTTCATCCAATAGTTCCCCATATCTAACTGTTTGTTCCTTCTTATAAATTATAGGATAGGAAAATGCTTCAATAGTCGATAACCAAACTGGAATTTTCAAATAACATTGTCTTTTTATCTTCTCCAAGTTTAACCACAAAGACTCCCGTATATAATGTCTTCTAAAATAACCCTGTGTTTTAGTTCCCTTATACCATAAAAAAGCATGCCAACCCAACAGCAAATCATGACCTTCTAGTGTCAACAATCTAGTCTTTCTTAATGTTATCCATTCCTTGACCCACATCAAACTTGCAGCTTGATAATACAATTCCCAATTAGGCAGGCCAAAACCTCATCTAATTCTAGCATCTTGCAAAAGCTTTAGCTTTATTCTCGCTTTTTTACCTTGCCATATAAACTTCAACATGATTTTATTTAAATCTTCAAAATAGTCTTTCCAAGCCTAATTGGTATTGTTTGAAACAGAAATAGAATTCTGGGTAAAATATTCATCTTAATTGTTGAAATTCTCCCTATTAATGACAATTGCAAGTTTTCCCATTTCTTCAAGTCTGTAGCTATCTGTTGTTTAAGTTTAATATAATTATTCTCTTTTAATGTGCTACATCTTGCTGTCAAATATATCCCCAGATACTTAACCTTATTCATAACTTGGATTTTCAACAGGTCTGCCAGTTCTTCTCTTTGTCTCAGCAGCATGTTCTTTGTCAAAATCTTTGTTTTATCTTTATTTTCAAACCAGCCATCTCACCATATGTCTCTATCTTTTCCAATAACTTTGGAGCTGTTTCTAGCGGATCTTCCAGAATAAAAGCTAAGTCATCAGCAAAAGCTTGTAGTTTGAATTCTTCCTTTTTAATTTTCATTCCTTTTATGCTTTTATCATCCCTAATATTTCTATTCAACACTTCCAAAGTCAACACAAATAGCAAAGGAGATAGGACACATCCTTGTCTTGTGCCTTTTCTTATATTAATAAAGTCTGTAAGTTCTCCCTCCATCATTACCTTTGCTGTCTGTTTATTGTATATGGCTTCTATTGCTTGAATAAATTTTCTGGCAAAACCCATCTGTTCCAATAGTAATAACATAAATCTCCAGTTCACGTTATCAAATGCCTTTTGAGTATCTAGGAATATCAAAGCCATTTGCTTTTCAGGATGAGCCTCATAGTATTCCAAAGTATCCAAGATTACTCTCAAATTGTCTCTGATTTGTCTCTTTGGCAGAAATCCATTTTGATCTGGGTGGATAAAATTATTTAAATATTTTTTAAGTCTTTCTGCTAAAATGGAAGCAAAAATTTTATAATCTGCATTCAGTAAAGAAATAGGTCTATAGTTCTTAATTTGCAGTGGGTCAGCCTCTTCTTTTGGAATAAGTGTAATATAAGCCTCTGACCATGTTTCGGGTATCATCTTCTTTGACATAACTTCATTTATAACTTCTAACAATGGGATGCTCAATGATTCTTGAAATGTTTTATAGAATTCTGCTGGAAGCCCATCTGGACCTGGTGTTTTCCCATTATTTTGTTTCTTAAGTGCTTCATTTAATTCCATCATTGTTATATTACTTTCTCGCATTTCTTCAGTCTCTTTAGGTATCTTCGGTAAGTTAGCATTCTGTAGATACTGTTTGACTTTTTCCTCATCAATATTCTCTTGTTTATATAGTTGCCCATAGAAATCTCGAATAATTTCCTTTTTCTTCTTATTACCATAACAAACTTGGCCTTGATCATCTATTAGCTTCAATATTTTTCTTGATTCCTTCTCCTTTCTCAATTTATATGCTAGCCATCTACCTGGTTTATTTGCATCTTCAAAGTAATTCTGTTTAGCATTTCTAATTTTCTGTGCCAATTCTTCTTTCTCTATTAATTCCATTTTATGTTTAATTACATCCAGCTTCAATTTAATATCTTTTTTCTGTGGCATTTTCTGTAATTCTTTTTCAAGTCTTTTATACTCATCTTCCAAGGCCTTGGAAGCTTGCCTTTTCCTAATATTCTTTTTTCTTATATAATCTATTATCAAACCTCTAGCATATGCCTTCATTGCATTCCAAACATTCTGCGTTGAAGTATCTTCTTTTTTATTTTCTCTGAAAAAAAAAGCCAGTTCCTTCTCCATCCGTTGTATAAAATCTTTTTCCTTTAAGATAGTATTGTTTAATGTCCATCTCGATCTTTTTTGTTGTCCCTTCCATTAAATTGTCATTGGGCTGTGATCTGCCCAAGTACTTGTTTCAATATTTGTTTCTTGAATATTAGATATTAATTCTGTTGAGATCCAAATCATATCTAATCTGGACCATGATAAATGTCTATTTGAGTAAAAAGTATATTGTTTAGCTTTAACATTTCTTTCTCTCCAAATATCTTTTAAAGTTAATTCGTCTGTCATTTTTAAAAAAGATTTAGGGAGAGTCTTTCTATTTTGCTTTGTTGTTGTTGCTATATAGTCCAGTTTATTGTCCACAATTCCATTAAAGTCTCCCATCATAATTATATTAACATAGTCCAGTCCAATTATTTTCATGTGTAGTTTTTTTATAAAACTCTTCTTGTTTATCATTCGGAGCATAAATGGCAATCAAGAGTATTTTTATATTATTGTCCATTATTTCCACCATTAATACTCTTCCGTCTTCATCCGTGTAGATCAGTTTTGCTGGGATAGCCTCTTTAATGTATAGAACCACTCCTCTTTTCTTACATTGAGTCAAAGAAGTAAATATTTTCCCTAATTTTGGCTGTACTAACAATTGTTCACGTTGTTTTTTAATATGAACTTCTTGTAGACAAATTATATCAAATTTTAATTTCTCTAATTTATGAAAAGTTTTCCTTCTTTTAACAGCTGAATTGAGTCCATTTATATTCATTGTAATCAGTTTTTTTTTCTTCCATGATTATGCTTTATATTTAGGTCTAACAGCTCTCGTGGATCTCACTTCACGCTGTTCTTTACTATCCACCTGTCCACCTACTACACCTTTCTCTTTTTCAGTCTCCAGTTGTTCCTCTTGAAACTCAATTAATGAGACCTTTTTCTCTGCCTCCTCTTCTCTCCTTCCAAAAAATTCTGCATGGAAAAGTTCTGCTTTCTCAATTGAATCAATTCTATGTCTCTGCTCTTGCCACGTAAACATTAATCCTTCTGGAATCAGCCATCTATAATTCACTTCATTTTCCAATAGCATTTTGGTCAAAAATTGATATTCTCTTCTCATCTCTCTCACTCTTTTGGGTATTTGTTTAAAAACCACAATCTCTTTGCCTTTGTATTTCAATGTCTTCTCTCTTACCACTTGTAGTATTTGTGTTTCAATGGATTTTTTGGTAAATCTAATATGGACTTCCCTTGGTAATTTATTTCTCATCGCATATCTTGTATAAACTCGATATACCTCATCTACTCCATCCATCATCTTTTCCTCTGTAATTTCCAAAGCATCCGCCAAAATTTCTATCATTATCGCAGCCAAATTTTGTCCTTTTTCTTTTTCTATATTTTGAAATCTGAGAGAAAATTCTGACCTTTCCATCTCCCACCTCAACATCCCACTTTTTTCTTGTTCAACCACTGTTAATCTACTGTCAATATTTCCAATCTTCTCTCTTTGTTTACCTTCTTCCTCAACTTTTTGGAATCTCTCCTCATACTTCACCATCATTTGTTTAATATTTTCCACTTTTTCATCAGTCTTTTCTATTCTTTGTTCAATAGTGTCTGTTTTTATCTTGAGATCTTGAATTCCTTGCATAATCATCTGTAAAGTCACTTTTTCTTGTTCTTTATCTTGCTTCAACATTGTCTGAATTAAACGTTGTCCTCCAGCTGGTGGGGGGGCAGAGGTAGAAGTAGAAATGCCAGATGATATTGGTTTCCTGCTCATTTTAATGCTTCAAAAACTTCAAATTCTCTTTAGCTTTTAATCCAACTGGTAAAATAGCCATTTATAATCCAAAATGGAAAAATCCAATAGTAAAAAGCCCAAAACCAAAGAAGAAAAAGGAGAAAAAGAAGAAGAAAAATCTTCATGTTCTTCTAGACCCTAATCCAATTACGAAGTAGTCCACCATAAAAAATGAAAAATAGAAAGAAACCCCCCCCCCCAAAATAATAATATTGATTAAGAAGAAAAAGAACAAAAAGAAAGAAAAGAAGAAGAAATTCCTTCAGGTTCTTCACACCTTATTCCAATTGGGAAGTCTCAATAATCAAAAAGAAAAAACAGAGTGGTCCAAAAACATGGATAGAAAAAGCAAAAGGATCCCAGTAAAGATAAGGAGAAAAAAAGAAAAATAAAGAAAAAACTCAGAGGTTTTCCCTTTGAAATAAAAAGCAAAAATAAGAATATTACTAGAATTAAAATTTACAAAGAGGCTGGTGAGTAGGGGTATCACAAATATATATATATATATATATATATATATATATATATATATATATATATATATATATATATTTGTGATACCCCTACTCACCAGCCTCTTTGTAAATTTTAACATTTAAAAATTTATATATATATATATATATATATATATATATATATATATATATATGCACACTGCACTTTATTTAGTTGTCCAAGGCTCTTATTATGACTCTCTTCTCCAGCAGCTTCAAAGCCAAGCCTCAAGTTTTGAAATATTGATAAGAGTCCAGGAGAACACCTGTAATAATATTTTGCTGTGCTCTCCCTCAATCTTATCACATTGAAATGTCCTTGAGAAGGAGTCTTCTTACAGTTCTCTCCAATTCAAATAAAATATTTTCAAGCCTCTAGTTGGCAGTGTTACAAAGTTTCTTAATATTCTTCCCCCCCCAGCCAGAAAAAAATAATTTATAAAAAGAAAAAATAGCCAAAGGGAGCCTCTATCCTAAAAGAAAATTAAAAAATCAAAAGGAGCATAAAAATATATGTAAGAGAAAATTCAGTCCAGTTATCTACAAAGTCACACTAAAGTCCCCCCCAAAAAAGTAAGAAAAAAAAAATCCAAGCCTGAATCTGACATCACTTTAAAAAACGCCGCTCATACAGTTTTTGTCAAAAAAAAAATCTCACAGGTTTCTTCTCTATTCAGGGCGCCCTTTCAAATCTCAGCGAATTTACAACAAAAAAGAAGTTTCTCACCCAGCCGACACACTTTCACTTCCAGCCACTTCCTTTCCGGAGCTGTCCCAACTTCAGCATCTATAGAGGCTGCCTCTCTGCCTCCAGCAAAAGGACTTCTCCCGGATCAAACTAGAGATTTTGCGATATCCCTGGGATCCTGGGACTATGCCCTTCACGATCCCCGTCTCTACGGGACGGTTTAGGTCCGTTGGGACCGACCAGGGGCGAAAATATCGGCTGCGATCTCAGAGCCCCGAGATCGCAGCTGTATCACCGAAACGAAGCTCCGCCTTCTCCCAGATATTACAGTTCTGATGTTTACCATATGATGGTAAACATCATATGTTTGGCTAGAAAACATATGGTGGCTAGAAAACATCTTTGTCCTTGCTTGACCTTCTGGCATTCTAGCAAGCTGCATGTAAATATGTTGGCCATCTGTAAGATGAGAAATTCTGAATAGTAGTCTGAATTTTCATGAACCAATTTCAGTTTTAAATTGTAGCTTTCAAACCACACATTCATTAGTCACTCATCAACTATCATGGACAAAGTAACAGATTACTTTGGAGACATGAAGGGCTCCAGCTATTCCCTCTTTTGTTACTTTCATTTTTCTCCTACCATTTTAACTGCTTTCCATCTCCATTGATTTCCATTTTAAGTATGAGCTATAACTAAAGTTCTTTAAACTACAATAGATATTTTGGGTGCCTAATGAGAAGGAAGATCTCACTGGAGAAGAGCCTAATGTTGGGAACAATTGAGGGCAATAGAAGAAGGGGATGACAGAGAATGAGGTGGCTGGGTAGAGTCACTGAAGCAGTTGGCATGAGCTTAAATGAACTCTGGGGAATGGTAGAGGACAGGAAGGCCTGGAGGAACATTGTCCATAGGGTTGTGATGAGTCGGACATGACTTCATGACTAACAACAAGAAGATAGGGCTACAAGACATGGGTGGCAAAACTTGGGTATGTTCACTAGATGGCAGCATAGAGTGTAATGTGGTCTGTATCTCTAGCTGCCACCTAGTGGTGGTCTAGATTTTTGCAACCCAGTTTTGATAGCCCTAAGAAGAAGTACTACAGTTTCCTCGATTCAGTTTTGCAAGTCTTAGCACAGTTTTTAAAAAGTTTAAGCTTTACTATGAAAACACATTTTATAAAATGTAACTATTTAAAATCTTATAACAACAATACACTCCCTTTTCCTATTGACCACTATCTAGCCATATGACAATACAAAATAAATCGTGTTGCTGTTTTAACTATCACTCATGTTCCATCTCTATCACGTTCATGGCTTATCCCTACCACTGAGTAAAATGCCCTCCAACCATTTTTGAATTGGCAGAAAATGAGCATTAGCATCTGCAGCAAGTGATGATAACTCCAAAAGAATGACACATGCAGGATGATATCATGCAAATGCTGCCATTGTGTACTTGTGTCCTATTGTCAGCTTTTGAGGTAGAGCAGATCAGAAACCAAGATTATAAAACCAGAGTTATGGATGCTAACATTACTTTTATTTTAAAGTTGTAATAATAGAATCTTGCAAGTCTGAATACACTTCCTCTCCTCTCCCCTTTATCCAGAGAGACCCAGAGAGAGTAAAATCTGAGATACTTTCTCAAACTACACTTCTGCTACACTCACATTTCTTTTATCTGATTGTTTTCTGGATTACAACACTTTCTTCTGTTTGTCAAGGATATTCCTACTGCTGAATACTCCTGCCACCAGAAACAAGTCTTGGCATATGTGGCAAATGTATCTTTGTGCTCATGTCAACATTGACCCTTTGCTCTTGACTCCAGACAACTGAATGGGAACTGGAGGAGTATGCCCTCGTTGGCTTGAGATGACCAATAAAGCATCTATTTGATCTTATCCATTAGAGGTTATCTCTCTACCTTCAGTGGAATGAGTGAAAAAAATACAACAGATTTTACACACCCCACAATTGTCCTTGGATGCACTAGGATTAACACCCCTTTAAAAGCTATAAAACTAAGAATGACTTAAATCTTTCTCACTCAGATGTTAGGGATGAAATGAAGGAGAGTCAAAACTTTACTACAATGAGCTAGGCAGGGTCCAAAGGAGCAGCTTAGAGGAATCTTTAAATGATGCAGTGCTGAGAAGAGAACTATTAGCTTTGGCAAAACAGTGGGTTTGCTGTACAATCATCCTTTTCTTGCTGAATATGCATGTAGACCATGACAACTGGGACCAGAACTTTCATTGCTAAGTTGTTATGTGACTTACGCCCAATTTTGCAACCTTTGTGGCTGCGGTCATGAAGCAAATCTGGCTTCCCCATTATCTTTGCTTGTCAGAACCTCCTTGGAAAGGTCACAAATCATGTGATCTGAGGATAGCAATGACAATATCACTTAGACTTATATATCACTTCACAGCACTTTCCAGCCATCTCTAAGCCGTTTTACAGAGTCAGCCTATTGCCCCCAACAATCTGGGTCCTCTCATTTTACCCACCTCGGAAGGATGGAAGGCTGAGTCAAACTTGAACCTGGTGAGAACCGAACTGTCGAATTGCAGTCAGCTGGCAGTCAGCAGAAGTAGCCTGCAGTACTGCACTCCAACCACTGCCCCACCATGGCTCAGGATGCTGCAACTGTCACAAATATACGTGGATTGCCAAGGAACTAAATCATGATCAAGTGACCATGGGAACCTTGCAATGGTCCTAAGTGCAAGGACTGGTTGTAAGTCACTGCTTTCAGCACCATCATAACTTCAAACAGTTGTTAAATGAATGGCCATAAGTGGAAGACAACCTGCAGCTTGATACAAGTATAGATTATAAGGAAGCAAATTTGACTTTAGGAAGAATTTAATGTAAAATTTACAGAGAGAAAACTGGTCTATGGTTTAAATACAGGTGGTTTTCTTTGAAATCAGCTCATCTCTCTCTTGTTTCTCATGTATATTTTTTTGCAACAGTAAAAAAAATATTATTCAAGCATATAAATATAGAAACAGTACCTGCTTTTACTTCTTTCAATTACATTTTGTTTCAGATAAGGTAACATTTTATTCCTTTTTGAATCTTTCTTTTTTTATAGTTTTTATTCAAGAAAAAAATATTTTAAAAAGAGAATCATGTTTTCACATTTTACAGTGTTTTCATAACAGTGTACATCTCTATTAGTGTTACTTAAGATCATTTACTACAAAGATTTCTTAAATCTGATTCCTGATTTCTTACTTATCTTTGTTATTAATACGTCACAATACATTGTTTGTTTTCCTATGTTACTACACTACTACACCTATATACAGGGGTGGGATTCTACAGGGATGGAATAGTTCGCACCTATTCACTAGAACCAGTTGTTAACATTCTAAGCAGTTTGGAGAACCGGTTGTTAGAAGAAATTACTGGCCTAATCCTGTAAGGAAGGCAGGAACGAAACATTCTGGTGTTGCTTCCAGAAACTGCCTCTCCATTAACCCTTATTACATTCTTGGCGGGACCAGACTTCCTGTCTCAGGAACTTCTCTGGAGTTTTTTCCCTTCCTTTGCTGGTACTTTGCTTGTGTGGAGTGACCATTCAAAGTTACAATGGCACTGAAAAAAGTGACTTATGACCATTTTTCACACTTACGACTGTTGCAGCATTCCCACAGTCAGGAGAGGCCAGGTGAGGAGATGCATACCTCAATGTGAGTGATATTGAGTTGGCCACACCCAGCCAATAACATGACCACCAAGCCATGTCCACTCAGTCACATGACCACCAAACCATGCCCACCACCTAAGCCATGCTCACAGAACTGGTTGTTAAAAATTTTGAATCCCACCCCTGCTTATATACTGTACATAGCTATATCTATACATATATTCATAGCTATACATTTATCCTTATTTCTGTTGTTCCATAATATTTCTTTAATCATTTTCACTATACATTTTTATTTCCTTTTCATTTAACCATTTGTACCATGTATTCCATGTTGTAAATTTTTTCCCCTCTTCCTTGTTTTTTAATATCATAGTTAATCTAATCATTTCTGAGCATTGGTAAATTTTGTTGATTATTGCTAAATCTGTGGGTACCACTGTCAATTTCCAATTTTGGGCAAAGGCTATTCTTGCTGCTGTGATGATGTGTAGTATTAGATGCTGTTGTTTTTTATTCCATGACAATTCTGGTATTCCCAATAAGAAGGTCTCTGGGTTGAGTTTAATCTTTAATTTTGTCATCTCTTCCAGCCATTCCTGTATTTTAGACCAATATTTTCGAACTTTGGGGCATATCCACTACATGTGAAAATACGTTCCCTGGCTATAATTGCACTTCCAGCATTTGGGTGACATATTGGGAAACATTTTTCCCAATCTTGCCAGTGGAAGGTGCCAGCGATAGAACATTTTATAGATATTCTCTTTATATGATACTGATAACATTAATTTATAGATGGTTTGCCATATTCGTTCCCATTGTTCTAAGTGAATGTTATGACGGCAATTTTTAGCCCATATTATCATAATCTCCTTCTCCGTTTCCTTTTCCATTTTAAATTCCAATAAGTAATTGTATAATTTAGTAATCATTTTTTCCACTTCCTTGTAATATTTTGTCTAATTCCTGTTCTTTGTTGTAAAATCCAAATTGTTCCTTGGCTTTTTTATATTTTCTTTGAATTTGAAGGTACGGCCACCACCCAATTTCAATTCCTTGTGTTTTGAGTTGTATCTGTGATTTCAGGTCAACTTCATCTGTTATGAGTTCTTTGTATCTTATTGTTTTATTCAGATCCATGGCATTAAGATATATTAATGCCTCCATTGGAGATAGCCAATGAAGAGAGGTATTTTCACATAGTGGGGTTTTTTTAATTGCCTCCCATACACATAATAGAGCGTCTCTTATCCAGTGTTTTTGAAAGTAGCTATGGGTTCTATTTTTCCTATTCCAAAGAAATGCGTGCCAACCAAGCTGTAGATCGAAACCATCTATTGTTAATATTCTTTTATCCTCCAAGTTAATCCAATTCTTAATCCAAGTACTCGCTGCAGCTTGATAATATAGCTTGAAGTCTGGAAAGGACAGTCCTCCCTTGCTTTTAGTATCCTGCATTAATTTATATTTTACTCTTGCTTTTTTCTTTTGCCAAATAAATTTACTAATTTTTCTATTCAAGTTTTTGAAAAAAAAATTTCTCCAGTTGGACTGGCACGGTTTGACAATTTTGGTAATACATTGGTTTTAATGGTGGCTATCCTTCCCATCCAAGAAATTTGTAGGTTTGCCCATCTGTCTGTATCTGATCTATTAATTTGTCCTAATTATCAGCCTTTATTGTAGAACACTTCGCTGTGAGCCAAATTCCTAGATATTTTATTTTGTTTGTTGTCTGAATCCTTAGTTCTCTTGTCAATTCCTCATTTTGCCATTTAGTACATTTTTTTTGTTATTATCTTAGTCTTCTCTTTGTTAATTTTAAGTCCTGCTACTTTGCCAAATGCCTCTATTTCTTGTAGTAAGTTTTTGCTTGACTCTTTTGGGTCCTCCAGTAAAAAAACCATGTCACCAGCAAACGCTTGCAGTTTATATGTTTCCTGTTTGATCGTTAACCCTTGAATGTTTCGGTTTTCCCTTATCTGCATTAACAGTACTTCCGCTGATAGAATATATAGTAATGGGGCAAGTGGACATCCCTGTCTCACTCCTTTGCATATTTTTATGTTATCCATGTGTTGTGAATGCATAACACCAATAAAGTTATCATTGAGCTTGAAGTCTAGTGCAGGGTTCTGGCCCTGCACTTCTGATTGGCTGTTAATGGCCCGATCGGATTGGCCCATTCAGAAGCCTCCGATTGGACATTAACAGACCATTCCTATTGGATAATGGAGCTAGTGCTCCAGGTTCGCTATTGGTTAAGTAGTTAATGAGTTGCCTAAAAAAAGAGAGGCTTGAGCAGCCTTTGAGCTGAGCAGTCACAATATGTAAATAAAGAGTTTGAAGTTCAATGTCTCCATCATTCGCACCCATGCTCCAGACTTAACACTGGCGACGAAGGTGGGATTGGATGACATCAGAGCCAACTAAGCAAATGACTGAAGCACACAACGGTGAAGCAATGTCCGGTGGCGCCATACCACCCGCTCCATTCGATCCGGCTCAAGAAGACTGGGAGTCTTACATGGATCGTTTCCAAATGTTCTTGGAAACAAATAATCTAAAGGATGCCACGGCCGGAAAGAAACAGGCGGTATTCCTGACGCTCTGCAGCCCAACAGTTTTTAAGATAGCCAAGGCATTGGCGAAACCGGCTGAGGTAAAGGCCATGGACTGGGACGTCCTCGAACCGCTACTAAGGGCCCACTATGCACCCGCTGTTCCAACGCTCGTAAGACGACACGAGTTCTACCAACAGAACCAGCGGAAAGGAGAAAGCGTTGCTGATTTCATTGCAGACCTCCGGAACTTGGGAGGCCTTTGCGAATTCACCGACCTGGAAGAGGCTTTGCGAGACAGAGTAGTCCTCGGGCTCGACGCTCTACATGTGCAGAGCAAAATAATGGCAAAGGGCGACATCACCCTTAAAGACGCCATAACTGAAGCCACGGCAGCGGAGGCAACTAAGAAGTCGGCTGCTCAACTACGCCAAAATCGCACTCACGCCCACCAACTGGCCGGCGAAATTTCACCTAGCGCAGAAGGGGAGCTTTCTATGGCCCATCATGAGGACCACTCTTTGTCATCAGACAGCGACGAAGAAGAGGTCCATCACCTGCGTACCAATCGGGAACGACACCCAAAGTCCCGACAATCCTGCGCTGGCTGCAGGGCCAACCATTTTCGCTCTGACTGCAAATTCCGCAAAGCACTCTGCCATGAGTGTGAGAAAGGAGGCCACATCGGACGGATCTGTAGAAGCCTCCTCAGACCCAGCCTGACCTCAAAAGGAACCAACCTTCGCCAAGCGACAGAGAATCGCCCTGTAAGGTGAGAGCCAGTAAACCACTCCTATGGAAACTGACCCGTGAATCGTCTAGCGAGATGAGAAGAGGCTCACCAAACACTCACTATTGGCCATGCCTCCTCGTTAGACGCTCAGAAAATTCGGGTCAACGTGAACATTGAAAATCAGCCCTGCCCAATGGAAGTAGACTTGGGATCGTCCCTCTCGATGGTCTCTTGGAAGACCCTCAAGCAACTCATCCCCACTATCTGGCGCCAAGACCTTCAATTTCAACGGCTCATCCTAAAAGACTACCAGGGGAACCGAATTCCAGTTGCAGGATCCAGCCGAGTCCAGGTCACATTCAAGAACCGCATGGCGTACTTACCCCTTACGGTAATCGATAAGGACCGGCCTAGCCTGTTGGGCCTACAGTGGTTCGCACCACTCGGCATCGAAGTGGCAGACATTAATCGAATCAGCGGCCGTGACTGGGAGGAAGGCCTCGCCCGCAAATTCAAGGATGTCTTCGAGGAAAAGTTAGGCGAGTACAAGGGGACCCCGATATCCTTTAGCCTTAATCCAAAGATAGCGCCCATCCGCCTTAAGCCTCGTCGAGTTCCTTTCGCTCTAAAACTGAAAATCGACGAGCAGCTTGATAAGTTGATTGCCCGGGAGTCTTAAAGCCAATGGATCACTCCCCTTGGGAAACGCCGATTGTGACACCCATTAAGCCAGACGGCTCCATTAGAATTTGCGGGGACTACCGAGCCACCCTAAACCACGCCCTGCAACAGAACCCATATCCAGTGCTGGTAGTACAGCACCTCCTTCATTCCCTGGGGGGTGGAAAAGTCTTCGCTAAACTAGACTTAGCTCAGGCTTACCAGCAACTGCCGGTTGACGAAACAACGGCACAGGCACAGACTATCGTAACACACCGAGGCGCTTTTAAGTGTACGAGGCTTCAATTCGGAGTCAGTGTAGCCCCAGGGATCTTTCAGAGCCTAATGGAGAGACTATTGCAGGGGATCAAGGGTGTTGTCCCCTACTTCGACGATGTGCTTATTGCTGCCCCCCACTCAAAAAATCTTGCAGGAGCGTCTAAGATTAGTATTATAAAAATTTCAGGAAGCAGGCTTGAAAGTTAAAAAAAATAAATGCAAAATGTGTACTGATCGTGTTGAATTCTTAGGGTACCTAATTGACAGTCAGGGTATTCACCCTACTGATAGTAAATTAAGAGCAATAAAGAACGCTTCCAGACCCCAGAACAAGACCGACCTCCAGGCGTTCCTAGGCCTCATCAACTTCTATAATGTTTTCTTGCTGCACAAAGCGACTGTTGCTGAACCGCTATATCGTCTTTTAGACAAAAAGGCAAACTGGGTATGGGGTCATAAAGAAGAGCAAGCGTTCCATAATGTAAAAAAACTACTGACTTCGGACGCCGTGCTTATGCAGTACAATGAGACTTTGCCATTAAACATAACCTGTGATTCATCGCCTTTTGGAGTGGGCGCCATTTTGAGCCTTGTGTTACCCAACGGTAACGAAGCCCCTGTTGCTTACTTTTAAAAGATGCTCTCGAAAACCGAGCGAAATTACAGCCAAATCGATAAGGAAGCCTTGGCGATTGTATCAGCAGTTAAGAGGTTTCATGAGTACGTGTATGGCCGGAATTTCACCATTGTAACTGACCACAAACCATTGCTGGGGATCATTGCTGGGGACAAACCAACTCCCTACATACTATCTCCCCGAATGACCCGCTAGTCAGAATTCTTGGCTGCCTACAATTATCGGCTACAATATCGTCCGGGGAAAGCCATTCCCCACACCAATGCGCTGAGCCGTACACCGCTCCCTGAAACTATCAATGATCCTGCACCAACGATGACAGCATTGCAGATCGAGACACTCCACACGCCACCATTAACTGCCCGTGATATTGCAAGAGAAACAAAACGCGACCCCATCTTGGCGCGAGTCCTCACGTGGGTGGAACGTGGATAGCCATTGGACCAAGTACCAGACAACTTTGCACCATTCAAAAGTCGTCAAACAGAGTTGTTCTCGCAGAAGGGCTGTGTCATCTGGGGTGATAGAGTCGTTATCCCAGACCGGCTCCAACAAACGCTGCTAAGAACCTTGCACGATGGCCAACCTGGCATCCTGCGCATGAAGGGCCTGGCACGAAGCTATGCGTGGTGGCCAGGCATCGATAGACAAATCGAATAATGGGTTAAAACTTGCAAGAGATGCCAAGAAGTAAGCAACGCTCCACCAAAGGCAACCCCGACCGAATGGGAGATGCTGCGGGGACCCTGGTCCCGCATCCATCTGGACTTCGCTGGGCCAACCAAAGGCCACACGTTCCTGCTAACCATCGACGCCTACTCGAATTGGCTCGAGATTCACCGAATGAGCAGCACAACCACTGATGCAGTCATAAGAAGACTAGAAAGACTGTTTGCAACCCATGGATTACCAGACGTTCTGGTATCCGATAACGGGCCCCAATTTACCACGCTACCTTTCGAGCAGTACTTGGCTGACCGGGGCATTCGGCATGCACTCACTTCGCCTGGGCACCCTACTGCAAACGGTAGGGCTGAGCGCATGGTTCAAGACTTTGCAAAAAATCGATTACGACAACATCGACGAAAACTCAACCGGATCCTCTTTCTGCAGCACATTACACCTCACAGCGTCACCAACAAAACTCCTGCCGAACTGCTAATGGGACAAAAACTCCGCTCCCACCTCGATTGGTTACACCCAGCCTACGAACCTGAAAAGCCACTCGGATCCAGCAGCCGATGCCGTACCTTCCAGGTAGGCGATCTAGTATTCGCTAAGAACTTTTCGGGCGATCCGCTATGGGTTGAAGCAACCGTAATCCTCGTAACCGGCCCAAGATCATACCTCGTTCAGTGCCCAGACAATAGACTTTGGAAGTGCCACATAGATCAGCTATGATCGCACCTACCACCTCGTAATTCCGAACTCCCTTTTGATCAAACTGAGGCGAGGGGGGGGAGATACAGAGGAAAGCGAATTATTATTCGAAGGAAACCGTTTCGAAGAGACTGATAATGGAACGGAAACACAGGAACAAGAACCAGGGACCAGAGTAAATACATCTCAAGAAATGGCCAGTGATATTGATGACAATGAAAACGCGAACTCGGAACCAGAGGCACCCTTACCGCTAAACAACGATCTACCTCAGCAAGAGTGCAGCCAACCATTGGGCACCTTGCAAAAATCGAAAAGATTAATTAAACAACCGTCCTACCTTAAGGACTATGTAACTGCGCCCCATGGGCAGAAGCCGGGGGAAAGGGGTGTTGTGAATGCATAATACCAATAAAGTTATCATTGAGCTTGAAGTCTAGTGCAGGGTTCTGGCCCTGCACTTTTGATTGGCTGCTGATGACCCGATCGGATTGGCCCATTCAGAAGCCTCCGATTGGCCATTAACAGACCATTCCCATTGGTTAACGGAACTAGCGCTCCAGGTTCGCTATTGGTTAAGTAGTTAATGAGTTGCCTATATAAGAGAGGCTTGAGCCGCCTTTGAGCTGAGCAGTCACAATATGTAAATAAAGAGTTTGAAGTTCACTGTTTCCACCAGCTCATCTCCATCATTCGCACCCATGCTCCAGACTTAACACTGTGCTTTCTCCATTTATTACTATTTCTGCGTTTTGTGTTGAATATATTGTTTTAATTAGCCCTATAAATTTTTCACCAGATTTCATCCTGGATATTTGCTCAATCAGAAATTGCCAGTTTAAATTGTTAAATGCCTTCTGGGCATCTAGAAATATTAACGCCATCTGATTGTTTGATTTGGTTTCATAGTACTCTAGGACATCCATTATTATCCTTATATATATATTTATATATCTGTTAGGGAGAAAGCCATTCTGGTCTAAATGAATAATATGATTTAATATTTTTTTTAGTCTATCTGCAATTATTACCACTAGAATTTTATAATCTACATTCAGAAATGAGATAGGTCTATAGTTTCTAATTTGGTGGGGATTTATTTGTTCCTTGGGAATGAGGGATCTCAAGGCTTCCGTCCATGTTTGGGGTATTTTAGCTTGATTCAAGGCTTCATTATATATTTTCACTAGTGACTCTCCTAATAGATCTTGGAATTCTTTGTAAAATTCCTCAGGTATTCCGTCTGGTCCTGGGGCTTTGTTAGTTTTTTGTCTTGCAATTTTCTCTTGTACCTCTTTTAGGGTTATTTTATCATTTAATAACTCCTGAGCAGTTTCCGCTATGTTAGGTAGTTCTTTGCCCTCAAAATATTGTGTGATGTTCTCATATGAATCTTTCTTTCGGTGCTATTTTTAGGACATTTTCACATCATCTCCATTTTTCCTTCCTGAATTCTCATAAGTCTGAAGACTGAAAACACATGTTGAAAAAAAAAAAGAAGGAAAAGTCATCACCCCTAGTCCCCTTCTCCTCTACTCATTTTCTATTCCATTTCCAATCTTCTCCTCTGAATATATAACCAGCCCAGGCTCCTTCCTTCTTTTTTTCCTGATTTCAAGAGTTACCCAGTAAAAATAGCTCCAGTCTTATGTATGAGTGGGAAAGGCTCTGGGCAGATCCTAACAACTGAATGTCCTTTTGGCCATTGTCACCCAAATACCAACAAACCAAGGTATAAAATGAAATTTAAACCTGCTAACAAGCAGATGGCTCCAAATAAGTAAAAGCACAAGGCAAACCATGTACTACTTATCCTGATATATTGCCTGTGTACAAATCAAAGAAACCTTTAGCTCCATTTCATAACAAGAAATGACATAAGGCAGGGCTTTTAAACTCCCGGCCTATGGGCCAGATGTGTCATGCACTGACTACACCCATGCCTGGTTAAGCGAAGGGGGAAAAAAGTCTTGATATGTCACATGATGCTGCCATGACGACATGAGTTTGACACCCCTGGCATAAGGGAACATTAGATTCTGGTCTTCTCAGGTGGAGAAAGTGGAACTCTACATGGCAGTATGCATGACTTTAAAATGCATTGAGCCACCGTTCTGCTCATTCTGCAGAGAGAGCACTCATCTGTTCATTTAGTGATGGACCCTGGACTTCAGTCCTACCTTGAAGTCACTGCTGTTAACATTATCCATCTGTGCTTTACCAATGATTCTGACTGGTTTCACACATTGCACGAAGCCATAGTATAGTGTGGTTTGTTTGGTTTGGGTTTAGCATAAACTGTGAATCCAGCCAGGGGTGGGATTCAAGTTGTTTTAACAACCGGTTCTGTGGGCATGGCTTAGTTGGTGGGCGTGGCTTGGTGGTCAGGTTATTGGCTGGGCGTGGCCAACTCAATATCACTCACATTGAGGTATGCAACTTCTCGCCTGGCCTCTCATGACTGAGGGGATGCTGCAACAGTCGTTAAATGTGAAAAATGGTCCTAAGTCACTTTTTTCAGTGCCATTGTAACTTTGAATGGTCACTCAACACAAGCAAAGTACCAGCAAAGGAGGGGAAGAAAACTCCAGAGGAGTTCCTGAGACAGGAAGTCTAGTCTTGCCAAGAATGTATTAAGGGTTAAAGGAGAGGCAGTTTCTGTAAGCAACACCAGAATGTTTTCTTCCTGCCTTCCTTACAGGATTAGGCCAGTAATTTCTTCTAGCAACCAACTGCTTAGAATGTTAACAACCGGTTCTAGAGAATAGGTGCGAACTGGTAGAATCCCACCCCTGAATTCAGCCTCTGTAGATTATAAACTACAGATGAGGGGAGGATTGTCAAATTTGTTAAGCACAGAGGTATAGACTCCCCCAGTATATATCTGTAGCTTTGGCATCCATGATATCCCTAATGGTCATTTATCCATGATATCCCTAGATGGTCATTATTACAACCTTCTAGTTTTGTATTTGTGAAATGTTCATCCTTCTTTCATTCAGAAGTTTGAGGCAGCATATGTAACACTCCCTTCCTTCCATTCCTGCCCCCACCCAATAACAAACCCTATGAGATAAATTGGGCTGAGAACAAAGGAATGCCAGATATGAGTTCAGTTAAAGTGAACATCAAGAAATATCATGTTCCTGGCTTTGTCCTTATTGAAAGTCTTCAGCTGCAGGGAGCCAGATTTTGCTCTCATGAATAAAGGCAAATATACATGTCCCAGGATATTGTTGCAAGATCAAATCTTGGTCGGTCAGTGATGTTATATATTACAGATATTATTCTGTTATTCAAATTCTCTACCAAAAATTCAACTCGCAGACTTTTGCATTACAGATAACTACAGTATAACTAACTACAGGGGCATTAGCTTTAGGGTTTTATATAGAGCAAAGTGATGTAAAACTTTGTAATTTGAGAGCATGCCATGATATAGCATCTATATCTGAAAGCACAAGTCAAGTAGATTGCACATAGTATCCTGATAGCACTGTAAAGTAATCTTGTGAGCCTCTATGACTAAATATGGATTTCATCCAGGGTGTTTCCAGTGCCAGTCCTATAGTTATTTCACTAATTTACTATCACCATGGTTTGCTTGACAAACCAACTGTTGCACAATCTGTGAATCCCAACAGTATTGAGTCAATTGTGCAAGGGGAAGGCAGAACGCTCGGCTTTCAGAGAAGGATTGACTGGAATCTTGTATAGAAGCATTCCTGAATAAACGAATTGCTTCTTCTGTATCGCTTTCACTCTTTTTATTTAGCCTGTACTTCTGGTCACAGGCAGGTAATTCCTGGTATAATTCATATAGCCAGATTCTTCTTTACCATCCTTCATGTCAAGAGTACTTGCTTGGGTTGGGGTCAACAGCATCAAAGGAGCAGGCGCAACTGAATGAGTCAAGCCTCATTTTTAACATATGTCAACCATGTTGTGTATGTACCATAGTTAATAAAGTATGAGCTTGAGGTAAAGTGCAGGGTTCTGGCCCTGCACTTCTGATTGGCTGTTAGGCGGCCAGATCGGATTGGTTAGTTCTGAGGAATCCGATTGGCCCTTAACAGAGGATTATTATTGGTTTAAAGAGCTAGCGTTCATAGCTCGCTATTGGACAATTCTCACAAAGGTTGCCTATATAAGGCAGAGTTCACTGTTATCGTTTTGAGAAGTCACTATGCAATAAAGAGCTGAAAGTTCACATTCAAAGACTGTCTCCATTTACTCCAACCCATGTCCAAGTACTTAACAAACCATATTGCATGCATGTTTAAAAAAGGGTGGAGTTTCAATCACCCAGTTGCATGTACCGTTTTGAGCTCTTGATCTGTGCACACCCTGTTCCTTCTCTGCAAATGGCCCCAGCTGATAGAATATACCAGCCTAACACATTGTAGCCAGTGGTGGGATTCAAAATATTTTACTACCCATTCTGTGGGTGTGGCTTGGTGGGCGTGGCTTGGTGCATGTGGCAGGGGAAGGTTACTGCAAAATCCCCATTCTCTCCCCATCCCACTAACCTGCTTTCCAGCTCCATTCTCCTGTACAGGGTAACAAAAGAAGTCCCAGCAGATCAGCTGGGACTTGGGAGGCAGAGAATAGATGGGGGTGGGGCCAGAGAGAGGTGGTATTTGTTGGTTCTCTGAACTACTCAACATTTCTGCTATCAGTTCTCCAAAATTAGTCAGAACCTGCTGAATATCACCTCTGCTTGTAGCCCAGTATGTTTTGCAATATCTTGGTTATATGCAGTTATTTCTCATGTGAACTCCAACACTGGATGAACCAACCATTTCAAGTTAACCAAGCATATCACCCAAACTGATATACGCTTAACTGGTATTTCCATCCAGCCATGCAAACTATATACTCTTAAGCACAGGCACCTTAGCAAGCCGGCTCAATTCATTTCTCTTCATTCCAATACATGTCAGAAAATTAATCAAGTGAATGGCAGTAGCTACAAGTTTCATTTTGAAACCATGGCCTGATTGAAGCACTGTAGGCTGCCTAATTGTACCAGGTTCTGATTTACTAATGGGAAATGGGAAGTTACTGAACAGTAATGAGATTTCCAAGTAGCATCACAGACAGAACTACAGTATAAAGGCTGGGATATTTAGAAATCATTGAGTTCCAGATAACATAAGGAAGCTCCATTGATTCTTTCAAATGAGAAGCAAGACTTGGGGTTTAAAAGATGGGTCTTCTCTTCACTTATTTATTTTATTTTGTTTTATTTTTGGCGCATATTCTCTTTCCATCTCAAAGAGGACAATCGTTGCCACAATTTTCCCTTAGTGAACACTGCAGAATACATCTTGCATGCATTAGCTCTTGTTCTTTAAAATATGCCAATAGTGTGATTAAAAGATTGAACTTTTTTGTCATTCATTAGAAGGAAGAAGAATCTGAGATATGTATTATCCAAGGAATTCAGCAGCTGGCTAAGGAATCAGAACAAGAAACTGACAGACAGAAAGAGGAACAAGAAAAAAGCATTTGAAAAAGAAATGCAATTTAAAAAATAAGCATTTAGGTAATGTATATTGGATGGATTCTGTTTTGTTTCTTTCAGGTTTTCTACTCCATCAAGCCAAAAAAGTTTAAGAGCATCCTGTCAGCTTGTGATGAGGTACGTATTCTTCAATGAAACAGATTTTGCTATTCTCTAAGTTAAAATCTGCACTCTGCAGCAGAGGGAACGATGCATTGGGCATAATGCTTCCTCCCTGATTCCCAAATTAAAAAGAACCTAAACTGTCCTTTGAAGACAGGTTGCTACAGTTCTGAGGCAATCTGAATGTCTTCTGAGCATAGATACCAAATATGGAAACTTCCCAATGAGAGTGTGGGTATAAATTTCCATATGGCAAGTCAAATAATTTTCCTTCAAAGACAAGTTCCTTCCCCGTAATAAGGCTTTTAGCTTATTTAAATTACCATGCCTAGATCAGAAAAATGGAGAGTTTCAAAGTAAGGAAGGCATGACATCTGAGGGATGGCAGTGATAGCAATTTGGAATAAGGAGGATGTAAAGAAATGGAAGAAATCCATGGAGAAGTCCCATCAAGAATTCTGCAAGGGGAGCTGCCCATTAATCTGCTTTCATACCTGGACTTGCTTTATTCTATCACATTTATCTTTATGTGTGTCTCTTCTTTAAGGGCTATCACATCATTTATAGGTGTCTGTTTTCAGATGGCCATTGCTGATTATTTTCATGTTATGGAATGGATGATTTTTAAAGGCAAATGAGCAAACTAAACTTCTTAAGTTAGGTACCATAACATATATCAGCATACGCAAGCATGAAACTCAAACCATTTAAGGTGAAAACTCCCAGACTTTTAAGCTAGTGGGTACGTTTGTTATTGAGGGACCACCTAATGGAATTCTCACAAAATGGCTGCACAGCCAGTCCTAAAACATCCATTTACCAAAAGACAGAGCATTAAGCTATGCTCCCTGCTATGCTTTTTACCCCTTCCAGGGCACATTTTACAACCTCAAACTTACTTTGTCTTTTCTCTATCCAAAAGGACACATTTTCCATGAAAGCATTGTGCAGTAGCTTCAGTTCTGCATTTTTTCTCTCTATATAAGAATGCCTATGGGCTTGTTATGATTTTTTAATGAAAAGGATCTATTAAAGAAAGTCAATAGGGCAAAAAGCCCAGCCAGCTGCAAGGGAATTGCCCATGGGCATAGGGATGTAACCAAAGCAGTTGTGATCAGTTATAGCTGCAACATAGTCACTTACAAGGCCAATGAAAAACAAGATCTTAGGCATTCTGTATGGGTCATGAAGTTTAGTGAAAATCAAAAACAATCCCCATGAGTCAAGATATACTCCCTTTGTCTGCGATGAGCTTGCCTCCATTTTCTTGTGATACATAGTTTTTAGATTCTAATTAATTTTTTTCTTTTTTCCCCAAGTTGCAGTAGTAAAGGAATGGGGACAATTTAATTAAGTGCAAACAATTGGGAAAAATCATTGCGTGCCCTGGAATGAACACAGATGAAGAGTTAAAATGTAAACCTGTTAAAAGAAGCAATCTGCAATCCTATTCCAAGTTTAAATCCAGAAAAATAATGATAATAAAGCTGGACAGCTGATACATGCAGAGTCACTGTGCTTAGGAAAGTACCAGGGATCGTGTTATTTTGAATTGTCTTTGGTGGATTGCATATAATATCACAGAATTGGAAGAAATTAACGTTTGTGAATGGAGGAGTCCAGATAAAAGCATCCCTCATGGATAGCCTTTACTTGAATCTGTCTGGCAAAGGGGAACTCACTATCATTCTTAGTAATTGGCCCTGGAGTATCCTCAACATTTTTTTTTCTAAGATGCAAAGGTATTTTTTTCTTCGCATGATTTAAATCAGTTACTCTATGCTTTACATTCTTGAAAGATAGAGAACAGCTCTTGACCTTTTACCATTCAGTATCCTTTCTGGTGTCATGCCCTTGTTAGAGTCAGACTCTGACCGAGAGGAGGAACAGCTGACAGGGAGTGGAAGTGTGGTTCCAGAGGTTGTGGAGGAGGCTGGGGAAGGGCAGAGGCCAGCTGGGCAGTCAGAGGAAGAACCAGGCCCATCCCCTCTTCATCCTAGGACACGCAGAGAGGAACGAAGAAGGCAACAACTTGGCTTACGAGAAAGAAAGCAGCCATGATCACCCTCATTGGTTGCAGCTGGGGAGAATAGTATATAAGAGAGACAATTAAAACACAGCATTGCCCGAAGCAAAGCGTGTGTTATTTTGGGCTGAAGTTATTTTGGTTGGCGATCTTCCAACTAACTGTGTCTTGTTATCTCCTTGAAATTGGTAATTACTTATCCTGGCCCGTTGTGGAATTTCCTTCATTGTAGTTTGTTTTAGGCTTTTATTTCACTTCTAACTTCTCATTAAGTTCGGACCGTATTGCTTTCTTTTGAAGACTATTTTTGAATACGTTTTATCTCCAACTGAGAATTATTGAACAGTTGGAGGCATTAAAGGACATTTATTTATGTTTTGAATTTTGTTACCTTTGTGTTACACTCTGGGTCATCACACTGGTATTTGAAGAATACTATTATAACTTTCTCAGTCTTCTCAAGGCCATGCATGCTCAGCTCTGGGGTGACATGGGCACAGCTTTTCTTTGCAGAATCAACCTCCACCCCCCGTATAGATTAGCAGTATAAAAAAAATTGTCGATGAGTCAGATAAATCTTAAAAGCTGTTCTGCCATGTTCCTGTTTATAGCAATAGCATTTAAACTTGTATACTTCTTCACAGTGCTTTACAGTCCTCTCTAAACAGTTTGCAGAGTCAGCCTATTGCCCCCAACAATCTGGATCCTCATTTTACCCACCTCGGAAGGATGGAAGGCTGAGTCAACCTTGAGCCAGTGAGAATCAAACTGCTGGCAGTCAGCAGAATTAATCTGCAATAATGCATTCTAACCACTATGCTACCATCATGGTTCTAACCCTGAATCCTTCAATAATTGACTGTCTTTTTCTGCAATGTCCTTATTTCTTCTCTAAAATCTCAGGGCATATTTCTTCCAGGAGGACCAAAAAACCATTTTTTTTGTGAGTCTTGCTCCTAATGGTCCTTTGTTTACTTGACATCTTTATAGAGAATTGCTCCTTTCTGCTATAGTGCCTCTTATTTCCAGTCTGATAAATATTTACCCTCTCTTATCAGGAAAGGGCGGCCACTTTTTTCTCTAAGGGTTACTAGAAGCTTGGACTTGCTGCAAGTATAGGTCACAGGTATTCTTGACCATTATAGTCTTTACAGTATTATAGTCCTTCTTAGGAAACAGGGACAATTGCTTAGGGACTCCACTGCAAACTCCTATTAGCTTTTCCTTGTCACCTAGAAATATTTTCCTACAAACGGGTAACTCTTGCAATATTGGGATATCTTTCTTTAACCAACTTTAACTCTCTAGTGGTATTGGGAGTGCAACTTCCAGGATGTCTATTTATTGGCCATATAACTTTTAGTACCGGGCACTGGGAATATCAGAATTTCTGGCAATTATGACAAAAGGAAGATAAAGTGTCTTGGGGAGACAAACCTGGTCTTGGATTTTTGTTAAGAAGGTACAATACAGGAAGATTGGATGCATCAGTAACAGGCAAAATGATGACATAATATGGAAGATATACTTCAGCAACTTCCTTCAGTGAAACATTGGTAAGGTCCAAGGATCTCATTCATCCATCCATCCATCCATTCATTCATTCAACTGTAGCAATTTTCTTCAGTGAAAAATGGGTAAGGTCCAAGAATCCCATTCATTCATTCATTCATTCATTCATTCATTCATTCATTCATTCATTCTACTTTAGCAACTTACTTCAGTGACAAATTGGCAAGGTCCAACAATCTCTCTCTCTCATTCATTCATTCATTCATTTATTCATTCATTCAAATTTCTATGCAGCTCTATCCCATTTTCACTCTGACTGACTTACAAAAATAGAGAATGCATTAAAAACACAGAAAAAAACAAGAGACCCTATCAGTGCCATAATAAAAGTGCCATCCATAAGGGGCAAGCCCAAACTAACATCTCTCAAGGACTTTACTGAATAGCCAAGTGTTTACAGCCCTGTGGAACCCCAGTTGGGAGGACGGAGTTTATATATGTGAGAAGAAACAGTTGCACAGTATGCAGAAATGATAGGGTAGCTCAGTTTTAAAGTCAAAGAAAGAAATGAAGGAAGGAAGGAAAGAAAGAAAAGAAAGAAAGAAAGAAAGAAAGAAAGAAAGAAAGAAAGAAAGAAAGAAAGAAAGAAAGAAAGAAAAGATCATTCCTTATTGAAAAGGGGGAAAATATAATGGTTAAATTCCCCTCCCCTGTATTACTCATGGTTCCTCAACACTGTTTATCAGAGCTTTCTCAAATTGAGAGTATGCAGATGTCCCGGGATTCAATGATTATAAATCTTCAACCAATTGTTAAGTGTGCTGAGTAGGAGCTTTTGGAACTCATCTACAGAAAACCTCCCCCCCCCCCAACTAAACACTGTATTAGCTGAAATTGCTTTTAGAATATGAAGATAAATGTATATGGTGTCACCTGTCTGGGTTGCTGATCAACCTGCCAAGAAAGGCAGTTACAGAGGCCAATAGGAAAATGGGTAACCAAAGTGGGTGGTTTGTCCAATGTCATCTAGAGCCTTCCAATTAGACATTCACATCAGCCATTCGTGTATCTACAGGGAAATGACCAGAGCAGTGGATGAAGATGCAACTTAGTCAACAATGCAAAATAAATCTGTTCCTGTTTGAGTTTGCTTTTTCATGTGACAGTATGGATAAGCCTCTTTATTGTTTCTATGGTGGTCTCTCTCCTGAGAAAGACATAGTGCCATGGCACAATGGCTTCAAGGTGAGACATTGGCCAGCTGATCACTTTCCATAGTGCCTGACAAGAAGGTGAATTTGAGGGTAGGAAAATGCCAGGAGTTTGGGATGGCAAATGCTGATGTGCACTTTTCGTCATCATCGTACAAATACTGAAACTTATGTACTTGAGTCAGAATGAGGGGAAGCGAGTACAATAGTGTGGCATTTGCAGAATGATGTCATTGCATGTCATCACTCTGATGTTAGTGTAGTTTATTATGAACATTCTGGGAAAATACAGTACAATGTATGCTGCTTGAAGTAAGTTTTGCATTCTGCTTTATGGGGTAAACAGATGATAAAAATGCATAGTGATTCTTCATCTATAATACTTTGGTTCAGTGAGCACTGTGGACATTTTTTCCCCCTATATTATTAGTCCTTTCTTGCTTTCGCTAGGGTGAGATAGAGAAACTCCTTGTTGTTATACAAGTCATTGTATTCCATTATGCTTCAGATCAGTTGGCAGCTAAATCAAGAAGCAGAACACAGTATTTTTGCAGTACTGTAATCTCTTTGGCACAGAGCTGTCATACATGGACATTTATTTTAGGAAAGCTAAATAGAAAGTTTTCAATATCCTTGGAGAACTGAGCTATACAATGATATGGTGAGAGCAATTATCCCACTTTTTATAAATGTCTACACAGTTTTTGAAGATTGTCTTTTTCTTAAAGCATGATGTGAATTGGTTTATGATAGGCCCAAAGTTACATATATTTTTCACTCAAGAAATGATGGATCTTAATTAATAATTACATAACACGTTAACCTCAATCTCTATAGATCAACTTTCACTATTGAAGAATTTGGCTTGTGATATATACCTTCAGAAGCAAACAACATTTGCCTACTTGACCAATGGTATTTGCTTCTGTACTACTGTTTCAGATGAAAGAAAGGGCTGAATTATAAGCTACTGATTGTTATTGTGCTATTTATTTCCTTCAGGCTGCTTAGCAGACACTGTGTTCACTATGCAACAGAGCTGTGGTTTTTTTAATTTATTATTATTTTATTATTATTATAAATATTATTTGATGAGATGCTTTTCTCATGACTCAATGTCCTTCTGGGCCTCCTGAAGTGTTTCGGACTTGCAAAATGATACCTGCTTTGCTTCTTCAACTATCCAATTTTCCCCCACCCCCAGAAGACCTCAGAAGGGACCTCAAAATCACTGCTTTCCAACTTCAAGGAGAAAAATTCAAAAGGTTTTGCAAAATAATCTTATAATATATGGGCCCCTCACGTTTCTAGATTTGTCCTGCCTTCATTTAAATAGCTTGTTGATGAGTATTTCTAACAAGAACTTTCAGCTATTTACAAAGCTGGAAACACACCAAAAATGTGTTGTTCCCAGTTCTGTTGCAATCACTGCTTTTACTGAGAGAATAGCCCTCTTGTGGGCATATTTGTGGGAGAATTGCCTTGTTTTTGCAAGTAGCTTGGGTACTTTTAGTTAGCTGTATTTGCAATGTCACAGTTGTGCTAGTTGTATGATTATTCCGCTGGTAGATCTCAACAGCCTAAGCAAAAAGTGTGAAAGGGATTTTCACCACTATCTTGCCCCTGAGAATAACATCTTCAGAAGGACTAAACATAAGATGACGTTTTTCTTTCTTTCTTGGGAATAAAATCATATGTTTCTGCAACCTTGTCCTTTATAAATTGTAACAATTTATATAGGATGAGGTTGCAGGAATATATGATTTTGTATAAATTGTTACAATTTATATAAGAGAAAAATGTCAATTTTGATACAGTTGTATGGAATCTCATCATATCATAATGGAATACAACTTTGGATTAAGAACATGGAATCTGCATCCGGAGGGTAGGAAAAAAAAATTCTATTTAAAATCTTAAGAAGTTGCTGCCAATCACTGCAGATGATACTGAGACAAAAAGGACCAATTCTGCATCACTCTGATTACAGGTCTCAATTTACAACCTTCATTTAGCTATTGTTTGAAGTTATGATGGCACTGAATTGTGGTTACGACCAGTCTTTGGAATTCTCTTCTTCTTTTTTTTTTTTGAAAGAGATTTTATTAATTTTCTACAAACAAACAAGACAAACAAAACATTAAAACATCAACTCTCTTATGTACATACAGTGTGTCGGTTGGTTCATCAGTTTTGTGCATTCATTTCGTAGTCTCAATTACAGTTATGTTACATAACAACTCATATTGTCAATCCAAACTTATATATCCTAATATCACTAAAAAAAAAGAAATTTTTGACTATACTTTTAATCATTCATGTTTTATGAGATAACAATACTTTAATCAGTTTATTCTGTAACAAATCATATAATCATACCAAATCAATCCTAAAAAATCCTTTATAAATATAATGTCAAATAACAAAGTACTAACAAAATAACAAAATAAAAATATTCCTTACTGTCTAGCATTCTAAATATTCTATTATCGTATTTTATCATCTAGCCATTGATAAAAAAGATCCCAAATTTCATAAAATTGTTTATCCTCTTGCTCTCTAATTTCAAATGTCAATCTACTTATCTCAGCACATTCCAATATTTTCTTAATAATTTCTTCCTGTAATGGTATTTTCTCATTCTTCCAATTTTTAGCAAATACAATCCTAGCCGCTGTTAATACATTTACGATCAGGTATTTCAAATCTTTACTATATATATATCAGGTAAAATTCCCAATAAGAAGATCTCTGGTTTCAAGTCTATGTGTTTCTTTGTCATTTTTTCCAACCACATGCGAATTTTAGTCCAATATTTTCTAGCGTCCTCACAAGTCCACCACATATGGTAATACGAGCCGGGTATCTGATGACATTTCCAGCATTTTTCAGATTTGTTCTTAAACATTCTTGCTATTCTTGTCGGGGGAAAGTGCCATCTGTAAAACATCTTATACAAGTTTTCTTTGTATGCTGTTGACATTGTCATTTTATAATTTTGAGACCACAATTTCTGCCATTTCTCAATCCCATATCCAAAATTCTTCCCCCAAACAATCATAGTTTCTTTGACTTGTTCTTCCTCTAATTTAATTCCCAGTAAATAACCATATAATTTTTTAATCACCTTCTCATCAGTACCCATCAAGATCTTATCTAAATCAGTCTGCTTATCATAAAATCCCTTCGTTTTGGAATCTTCATCATACCTTGAATGTATTTGCGCATATGAAAACCAATTCATCCTTATACCTTGTTCCTCTAAGTTTTGAATCGATTTAAGTTCACCCTTTTCATCCAATAGTTCCCCATATCTAACTGTTTGTTCCTTCTTATAAATTATAGGATAGGAAAATGCTTCAATGGTCGATAACCAAACTGGAATTTTCAAATAACATTGTCTTTTTATCTTCTCCGAGTTTAACCACAAAGACTCTCGTATATAATGTCTTCTAAAATAACCCTGTGTTTTAGTTCCCTTATACCATAAAAAAGCATGCCAGCCCAACAGCAAATCATGACCTTCTAGTGTCAACAATCTAGTCTTTCTTAATGTTATCCATTCTTTGACCCACATCAAACTTGCAGCTTGATAATACAATTCCCAGTTAGGCAGGCCAAAGTCTTTGGAATTCTCTTCTTGAGTGATGTCTCTTATGCATCCTCGCCTTATGACCTCATCACCTAGTGATAGAAATTCTGGTCTCAATTGCCGTTGTAAATTGAGGACTAAGAGTATATTTCTAACCCTGGCAATAGGCTGTCTCATAGGCTTGAAATTTCTCAGGAATCAGTGCCTGAAGACAAAGAAAACATTGATTTTGCCTAAGAATCTTTGGCTAGTTCTGAGATTTCAGAAGGAACAAAAAGTCTTTTTTTTTAAATATAATTTTTATTTAGAAATCTACATAGATGAAATAAACATGAAAACATGAAAACATAAAAACAAAGAGTCAGAAACAAAAAAAGGGCAGAAAACAATACAGATAGACAGAAGTATTTTAAAAAATGAGTTCCGATCTTCTTTACAATAGTTATAAACTTATTATCCTCCCCCTTTAAGACTTACCAATATAATTCCATTCTTTCCATAGTCAGATTTTTTAAAATCAGAAAATCCATAGATCACCAAGTCATTTTCATCCAATTTCAACAACAAAACCCAAAACCTTAGATTGGTTCCAGTCTTTTATGAAAATATTTCTTATTTTTATGCCTGGTCATTTTAACAGAATGGTGTTTTGTTGTTGTTTAATTCTAACCAGTTTTTCCAATTTGTCTCACCCAAATGGTATACATCAGGAAGGTGTGTTCATTTCTCTCACAAAGTTGTTTTAAAGCCAGATCTCTTATCTTTTTCCTGCCTCTCACTAGATTTCTTGACTTTGCACATCTAGTAATCTTGCAACACTATTCATACTTGCAGAGTTTCTCATTTCTTCTACTTCTCCCATAATTTCAAGACATATGTTTCATGCTTACATTATAAATTGAAGGGATATTATTAGGCAGCACTGCTTATCATGAGCCAGCCACTATATTTTGGAACACAACTATGGCTGAAACAATTAGCTTGTGCACTGAACAAGCTTCTCTCTAGATCTTGGTGCGGCACTGAAGTATATTTCATGTAACTTTTCATGTAGTCTAACCTATTTACCCAAAGAGGTCTCTAATTAATTCTTCATGCCAATGGAATGTCTTCTGACAGTTGAATAATGAAGAGAATATATCCTTATGCTGCCCTTTTCAAATTTGCTCCAGAGCTCAGGGCAGCAGCAGAGGAATAGTGAAGAGAGGAGAATAGTGAGGAGAGAGAAGTAAGCAGAAGTTACTTCACCTTTTACTGGATCTGTTCCAGAAAAGCGAAACAAAATGAAAACCCCAAAGGGAAATGAATGGAATAAATAAGTAAGCATCACCCAACCCAACCAAGAAAGTACCTGAAAACAATGTTTCTTTGCAGGGCCCGTATCTTCATAATAGAAATATAAGGGGTTTAAAATGCAAAAGGAGCCTTGCATATTCTTACATTGATAATTGCCACTATTTTGTAACTTGCCTTAGGTAAAACAACAACTGGCAAAAACTTTCTCTGCATTGAACAAGGGAAGTCTGGTTGCTAGTTTCTTTTCTATTTGTAGCTGCTAAAGTACTGACTAAAGCTACCATGGTTTTGTGTTCTTTGGCAACACCCTTCTGCAGCCTATGGGTTCAGTCATATTTGACTGCAACTGTGATCATCCCATACCACAGCTTTCCATACTCCATGCCTGACAAAATCTATTAATAGCTCATTCTGGATAAAAATGCCAGAAGTGCATCAATTCTAGGAAGCCAATATTACATTACTGAATTAAAAATGGTCTTCAGCCTTTACAAACCAGTATAATTTTTTTTTTTTAAAAAAGCTGCACGGATGTATCCATGCATGCATGCATCCATCCTCCGCATCGAACAATGGAAGTACCTTCTATCCTCCTTCTATTTATTTACCTACCTGCGGTATTTTTTTCCTTTATCAAGATTCTTTAAAAATGTATAAACATGTTTGTCACCAGATATTCTTCCCAAGCTGTATTCTATGGTAAAGAAGGAAATAAGTTGTTTAATTTTTGCACAAAAAGATTTTCCCTTGGGAAATAGGATCAGCCATTCTCTGGAGGGACTTTGTTTAACGGTTTTTGTTTTTTAAAGACTGTTCTTTTCCTCTGGCTGGCTCACTTTGATCTCATTTGGGCCCTTAGAGATCTCCCATCTGAAAGTCCTCCTTTTTCTAATCACTCACTGCCTTTTTGTAGCCATGTAACCGGATACTGTTTGGGCTGCAGTAACTGTCTGGCTTTGTAGTCATCATCAGCCGCCTTTCGAATGGTTGCCAAGTCATTTGCTGTAACTAAGGGCTGGGACTATGAGCAGAATGGATTACTGCTGTCATGGTCTTTGGCCTCTACGGAGGAATCCATTATCAGCTCTTCAGGGAATACCAAGCAGGGAAATGGAGAAACTGTTATTGGTTTTTTAAAACCAACTTTCCTCCCCTGATGAAGTACTGAAAGATGAAGATGCTTCCAGAACATAGAAAAAAAGAGAGATTTAGAATGGGAGAGATCCGAGATTAAAAGGGGGTCAGCAGGAAAGATGTGGAACCTCAAAGATGTGGAATCTGAGTTTTAATTCACTTTCCCCACATATGATAATGAATGCTGGGTGTGGGGAAGGCCTTGATTTATCCCCTCCTCAAATCTTTTGTACAGCTGTGACCAGTAACTCATAACTGAGGAAGATAAATCAGAAATCTCTTTAGAAATATCAGCAATGTGCCATAGGCTACAGCATGTAGTCTAGATTATTGGATTCTGTTCTGATTAAGATGAAAATGGGGGAAAAAAAGCTTTATAATTTAATTTAAAAAAAAGGGCTTTACAAACTCAAAATGCATTTGAATGAGAACCTGAAATTCACACAACGTATTTAATTTTCTGGTGGATTTATTAGTCTAAATTCCGGTGTTAAAACAATTAAAAGGAAACACACACACCCCTTGAAATCGGAGACTTGAATTACCCACTAATTTAGTGGATTTCAAAGGGCCTGTTTTGAATCTTTACTAACACCAGATTTTACCCACTGTCAGATGAGCTATGTGGGGATTTTTGGGTCCCCTTCTGAACAGTAGCTCACTGGCGTACCTTTATGAAGGCTTTAATTCCGAATTTAATGTTGGGTCAAGGGGCTCTGAGACTGATGGGTTGTATAGAAATATGGCACTCCTGCAGGACTTTAGAATGTCCAAGAAAACTAAATTGGAGGATTTTAAAAAAAATTGCAGATAATATCAGAGGCCCAAAGACATTACAGCAGTGCTTCTCCACCTTAACAACTTTGAAGATGCCTGGACTTCAATTCCCAGAATTCCCCAGCCAGCTATTATAGGTTCAGCTGTTATAGGTTAAACAATCAACTAGAGAGAATAAAATGATCAGGAGTGGAGGGAAAGAAACAATACTTCTCTTTCCAGACTTCCACCCTTCCAGCAGAGGTGGGATTCAAATTTCTTAACAACTGGTTCTGTGGGTCTGGCCTAATTTGTGGGTGTAGCTTGTGACTAGGTGAGTGTGGCTTGCTGACTGGGCATGGCTTGGCGGTCATGGCTTGTATGTAAATATTATAAATATTTATGTAAATATTTATTTATTTTTTATAAAAAAAGAGCAACTTTTACCCAAAAGCAGGCAAAGCAGGCAGGCAGATTGAGTTGGTCACAGAATTACAGATTCACTTATTTTTCTGCAATCGGCTATCTGAGGCTGTCACATAAAATTTGCTTGTAAGCAAACTCATAAAATTAACTCACAACACACCATGTATGTAAATATTCTTCTTCTTCTTCTTCTTCTTTTTTTTTTATAAAAAAAGAGCAACTTTTACCCAAAAGCAGGCAAAGCAGGAAGGCAGATTGAGTTGCTCACAGAATCATAGATTCACTTAGAGATCTATCTATCTGCAATCGGCTACCAGAGTCTGCACTGCAAAGCTTCAGTCCTAAGGAAGCTTTGGCTCTGCTTTTAGATTAGCTACAAAGCAAGAAATCCAAGGACTTCCTGCTTTCTAGCTAATCTAAATCTCCTAGCAGAGTAGAACAGCTGATGGTCAGAGAAAAAAAAGGAAAAATATCAACTTACCAAACCAGGCAAGTTGGATGGCTCGCATACCAGGTAAGGAGTGAGTGGGTGGGGAAGGAAGGGGCCAGCCAGTAGAGCGATTTGCTGATTCTCCAAATTGCAGACAATCATAACAGGCATATGTGCAATGTTTGCAAGAAATCATCAGCTGTGCTGCTTGGACAGCTGACAAGCGCTGTGCGTGGGTGAGGAGTGTTTGAGAATCCTCTTGTTTCCTGCTTTTTTAATGTCAACTGTGCTGTGCAAAGCAGCTGAGGAGGGAAAAGCAGGGAATAAAGGACAGCCTAGAGCCCGGGCAGGCGAGTGGGCCAAACACCAAACTGGTTCGGTATCAATTGCTCTTTGCAGGTACCGTGTCTATAGAACCGGGCTGAACCCATAGCATCCCACCCCTGCCTTCCAGTAGAGGATTGGTCTGGGGCTTGCTGAGCAGGAGTGAGGTGTTCCAAGGAATGTATTAGGACTGTTTTATTATGTGCAAAGGAGGAAAAGAAGGTGGCACACACTATTTTGAAACTACAATCGCCTACAATTAGGCAGTGCCTTAGATAGTAATGGGTGATCTTCAATACAATCACGTAAGACATTACACAACTACTCCACAAACTACATTGGCTTCCTATTGGCTATTGAGTGCCATTCGAGGTGCTGGTTATCACTTATATGGCATATGCCTGCTGCACATGCAGTAAGAGGGTGGGTGTGCTACTGAGTTTTCTCCTTAAAACAATGTCATTTTATGGGACTTGGGATTTTTTCCATAATGGTGTCTGTCCTCTAGAATGATCCTCCCCCTACATAGCTAGGGAAGGATCATGGTTCACCCAAACTTTATAATCTCCAAAAGTCAAGAAACACACATTGTGATTCTTTCAAGTAGATTTCTTCATTTCTGTCTGTAGATTCTATAGACAGAATCTTGCCAAACTAAAGCATGCTACCACCTCCATAAAGAATATCATCTGAGAACTATTAGGGAAGAGCTGTCTTTACCCTCTTTCTTTCACACAAACTGTCTAAACTGAGTTGTCTCTTGCTCCTCTGGAATTCATTCTCTCTCTCTCTCTCTCTCTCTCTCTCTCTCTCTCTCTCTCCCTCCCTCCCTCCCCCTCCCCCTCCCCCTCTCTCCCCTGGGAATCTGGATTACACCCCACCCCTTTGGCCTTTAGGAAGGCAGTGAAAGCATGTCTCTTGCCTTGGGCATTTGGGGCAGGATGACTCTATTTGGAAGAGTGTAATAAATGTAACTACTTTAGTTGCCTATTCTTTATATATTTTTTAACTGGTTTAGTTTATTTGTCTTGGGCATTTCTGTTTTGTATTTATTGTATGCCATACACTATTGCATTGCTCAGGTGGGACAGCCATAAAATGTCTTAAATAACAACATAAATAAAACTTGCTCTAAAGTATCAACTGGGTCTCTGCTCTCAGCCATTGATACATGTCATTTAATCCAGTGGCGGATTAAGGCTCAAAGGTGCCCTAAGCACTGACAAATCTTGGTGTCCCTCTTCCTTTGTACATACTGTACAAACAAAGCCAGGCTTAGGCAATATAAAAGATTTTGTGGTGTCCCCTTTGGGCCTGGTGCCCTAAGCATGTGCATAGTCTGTTTAATGATTAATACACCACTGATTTAATCTAGTGTCTGACCTTGCCTGAATACAATACAATCCCAAAGATAAGTACCGAACTGGGCATGTATATGCCAGGAAATTAGTTCTAGTGGCAGGGATGCTATTAAGCTAGATTGGTCCTGTCCATGCCAACTGCTTTTCCTGGGCTTCTGCCTGGAACCTGGCAGCAATCCTATGTGTTTGTTTCAGGGAACCACATAACCATTATTATTTTTTTTCCTCCAAGGCTTTTCCTAGACAGCAAAGGTTATACTCTGTGTGATGATTGTCAAATGCACAGAAATCAAGCTTCTTCAGGAGGGAGGAATGTCTACCTATGCCTCCATCAAGTCAGAAAGTATAATCTCCTGTGTTCAAAAAACCATCCATCATCTCTGGGATCCAGCTGCACTCATCCCCAATTACCTTTTGGACGAAGCAGAGTAGGGCACAGATCAAATTCTCAGGTCACAAAGCTCATATTACAAAGAACCCTACCCACTTCCTCAACCTATCAGTTCAGATAAGTGCCAGATGGTGTTCCAATCATCTCCTTTGGAGCTGCCCATGCACAACAGTGCCACCCATCCTCGAGTGAATCTTCTCCTACAGGGGTCTAAGGCTCTCGCCCCCTTCCTCTCTACATAGGGAAGACCTCTCACATTTCTTTCCCCTCCATTTCTCTCCATTCCCTCCATACTTTCAATTCTATCTATTCCCATGAGGCCATTTTACCTCCAGCAGTGGCAGCATGAAGCTTTGGAGGCAATAATGACAACAAAGGCTCCTTTTCTGTCCTACAACATCAACAGTATACCAACACAGATTGTGCGTCTTTGCAATTTTCACTCTGCAAACTGAGGCTTCGCAGCAACAATTCTCCTCCATGCTACCTCCTTCTTCATTCTCTTCACCAGTGGTGGGATTCAATTTCTTTTTACTACCGGTTCTGTGGGTGTAGCTTAGTGGGTGTGGCAGGGGAAAGAGACTGTAAACTCTCCAGTCAGAGGCGGGATTTGCTGGTTCTCCGAGCTACTCAAAATTTCTGCTACCAATTCTCCAGAACTGGTCAGAACCTGCTAAATACCACCTCTGCTCTGCACTATAAACTCCCTATCCACAAATCTACAGATTTCCCCCCCATTCACAATCTTTATTTGGATGTCTTCCAGCTTTTCTGCAACCACAGTTCCCTTCCATTTACAGTACTGTTTCACTTTTTCCCCTTTCTTATTTCTTTATCACATTTAACATTCAGTTTTCTTTCTCAAATTTTCTGTTTGTTTAATTTCAGTTCATCAGTATGTTTCCCACTTTCCTCCTTTCTCCAGTGCACCCATCACTCACTCTCAAAATTCTCCATACTACTCACTGTGTCCCAATATTCAGAAGATCCAACAAGATTTCCATGTATCATGGTCCCCACTGGTATAATTTAGGGACAGTGCTTTTATTTTGTTTATTTCTTTTTATATTACCTTTATTATTTTTTAGAAATAAATCCTGTGAGGTGAGTTGGGCTGAGAGAAAGTGACAGGCCCAAAGACACAAAGCCAGCTTTCATGCCTAAAATGGGACTAGAACTCACAGTCTCCTGGTTTCTAAGCTGGTGCCTCAACTATTAATTCAAACTGACTTTTAGCCTTTCCTTTTCATCTCCAAATATGCTTTCGGTGAGCAAGATATTCTGGAGTATCCCGTGATACTAAACAATATTCAAAAAACATCTGAAACAATACAGATGGTCTTCCACATACAACAGTTTCTTTTGTGACCATTCAAAGTTACAATGGGGGCGAAAAAAGTGACTTATGACAAGTTTTAACATCTACAACCATTGAAGTATCCCTGCGGTTGCGTGATCAAAATTCAGACACTTGGCAACTGACTCATATTTGTGACAGTGTACCTGGGTCATGTGATCCACTTGCATTGTCCCTGGGATCATGTGATTTTCTGACAAGCAAAATCAATGGATTCATAATCATGTCACTGACTTAAATACCGCAATGATTCACATAACAACGGTGGCAAGAGAGGCTATAAAGGGGAGCAAAACTCACTTAACAACTGTCTTGCTTAGCAACTGGAAATGTTGGGCTTGATTGCGGTCACAAGGTGAGGACTCCTTGCACTGCCCAATTTTCTTATTCTTTGTTTGTAATGGATTCTAATCCAGCTGAGTTTGATGAAGAAAAGCCAATTGCTCCATAAAAACGGGTAAGTCAGTGATTGGGAAGCTGATGATTTACAGCAAAAGCCCTGGTGTGAAGCCTGACAGCACTCCAGAGGGAGGGCCCGCCTTGCAACATTTAATCATGTTTTCTCAGATGATCTTTCTTAAGTCATTTTCTCTGCAGAAAATGTGGAATGTTGAATACAACGCTGAACGTTGGAACCTATTATCTTCTGCTGAAGATCTGTTGAAACCTATGATCTTCTCTAAGCAAGTCGACTGCGTTCAATATTGTGTGGATTTCAACACGTACGATGGTTGAATCTCTTGTCTTTCCTTTATTTCTCCTTTCCTAGTCAACCCCTGTGTTTCAATGTGGCTTTGGCTTCATGGATTGAAAAAGGGCATTTCTCATTAATACACTCTATTGAGCAACACTGGAAGGTTGTGTTGGTATTCTTTCTTATTTTCAGGAAGTTCATACTTGTTAATCTCTGCTTTTCTGGGCTTTGCACAGAAAGATGCAAAGCACCTTATTTTGTACTTTTCCTAGTAGTAGACTAAAGGCAGAAAGCCTTGGCAAAAGTGCTAAGAACTCCCTGGCTAACAGATTAGGATATAGCTCTTAGTAAAAGAGTGGTGGCAAGGTTTTAAATTATTCACCTAACCTTTCATAACACTAACAATATCTATCTATCTATCTATCTATCTATCTATCTATCTATCTATCTATCTATCTATCTATCTATATCATATCTATCTATCATCATCATCTCTCTCTCCATCCATCTATCCATCCATCCATCCATCCATCCATCCATCCATCCATCCATCCATCCGTTCTCTCTCTCTCTCTCTCTCTCTCTCTCCATGCATCCATCTATCTAATCTATCTACTTATCTATCTATTTATCTTCTATCTATCTATCTAAAGAACAATGCCAGAAATTTTGGGGAATGTTGACATTTAAAGATATGAATAATCTCAAAGCAAATATCAGCAAACTCTGACATGTGCTTATGAACAGAAATGTCAAAAAAGTAAATACCCTGTGTTTTGATATGAATCAATAATATCCCGTGGAAGATCAGCTGAATTAGGCAGGCCTCCTCTGGGAATTTCATGTGGGCTTGAGCTCATCTTTTCGCCCAATATCCTTCCTAATAATAAGGTTTTATAGACAATAGTTTATTTAGATACAGCTGTCATTTTTTTCTTTAGTCAGGTGTGGGAATTTTCAGAAGGTAGATTCAGTTACCATCACATTTTTCTGATATTCTAATTTGGCCTCTGACATTAGAATATTGCATAATGAGCTGTGGCAACAGTCAATGGTTTTAATAGTTTTTCCTAAGTGACTTATCTCTACTTTTTCGATTGAAAGATCACTTTTTTCCTAGAGGTGAGTAACAGAAGAGTAACAGAAGAGAGGTCTTCTAGTCCAGCCCTCTGTTCAAGTAGGGGACCTATGCCGGGGTGTCAAACTCAGTTTCATTGAGGGCCGCATCAGGGTTGTGTTTGACCTTGGGGGGATGGGGTGGGTGTGGCCAGCTTGATGTCAATTATGTCAGGGGCACCTGTGGTGGCTCAAGCATTCTGTCACAGAAGATGGGCTCCCGAGCTCTGTTTTCAGCTGAACAACCTCCTGCAATCCTCTGCCAGTGAAAACGGAGTTCAGGAGGGCCACATGCGGCCTTGCCAAGCTCCGTTTTCGCTGGCAGGGGCACCATGGGCCAGTTCTTTGCTGTTTCCCCAGGCCAGATCTAAACACCCTGTGGGGGGGATCCAGCCCCCGGGTCTTGAGTTTGACACCCCTGCCCTATGCCATTCCAGACAAGTGGCTATCCAGCCTCTTTCTTAAAGGGCCTCAGTGATGGAGCACCCACAATTTCTGAAAGCAAGCCCTTGCACTCTTCTCACTGTTCTCACTGTTAAGAAATTTCTCCGTAGTTTTCGGTTGCTCCTCTCCTTGGTTAGTTTCCTGTTTCTTGTCTTGCCTTTTGGTGCTTTGGAAAATAGGTTGATCCCCTGTCTTCTTTGGGAAGTTCCCTGTTATCATGTTTTCCCTAGTCCTTCTTTTCACTAGACTAGAGAGACCCAATCCCTGCAACTTTTCTTCATATGTTTAGCCTCCACCCGCTAATCATCTTTGTTGCTCTTTTCTGCATTTTTTTCCAGAGTCTCTACATCTTTTATAATAGGGTGACCAAAACTGGATGCGGTATTCTAAGTGTGGCCTTACTAAGGCTTTATAAAGCATAATAAAGAATAACATGAGGATTGATGGAACATAGCACATTCCGGTAAGACAAGCGAGGATATGTTGGGATAGCAGTTACTTGTATTTATTTTTTTGTTGGGGAAGCCTCGGAAAGAAACAACTATGGATAGGAAAGATTTTTTTTTTCCTTTCTCAGTCTCTAACGAGTGAGTTTGATAAATGTTCAGATCTCATTGGTTGTTATTTCCATGCAATATTATATTGTGGGATAAAGGCCAAAAACGAGCTGAACACAGCAAGGTTCAGCATTGTAGATATTCAGCCATTGTAGATATTCAGACTTCTGACATTCATTGTAATATGACTTAGATTTATGATTTAGATTTAGATTAAATTTAGATTTAGAAAACTTAGATTTATTTATATCAGATGGGCAACAATAAAAGTCTCTTAAACGAACAAATGAAACATGCTTCCCCAATGCAGGCCTGCTGTTATTCACCTAAAATTCCCACCAGCTTCAGTCAGCATTGCCTGCAGCAAGTGATTATGGGACTTGTCATTTTAAATATCCGGGCAAAGTTCACAACTATATTCTCTCCCACACCAATTGCATAAATGCACTGTGTATCTGATGCTCTTTCCACTGTTTTGATATACTTTCACGTAGGTGTGAGAGTGCTTGTCTACGCAACCTGTTAACTGGGTTGGAGATGAACTCAGCAAATAAACACATGATGGCATGCTTGGCCCTCATTTGCTAAAAAGACAACCTGATTTTGGCTTTTCCAGCCTCATCTCTCAAGTGGTATTTTCCAGCTCCTGACCTGGCACAAGTCCATCATGCAGAAATAAAATTGGGATGTGGGCAGAGATGGTATTCAATGTCCTGGTTACCTTCGGCTGGAGAAAAAACTGTTCCAAGAACAGTCTTTAAGTGGAGGAAATTCAGTCCAAAAACAAAGTACATACAAACTATAAATAAAAATTCACACAAACCACACTGCAGTAATTAACTTGACAGGGCAGGAAAAGGAGTTGCAGACTTGAAAGCCCAGCAAAACACACACAGTTGGGAAGATGCCAGGAACCCAGATAAGCCTCCATTATATCAAATAATTCATGATTTGTTCCCAACAACTTTGCTGTGTACAGCTTCCCTTTTAAAACACTGTGTTCCCAGCTGCAGCTAATGAAGGGAATCAGGACCATGTCATCCCCCGTAAGTCACGCAACTCATGTTGCTCCCTTCTCTTTTCTTCCCTGCATGCCCTAGGATGAAGAGGGGGTGGGCCTGGGTCTTCCTCTGAATTTCCTCTCCCTTGCTCTACCTCTCCCCTACTCTGCCCAGCTGGTTTTTGCCTTTCCCCAGTTTCTTCCCCAGCTGACGGAGCTACACTCCCACTCCTTGTCAGCTGCTCGGCCTCCCCCTCTGAATCAGATTCCAAGAGGGGCATGACAGAATGGGGATTTTGCAGTAACCTTCCCCTGCAACACCCATCAAGCCACACCCACCAAGCTACACCATACTCACCAAGCCATGCCCACAGAACCAGGAGTAAAAAAATTGAATACCACCACTGTTTTTGCCCCACTTACACCCCCACCCATCCAGATTGGGGGAGCTGAAGGCAATCTGGGCTGAATTTTTCCATTCTTACTCGACACTGAATTTTCAACATTCAATAGAATGCCCAAATGGAACTCTGATGTCAAAACCACACAGCAGAACTTTGCATAACATTTTGTAGTCAAAATGTTCTAACAGCTCATTTCAAGACTTGACTATTTGTGAAACTTCCGGTTGCAAGGCTTTGGCAGTAGCAGGAATCCGCTTCTCTGCAGGTCCTTGCTGCGCTTGCCGCTGAGGTACCCCTAATCCATTTGGATTTGGGGGTTGTCGCTGCCCTGAAGAGGCAACGGAAGACAGAGGAGATCCGGGCAGGGGTCTGGGGATATCGCACCCCCCTTCCCCAGCTGGCTAGACTCTTTTTTCCTGAGGCAGAGGAGCGGCGGTCAGAAATGGCAGCCTCAAAGGAATCTTCAACTGGATAAGACTGTGCAGGAGGAAGTTTTTTAGAAGGGGAAGTTTTCTTGGCTGAACCGGGACATTAAGTTACTTTTAAAACATCCTGGAAACCTGACTTGTGGATTGATACATTTGTTTCCAAAAGATTGTTACAGCGGCAAAAGTGCTGAAGGAAAGTTCACTCCCCTTCCTTACAGAGAAAACAAATGAGCACAGAAAAATCTGCTTCTTTAAGGTAAAAACAAGCTCTTTGTTATAAGTGGGAAGGAGAGGACTAAAAAAAAAAAAATCCTTAAAGACTTGTTGGAGGAGACGCTTTCAAGATTATAAGACTAACAACTAATTGTAATACGGCTTTAAAATATATTTGGGATTTTGCCCCAGGAGGAAAAGCTGCAAAGAGAAGAAGAGGAAATAATTTCTGCCTGTTTGGATTGTTTGATAACTTTGACATTTGTAAATTACTTTAAGATTAAAAATATTTGGGTTATTTTTAAAAATTTACCATTGGTGGATCAACTAAAAATGGAATATGAAAAATTAAAAGAAAGAGGACCAAATGGCAAGAATACATTGGGAGCTGTCTTCCACTTTTTAGAAATGGTGGTTTCTACGTACCAGCAAATACTCGAGGAAGAAAGAGAAAGAGAAGAAGAAGAAGAAAAGGAAGCCATTTTTAATGGGCAAAAAAGATTGATTAAGAAAGAAAATAGGAAGAGGAAGGGAAAATGAGAATTTAAGATTCAATAAAACAACCAAGAAAAAGAAAAATAAGGTGAAAAAAAGGTACAATGTTAGAAAGCAATTGAAAAGAGAACTACAACGGAGAGGGGAAGTTAAAAAGGTGGAGGTTAGGAGGAGGGGGGCAAAAAGACCAGACTGGAGAAGAAAGGGAGGCAAAAAGGGAAAGAAAGCCACAGTCTGAAACAAGATGCCAAAAAGAAATTTTTTTTTTTAGAGATAAGGGATAAAAGATAGTGTATAATTAAAGAAAGATTCTGCCAGAGTACATAAGATAGTATTGTACTATTTGCATTTGAAATAGTTTATTGGAATTAAGATTTAACAATATATTAAAATGTTTAATAATGATAGATCTCAATACTTAATAAAATATTAAAGAGAATGTGTAAAATGATTAATGCTTAGTTACTGTTTAATTCGTTATTGTTTCAATGTTATTATCAATTTACTATTTTATCTTCTTATTCTAAAATAATGTATTAATTAGAATTAGAACTAGAATAAAATGCAACATGTAGAATGTACTAAGCAGAATCAGGATGGAAATTATGTATTATTTTAAGTTACTTTAGGGGAAAGATAGAAAGGCGCCATACTTTAAAAGTGATTACAGGGGAAATTATTTGTTAAAGAGAAGAGATAAATAGATGATTGGAAAAGAACGGACAAAAGATACAAGCATAATGATTTTGAAATAAGATGAAATAAACAAAATATAATTAAGAGAGTGAAAAGAAGGGAGAAGTTATATAGAAAATATAGAATGGTCAATAAGATATGAATGATATATAATGTGAGCATGAATTTGATTTAGGTCTGTAAAAAAAGATGTAACCCGGGGCTAAGCCACTTTTCAAAAGAAGTTTTATGTTTTATGTTTTGTGTTTTGGTTAGCTATGTTTGATTGTGAATTAATAAAACCTTGGAGGAATAAAACTAAAGGGAGAGAAATTTGGAAAAGATATGTACAAATGATAATTAAGGAGGTTTTATCTTTTTATGTCTTGTTTTATGTTTTGTGTTTTGGGTGTTTAAGTTTGATTGAGAATTAATAAAATCTTGATAGAAAGAAATATAATTGAATAAAAGTGAAGGGAGAAATAATGAGAAATTTGGAAAAGATATATAGGTGTTTAACTGGAAATGTGATAATTTGGAAATATGCTGTATAAATGTCTATATTCGATTGAGAATTAATAAAACCTTGATAGAAAGAAATATAATTGAATAAAAATGAAGGGAGAAATAATGAGAAATTTGGAAAAGATATATATGTGCTTAAATGGAAATGTTACAATGTGGAACTATGCCTTAAAAATGATGTTTTATTTGCCTTGTTAAAACTTATAAGTAATTTTTAGAAAGGAGGTTTTATGCTTTTATGTTCTATGTTTTGTTTGTCTTCAAAAATTAATAAAAATTGTTTTAAAAAAAAGACTTGACTATTTGTAATAAGGCTGAACATTTGAATCTTTCCACTGTGGTTGTGGGAATCAAAGGTTTTGTGTTGGCATCTTTCAACCGCAAAATATTTCACACGCTTCTACTATTTGGGTTCCCCAGAGGTGGAGAGAATGTTACCTAGCAACCAAAAGAAGACAATTAACACTTAAAAATGGGGAAGGCCTGTAGCTCCCCTTCTTCCAAATGACTGTGTAATCTTTCTTACAAGGATGTTATGTTGATCACTTCCCCCACCCCTGTCAAAATCTATTATACTTTCAATATTTATGGGCAATGTTTAATACATGCATAAGAGTAAGCACTGCTGATGTCATCAAAGATAAATAAGCATACAGAGAAAGAATTTAGAATGGGTGTTTGGTGAGAGAGAGTTGTTCCACAGGAACGTTCCTATATGGGCAGGATAGCCAAACGTGTGTAATCTTCTGAATAACAAAAGGAAGGGATTCCTTGTTTTTAGGACACAGGCAAGAAAAAGGACAAATCCAAGGAAGACAAGACAGAAAGGGAGACAGTTACTGAGGAATGCTGGAAGATAAGAGCATTTTCTTTAAGAGGAATCGAAATGTGCCTAGTAGTTGGAATCACACATTTGAATTTAATGGAATGGTTTTTAACAATCTGGACTACTTAATTGAATTAATTTATAGCTGTTGCCTGAGGTTCTTTGGGGATCAAAATGCATTGGGTTCCCCAAAGATTTGGGTTCTTTGGAAATTAAATAGACCTGTCTGTATGCTAACAGAAGACCATATAAGATGGCTATCCTTGAGCTCAGCAAACAAGATTCTCTTGGGCTGCAGCCATTCCCTCAAGGGTATATCTAAAAATAACTTCCGAGTCCAATAATACTGCCCTGGCAATTATCTCCAATTCACTAATACAAAATAGTGCAGAATGACATCTTGGCAAAACTCATTCTCTAAATCACATTTCTAAGATAACATGGATGCAGAATAAGGGGACAATGGCAGAGAAGAATGGCTGGACTGAGGAACACTTGTATTTTTCTGCCACATCCTACCTTGAAAATACATGGGTAGGAGTCTGGATAGGAGAAAATACTGAAACAGCCAAAGGGTAGTCTTGTAAAAAAAGAAAAAAGGGAGGGGGGAGATGGCTAGAGAAGAATTAGGAATGCTTGCAGAAGAAAACAAGTGAAAAAAGAAAACTGACCCTATTCTTCCCTTGAACTATTATTGGATGGCATAGGATGGAAGAGTCTTGAATAGGTCCACCTTTCTGTGGCAACATCGGATCATTTTGATCTGAGCTACAGCTAATTCCCATAGACTTCAAAACATATTTCCACTAATGTGTCAAAAAATGCATGTAGCATCATTGAAGTAGTCAACTGTTAATAAAAACCTTTGGTATGATTTATCTATTTGTTAAGTCTGGAGCATGGGTGCGAATAATGGAGACGAGCCGGTAGAAACAGTGAACTTCAAACTCTTTATTTACATGGTGTGACAGCTCAGCTCAATGGCTGCTATAGCCTTCCTTATATAGGCAACTTATTAACTATTCAACCAACAGCAATCCGGGAGCGCTTGCTCCGTTAACCAATGAGAATGGCCTGTTAATGGCCAATCAGATGCTCCTGAATGGACCAATCCGATCTTGCCATTAACAGCCAATCAGAAGTGCAGGGCCAGAACCCTGCACTTGACTTCAAGCTCAAGCTAACTTTATTTAACATTCATTCACAACACCCCTTTCCCCCAGCTTCTGCTTACGGGGCGCGGTCACATAGTCCTTGAGGTAGGACGGTTGTTTTATTAGTCTTTTTGATTTTCGCTGTGTGCCTGGCGTTTGGCTGCACTCTTGTTGAGGTAGATCGTTGTTTAGCGAAAGAGGTGCCTCTGGTTCAGAGTTCACGTTTCCATTGTCACCAATATCTTCGGTAACTCCCTGAGGTGAACTCACTCCCATCCCTGGTTCCTCTTCCTGCGTTTCAGTTCCGCTATTGTTCCCTTCGAAAAGATTTTCCTCTAGTTGAAATTCGTCTTCCTCTGTATCTCCCCCCCCCTCAGTTTGGTTATAAGGGAGTTCGGAATTGCGTGACTGCAGCCGCGATTGTAGTTGATCTATATGGCGCTTCTATCGTCAGTGCACTGTACAAGGTATGATCTTGGGCCGGTTACGCGGATTACGGTCGCTTCTACCCGCAGCGGATCGCCCGATAAGTTTTTAGCGAATACTAAATCGCCTACCTGGAAGGTACAGCATTGGCCGCTGGATCCGAGGGGTTTTTCCGGTTCGTAGGCTGGGTGTAAGCGGTCGAGGTGGGAGCGGAGCTTTCATCCCATTAGCAGTTCGGCGGGAGTTTTGTTGGTGATGCTGTGAGGTGTGATGTGCTGTAGGAAAAGGATTCGTTGATTTTCTTGTCGAGGTTGTCGTAGTCTATTTTTTGTAGTGTTCTCTTGACAAATTGTACCATGCGCTCAGCCCTACCGTTGGCCGCAGGGTGCGCAGGCGAAGTGAACGCATGTCGGATACCGTGGTCAGCCAGGTACTGTTCAAAAGACAGCACGGTAAATTGGGGCCTGTTGTCGGATACCAGAACGTCTGGTAATCCGTGGGTTGCAAACAGTCTTTCCAGTCTTTTGATGACCGCTTCGGTGGTCATGTTCCTCATTCAGTGAATCTTGAGCCAATTCGAGTAGGCGTCGACAGTTAACAAGAATGTGTGGCCTTTGGTCGGCCCAGCAAAATCTAGATGGATACGGGACCAGGGTCCCCGCGGCGTCTCCCATTCGGTTGGGGTTGCCTTTGGTGGAGCGTTGCTTACTTCTTGGCATCTCTGGCAAGTTTTGACCCACGATTCGATTTGTCTGTCGATGCCTGGCCACCACGCATAGCTACGTGTGAGGCCTTTCATGCGCACGATGCCAGGGTGGCCATCGTGCAAGATTCTTAACAGTGCCTGTTGGAGTCGTTCTGGGATAACGACTCTATCGCCCCAGATGATACAGCCCTTTTGCGAGAACAACTCTGTTTGACGACTTTTGAATGGTGCAAAGTCTTCTGGTACTTGGTCCAATGGCCATCCGCGTTCCACCCATGTGAGGACTCGTACTAAGATGGGGTCGCATTTTGTTTCTCTCACGATATCACAGGCAGTTAATGGCAGCATATGAAGTGTCTCGATCTGCAACGTTGTCATCGTTGGTGCAGGATCATTGATGGTTTCTGGGAGCGGTGCACAGCTCAACGCATCAGCATGGGGAATGGCTTTCCCGGGGCGGTATTGTAGCTGATAATTGTAGGCAGCCAAGAATTCTGACCAGCAGGTCATCCTGGGAGAAAGTATGTAGGGAGTTGGCTTATCCCCAGCGATTATCTCCAGCAATGTTTTGTGATCAGTTACTATAGTAAAAGCCCAGCCGTACACGTACTCATGGAATCTTTTAACAGCCGATATAATTGCCAGGGCTTCTTTATCGATCTGGCTATAATTTTGCTTGGTTTTCAAGAGTGTTTTTGAAAAATAAGCAACAGGGGCTTCGCTACCGTTAGGCAATACGTGGCTCAAAATGACGCCCACTCCAAAAGGCGATGCATCACATGTGATATTCAACGGCAAAGTTTCATTGTACTGCATTAGTACAGCGTCAGAAGTCAGTAGTTTTTTTACATTACGGAATGCCTGCTCTTCTCTGTGACCCCATACCCAAATTGCTTTTTTATCTAGTAAGTGATGTAAAGGTTCAGCAACAGTCGCCTTGTGAGGCAAGAATACATTATAGAAATTGATGAGGCCTAAAAACGCATGGAGGTCGGCTTTGTTCCGGGGTCTGGGAGCATTTTTTATTGTTCTCAATTTGCTATCGGTAGGGTGAATACCCTGACTGTCAATCAAGTACCCTTAGAATTCAACATGATCTGTACACAGCTTGCACTTATTTTTCTTCACCTTCAGGCCTGCTTCTTGGAATTTTTGTAAAACCAGTCTTAAACGATCCCGTAAAATTTTTGGAGTGGGGGCAGCAATGAGCACATTGTCAAAGTAGGGGACAACGCCTTTGATCCCCTGCAAGAGTCTCTCCATTAGGCTCTGAAAGATCCCCGGGGCTACACTGACTCCAAATTGGAGCCGCGTACACTTAAAGGCACCTCGGTGCATTACGATAGTCTGTGCCTGTGCCGTTTTTTTGTCACCCGGCAGTTGCTGATAAGCCTGAGCTAACTCTAGTTTAGAGAAACTTTTCCGCCCCCCAGGGAATGGAGGAGGTGTTGCACCACCGGCACCGGATATAGATTTTGTTGCAGGGCGTGGTTTAGGGTGGCTCGGTAGTCCCCACAAATTCTAATGGAGCCGTCTGGCTTAATTGGTGTCACGACTGGGGTTTCCCATGGGGAGTGATCGGTTGGCTTTAACACTCCCTGGGCTATCAACTTATCAAGCTGTTCGTTGATTTTCGGCTTTAGCGCGAACGGAACTTGACAAGGCTTAAGGCGGATGGGAGCTATTTTTGGATTAAGGCTAAAGGATATCGGGGTCCCCTTGTACTCACCTAGCTTTTCCTCGAAGACGTCATTGAACTCATGGGCGAGGTCCTCCTCCCAGTCACTGCCGCCAATTCGGTTAATGCCTGTCACTTCAATGCCGAGTGGTGCGAACCATTGCAGGCCCAACAGGCTAGGCCGGTCCTTGTCGATCACCGTCAGGGGTAAGTACGCTGTGCGGTTCTTGAACGAAACCCGGACTCGACTGGATCCTACGACTAGAATCCGGTTCCCCTGGTAGTCCTTTAACATGAACCTTTGGAATTGAAGGTCTTGGCACCGGATAGTAGGGATGAGTTGCTTGAGGGTCTTCCATGAGACCATTGAAAGAAACGATCCCGAGTCAACTTCCATTTGGCAAGGCTGATTTTCGATGTCCACTTTAACTCAAATTTTCTTGGCATCCAGTGAAGAGGTGTGGCTGATAGTGTTTAGTGAGCCTCTTCTCGTCTCGTTAGGCGATTCATGGGTCGGTTTCTGTAGGAGTGGTTTGCTGGTTCTCGCCTTACAGGACGGTTTCCTGTCGATTGGCGAAGATTGGTCCCCTTCGAGGTCTGGCTGGGTCTGAGGAGAGTTCTGCAGACCCGTCCGATATGGCCTCGTTTCCCGCACTCGTGGCAGAGCGCGTCGCGGAATTTGCAATCAGAATGGTAATGGTTGGCCCCGCAGCCAGTGCACGGTTGCTGGGATTTCGGGTAACGGTCCCGATCGGACCGCAGTCGATGGACCTCTTCTTCGTCGCTGTCTGACGACGAAGGGAGGTCCTCATGGAGGGCCGTTGAAAGCTGTCCTTCTGACTTAGGTGAAAGTTCGCTGGCTGGTTGGTGTGTCGGAGCACGATTTCGGCATAGTAGGGCAGCTGATTTCTTGGTCGCCTCCGCTGCCGTAGCCTCAATGATGGCATCCGCAAGGCTAATGTCGCCCTTAGCCATTATTTTGCTCTGCACGTTTAGAGCATCTAATCCTAGAACTACTTGGTCTCTCAAGGCCTCCTCTAGGTCGGTGAAATCGCAGAGGCCTCCCAAGTTTCGGAGGTCCGCAACGAAATCGGCAACACTTTCTCCTTTATGCTGGTTCCTTTGGTAGAACTCATGCCGTCTTACGAGCATTGGAACGGTTGGTGCATAGTGGGCCCTTAGTAGCGGTTCGAGGACGTCCCAGTCCATGGCCTTTACTTCAGCCGGTTTCGCTAGCGCCTTGGCCATTTTGAATATGGTCGGCCCACAGTGCATCAGGAATACCGCCCATTTCTTCCTGGTTGTGGCATCCTTCAGATTATTTGTTTCCAAAAACATTTGGAAACGGTCCATGTAGGACTCCCAGTCCTCTTGAGCTGGATCGAACGGAGCGGGTGGTACTACACCGCCGGACATGGTTCCGCCATTGTGCGTTTCAGCCACGTGCTTGGTTGTTTTCGTCATTGTTTTAGTTGGCTCTGACATCATCCAATCCCATCCTCATTGCCAGTGTTAAGTCTGGAGCATGGGTGCGAATAATGGAGACGAGCCGGTAGAAACAGTGAACTTCAAACTCTTTATTTACATGGTGTGACAGCTCAGCTCAATGGCTGCTATAGCCTTCCTTATATAGGCAACTTATTAACTATTCAACCAACAGCAATCCGGGAGGGCTAGCTCTGTTAACCAATGAGAATGGCCTGTTAATGGCCAATCAGATGCTCCTGAATGGACCAATCCGATCTTGCCATTAACAGCCAATCAGAAGTGCAAGGCCAGAACCCTGCACTTGACTTCAAGCTCAAGATAACTTTATTTAACATTAATTCACAACACTATTTATCACATTTGCACAGCTGTCCATCTCACGCCGTGACTCTGGGCAGCATACATAATAAAACAGAAAGGATACATTAAAACACCATTCAAAAGCAATTTAAATTAAAAAACATAAAAATGAGATTTTTTTTTAAAAAAGCAAGCTTACAGAAGAAAAAAGGTTCAGTCATAGGATTCAATTTTTTTTACTATCAGTTCTGTGGGTGTGGCTTGGTGGGCGTGGCAGGGGAAGGATACTGCAAAATCTCCATTCTCTCCCCACCCCACTAACCTGCTTTCCAGTTCCGTTCTCCTGTGCAGGGCAACAAAAGAAGACCCAGCCAATCAGCTGGGACTCGGGAGGCAGAGAGTGGATGGGGGCAGGGCCAGTCAGAGGTGATATTTGCCGGTTCTCCGAACTATTCAAAATTTCCGCTACTGCTTCTCCAGAACTGGTGAGAACCTGTTGGATACCACCTCTGCTATGGTTGTCAGCTGGTGGAATTTGGGGCTCTGACATTGTAAAATTGAGACAGTTTTAAAGGAGGTATAATTACTGCTGGAGACCCTTTGAACAGTGTGGGCAAATTTAGCAGATATTAAGAAAACTCTCTCTGTGTGTGTCTGGCAGTCACTGCCATATCTTTCTGCCTGAGCTAGGAATGGCTATGGAGGAAATAGAAGAATGTAAACTGCAGTTTGTGAAGTAGAAGATGGAGGAAGGAAGCCCCAGAGAGACACAATTTGGGGATTCTGGAAGTAATTAGAAAACGGTGCTGGGTCTTTCCCTAATGACTTAATGTAAAAGTGGAATCTTTTGAGCAAAGTTTGTTTATATTTGTAAATAAGCCCTTATTTTATAAAACACCTAATTCCTCATTGCACTCCTTCCAAAGAAACTAAAATTAGATAAAGATTAAAAATAATACATTTGAATCTTCCCATGGCTTCAGAATTTTAACAAACATTATCTTACGATATGGCCTTTAAGATTCTTTTCTTTGTTTCCTTGTACTGTAAATACCTGTGAAATCTATTGGTTGGGTATACTACTTCTGTTACTGGTGTTCTGCTATTCAGAGAGTTTTATCCATTCTGTTTCCATTATAGGAACCTCAGTCCTGTTGGGACCATGTCAGCGATTACACACTTTGCATCAGAAGACCAATTAAAAATGAAAATCATTTATCTCATTAAGCCCGCCCCCCTCAAAAGGAAAACACAAATAGCGGTTGGCCAGTTAAAAACCAAGTTGCCTTGAGGGCCAAATGGTATTTGCAGCAGGCACAAGACAATTAAACTTGTTCAGTCTCAAAGAAAGAAGCCTGAGGATTTGGACTTTATTTTTGCTTTCAATTTTCTCCCAAAAGAAATAAGATCGTAATGTCATTAACAGAAGAGAATTAAAATTCCTTTGCAAGCAACAGATAATGCAACTTTCTCCACCACCAACAAAATCCTTGATGATGTTTTAGCATTGCCCTTCCCTCCCTCATGGCCTTTACAGAGACATAAAATCTAAATCAAGCACTTCTGCAGACCTTGTTTCTGATTCATTTTTTTGCTTGTTTGGGGGGACTTTAGAAATACAAAATTGAACTCCAAGCTTGCAAGTTCATTTTGGATCATTATTTTTCCTGTTGGAGCCACAAAATCAATGCAACCAGCCCACATATTATCTCCGGATTCTGAATCTAATGCTTTTCTTAATACAATCTGTTCCGAACTAAGCAAACTCGTTAGCTTGCAATTCTAATAGTTTTCCTTCCACGACAGGCTCGTAAACCTGCAGTTCTGATTGGCCTGCTGATAGCAGATCGTGATTGGTCGTTGTTGGCTGATCTGATTGGCTGTTAGCGGGTTGCCGCTGATTGGACGCTCCCAGCACGGCAAACTCAAATCATTGGGTGTTATGACAGCAGCCAGCTCTATAAAAGGAGCTGCTGCTGCCCTAGTATTTTGCTCTGTTCTGAAGTCACTAATAAAGAGTTGGAGTCACTATTTGATGCCTCATCTCCGTTCTTTGTGCCCATTCTCCCAGATCTAACACAATCCATTTCAGGAAATGTAAAACTGCATCTAATATGGTGCCTGAAATTCATTTTTACAAGAAATGATTTTTAAGGACAACACTAACTAGATTATTTTCTTTGATAGAAATGATCCTTGGAGATGTAAGGTATTGCATAATATCTGCTCTTATCTTTAAACAGACAGATGAATGGGGTATAAGTGAGTCATTTGGTCTGGGTCTCAAGGTCAAAGTGGATCTCAAACACTTCTTATAAAAAAATAGGAAGTACCTGGCTCAACAGTAGCACCTCTGAGAGGGATCTAGCAGTCGGTCCTACTGGAACACCACTTAAGTATGAGCCAGCAATGTGCTACAGCTGCCCAAAAGTCAATGCAGTCCTAGACTGCATCAACAGAGGGTTAGCATTGCAGGGGGAAAATCACAGGAATAGAATACAATAACAGAGTTGGAAGGGACCTTGGAGGTCTTCTAGTCCCACCCCACGCTTGGCAGGAAATCCTACACCACTTCAGACAAATGGTTGCCCAACATATTTTTAAAAACTGCCAGTGTTGGAGCATTCACAACTTCTGGAGGCAAGTTGTTCCACTGATTAATTGTTCTAATGGTCAGGAAATTTCTCTTTAGTTCTAAGTTGCTTCTCTCCTTGATTAGCTGCTTCTTGTCCTGCCCTCGGGTGCTTTGGAGAATAGCTTGACTCCCTCTTCTTTGGGGCAGCCCCTGAGATATTGGAAGACTGCTATCATGTCTCCCCTAGTCCTTCTTTTCATTAAACTAGAAGTGATGGTACTAATAAGACCATACATTACTCTACTAACTACTTGGAAAACTGCACACAGTTCTGGTCACCACCAGAAGTGGGATTCAGCAGGTTCTGACCACTTCTGGAGAACCAGTAGCAGAAATTTTGAATAGTTCAGAGAACCGGCAAATAACATCTCTGACTGGAGATTTTACAATATCCTTCCCCTGCCACGCCCACCAAGCCATGCCCAAAGAACCAGTAGGAAAAAAAATTCGAATCCCACCACTGGTCACCATGATACAAAAAAAGATGTGGAGGATCTAGAAAGTACCAAGAAAAGCAACAAAGTTGACAAGGGGTCTGGAGGCTAAAATGTATGAAGAACAGCTAAGGGAACTAGGTATGTTTTAGCCTAACAAAGAGAAGGCTTACATCACATAATAGCCATCACATAATAGCCATCTTCCAATACTTGAAGGACTGTTACAGAGAAGAGGAATTGATTTATTCTCCAAGGCACCTGAGGGGAAGGTAAGAAGCAATGGGTGGAAGCTTGTCAAAGGGAGATCCAACCTGGAACTAAGGAGGAATTTCATGACAGTGAGAAAGATTAATCAATGGAACATCTTGCCTTCCAGAGTCATGGGTGCTCCATTGCTGGAGGTTTTCAAGAAAAGACTGGATAACTATTTTCCTGAGACAGTGTAAGAACACCTGTCTTCGGCAGGGGGCTGACTAGACTTCCAAGTTCCCTTCCAGCCCTATGACTCAATGATTCTAAATCACATTTAACCCTAACCCTTGATTCTTCTTCTCCACTTGGTAAACTTGCCTCTTTATTTTCATATAGTCTCATTTTTTATTTTTCATTATGGCTGGGGTTCAAAAACTGGAATTAGCTCATGCCTTACTGGGTAGGGCAGCTGTTTACAGATTCCATTTCATTGACCGATACTAGTTTTTCAGCAATCAGAACTACTTTGTGTACCTCTGGATGTTCTATCATCAGCTTCTGTTCTTCTGTGTCTGTTTAGACTTCTCTTTTAGTCCTGCTCTTCACCTAGCAGAAGGATACGGACCATATTTAGCAAATTTGTTCTTACCATTCTGTATTTTGAAGGCATTCTGGATCATTTATTGTAATTTCCCTAACAACAGAAGTGGCAAAAGTTTTATCACCCAAACTATTAAGAACATTTAATCAGGAGGAGAGCAGAGCTGATGTCGCGATGATACGGCATGCGATCTTGGAGGTCTGAGATCGCTGCTGATATCTTTGCTCCTGGACGGTCCTATCGGATCTAAACCGTCCCAAAGAGATGGTGAAAGTGAAGAGTGCATCCTGTCGATCCCAGGGATACTGCAAAGTCCATGGTAGATCCAGGAGAAGCTCTTCTTGCCAGCGGCAAAGAGGCAGCCATTAAAGCTGCTGAAGTTGAGACAGCTCTGAAACGAAAGAGAACAGAAAGAGAAAGTGTGCCGGTTTGGTGAGAATCTTTTTTTTACTCTAAGATTTGAAAGGACACCCTAAGGGAAAGAAAGAATCTGTAAAAGTTTTGACAGAAGTGATTAAGCGGCGATTTTAAACAGGAATGTCAAAGTAATGTTTTTTTTCCCTCATTGCTGGATTTTCTATACACAATCTTGTATTTTGAAACTGGACTGGTTTTTTCTTTTCCATCTATTTTTTTTCTCCTTTTTGATTTTGTAACATTTTAGGCTAGAGACTCCCTTTTAGTTATTTCTTTTTTTTAAATAACTTTTTTTTAAATTAATTCTTATTATATTTTGCTTGGAAAAGGAGGGGGAAAATAAAGCAAAGAAACTTTCTAACACTGCCAACTAGAGGCTTGGAAATATTCTATTTCTCCTGTGACCAGACAAAGCTGAGAAAGAAAGAACTGAGACTTTTTTTTCAAGGACATTGCTATTTGATAAGATAGAGGGAAGAGCATGGGAGAGTATTATTGCAGGTGCTCTTCTGGGTTTCTATCAACAGCTGGAGTCTGGTGTTGAGACCTAGGGGGAAAAAAGGTGATAAGTTTTTGGAGAAGAGTTATAATAAGAGCCTTGGATAATTAAACAAAGTGCCGTGTGCTCTTTTTACTTTTTCTAAGTTGTGTTATCCCTCCTCACCAGCTTTATTTTATTTCATTTTATCTTTTTTTTTTTTTTTTTTGCAAAAGCTATTTGGATCTTTGGCTTTGTTGGAGCTTGTCTTTGTTTTTCTTTTTTTTCTTTAGAAGTCCAATCTCTACGCTTGCTTTTTATTTTAAAGGGAAAGCTTTAGTATTAATGTTTCCTTTTTTTTAAGGGAATAGCCTTTTTTCTCCTTTCTTGGTATTTTTGTTTTTTCATCTACCTTTCTGGTTTATTTTTATGCACACTTTTCTATTTGAGACCTCTCAATTGGATTAAGGTGTTGAAGAACCCGAAGAATTTTTCCTTTTTTTTTTTTCCCAAGCCCTTTTCTTCTTCTAATTACTGATTGGATTAAGGTATACAAGAACCTGAAGAAATTTTGTCCTCCCTTTTTTTTCTATTTTTTTAATCATTACTATTTGGCTTCTTTTTTCTACTATTTTTATTTCAGACTACAATTGGTTATTTCACAATTGGATTAAAGTTTAGAAGAACCTGAAGATTTTGAATTGCTTAAAATAAGTAGGAAACGTACAGCTCCTGGTTCTTCAACTTCTACTTCTTCCTCTCCACCATCTGGAGGACAATGTTCAATACAGACAATGTTAAAGCAAGAAAAAGAACAAGAAAAAGTGACTCTGCAGATGATTATGCAAGGAATAAAAAATATTCAAGCAAGATCAGAGAATATTGAAAAGAGAATAGAGAACATTGAACAAAGAACAGAGAACATTGAACAAAGAAGAGGGAAAACTGATAAAAATATGGAGAGCATCCAACAAATGATGTTGAAGTATGATGAGAGATTCCAAAAAATTGAAGAAGATAAAGAGACAAGAAGATTGGGAGATATTGATAATAGATTAACAGTGGTTGAACAAGATAAAAGTGGTATGTTGAGCTGGGAGATGGATAGATCAGAATTCTATCTTAGATTCCAAAATGTAGAGCAAGAAAAAAGACAAAACTTAGCTAAGATAATGATAGAAATACTGGCTGAAGCTTTGGAAATAACTCAAGAGAAGATGATGGATGGAATAGATGAGGTTTATTGAGTTTTCACAAGATATATGATGAAAAGTACCTTACCAAGAGAAGTTCACATTAGATTTACAAAGAAAGCCATTAAAACACAAATATTGCAAGTGGCAAAAGTGGTATGCTTTCTAACATTGAAATATAAAGACAAGGAAATTGTGGTCTTGAAACAAATACTCAGAAGAGTGAGAGAGATGAGAAGAGAATACTGATTCCTGACTAAAATGCTACTTAAAAAAGAGGTGAATTATAGATGGCTGATTCCAGAAGGTTTAATGTTCACATGGCAAGAACAGAGACATCAATTGACATCAACAGACTCAATTGAGAAAACAGAATTATTTTATACAGAATTTTTTAGAGGGAAAGAGAAAGAGGCAGAAAAAGAAATCTCACTAATTGAATTCCAAGAGGACTGCCAAATGGCGATTGAAAAAGAAGAAGGTGCAGTAGGTGGAAAGGTGGAAGCCAAAGAACAACGTGAACTAAGATCTACAAGAGCTGCTAAACCTAACTACAAAATATAACCATGGAAGAGAAAAAACTGATTATAATTAATATAAATGGACTTAACTCAGCCATGAAAAGAAGGAAAACCTTTCATAAATTAGATAAATTAACATTTGATATAATTTGTTTACAAGAAGTACATGTTAAAAAACAATATGAACAATTGTTGATACAGCCAAAACTAGGGAAAATATTTACTTCCTTGACACAATGTAAGAAAAGAAGAGTGGTTTTATATATTAAAGAGACCATCCCAGCAAAACTGATTTATACAGATGATGATGGAAGAATACTAATGGTGGAAATAATGGACAAGAATACGAAAACACTCCTGATTGCAATCTATGCCCCGAATGACAAACAAGAAGAATTCTACAAAAAATTACATATTAAAAAAATTGAACTGGACTATGCTGATATAGTTATGATGGAAGATTTTAATGGAATTGTAGGCAATAAATTGGACTATACAGCACAGAAAACAATAAAGCAAAACAGAAAGACTCTCCCTAAATCTTTTTTTAAAATGAAATAAACTAAAAAGATACATGGAGAGAAAGAAATGCTAAAACTAAACAACACACCTTCTATTCAGATAGACACTTATCAGAGTCCAGAACAGATATGATATGGATGTCAACAGAATTAATAACTAATATCAAGAAATAAATATTGAAACAAGTATTTGGGCAGATCACAATCCAATGACAATTAAATGTAAAGGACAAAAAAGAAGATCTAGATGGATGTTAAATAATACTATTTTAAAGGAAAAAGACTTCATACAGTGGATGGAGAAAGAATTGGCTTTTTTCTTTAGAGAAAACAAAAAAGAAGATACATCAATTCAGAATGTATGGGATACAATGAAGGCATATGTTAGAGGTTTGATAATAGACTATACAAGGAAAAGAAATACTATGAAAAGATTAGCCTCTAAGGTCTTGGAGGACGAGTATAAAAGACTTGAAAAAGAGCTACAGAAAATGCCACAGAAAAAGGACATCAAGCTAAAAATGGATATAGTTAAACATAAATGGATCAAATAGAAAAAGAAGAATTAGCACAGAAAATTAGAGGTGCTAAACAGAACTACTTTGAAGACGCAAATGAACCAGGTAGATGGTTAGCATACAAATTGAGAAAGGAGAAAGAATCAAGGAAAATATTGCAATCAACAGATGACCAAGGCCAAGTTTGCTATGGTAGTGAAGAGAAGGAAATCATTTGAGACTTCTATGGGAAACTATATATGCAAGAGAAAAGTGATGAGGAAAGAGTTAAACAGTACTTACATAATGCTAATTTACTCCAGATACCTAAAGAGATTGAAACAATGTTAGAAAGCAATATAACGATGATGGAGTTAACTGAAGCACTCAAGAAGCAAAATAATGGAAAGGCACCCGGCCCAGATGGACTTCCAGCAGAATTTTATAAAACATTACAAGAATCGTTGAATCTTCCATTGCTAGAAGTTATGAATGAAGTTATGTTCAAGAAGAAGATACCTAAATCATGGTCAGAAGCCTATATTACACTTATTCCAAAAGAGGAGAGCGATCCATTACAAATTAAGAACTATAGAGCTATTTCTCTTCTAAATGCAGATTATAAAATATTTGCTTCAATATTGGCAGAAAGACTTAAAAAATATCTAAATAATTGTATTAATCCTGATCAAAATGGATTTCTGCCAAAGAAACAAATTAAAGATAATATGAGAGTAATCTTAGACACCTTGGAATACTACGAGGCACATCCTGAAAAATAAATGGCTCTGATATTTCTAGATGCACAGAAGGCATTTGATAATGTGAATTGGTGATTCAAGTTATTACTGTTGGAATAGATGGGCTTTGCTAGAAAATTTATTCAAGCTATAGAAGCTATATACTATAAGCAAACGGCAAAGGTAATGATAGAGGGAGAACTGTCAGACTCTTTCAATATAAGAAAAGGAACAAGACAAGGGTGCCCACGATCACCTTTGTTGTTTGTGTTAACTTTGGAAGTGCTAAACAGAAATATTAGAGATGAAAAGAATATAAAAGGAATGAAAATCAAAAAGGAAGAATTTAAGCTGCAAGCATTTGCAGATGATCTGGTTTTCATCTTAGAAGACTCCCTAGAAACAGCACCAAAATTGATAGAAAAGATAGAGACATATGGAAAGGTGGCTGGTTTGAAAATGAATAAAGATAAGACAAAGATCTTGACAAAGAATATGCTATTAAGATGAAAGGAAGAACTGGCAGACCTTTTGAAAATTCAGGTCACAAATAAGATCAAGTATTTGGGGATGCAGCAAGATGTAGTACACTAAAAGAGAATAATTATATCAAACTTAAACAGCTAGATCTGGCGAAATGGGAAAATTTACAACTGCCACTAATAGGGAGAATTTCAACAATCAAGATGAATATATTACCCAGAATTTTATATTTGTTTCAAACAATTCCAATAAGGCTTGGAAAAGATTACTTTGAAGATTTAAATAAAATTGTGTTGAAATATATATGGCAAGGTAAGAAAGCAAGAATAAAGTTAAAACTTTTTCAAGATGCTAGAATTAGAGGAGGATTTGGTTTGCCTAATTGGGAGTTGTACTATCAAGCTACAAATCTGATGTGGGTTAAGGAATGGATAACACTAAGAAATACTAGATTGTTGACACTAGAAGGTCATGATCTGTTGTTGGGGTGGCATGCTTTTTTATGATATAAAGGAACTAAAACACAAGGGTATTTTAGAAGACATTATATACAGGAGTCACTGTGGTAAACGGGGAGAAAATTAAAAGACAATGTTATTTGAAAATTCCAGTCTGGCTATCGACTATGGAAGCATTTTCTTATCCTATAATATACAAAAAGGAACAAACAGTTGGATATGGTGAAATATTGAATGAAAAGGGTGAACTCAAATCTATACAAAAACTAGAGGAACAAGGTATAAAGATGAATTCGTTTTCATATGCACAAATACATTCAAGGAATGATAAAAATTCTACAATGGATGGTTTCTATGATAAATTGACTGATTTAGATAAGATTTTGACAGGTGCTAATGAAAAGGTGATTAAAAATTGTATGGATATTTATTAGAAATTAAATTAGAAGAAGAACAAGTTAAAGAAACTATGATTGCTTGGGGGAAGAATTTTGGATATGGGATTGATTTAGAGAAATGGCAAAAATTGTGGTCTCAAAATTATAAAATGACAATTTCAACAGCATATAAAGAAAATTTGTATGAGATGTTTTACAGGTGGCATTTTCCCCTGACAAGAATAGCAAGAATGTTCAAGAATAAATCCAAAAAATGTTGGAAATGTCATCAGACACCTGGCTCATATTACCATATGTGGTGGACTTGTGCGGAGGCTAAAAAATACTGGACTAAAATCCACATGTGGTTGGAAAAAATGACAAAAAAACATATAGACTTGAAACCAGAGATATTTTTATTGGGAATTTTACCTGAAATATATAGTAAAGATTTGAAATATCTGATTGTAAATGTATTAACAGTGGCTAGGATTGTATTTGGCAAAAATTGTATTTGCCTGAAAAAATGAGAAAACACCATCACAGGAGGAAATCATGAAGAAAATATTGGAATGTACTGAAATGAGTAGATTGACATTTGAAATTAGAGAACAAGAGGATAAACAATTTTATAAAATTTGGGATCTATTCTATCAATGGTTAGACAATAAAATACAGTAATGAAATATGTACACTTTTAGAAAATAATAAATATATAAAGATGTACTTCTTTCTTATTATATCTACAAAGTCATTTTAGGATAGATTTGGGATGATAATATGAACTGTTATAAAACAAACTAAGTGAATTATGATTATCTTGTAAAACATGAATGAATAAAAGAAAAGTCAAATGATTGATTAATAATGATACTAAGGTATTTAATTTTTGATTGAAAATATGAGATTATATGCAATGTAATTGTAATTGAAGACTACGAAATGGAAGCACAAAACAATTTGTAAACCAACCAGCACACTGTTTGCATACATATGGAAGATGGCTTGATGTTTTTATGTTTTATTTGTTTATGTTTGTTTTTACAAACCAATAAAAACTTTTTTTTAAAAAAAGAACATTTAATCAGGCTTTCTAAACCCATCAATCCCTTGTAGGGATCTGATAATAGCTGCTTGAATGGGTTCATATCTAATCCCCTGGGTAAATTGTGTATGGGGAGTGTTGTGAATGCATAAGGTTTAATAAAGTTATTTTGAGCTTGGAGTCAAGTGCAGGGTTCTGGCCCTGCACTTCTGATTGGCTGTTAATGGCAGGATCGGATTGGCCCATTCCGGGGGATCTGACTGGCCATTAACGGAGCATTCATATTGGTTAAGGGAGCTAGCGCTCCTGGATTGTTATTGGTTAAATAGTTATTGGGTTGCCTATATAAGGAGGGCTATATGCCATTGAGTTTGAGCTGTCACCATGTAAATAAAGAGTTGAAGTTCACCGTTCCAGAGGCTCGTCTCCATTCTTTCTCGCCCATGCTCCAAACTTAACACTGGCGACGAGGATGGGATGTGGAGACGTCAGAGCTGACTGAACTAAGAAGAAACATCGAGCACGTGGCTGACAATGCTACACGACGGAACCATGTCCAGCGTCGTTGTACCACCCGCTCCGTTCAATCCAGTGCAAGAGGACTGGGAGTCCTACATGGATCGTTTCCAAATGTTTTTGGAAACTAACAATTTAAAGGATGCCACAGCCGGGAAGAAACGGGCGATATTCCTAACACATTGCGGACCAACCGTATTTAAGATGGCTAAAGCACTAGCCAAACCTGCAGAAGTGAAGGCGATGGACTTGGACGTTCTCGAACCCCTACTAAGAGCTCATTACGCACCGACCATGCCCACGCTCGTGAGACGGCACGAGTTCTATCAAAGAAACCAGCAAAAAGGAGAAAGCATCGCCGATTTCATAGCAGACCTCCGAAATCTGGGAGGCCTCTGCGGATTCGCTGATTTGGAAGAGGCACTGAGAGATCGAATAGTTCTGGGACTAGATGCGCAAGGCATGCAGAGCAAGCTGATGGCGAAAGGGAACATCAGCCTTGTCGATGCCATCACCAATGCTACTGCAGCAGAAGCAACCAGGAAGTTGGCTGCACAATTACGCCGCAACCGCGCTCCGGTACACCAACCGACAGGCGACATTTTATCCAAGTCAGAAGGGCAGCTTACAACGGCCCACCATGAGGACCTCTCTTCGTTGTCAGACAATGATGAAGAAGAGGTCCATCAACTGCGGTCCGACCGGGACCCCTACCCAAAGTCCCTACACCCTTGCGCTGGCTGTGGAGCCAACTATGCCAGGTCCGAATGTAAATTCCGCGACGCGCTCTGCCATGAGTGCGGGAAGAGAGGCCACATCGGACGGGTCTGCCGAAGTTTACAAGGACCCGGCCAGGCCTCAAAAGGGGCTAACTATCGCCAATCGACAGGAAACCATCCTGTAAGGCGAGAACCAATAAACCACTCCTACAGAAACCGAGTTTTGAATCGCCCCACAAAGCGAGAAGAGGCTCACCAGACTATCACTATCAGTCACACCTGTGCCTTGGATGCCAAGAAAATCTGAATTACAGTGGCCATTGAGAACCAGCCTTGCCAAATGGAAGTCGACTCGGGATCGTCCCTCTCGATGGTGTCCTGGAAGACCCTCAAGCAACTCATCCCCACGATCCAGCGCCAAGACCTCCATTCCCAAAGACTTATTCTTAAGGACTATCAAGGGAATCAAATCCCTGTCGTTGGATCCAGCCGAGTCCGGGTCTCATTCAAGAAGCACACAGCCTACTTACCGCTAACTGTGATCGACAAAGATTGGCCTAGTCTGCTAGGTCTCCAATGGTTCGCGCCACTTGGCATTGAAGTGGCAGGCATAAACCGAGTCAGCAGAAGTGACTGGGAGGAGGACCTCATCCATTAATTCAGGGATGTCTTTGCGGAAAATTTAGGCGAGTACAAGGGGACCCCAATATCGTTCAGCCTTAATCCAAAGATAGCTCCCATCCGTCTTAAGCCCCATCGAGTTCCGTTTGCCTTAAAGCTGAAAATCGACGAACAACTCGATAAATTAATAGCTCAGGGGGTGCTAGAACCTACCGATCACTCCCCCTGGGAGACCGCAATCGTAACACCAATTAAGCCGGATGGTTCAATTCGAATTTGTGGGGACTATCGGGCCATCCTGAACCACGCCCTACAGCAAAATGCATATCCGGTGCCGGTGGTGCAGCATCTCCTCCATTCCCTGGGGGGGCGGAAAAGTCTTCGCTAAATTAAACTTAGCTCAGGCATATCAGCAATTACCTGTTGATGAAAAGACGGCACAGGCACAAACGATTGTGACGCACTGAGGTGCCTTTAAATGTACCCAGCTCCAATTCGGAGTCAGTGTAGCCTCGGGAATTTTTCAGAGCCTTATGGAGAGGCTACTACAAGGGATTAAAGGTGTGGTCCCCTACTTTGATGATGTATTAATTGCTGCACCTACAAAAAAAATCTTACGGGATCGTTTAAAATTAGTTCTACAAAAATTCCAAGACGCCGGTCTTAAAGTGAAAAAGAATAAGTGTAAATTGTGTACAGATCATGTTGAGTTTTTAGGGTACCTAATTGACAGTCAGGGTATTTACCCTACTGACAATAAATTAAGAGCAATAAAAAACACTCCCAGGCCTCAGAACAAGGCCGATCTCCAGGCGTTCCTAGGCCTCATCAACTTTTATAATGTATTTCTACCACATAAAGCAACTGTCGCTGAGCTGTTCCATCGTTTGCTAGACAAAAAAGCAATTTGGTTATGGGGTCATAAAGAAGAACAGGTGTTCCGTAATGTAAAAAAACTACTGACTTCTGACGCTGTACTCATGCAGTACAATGAGACTTTGCCATTAAATATCACATGTGATGCTTCGCCTTTCGGAGTGGGTGCCATTTTGAGCCATGTACTGCCTAATGGTAACGAAGCCCCTGTTGCATATTTTTCAAAGACACTTTCAAAAACTGACCGAAATTATAGCCAAATCGATAAAGAAGCCCTCGCAATTGTATCTGCCATTAAAAGATTTCACAAGTACGTGTATGGCCGGGCTTTTACTATCGTGACTGACCACAAACCATTATTGGGGGTAATAGCCAGAGATAAGCTGGCTCCCTACATATTATCCCCCAGGATGACTCGCTGGTCAGAATTCTTGGCTGCTTATAATTATCGGCTGCAATACTGCCCAGGGAAAGCCATTCCCCACGCCGACGCATTGAGCCGAGCACCGCTTCCAGAGACTCTCGATGATCCCGCACCAATGGTAACCATGTTACAGATTGAAACACTCCACACGCTGCCATTAACTGCCCGAGATATTGTGAGAGAAACCAGACGTGACCCCACCTTAGCGCGAGTCCTAGGCTGGGTAGAACGCGGGTGGCCATTGGACCAATTATCGGATGACTTCACACCATTCAAGACTCGACAAATGGAGTTGTTTTCTCAAAAAGGCTGTGTCATCTGGGGTGATAGAGTCATTATCCCAGAACGACTCCAAAAAGCAGTACTGAGAACCTTGCACGACGGCCACCCCAGTATCGTGCGAATGAAAGCCCTCGCATGAAGCTACGCATGTTGGCCGGACATTGACAAGCAAATCGAGAATTGGGTTAAAGCTTGTCATAGATGCCAGGAAGTGAGCAACGCCCCACCAAAAGCCATCCCTACTGAATGGGAGACCCCACGGGGACCCTGGTCCCGTATTCACCTGGACTTTGCGGGACTTGTTAGGGATAACATTGTTTACCCTAACTGGTTTAGGTAAAATAATAAATATGTTATCATAGTTTGTTAGTTAAAGTGTCTGCAACTTTAAATATAGGAATGTAATTAAGAGAGTGGTTGTGAAAGCACTTTAAAAGAAGCAAGACGACAGCTTGCTCTCTCTCTGGCTTTGATGATCCCTAATTACTGCATGGACTCAAGACTGTGTTATTCGAATGGGAGAGATAAACAAGGGACTGATTTGTAAGTGAACTGACATAGGATATTCTATACGGACTTTGCTAACTGAATATCCTTGAATGGACTGACTAAAATGATACATGACTAATGGACTGTTATTTTGACTATGCTATAAAACTCTAAGTGGAAAAAACTATATTTTTGATAACACAAGCGTATCTGTTATTTTTACTGTATGTTAACTAACATACAAACTTATCTCACACATTTATCTGTATGCCTATCTGACTAACGCTGCACATTCTGTTTAGCTTGTCTCCTTAACCCTGGTTGGGGAACCCAGGCTTAACACTGGTTATGGGCCCAGAGGCTACAAAGTCAGTTTAACTAGGATAAAACAGATTTATGTAAAAGTGAGAGTTTGTGTTGTTATACATTACAGTAAACAGACAGCTGTGTTTTATTAATTATAGTTTTATATCCATATAAAGAAAACATGGCACAAGTCAATCTACAAAGTTTGTCCCTAATATCCAAGTTGGATGGAACAAACTATGTATCATGGTCTATGAAATGTAGTCTGCTTCTACGAAGAGAAGGTCTGTGGAACATAATTGAAAACCCACCAAACGTAGAGGAATGGGATCCAGAGGATGATGAAGATAGACTAAAAATAGAAGAATTTATGCATAAAAATGAACAAGCTATTTGCATAATTGGATTAACATTAACTGACCAGCAACTTGTTCATATCCATGGAGAGCAAACAGCTGTTGGGTGTTGGCAGAAGCTGAAGAGGATTTATGTTCGAGATAACGTTGGTGCTCACATAAATCTAACACGGAAGCTTTTCAGGACGCATCTCCAGACGAATGGTGATATGCTGAGTCATTTGAAAACTATGCAAAGCATTTTTCAAGAACTGCACGAGAAAGAGCTTATTTTCTCTGAACTACACCAAGTCTACATAATTCTGTCTTCACTAGATGAAAGTTATGACAACTACGTCACTTCTCTTGAAATTTTGCCAAAAGAAAGTTTAACTTTAACTGATATAACTGGCAGATTGATTGAAGAGGCCAGAAGAAGACTTGAAAGAGACGATTTAAGGAGGGAGCAACCTCAAAAAGAAGATAATGAATCTCCTACTGCATACTCAATTAAAAAGTGTTTTAATTGTGGAGGAAGAGGACATTTGGCAAGATTTTGTAAAAAAGCAAAACGCCAGAACACTGGCCAGAATACTAAAAGTCATCAAAAGATAAATAAAAATTTAGAGTTAGCCATGTATACTAACGGAGCTGTAAAAAATAATTTATGGGTGGTTGACAGTGGAGCATCCCACTGTATAATAAATGATAACAGAAATTTTATTAAAATGTCCAAGAATACACAGCAGATATCGTTAGCCAATGGCTGGAAATTGAAAGCTAATGGTCAAGGTATAGCATATTGTTCTTTTATAAAAGAGAATGTAAAAATGTTATATGTACCACAACTTAAGTTTAATTTAATTTCAGTTAGAATTTTGGTTAAACTAGGATATGTAGTTACCTTTAAAGGAGATAACTGCATAATTGAGAAAGAAGATAAGAAAATTACTGCATCTTTAAGAGGTGAATTATATGTGTTAAATGATGATGGTTTAGAAGTGGCTAACACGGTTTATGATAATAAGAAACCTCATGATGAATGTATTCACTTGTAACACCGACGGCTAGGGCATTTAAATTTTAAAATGCTTAAGAAAACTGTTGAATTATCTAAGGGAATAAGTTTGAAACCTTGTAATAAGTATTTGCAATGTAATGCTTGCAATCAAAGCAAGAGCAAGGTCACACCGGCTAATAGAGTTGATGGATTTACGACCAAAGAGCCTTTAGAAGTAGTATTTGCTGATTTAATAGGTCCGAAAAAACCAAGTGTAGGAGGAGCTCGATACATACTAAGTATAATGGACCACTATTCTAGATATGGGTTTTGCTATTTAATGAAGAGCAAAACTGAAACGTATCTCAATCTCTTTAATTGGATAAAATTTGCTGAAAGGAAAACTAAAAAGAAATTAGTAACTCTTATAACAGATAATGGTGTGGAATTTACAAATAATAAATTCCAGAATAGACTTAGAATGTTAGGTATTCAACATAAAAAGTCTGCACCATATAGGCCACAACATAATGCCTTTATAGAGAGAAGAGGCCAAACACTACAGTCAATGGCACGTACTATGTTGTCTGATTCAGGATTACCTGACAACTTATGGGGAGAAGCAATAATGTGTGGTAATCATATATTAAATAATGTTGTTAATTCAACAGTAGGTGAATTACCATTCACGCTGTGGCATGGTACAAAACCTGATTTAAGTTACATGCACACATTTGGAGCACCAGCATGGGTGCATATCCCATTAGACAAAAAGGACAGCATAGAGCTAAAAGATTATTTTTTGTAGGATATAAATCTAATCATAGATCTTATAGATTCTGGGAACCAGGAACATCTAGAGTTTACACCAGTGCTAGTGCTAAATTCCTAGAACATGTAGGATGGAATAGATTTGAGCAAGATTTAAATAATGAAGTAATTATTGAACCCTACAAAAGGCAGAAAGAACAGACAAGTTATAAGAAGAGTCCAATTAAAGAAGAAGTCCACGAAGAGCAAATAGGATCAGAACAAGAGGAAGCAATTGATCAGGAAGAGTTAGATAATCAAGAACAGTTAGTAAATGAAAGTCCACCTGTAAGTCCAGTAATACCTAGACGTACTACACGTATAAGTAGACCAACTGATAGGTATCAAGCAAGTATAGTTTGCCAAGTAACTAAAGTTCCAACTAGTGTAGATGAACTTAGGATGTATCCTGCTAAGGATCAGGAGAATTGGCAAAAGGCAATGGAAAAAGAACTAAATTCATTAAAAGTAATGAAAGTATATGAAGATGCTAAATTACCTCCAGGAGAAAAATCCATTGGGTGCAAATGGATATTTAAAGTAAAAACTGGAAATGATGGGACTGTTACCCATAAAGCTAGGTTGGTAGCTCAAGGATTTAATCAAACTGCATCTGATTACGATGAAGTTTTTGCACCAAGTCTTAAAGCAACATCTTTGAGAGCAGCTTTAGTGTGGGCAGCTAAGAAAAACTATGTCATTAACCATTTAGATGTAGAAACTGCTTACCTGCATGCACCATTGCAGCACACTATATATTTGAAAAAGCCAATGATTCTAAAAGACAATAAAGTAAATAGTAATGATTGTTGGAAACTCAAAAAGAGTCTTTACGGGTTGAAACAATCTGGGTTTGAGTGGAACCAATATATTGTGAAAGAATTAAACAATATAGGTTTTAAATCTGGTTTAGCAGATCCATGTGTGTTTAAAAGAGAAAATAATGGAACGGTGTCATTATTGTTATTATTTACAGATGATATTGCTTTGATAACTAAGACTAATAATGAAGCTAATGAGATTATATCATTATTAGCCAAAAAGATAAAATTAAAGCATTTAGGTAAAATTAAAAAGTATCTAGGATTGACAATTAACCAAACAAAAAATGGATTTAAGATATCTCAAGAAGATAAAATTTGCCAATTAATTAAAACGTATAAAATGGAACTTTGTAAACCGGCAAAGACTCCAATGAGTCAGGAGGTTTACCAAACTGATGATCAAAGTCCCAAATTTGATAAATCTATATATCAATCTTTGATTGGTAGCTTATAATATATAAGCAATTGGTCTAGGCCAGATATAGCTTATAGTGTAAATCAGCTGGCTCGTTTTAATTCAGATCCACAACAATGTCATTGACAATCATTAAAGAGAATTTTAAGATATCTTAAAGGAACAATGAACCATACATTGTATATAGAACCAAAGAGTGATTTGAGTCTTAGTGCCTATGCGGATGCAAGTTTTGCAACTGACATAAACACGAGAAAATCAACATCTGGGATAGCTATATTATTTGGTAAGACACTAATAGGCTGGAGGTCAATCAGACAACAGCATATTAGCTTGTCCACGATGGAAGTGGAATTTTCATGTCTGTCATTACTATGCACTGACAATTTTGTACAAACAGTTATTATTAGACATGGGTATAACTGTTAAAGATTCCATTATTGTGTATGAGGACAACCAGGCAGCCATAAAGTTGGCTACTAGTATTGCTATAAAAACTTGATCAAAGCATACTGATTTAAGATACTTAAATGTTAGAGAATCTGTAAAGAATGGGCTAATTAAATTGGAATACTGCATGATGGATGAAAACATTGCAGACCAATTTACAAAAGCTCAAGGAATAATCAAGTTTAAAGAAAGTTGTAAATACTATAATTTAAAAGTGTAAATAGTTATATTATTATTATTAACCTAAAAGGGGAGAATGTTAGGGATAACATTGTTTACCCTAACTGGTTTAGGTAAAATAATAAATATGTTATCATAGTTTGTTAGTTAAAGTGTCTGCAACTTTAAATATAGGAATGTAATTAAGGGAGTGGTTGTGAAAGCACTTTAAAAGAAGCAAGACGACAGCTTGCTCTCTCTCTGGCTTTGATGATCCCTAATTACTGCATGGACTCAAGACTGCGTTACTCAAACGGGAGAGATAAACAAGTGAACTGTAAGTGAACTGACATAAGATATTCTACACGGACTTTGCTAACTGAATATCCTTGAATGAACTGACTAAAATGATACATGACTAATGGACTGTTATTTTGACTATGCTATAAACTCTAAATGGAATAAACTATCTTTTGATAGCACAAGCGTATCTGTTATTTTTACTGTATGTTAACAAACATACAAGCTTATCTCACTCATTTATCTGTGTGCCTATCTGACTAACGCTGCACATTCTGTTTAGCTTGTCTCCTTAACCCTGGTTGGGGAACCCAGGCTTAACAGGACTGACCAAAGGCCACACCTTTCTTCGAACCTTCGACGCCTACTCGAATTGGCTCGAGATTCACTGCATGACGAACACGACCACCGAAGCGGTTATCAAAAGATTGGAAAGACTGTTTGCAACCCATGGATTACCAGACGTTCTGGTATCTGACAATGGACCCCAATTTACCGCGCTGTCCTTCGAGCAGTACCTGGCTGACCGCGGCATCCAACATGCGCTCACCTCACCTGCGCACCCTGCGACCAATGGCAGGGCTGAGTGCATGGTCCAATTTGTTAAGAAAAGTTTGCAGAAATTAGACTACGATAACATCGATGACAAAATCAACCGAATCCTTTTTCTACAACACATCATGCCTCATAGCGTCACCAACAAAACTCCCGCTGAACTGCTAATGGGACGAAAGCTCTGCTCCCACCTCGACCGGTTACACCCAGCTTATGAACCGGAAAAACCACTAGGATTCAGCAGCTGATGTCATACCTTCCAGGTAGGCGATTTGGTATACGCTAAAAACCTATCGGGCGATCCGCTGTGGGTAGAGGCAACAGTAGTTCGTGTAACCGGCCCGAGATCCTACCTTGTACAATGCCTTGAGGATAGACTATGGAAACGCCATATCGATCAATTACGATCATGGCTCTGGTCGGGCATTTCTGAACTCCCTTATGACCAAACTGAAGGGGGGGAGATACAGAAGAAGATGAATTTCAACTAGAAAAAACCTGTTCGAAGGGAACGATAGCGGAATAGAGACGCAGGAACTGGAACCAGAGATGGGAATAGGTTCACCTCAGGGAGTTGCCGAAGATACTGGTGACGACAGAAACGTGAACTCTGAACCAGAGGCAACCGCTTTGCCAAACAACTATCTACCTCAGCTAGATTGCAGCCAAATGCAAAACGCTCAGCAAAAATCAAAAAGACTAATAAAGCAACCGTCGTACCTTAAGGACTATGTAACTGCGCCCTGTAAACAGAAGCCAGGGGGAAGGGGTGTTGTGAATGCATAAGGTTTAATAAAGTTATTTTGAGCTTGGAGTCAAGTGCAGGGTTCTGGCCCTGCACTTCTGATTGGCTGTTAATGGCAGGATCGGATTGGCCCATTCCGGGGGATCTGATTGGCTATTAACGGAGCGTTCATATTGGTTAAGGGAGCTAGTGCTCCTGGATTGTTATTGGTTAAATAGTTATTGGGTTGCCTATATAAGGAGTGCTATAACTGCCCTTGAGTTTGAGCTGTCACCATGTAAATAAAGAGTTGAAGTTCACCGTTCCAGAGGCTCGTCTCCATTCTTTCTCGCCCATGCTCCAAACTTAACAGGGAGAAGGCCCAGAATTGATTAAATCTAGAAATTCTGTGATTGCCCTTGACTAATTTAAATCAAATCCCAGGAGTGTGTGAAAATAAAATAAACCAATAGGCAGATATAAGTAAAACAGAAGCTCTGTTTGAAGGAACCACTCTATACTTTCATCTCTGTGTCCAAACATGAAAGGAGAGGGTTAACCCATTAAATCTTTTGTTGTGATCACAGAATAGGTTGGAACAGTGGATGAACAATCTGGAATTCTTTTTGATTGAAATCAATATTTTCTAACAATGCTGACTAGGTTTTCAGGTTGATGTGAAAAGCTAACACTCCCCTTAATCTATTTAAGCATTTAATGCAGGCAGGCCAATAGGTATCAAAATCCTGAATAAATCACTGTTTATTTGGCTTGTTGTTATATTGGAAAGGCTTTGAAGGTTCAAATCATGAACATCCCATGAAGTAATCACTAGGAGATAATGGAATGTAGATAGAGAGTAAAAAATTAACTCTTTGTTTTTTGTTACTCTGCCAGATCTTTGCCTAAATCATGGGTTTCAAATTTGATCACATCACATGATGTATCGTGATGTATGGAGTCATTTTTTTGCCTTTGTGGAGGGGAGGTAGGTGTGGCCTGCATATGACGCATCCAGCACATGGGCTGCCATTTTGACAGGCCTGGCTTAAATGGTTGCTAATCCAAGCCATTTCCTTTTGTCTTTCTTCTCAGGCACAAAGATCATATGTTTACTGACTTTTCTCCTGTAAGGATGTAATTAACAAGGTACCATGCTTTGCCTATCCCTAGAATGTATCTCCTGTGAATATGCCTTCTTTTTCTTATAATACTTGTTTCTAGCAATGAATCTTAGCAGAATGAAACAAATTTTAAAAATTGAATTTGCATATGAATTCAATAGCTGAATTTGCACACCAGTGCGATTTTTTAAAATTAAAATTCACTGAATCATATATTCCTGCAAAGCATAATTTTGTACATGCTAACTGCTGCAAAGATATTATCTGTTTTTTACTGGAAAAGGCATTTGATCCCCCCACATTGGAAGACTAGCTAACTATATTGTGGGAGAATGCTTTGATGACTAGCGTTTAAACTCAAAATGGAAATAATCCTAAACTACATTTTAACACATGAACCAGCACCTCTAAGTTTAGCAATGATATGTAAATTTTATAGGATTTCCAAATCAGAAGAAACATGGAGTTATATGCCTAGCATCTATTGTAGATTATAAATTCAGTCAGTATTTTGTACTATTTGGTCATGATTACTGGTATTCATGCTTTGTTTAGAGGTTAAAAATAATTTTATTGTTTAAAAAAACATATATCCAGATACCCAGGATTAAAGAGACACTGGAAAATCTCCATGATATTTGCAAATCCCTTGCTTATTCACTTGTACTTTATTTTTATTCCTTTTTCCTGTTTCTTTTTGTTTACAGAGCTTTCGTTTATTGTAAAATTTCTACTATATTTGTTATTGGTATAACTGATATATTTCACAAATAATAACAGCTGCTGTCAGAAGATTGCACAGATTGACTACAAACAATGGTGTGACAAAATAGCAACAATGGTGCATTGAAATATCTTTAAGAACTACCATTCGCCTGCAAGCATGAAGTGGTGGGAATACAAGCTAGACAAAATCTTAGGAAATGAAGAAGCTATAATGCTCTGAGATTTTAGAATTCAAACAGGCTGGCACCTGCCACATAACACCCCAGACTTAATAACTGTTAATAAGAAAAACAAAAGTCTGGATAGTGGGCATGACAGTTCCCAGAGATAACAGAATAGAAGAGAAAGAACTAGAAATCCCCGCCCCCCCCCCAAATACAAAGACCTGCAAATAGAAATAGAACAACTGTGGGAGAAATAAGTAAAGGTAATATCAATAGTAATAGGTAACTTCGTGCAATCCAGTGGTGGTATTCAATGTTTTTTTATGACTGCTTCTGTGGGCGTGGCTCAGTGGGTGTGGCATGACATGGTGGGAGTGGCTTGGTGGGAGTGGCAGGGAAAGGATATACTGTAAAATCTCCATTTCCACCCCACTCCAGGGGAAGTTTACTGTAAAATCCCCATTCACTCCCCACCCCACTAACCTGCTTTCCAGCTTCATTCTCCTGCGCAGAGCAACAAAAGAAGACCCAGCCAATCAGCTGGGACTTGGGAAGCAGAGAATAGATGGGGGTGGGGCCAGTCAGAGATGGTATTTACTGGTTCTCCGAACTATTCAAAATTTCCACTACCAGTTCTCCAGAACTGTCAGAACTGGCTGAATACCACCTCTGGTGCAATCCCAAAACAACTGGAGCACTACTTGAATGCCATCAGCATTGAAAAAAAAAATCTTTAGTCAATTAACACAATCAAACAACCATATTTGCCTATCCCAGATCCTTGGGAAGGACTTAATAGATAGATTCCAAAGGTGCTTTTTCAGAAGGCAACTGGACCTTTTTGCTTTTACTTTGAAGATGTTTTGCTTCTCATCCAAGAAAATTCTTCAGCTCTGACAGGATAGCGGGGAATCCTTCCATTCCCTGCTATCCTGTCAGAGCTGAAGAAGCTTCTTGGATGAGAAGCAAAACATCTTCAAAGAAAAAAAAAGGATGTCCAGTTGCCTGCTGAAAAAGCATTTTTGGGACAACTATGACCTGGATGACTGAGAATCTCTACAGACTTTTCATTGGTAGATAAAAACATCAAACCAGTTTAAATGTTTAGCTGATTGTACAATTGATCTTTTTTTTTCCTTTTTAACACCCTTTAATCTCTTTTATTTGGGGTAGAGTATAATAAAAAATAATAAGGGTTGACAATGCTTTGCTCACATTAGGTTCCTGCTCTCAGAATTACTCACAGATGCATGTGAAATGCTTTAATCTCCAGAAAAAAAAAATGGCTTCCATGTACAATAATTGACTTGTCCCATGGTCAATGCTATTCTAAGACCTGTTCTGACCAAGGCTTCCAAACCATAATTATGCACATCTTTTAAAAATAAGACTTATTTTATTGCAATGCTGGAAATTATTTCCATTCCCAGCTGGAATTAATCTCAAACAGTCCCCTGACATAAGCATACATCTTTCAGTTCTATGAATTGCTGCCAAAAACAGAAGTATCAAATGAACTGGAAAAGAAACCAATCAGAGTACAAAAAAATAAATAAAACCAACCGAAGTACAAAGAGCTTCCAGAATGACTCTGAACCAATCTAACTACTTTGCTTCCTGCAAAGGTATCATAATCTTGGCCTGACCTTTATTTCTTATGGGAGGGCCAATCCCCTCCCAACCTTATTCCTGAGTTGCCCCTTTTGTTTCAGCTGGTCTCACTTTCTAGCAGCTCTGCACACACACACACTGGGAACAGGCTTCCCTGGGTCCTCTGTCTCTCTGCTGCCAGACTCCGAAGGCTTCGGAGTCAGTATCCCATTATCAGATGGTCTTGGCCCCATCTCTGCATCGGACACAGGACCCTCATCCAAGTCCTCTTCAGACTCCCTGACTGGTCCCCGTTCTTCCCCACTGTCCGATTCCGCTGCTGTCTGCACCGGCTTCCGGCGCAGAGCTATAATAATACAGAATTCTGAAATGGATGCACTGGTGCATCACAATTAGCCATAATGTCATTGATTTGGTTTGATTTAATATTTTAATATTAAATCAAATATTTTAATATTAATAATATTTAATATTTTCAGGGCTGTGGGGTGGAATAGGGATTACTGGTACTTCTTTTAGGAAATGTTCTTTTTTTAATCAGCCTTTTAAAATGCCACAAGATTTGTTAGGTACCTCAAAACCATGGAATAAATGCAAAGTTTGCAACAGTTACTTCCAGCTAATACAACAAACTGAGTCAAATTCAGTCAATCAATCAATCAATCAACCAGGATCTTTCTAAAACATAGAGCCCAACACTTCATATGAATTCAGTCAGGTTAGAGCTGATTTTGTCAAGTATAGCAATGAAGTTAAATAGGTACCTTTCCCCTTTTATTTACCAAGGTAATTTAGAACCCTTTTATTCCTAGTAATTAAAATGTTTCTTGCATTAATATGCTGCATCCAAAGTCTGTAAGTAAAAAAATGTGTCGATGTTGCCATCCAAGGCTTTCCTGTGGCTACAAATAATGCCCTTCAACAATGAAGAATCAGCAGCATTTCAAGGAATCTTACTCATTTTATCCAAGAAGTGATGATTTCTCCAAGGAATCCAAAGGAACTCTAAAATATAACTAGCATCAAGAAGACCTGCCAAATCTTTCAGCTCTGAATTTTCAGGCAGAAACATTATTTTTCCCAATATGAGAAAAAAATGAGATTACCTTTGTTTTCTCTTTTTTGTGCTACAGATTTTAAGTTAGCATGTTCAAATTTGGTTCCTCACATATGTGCTGGACTATATGGAGGAGGAGGAGGAGGAGGAATAAGAAGTGGAAGAAGAGGAGGAGGAGGAAGAAGAAGTGGAAGAAGAAGAAGGAGAAGGAGTCAAGGGGACAATAATGATTTCTGAACATTGAAAAAACTTTTTTTTCGCTGTAAGTGGGAAGGGAGAGGAAAAGAATAAAGAGTAAGATTTGGCTGGAGGAGACTGCTTGGAATATAAAAGAATTGAAAGTTAAATTGTAACAAGACTTCTAAAAGATACATTTTAATTGGAACTTTGTAACTGAATTTTAACCCCAGGAAGAGAAAGTGAAAAAAGAGGAAAGTGTTAAATGAAACAGCTTGTGTGTATTTGGACTGCTTGGTGACTTTGGGACTTTTGGAAATTATATTTTAATGATTAAAAATACTTGGGTGGTTGTTTAAAAATTTTTTTTATAATGTCATCACTTGTGGATGAACTGAAAATTGAATTTAAAAAACATAAAGAAGAGGAACAAGAATGGAAGGGCTCTTTTGGCTCTGTTTTTTACTTTTTAGAAATGGTGATTTCTATCTATGAGAAACTACAAGTACAAGAAGATTGGGACAAAGAAGAAGCCATCTTTAATGAACAAGAAACTTTATCCGGGGAAGAAAGGGGAAAGAGGGGAAAGAGAATGGAGAATTTAAGGCCTTAAAAAACAACCAAAAAAGGGAAAAATAAGGTGAAAAGTGGATATAATGTCAGAAAGCCACAGAAAAGAGGAATACAGAAGAGGGAAATGGAGATGGAGAGACAAGAGGTTAAAAAGGGCATGAAGAAGCAAGGGAGGAAGGAAGGGAAGAGAAGCTACAAGGGTTTGAAACAAGATGTAAAGAAACAGGATTTATTTAGAGATAATGGGTAAAAATATAATTGAAAAGGAGATTCTACAAAGGTACATATAGACTGTATTGTTGTATTTGCATTAGAAATAATGTTAGAAAATTGGAACAATATATGATTATAAAATGGGATAAAATATTCAATGTAATTTAGTGAAACTTTTTCTTTTTTGAACAAAATAAATGAAATGAAATACGAGAGAATTGAGTTAAGAAGGAATGGGAACATTTTAATTACATAATGTTTTAAAATACAAGTGAAATGGGGGGGAAGTAATTACGCAAAATTTATAAGGGTTCCTATAAAAGCATGATATTTATTTGAAAAGGAATGTGTAAAATGTTAAGATTTAAATGAATATTAATTTTAATGATAGAGTTCAACTGGTATGGATTGTTGTTTTAATTATATTATATATTTATAATTTTTTTCTTTTTTAAAAATATAGTGTCTAGCTTTAGAATGTACTAAGCAGAATCCGAATGAAAGTTATGTATTATATTAAGTGTTAAATTTAGGGGAAAGATATAAAGGCGTCATACTCCAATCAGTGATTACAGGAGAAATTTTATGTTAATAAGAAAAGATAATAGACAGTTAAAACAGGACAGACAAAGGATATAAGTATAATGATTTAAATTGAGATGAAATAAATAAAATAGAATTAAGAGAGTGAAAAGAGGGGAGAAGCTATATAGAAAATCTAGAATGGTAATAAGATATGGAATGGTATATAAAAGTGAGCATGAATTTGAATTTATGTCTGTATGAAGAGATGTAACCCGGGATCAAGCTGCTTTCAAAAAAGATGTTTTATGTTTTAATGTTTTGTGTTTGGTTTGTATGTTTGTTTTTTTAAAAATTAATAAATTTTTTGGAAAAAAAAAAGAAGAAGGAGAAGAAGGAGAAGAAGAAGGAGGAGAAGGAGAAGAAGTGGAAGGAGGAGGAGGAGGAGAAAGAGAAAGAAGAAGAGCTTTATTGTCATTTTGAATGTACACTAATCGACATACATTAAAATGAAATTTTGTTGCATACATCTCCCATAATCTACAGCCAACTCTGGCAAGCTGGCACTGGTCTGTATTGGAAGAAGCTGCTGTAAGGGATTTTATCTCTGTATCTACTAATGCTGCATCTGACAGAACTAGTCTGAAATACATGCATAACAATCTTCTTCCTGTCCTTCCCAAGGTGTCCTACCTTTCAGAAAACAGCAGTGGCTTATTTCTCTTTCCTCGACATGGGATGCTACTCATGGGGATTGTTGACCAAAGCCCAAAATTCTTGCAGATAAATGCTGTGGACACAACATGGGTTAAAATCTTGTTCATTCAGATGTGTCTTCCCATTCCAACAATTTACCTTTGTCAGCTATCAATTTCAGGAGTCGGCATGCATAATAAAGTGCATAAACAAACTGCAGACTTCACATTTTCTTGTGGGTGTTAATATTCCAATCATATTCAAGATTAGATGAGATACAGTCCTTGATTAAATTCCAAGAAATGTTGGAAAGCAAAATCTACTCTTGGAATCCATGAGTTTTGCAACTTGCCAACAACCCAGTTGTGTTCTGAACAGGTTCAGAAAAGTCTGCTTTAAGATCTTCTTTCCACATCACTTGTGTTGTGTATGTACCATAGTTAATAAAGTATGAGCTTGAGGTAAAGTGCAGGGTTCTGGCCCTGCACTTCTGATTGGCTGTTAGGCGGCCAGATCGGATTGGTTAGTTCTTAGGAATCCGATTGGCCCTTAACAGAGGATTATTATTGGTTTAAAGTGCTAGCGTTCATAGCTCGCTATTGGACAATTCTCACAAGGGTTGCCTATATAAGGCAGAGTTCACTGTTATTGTTTTGAGAAGTCACTATGCAATAAAGAGCTGAAAGTTCACATTCAAAGACTGTCTCCATTTACTCCAACCCATGTCCAAGTACTTAACAACTTGTTTTTCCAAATGTTCATGCTTATCAAAAAGATGTGAGAGATGTGTTCTAAGATGTTCATATATTTTATACAGAGCACTACTTGTCAGAGTGACTCCTAAGAATGGAATTTATATTTGGAATGCCTGTAAAATATGGCTGTGAGAGGCTGATAAACAATATGGGTGGATACAGTTATCTAGCATGATGGATCTTTTCATCAATGAGACCACAGTTAGCTAATGAACCCTAGGATTTCCTGAGTCAAACTATCAATTTAACAAATCCAGAAAAAAAAAAACTTCATTATAAAATCCTTAGAAAGCCTCAAAAAAATGAAGTAAGAATATTGTCAGACACAAGCAACCAGGTGCACATGTAAAAGCCTCAATTTATAGTTTTATTGCTCATACTTATATTCAGGAATCTTCTAAGACTAAAACAGGAGTGTCAAAGGCCCGCAGGCCAGATTCAGCCTGCAGGGGGCTTAGATCACCCTGGAAACAGCCAAGGACCAGCCCGCGATGCCTCTGCCAATGAAAATGGAGCCAGGGCAGGCTGTGCGTGACCTCCCCGAGTTCTGTTTTCACTGGCAGAGGGCTTCAGGAGGCCATTGCGGCCGAAAGCAGAGCCTTCAGTGATGTCAAGCTGGCCATGCCCCCCGCCCCCCCCAAGTCAAACATAACCCTGATGCAGCCCTCAATGAAATTGAGTTTACTAAAAGTTTGCACATGCGTAAAAATAGATAAAAGTTAAAGTATTCGTGGTATGTGCGTGTATTAGATCTTATGACTACATAGAAACGCTAAACTAATTCCCTGCTTGACTCCTCTCTTGGCTCTGCCATTCTTTCTCCAATATATATTGAGCATATAATGGGAGGGAGGGGAGCATGTTATTTAAAAAAGAAGACAAATGAAAGGATAGATTTACATTAAAGTTTAATGTGATCATGTATATGTTTGGACCTAGTTCTTGAAATTTTAAAATCGAAAAAGGATGCATTGCACCCTAGATCAGTGATTCTCAACCTTGGCTACTTGAAGATGTGTGAACTTCAATTCCCAGAATTCCCCAGCCAGCCATGACAGGTTTCCTCAGCATAGCACTTCAGAAACGAGGATTGCTTGGGCAATATTTATAGTCTATGTAGAAACTGAGTTATGTGGGGTTCATTGCTGATTTGAAGCTTTGGGGAAAATATTGGTTGATTGGTGGTTGGGAATGATGCTAGCTCTATTTTGATTGGTCAGTCTCATCTGTGTATTTGTATGGTTTCAGTCAGATACTTGACTGGGTGATAGTTGTTTTTTCACAAATTTATGTAGCCATTTTAAAACCTAGAACAAATGCTATTCATGCAAAATGACCATAAACCAACAAAAAAAAATGTTGAAGACCATTAATTTCAACAAATATCTCAAAACAGCTGCATAATCTTGGCCAAAAAAATTCAACATATAATTAAAAAGCCACACACTTTCATTAAATGCACTATAATGCAATTGACTAATAATCACATAACTTATTTAAAGAATATATCAAATTTTCTTGCCTTTTTTTATAGGTAAGTACATCTCATTAAATAATCTCATTTAAGAATGGCACACTTCATTTCTCTTAAGCACATTTGTCATACTAGAGAATATAATTGACTGATCCCATCCCTTCCATGGGCTTCCTAGATCACAGTCCCGAGAGCAGTACCCACCAAACCATAAATTTGGACTTAAGGAGAAGCATGTCATGATTCAAAATAAGCTATTTTACAGTATCTGAATTTTGCTATCACAATATCTTAGAAACACTGGGAAATCTTGTTTACAATATCATCTTTTTCATTGTGCAACTTTCTTGGGGAATAAGGAATGAAACTGAAGTGATAAGTGACTCAATTTCCCACATCTACAAGCAAAGAGCTTACTGGATTTTTAAGAAGTGTTATTCCATAAAGCAAGCTTTTTCTGTTTTATTAAAATGAGAGTTATCCATTCTCTGGAACTCTTTCACTTCTCCCACCATTCATTCCTCTGACAAGAAGGAAAGTTTCCAGAATTCCATTTTTCTCTCTCACAGTATGTTAGTGATGACCAGAGGGCATTAAAGAGCAGAGTCAAAATTAAGTGAATTGAACATCCCTCAGTGCTTTGCAGCTGAAAAACACATATTCTAGCAATCTCCCTTAGGGGATGTTAAGTGTGGAGCATGGGTGCGAAGAATGGAGACGAGCCAGTGAAAACAGTGAACTTCAACTCTTTATTTACATGGTGTGACAGCTCGAACTGGATGGCTGCTATAGCCTTCCTTATAGAGGCAACTTATTAACTATTCAACCAATGAAAACCTGGGAGCGCTAGCTCCATTGACCAATGAGAACGGCTCGTTAACGGCCAATCAGACTCTCCTGAACGGACCAATCTGATCTTGCCATTTAACAGCCAATCAGAAGTGCAGGGCCAGAACCCTGCACTTGACTTCAAGCTCTAGATAACTTTTATTACACATTTATTCATTCACAACACCCCTTCCCCCCGGGTTCTGTTTACGGGGTGCGGTCACGTCGTCCTTGAGGTAGGACGGTTGTTTTGGTAGTCTTTTTGATTTTTGTTGTGCACCCGGTATTTGGCTGCACTCTTATTGAGGTAGGGCGTTGTTTGGCGAAAGGGGTGTCTCTGATTCTGAGTTCGCGTTTTCGTTGTCACCACATCTTCGGTATCACCCTGAGGTGAACTCACTCCCATCCCTGATTCCTGTTCTCGTGTTTCCGTTCCGCTATCGTTCCCTTCAAAAAGGTTTTCTGCTAATTGAAGTTCATCTTCCTCTGTATCTTCCCCCCTCAGTTTGGTTATTAGGGGACTTGGAGATCCCTGACTGCAGCCTTGATCGTAGTTGATCGATATGGCACTTCCATAGTCTATCATCATGGCATTGTACAAGGTATGATCTCGGGCCGGTTACATGGACCACAGTCGCTTCTACCCATAATGGATCGCCTGATAAATTTTTAGCGAACACCAAGTCACCTACCTGGAAGGTACGGCATCAGCCGCTGGATTTGAGTGCTTTCTCCGGTTAATACGCTGGGTGTAACCGGTCGAGGTGGGAGCGGAGCTTTCGTCCCATTAGCAGCTCGGGGGGAGTTTTGTTGGTGACGCTGTGCAGAGTGATATGCTGTAAAAAGAGGATTCGGTTTATCTTTTCTTCGATGTTGTCATAGTCCACTTTCTGTAGCGTTTTCTTGACGAATTGTACCATGCGCTCGGCCCTTCCATTGGCCGCAGGTTGCGCAGGCGAAGTGAGCGCATGTCGAATACTGCGGTCCGCCAGGTACTGTTCAAAGGACAGCGCGGTAAATTGGGGCCCTTTGTTGGATACCAGAACATCTGGTAATCCGTGGGTTGCAAACAGTCTTTCTAGTTTCTAAATGACCACTTCGGTTGTTGTGTACCTCATTCGGTGGATTTCGAGCCAGTTCGAGTAGGCGTCCACGGTTAACAAGAAGGTGTGGCCTTTGGTCGGCCCAGCAAAATCTAGATGGATACGGGACCAGGGTCCCCGCAGTGTCTCCCATTCGGTTGGGATTGCCTTTGGTGGGGCATTGCTTACTTCCTGGCATCTATGACAAGCTTTGACCCAAGTCTCAATTTGCTTGTCGATGCCTGGCCACCACGTGTAGCTTCGTGTGAGGGCCTTCATACGCACGATGCCGGGGTGGCCATCGTACAAAGTTCTCAGTACTGCTTGTTGGAGTCGTTCTGGGAAAACGACTCTATCACCCCAGATGATGCAGCCCTTTTGAAAAAACAACTCTGTTTGTCGACTTTTGAATGGTGTGAAGTCATCTGCTACTTGGTCCAATGGCCATCCACGTTCCACCCAAGTGAAGACTCGTGCTAAGGTGGAGTCGCGTTTTGTTTCTCTCACGATATCACGGGCAGTTAATGGCGGTGTATGAAGTGCCTCGATCTGCAACATTGTTACTGTTGGTGCGGGGTCGTCAATAGTCTCTGGAAGCGGTGCTCGGCTCAATGCGTTGGCGTGGGGAATGGCTTTCCCAGGGCGGTATTGCAGCCGATAATTATAAGCAGCCAAGAATTCTGACCAGCGAGTCATTCTGGGAGATAATATATAGGGGGTTGGCTTATCCCCAGCTATTATTCCCAGCAAAGGTTTGTGGTCAGTCACTATAGTAAAAGCCCGGCCATACACGTACTCATGAAATCTTTTGACAGCAGACACAATTGCAAGGGCTTCTTTATCAATCTGGCTATAATTTCGCTCAGTTTTCGAAAGCGTCTTTGAAAAATAGGCAACAGGGGCTTTGCTACCGTTAGGCAATACATGGCTCAAAATGGCGCCCACTCCAAAAGGTGATGCATCACACGTGATAGTTAACGGCAAGGTCTCATTGTACTGCATTAGTACAGCGTCAGAAGTCAGTAGTTTTTTCACATTACGAAATGCCTGCTCTTCTCTATGACCCCATACCCAAAGTGCTTTTTTGTCCAGTAAACGATGTAAAGGTTCAGCGACAGTTGCCTTGTGCGGCAGGAATACGTTATAAAAATTGATAAGGCCTAGAAACATCTGGAGGTTGGCCTTATTCCGGGGTCTGGGAGCATTTTTTATTGCTCTCAATTTGCTGTCGGTAGGGTGAATGCCCTGACTGTCAATTAGATACCCTAAAAATTCGACACGATCTGTACACAACTTACACTTATTTTTCTTCACTTTAAGGCCTGCATCTTTGAATTTCTGGAGAACCAATCTTAAATGATCCCGTAAAATTTTTGAAGTAGGGGCAGCAATTAACACATCATCAAATGCCTTTAATCCCTTGTAATAGTCTTTTTATCAGGCTCTGAAAGATCCCCGGGGCTACACTCACTCCGAATTGGAGCCGTGTACATTTAAAGGCACCTCGGTGCGTCACGATCGTCTGTGCCTGTGCCGTTTTTTCATCAACCAGCAGTTGCTGATATGCCTGAGCTAAGTCTAGTTTAGCAAAGACTTTTCCGCCTCCCAGGGAATGGAGGAGGTGTTGCACCACCGGCACCGGATATGGGTTTTGCTGCAGAACGTGCTTCAGTGTGGCTCGGTAGTCCCCACAAATTCTAATCGAACCATCCGGCTTAATGGGTGTCACAATTGGGGTCTCCCAGGGCGAGTGATCGGTTGGCTCTAACACTTCCTGGGCTATTAACTTATCAAGCTGTTCATCGATTTTCGGCTTTAGGGAAAATGGAACTCAATGAGGCTTAAGGTGGATGGGAGCTACTTTTGGCTTAAGGCTAAATGATATTGGGGTCCCCTTGTATTCGCCTAGCTTTTCTGCGAAGACGTCCTTGAATTCATGGACGAGGTCCTCCTCCCAGTCACTGCTGCCGATTCAGTTAATGCCTGCCACTTCAATGCCGAGTGGCGCGAACCATTGGAGGCCTAACAGGCTAGGCCGGTCCTTGTCGATCACAGTCAGGGTAAGTACGCTGTGCGGTTTTTGAACGAGACCTGGACTCGACTGGACCCTATGACTGGAATGCTATTCCCTTGATAGTCTTTAAGTATGAGTCTTTGGGAATGGAGGTCTTGGCGCCGGATAGTAGGGATGAGTTGCTTGAGGGTCTTCTAGGAAACCATCGAGAGAGACGATCCCGAGTTGACTTCCATTTGGCAGGGCTGATTTTCGATGGCCACTTTAATTCGGATTTTCTTGGCATCCAAGGAAGAGGCGTGACCAATAGTGATAGTTTGGTGAGCCTCTTCTCGCTTCGTTGGGTGATTTATGGTTCGGTTTCTGTAGGAGTGGTTTACTGGTTCTCACCTTACAGGACGGTTTCCTGTCGATTGGCGATAGTTAGCCCCCTTTGAGGTCTGGCTGGGTCCTAGGAAGCTTCTACAGACCCGTCCGATATGGCCTCGTTTCCCGCACTCATGGCAGAGCGCGTCGCGGAATTTGCATTCGGACCAAGAATGGTTGGCCCCACAGCCAGCGCATGGGTGTTGGGACTTCGGGTAATGGTCCCGATTGGACCGCAGTCGATGGACCTCTTCTTCGTCGCTGTCTGACGATGAAGGAGAGGTCCTCGTGGTGGGCCATCAAAAGCTGTCCTTCTGACTTAGGTGAAATGTCGCAGGTCGGTTGGTGTACCGGAGCGTGGTTGCAGCGTAATTGTGCAGCCGACTTCCTGGTTGCTTCTGCTACAGTAGCATCGGTGATGGCATCGACAAGGCTGATGTTCCCTTTCGCCATCAGCTTGCTCTGCATGCCTGGCGCATCTAGTCCCAGAACTATTCGATCTCTCAGTGCCTCTTCCAAATCAGCGAATCTGCAGAGGCCTCCCAGATTTTGGAGGTCTGCTATGAAATCGGCGACGCTTTCTCCTTTTCGCTGGTTTCTTTGGTAGAACTCGTGCCGCTTTACGAGCGTTGGTACGGTCGGTGCATAGTGGGCCCTCAGGAGGGGTTCAAGGACATCCCAGTCCATAGCCTTCACTTCAGCCGGTTTTGCTAGTGCCTTGGCCATCTTGAATACGGTCAGCCCGCAATGCGTTAGGAATACCGCCCGTTTCTTCCCGGTTGTGGCATCCTTCAAATTATTGGTTTCCAAGAACATTTGGAAACGATCCATGTAGGACTCCCAGTCTTCTTGCGCTGGGTCGAATGGAGCGGGTGGTCTGACGCCGCCGGACATGGTTCCGCTGTTGTGCGTTTCAGCCACGTGCTCGGTTATCTTTTTTGTTGTTCAGTCAACTCTGACGTCTCCACATCCCATCCTCGTCGCCAGTGTTAAGTGTGGAGCATGGGTGCGAAGAATGGAGACGAGCCAGTGAAAACAGTGAACTTCAACTCTTTATTTACATGGTGTGACAGCTGAAACTGGATGGCTGCTATAGCCTTCCTTATATAGGCAACTTATTGACTATTCAACCAATGAAAACCTGGGAGTGCTAGCTCCATTGACCAATGAGAACGGCTCATTAACGGCCAATCAGACTCTCCTGAACGGACCAATCTGATCTCGCCATTTAACAGCCAATCAGAAGTGCAGGGCCAGCACCCTGCACTTGACTTCAAGCTCTAGATAACTTTTATTACACATTTATTCATTCACAACAGGGGATTTCTCATTATTTAAACTCTGAAAACACTTGCCATTTAATCACGTGATTCTATCATCTTCATTACTATGGGCAAGTGCTCCACATTGGGCTGATCCTATGATTACTACACTCCTGTTATTTGCAGGGTTTTAGAAACTTTTCTTATATGCATCACTCTTGCATAGCCTTTTCTTCTGAACTAAAAGTTTCCTGGACAGAGACTGAGGTTCTTGTCGACGACGGATCAGAGACCATGATCGTGCATGGCTTTGATCTGTGCTTACCCTGTTGGAGGGGGTCCTTAAAGGACTGGATCCATCTGACCCACCTTGTAGGGGTGAGGAAAGAGGGGGAGACCATCAGCTGGGTTGAGGTGAGTTGCATCTCCCCTCCCTGGCTTGGTAAACTCCCCCAGAAGACAGGGAGAAGTGGCAGTCTTTAATGGCTGCCCTGAAGACAGGAAGCTGCCAGGACACAAGTTTTGTGCTGGAGAGTGAAAATGGTGAGCGGCGTGTAACTGGATAAAAGACTTTGAACATTCTTTTTGAAAACCCCCAAAAAGCGGAAAGAAGGAGCCCTCGTTTGGAAGAGTGGTAGCAGCAAACAAGAAATAAGAGGAAAGTATAAGGTAAAGAAAAAAATGGAAATGAAAGAATTATATATAATTAGAGACTAAATTTGGAACAACATACAGAATTGGACATTACTCAGGCATTAGATAAAATGCTGGACTTATTTGGAATTGATAAAATTTAATATTAATATTACGGAAAAGTGATTTAAAATAAAAGAATTCTAAGAAGAAAGTGATATAGAGCACCACCTAAGGGTTAAAGATTTCCTTCTTTCATGTTTCTATGGAAAATTATTGGTTGTATAAACAAGATCCCTGGAAACTTATAAAAAAGAAGGGGGGATTACAGTAAAATATAAAAGAATGCAATACTTTGGGATTGTTGGAGGTTGATTGTGACAAGAAAACAGAAGAAAGAGAAAGGGAGATAAACGGAGACTTTTGACAAGGACTATAACAGAAAAACTTGACCTTTAATAAAGTAAAGAATAACTTAATAGACCAAAGAAATGGAAGAAATAAGCAAAGAATTTAAGTCGGAGCTGCAAAACTGTGAGAGAGATGTTTAAAGAAAAAATGGGACTGGTGGAGATAATGCTAGTAAAGTAATGGCGTCACAGCTTGCAGAAGAACAAAGGAAGCTCAGAGAGGATGAATTAAAAGAGAAAAATGACAGCCTTGATGAATATGAAGAACAAGGACCATTGTCAAAAAACATAAAAGGACTTAAAACAGAGACATTGACAACAGAGACAGCAAATAAAAGAGATAAGACACCCAAGATGAAGGAGATGAAGGGAATATACAAGAAGAAACTCCAAAAAAAGAGAACTGAAAGGGGAGGGGGTGAAACATGGCTGACAGGCAGAGAGAAATAAAAATAAAACCAGAAGGAAGAAAGAAGAAAGATTGGGGAAATTGAGAAAAGGGAAATCCTCTATGTTTCTAGAAGGTTCCGTTGGTAAGGCTAAAATGTGCACTCCATTTCTGAGGGACCTTATCAGAAAACATCTGTAATCTGAATTTCTCTTCTGGAAAACGGTTCATACTCCTGCACCATTCATCCCAAAGTGCATAGCTAAATGTTTACAAGCTGGATAACTGAGACAACCATGACCTGGATGAATTAAGAATCTCAATAGGCATTTCGCTATGCACTTTGGGATGAACACCTTTCAAATGATGCAGGAGTATGAATGGATTTCCAGAAAAAGAAAAAAAATTGCAGACAACAGAATTCAGGTGACCCTGAGATCATAGATAAACCTCCAAGTGGCCTCAACGACTCTCAGAAAGACTGCTAATGACCAGATGACTGCAAGGAATATAAATCCTTCCATTCCCCATCATTCAGCCAGAACTAATGAAGCTTCTCAGATGAGAAGCAAAATGTCTTCAAGCAAAACAAGAAACTCCAGTTTCTTTTTGAAAGAAAGCACCTTTGGATGATGACTATTCCTACTGTGATTGTACAGAACTGTCAATAAACCCTCACTTCTCTGGTCTCTTTTTACCCTCTGTGGGTCTGGATGTGAGGAATAGACAAGCCACATAAAACTTGAACCACACTGTCATATCTGAAGCAGGTTTTAGGCATTATTTAGATACCTCCTTTTTTTCCCTGTTAAGCAGAGCTTTGAAGCACAAGTTCTCAAGAAGCTATCCACATATTCAATCATGTATTATGCAGTAGTGGGATTCAAATAATTTAACAACTGGTTCTCTCCTAATGATTTTTTCCCCAACAATCAGTTCACCAAACTGCTCAGAAAGTTAACAACCGATTCTGCCGAACTGGTGTGAACCGGCTAAATCCTACCACTGGTATTAGGTTACATAATACTGTAACAGACTTTTTAAGAGCCTTCCTTCCTTCCTTCCTTCCTTCCTTCCTTCCTTCCTTCCTCCCTCCCTCCCTCCCTCCCTCCCTCCCTCCCTCCCTCCCTCCCTCCCTCTCTCCCTCCCTCCAAAAATAATTACTACCAACCTGCCTTCAATAGAGAACCTGTATACTGCATGAGTCAAAAAGAGGGCTGTGAAAATATTTACAGACCCCTCACATCCTGGACATAAACTGCTTCAATTCTTACCCTGAAAACGATGCTATAGAGCACTGCACACCAGAACAACTAGACACAAGAACAGTTTTTCCTGAAAACCATCACTCTGCTAAACAAATAATTCCCTCAACACTGTTCAACTATTATAAAGTCTGTACTACTATTACTGTTAACCTTCTCATCACTTCTTATCACCCATCCCCTCCCACTTGTGACTGTATGACTGTAACTTTGTTGCTTGTATCCTTACAATTTATATTGACTGTTTCCTAGTATGATTTGATTGCTTATTGTACCCTATGACTATCATTAAGTGTTGTACCTTATGGTTCTTGACTCTTGACTAATGTATCTTTTCTTTTATGTACACTGAGAGCATTTGCACCAAGACAAATTCCTTGTGTGTCCAACCATACTTGACCAATAAAAGAATTCTATTCTTTTCTCTATTTTACAACCTTTCTTGCTACAGCTGTTAAGAGAACACTGCAGTTGTTAAGTTAGTAACATGGTTCTTAAGTGAATCTGGCTGTCCCAATTCTGTTTGTCAGAAGGTTACAAAAGGGGACCGCATGATTCCGGGACATTGCAACTGTCATAAATATGAGTCAGTTGCCAAGCATCTGAATTTTGATCCTGTGAGCATGGGGATGTCGTAATGGTTATAAGTGTGAAAAATGGTCAAAAGGTCACTTTTTTCAGTGCCATTGTAACTTCAAATGTCACTAAGGTAAGTGGAGGATTACCTGCATATCACTTTATTCCTCTCCTTGGAAGACTTTAAAAAGATGGGCAAAATCTCCAGGCAGGTCAACTGTTGAAATGTGTCAACTCTACAAATGTGGGGCTGTGCAAACTGAAATCCACACTGCTGGACTCTTTTATAAAGTTACTAATGCATTTCTTAGTGCTGGGCAAAAAGGAAACAAATGGCCACGAAAGAAACTTATCCATGCAGACAGCGGGTAGATCTCTGAGATATTTTCTTCTTTTTTCTGCCCTATGTTGGGATGTGTGCTTGGCTTGCTTCACTGAGCAAGTGAGTGATCCATTTTTTATTCTCTTCCCAATGTCAGTGATCTCAGAAGACTGATAGGCCAAGGGTGCAGTGCGGTATAAAATGACGGCTCATTTTTTTAATTTTTTGCAGCTGCCTAGCCCTGAAGTGAACTGCACTGAGTGAGTGAGGCCTCTCCTTATTCTCCTATTCAACAGACCTCCAGTGGTACTAATGCAACTTCAAAAAACTCTGGGAAATGAATCGGGAATCAGCTGGTTTGATCAGGGCAGTTGCCCAGATCCTCTTAGCAGCAGCAATCGATAAAGTAAATGGACAAGGGAGACCTTCCGAACGGCCTGAAATTGCTTTGGGTTGCTGTTGAGCTCATTGAACTTATAGTGCTAGTTTGGTCTAGTGGTTAAGCATCAGGCTAGAAACCAGGAGACTGTGAGTTCTAGTCCCGCCTTCGCCATGGGTGACTTTGGTCTTCTCTCCCTCCCCCCCTCATCTCAATCCATCACACCTCACAGAGTTGTTGGGGAGAAAATAGGAGGAGGAAGGAGTGTTAAGTATCTTCATTGGCTTGAGTTATTCATAAAAGTAAAAAGTCGAGATAAAAATAAATAAATAAATATATATGTATGTACCCATAGATTCCTGTAATGTGTGTGTGTGTGTGTGTGTATACATGCATGTATGCACACACACACACACACATTATATGCATTTGACTCAATGAATCATCAGAATACATGTCTCTAATCATACACACTGGATTTTTCAACTAGCTTTTATAAAAGTTAAGGAAAGGGGGGGGGTGAAATAGATATGTATGTTCACATTTATAGAACCTGGAATAGCCACTATGATATGTAATAATAATTAAATGATTTTCAAATTGCTGCTGAGTGACCTATAGCTAGGGGAATTAAAAAGACTGCTTGATCAGAGCAGCTGCTTCACAGTTCTGCTCCCAGGACAGCTTCCTGTGCTTCCTGTGGGTATCTGTCCTGGGGATGGTGGTGTTGGGACCAGCTATTTATAGTGGTGAAAAATAGCAGAAAAATGCACTGAATTTAAAATGCACCGAAGTTAAATCACATTCCCTGGATCAAATAAAAGAGGACTTTGCCCTAAGAAATGGCTTCTTTGATATGTGATCTCTTCGTCCTGAACGTGACACCTTTAGTTGCTTATTCACATGCTAAACTTTTATTTATAACATTATTTTTAAAATGGGAAGCAACTTTAGGGACTGATCTCCATCAATATAGATTAATACAGCTTCTATGATTGAAACCCAAGTGTGTGTGTGTGTGTGTGTGTGTGTGTGTGAGTGTCTTTGCTCATGTGTACATGCCCATACACTCCTATGGCATTAACATCTAATTAATCTGCTGGTGCAAATCACTGCTGTTCTATTGACATCAATAATTCACACCAGCTGAAGATCCGATAGTAAATTATTAATGACCGAATGTGAAAATAAAACATATTTTGTAGTGCTATATATATATTGAATTACCTTGCATAAATCTTGAATAACCATGAGGATTCAGAGTTCAGGGAGCAATTAAACATATATATGTTTATATGTTTGTGTGTGTGTGTGTAGGAAAAAATTAGATGTGATTCCGTCCTGGAGAAAAGAAGATTGAAACATGAGAACGTAATAGAGATGTTCAAATATATAAAAAGAAAAGGAAACTGTACAACAAGTCAATAAACTCAAGGACTGGGAGTAAGGAGTACAGGTTGTTGCTCCCTAGAATTCATTTACCATAATGAAAAACTTACTGAGTTGTACAACAGGGGAACAATCTACCTCTAGAAGTTATGGGTTCATTAGCTCAGCTCTGAAGCTTTTTAGAAGAGGCTGAATGGCTACCTCTCATGAAAGCCTTAAGTGGTTTTACTGCCAACTTATTGCGCAAGGATAGGCTAGACCAGTGATGGTGAATCTTTGCGGCACCAAGTGCCCAACCTGGAACACGCATGTGCCGGAGGGCTGGAAACCAAAGACCAGCTGACTGGCGCGCATGCACATGCCAGAAACCAGAAGAGCAGCTGAGGCTCTGCGTGCCATCTCTGACGCGTGTTGCATAGGTTCACCATCACAGGGCTAGACCTTACAGGCAGTCCTCAACTTACAACAGTTCATTTAGTGACCGTTTAAAGTTACAACAACACTGAAAAAAGTGATTTATGACCATTTTTTCATCCTTACAACTGTTGCAGCATCCCTATGGTCACATGATCAAAATTCGGATGCTTGGCAACTGCTTCACATTTATGGCAGTGTGTCTTGAGGTCGTGTGACCCTCTTTTATGATCTTCTGATGAGCCAAGTCAATGGGAAAGCCAGATTCACTTAACAACCATGTTACTATTTTAACAACTGCAGTGACTCACTTAACAACTGTGTCAAGAAATGTCATAAAATGAGGTAAAAGTCACTTAACAAATGTTTCACTAAACAACAGAAATTTGGGGCTACCTGTACTTGTGGCCCCTTCTAATTCTACAATTCTCTGATGCTTTGTTTCAGTTTCAGACACCTTTCCGAGACAACAAGCCACAGTAGCACAATGGTTAGAGTGCTGTACTGCAAGCTACTTCTGCTGCTTGCCAGCTGCCTGCAATTTGGCAGTTCAAATCTCACTAGGTTCAAGGTTGACTCAGCCTTCCATCCTTTTGAGGTGGGTAAAATGGAGACCCAAATTGCTGGGTGCAATATGCCGACTGTAAATTGCTTAGAGAGGGCTGTAAGTAAGAGGGTATATAAGTAAGTGCTATTGCACCTCTCTCAATTTTCACCTCTCCTTAGATTCTTCTACCCCACTGATAAATACTATATATGCATTATGTGCATATTGCATACATAAAAAAATGACACTGCACACCATTCTGAATGTTGTCCAAGCAGCTGCTTCAAGATATGGCTATGGATGGAATTATTTATTCCACAAATCAGGGCTAACCAGAGACCAGCATTAGGAAGTAGCAAGTATTAAGAAGGTAAATGGTAAAGTTACAAAGCTGGAGTGCAGAGCAGCCTCTGCTACACTCTCAAGCAGTGGCCAGTAGCAAATGTCAGCTTTCACTCTAGAATCACATCGACAACATGAGATAGATGTTCCTGTTCAGATCTGGGATAAGCCTTACCAAGATAATGTTGGTGGGTTTCTTTTCTTCTTTTGGTTCGCCATAATGAAGTTGGTTTGGTTGGATCTTGTGTGTGATACAGACAATATGGAAAGTGAATGATAGTTTGTTTATTTATCATTACTGTCACAACTACGCAACACATGTGTTTGCATTAAAGCCACAGCAACCTAAAGGATGGCATTCCTCTTCATTAGAATAAACTCTGTATCATAATTATATGCACGGTCTATGTAAAATGCTGTGAGGTAAAACTCTATGCATTAACCACGATTCATGTGATTGAGTTCATATGAATAATTATCATTAAAAACAGTAATCAAGGGTAATCAGGGGTAATGAAGGATAATGAGGGGAAATCATTATAAATATTGAGTCCCAGGAAACTCGGGTTAGATCCAACTTTCCTCTCAGCTACTTTTGGCACAAATGCAGGGAGAAAATAAGACGCTCTTTGCTTTAGTATTTCGTAAAACAAAAGCTTATTGTTATTCCTTCCTCCGCAAGGAGTCCAAGATAATAGCATGCACACTATGCAACTCTGCAGCCCAACCGGCAGCATCACCTGTTAACACTAGTTATCACAACTATAATAGACCATTGAGAAGGATAACAATTTGAATATAGGTCAAGAATACATCAATATGAAGAAGCATTAATGTCACTTGAAGCAGGATGGGAGGCCTGCTCTGGAGTATGTCAGAGAATTTCGGAAATTAGTAACTTGGTTGCATACCTGGCCAGAAAGACTATTGATTAGAGAATTTAGATCTGGTTTGGATAGAGGATTGAGGCAGGCTTGACTTTTTGGGGGGGTTCCCCAGAAACTGGGGGAATGGAATAAAATAGTTGTGGAGTTGGATGTGGGACTGAGGGAGTTCCATCCTACATTTGGAGGGCCCAAAAGACAACCAGTAGGAGCAGTAGCACCACGGGGTAAAGTGGGGGAGGAGACTAAAAGGATTGGTAGGGGAATAGGGTCCATGAGGTGTTTCCAATGCCAAGGTCTGGGACATAGGACAATGGAGTGTCCATCTATCGAACCAAATGATAGAAAACAGGTGGCTCGCATTCCTAGCACCACAAGTAGCAATTTACCAGGTGGTATCATGACCCGTGGTATGAAACAAGGGACAGTTACATCTGAAAGATCTCAACGGGTGTCACAAAAAATGAACACAGAAGTAATAACAAATAGGAAAACACCTGATGACAAACAACTACCCAATGGATGACAAACTACCCAATGGATGACAAACAACTACTCAAGGTTATATGATAGTGGAGATAACAGTCTGGATGAGGATGATTTGGTGAGTAATCCTGTGCAACCATTTGTTATACCAGTAGTATTGGAAAATCTAATAAGTAAATTGAGGGGTCAGTATGGAACATTAATTGACACTGGATGTACTAGATGTTTAATTAGTAAAAAAGTGGTCGATGAATTACAGTTAGCAGTGGAAGAACTGTCCAAACCTATGCGTTTTGAACAAGTGGATGGTTCATTATTAGGTGGGAGTCCTGCTACAATAATGACAATCTTTATCAAACTAGAGATAGGGAGTCATTGGGAATCTTTATGATTTATTGTAGTACCACAGATAAGGGAGGCACTAATTTTAGGTCTAGTATGGTTAGACAAATGGAAGCCCACGATATGGTGGGAGGATGGTTTTAGGAAGTTACGAATTGCAGTTGGTCCTATGTCCCCTCCATATGTAAATAATAGGGAAGTTGTAACAGCTATAGATGATTCTGAAGAACTACGTTATCCAGAGGAATATAAAGACCTAGTACATGTGTTTAGCGAAAAGGACTGTGAAACATTACCACCACACAGAACAACTGATTGCGCAATTGATTTAATTCCTGGAGCAAAGTTTCCAAAACCACAAATGAATGGCATGACTCCAAAAGAGATGGAGGAAATGAGACAACATATAGATAAAAATTTGGCACATGGATTTATTCAACCAGGGAAATCACATATAGCTGCCCCTGTTTTGCTTTGCGAGAAAAAAGAGGGTGGATTACGTCTTTTTGTTGATTTCTGCGGGCTCAACGCTATTTGTATAGACAATGTATATCCTTTACCACTGATCAATGATTTGTTAGCAACGTCAGCGACTGGCAGATATTTTACGAAATTGGACTTATGAGAAGCCTACTATAGAGTTCAAATATGAGAGGGGGATCAATGGAAAACTACTTTTAATTGCCCCCTTGGAAGTTTTCAGTTTAATGTTATGCCATTTGGGTTGCAAGGGTCACCCTTTGTCTTCATGCAACTTATAAATGAAGTATTACAAGAACATTTATATCGTGGCGTTCTAGTATATTTAGATGATATTTTAATTTATACCAAAATGGAGGAACATGTGACCTTAGTGAGGAAAGTTCTGAAAAAATTACTTGACGCCAAATTATATGTGAAACTTTCGAAGTGCGAGTTTCACTGTACATCATTGGATTATTTGGGGTACAGAATATCCAATAAAGGAATAGAAATGGATCCCAATAAAGTTAGAGCCGTAGTTGATTGGAAAGAGCCAAAAACACGAAAGCAATTACAATGTTTTTTAGGATTTGCGAACTCTTACCAGCAGTTTATTCCTAAATTCACGCAAATTGCTTTACCACTAACAGAATTGTTAAAAACTAAACATCAGGCACCAAAACCCAGACCTAGTCAACCCATTGTATGGTCACAGGAGTGTCAGCAAGTGTTTGACAGCCTTAAAGCTTTATTTGCTCAAGAGACCATTTTAAAACATCCTGAAAGAACTAAAAGTTTTGTAGTACAAGCTGATGCAAGTGATGTGGCTGTGGGGGCTGTCCTCTTACAGTATAACATTGATGGACAATTACAGCCATGTGCATATACATCACGGAAATTTACAATCACAGAACACTGGTGGGCTATTTGGGAAAAGGAGGCTTTTGCCATAAAATGGGCACTTAGTACATGGAGACACCTATTAGAAGGGTTGAAAGAAAAATTCTGAGTTTGGACGGATCATAAAAATTTACAAGCATTACAGAAACTGAGAAAACTATCCCCTAAACAAGTAAGATGGGCTTTGTATTTTAAATGTTTTGATTTCCAGTTGTGATATGTTCTGGAAGGTAAAAACTTCATGGCGGATGTACTATCTAGACTACCTCAATACAATGTGTCTAGAAATGAAGTTATTCAGCCTATGATCTCTGTAGGACCATCAACCAAACAAATTCAGATGTTGACCATGAAAGAGATAACCAAAAAGGAATTAGAGGAGGCTACAAAAATGGATATATGGATAAAAACAAATAATAGTGCCTGTTTACATAAAGATGGATTGTATTGGAGAGGGGATAAAATATATATTCCATCAAATTGTAGGAAAAAGATATTATCCCAATGTCATGATGTAAGGCAGGCTGGACACTTTGGATTTTTAAAAACACTACATTTGGTAAGGTGGCAGTTTTGGTGGCCAAATATGAGATCAGACATTGAACAGTACCTTAAAGAATGCCACATTTGTGCTACAACAAAACCTGAAGTAGGAAAACCTTTAGGACTATTATAACTGTATTGGATCCAAACCGGCCATAGCAAGATATAGCCATGGACTTTATTGTGGAGTTGCCCAGCATTAACAGATATACAGTAATCTGGGCTATTATAGACTTGTTTTCAAAACAAGCTCACTTTATACCATGTAAAGGATTATCTTCGGCAACAAAATTAGCCAACCTGTTTATAAAACATGTATATAGATTACATGGCACAGCTAGGAGGATAATTTCAGATAGAGGTGTGGAATTCACAGCACGATTTTGGAGAGCATTTGTATGCCTTTTAGGATGCTCTCAAGGTCTTAGTTCTGCATACCATCCCAGCACCAATGGCACTGCTGAAAGAGCTAATGCGATGATTGAAAGATATTTGAGATCATATACATCTTATCAACAGCGAGAATGGGCTGATTTGCTTCCATCTGCTGAAGTAGCATATAATAATGCTATACATGAAAGTACAGGATATAGCCCATTCCAGGTAGTAAATGGGATAGAATTTGTGCCAATTCCTGATTTACAATGAACAACAACCCATAAATCTCCAAATGTGGTCGAAAAAGGTTCAGGATAGTTGGAATAAAGTAAAAGAAACTCTCAGGAAAACAGCACTAGCATATAAACATCAAGCAGACAAGAAAAGGAAAGAGTATACAGCATTCAAACCTGGAGATCATGTTTACCTATCAACTAAATATATAAATATACACCTAAATAGTCGAAAATTGGGACCAAAATATATTGGACCTTTCCAAATTATGAAAGTGATAAACCCCGTAACTGTAAAATTTAAATTGCCACCACGATTACATCAAATACATCCTGTATTTCATGCTAGTTTACTTAAGCCTGCAGGACACATTGATATACCTCAACTTGAGGAATCTGTAATCGCTAAAGATGTAACCCATGATGAAATTGAAAAAATTCTAGACTTGTGGATATGTAGAAAAGTGTTACAATACTTAGTGAGATGGAAAGGATATCCTGAAACAGAAGCAACCTGAGTGAAAGTATCATATGTGTGTGCAAATAGACTGATAAGGCAATTTCATACCAAATATCCTGATAAACCTGGACCACAAGTAGAGACATAATTAGTGATATAATGTATATTGTTTTTTAGACTGGTTCTGGTAGAGGGGGATGCATGTCGTGACTACGCAACACACGCATTTTCATCGAAGCCACAGCAACCTGAAGGATGGCATTCCTCTTCATCAGAATAAACTCTGTATCATAATTATATGCACGATCTATGTAAAATGCTGTGAGGTGAAACTCTATGCATTAACCACGATTCATGTGATTGGGTTCATACGAATAATTATCATTAAAAACAGTAATCATGGGTAATAAGGGTAATCGGGGTAATGAAGGGTAATGAGGAGAAATCATTATAAATATCGAGTCCCAGGAAACTCAGGTTAGATCCAACTTTATTTTGTTTGCTTAGCTATTATCTCGGATTCCTTGTGGAGGAAGGAATAAACAATAAGCTTTTGTGTTACAAAATACTGAAGCGAAGAGTATCTTATTTTCTCCCTGCATTTGTGCCAAAGAGTAGCTGAGAATTACATTTATATGGCTGCTGATCTCACTTCTGTGACTCTGGGCACCTTACAAGGTTTATAACTTACTGAACATCGTGCATAATGGTTTATTCAATTAGGAATAGTTGAGAGTGATTTTTCAATGCAGCCATGGTCCATGAAATGCTTTGCTAAGTGCTACTTTGGAGACTTTCAATCGTTTTCAGGCCATGGAATCTGTTAGAATATATTACCAAGAACTCTTGATCAAGAGACAAAGGTCCAGTGATAGAAAATTGGTTACATTCAAGAATAGAATGCTTCCTGCTCAAAAGATATTTAAGAATAGGTATAAAGATATAAAAATGTATAAAAGAAGCTATTTAAAGAAAGCAATTATGTGCTGGTATGATTCTAGGATTGGAAGGAACAGGTTTTCCTTTTTAATTTTTTTTAAAACTCCTCTTGTTCTTCCCCCAAACAATCATAGTTTCTTTAACTTGTTCTTCCTCTAGCTTAATTCCCAGTAGATAACCATATAATTTTTTAATCACCTTCTCATCAGTACCCATCAAAATCTTATCTAGATTAGAATTTTTGATATGGGATTGATCTAGAGAAATGGCAAAAATTGTGCTCTCAAAATTATAAAATGACAATGTCAATAAAGCATATAAAGAAAATTTGTATAAGATGTTTTACAGGTGCACTTTCCCCTGACAAGAATAGCAAGAATGTTCAAGAATAAATCTGAAAAATGCTGGAAATGTAATCAGATACCTGGCTCATATTACTGTATGTGGTGGACTTGTGAGAACGCTAGAAAATATTGGACTAAAATTCGCATGAGGTTGGAAAAAATGATAAAGAAACGTATAGATTTGAAACCGGAGTTTTTTCTATTGGGAATCTTACCAGATACTTACAGTAAAGACTTGAAATATCTGATTGTAAATGTATTAACAGCAGCTAGGATTGTATTTGCTAAAAATTGGAAGAATGAGAAAATACCATCGCAGGAAGAAATTATTAAGAAAATATTGGAATGTGCTGAGATGAGTAGATTGATATTTGAAATTAGAGAGCAAGAGGATAAATAATTTTATGAAATTTGGGATCTTTTCTATCAATGGTTAGATGACAAAATACAATAATAGAATATCTAGAATGTTAGATAGCAAGGAATATCTTTATTTTTTCTTTTTCTTTTGTTATTTGACATTATATCTATAAAGGGTTTGTAGGACAGATCTGCTTTGATGATATGATTTGTTATAGAATAAACTGTTTAAAATATTGTTATCTCATAAAGCTTGAATGATTAAAAGTATAGTCAAATGATTTTTTAATAGCGATATTAGGATATATAAGTTTGGATTGACAATATGAGTTGTTATGTAATATAACCATAACTGAGACTACGAAATGAATGCACAAAACTGATGAACCAACCGACACACTGTATGTACATAAGAGAGTTGATGTTTTTATGTCTTGTTTGTTTCTGTTTGTTTGTAGAAAATCAATAAAATTGTTTTCAAAAAAAAAAAAAAAACCTCCTCTTGTAATAAATCTAAGAGTAGGAAAATAAATGTATGGACAATCATATAGTTATTTTTAAAAAGATGTACCGGTATATCAATTATCTACAGCAAAACTTTCTGATTGACCAAGGTTGGATTGAATATGTAATGTGGTTCATTATAAAACAGCCGAAACTAAAAAATAATAAGAAGTTAGGAATTATTGCCATAACTTTGCAAAATGTTAAAATATCAAAACACTATATAAAAATTAAAATGTTTAGAATGAAAATGTTTAAAAGAAGGCAGGAGTGGTTAAAGGCTGTTAAAATTGGACAGAATAATAGAGATGGAAGAGAGCAACAATTTTACTTTAAAAAACAAACAAACCCAACTACATAGGATAGGAATTGGAATAAACATCAGGAGTTATGCTCTCTGCCTTTTTATAGAAATACCTTGGAGAAAACAAAAAGCACCATTGATTGAACTGCTTTTATGGATTTATTTAAAGGCTAAGACAGGAGTTTCAGAGGTTAATCAGTCTTTTCTCTTCATAACTTCCGTGATTATGAAAATTATGGCTTCATTCAGAGGGATTTAATGATGTGTAAATTTAAATTAAATAATAGAATATAATCCCTTGTACAGAGAGGCTATTCAGACTGTGTGGATTTACAGTGCCACAGATACTCCAGAGGATAATGGGTCATTTTGAAATGGCTATTAATTAGAAATGAATTCTCTGTTATTTATGATTCCTCTGTCATTTTACTCTTTTACCCTTTTGTCTGATCTTTGCTTTCCACCCCATTTCTTGCCTTTTAGCTGCTTTTTTGGGGCTAGGGTTAATGTTGATATCAAATTATGGCTAAACACTTCTTTGCTTCTCTGTTACAAATATTTCATGCTGAGAATAATGATTTCAGCTTTATGCTCATAATCAAATCAACACTTCAGCCTACTTTTTCCTTTTGAGTAAGGACAGTTATAAATTCAAGGGTCTAAAATGACACACTTAGTGGCTGATTACAGTGATCTGATTAAAATTTTCCCTCTATCCCTTTATATACCATTCTGAAAAAAATATTTTTCTGGAATGTTTTTGCCCATCACCAAAGTGTCCATTATTCCATATTGAACAAAAAAAATCAGCCAAAATGACATTCCACATCCTTTTACATCCCATGGATTTTTGTAGGAGAAACTGGAAGGATGTCCCAAAGATGTTTTTTGACTCCCCTCGCCCACCATCCAGTCAGATCTGAAGAAGCTTCTTGGATGACAAACAAAATATCTTCAAAGAAAAACCAGAAAGTCCAGTTGCCTCTTGAAAAAGCACCTAACCCCCCACTTATACTAGAAACTAAGCACAATTATATTTTATTCAGTGACTTTTGAGAGCAGTTGTTAGCACAGAGAGATTAGCTAGAGAGTCGAGATTTTCAAGAGACTTTGGAATACATAAAGTTCACAGAAAGTTGTTTAGTAGAAAGTTCACAGTTGCCTCTAATCAAATGGTGTGCTATGAGACAGATTAACTCCATTCCTCAGGATCAAGGATAGATGGGTTAATAATTCCAAAGTACATGGGCCACTGATTCAATTTTGATATTTGAGCACATGCAGAACAACGTTGGTATGGAATATGATTGAATCTCCCTATCAACACCACTGAGGATAGGACATGTGGGCATGTTAGTAGAAAACTGTTCTGTATGCAAGCACAAAAATGTGCTAGAGAGGTTTGAAAGTGGCAAGAATGGGCTATATATTATATAAGCTTATCGCAACAGAGGTGTGAGGTATCCCTTTGCACTCTGCTTGACTTCAACCCAGGCGATTTTTAAACACAGCGTACATATGGGTTATAGAGTAAACTCTCAGTCATCTCATCAGACATAAGTTGGTGCTTTCACAGGGAAAAATGTCAGTGCAACTTTACATTGAAATTTCTAGAAATTGAAAATAAGTGCCTGGCAACCTGAAGGCTTTCACTTCCTTAGTTTGGATGATATTTATTTTCCAGGTATGAAGTGACTGATATATGATCTAATAATATTATGTAGACCATTGTTGGGAAGCACCCAGCCTGGCAGGAAGGAAGGAATCAAGCATAGAACTAATTTAGAGTCACAGCGCATCCCCAAATTCCTTGGAGCCTTATCTATTTGTTCCCAAGGGAAAGCTGCCAGACTGGGGAAATTCCTGTATGATAGGCAGAACATAATAAAGTACTTAGCTTGAACTCTGCATGTGTGGGTGTGGTCAGTGGTGGGATTAAAAACTGGTAATCCCAGTGGTGGGATTACTACTGGTTCTGTGGGCATGGCTTGGTGGGTATGGCATGGCTTGGTGGGCGTGATTGGTGGGCATGGCAGGGGAAGGATATTGCAAAATCTCCATTCTCACCCCACTCCAGGGGAAGAATCCTGTAAAATCCCATTCTCTCCCCACCCCACTAACCTGCTTTCCAGCTTTGTTTTCCTGTGCAGGGCAGCAAAAGAAGACCCAGCTGATCAGCTGGGATTCAGGAGGCAGATAATAGATGGGGGCGCCAGGCCCAGTCAGAGGTGGTATTCCAAACTACTCAAAATTTCCGCTACTGGTTCTCCAGAACTGGTCAGAACCTGCTGAATACCACTTCTAGGTGTGATTGTTTGTGCCTGACAACTATACTAAGTTCCATTATGGAAGAAAGTTGGAGATACATAAACATGACAAGTAATCTACAATTGTTTCATGCAAAACCAGAACAAAAAAACAGCGACTATCACAACAAAAACACAACCCTTGCACTCATGGGTTAAAGTCATCATTCACCAATAAAGTTTTGGATATTCACCGTACCCAAAGTGAGGAAAAATGAGGTCAGTGGTCAAACCTGGATTATAAAATGCTGGATAACTGTAGCAGTAGAGAATTAATTTTGGGGATATATTTGTGATCATCTAGATTTCATTTAGATTTGGTATCCTTAACTGGGTATTTTTGACATTATTTATTTCTATATACAAAACAAAAGAATACATGAAAAAAATATACAAAACTCTATTAATGTTGTACATCAAAAGCATCATTTTGATTGATTTTTGTTGGAAGAGATTATGCAGGAATGGAGGCTGGAAATATGCTGATTGCATCCCATTTTACCTATCCCTTTCATCTAACACAGGTGAGGCAAGTTGTTGCCTGGCAGTTCAAGGGCCAAAAAACCTGAGACTCAATCCAAAACAAATGGAGGCATTAGTTACAGGTGCTGCATTTTGTCTAGCGGAGTTGTACCTTGCTTGTTCTGGAGGGGTCTGTACGCATCCTAAGTTTGGGGATGCTCTAAAATGTGTTTCTAGGGTCTCAGATGGCCTTGGTGACAACAGGTGACGTTTATCAGATTCAGCTAATTTACCAACTGCAACTTCACTAGACGGAAACATTCTTGCAACAGCTATTCATGGTCTGGTAACTTTCCATTTGGATTATTGCAATGCGTTTTCCAGGGGCTGCCTAATTGGAAACTTCAATTAAAATAGAGTGTCCAGACACCCACTAGGATATATCACACCAGTTCTTTGCCCTCTACGCTGGTTGCTGGTCCATGTCTGGATCCAGGGAAAAGTGCTGATTGTAATCTTTAGAGCCCCAAATGGCTTAGGACTAGGTTACTTTTAAAAAGTACCTTCTTCTGTATTTATCTATCTGGATTTAAGATCATCTAATGAAGTTCTTCACCTGTTCATGGAATTCCCCTGAAACCCAACTGGTGCCATGCTAGCATCACTTCAGCAGAAGAGGAAGACCTTTCTGCCTTTCCAGGCTTTTAATTTTCTTTTAATTCTTAGTTTTTGAATGAGTGCCAGCTGCTGCCTAGTTTACACAAGGTATAATTCAGTGTTTGATTCGATTTCATCCTTTGCATTTTTATTCAAATTGAATTTTTAGTGTCTTTTATTGTAAACGGCCAAGAAAAGTTCAGCTTACTGGTTTGTTTGTTTGTTAAAACAATAATTTTTTTAAAAAAATAAATCATTGGAACTGGTCAGCTTAAAGTATTATTTATTAGCTTTCCCAGTTGATAGAAGTTCCGAGTTGATAGAAAAATGTACAAAAATTCAAAATAACCAGAGTAATTCTTCACAATAAATACAATTGTTGCCACCCCCCATGCAAAACACTTCATATCATAACATAGAGCTAAAATTAAGAATTATGTTCAAAAGCACATTCACATCCTTAAACAACTGTAATCTCTATAAGGTAATGTTAACAATGTTTTGAATGTCAAAGCAAACTGGAATATTAACTGAACAATATTATATTTTGGAGGGTTTTCCCATCCATATTTCAAGATACCAAGGAGTCCCTAAACATGGAAATTGAGCTTTCACTGAATAGTCTCCTCATAAGATTATGAGCAGGAGATAGACTTAATCTTTTTAAGAAGCTTTCTTATTAATTCCCTAAGAATGGGATATTTTAGCTCTTTATTCCAAAGCTCTTAATGCCCATCTAAGTAATAACTTTTAGTTGTTTATAGACATTCTGAGGTAGGCTTGCATGTATTGAAAAAATATGCCAGTAATGATAAATCAAGAGTTTTACGTGCAGCTAATGCCTTTGGAGTGGCATTTTTCAAACCTGACAATTTTAAGACGTGTGGACCTCAGTTTTCAGAATTCTCCAGCCATTTGGGGAATTCTGGGAGTTGAAGTTCACATATCATAAAGCTGCCAAGTTTGAAAATACTGCTTGGGTATATTGCTTTAATATGCATTCTGTGACCAGGGCTTGCTACATAACCAACCAGAGGATGAATGGATGGATGTAATGCTCAACTTCTGCTTATTGGTGACAAGAATGCTCTGTCACAGTTCTGAGAGAATCTTTTTGGTATTTAAGACTATGCACATTCTTCTAAATAAATATTGCCCTTGAAGTAAATGCAACCTTCTTCTAAATAAAAATGTTAACATTGTTTATAACTATTAAAACGGAGTTGAAGGGGGTGGGTGGGTTGACATTAAGTTCAACTTCTGGAGCCTTCACAGATGTGTCCTTGCATTTTTTTTGGTCATAGTTCAAAAATGCTCGACCCTGCTTTTTTGTGAGATGATTTTTTTCAACTTCTTAATCCAACCTATACAACTCTGGTGGTCCCAGTAGTCTTGCATCACAATATTTAGTGTTAGCTTCAGAGCCCAAGTAAGCTTAGCCAGATGCTGCCATCTGCTGAGGTTATGGCTGACATTAATTTTCAACCAAGCTGATATTATTTCAGTGGATGAGAGTATTCAGCTTTACGCTGACAAAAGAAAACAGCAACCTAAGGAAAAAATAAGTTTCCCCCCCTCGCTTAATTTGGCTGTAAGGCTTTGAAGAAAAAAAAATTGGATATGCACTGGGGAAAAGTGACATTTCCAAAAACATCTTAATTGAACAGATGCACATTTACCTATTTTAGTAAATCAGAGACACAAAATGATTATTTTTAAAAAGCCAGTAATTTTGCACAAGTCACTCCAATGTGCTTAGATGTTGCCAGGATAGGTGAGTAGCAAATCCTGGTCTAAAATCAAATTAAATTCTTGAAGTAAATAAAATGTGTTTCTTTACATGATGCCTAAATAATAGTTCCCAGCTTCTAACTATGCAGAGATGGTATTCAGCAGGTTCTGACCAGTTCTGGAGAACTAGTAGCGAAAATTTTGAGTAGTTCGGAGAACCAGCAAATACCACCTCTGACTGGCCCTGCCCCCATCTATTCTCTGCCTCCTGAGTCCCAGCTGATTGGCTGGGTCTTCTTTTGTTGCCCTGCACAGGAGAACGGAGCTGGAAAGCAGGTTAGTGGGATGGGGAGAGAATGGGGATTTTGCAGTAACCTTCCCCCAGGAGTGGGCAGGAAATAGGGATTTTACAGTATCCTTCCCCTGCCACGCCCACCACACCACGCCCACAAAGCCATGCCCATAGAACTGGTAGTAATTTTTTTTTAATCCCACCACTATAACTATGGTTATGCTGACTGAGGCTTCAGCAGATCTGCACTAACCATTCTAAGCAGCAGACACATAGCAATTTGTTTGCTTTGTTCACCTAACGTTGTCCTTGAAAACTCAGACATTTGACCAATATCATTCTGTAACATTCAGCCTGAACAAGCTAGGGCCACTATCCTCCTCAGCTCATAAGCCTGCTTCGACTTCTCCTTATGAATTCTATGCTTTTGGAAGATAAGGCACTAATTACTTTCTGACAATCATCTTTTGGACATGATTTAAATAATGATTTTTAAAAAATGGTTGGAGAAAAGAAAAGCGAGCATGGGAATAGTTCCATTCTCACGGCCCAGTGGGTAGCTCAGCCAAAGGGTTTATAGTATTATTGTACAAAGAGCAAGTAGAATTAAATAATCTTAAACAAAACACAGAATTTGGACTCCATCCATTGTCCCGACCCTAGAAAAAAGTATGGCTTTTTATTGCTGTTAAAATTAAAAAACGCTGTTTATGTTGAGATCTTTTCTTCTGTGGTCTCCATGGACCAAGCTGCAGGAACATAAATATCATTAAATTCTCATGTGTTGCCTGACTAACATTTTAATATATAAAGAAAACCATTAATAATACTAATTAACAGGGGCATAATATAGAATATTACATGTATAAATTGACTATAATTCCAACTTTTATAGCATCCTTAACCACAGAAGTTCAGAATGCAAATATAGTAAAAAGTAAGGTGACTGTTGACACGTGATTTTAAAGATACCTACTGAATCATAAGAATTATCCATATAAAGCATTCTGTGAAACTGCCCGTTGTTTATTTTTGATGATTTCTAGGATTTCGTTTATCGGGACGTGAATGAATAGTGAAACGACATTGAAACTTACAAGTAGATCTGATGAACACTATACAGAAGCCTGATGATGGCAGATGAGATTCTGCTAAAATGCTGCTACAACTTTAAAAGCACAACTACTATGACGTGAGAAAATACCCGAACTAAGCTGAATGCCATACATGTAAGTACCCGTGAAAACTTAAGAAAACAAATATATATGTATGTATGTATGTATGTATGTATGTATGTATGGCATATATATATATATACTTTATCCATCCATCTGTTGTCTGTCTATCTATCTATCAATTTGATTTATTTATACAAAGTTCAGTGACATTTATATGGACAAGGTTAAAGCCTCAAATATGGGCACAACAAATTTTTTATTTTAACAAAATCCTTTCTTACTCCTATATTTGCTCCATTATTATAGTATAGTAAGTATAGTATTATAGTGTAATAAGATAAGGTATTGTAATGTAGACATTGCTGGTTTGAATTCCAATGGGAACTTTTTTTTAAATTATTGTTTTTCTTTTTGGATTTCCTTCTGACAATTTTTTTTAAATTAGTGCAGTTCCAGCATATCATCAGTTTTCCAGATATCCAAGATAGAAGGCTTTTCCCCTGAACTTCTCAGAACCCAAAGGCAACTCTACAGACAATTTATAGTAAAATAATGAGATGAGTAGGATGAAGTTTAGATTCAGGCCACAAGCCAATTAGTTCTCAGCTGCCTGATGGGATTCTAAGTGAGAAGCAGAATGTTTTCCTGAGCAATTTGTATGTGTCTTGTGCTGCACACTCTACCAGCCTGTTCTTCCCATGTATCTTGGATGAGAATTCACACACTTCACTACCAGTGGTGGTACATGACTGAAAAGGATTATTGTTCTAGTGAACCATATCTAAAAGGAAACAGTTTGGAAAACAATGTCATGTTCTTACGTTGTTCCATGTAAATGTTAAAAAAAGCAATGACCAAGTTATTTATTTATTGAAGGCTTTTATATACTATCATATTTTAATAGATATCCCAGTGATTTACAACTTAAACATAAAATAATAAAACAGTAAGCATATGCCTATTAATTAATTAATAAAAACAACATGTTACTAAAGGCCCCAAGTGTACAACTTAAACCTAATGATGACAATTAAATATCAGATGCTTGATGAAACATGACAATTTTATAGTCTTTCTGATTGCCATCAGGATGGAAGTCAACTAAACCTCGAATTTCAAAGGAAAGGAAGAGCAATGGCAAAACACAACCTTGGGTATTTTAAAATATCCCTTCCTGAGATGAATGAACTGGATGATCTGAGTCAGTTTGATGTAGAAAGTCCTGAAGATTCCCGGGAGCCAATCCATGTAAGTTAAAAACAGTTCATTGAGCTAGGTTCTGAAACATATCAGAATCTATGGTAATTTGAGCAACATCAGTGTTGCATGGATTTAAGAGCTCTCACTGTCAGTAAACAAGGCAACACAATTTACACCATTTGATATTTTCCAAGTTGACCTGTTTTCCAAAACACCTGAAGGCAGGACAAGAAGCAATGAATGGAAACTAATCAAAGACAGAACCAACCTAAAAATAAGAAGAAATTTCATAACCTTTAGTGTTAAGTGTGGAGCATGGGTGCGAATAATGGAGACGAGCTGGTGAAAACAGTGAACTTCAAACTCTTTATTTACATGGTGTGACAGCTCAAACTGGAGGGCTGCTATAGCCTTCCTTATATAGGCAACTTATTAACTATTCAACCAATAGCAACCTGGGAGCGCTAGCTCCCTTAATCAATGAGAATGGCCTGTTAATGGCCAATCAGATTCTCCTGAACAGACCAATCTGACATTGCCATTTAACAGCCAATCAGAAGTGCAGGGCCAGAACCCTGCACTTGACTTCAAGCTCAAGATAACTTTATTAAACCTTTATTCATTCACAACACCCCTTCCCCCCGGGTTCCGCTTACGGGGTGCGGTCACGTAGTCCTTGAGGTAGGACGGTTGTTTTGTTAGTCTTTTTGATTTTCGCTGTGCACCCGGTATTTGGCTGCACTCTTGTTGAGGTAGGGCGTTGTTTAGCGAAAGGGGTGCCTCTGATTCAGAGTTCGCGTTTTCGTTGTCACCAATATCTTCGGCATCACCCTGAGGTGAATTCACTCCCATCCCTGGTTCCTGTTCTCGCGTTTCTCTTCTGCTATCGTTCCCTTCAAAAAGGTTTTCTGCTAGTTGAAATTCGTCTTCCTCTGTATCTCCCCCCACCCTCAGTTTGGTTATTTGGGAGCTCAGAATTGCCTGACTGCAGCCTTGATCGTAGTTGATCGATATGGCGCTTCCAAAGTCTATCTCAGGGCATTGCACAAGGTATGATCTTGGGCTGGTTACACAGACCACAGTTCCTTCTAACCACAGCAGATCGCCCGATAAGTTTTTAGCGAACACCAAATCGCCTACCTGGAAGGTATGGCATCGGCTGCTGGATCCGAGTGGTTTCTCTGGTTCGTACGCTGGGTGTAACCAGTCGAGGTGAGAGTGGAGCTTTCGTCCCATTAGCAGTTCGGCGGGAGTTTTGTTGGTGACGCTGTGAGGCGTGATATGCTGTAAAAAGAGGATTCGGTTTATCTTCTCTTCGATGTTGTCATAGTCCACTTTCTGTAGCATTTTCTTGACGAACTGTACCATGCGCTCGGCCCTACCATTGGCCGCAGGGTGCACAGGTGAAGTGAGCGCATGTCGGATACCGCGGTCAGCCAGGTACTGCTCAAAGGACAGCACGGTAAATTGGAGCCTGTTGTCGGGTACCAGAACGTCTGGTAATCCGTGGGTTGCAAACAGTCTTTCTAGTTTTTTGATGACCGCTTCGGTAGTCGTGTTCCTCATTCGGTGGATTTCGAGCCAGTTCGAGTAGGCGTCTACGGTTAACAAGAAGGTGTGGCCTTTGGTCGGCCCAGCAAAATCTAGATGGATACGGGACCAGGGTCCCCATGGTGTCTCCCATTCGGTTGGGATTGCCTTTGGTGTAGCATTGCTTACTTCTTGGCATCTACGACAAGTTTTGACCCACGACTTGATTTGTCTGTCAATGCCTGGCCACCACGCGTAGCTTCGTGCGAGGGCCTTCATGTGCACAATGCCAGGGTGGCCATCGTGCAAGGTTCTTAGTAGTGCCTGTTGGAGTCGTTCTGGGTTAACGACTCTATTGCCCCAGATGATACAGCCCTTTTGAGAAAACAACTCTGTTGAGTCGTGAATGGTGCGAAGTCATCTGATACTTGGTCCAATGGCCATCCGCGTTCCACCCACGTGAGGACTCGTGCCAAGGTGGGATCGCATTTTGTTTCTCTCACGATATCACGGGCAGCTAATGGCGGCATACGAAGTGTCTCGATCTGCAACGTTGTCATTGTTGGCGCGGGGTTGTTGATAGTCTCTGGAAGTGGTGCATGGCTCAACGCGTCGGCGTGGTGAATAGCTTTTCCGGGACGGTATTGCAGCTGATAATTATAAGCAGCCAAGAATTCTGACCAACAAGTCATCCTGGGAGACAATATATAGGGGGTTGGCTTATCCCCAGCTATTATTCCCAGCAAAGGTTTGTGGTCAGTCACTATAGTAAAAGCCCGGCCGTACATGTACTCATGAAATCTTTTGATAGCTGATACAATTGCAAGGGTTTCTTTATCAATCTGGCTCTAATTTCACTCAGTTTTCGAGAGTGTCTTTGAAAAATAGGCAACAGGGGCTTCGCTGCCGTTAGGCAATACGTGGCTCAAAATGGCGCCCACTCCGAAAGGCGATGCATCACATGTGATATTTAACCGTAAGGTTTCATTGTACTGCATTAGTATAGCGTCAGAAGTCAGTAGTTTTTTTACATTATGGAACGCCTGCTCTTCTCTATGACCCCATACCCAATTTGCTTTTTTGTCCAGTAGGTGATGTAAAGGTTCAGCGACAGTCGCCTTGTGTGGCAAGAATACGTTATAAAAATTGATGAGGCCTAGAAATGCCTGGAGGTCAGCCTTATTCTGCAGTCTGGGAGCATTTTTTATTGCTCTCAATTTGCTATCTGTAGGGTGAATACCCTGATTGTTAATTAAGTACCCTAAAAATTCGACACGATCTGTACACAGTTTACACTTATTTTTCTTCACCTTAAGGCCTGCGTCTTGGAATTTTTGGAGAACCAGTCTTAGACGATCCTGTAAAATTTTTGGAGTGGGGGCAGCAATTAACACATCATCAAAATAGGGGACAACGCCTTTAATCCCTTGTAAGAGTCTTTCCATTAGGCTCTGAAAGATCCCCGGGGCTACACTCACTCCGAATTGAAGCCGCGTACATTTAAAGGCACCTCGGTGCGTTACGATTGTCTGGGCCTATGCCGTTTTTTCATCAACCGGCAGTTGCTGATAAGCCTGAGCTAAGTCTAGTTTAGCGAAGACTCTTCTGCCCCCCAGGGAATGGAGGAGGTGTTGCACCACCGGCACCGGATATGGGTTTTGCTGCAGGGCGTGGTTTAGGGTGGCTTGGTAGTCCCCACAAATTCTAATTGAGCCATCCGGCTTAATTGGTGTCATGATTGGGGTCTCCCAGGGCGAGTGATCGGTTGGCTTTAACACTCCCTGGGCTATTAACTTATCAAGCTGTTCGTCGATTTTTGGCTTCAGTGCGAACGGAACTTGACGAGGCTTAAGGCGGATGGGAGCTATTTTTGGATTAAGGCTAAAGGATATCGGGGTCCCCTTGTACTCGCCTAGCTTTTCAGCGAAGACGTCCTTGAATTCATGGGCGAGGTCCTCCTCCCAGTCATTGCCGCCGATTCGGTTAATGCCTGCCACTTCAATGCTGAGTGGTGCAAACCATTGGAGGCCTAACAGGCTAGGCCGGTCCTTGTCGATCACAGTCAGGGGTAAGTACGCTGTGCGGTTTTTGAACGAAACCCAGACTCGACTGGATCCCACGACTGGAATCCGGTTCCCCTGATAATCTTTAAATACGAGTCTTTGGAATTGAAGGTCTTGGTGCCAGATTGTAGGGATGAGTTGCTTGAGGATCTTCCAGGAAACCATCGAAAGGGACGATCCCGAGTCGACTTCCATTTGGCATGGCTGATTTTTGATGGCCACTTTAATTCGGATTTTCTTGGCATCCAATGAAGACGCATGACCGATAGTGATAGTTTGGTGAGCCTCTTCTCGCCTCATTAGGCAATTCATGGGTCAGTTTCTGTAGGAGTGGTTTGCTGATTCTCGCCTTACGGGACGGTTTCCTGTCAATTGGTGATAGTTGGCCCCCTTCGAGGTCTGGCTGGGTCCTAGGAGACTTCTGCAGACCTGTCCGATATGGCCTCGTTTCCCGCACTCATGGCAGAGCACGTCGCGGAATTTGCAATCGGACTGGTAATGGTTGGCCCCGCAGCCAGCGCATGGTTGCTGGGACTTCGGGTAATGGTCCCGATCGGACCGCAGTCGATGGACCTCTTCTTCCTTGCTGCCTGACGACGAAGAGAGGTCCTCATGGTGGGCCGTCGGAAGCGTCCTTCTGACTTAGGTGAAATTTCGCAGGCTGGTTGGTGTGTCGGAGTGCGGTTTCGGCGCAGTTGGCCAGCCGACTTCTTGGTTGCTTCCCCTGCAGTAGCATCAGTGATGGCATCGGCAAGGCTAATGTCGCCTCCACATCCCATCCTCGTCACCAGTGTTAAGTGTGGAGCATGGGTGCGAATAATGGAGACGAGCCGGTGAAAACAGTGAACTTCAAACTCTTTATTTACATGGTGTGACAGCTCAAACTGGATGGCTGCTATAGCCTTCCTTATACAGGCAACTTATTACCTATTCAACCAATAGCAACCTGGGAGCGCTAGCTCCATTAACCAATGAGAACGGCCTGTTAATGGCCAATCAGATTCTCCTGAACGGACCAATCTGACCTTGCCATTTAACAGCCAATCAGAAGTTCAGGGCCAGAACCCTGCACTTGACTTCAAGCTCAAGATAACTTTATTAAACCTTTATTCATTCACAACAGTTAGAACAATTAATCAGTGGAATGGCTTGCCTCCAGAAGTTGTGGGTGCTCCTTCATTGTAGGTATTCAAAAAGAGATTGGAGTTTGTCTGAAATGGTATAGAGTTTCCTGTTTGAACCGTGGGGTGAACTAGAACACGGGTTCCCAACCAGAGGTGGTTTTCAACAGGTTCTGACCAGTTTTGGAGAACCAGTAGCAGAAATTTTGAATCATTCGGAGAACCAGCAAATACCACCTCTGACTGGCCCCTCCCCATATATTCTCTGCCTCCTGAGACCCAGCTGATTGGCTGGATCTTCTTTTGTTGCCCTGCACAGGAGAAGGGAGCTGGAAAGCAGGTTAGTGGGGTGGGGAGGGAATGGGATTTTGCAGTATCCTTCCCCTGTCATACCCACCAAGCCACATCCACGAAGCCATGCCATGCTACGCCACACCACACCCACTAAGCCACTTCCACAGAAACGGTAGTAAAAAAAATTTGAATCCCACCACTGTTCCCAACCCCCAGTCCATGGACTGGCACTGAGCCAGGGCATGTCAGAAACCAGGCCACACAAACAACCAATGCCCCATCTGTGGGATGCAGGCAGCACACAAAACCACACTCCCTCCAGTCTGTGGAAAAATCTTTGCACACGGAACTGATCCCTGAAGCCCAAAAGGTTTAGGGCCATTGGACTAGAAAACCTTCAAGGTCCTTCCAACTCTGTTACTCTGTTAAGTTTCTTACCCTTGAGCAACCCTAGTTCAATAAATCTAAGCTCCTTCCCTGAGCTTTCCCTCCCCATTTTTTGAGGAGAAAGAGTCATACAAAAAAAAAAGCTTGCTTCCCTCTCAACGTTTAAAAAAAAAAAAGTAAAGAATGAACTCTTTACTACAGCCAGAAAGACAGACTATTCAGGCATGAATTGCCTCATCTCTCAGCTGAATAGAGAGCAGTCACAGGAGGAAATCCGTTACCATTCAACAGTTGCTGCATGCAGCTGGTGGTCATATTCTCTATGTACGGAGCCTGTTTGTGTATCAATTAATAGACATTTGCTCACAGATGAAGGCTGAGCTGTATCCACACTAATATAGCCACTGCTTGCTTGCTTGCTTGTTTCTTCTTCTTCTTTTTTTTAAAGCAAGCACATGCTGTATTAAATGTGAAATTGTCTCCAACACTGGGAGGGAGTTTTAATTGAAACTTGAAGCAGCAGGAGTGCACCAACAACAACATTGTGGGGGACAGTAGCAGCTGGACACAAAAGATGACGCAAGGACCTAGAAACTGTTGTTGGCCTGCTGTTGGATCTGCATGGCAAAGACGATCTGTTGTTTCCTATATTTAGTCTCTGGTTCCTGTTCCTTCCTTTTGTTACCCTTCCGCCAAATTTCAACAGATTTTCTGACATTTCATCCATTATACCAGCTGCAGAGGATCTTGTATATATTTCTCTCTCTGTGTGTGTTGCTATGCAAATGAAGGCTGGGGCTCTGAAAATATGCTTTAGCTCACTTCATGAGTCTCACAGGTGACCATTGGAAGTGGTGTATTCTGGAAATAAGCCTGATTTTACATTTTGTTATGGGGATGAGGATGAAGCAGTCTTGACTCCTGGCAACTACCTGGACATGTCCCTCCAGTTTTCTCGGCAATGTTTTCAGAGATGGGTCACCATTGCCTTCCTTCTAAGGCTGAGAACCAGGGAATGGCCCAAGGTCACCCAGCTGGCTTCATGCCTAAGGCAGGACTAGAACTCACAGCTCTCAGTTTCTAGGCCAGTGGTGGCTAATCTTTTTGGGCTCCTGTGCCACAAACCGTGCGCTCGCTCGCGTGCCAACACCCAGAAGGCAATGTGCACCCCCCACACCCTCTAAGCATGCGTGCACAATCCCCCCCCATGACACCCCATTACCTGCACTGCGCCTCATAGCTGATTTTCAGCCAGTTTGAGGCCCATTTCGGCTTCCCAGAGGTTTGCAGAAGGCTTCTACAAGCTTTTCAGGATGAAAACTAGGCCCGTTTCATCACTTCCAGTATTTCTGGAAAAACAGGAAGTGACGAAACGGGCCTAGTTTTCATCCTGAAAAAGCCTGCAGAAGCCCTCCTCAAGCCTCTGGGAGGCTGAAAAAGGCCTCAAACTGGCCGAAAATCAGCGGTGAGGCGCATGCATGCTCAGTGAGGTAAGTTTGCCTGCAGCTTGCATGCTGGCACAAATGGCACTGCGTGCCCTTTGTGGCACGTGTGCCATAGGTTTGCCATCACGGTTCTAGGCTGATGTTTTCACCAGTAAACCATACTGGCTTTTTCTCCCAATTCAACAAACTTGGCTGGGCTATTATTATTATTATTTATACACAAAAAACAACAGTATACACAGTAAACGAGATAACCGTGCTGGGTTTCATATCACCAATCACTGGTCGAACACTTCCCAAGTGTTTAGGACTGCATGATGTATCAGCGGATTATGCAAGCAGATCCTAGTAAGGTGGCCTTCTGCAGCTGACCCATGGTGATTTTGTCAGCGGCAATTGTTTTTAAGTGCTTGCCTAGGTCTTTAGGCACAGCACCCAGTGTGCCGAGTACCACTGGAACCACCTGCACTGGTGTATGCCAGAGTCTCTGCAGTTCGATTCTCAAGTTCTGATATCTGGTATACACAAAAAAAGCAGTGTACACAGCAAATAAGATAACTATGCTGGGTTTCATATCTATAATAATAATAATAATAATAATAATAATAATAATAATAATAATAATAATAATAATAATAATAGTCTTTCCTGAATGAGGCTTTTGGTGAACAAAGTCTGGGCTTTGAGGTTGAAAGCAAATCCTCCTGTCTTTTGCCGAGGCTGTTTTTCTTTGCTGTGGGGAACTTTTGGAAGCTGTCCTGCTCTATCAGCTGAATAAGAGCAGCTCCTGCTGGCTCCAGCAGCCACACCATCGCCCGACTCAGCATTTTCTGCCCTAAAGAGCTTTGCTTCTCTGTCCCCCTTCTCAGGTCATGTGTGTTCATGTTACAATGATTAATATGCTTAATTTTGCAGCATCCTGGCCTGGAAGAAAAAAAAAATACTATCCGCCTATACCTCTGGGGAACCAAGGAGGCAGTGAGACAGCTGCAGGCTCTCATGTATGTGTGGAGAAAGATAGGAGCTGTGAAAGGCTGCACAGCAGATGGCCCATCCATTTGGTTCCTGCTTTGTTACCTTCCCTCCCACCCACATTGCATCCAGTCCCAGAGATTGTTCCTTTATTGCGTGCGAGAAGTACAATAAATAAACTGCTCCTTCTACAGCCCTCCAGAAAAATGTCTCTCGTTCCTAAAAAATGGATTGGGTGCCCAAGCCAGGTGGTTGGGGCCTAGTGGTTCTATATCTCTTCCCAGAGATAGATAGTCCATAGTGGAGAATAACAGGAGTAAGATCCTGATGGACTTCCAGATCCAAATGGACAGGCAGATACAGGCCAATTAACCAGATTTGTGGTAGTAGACTGGGACCAGAGGACAGCAGTGGTCTTAAATGTAGCAATATCACGTAATAGGAACATCACCAAGAAGAATTATGAGAAGCTGGAGAAGAAGAAAGGATGTGGAAACTAGAGGTCAAAGTGCTTCCAGTTGTGGAAGGAATACTCAGGGCTGTGATTCCTGAACTGGGAGAGTGGTTCAAAAGATCCCAGGAACAACATCTGTGCAGAACCTTCAAATTCTCAGGCATCTGGTAGGGGAGTTGTGATTGAGGAAGACACTTACCGCCCATATGGAGAGAAGGGTGTGTTTGTACACACCCACACACACAAAATTTGGAGGTTGGACTGGGAAATCTCCAAAGGCCCATCAACCCTATCATCATCATCATCGTTTAACGACCCCCATAAACTCTTGTGGGGTGGAGTCTGTGCAACTGAATGGGACTGAGTGATTACTGGCTGGATACCTTTCCTGTTGCTCATGCGGAGTTATATTCAGCAGATATATTCTCATCGTGCCTAGGATCGAACTCACAGCCTCCTGGCTATGAGGCGAGAGCTCCATCAACCCTATGATTCTATGATTTTATACCCCCTGCCCCACACACATGCCATTGAGGGTGACCTGAGGGTCTTACCCAGCTACGTTGTTCCTAGCTTATGGCCATCAGTATTCATTCTCCTGAGATGGTACCTGCTAAGAACTGAAAGAGTAGCATCTTACTGAAGTATAGTGAGAATTAGATTGATTCAGGGAGGAATAGAGGGTGGGCAGACTCCTCAGTTGATCTTTTCATTAAACAAGAGAAGATACAGAACTATCTCTCTCTGCTTATTTCAGCTCATCTGATAAAAAATGGCTGTATTGGCTTACACCAGGTCCCATCAGGAGAGCAGGGCCAAGTTGTGGTATCTTGAAGAGTGCCTTCTCTGAGCAAACATATCTCAGCCATATCCTCTTTGTCACAGGAGATGTCCCAGCATCCCTCCTTGTCCCTTGCATATTTTGGAAGGGATTTTGAACTGGGAGGCTCTTGGTCTGGTGCCTGGGGGCAGGAGTTGTTTATATCTTATTTGTATTACTTGTAGCAAATTGCCTAAAATCATTGCATGGGGTGAGTGATCACATACATTGTATACTTTAAATAAATAAAAGTGCCATCTCCCATTTGCTAAAACTGTGGCCCATCCTTATCTTAGTCTAATCTGAGCTTCCTTAGAAAGTTGATTGGAACAGATACCTGTTATTTTTCCATCCTTTAAGATAAGACCTGCTCAAGATCAAGATATAGGCACTGCTGGGATTCTAGGAATTAATTGATTTATTATTAAATTTATATGCGGTTATATCTTGAATTCATCTCACTATCCAAAGCAACTCTATCACAACAGTAATAACAATTTTGAAAGCCTTAATAGTAACAGTAACAATGTTTGTTTGGAATTTTCTCCTTAGTTCTAGGTTGCTTCTCTCCTTAGTTACTTTCCATCCATTGTTTCTTGTCTTGCCTTGGGTGCTTTGGTAAATAAGTTGGTCCTCTTTTCCTTCCCCCAACTTATACCAATCAAAGTCAAGTCAGGGTTATGTTAATTATTTTTCCCCCTCAGGACTGAATAATCTTTCCTGGAAGTCCACCTCAACAGTGCATTCTTCTTCCCCTCTTCCCAAGGCCTACATTCCTTCATAGTTATAATGCTCAAGCTGTGAATTATCTTCGGGATTCAAGGTGGATATATGGTCAGACTGTACATATTATAAGGTAAAGGTTCCCCTCATACATGCGTGCTCGTAGTTTCTGGCTTTAGGGGGCAGTGCTCATCTCCATTACAAAGCTGAAGAGCCAGCGCTGTCTAAAGATGTCTCCATGGTCATGTGGCTGGCATGACTAAATGCTGAAGGCACACGGAATTTTGTTACCTTCGCACCAAAGTAGTCCCTATTTTTACTTGCATTTTTACATGCTTTTGAACTGCTAGGTTGGCAGAAGCTGGGACAAGTAACTCTGTTATGCAGTGTTAGGGATTCGAACCATCAAACTGTTGACTGTTCTGATTAACAAGCTCAGCATCTACAGGTGCAGATAAAAATCTGACATCCCAGAAATTCAGAAATTTTCAGCAACCTCTTTCTACTGCTTCTGAACACCAGAAGAACATGTGAACCTCCCCAAACACCTGATGGCTTTCATATATAATTATCCATTCATGCTTTTGAGCCATCTGATAGTAATTTAAAGGGAGATAGATTTCCTACTGACTCCAAGCACTAGTGACACTGAAGAAAAATGAGAGCTCTTCAGAAGTGAGAGACAGAGAAAAAGCTGCCATTTGAAAAGAAGCTGAATGCAGTGGGGTACTTGGGAACATGGCCTATCTTTTTGAGTTTCGTATTGGATTTCTTGAGATGTTCCTGGCATGGTAGAGGAAAAAGATTTCTTAAGAGGAAAATCGAAGAGAGAAAATTAAATTATGCGCACATAGATTGGGGATGGGTAATTTCTTTTTTCCTAATGGAAAAAAAGGGTAGCTAGTCTGCAGCTGGATTCTCCCTATAGTTAACTATAACATTTTAAAAAAAAAGTACCTTACCATTTTTATCTTACTCCAGGAATACGTTTGCATAGCTATTTGGAATAAGATCTTTGATTGGATATATTGTAATTGAGAACTTTCACAGTGAACTGGTGAAAAGGAACACAATTTAACTGATTGTCTTCACTCCAAGACCCACCCAGGGGGGGTATTTATAAACCATTATTGGCTGTGCAGATTTATGACCTATCAAACTGATACAAATACTCATATTTTTACCCCGATTCCCTATCCAGTAGTCAAAAAATTACATCAATAACCAAGGCCAGTCTACTTTTCTCTAACTCTCCTTTGATAGCTCCATTTCCTGTGTGAAAAAATGATACTTATAAAAGTATCAAAACTATAAATCACTCAGCAACAATTTGGGAATCCTTTAATTATTATTACACATTAGTGGCCATCCCCAGATTCTATAAATGTGATCATAAATATCTATTTCACCCCCTCTCTTACCTTACCCTTGTATGTACTGCGTTTCCCCCCAAATAAGACCCAACCGAAAATAAGCCCTAGCAGGATTTTTCAGGATGCTAGAAATATAAGCCCTACCCCTATAAGAAGCCCGTTAAGATTGTCAACATTGTGGTTGCCCTTGGGGGGAGAGCAAGGGACAGCTTGATGTCGCTTGTGTTGAGGGACACCTGTGGAGGCCCAGGTGGGGTGGAGTGACGAGTCCTGGCTGCTTCTTAGGATGGGGCCCCTCTGTCATTCCTATTTGCCAGGGCCATCATGTTTGGGGTGGTGGGGGAAGCTCATTCCATGTGTGCAGTGGAGCTGTAGGACGAGGTTGGATGGTGGGCCGATCATGCAGGACATGGTGCCACTCACGCCACCTTCTTCATTATTTTGATGAACATACATAATACTCTTTCCTTCTATTTTTCCCCACCATAGGAATCTTGTGAAGTTGGCTGGTTGCCTAAATGTGAAGATACTTGCCTCACACTTGGGCAGTTGAGAGTTCAGTCCTAGGCAGTAACAGATGTTTATTAAAGCACAGAGAGGAAAAACTCTGCTTAGGCATCAGGAAGAGTACCTGGCCAGTAAACTCTTGGCTCCATTCAGTCATCCTGACCCCACCATGAAAAAAGGGATTACAGGAATAAATCCTGCACAACACACACACACAGAGAGAGAATACATGCACAAAACACACACAAACAGTATGGGATCTTACAGAGAAATATAATTGCTAGCTGGTTCAAGAGAGCCTTAGCACATTATACTAAGGACTCACTCAATTCAGCATTTTTATTTCCATCCAAGACAGAAGAGAAAGCTAACTTTCTCTCCATGAATCTTGAAATCAGGACAAGAAGCAATAGCCTTTTATTGTTGTTTATTTTCCTGTCATTGCTCCCTCTGTTTGAGTACTGCTTCTGTAATACAGGCCTCAGTTAACTAGCAATACAAATGGCAGCTGATTGCACCTCTCATGAACCTATATAAGCCTTTAAACCAATGGGCATAATATCTTGAGGCTGTTAAGTTCTAAAAGTTAATTATATGCTATGTAATGTACTCCTTTGTTCAGTTTCATTTGGTGACATTTCTCCTTCTTCCTCCCAGTGTGATATTTTTATATTTTATCAAATATTTTAACCAACTTTGTGGTCATGTTGTAAAATATAGGTTTTAAATAATAATCTGTAATGGAGAAAAGGGCTCCCATGCAAAAGTGTAGCCTTACAATATGATGCAAGATCCTGTTATACAATTTGTTCCTACGCCCCCGCTTCGATTGCAATAGAGAAGCATACATGATGCTCAAAATAGAGAAGTATACAAAATGCATAAAATTGTTTCATCTGTGGAGTCATGGTGTATTACAGTTTTCAGCATTGCCATGTTTCTCAAAAATCTAAAATCCCCCAGGGACATCAGAAATTTTAAATTTTCACTGAATTATTATGAAAACTAAATGGGAACTACTGATAGAAAACACAGTATATTTCTAGATACTAGATTCAAAGAACAGGGAAGGAACAACAATTAAATGTCATTTAATTTATTCATTATATTCATATTATTAAGGAAAACAGTATGTTTTCTTTTTAATGAATGGTCACTTTTTCTTTTTAATGAACACGTAAGTTAAAAATATCTATTTTAAATCGGCTGACCAATTAACCTTTCAACAGATCAAAAGTTTTAATCAAGTATTCTAACTAATGAATTGATTAACTGTTGCCATTCATGAATATTTTTATCCTGCATCAGTGGAGAAAAATTGCAGAAGTTTAGGTATAACTCTTAGGAGTTTTTAAAAAAATAGCTAAGCTTTATGGCTACAGATACTAACTGGAAAAGGAATACCAGTGGGAACCCTGTAGAAGTATGCTGGGAATTAAGGGTGGGACTGGGATAAATAAAAAGTTAACTAAGCCTTCCCTAGCCTGATGATGCACTTTGCAGCTTTCCTAGACAGCATGATAGATAAATAGGAATTTTCAGAGTTCTGATGAAAAAAAAAGACATTTGGACGGGGAATTTTAGGTAGCTTTCTCCTGGTCCAGCTCTAAATGTGTGAAACATTAAGAACCATATCCTTTTCACTTGCACACCAAATATAATGTCTTATTTATCATATTTATCAAATGTATTTATCCTGTTCAGCCAACCCACCTCACAAGGTTGTTGTTGTTGTTTTGTGGGGAAAATAGGAGGAGGAAGATGTGTCGGGCATGTTCATACAACCTTGGAGTGTTTCTGAAATTAATAAAGTTGCAATACCAATAAATAAAAATAAATATTTATATAGTTACCCTCTCACAGATTTGTGTCTCTGGGTGGCAAAGCAATCATAAAAAACCCCCTGAAAATTCAGCACTTAAAAGGTATGTATTCACTAATTTCTGATGAATATGTCTTTGGGCAATAAATGTCTTGGTTGTATGTGGCCAATCAGAATGACACCTGATGATGATTCAGAAAGAGACTCAAACATAGAGCATAGAGCACAAAATATCAGAGTTGGAAGGGACCTTGGAGGTCTTCTAGTCCAACCCCCTACTCAAGCAGGAGACCCTATACTATTTCAGACAAGTGGCTGTCCAGTCTCTTCTTAAAAGCCTCCAGGGATGGAGCACCCACAACTTCTGAAGGCAAGCTGTTCCATGGGTTGATTGTTCTTTTTACAGAGGCATGATTGAGACTGCACCACTGTTTGGTTTGGTGGCAGCAGTGCCTCAGATAGAAAGTCCATAGAGAGAGTGGTAAGGACAGCAGAGAAGATTATAGGAAGCTCGCTTCCTGTCATTGAGGATACTGCTTATAAGCACTATGTGCTTAGAGCCCAAAGCATTGTTAGAGATGCCACAAACCCACTTTACAGTCTGTTTCTGTTGGTTTTGGAGTATTCCTAGCAGGACTACCAGATTCTGTAACAGCTTTGTTTCCTATGCCATCCGTCTGGTATACTTGCAAGATTTATTTATTTTTTTGCCATGTACATGTATCCATCCAAACCAAACTGTGTTGTTTCTCTGTGTCATATAACATAATTGCATAATTTTGTATTTATTTATTTGTTTATTTTGTCATGTTTATGTCAGATATATTAGAGGTAGTGACCCTTTGAGAGCAATATGCAATGAAATTTCATTTTAATTTATGCTGATTAGTGTACATTCAAAGTTATTATTCTATTCTATTCTACTCCATTCCATTCCATTCTCTATTCTATTCTATTCTATTCTATTCTATTCTATTCTATTCTATTCTATTCTATTCTATTCTATTCTATTCTATTTTACTCTACTCTACTCTATTCTACTCCATTCCATTCCATTCTCTATTCTATTCTATTCTATTCTATTCTATTCTATTCTATTCTATTCTATTCTATTCTATTCCATTCCATTCCATTCCATTCCATTCCATTCCATTCCATCCCATCCCATCCCATCCTATCCAATCCAATCCATTAGGACATTTCTCCTTATTTCTAGGTGGGATCTTCCATTTGATTAGTTTCCATCCATTGTTTCTTGCCTCATCTTCTGATGCTTTGGAAAATAGGTTGACTGCCTCTTCTTTGTGATAGCCCCTCAAATATTGGAACACTGCTATCATGTCTAGAATGTGTGTATATGAACCACTCACATTGCCCTACAACATCTATGTCTGATTATAGTGAAACATTCTCCACTTGGGGGGATAATTTTGATGGTAAAGCTCTTATTGTGGGAAAGCACAAATTATTTTGCTGCAGTGTACAGTGCCCCCATCCAGATATACAGTATAGCGAGGAAGAAGAGCAGAAGTGAACTGAATGTGTCTGTTTCCCTTCATATGGGGAAATAGGATAATAGTCACAGGAGCAAATCTGGTTTATATGGAAATACTTCCTAGACAGATTAAGGCTCTAATTATTCAAGGTTTGGAATTGCATGGGCAATCTATGGTGCAACTTATCATGGAACAAATTCCCACTGCAAAACCTCTTTCCCCCCCATGCACACAGGGCTAGAAAGCTGAGTCAAGAAGATACAATGTTGGAGGTGGGGCCTACTAATATGTTCACCTTCCCTAATTCAATTTTAATTGTTTGATGTTTCTGTAGACTCTTCAAGTTACACCAATTCATGGCTGAGAAGTCTTCTTTAACTCTACAACATCTGCTGATGTTGAGCAATATACTGGGGAAGACAGTTGTGTCACATAATCTGATGGAATGCCCTGAAATCCAACCTAGAAAATGCCACTGATTTCAGTTCGGTGCTACGCATTTGGGACCCCAGCAGTTTTTATCTGGGTTGAATTTGATTGCAGACAAATGATGGGCAACCATCATAAAGATGATTGATTTAAAAAACAAAACAAAACACCCTGCGATGATCACTAAATGAAATGTCAATAGTCACATTTTCCTTGTAGCAGAGATTCAATGTGTCAACTGTAGTATAGATTTTGCATCTGCTATGGCAGAGCAGAATCTGTGCATCGGAGTCTATATTTCTATTGCAGTCTGTAACACCTAATAATAAAACATGCCCAGGGGAATTTCTTATAAGTTGGGTGCCAAAAGATGCATGGCATCTTGACAAAAATATACTTAGCATGGGGTGAAAGTAGGCTAGAAAGGAAGTGTATCAAAGCCAAACTGCTAAGAATGAAGATAGCACTGTTTGATTGCTATACAAACATGGAACATAGAATAATGTTGGAAGAGACCTCAAAAGCCTTCCAGTCCAACTTTCTGGTCAAACAAGAGATCCTATATCATTTTAGACAAATGATTGTCTAGGCTCTTTTTGAAGCTTCCAGTGATGGAGCACCCACAATGTCTGAAGGCAATCTATTCTGTTGGTTGATTGTTCTCACCGTTAGGAAAATTCTCCTTAGTTCTAGGTTGATTTTCTCCTTGTGTCATGCCCCTGTTGGAATCTGATTCCAAGGGAAAGGTTGAACAGCTGACAGGGAGTGGGAGTGTGGCTCCGGTGGCTGTGGAAGAAACTGGGGAAGGGCACAGTCCATCTGGGCATTCAGAGGAAGACCCAGGGCTACCCCCTCTTCATCCTAGGACATGGAGGGAAAAATGGAGAAGGGAGCAATGTGAGTTATGGGGGAGAAAAGGGCCCTGATTCCCTTCATTAGCTGCAGCTGGGAAAACAGGATTTAAAAAGGGTGCTTGTGCACAGCACCTTGCTGGAAGCAAAACATGCATTATTTTTGTTTGTCAAGTCTTATCTGGGTTCTGGCGTCCTCTCAACTGTGTGTGTTTCGTTATCTTTTGAAGTCTGCAATTCCTTATCCTGCCCTGTCTTTTTAATAGCTGCACGGTGGTTTGTGTTGGTTTTTATGTATAATCTGTATGTACTTCGGGTTCAGACTGAATTTCTTCCCTTTAAAAACTGCTCTTGGGGGAGTTTTTTCTCTAGCCATTGATAACTGGACATTGGGGGCCAAGTTGGGGGTATTAAAGGGAGTTTGCCTACTTTTGGGACTTTGTTGCTTTTGTGCCATGCCCCAGGTCATCACACCTTGGTTAGTTTCCATCCATTGCTTCTTGCCTTGCCTTTTGGTGCTTTGAAAAACAGTTTGACACCCCCCTCCTTGTCTTTGTAGGAGCTCTTCAAATATTGGGAGAGTTCTATCATGTCCTCCCAGTCCTTCTTTTCATTAGACTAGACATTCCTATTCCCGTAACTATTCTTCGTATGTTTTAGTCTCCAGACCCCTAATCATTTTTTGTTGCTCTTCTCTGCACTCTGCATGACATCTTTTTAATATTGTGTTGACCGGACCTGGATACAGTGTTCCAAATGTGTCCGTACTAAGGCTTTGTAGAGTGCTAGTAATACTTCACATGATCTTGATTCTATCCCTCTATTAATGCAGCCTAGGATTGCACTGCCTTTTTTGGCTGCTTCTGCACATTGTTGGCTCATATTTAGCAATTCAAACAATTGCCAGCTTTCCTTAGAAAATTCTCCCTGCCTCTTGCACATGAATAGTTTTGCATACTTTTTTCATTTTCACTTCTCAGGATATTTGTTAAATGATACATGGCTTACGCTTAATGTTATCTTCCAGTAATGAAGTCCTGTGTTTCTATTTTATCTATGTGTAAATCCCTAAAGTAGACTTACACTATAGAATATCAGAACATGAGCTTTCTATTTTCCATTTCCCTCCCCCTCCAACCCCCCCCCCCCCCGTATTCACATGTCCTGGAGCTACACACAAGACTGCTCAGTCCTGCTATAGAGAAGACTTATGCCAGGAGTCCCCAAATTTGGCAACTTTAAGACTTGTGGACTTCAACTCCCAGAATTCTCCAGCCAGCTATGTTTTTCCAGAACAGCTATGTTGGCTGGAGAATTCTGGGAGCTGAAGTCCACAAGTCTTAAAGTTGCCAAGTTTGGACACCTCTGATTTATGCTATGGGATTGTTCTGCACCATGACATTTTCTGCTCCTCAGTCCTGAAGCATGAAGAAGCTCACCTGCAATTATTACTGTTAATGTAGAACTGCACAAGAGCCAGTCAAGGATCCCATCAGCTGCCCAATGGGAAAGGGCAAGAAATGGCACCAATTAGTGCCTCTTCTATTCATATTTTTAGTCCACATAGCTTATGGCATGAGTGATGTCAAGCTGGCCATGCCCACCCTGGCCTCACCCAACCTGGCCCCCGAGTAGTGGTGGGATTCAAATTTTTTTACTACCTGGTCTGTGGGCGTGGCTTGGTGGGCGTGGCAGGCGAAGGATACTGTAAAATCTCCAGTCAGAGGTGGTATTTGCCGGTTCTCCAAACTACTCAAAATTTCCACTACCAGTTCTCCAGAACTGGTCAGAACCTGCTGAATACCACCTCTGCCCCTGAGTCAAACACAACCCTGATGCAGCCCTCGATAAAATCAACATTGACATCCCTGGTCTATTGTATTTAGGACCAATGCATGACATTAAAGTAGTGTCAGAATAATAGAATAATAAAATAGCACAGTTGGAAGGGAGCTGTGATTACCCAGGAAGCAGCACACACATCATAAATTCCCAAACGTAAATAAATTTCCTTTAATGCCACCAACTTGGCCTCACTGTTCAATTGTTCGCAGTTGGAGATTAAACTCTTTCCAAAATAATCTCCCAAAAGAAAGAAATACAGTCCAAGCTCAAAGAACAGATAATGAAGAAATAAAAAAAACCAAAACAAACTGCACTGAAGGAATTTCCATGACAGATCAGGATAATTAATTACAAACTTCAAGAAGATAACAAGGCACAGACTGTTGGAAGAATGCCAACCAAGATAAACCTCAGCCAGAAATAAAACACGCTTTGCTTCTAGCAACACTGTGTTTTAAACGCCCCTCCTATATGCTATTTCCCCCCAGCTGCAGCCAATGAGGGGGATCATGGTTGCTTCCTCTCCTGTAAATCATGTTGTTCCCTTCTCTGTTCCTCCCTGCATGCCCTAGGATGAAGAGGGGATGGGCCTGGGTCTTCCTCTGACTGCCCAGCCGGCCTCTGCCCTTCCCCAGCCTCCTCCACAACCTCCGGAGCCACTCCCTGTCAGCTATTCCTCCTCTCCCTCTGAGTCAATCTCCAACAGGGGCATGATGGGGCCTTGGAAGTCTTCTAGTCTAACCCCCTCCTCAAGCAGGAGACCATTTCAGACAAATGGTTGTCTAATCTTTAAAACATCCAGTGTTGGAGCACCCACAATTTCTGAAGACAAGACATTCCAGTGACTAATTGTTCCATCAGGAAATTTCTCCTTAGTTCTAAGTTGCTTCTCTTCTTGATTAGTTTCCATCCATTGCTTCTTGTCCTGCCTTCAGGTACTTCGAAGAATAGGTTGACCCCCCCTCTTCTTTCTGGCAACCCCTTAGATATTAGGATACTGCTCTCATGTCACTGCTCGTCCTTCTTTTCATTAAAATAGACATGCCCAATTCCCAGCTTATGAAGTGAAATCACTCGAGACTAAAGCTGATTCTGGAATGGTGCAAAGATGCTAGAATGGAATTACATTTTCTTACCTTGGGGGGTGGGGGATGTATGTATGCTTGCATGTAATGGGGGAAAGAGGGAAATAGAACAAATAGAAGAAAGAACTGATCAGTTTTTATTGGTCTTCTTCCTGGCCAGCTGCTCTTGCTAAGCCCATGAGCAAACTGATATCTGACTTTTCTTTTACTCTATTTTTGTGGCTGCCTTCTAACGCACATTCCTAACAGAGGTTGGATGGGAATGTTGAAAAGGCTGCCAAGAAGCAGGTGCTGGGCCCACATGTATTTTTGTACTCATTGCACCAGTGATAGATTTATATCTTTACAGTTTTCCATGAATATAGTTGGAGCTTTTGGATGGATGCAAACCTTGTTGCTGGTTTTGTTTTTCTCAGATGGCAAAGCTTGTGGCTGTGTCCAAGAGGGCAGACCAACACATACCAATTTCATAGAAAGCCAATGAATGGTTGCTTATTTAGTCCCTTAATTAATAAAGTAAATGGAATTAATTAACCATGGGTATCTTTTGGGTGGTCAGTCTGTAGCTCAAATGGGCAGTTTTCTGAACATTGGAGAGAGAGTGAGAGATGTTATGGTTAGCTGGCAGCAGGTGTAGATGGCTGAGGAGCGCGAGGACTCAGATGAGGGGCCAGGACCATTAGGGAGTGAATTGCTGCCTTCAGAGATTGTGGGGGCTGGCAGCAGCAATAAGGAGGTTCCTGAGTAGCCTATGCCAAGTGCACATGCATGCAGGGTTGCTCGCAGAAAAGAGTAGCTGCAACAGCATGGGCGACTCAGGAGTTAGGCTGCAAGGTAATGGCCCCTCCTTCAAGAAGATAAAAGACAGCTGTGAAGCAAATGTTCTTTGCAGGAAGCAAAGACATTTTGAAACTCAGCCTCGTGGACATTACAGTATCTTAATTTGGTATTTAAAGACTCTTGTGTTGTGAAATATTTCTTATCTGTGATTCTTGGCAGTCTTGTACAGTTTTGGCAAGGTTTGTGCTTATCAAAGTTAATTAGTCTGCAGCAGCCTTTTCACCAGGGATTTGTAAGACTCATTAAAAGATTTCTGTTCCCTTTGGTTATTGTTTATCTTATTGGAAAAGGGTTTAGGTCAGAGGGCTGGTCTGAGTCCCAAGCATAATGAGGCAACAGAAAAGATGGTCACATTTGTAAGGGCACACGGGAATGTGTAAAAAAAATAATCTTATCATTGAAACATTAAAATGGGAAAGCCAGAAAACCTTCATCAACCTGCTTATTAGTCACCCTCTTCCCCTTTCTGAAAGTTTAAACAACAGTAAGGATTAAGGGGAGTGCTCAAGGTTATTGTTCTGAACTTGCATTCCAGTGTGCTACAGGATCTTCATTGCTGAGGTAGGTCAACAAAGCCAAAAATAAATAAATAAAGTTTCCATTCTACTCTTCCAGGACTCATCACACCTCACTTACACTCCTGCATGCATAGACCAAGCCATTGTCAGACTCATTTTCAAGTTTAGAGTGAGAGTTACATTCTTGGCTTTTCAGTGTGAAATTTAATTAGTAGGATGCGAAAAAAATCCTGATCTTTTGGGTGCTTTTTTTTCCTTCCTGCTGCTTAACTATTCAACCTGTTAAGACTTGAGCAATCAATGCCTTCTGGTACTGTACTAGCAAGTTAGTAAGCCCCGGAATCCTCCTCCTGCTCACCTTGGACATTCTGAAGCAAGGATGTAGGGGTGTTTGTGTAGAAGTGAGGTAGCAAGGACAGGGACAAATGGCTCCATTTCACAATTACAGAACTTTCTTAAACCTCAAATTTCTTCTGTTAGTTCCTTAGAGGGTTGTGCCCATTGAGATGAAGTTTTATTGAAAATCAACCAGATACTTCCATGGAGTTCAGGAAGATGAGTTAGTGGACAAAGAAAAAGAGGAGGGGATAATCTAATTTAACAGCCTGACCATGGCTGATTATAGCAATAGCACTTAGCCTTATACCGTATATTGCTCCATTAGTGCTTTACATTCCCTCTAAGAGGTTTACAGAGTTAGCATCAGTGGTGGTATGCTACCGGTTCGGCCTGGTTCAACCAAACCGATAGCAAAAATTGCTACCAGTTCAGCAGAACAGGAAGTAAAAAAAGCCTCCGATGATCAGCTGAGAGGAGAAAAAAGAGAAAAGTGCAGGATAGGACCTTCCACCCACCCCTGCACTTTTCTCTTTTTTATCCTCTCAGCTGATTGGTGCTGCAGGCCTCAGCTGGTGTGTGGAAAGCTATGTGCACATGTTAGGTGTGTACGTGTGTCTGTGCAATCACCAAACCGGTAGTGGAACAGGTAGGATCCCACTGCTGGTTAGCATATTGGCTCCAACAATCTGGGGCTTCATTTTACTGACCTTAGAAGGATGGAATGGAAGGATGAGTCAACCTTGAGCCGGTGAGAATTGAACTGCTGGCAGTTGGCAGAATTAGCCTGCAATACTACATTCTGACTACTGTGCCACTGTGGTTCATTGGTGTTCCATTTTATGAGGAAATTCAAATTTGTTTTTGAAAAACAAAAAATTGAATCTCTTCATACTTCTTGAGCTCACAATTTCCTTGTCTGTACCTTGTTTAGATTTGTAGATAAGGGTAAAGGCTTAAATTTTTTGCCAATATGTGATGGATATATTTATAGGAGTAGGGGTGGGGAGAAAGAAGAAGGAAAGGATTTATCTACATATGTGTGTCCTCCACATAGGTAGATAAAACATGGCCTGTTTAAATGGTACTGTTGAGATAATTCCCTGTTAGGAGAATGAGCGCATACAGGGAGACGTATTTGAGAGAAGTGTTTAAATAATACACACACAGTACACAAATACACTGTACAGTAAATGTAGGTTTTTACTTCAAGAAAGGTTTAAGCAAAGTCCAAAATAAGCAATCCAAAGTCATTCACAAGTAAATCAGTCAATTTTTCAATCCAGGGATAATCCAAATATCAAAGTCCAGTGTCAAAAACAGTTCAGTAATAGACTTACATTAAATCCAGTAATATCAGTCAATTAGAAGAAATGGAGCAACGGTAATACTTTCCAACAGAAGGAAAACAGAGATACACTCACACTCTCTTCTGAGACTCAGACTAAACAACCCAGGTTTCTGGCTCCATCTTATGGCTGTTTGAGAAACCACATCCAATTGCATGCTCTTGCATTCCCTTAAAGATATAGGACTAAAATGTTTATCCTGGTTTATATATTTCTAACCCAAATACCTGTTAGGTGTCTCATATTCCTAACACGTACCATTACCAGTTTTGAGAAAATTGGTGTAAAGTTTAATGGTGGTCCAGAATGGCCATTGTAGGTAAGCTTTAAGCAAAAATGCTAATGCTTGAACTAGGACTGCTGTCACAATGCTGTCCTTGATTAATTTAATTAGCTAGAAGCCTTTTGAAAATTGAAAGTGCTATTGATCTTAGAGATGGTGTGAGATGCCCAGTCCTTATTCTCTAACCTAGCCCTACCGATTACTTTCAATCAATCAATCAATCAGAGTAGAACTGAAAAGGACCATGGAGGTCTCCTTGTCCAGCCCCTTGCTCAAGCAGGAGACCCTATAACAGGGGTGGGATTCTCCTGGGTTGGACCAGTTTAGGTGAACCCCTCGCTCCAATGATCAGCTGGCTCCAAACCGGTTCACTCCAATCACCATGTGCCCCGCCCCCATCCGTCCCTGTTCTTTCCTGTACCTGATTCGCGTGGCAGAGTGGTTTCCATGCCTCAGCTGTTTTACTCACAGGGGCTGTAGTTGAAGGTAAGTATTAGGGTTGAAAAATGGGCTTTTTTAAACGCAGAGAGCATGCACAGAGTGTGCATTTGGCATCTGTGCATGCACACTCACCAAATCGGTTGTTACACCGGTTGAATCAACCGGTGTAACAACTGGTTCCGTAAGCGCGTGCGCACTCCACATTTAGAAAAACCCATTTTTCAGCTCTATTACTTACTTTCAATTGCAGTCCCTGTGAACAAAACAGCTGAGGTATGGCAAACTGCTCTGCCCCGCGAATCAGCGGTGCTCTAAAAAACAAAATAAAGCGTAGGAAAGAGCAGGGGGGATCAGGGGTCCCACATGCTCATCAGAGCAAACCGATTTGGAGCCAGCTGATCATCGGGACTAGGGGTTCTCCTGAACCAGTCCGAACTGGGAGAATCCCACCCCTGCCTATACCATTTCAGACAAATGGTTGTCCAGTCTTAAAAATTTCCGGTTGGAACATCCACAACTACTTGAAGGCAAGGCATTCCTCTATGAGCTGCTTAGCTGCAAAAGAGTAAAAAAATCAAAGGAGAAATCGTTATTTGTCACACATGATAATAAATTTGTCTCTCATAACAAAAACATTAAGGGTTGAAAGCTAAACAAATAATTCCCTCCACACTGTCCAACTATTTGCAAAATCTGCACTACTATTACTGTTAATCTTCTCATCATTCCTTATCACCCCTCCCCTCCCACTTGTGACTGTAGGACTGTAACTTTGTTGGTTGTATCCTTACGATTTATATGGACTGTTTCCTAGAAGGATTTGATTGCCTATTTGTACCCTATGACTATCATTAAGTGTTGTACCTTATGATTCTTGACTCTCGACAAATGTATCTTTTCTTTTTATGTGTACTGAGAGCATTTGCATCAAGACAAATTCCTTGTGTGTCCAATCACACGCTTGACCAATAAAAGAATTCTAATTCTAATTCATATGCAAATAAGGTTCAACTGCATCTATTTAATTCGTAGGGCTGTTACATCACATGCCATGCAGCTGATTTTACATTGCATTAAGCCATTGTTTCTTTAATCATTATTAATCCAGCAAGCCACATTTGGTGGGACTTGTCCAATATGTTACATTATACATTATGGTTTATAAACCATGATGGCTATACTTATGTAACACACTGAGTTACTGTAAATACACAGATACCACATCATGTCATAATACTGTTTAAAAGCCCAGTAGCAAGCTATGGGATTCTTCAATCAGAATTTTTAAACAATTCCAAAAAGAACACATTCTAAATTTTAATATGGAATTCTAAGCATACTGCCATTAAACAAAAAACTTTATGACTGAGGTGGGGAACAAATGACCCTCCAGGTGGGTGCGATTCAAACTCCACTCAGTCTATCCCAGTAGAGTTAGTGAGGTCTGAGTAGATGGGCATTGTAATCCAATGCATGGCCACCACTTGTCTTGTAAACTGTAAATACTCTAAATGACTATGGAGATTCTCAGTCATCCAGGTCATGGTTGAACCAAAGGTGCTTTTTCAAGAGGTGACTGGACTTTTTGGTTTTTCTTCTTTGAAGACATTTCACTTCTTATCCAAGAAGCTTCTTCAGCTCTGACTGGATGGTGGGGACTGGAAGGAATTATATTCCTTCCAGTCAGCTGGTCATTTGCATTCTTTTATAGTCATTGAGGCCACTTAGAGATTTATCGGTATCCTCAGGGTCACCTGAGTAGTGCAAATGGGTGTTGAGCCTTCTTGGAACTGCTGAAAGGACTGTATTGTAGACCAGAGATAGATGATGTTGTATCCTTCTCTCTCTGTTGAGAGAGGACTGTTCAATTTTGACACAGATGGCCTCTTTGACCTCCTCTTTCAAACCAGTGGTCCTCTCTGTCCAAAATGTGGACTTCACTGTCTTCAAAAGAGTGTCCTGTGTCTTTTAAATGCAGATGGACAGTTGAATCGAGTCCTGATGGGTTTGTTCCCCCATATTGTGCCATGCACTTAATGAAGTGGTTGTTTTATTTCCCCAATGTACAGATCTGCACATGGCTCACTACATTGTACTGCATATACCGTGTTGCTCAGTTTATGTCTTGGTGTTTTATCTTTGGGGCGTAAAGACTGTAATTCCCAGTCCTTAATCAGTCCGCTAGTGAACACACTTGATGGCAATGGATTCTGCCAAATCATTTTAGCTTGGGAATTCATACAGTAAAGCTCCCTTTTTATAGATGGTGTTTTGGATCACTTTTCTTACTTTAAAGAAGTGGTAAGTCCTCCCTTGCTCATTGTGCCGCACGGAGCTCCAAATCCTGCTTTGAGGGCTGGGGTGTCTGCCTCTCTGCCTTCATTCCCTGTCAATGCTGGAATGCACCACCTGATGTCAGTGTTCCAGCAACCCTCCTTTTCAATCAATAACTCTGAGACAGATATCTCTCAAAGGTGCCTTTATTTGGATAGTAACTGGCACATCTGTAGAATCCCGAATCTGAAAATTTTCGGCTTCCTTGCAATATTCAAAACTGAAAATCCATCCCACCCTTGGCTGTCATCACATCACATGGCCCAATCATGATCCGTCCTAAAATAAAATTCTAATTTCACTTTGTGCCCATCCTCAGTGACCTGTTGTGGATAGCCAGCAACAGGTATGGACAGCTGAGGAGAGCAAGGACTCAGAGGAGGGGCCAGGACCATTAGACAGTGGACTGCTACCTTCAGAGATTGTGGGGGCTGGCAGCAGCGATGAGGGGGTTCCCGAGGAGCCTGTACCAAGTGCGCATTCGTGCAGGGTTTCTCACAGGAAAGAGCAGCTGCAGCAGCACGGGTGACTCAGGAGTAAGGCCGAGTAAGGTAATGGCCCCTCCTTCAAGAAGATAAAAGCCAGTTGAGGGACTTCCGGTTTGCGTGGCTTCGGAGCAGCAGGAATTCGCGACAGCTCGCGATTCCTGCTGGCTAGCTGCCGAGGTACCCTCGATCCAGATGGGTCAGGGGGTTATGGCTGCCCTGTAGGGACAGCTGAAGATAGAGGGGAGCCGGTTAGGGAGGTGGGGGCATCGCAGACCCCCCCCTTCTCCGGGAAAACCCCTTTTTCCCAAGGCGGTGGAGCGGCGGTCAGCAATGGCCGCCACGAAGAAGCCAGCAACCGGGTAAGAACTGTGCTGGAGGAAGTGTGAAAAGTGAAAGTTCTGTCTGAGCCGGGTCAAGTAACAACTTTTAAATTGCCTGGAATTGAGCTGCTTGTTGCTGGAGGATACATTGTATCCCTAAGAAGATCGAAAGCGGCGGAGAAGCTGTTAAAGGGAACTTTTTTTTTTATTTTTTTTTTTACTCTCTCATCCCACGGAAAAAGCAGAAATATTTGGATGTATTAGACACTGAAAGTGGATTGCTTTGAAAGCTAAGCTAAGAGACAAAGGGATTTTTGGACATTGAAAAATTTAAGAAATTGGAAAATCTCTGCTGGAGGTATGGATTTTTGATTATTTAAAATTGTTATTGCAAGTGGGAAGGGAGAAAGAAAAATTGGAGCAGAAACTGAAAAAGGAGGAGACTGTCTAGAACGTCTTGGTGGATCCCAAAAGAAGATATATGGTAATTGGACCTCTTTGATCAAAAATTAATTTGGAAAGAGAAAGAGAAGAAGGAAGAAAAGTATTAACTTTTGGAACTTTTTTCTTTTTTTCCTTTTTTTAATTGCTTTTGATTGTCTTGGATTAAAAATACTTGTGGTTGTTTTGGAAAAAGTTTCCCTTTTCATAATGGCATTCTCTGTGGATGAACTAGAGATTGAATATCAAAAATATAAAAAAGAAGATACTTTGGGCGCTTTGTTCCAATTCTTAGAAATGGTGTTATGTTCCTTAGAAAAGTTGACGCAGCAGAAGGACTGGGACAAGGAAGAAGAGGAAAAAGAAGCCATCTTTGATGAACAATGGGTTCCTTCCGGAGAGGAGGAGAAAAAGGATAAGAAAAAGGGGTTTTTAAGAATTATAAAAACAACCAAAAGAGAGAAAAATGAGCGAAGAGATGGAGGCAAGGTTAGAAAACAAAAGAAAAGGAGCAAGAAAAGCGAAGGGAAAAAGCAAAGGGGTAGAAAGGGCAAGGAGAAGAATAAGCAAGAGAGAAAAGGGGGGAGGAGAAGCCTTAATGGGGGGAAGCAAGATTTAAAGAAAAAAAGTTTATTTAGAGACAATGGGTGAATTTAATTTAGACTAAAAGAGGGATTCTGGAGGGTATTTAAGAGTGTGTTTTTATATGTATGTATATTTAGAATAAAAAATTTATTATGTAATTTTAAGAATTTTTTAAACAGAATCCCAAGAAAGATTTATATGTAGTATTTTTAAGTTAGGTAATGTGTTATAAATGCAACTCCAATTGGTTTACAGGAGAAGTATAGTAAAAGAAAAAAGATGAATGGATGTTTGGAAATAGAACAGACAAAGAATGTTGTTGAAAATGGTAATAATGGAAGGATATATATGCTTTTTTTTTTGATTTTGTATATTGATAAAAGGCAATAAAATTTTAATTGATAAATAATTTGGATGGAAAAGAGAAGTAGGGATAAGATATGAAGTTAATATTATATGAAATATTGATATTATAATCTGGAAATGTTATGTTTTATTGGTCTATCATTATTATTTTTTTTTAGAAAAGAATTTATAAGCTGTTATGCCTTGATTTTGTGTGTATTGATTTTAGAAAACTGATAAAAATGGTTTTTATATATATATATAAAAAAGAAAATGATAATAAGATATAGAAGGAGACTTAGGTTGAATATGATGTTTGAATTTGTGTCTGTGTAAAGAGTTTTTAACCCGGGAACAGACAACCTTCAGAAAAGATCTTGTAGTTTTGTCTATGTTTTGTGTTTGTATGTTTGTGTATTATGCTTATGATAAAACTAACAAAATTTGTTTTTTATTAAAAAAAAGGAAAAAAGAATCAATAAAACCTTGGAGGAATGTTAGATGAGAATAATTTAAACAAGTCAGAAAGAAAAGAATATGATGATTATAAAATGGATAAATATGGAAGAGAAATGAAATTGAATTGGAGTAAAGAGAAATAATGAGAAACTTGATGAAAGATATTTGCGTGTCCATATGGGGATGGGATAAATTGGAATTATGTTGTATAAAAATATTGTTTTGTTTGACTTGTAAGGATTTACAATATTAAGAGGTTTTATGTGTTTATGTATTTAATGGTTAATGATGTGTTGTTTTATCTTTAAAATTAATAAAAATTTGTTTCAAAAAAAAAAAAAAGAAGATAAAAGCCAGTTGTGAAGAGAACATTCTTTACAGGAAGCAAAGACATTTTGAAACTCGAGCCTTGTGGACATTGCAGTATCTTAGTTGGTATTTGAAGACTCTTGTGTTGTGAAATATTTCTTATCTGTTATTCTTTGCAGCCTCGTATAGTTTTGGTAAGGCTTGTGCTTATCAAATTTAATTAGTTTGCAACAGCCTTTTAACAGGGGATTTGTAAGAATCATTAAAAGGTTTTTGTTCCCTTTGTTTTATTGGAAAAGGGTTTGGGTCAGAACATAACCTTCAATATGGCTTCCAAAGTTGACACCTGACTCTATGGTCTCTTTTCCAAACCTCCAAAACTTTAACCTTAGACTGTCTACTGTTACCTCAGCCCATTCCTAAGATGTCTGTAAGGGGGCGTGCATAAGAGCATCAACGTGCCTACCGTCCCTGTCCTGATGCCCCCTGTTATTTGTACCCATTTCATGTACTCTTAATAATGTTTCCACTTATATCTGTTATCTAAAACATGCTTGACAAAATATAATAATAATAATAACAACAACAACAACAACAACAACAATAACAATAACAATAACGACGACGATGATGATGATAACTTAATACCCTGAGATGGAGGCTGGGGAGAAGCAATTCCTTTGTCTTGGCTGCTTCTTTTTGGAAGGAAAATGTGGCCCTCACTTTACAGCCGCCATACCTGCAGAAAACATTTTACTCTGTGGATGTAATTGTACAAGCCATGAACTCATTATCGATGTCTGGCAACAAGTCTTATAGTGCACAAAATGAAAATCACACCACTGATGCTTAAATCTACTCCTTGGTGGTATTTTTAAAATTAACACCTTATTTGATGGTGCGTGAATGAAAATGGCTGCAGTGGTGCTTACAGGACTAATTCTGCAAATGAAGGGGAAGGGGAGATCAGTTGGTTCAGCACCATGACAAACTATAGCTTAGAAAGAATTTTAAATCTTGTTAAAAATTTGTGCTTCAAGAAGACATCATAAATATGATTTAGTCGCTCTGTTTGATTGGCTTTGTTGAAACTTAATTTAAATTAGATGCCTGAGTTTAATTCTGATTTATTTCTGGTTTCTCTTGGCAGATCAATCAAAACACCTATTCTGATTTTATTTTATATTTGGGAAAAGCTTTACGATACCCCCCCTTTTTTTTAATATGTTGGTTTTCTTTCCTCCAGCAAACAACTGTTAGGGCAGGCAATAGGGAAAAATACATCCTAACTCACTAATACATCAAATGCACACATGCACTGACACAAACAGCCATTGTGTTGCCCTTTGTGCCCGATGGCTCATCTGCACCATTCCCTATAGTAATATTGCCGTGGCTATTCCAGGCAAGCAGATGGCTTCCAAGCTGATATAGAAACAGGGAGTTAAGTTTTAATGTGGGAAAATCATTTATAAGGGAAAACTGCTGGGCGGAAAAAGGACATTAACTTTTTCCTCACTAAATAAGCCTCTGGCCAAGGTATGTTTGGAAAAAAATCTGTCTCAGATGCAGCCAGATTTAATCTGGGTTGCCAAACAAACATATGGATCAAATGTCCTTCAAATGAACTTACTTGATGACCGCATGGGCTCAATGATGTAGCTTTCTGGTCAACACAATATGGGGAGGGGATTACAATTACTTTCTTCTAGTTTTTTTTTAAAAACTACAGATAGTCCTTAATTTACAACTATTTCTTTTGTGACCATTCAAAAGTTACAATGGCACTGGAAAAAAAAAAGTGACTCACCACCAGCTTTCACACTTACAACTTAGTGGTGGGATTCAAAAACTTTTACTACCAGTTCTGTGGGCGTGGTTTGGTGGGCATGGTGTGGCATAATGGGTGTGGCTTGGTGAGCATGGCAGAGGAAGGTTAATGCAAAATCCCCATTCCCTCCCCACCCCGCTAACTTGCTTTCCAGCTCCACTCTCCTGTACAGGCAACAAAAGAAGACCCAGCCAATCAGCTGGGACTCGGGAGGCAGAGAATAGATGGGGGCAGGGCCAGTCAGAGGTGGGATTTGCCGGTTCTCTGAACTACCCAAAATTTCTACTACCAGTTCTCCAGAACTGGTCAGAACCTGCTGAATATCACCTCTGTTACAACTGTTGCAGAACTCCCATGGCCATGTAACCAAAATGTGGATGCTCGGCAACTGGTATGTGTCCTTGCGTCATGTCATCACTTTTTGTGACCTTCCCAGCTGGCTTCTGATAAACCAAATCAATGGGAGAAGCTGGGTTTGCTGAAAGACCACAGGATTCACTTAACTACTGGAGTGATTTATTTAATAATTGGCAAAAAAGATCATAAAATGGGGGCAAAGCTTACTTAACAACTGCCTTGCATAACAATGGACATTGTGGACTCAGCTGTGGTCATAAGTTGAGGACAACCTGTATAGCACTGTCATTATCTATGGCTGTCCAATCCTCTGGATTCAGGTAAGATCAACCAAAGCTGCAGGTTGCATGTCTTGCCTTATGGAATCAAAAACAGTTTTGGATGGGGGTATTTAATTGACTGCTTTTCAATTGTGGTGCTAAGAAGATTCTTGAGAGTCCTTGGACTTCAAGGAGATCAGATCAGTCAATCCTAAAAGAAATCAACTTTGGCTCTTCTTTGGAAGGACAGAAACTGAAGCTGAAGCTCAAATACTTTGGCTGCCTAATGAGAGGAGAGGACTTATTGGAAAAGACCCTGAAGTTGGGAAAGCTTGAAGGCAAAAGGAAAAGAGAACAGCATCAGAGGATGAGATGATTTTTGGCTGTAGGGGATGGCGCTCATCTCCGTTACAAAGCCAAAGAGCCAGCACTGTCCAAAGACGTCTCCGTGGTCATGTGGCTAGCATGACTAAATGCTGAAGGTGTATGGAATGCTGTTACCTTCCCACCAAAGTGGTCCCTATTTTTCTATTTACATTTTTACAGCTTCCGAACTACTAGGTTGGCAGAAGCTGGGACAAGTAACGGGAGCTCAGTCCATTACATGGTGCTAGGGATTCGAACTGCCAAACTGCCGACCTTTCTGATTGACAATCTCAGTGTCTTAGCCACTGAGCCACCACGTCCCTTGCATGAGATAATTAGATAGTGCCATTGATGCAATGGACATGAACTTGGTCACACTCCCAAAGATAGTGGAGAACAAGGGAGCACGGTGTGCTATATGGTCCATGGGTTTGCAAAAAATTGGGCATGACTTAGCGACTGAACAACAACATTTAATTGGCAAAGTTATACTATGAGGGAAAGGCTTCACTACTTACTTAGTGAAGTAATCAGATGGTGTCTTTCTATTACTATATGTTTCCAGCGTAAAGTGAAAAGGAATGGTCACAATAATAATAACAAGAATAAACACCTTGGCTTGATTGACACTCTGCCTGGATTGTCACCAGGCTGTTGGGTAGTCACTCCATCATGGATTCTGTGTTTGCAGCCTGATACAAAAGAATCATGGTTCTCTGGAACGAGGACCCTGCATTTCCATCCCCCATCCAAAGAAAGATGTATGGTTGAACAAGTAGAATGCTGAGGTCATCGGCAGAATCATACTGAATTTCATTATGCACCCACCATATTTAAATTGATTTCTCCAGCTGAAACGTTAGAAGGGATTCATCACCTTGGCAAAAAAGGAATAACAGAACCGAGGTTCAAAGAGGCAGGCAAATTCTCTTTGAGGACTCTGCAGCTTTAAAGTGGGTCAAATGGCTTGGGAGAGGGATGAGCCAGACACATTCTTTTTAATTGGACTGACACATTTTTTTTTTTTTTTGCAAGGGCACTTTTCTGATAAATAGATCAGAGAGCAGCTAGTACATTTTAACCTGGTGTCCAGCAGGATCATTTCCTTCTTCTCTGCTTTGTTTTTCCTGAAAGCTCTCTTTGATCCATTGTTCTGGATAAATCAGATTAATTTCCACCCCCTCCCCCAGTCACTGCATTTTCCTAACCTTACCGGAGAGCTCCCTATTTGATATGCTGTGCCAAGATTTTAATTAGCAAGGCTGTCATTGTCAACCCACCTATAATGATGCTGAGCAGAGAAGAAAAAGAAATGGGAGGAGGGAATAACACGAAACAGCTCACATCTACTAATATCCCCAACAAAAAGAGAATTATGTAGCAATAGCACTTAAACTTACATAATGCTTTATAGTGCTTTACAGCCCTCTCTGAGCAGTTTACAGAGTCAGCATATTGTCCCCAACCATCTGGATCCTCATTTTACCCATCTCGGAAGGATGGAAGGCTGAGTCAACCTCGAACGCGGTGAGATTTGAACTGCCAGATTGCAGGCAGCCAGCAGTCAGCAGAAATAGCTTGCAGTACTGCACTCTAATCACTGCGCCACCATGGCTCATGTAGATGAAACCTTGATTCTCATGGGTTCTGTTGGGAGGGGACTTACTGGACCCTCTCTCCTATGGGACACTCCAGCACCTTACCTGGTAGTGGACAGGTATGCTCCAAAATAACACCTGATCTGGTGTCATGCCACCATTTTAATTTCTAGCATTGTTTTATTGGGAATCTTATGAAAAACTAGTCTTAGCAGATAGACCCGGGGTGTCAAACTGGCAGCCCATGGGCTGGATGCATTAGGTGAAGGTCACACTCACCCCAGCTCCCTGAATGTCATGAAACATCACGTGATGGCAATGTGACAGTGTGAGTTTGATACACGTGAGCTAGGCCCAGTGGCTGAGATCTACTCAGAACTGAGAAGATAAATCTTAAGGCAGCTCAGGGAAAGCATTAACAAAGGCTCAAGGTCAGGTAGTAAGATCTCAGTAGTTGGCCCCAAGATGCCCGAGTAGATACCAATCCTGATGGCTTCTTAGAGACAAAGCAAAGTCTGTAGCTGTTATCTATTTTTTTTTCATTATCAGGACTGAGCATCAGAGAATCAGCTGCTGATATTGGTGTTGTGAGTTTGGTTTCTGTACAGTTGTCAGCTTTTAAAAAAGTTAAATTCAGTGGGTTGAGCCAAGACTGTATGGTGATTTTCTGCTCGTATGAAATAACTTCTCTATTTCAGTGCTGGCACATTGTTCCTTTGCTTGGAATATGGAGGACCCGAAGACAGGTCAGTGACTATAGAAACACCCTCTTATAAACATTACAAATCACTCACCCAGCACCTACATTAAACTCATTCAACTAAAACTAATCTGGGCTATTTGGGTGTGTGTGTGTGTGTGTGTGTGTGTGTGTGTGTGTAAAAGAAGAAGTTGACATCACTGGCATGTCCCACTATGTCTGGAATGAGCTCTAAAAGCAGTGCCTTAAAAAATAGATTTGATTGTCATGCATATACAAAGCAGGAAAATGGCTTTGTGGCTAGCTGACAAATTGCCTGAGATTTTTGTCAACAGTGTGAGGTAAATTGAACCAAGGTATTCGGGACAAAAATAATAGAAAGGAACTAGGCTAAAGTCAAATTCCAATGAAAGTAGTAAGACAATGCCAGCTCTGATTGGACTCCATGTTCAAACCTCTGAATTGGTTGGGATAATTGATCTATTTCCAATCTAACTTCTTCTTCTTCTTTTTTTTTTTTAACAAACTTTATTCAGTTTTCACATTAAAAACAAAAATCTCTTTTTGGTGGACAACATATTTCCGGGTCATCATCTTTACATACAAATATGACAGAAATTATAAAATGATATATGCATACTTAATTCTATTATTACCTTTTCCATTTCAAATTTTCAGTAGGGAGAGAAACAAACACATTAATTCTAGCCTCTTTCCTTAATTTCAATCAATTTTGTTTCATTTCAATTATTTCAAATTAATCCTTTAGTATTTGTTTTTAAACATAAACAATATGTATTTACCTAATAAATACTAATAAGGTTTAATTCTAAATTCTTTCATTAATCCCAATCTAAACATTTAATTTCATTTCAATTATTTCAAATATAATCCTTAATATTTATTTTAAAAATACAAATAAACAATATATATTTGCCTAATAGTGGTAATAATGAAGTTACCAATGTATCTCCTTGCTTTTAATAATCTATATTAAACTTATTAATTTAGCTGGTTCTTTAGTCTGTCACATTCCCTTTCAATTACACACATTTAATAAGTTCTAAATTGATACAGATCTTAACACACCCACACAAAAAGAAAAAAGAACAAGTATAAGTTTCCTCTCTTTTACGATTTTGAGTGTGACACCTTAATGATTAGATTATATCTTTATTCCCTCATCTTAATTCCCAATAAACCATTAGTCATTACATCTTCTCAATTGGATTCCACAGCATATTTCCCCCCCTTTAATAAGAGTTATCAATATCTATATTACCCTATTTTCTAAATATTTTGAATTGCAGAAATATTCATATTACCCCTTTCCCCCTTTTAATTCATCAAACATTATCTCTGAAAAGGCAATTTCTTTTCAACATTTTACTAGTTCTGTGGTTCTTTCTGTCACATGCCTGTTTCTTACTGTTTCTCTGGTGCATTGTCCAGGGAGCGAACCTGAGTCTCCTCCCGCTCTCTTCCCCATGTCTTTTCTCATTCTTTCTACATTTCCTGACTTCACAAGTATTCCTTCTTTTAATTGTAAAGAAACAATTTCCTTTCAACATTTTACTAGTCTTACTGTTTCTCCTCCCTCTTTTTTCCCCATGAGTTTTCTCATTCCAATTTATCTTCTTCTTAATATCTTCCCTTTCCCTTTTCTGCTGAATCTTCCTGCCTTTTCTAACTTCACAATTATTCCCTCTTTTAATTGCTTTCTTAAAATTCAACATTGCTTTCTTAAAATTCAACTTCCTTCTTTCCCCACTTCTTTGTAATGTTCTTTGTGTTAATTGTCCATTCAAATGTTTTCTCATTGAGTCAATTCCTGCTCTTCTGAGAATCTTTCTTCTTGTTCTTCAATCGCCATTTCCATTTTTTCTAGCACAGAGCAAAGTGATTCGCCTCTTTCCTGTAGTAATTCTCTCATATTTTTAAGTTCCATTTTTAAGTCCCAAAGAGATATCATTATTCTTATATTTTATAATCCTCAAAGTCCACAAAAAAACAAACAAACAAACAAACAAACCACTTTTACTTTCCTTCTTTCTTCTTTCAATTTTTTAAAGTTCTCAGCTATTCCAGTTCAGGGTTCATATCAAAAACATCAGTCAGTCCCACAAACAATCTTTCCTTCCTTGCTTTTTCCTTTATTCTGGTTCTTGCTTTTTCCTTTCACTTTCTAAAATTCTTACTTTGTTTCAATATTTCTGTAATTTTATACCAGTTCATTCAAAAACAAAATGTTTTCCTTTTTATTTAAACTAAATTTTTATCAAAAGGTGACACTCTCCATTATATGAAGTCTTCACTTTTTTCCCCCTATATTTTTATTTAAGGTTTTTCGAACCTCAATATTCCAAGACAATCCAGTTTCCAATTTATAAACTTTATTATTTTTATTCTTTGGCAATATTAAATCCAGCTTTAATTTTATATTTGATTATTCCCAAATTATTATAGTCCAATTTCATTAAATCTTTAATTCCAGCTTCTTCCTTTCCCGGTTCGAAGCCCCATTTAGCTGTCAAAAATATTTTCCTTTTTTTTTTCCTCTGTCTCTTTGTAATTTCGCAGCTCACTTTTCTTTTCTTAAAAATTCCATATTACCTTAATCCCGGGGTACTTTTATTTGGTTATACTGCCCAGTTGTCCCAGTTCAGATGTTATTCACCTCTTTCTTCCCTCCTGCACAAATCTTAGTTAAGCTGAGTTTGGGATGGCCATTTTAGACCATCGCTGCAGTCGTCTTCGGGAGGAAAAAAAGCCAAGCCCGGGGGGTGGAGATGCGGCTCCCCACAGACAGGCTTGCTGCTTCCTCTTACTCCGCTGCCCCTCCAAGGCAGTTTCAGCCCCTAATCAGGATAATTGGGGCTCTCCAACGAAAGAGCGCGAACGATAGTCGCAGAGAGTTGCGATCTACCGTCCGTCGGCGAGGAGGCTCCCTCCAATCTAACTTCTTTAGAAACCTTTACTGCTTTTATCTAGAGTTTCCCAAGGAGAGATGGATGGAAATAAGCTGGATTGCCCCATCATTCACAGCTGGCCTTCACAACGGTGAAGGTTGTAGATGTTGTCCTTTACCAATTACAACGGTGCACAGTTGAGATATGGGATTGTATATAACTATAATTTAAGCACAACTCTGAAACTCCTAAAAATTGTTTTAAGTTACCATGTGTACCTCCCTATTACTGTAGTGTAATAGGAAGGTAAATTATAAAATGTATGATTGGGGAGTAAACATAATAACTATTTAATTGCAATGAAAATGAAAATGAAATCAAGCTTAGATTCCATATTGTCGTATTGACTATTTTTTGGAACAGGACTTTTTAAAGTCCAAGAGTGGCCCTTTGCTGAAAATAGGTTGTGCACCTCTGGCTTGGTAGATAACACTAGAAAGGATTTGGGGATTTTAATGCATACGATCATTAGAAACATTCAGGGCAGGCAATATGAAGCCATCTTTCACATGGCATATAATTTGGTAGATTCAATTTTCAAAAGATGTGCTGAATGATGCTCCCCAAGCTGAACAGCTTTTTAAAATGTGCATAACATAATTACTATTGCTTGCAGGTGAGGGTGATATGAAATTTACATGCAGTGAAACAGAACATTGCAACCTTAAGGATACAGTATTGTCTTTGCTATCCACTAAATATTGTACATAAAATAAGTCAGATAGTCTTGGAAATTTAGAAAGGAGAAATAAATCATCTATAAATGAGACTCCCTTTAGAACCAACCGTGAATGTCTATCACGCCTGCATCACACGGACACCATCATTTCACAAAAGTGGGGGTGGAGGATGTTCCTATATTTTATTTTCAATGCTTCAGTGGGAAGAACATTTCAATGGGCCAGGATGAGGCTGCCCTAGATTCCAAAACAGTGATTTTGTTCAGAGAACTGACTTAAATTATTAGAAACTGATTGTTGTTGGGGGTTTTTTTCTAGAAGGAATCAAAGTTATTTCTTATAGATAAAGGGGCCAGTTCAGCTGAACTATGTAATAATTGCAACCAAAAATGAAAGATAATAATCCAAAGGTCAGCTTCCACTCTAGCAATTCCAGTTTCTTACTGAAGCACCTTTATTTGGGACACAGATAAAAAATAGATGGAAAATATTGCTCAAGAAACGAAGAACTTTCTTTAATATTGCTAATTTGATAGAGAGATCTAATTGGGTCACATACAATAAATGAGCAAGAGCTTTAGCTATACATTACAACAGCAGCTGAAATGAACTGTGTGTCTTGATTAAAATAGCTTGTACAACTGAGGCTGATCTCTGTGCCCTTTGAAGATACATAGTCCCAATGTGTATTTCAGGCTCCAAAGCCTTGAAAAAAACACTCCTAAATATCTAAAAGCCTTAACTTGTTTGATAATATGCCTCTCTATTTGCAACTTCTATAGCTCGGAATATTTGGAAACTACAAGGATCTCATAATAGTTTGCAATGAAGTCATTGATATAATTACAGTGAAATAAAAGGGCACAAGAAGCTCTTTTTAAGGCCTAAAGGAGCCAGGGGGTATCATGTTGTCAGCGAATAAAAGTGAATGAATATGTTTAGGAGGATGGAAATTTAGGCTGCTTAAGTACCAGTGTACTTATTTAAGAATTAAACAGCGTCGAAGCTAGCACATAGATGGTCTCACCCTTTACTTTCTGTTATTTCTTTAGTTAAATGTCCTTAAGCACTTCACTTTTGCTTTTGGGTCCTCATACATTTTAAATATAGAAGTATGAGTGCACATTTATCAACTTTCATTAAGTTCACACCACAATTTGATCCTGGGGATTAAATCGAATGCAAACTTACAGTCTATGGAAGTCACAAATAGGGATCAACCAAATCTAAAGGAATACATTCCTATCAAATGTTAAAGAATATAGCATGACTTAAGAAAATTGATTCATCAAGACTTTATACCACTTCCTTAGAGTTTTCAGATGCAGGATGCTCTTAGGTAAGGGAGTCAATATGATGTAGCAATGCAATTCTCCTGCTTTTGCATCAATGGGATACACTACAGAGGTTCTGGACTACAGCTCTGGAAGTCCCCAGCCAGCCATGAAGATCACAAGGTGATCTAGATCTATTGCTATCTATTAATTGAATCAATTGGAAGATGATGCTGTAAGAATAAAATTGCATATAGGCATGCAAGGGTATACTAATATGATTTTAGTTACGATTTTAAAAATGCATTTAGAGCTTCCATGTTACAAGAGATTGGCCGAAAAGAAATTGGAAACCTCAGAATTCATTTTGAATCCAGATTTCTTTTTCTACTCATTTAATGATGCAAGACAATGATTACAATGTTTAAGAAAAGGGGATTCCCATTGCTTTATTCCAAAGCTGATTGTTGATCAGAATAGTCTCCTGTCAGAAAAACATGCATCTAAAATAATTTATTCTGATCCAATGGTCATCAGACAATTCTTACCTTCTCAAAAACAGCAGGACACTTGTTTTGGTTGAATAAAACTGTTCCTTTCCTTTGTGAGCTTCATCACTCAAAGCCACAAGCAGAAGGTACTTGATAGGTTGAAGTAGAAACATATGCTTCTCCTTCTTTTATCACAGCAAACTGGGCATCATTAAATAGTTAGATCACTTGCCAATGATTACTCAGTTCAAAAAGTAAATAAAGATGCTTCTGTTACATTTTATACACGTTCTGATTTTTGATTGAATAAATAATTTTATTTCCATTTGACACACATGGAGAGAGTCAATGAGTGAAAAAGGGAATAAAAGTTCTACTTGTAACCATGTCCTCAATGTCACATGGCTAATATAGTCCTACTCCTGATGCTTACACGCTGAGTATTCAATGCTTGGGAAGGACTCCCTATAGACAATTATTGTTCTTTAGCCATTCACTCTCAACGTATTCACTTCAGAGGCCCTTGCAAGCAGGACCTTCTATCCTTGTTTTTGGCCTTTGTGTGTGAAGTGTGCAAATGGGACTATATATCCTCTTTCCTGCCTTCCCCCAGTTCTTTGTGAACAAAGCCAAGCTATGAGATATTTTCAGCTAAAGCATATTAAAAACCTTTCCATTTTCAGTCAGGAGACGGCTAATTTCATGTTCAGTGTTGCCTCACCAAAGAGTTCTTACCCAGAAATTAATACAATAGGCTAGGATTTTTATGGACGCTTAGAGGATGAGCAGTTTAACTATGCAACAAACTGTAGAGCTGAAGTTTTCTTATATTAAAATTAACCCAGGATGGTCTTGTTTGGGGAAAAAAACAAGGGTAGAGCTACTATGCATTCCACTTTATAGCAAGAGCACTTAGACTTATATACTGCTTTATAGTGCTTTACAGCCCTCTCTAAGTGGTTTACAGAGTCAGCCTATTGCTCCCAACAATCTGGATCCTCATTTTACCCATCTCGGAAGGATGGAAGGCTGAGTCAACCTTGAGCCTGATGGGATTTGAACTGCCAAATTGTAGGCAGCTGGCTGCAGAAGTAGCTTGTAGTACTGCACTCTAACCACTGCGCCACAGAGGCTCCTTTATGCTCTAAAGAAAGGAAGGATAAAAACCAAGAGTTAAAATAATACAAAATACAGTATTATATAAGGAACAGTTATACCCATCCTCTGCATTGGCACAACAGTTTTCCGAAGTTGGAGAGTTTTTCTTAAACTGGGGAGCAATCAAATTTGACCTGTTGGGCTACCATCCAATATAGCACAGTTCTTTCATGTAGGTAATTGTGCCATTCAATGCTGAATCTAATTTTTATTTTGATGTGAGCATAGCTGAGATTCTTACCCTTTAGTCTGGTTTACTGCATTCATTGAGAAGGTCTATAATAACTCGTTCTATGTTTTATATTGGGCACTTCATGTAACAATGATTTTTTTAAAAAATCAAAGCATGAATCTGGCATCTGTATTAAAAGGCTGTTTTGATCCTTTCTCCTTTGATATTCAAAGGCCAACGTTTATTTATTTATATTTTCATGTAAACAAAATTACGCTGGACACAAAGCTGAAGTCTGCCTTCATGAAATTTGTACTGTGACACCATGAAATCTGTCTCCCCCCACTGATCTCTTTCAAGAAACATCCTTTACTCTTATGTCTATTTCTATTAAATTTAGTGAAAGATGGTATCAGAATTTGTTGCAGAAAATCAAATCCAGAAAGCACATACAGTTAACTGATTCAGCAGAATTCATTAACTTCTTTATATACATAATAACACATGTGGTAAATATACAGTACCAATAGCAGACTTTTCCAACCTGGTGGGCAGGAGAGATTGTAAGTAAGTTTTTAGTTTCAGTTCAGCAGGCAGACAAGACCAGACTAGTATCGCTTTTAGAGCTGAGCACAGGGTTAAGCAATGCCCGAAATCCTTCCGTAAGTTTCTGTTTCCACAACAGCCCTCATTGGCTGATCCAGTTCCCATGCCTATTCATTGGCTGACCTTGTTACCATATCTCTGCCAGTTCATGAATATTCTGACAGATGGGTATTAGTGATTATTATCTCATAGCCTTTCTCATCTTGGTGTGCTCCTGCTGTACTAGATCACAATTTGCCCTTGGCTAGGTATAATGAGAATTACACTAAAATATATTGGGGGGCATCAGGTACATCCACTGTTGCAAGCTACGTACTAGGCATACCTATGAAAAGCAACAACTGCAACACTGCAATTCACATGGTCATTAATTGAATCTGACTTCCCCCATTGAGCTTCCTTATTGAAAGCAAGCTGGGAAAGTCACAAATAGTGATCACATGACCCTGAGACACTACAACCATCATAAATACATGTCAGTTGCCAAATACCCAATTTTTGATCATATAACAGTGGGGATCAGCAATGGTTGTTAAATGCAAGGACTGGTTATAAGTCACCTTTTTTTAGTCCTGTTGTAACTCTGAATGATCGCTAAACAAATTGTTGTAAGTTGAGGACTACCTGTATCTGAATTAAATTAATACATATATTGTACTTGAGGCCAAAACTATTCACAACAGTCTCACAATGGCAACATCCATAAAATGCAAAGAAGCAAATCTACTTACCGTTCGATGCATTTTCAGTGCATTAAAAAAAAAAGATTCAATGCAAATGTGACCACAAGTGTTCATAAGGAAAAATCGTAAAATCCATGTTGTTTCCATACTTGAGCAGTCTCTTCAGCTGCAACTTCTTCATCACCAAGCATTTGCTTTTAATATGCATTTGAAAAATGCCAGTAGAGAAATTGCAAAGGCAAAAAAAGTGATTGTTCAGTATAGTCACTCAAATGTCAGCCCTGGCAATGTCATAAAAACATGGGTTTTAAATAAATTTATTTATATGGCCTTGCAAACTGGTTGTTCAACATTAATCTCCCAGGCTTCTGGTTCGATGGGATTTAAAAGTGTGTTTATATACATTTAAATTGTGAGTTTCCAGCCTGAATAGTCTGGCTCATTTCGTATATGTTCAGCTTATTTAATGAAATCCGAATCCCTATAAATTATATTTCAGTCATTTGATAAGTTCACCAAATAGACCAATCCATCTTTTTTGTATGTCCACTTCTATAGCAAAAGCAGCAGAACCAAACTTTTGTTTTAGGATCGCTAAAGGTATGTATGAATCATCATCTCATCTTACAAGGCCACTTGATTACAACCCAAAACCTATGTCAGGAATAAGAGGTTTAAAGGGGAAAATGTAGCAGGCAATCCTATAGGTTCTGGAAGGATGTGGCAGGAGCCAGAGTCATACCACAATTTGGATCTTCTCCTTCAAGAACTGAGAAATAAGCCCAGAACAGGAGAGACCAAATCTCAGAAACCTTTCCCAAGATTGTGTAATGAGCAGTTCTCCAAAAAATGGAAAAGAAGAACTGATAGCCCTCAGGAATACCAGGAGAGATTTTTGGATATTCAAGATCAAACTCTCATCTCTTTTGAACTCTTCCCCTCCCAACATGCTTACAAACCAGGTTTTATCTGTCCCAGCACAGACTAATATTATTTATTTGTTTATATATCTCCACCTCTATTAATTTTACAAATAACTCAAAGCAATGAACATGTCCAAGACACCTTCCTCTTTCTATTTTCCCCACAACAACAACCATTTAAGGCAAGGGTCTTCAAACTTGGCAAGTTTTATTTTTGTTTATTTGTCATGTGATTATGAAATGGATACATATAAGAATATGAAATGGAAAATATAAGAAAAATAAAAAGAAACAATAGGACAGGGATGGTAGGCATGTTGGTGCACTTATGCACGCCCCCTACAGACCTTTTAGGAAAGGAGTGAGGTCAATAGTAGACAGTCTAAGGTTAAAGTTTTTGGGGTTTGGGGAAGAAACCACAGAGCCAGGTAGAGTTTAAGACTTGTGGACTTCAACTCCCAGAATTCCTCAGCTAACATGACTGGAGGAAGAATTCTGGGAGTTGAAGTCCACAAGTCTTAAAGCTGTCAATTTTGAAGACCCCTGCTTTAAGGTGTGAGAGAGTGACTAGGCCAAGGTCCTCCAGTTGGTTTTCATGGCTAAGGAGGGATTTAAAGTCATCATCTCTTGCTTTCTAGCCTTGTGCTTTAACCATAGACCAAAATTGGCTGTTCATTTCTTTTCAGTAGCAGCTTTCTTGTCTTATAGGCATGATTTAGCATTTGTTGATTATATAGACATTGTCCACCAGCCAATGGGAAGAAATAAGATGAACCTTCTTTCTTTACTTCCAGAAATGTCTATTTGGTATAGAATTGTGCAGGTTTGACTTCCATCCAGGAGGAAGTTATGTCAGCCACCCAATTTCATCAGAGAATAAAGCAAAATGATATGGACATAAAGGTTTTGTTTTGTATCAAAATTTCACAGAACCCCAAATCATACTTATTTTTCTGAGATCTAGGCTCAAAACAAATGTTATTAAATACAGTATTATTAATATTATTAAAAATATATAAATCAAATTCCCAAGTCTTAAAGAGACATATTGGCACTAGTTAAATGTGCAAAGGTTGACCTTTTCTTCATTAGATATTACTTTTCACTTCCTCGAGAATCCTCTAAAATATTAACAACAGAGAGGGGAGTTATCTGAATAAAAACACTCCACTTATTTTTCACTGTTGAAAGAGCTCAAAAATATTTAGGTAAGATGTTTCCTTTTTTTTCTTAAATAAATACTATGCTAGAAAGTTTCTTGAAATGGATTTCATTTATTTTCTATAATTGAGACTGTATTTTATTTAATATAGTTACAATTTCATGATCTGAATGCAAATACATTATAAAAATACCTCACCGGTAATTTCATATGTTACAGTGGACTTTCTCTTCTAAGCAGGTCTTTAAAAACTGGTCTTGAATTTTGGGAAATACTTTCTTCTAACAGAAGCATAGCTCGGTCAATTCTATCCATTATTATTTTTATTATAAATGGCTAGTAGCACTCCTATTCAAAAGGCACACACTGTTATTTGGAACTACTGGATTTGAGCTGCAAAAATTCAGGTCATTATCAGATGTTATCCAAATCTTGGGGGAATGGAACATTTTCCTAAAGATAAATATATGGTATTTAAATGATTTAAGATTTGAGAGCCAGTTTACTTTGCCAAGGGCAAAAGGGGATAGAGTCCTGAGGCAGGAAAGGGATTCATATACTTCTTCAAACCTGAACTTCACTGAATGATCGTGAGCATATTCACTTAGCTTAGCCCACTTTAATGGTTAGGTAAAAGTAAAGGTCCCCCTCACACATGCATGCTGGTCATTGTGGTGGTGCTCATCTCCGTTTCAAATCTGAAGATCCAGCACTGTCTGAAGATGTCTCCATGGTCATGTGGCCAGCATGACTAAATGCTGAAGGTTCACGGAAGACCTTCCCACCAAAGTGGTCCCTATTTTTCTACTTGCATTTTTTTTTTTAAAACAAATTTTATTAATTTTACAGAAAACACAATACACAAACATACAAAACACAAAACATAAACAAAACTAAAAGATCTTTTCTGAAGGTTGTCTGATCCCGGGTTGAAACTCTTCACACAGACACAAATTCAAACATCATATTCACTTTTTATATCCTTCCATATCTTATTATCATTTTCTTTATATATATATATATATATATATATATATATATATATATATATATATATATATCATTTTTATCAATTTTATAAAAACAATGCACAAAGAATCAAGGCATAACAGCTTATAAATTCTTTTCTAAGAAAAAAATAATAAAAGAAGAAAACCAATAGAACATAACAATTCCAAATTATAGTATCAATACTTTATCTATTTAACTTCATATCTTATCCCAGCTTCTCCTTTTCATCCAAATTATTTCTTGTTAATTAAAATTTTATTGCCTTTTATCAATATACAAAATCCAAAAAAAAAAAAAAAACCATAACAAAACCTTTATATATCCTTTCATATCTTATTACCATTTTCAATAACATTCTTTGTCTGTTCTATTTCCAACTATCCATTCATCTTTTTTCTTTTACTGAAACTCTTCACACAGACACAAATTCAAACATCATATTCACTTTATATATCCTTCCATATCTTATTATCATTTTCTTTTTTATATTATATATATAAACCATTTTTATCAATTTTATATAAACAATGCACAAGGCATAACAGCTTATAAGTTCTTTTCTAAGAAAAAATAATAAAAGAAGAAAACCAATAGAACATAACAATCCCAAATTATAGTATCAATACTTTGTCTATTTAACTTCATATCTTATCCCAACTTCTCCTTTTCATCCAAATTATTTCTTATTAATTAAAATTTTTTTTTGCCTTTTTTCAATATACAACATCCAAAAAAAAAAAAAACATAACAAAACCTTTATATATTCTTTCATATCTTATTACCATTTTCAATAATATTCTTTGTCTGTTCTATTTCCAACTATCCATTCATCTTTTTTCTTTTATTATACTTCTCCTATACACCAATTGGAGTAACGTCTATAACTCATTACTCTAACTTAAAAGTACTTCATATAACAATTTTTCTTGGGATTCTGTTTAATAGATTCTAAAATTACACAATGAATTTTATACTCTAAATACACATATAAAAAACACAATCTTATGTACCCTCCAGAATCCCTCTTTTATCCTAAATTAAATTCACCCATTGTCTCTGAATAAACTTTTTTTCTTTAGATCTTGCTTCCCCCCATTGAGACTTCTCCTCTCCCCCTTTCTCTCTTGCTTATTCTTCTCCTTGCCCTTTTTACCCCTTTGTCTTTCCTCCTCCCTTTTCTTACTCCCTTTCCTTTGCTTTCTAACCTTGCCTCCACCTTTCCGCTCATTTTTCTCTTCTTTGGTTGTTTTTATAATTCTTAAAATCCCCTTTTTCTTATCCTTTTTCTCCTCCTCCCCGGAAAGAACCCATTGTTCATCAAAGATGGCTTCTTCTTCCTCTTCTTCTTTGTCCCAGTCCTTCTGCTGCGTAGTCAACTTTTCATAAGTACATAACGCCATTTCTAAGAATTGAAACAAAATGCCCAAAGTATCTTCTTTTTTATATTTTTGATATTCAGTCTTTAGTTCATCCACAAGCGATGCCATTATGAAAAAAGAAACTTTTCCCAAAACAACCACAAATATTTTTAATCAAGAATAATTCAAAAAAAAAAAAATTCCAAAAATTAATACTTTTCTTCCTTCTTCTCTTTCTCTTTCTGGGGTTAATGTTTAATCAAAGAGGTCCAATTACCATATACCTTTCTTTGGGATTCTAGGCAATCTCCTCCTTTTTCAGCTTCTGCTCCAATTTTTTTTTCCTCTCCCTTCCCACTTGCAATATCGATTTTAAATAATCAGAAATCCATACCTCCAACAAGGGTTTTCCAATTTCTTAAGTTATTCAATGTCCAAAAACCCTTTTGTCCCTTAGCTTCAACTCTCAAAACAATTCACTTTCAATGTCCAATATGTCCAAACATATCTGCTGTTTCTTAGGGATACAATGTATCCTCCAGCAACTCAAACAGCTCAGTTCCAACCAATTTGAAAGATGTTACTTGACCCGGCTCAGACAGCACTTTCACTCTTCTTACTTCCTCCAGCACAATCTTACCCGGTTGCTGGCTTCTTCGTGGCGGCCATTGCTGACCGCCGCTCCACCGCCTTGGGAAAAAGGGGTTTTTCCGGAGGAGGAGGGGGTCTGCAACACCCCCAACCCCCTGTCCGACTCCCCTCTCTCTTCAGCTGTCCCTACAGGGCAGCCACATCCCCCTGACCCATCTGGATCGGGGGTACCTCGGCGGCTAGCACAGCAGGAATCGCGAGCTGTCGCGAATTCCTGCTGCCCCGAAGCCACGCGAAACCGGAAAACCCTACTTGCATTTTTTACATGTTTTCGAACTGCTGGATTGGCAGAAGCTGGGAAAAGTAACGGGAGCTCACTCCATTACACAGCGCTAGGGATTCGAACTGCCAAACTGCCAACCTTTCTGATCAATATGCTTAATGTCCGTGTCCCCTTTAATGGTTAGTTTTGAAGATTAAATGCAACAGGACTAGAGAGTCAACCTTGAATGTCTTGAAGGAAAATAGATGCGAGAGTAAATGGCTTTTTAAAATATTTATTACAGAGTTACTTTATTTTCCATGAAAGTTTTGTTTCAGCAGCTACAATCACACTTGTTTTTTAGGAATAGCCAGCAATTTTGCATAAAGAAGCTATCTCAGTCTGGCTTCACTCCTCCAATCGGAAGAGAAAGAAAGATGGCTAAATCTATGCCAGTGGTACTCCTGCCCACTAAGAGAGCTGTACAAACAATGACAAGGCCCTTCTCAAGAGGGGGGTAGTTAAGATGCCAATGAACAATTTAAGCATAGCCTTCCTCTCCCTGTTTCATCACTCTTTCAGTTCCTTATCTCAATGCATCTTTGTGCTTCAGCCTTTGTTTTCAGACCTGCTGTGTTGGTTTGGAACTAAGAACTCATCTTCCATTTTGTGTTTATTCACTAGTTTAACTCATTGTGTGATTGGACAGCAAGTTACTTGCCATTTGAAAGAGGACCAGGAATGGGATTTAAAAAAATAGATGGCAGGCAATTTATAAATAGTTTGTTAAGATTGTTAACAAGACAATGGTCCATTTTTAAAGCTTATGTGGAGTATGCAGCTGAGAGAAAGAAACCTGATGAGGCTCTTATTTGTGTTCCTTTTAAAACTTCTTCAGAGGCCATGTTCATAGTTCTAGCATGTTCATATGGAGCTTCTCTCCCATTGACTTCACAGAAAACACTATCTAACATAGCCAGCCCCAGCCTGAGGGGATTCCTTCCAGATGTGCTCAATACAACTGACATCCTTCCTGGACAGTTCAGGATCTTTGTGCTCAGAACTTATCAGTTTGGGATATGATACATCTAAAGGACGACGGATGGAGAAGGATTGGAGAGTTGCATTTAAGGTGGTATTTCCCAACCTTGTCAATTTTAAGAATCCTAGACTTCAACTCCCAGAATTCCCTGGGCCAGCATACTAGCTGGGAAATTCTGAGAGTATAAATCCACACATCTTAAAGTTGCAAAAGTTGAGGAACCCCAGTCTAAAATTTTGAACACTTTACCTGAGATATTTGATCAATAACAGCCCACTCAAGTATGGACAACTTATACATGGGTTGACTCATAGGAAAGTATATTTTCTATGAATGTTTGGAGATTTTACTTGCTCCCTAAGCTCAAATATGATAATGCATTGTAAATTCTGTAGAATAATTGCAGCCCCATAATAAATATGTTATTTTTATGTGCTGAGAATCTACTTTCATTATTATTTTAAAAGAATTCATGATGATCCCACCTAGCTTTATATGCAACATAAAATCCAATTAAGGGGGCTCTGTTCTGCATTCATTAAGCCCTGGTTTATTGTGTAGGATGGAATATTCCTTCTAATAAAGTTTAAAAGAATAAGAGAAACCCAAGGAATAATTGTTAATCACTTGGATTATGTTTAAGGAGGTAACATTTTAAATGGCATGGTAAAGCACAAGTTACTTGTGAGTTGCAAGTGATGAAGCAGCTGTTCTCCTGGCAGGGTGTGCCAGAGAGTCCTTTCACAAGGACTATGCTGATATTGAAATGGAAGGGTGAAAACATGGCATGAAATGATAACATGATAGGCAGGGAAGGAATTGGTTCTTTATCGCGGAAGAAAGACCAATAGCCAAACAGAACCATTTCCCATAATGTTCCCACTCCTATAAATTCTGTCTTTGATTGAGATGCTTGGCTAACAGAAGCAAATATGAGGGGCAACTGGAAATGGGGAGATCGGATTTTAAATCTCTTTGCAGCTGTGAAACCAACTGGCTTTGTGAAAACTAATATTTTTTTAATTTAGTAATTGTTTCATATTGGTATTTTTTCACTTTGGGTGTGAAAAAATAATTTCTGTTGTCATGCTCTCCCCTACCCATTTTGTCCTCAAAAGGGTCTATTAAAGAGGTGGTATTCAGCAGGTTCTGACCGGTTCTAAAGAACTGGTAGTGGAAATTTTGAGTAGTTCGGAGAACTGGCAAATACCACCTCTGACTGGAGATTTTACAGTATCCTTCCCCTGCCACGCCCACCAAGCCTTACCCACAGAACCGGTAGTAAAAAAATTTGAATCCCACTACTGGTCTATTAGGAATAAATTAAGTTAAGGTTTGGCAAATGGAATGGAACATTATGGAATGGAACGGAATAGACTAGAATAGAATTTTTACATATATCCATATAAATAAATGAAAATATAAATTGGCATAGTATCAGGTGTGTTAGCTCCAGAGAACCCACTGCATATGATCGTGTTATAATGCTAGAACAGAACAGAACAGAACAGAACATGATACAATACAATAGTAGCAATAGAGAATCTCTGATATTCTTCTTCAGGTGTTGAATGATGTCTCAGAAGATGCTGGCTTATTCTCCTACTCAAGTTACTTGTTACTTGTTCACTCCAGACAGTCATTTCTTGGGCCTCAAAATGGCTTCCTCATAGATAATTGTTATGTCTCACCTTCACAAGATAGATGAGAAGTCTGAACTTCAACCAAATACAAGCAGGCAAGAAGATTCAGTATTTACTGAGTTAATTTCTTGAGCTGGCTATGTCCTTGGCAGTATCACACACGCTGCCTGCCAAGTCCGACAAGATAACAGAAACATAAATCACCAGAGCTTTCCAGAAACAGAATACACCGAAGCTCCACAGAAAAATTCACTTTGTCCCATGCGGAGTTCTCAGAGCAAACACACCCACTTTTATTCCCTGTGGGGTGCGTCACCAACTCAGCTCAGTCTCTGATTTGTCCAGGTCTCCTGCACTGCATCTCACACTTCCTCCTGCGACATTGCCTAGCATCAAGCCAGCATTCGTCTGCTTGATTCTCCATCACAGGCTGCTCCGATATGCCCTCCTCCTCCTCCTCCTGATTAGCCTCAGGCTGTCCCTCTCGGTTATCTGCCGAAACCTGGGGCATAATCAGGGAGGAAGGCATTGCCGAAGAGGAAGGTCCTGGGGAGGTAGGTGTTTTGTTCTGAAGAGTGGGTGTAATAATGGAGACAAGACATCGAATAGTGACTTCAACTCTTTATTGTGACTTCAGGAAACAGAGCAAAGAGCCTGACAGCAGCAGCTCCTTTTATAGAGCTGGCTGCTGTCATAGCATCCAATGGTTTAAGTTTGCCATGCTTGGAGCGTCCAATCGCAGCAGCCTGTTAACTAGCCAATCATATTAGTCCGGAATGACCAATCACGACTCACTGTTCACGGACCAATCAAATATGCAGGATTACGAGCCTGCTGTGTAAAGGGCCAGTCAGGTTTGCAGACTTACAAGCCTGCTAGTTCGGAACACCCCTCCCCTCTAGGTTCCATCTCAGGGGTGGGGTGATGTATTCGCGCAGGTAGGCAGGTCTTTGCACCTGTCTACCTGATTTGCGTTGTTCCACCTGTTCTTGGTCGGCCACTGGCTCTGGTGGACTGCCCGCCGTGTCCCGCTGTAAAGGTGACTTGGCTTCTGTGCTGGGTAACCTCGAAGGTGACTCGGGGATACCTTCAACGCTTCCTTCACTCCTGTCATCTGGATCCTCTGGATTCGCTGACCCCGCTCAGCTGCTGCTGCCTAGAGAGACGATCGTCTGCCATGGCTCCTCTTCAGCTGGTGAATATGCTGGGCTTGATTGTGCGGACTGTGGGTTTGCGTGTCTAGGACCAGGTGTTAGTTCGTTTTCAAAATCCTCGGTTTCCCTTCCCCCTCTGGTTCTGAGTTCAGAGTTTGTGGAGGGAGTAGTTGTCAGCCTGGAACACAGCTGGTCTATGTGGCGTTTCCACAATTTTCCATCTGTGGTTTCTAATCGGTAGGAACGGGGACCCGTAACTTGTGTTATTTTGGTGGGGACCCACAATGGGTCACCAGTAAAGTTTTTTGCGAATACAAGGTCTCCTACCTGAAATGTGCGAGGTCCCCTGCTGGAACCGAGGGGCTTTTCTGGGGTGTAGGCAGGGTGTATACGGTCCAAGTGTGATCTAAGTTTCCTGCCCATCAGGAGTTCGGCTGGGCTTTTGTTTGTGGTGCTGTTCGGTATAATATGTTGGAGGAGGAGCATCCTGGTGACTCTGTCGTGGATGTTCCCTTGGTCCATTTTGTGTAAGGTTGTTTTAGTGAACTGAACTATTCGTTCAGCCCTGCCATTGGCCACCGGGTGAGCAGGTGATGTCAAGGTGTGGCGTATCCCTCGGTCCGCTAGGTATTGTTCAAACGCCAAGGCAGTAAACTGTGGGCCATTGTCAGAAACCAAGACATCTGGGAATCCATGTGTTGCAAATAGTCTGTTCAATTTTTTGATGACCGCATCTGTGGTGGTGGTCTTCATCTTGTTCACCTCAAGCCAGTTCGAGTAGGCGTCTACTGTTATTAGAAAAGTGTGTCCTTTTGTAGGTCCCACAAAATCGATGTGGATACAGGACCACGGACCCCTGGGCGTTTCCCATTCTGTTGGTGGTGCTTTTGGTGGAGCCGAACGTGTTTCTTGGCATTTGCTACAGGTAGCAACCCAGGTCTCGATTTGTCTGTCCATACCTGGCCACCAGGCATAGCTCCTTGCCAGTGCCTTCATTCACACGATGCCCAGGTGTCCATCATGCAGCACTTTCAGGACTTTCTTTTGTAGTTTTTCTGGGATGGCTACTCGGTCTCCCCACAATATGCACCCTTTTTGTGAGAAGAGCTCTGTTTGTCTGTTTTTAAAGGGTTTGAACGTGTCGTTGAGTTCGATTTCCGGCCATCCCCTCTCCACCCAGCTGAGGACTCGCACCAAACAAGGGTCTCTTTTTGTTTCCAATGCGATATCTTGAGCAGTTAGTGGAGGTGAGGAAAGCGTCTCGATTTGTAGCGTGGATAGGGTAGGAGCTGGGTTGTCTAGGAACTCCGGTAATGGCGAATGGCTTAAGGCGTCAGCATGGGGAATGGCTTTCCCCAGTCGATGTCTTAACTGGCAGTCGTAGGCAGCTAGGAACTCCGACCATCATGTCATTCTTGGCGATAGGATGTGGGGAGTTGGTTTATCCCCTGCCAAAATGCCGAGTAATGGCTTGTGGTCTGTGATTATGGAAAAGGATCTTCCATACATGTATTCGTGGAACTTTTAATTGCGGATGCAATAGCAAGGGCTTCTTTATCTAACTGACTATAGTTCCTTTCAGTTTTAGATAAAGTTCTTGAAAAGAATGCTATACGTGCCTCCGTACCGTTTGGTAAAACGTGGCTCAGGATGGCTCCTACCCCGAACAGAAGGCATTCCCAATTCCACCTCCTCCTCATCTTCTGAATCCTCTTCCTCTAAGAATGCAGACTCAGGACTCAGAGCCACAACAGATAATATTGTTATATCTTTTTTTTTTCAATTGGCAATATAGAAACTAGAAGTGTTTTAACTGACTATGTGCCATCAAGCCGTTTTCAACAACCACAGAGATAGATTTTCCCCATGAGGAAGTATTTTAAGTCTGTTTTATTCTCAGAGGTGAAAATAACTCAGGCTTTATGGATGGTGTTTTTCAAGCTTCTGATTTCACCCACAGTTTTAGATTAATCTTAAGCTCTCCCTTTCTACATTATTCTTTTACAAAGAAGTGGATGCACATGTACATGTGTGAGTGTGTGAACCATTCTGTAAGAATGAATTTTCTAACTTTTTATTTTTTTATTTTTTACTGAAAATGAACAGATGAAGGTTTTATAGAAATTGAAAGGCAACCTTGGTGCTCTCTGGCAAACGTTAAGAAAGTTTTCCTTTGATTTCTCTTAAACCAAGTGATTTTAGGCAATCATTTGCAAACTTGTGGCCCTTAAGACTCCCAACCTTTCATATTAAACTTATTATCGAGAGGACAGAAATATCAAGAGTGTGGAAGAACCATATCATGACTTTCTTTCAATCACTAACAGCGTGACCTATTTTCCTAGTTATCTCAATTTTTTTCATTAATTGAATTTTGAGCCTTGTCCTCCAACCCTATAGCAAGGCCTCCCTGTTATCCTTTCAGTATATTGCTTACTAATTGGAGTTTAGTCTCTGTTATCCCAAGCCTGTAATATTAAATAAACCAATGCATCCAGGTTTCTTGGGGGAAAAAAATCTTTCTTTAGCTGTGCGATCCTTCAGAAGGCGATGCTTTAGTTACCACACTTTTAACTTATACCTCTTTTAGTATACATTAAACTATAGGTTCTATTCATAGTGCTTCTTGTTTTAAATAAACCAGCTGGTCTTATGACTAAGGATTCAGAATATCCAGTTCAGTCCAGTTGACTGTCATCCCACATTTGAATGACATTTGAGATGGGGGTTGGAAAGATGGCCAGCAGTTGTTGTGTATAGATCTTTCACACAAGAGCCTTGTCAAATGCTCTGTGTCTTCTTCAAGTATGGAGTGTGGGGGGAGTTCTTCAGTTCACATAACTGCAGAATTAATGAAATTATGTTATTTATGTGTTCAATTTACAGGCCACCCAATTCCAAACTACTTTGGGAGGTTTATAATTAAAAGTTTAAAATAAACTTTTACAACATACATACACACACAAATCACGAATGGTCCTAAAAACAACATAGATCCAATGGGGACTCAATTTTCCTGATCCTGAGAGAATAGCGAGTTCTTTAATAGCTTCCTGAACATCATCAGAGTGAATGATATCTGGATCTCTGGAAAAATGTATGGACCGAAAGGGATTGTTAAGATAATCTAGCTCAACTTCTGGCCAGAGCAGGAATCTACAACTACAGTGCCTCCAACAGATGGCAATCCTATTTTGATTCCAATGGTTCCCCCCCAAAAGAGTCCCTCACTTCCTGAGACCATCTTTTCAATTTTTGGATAGTTTTTAGCATCAGGAAATTCTTCCTGGTCTGTAAAAAAAATGCTTTCTTGTTATTCCTTGTCAAGGTGGACTCAGCCTCCCCTCCACCCAAGATCGATAAAATGAGGACCCAGATTGTTGGGGGCAATATGTTGCCTCTGTAAATGGCTTAGAGAGGGCTGTAAAGCACTGTGAAGAGATATATGAGTCTAAGTGCTATTGCTATTTGTACCCATTGTTCCTTTAGTCAATGTAAAATGACCACATTCTTACTTTTCCCACATGTTATGTGAGCCAACATGCAGCTACATGCTTAAATCAACTGTATTTTTATTATATTTAATTATTTTAGTTCCTTTGAGTCAGTCTTGATTCCTGACAACTGCCTGGATGACTTCCTGCAGTTTTCTTGGCAAGAATTTGGATGTGCCGTTGCCTCTTTTCTAGGTTTGAGAGTGAATGATTGGCCCCAAATCATCCAGCTAGCTTCATGTCTAAGGCAGGACTAGAATTAGTCTATCAATTTCTAGCCTTAACCACTACACCAAATCATCCCTTAGGAAATGCAAAGTGACTATATTCTAATTTCCTCCCATACATGTGAGACAGAACACCGTTATATGTTTAAATCCACTGTATACTTCTTGAAATGCTGTGGTGCAGTTTGTATCTCAAATGTATATAGAAATGTCTTTGAGGAAAAAGAAGTTGTGATGTAGCAGAGCCGTGAGTAGAAGAACAAGAGAAAATGCCAATCCTTACTATGTATTCAAACTGTAAAGCTCTTTACCATAAAAGGCCAAGCCCTTATCCTCTCTGATGGATTTCTGTTGGCAGAACTTTTTATTTTGTAACCTATCACTTCCCAAGATAACTGGGGAGAGAATGGTCAGAAAGATGGATATCTATGGAGATTTTCAGTCATCCAAGCCAAAGTTGTCCCAAAGGTGCTTCTTCAAGAGGCAACTGGACTTTCTGGTTTTTCTCTGAAGACATTTTGCTTCTCATCCAAGAAGCTTCTTCAGCTCCATTCCCCACCATCCAGCCAGAGCTAGAATAAGAAGCGAAACATCTTCTTTGATGAGAAGCGAAACATCTTCAAAGAAAAACCAGAAAGTCCAGTTGCCTCTTAAAGAAGCACCTTTGCACCAGAAAGATAGATTGGTGATTGCAATCAGGCCTGTCAAAGACCCATCGATTTTTAGCACAAGTGATATAGGCACACATACAAAAGAAATGGAACTTTACCCATGCAGTCATATAACCATCATGTTGACTTCCTATGGGTGTCTGACAAGTAGATCCAAAGCATGATTCAACTCCTTGGAGACATTTATGCTCATGACTACTCATCAATCAATGTGCATCAGACAAGCAGAGAGACTCCTTTAAAAAATTATTATTATTTTTTGTTAATACATTCTGTGGCCTGAAAATGTTAGAAACACCTACTGTTGTGTTAGTTATTGTGTATCTGCAAAACAAATTAAACCAAGGTTTGTTCTTTGAGCAGACATCATACTTCTCATCAAACCTGCTCAGATTTCTGTTAATTTTGCCTCCTGTTTCAGCCTTCTGTGTCCCTCTCCAGGGATCAAAGGTTTGCTGTGAAAAGCAAAGTCAAGAAAACTGCATCACATGAATCAAACATTTCTCACAATTCTCTGGATAAAAGCCAGATATCCCGATCCCACTGATAAGTGTGGAATAGCCAAGATTTGACAAGTGCAGTCCTTTTACAAAGCTGGAATTTATTAACTGGCTTCTTCTAAGGGTTGGTTAGGAAGATCTTATTTATTTATTTGTTTGTTTGTTTGTTTGTTTGTTTGATTTGTCAATCGCTTACAAGATAATAGGTATAAGTATAAACATGAGTAAGAATGCAGGAAATAGATATGAATAAATGGGGAAGGTAGGCACGGGAAGGGGTATGCATACCCCTTACAGACCTCTTAGGAATGTGGTGAGGTCAATAGTGGATAGCTTGAGGTTAAAGGAGTAGGGGTTAGAGCATGTAACAACAGATTCAGGTAGTGCATTCCAGGCATTGACCACTGTTGCTGAAGTTGTATTTTCTTCTTCAATCAAGTTTGGAGTGGTTAACATTGAGTTGGTATCTGTTGTGTGCTCTTGTATTGTTGCGGTTGGAGCTGAAGTAGACATTCATTCCTTTGCTGTTCATAACATTTTGAAAAACAGCAGAAACCAAAACCAGTTCATATGAAAATGGAATGTTAAAGCTAGGAATAGTGAAATGAATGTGTTCTTACATATTTTTTTGACTACTGAGGGTGGGAGTAGGAAAACCAAATCACCTTTGTGTCTGGCTACTTCATGGACATATTCATGCACTTAGGATCAAAACTTTAATGAAAGCCCATTGAGTAACTGTAAACCAGTTCAGACTTTTCAGTATAAGTACTATTTTAAAGGATTCTTGTACCTTGTCCTGAAAAACAGTTACTTTTGCACCAATTGCAACTTCTGGACTCTTTGGTTAAGAGTAAACCCAAGTGAAGTGCTTATGACTGTTGCAGCATCCCCACAGTCACAAGAGGCCAGGCGAGGAGATGCATGCCCCAATGTGAGTGATATTGAGTTGGCCACACCCAGCCATTAACATGACCACCAAGTCATGTTCACCCAGTCACATGACCACCAAGCCACGCCCACCAACTAAGCCACAACCACAGAACTGGTTGTTAAAAAAATTGAATCCCACCCTTGCCCATGCATGAATTTCCCTTGATCTTGTAGCTTTGCTTTCCATCTCTATTGTTTCATTTTTTAAAAAATTAGATATAATTAAATATTTTATATATATATATATATATAAATTTTTTTATATATATATATAAAATATATATATAGTTCGTCAGACAAACACTATACAGAAGCCTGATGATGGCAGATGAGATTCTGCCGAAACGTTGCTACAACTTTAAAAGCACAACTATAATGACGTGGGAAAATACCCGAACAAAGCTGAATACTATATGTATGTATGTATGTGTGTGTGTGTGTGTGTGTATTTGTTTTCTTAAGTTTTCGTGGGTACTTACATGTATGGCATTCAGCTTTGTTCTGTTATTTTCCCATATCATTGTAGTTGTGCTTTTAAAGTTGTAGCAACGTTTCAGCAGAATCGCATCTGCCATCATCAACCAGAAGCCTGATGAAGGCAGATGAGATTCTGCCGAAACGTTGCTACAACTTTAAAAGCACAACTACAATGACGTGGGAAAATACCCGAACAAAGCTGATTGCCAGATATAGAACTCTCTCTTCTTTATTAGGCTGCTTTATTAACATCTTCTGAAAGCATACAAGCTCTGCATCAGCAGACTTAGACTTATACATTTCATCTGAATCAGAGAAAAAGACAAATCCTTCTGGGGAATATTACCTAACCTTTTAAAGATCTTCATAGATCTTCACTGCCATTGCCAACAGGCTCTAATAATCTGGCCTCATGGACCTTCTGGCCTCATGGACCTTCTGGCCTCATGGACCTTCTTATGGATTCTTTACCTTCTTGGTCCTGCCAGGGGAACTATGCAGGCTATTTATGTTTCTTCCAAACATAAGCATCTTTGACTTGCTCAGCTTCCCACAACCTGTTCTTCTTGCTTTATTTTTCTTTAGCAGAGTCTGTCAGCTAAATTCTCCCTGTTGGCTTCCCAAATGCAGCTGTACACCTGAATTGGCAAAACCTCATTGAACTCAGGGATATTGCAACCTTGAGTTGAAAGCCTGCAGATAAACCTGAAAAGCAGGTTCAGCATATTGCATGATTCTCCTCTTGGTGGGACTCAGATGAACTTGTAGACCTTAATGACTTAGAATAACTTTATTATCAGTTTGAATGTATACTAATCGGCATACATTAAAATGAAATTTGTTGCATAACAGCTCTCAGAGGGTCTCCACCTCCAGTATATACTACATAAACGTGACAAAATAAATAAATACAAAATTATGCTTATACCCACATTTATTATATGACATGGAGAAACAGCAGTCTAGTTTGGATGTATACATGTACATGGTGAGAAAAATGGCATAGGGAACAAAGCTGTTAGAGAATCTGGTCGTCCTACTAGAAATCCTTCGAAACCTCCTCCCAGAGGGGAGTGACAAAAATAGGCCGTGAAGTAGATGTGTGGGATTTCTAACTGTTAAGTTTGAGCATGGGCGAGAAAGAATGGAGACAAGTTTCTGAACGGTGAACTTCAGCTCTTTATTTACATCGTGACTTGCTCATTTAATGTCAGTAAAACCCGCCTTATATAGGCAAACCTTGTAACGTTTAACCAATAACAAGCTAGGAATGCTAGCTTTTATAACCAATAAGAACTCTCTGTTAAGGGCCAATCGGATTCCCCGGAACGGGCCAATCCGGTCCGGCCACTTAACAGCCAATCAGAAGTATAGGACCATAACCCTGCACTTACTCCAAGCTCACACTTTATTAATTATATTGCATACACAACACCCCTTCCCCCTGGTTCCTTAGTTCAGGGCGCAGTTACATAGTCCCTTAAATAGGACGGTTGTCTTTTTAGTCTCTTTGATTTTCGTTGTATCAGCTGGTTGCAATCTCGCTGAGGTAGATCGTTGTCTGGCAGTGGGGCTGTCTCTGGTTCAGAGTTCACTTCTACGTCGTTGCCCACATTTTCCTCGATTTCCTGAGGTGCAAACATTTCTCCCTCTGGCTCCACTTCCTGAGTTTCAATTAAATCGTCGTTTGCTTCGAACGGGTTTCCTAAGGCTTCATCTTCTTCCATACCTCCCGCCCTCAGTTTGGTCATAGGGGAGTTGCGAATTGGCCGCTGCAAGCCGCGACAGTAATTGGTCGATATGCCGTTTCCAAAGTTTATCGTCAAGGCATTGCACGAGGTAGGATCTAGGGCCGGTTACACATACTACTGTCGCTTCCACCCACAACGGGTCACCCGATAGGTTTTTTGCATAAACCAGGTCTCCTACCTGGAAGGTGCGACAGCGGCCGCTGAATCCTAGTGGTTTCTCTGGTTCATACGCAGGGTGCAACCGGTCGAGGTGGGAGTGGAGCTTTCGTCCCATTAGCAGTTCAGCGGGAGTTTTGTTGGTGATGCTATGTGGGATGATGTGTTGCAAAAAGAGGATTTGGTTGACCTTGTCGTCAATGTTGTCGTAGTCTACCTTTTGCAAGGTTTTCTTCACAAATTGAACCATGCGTTCTGCTTGGCCATTGCTCGCAGGGTGCACAGGCGAGGTGAGTGCATGGCAGATGCTGCGGTCAGCGAGGTACTGCTCGAACGCTAGTGCAGTAAATTGTGGGCCGTTATCGGATACCAGGACGTCTGGTAATCCGTGGGTTGCAAAGAGTCTGTTTAGAATCTTGATGACCGCCTCGGAGGTCGTAGTCGTCATGCGATGAATTTCGAGCCAATTGGAGTAGGCATCGATAGTAAGCAGGAAGGTGTGGCCCTTGGTTGGCCCCGCGAAGTCCAGGTGAATTCGGGACCAGGGTCCACGTGGTGTCTCCCATTCAATCGGCATGGCTTTTGGTGGGGCATTGCTGACTTCTTGGCATTTGGGACAAGCTTTAACCCACTGTTCGATTTGCTTGTCAATGCCCGGCCACCATGCGTAGCTTTGTGCAAGGGCTTTCATTCGCATGATGCCGGGATGGCCATCATGCAAAGTTCTCAGCAGCGCTTTTCGGAGCCATTCTGGAATAACGACTCTATAGCTCCAGATGACACAGCCTTTCTGGGAGAAGAGTTCGGTCTGTCGAGTTTTGAATGGTGTGAAGTCATCTGATAACTGGTCCAATGGCCATCCGCGTTCTACCCAGCCTAGGACGCATACTAGGGTGTGGTCGCGTTTGGTTTCTCTCGCGATATCTCGGGCAGTCAGTGGCGGCGAGTTGAGCACTTCGATTTGCAAAGTGGTTACCGTTGGTGCCGGATCGTCGAGAGTCTCTGGAAGCGGTGCTCGGCTCAATGCGTCAGCGTGGGGAATGGCCTTCCCCAGGCAGTATTGCAGCCGATAGTTATAAGCAGCTAAGAATTCTGACCATCGGGTCATCCTAGGGGATAATATGTAGGGAGTTGGCTTATCTCCGGCTATTATCCCCAATAATGGCTTGTGGTCAGTCACAATAGTAAAAACCCTACCATACATGTATTCGTGAAATTTTTTCACAGCTGAGACAATTGCGAGGGCTTCTTTATCAATTTGTCCATAGTTCCGCTCCATTTGTGACAGAAAAATATGCAACAGGGGCTTCATTCCCATTAGGCAGTACGTGGCTCAAAATGGCGCCCACCCCAAAAGGCGATGCATCACAGGCTATAACTAACGGCAAAGTCTCATTATACTGCATGAGTACAGAGTCAGAAGTGAGCAGTTTTTTAACATTTCGGAATGCCTGTTCTTCACGGTAACCCCATAACCAAATTGCTTTTTTATCTAACAATCGGTGTAACAGTTCAGCAACGGTTGCTTTGTGCGGTAAAAATACATTATAAAAATTGATGAGGCCTAGGAATGCCTGGAGATCGGCCTTGTTTCTTGGCCTGGGAGCGTTTTTGATCGCTTTTAATTTACTTTCGGTAGGGTGAATGCCCTGGCTATCAATCAGGTACCCTAAAAACTCAACACTGTCAGTACACAATTTACATTTTTTTTTTTAACCTTAAGACCGGCCTCTTGGAATTTTTTTAGGACTAATTTTTAACCGGTCCTGTAAGATTTTTTTTGTAGGGGCTGCAATTAATACATCGTCAAAATAGGGGACCACGCCCTTAATCCCTTGCAATAACCTTTCCATAAGGCTCTGAAAAATCCCCGGGGCTACACTTACTCCGAATTGCAGCCGGGTACATTTAAAGGCACCTTGGTGCGTCACAATAGTTTGGGCCTGTGCCGTTTTTTCATCTTCTGGTAATTGCTGATATGCCTGAGCTAAATCCAATTTAGCGAAAACTTTCCTGCCCCCCAGGGAATGGAGGAGGTGCTGCACCACTGGAACTGGATATGCATTCTGCTGCAGGGCGTGGTTCAAAGTGGCCCGGTAGTCCCCACAAATTCGGATTGACACGTCTGGCTTAATGGGTGTTACAATAGGGATTTCCCACAGGGAGTGATCGATGGGCTCCAACACCCCCTGAGCTATCAGTTTGTCGAGTTGTTCATCGATTTTCTATTTTAAGGCAAACGGAACTCGATGGGGCTTTAGGCGAATGGGAGCTATTTTTGGATCTAAGCTGAATGAGATCGGGGTCCCCTTGTACTCGCCTAAGCTGTCCGCGGAGATGTCCCTGAACTCAGAGATAAGGTCTTCCTTCCAGTCACAGCCACCAACTCAGTTTACGCCGGCCACTTCATTGCTGAGTGGCGCAAACCATTGGAGGCCCAGTAGGTTAGGCCTATCTCTATCGATGACCGTTAAAGGTAAGTATGTTGTGTGCTTCTTGAAAGAGACTTGGACTCAGCAGGACCCGACGATGGGGATTTGATTCCCCTGGTAGTCCTTGAGGATGAGGCACTGGAAACAGAGATCTTGGCGTTGAATTGTGGGGATGAGTTGCTTGAGTGTCTTCCATGACACCATCGTAAGGGATGATCCCGAGTCAACCTCCATGTGGCAAGGCTGGTTCTTGATGGCTACCGTGACTCGGATTTTCTTAGTGTCCAAGGCTGAGGCGTGACCGATAGTGATAGTATGGTGAGCCTCTTCTCTCTGCAAAGCTCAATTTCTGTAGGAGTGGTTTACTGGCTCTCGCCTTACAGGATGGTTTCCTGTCGATTGGCGATAGTTAGCCCCTTTTGAGGCCTGGCTGGGTCCTGGCAAGCTGTGGCAGACCCGTCCGATGTGGCCTCGTTTCTTGCACTCATGGCAGAGTGCATCGCGGAATCTGCATTCGGATCTGGCATGGTTGGCTCCACAGCCAGCACAAGGGCGTAAGGGCTTTGGCCGAGGGTCCCGGTCGGACCGCAGTCGATGGACCCCTTCTTCGTTGCTGTCTGACGACGAAGAGAGGTCCTCGTGGTGCGTTGTCACGAGCTGCCCTTCTGAACTAGGTGAGATTTCGCTGGCCGGTGGTGGTTCCGGAGTGCGGTTTCATCGTAATTGTGCAGCCGACTTCTTGGTTGCTTCCGCTGCGGTAGCATCGGCAATGGCATCGGCAAGGCTGATGTTGCCTTTCACCATCAGCTTGCTTTGAACGCCTGGTGCATCTAATCCCAGAACTATGTGATCTCTTAGTGCTTCTTCTAGATCGGTGAATCCGCAGAGGCCTCCCAAATTTCGGAGGTCTGCTATGAAGTCAGCTACGCTCTCTCCCTTTCGCTGGCTTCTTTGGTAAAACTTGTGGCGTCTCATGAGCGTAGGCACGGTCGGGGCGTAGTGGTCTCGCAGGATAAGTTCAAGGTCGTCCCAATCCATGGCCTTCACTTCTCGGGGTTTGGCTAGTGCCTTAGCCATCTTAAATACGGTTGGACCGCAATGCGTCAGGAGCACTGCCTGTTTCTTCCCAGCTGTGGCGTCCTTTAAGTTGTTCGTCTCTAGGAACATTTGGAAACGATCCATGTAAGACTCCCAGTCTTCTTGTGATGGATCAAACGGAGCGGGTGGTACGATGCCGCCGGACATGGTTCCGTTGTTGGTGTCGTCTGTCACGTGCTCAGTGTTCTTCGAAGTTTCGTTGGTTCAGATGTCTCCACATCCCATCCTCGTCGCCAGTGTTAAGTTTGAGCATGGGCAAGAAAGAATGGAGACAAGTTTCTGAACGGTGAACTTCAGCTCTTTATTTACATCGTGACTTGCTCATTTAATATCAGTAAAACCCGCCTTATATAGGCAAACCTTGTAACGTTTAACCAATAACAAGCTAGGAACGCTAGCTTTTATAACCAATAAGAACTCTCTGTTAAGGACCAATCGGATTCCCCGGAATGGGCCAATCCGGTCCGGCCACTTAACAGCCAATCAGAAGTGCAGGGCCAGAACCCTGCACTTACTCCAAGCTCACACTTTATTAATTATATTGCATACACAACACTAACAATGCTATATTGTATGAGGATGGCCCTCTCCAAACTAATACCATCCCTCCCCCAGTCTTTGATAGTAAATTCTGATGGTAAATTTCACACACCAACCCAAGGGTGGGATTCAAATTTCTTAACAACTGGTTCTGTCATTTGTGGCCAAATTTGTGGGTGTGGCTTGGTGGTCATGTGATTGACTAGTCATGGTTTGGATGTAAATATTATAAATATTTATGTAAATATTTAATTTTTAATATAAAAAGAGCAACTTTTACCCAAAACCAGGCAAAACAGGCAGGCAGATTGAGTTGTTCACAGAATCATAGATTAACTTAGAGATCTATCTATCTGCCATCAGCTACCTCAGTCTGCATTAAAAAATAGAAGCTTTGGTCCTAAGTAATGTTCAGCTCTGCTTTTAGATTAGCTAGAAAGCAAGAAATGCAATGATTTCCTGCTTTCTAGCTAATCTAAATCTCCCGGCACAACAGAACAGCTGATGGTTGGGGGGGGGGAAATAGCAACTTCGCAGGCAAGTTTGATGGAGCACATGTCAGGTAAGGAGTGAGTGGGCAGGGTGGGGCCTGCCAGTGGCATGATTTGCTGGTTCTCCAGCAAGTAGAATCCCACCCCTGGTGAGAGTGCATTTTGCACGCGTGTGTAGACCATCAGCTGTGTTGCCTGGACAACTGACAAACGCTGCGCAAAGCTGTGCATTTCAAACTTCTCTCCTGCTTTTTCAACCTCAGCTGTGCCGCGCAAAAGCAGCTGAGCCTGAAAAAGCAGGAAATAAAGGACAGCCAAGAGCCCAGGCAAGTGGGTGGGCCTAGAAGAGCAGCAGACACAGAACCAGTTTGGTGTCTGCTGCTCTTCAGAGCTACCAGTTCCATAGAACCTGGCTGAACCCATCCCTGCACCAGCCTTCATTACTGCATGGAGTCTTCAGGAGAAATTCATGCAAGCTAGAGAAAGAAACGTAGCAGTAGAACGGTTTTTTCCAATGCTTTCAAGTTATCGTTGATTCTTGAGAACTGCCTAGACAAGCTGCTGCAGTTTTCTTGGCAAGATTTCAGAAGTGGTTTGCCATTGCCTCCTTCCTAGGACTGTGAGAGATTAAGTTCACCCAGCTGGCTTTGTGTCTAAGGCAGGACTAGAACTCACAGTCTCTCAGTTTCTACCTGATGCCTTAAGCACTACACTAAATGGGCTCTTAGACACCTTGGATATGTTTGTATCTGACATTCTACGATCCCTATCTGCAAAGTGTGTGTGTGTATGTGTGTATTTAAATAAAATGTATAAAATAATGGGGGACCAAAAGTTATAAATAACAAAAAAATAAAATACTCCAATTAGAGCTTTTATTTTATTCAAATAATGTATTTTAATGTTCTTTCTGAAGAAGAAAAAATCATGGAGAAGCCTCTTTTTATAGTAGTAGTAGTAGTAGTGGTAGTAGTAGTAGCAGCAGCAGTAGTAGTAGTAGTAATAGCAGCAGCAGCAGTAGTAGTAGTAGTAGCAGCAGCAGCAGTAGTAGTAGCAGCAGCAATCTACCTATCTATTGCATTCCCTGGCTGGCACTCCTGTAATTGAAATAGATGTGCAAATTTTAAGCAGGGGTTAAGCAGATGTGAAATTCAGTTTATTAATTGATTTCATCATGATCTGTCAGTTTTCAATTGTTTTACTGTCACTTTTCAATCCTCCAGTCAAATATCACACTGCAGTATATTTTTTTGTTCTCTTCAAATTGGATATAGAGGTTAAAACTGGAGATTTAGTACAAGTGTCTTCCCTAGCCCGGGCAGGTATAATACAAGAAGTAGCTGCTTTATTGTTGGAAATGCTGTATATTTTAGGTTCTGGTTTCAATGCAATGCATTTAACTGTGATGTGGGAAATTCCAAATTTTCTTGGATTCGTATTGACAGATTAAGCTGAGTGCTTATTGAACTAATCTTTCCAACTAATAAACTCAACATCCAGTGCCAGACATCTGAGTGATTATGTGCCATTGAGGTTTTTTTTTTTTTGGGGGGGGGGGTCAACTCTTAGCAATTACATAGGTTTTCTCCATGATGACCTAACCCTAACTTAATCAGGTATTTTAACAATGTACCCATAGTCATTGTAACTGAGTCCATCTACCTTGCTACTGGTTGTCCTCATTCCTTCCACCTCTTGTAGCATTTGAGTCTTCTCTAGAATGCTAGATCTTATATACCTGAAGCAGGATAATTTGAGCCTGGTCTTAACAGATAAACAGATAATCAGAGTTGGAAGGGACCTTATAGGTCATCTAGTCCAACTCCTGCACAAGCGGGAGACCCTATACCATTTCTGACAAATGGCAATCCAATCTCTTCTTGAAAGTCTCAAGTGATGGCACTCCCACAACTTCCGAGGGCAAGCTGTTCCAGTGGTTGATTGTTCTCACTGTCAGAAAGTTTCTCCTTATTTCCAAGATAAATCTCTCCTTGTTCAGTTTCCATCCATTGTTCCTTGTCTGGCCTACAGGCACTTTAGAAAATAGCTTGACCCCCTCCTCTCTGTGGCAGCCCCTCAAATATTGGAAGACTGCTATCATGTCTCCCCTGGTCCATCTTTTGTGCCTCAAGTGGAGAATTTTGAGTTCGTCTATTCAATGATCCTTTTGTTTGTTTTCTTGATTGTCCACAGTGTTCTCTTCTCCATCACTAAATTTCAGAAGTATCAATACTATTTCAATCCTATTTCTGCAGAGTCCAACTTTCATTTTCTTTCTAAATTTATATGCTGCTCATTTCACCATCAAGTGACTTTCACTTCTGTAGTTTCACAGGGAATACCAGTGCTAGCATTATATTAAGACATACGACAATGCTACTCTACCAAGTGCTAGTTTCTGGTGTATTTCTTGAATAATTCCTTTACTGATGATCTAGGCTTCTACTTACACAGAAAACCTAATCTGAAGTGTCCCACAACTCTACAGAAAAATGTTGGGGTAGAGAAGACCAGAAATTTATTTCCCTGGGTGATGGCCCTTTCGCCAGACAATGATTGAATTTTCCCCACCATACCTTTATTCAAGGGATATAGAAGTAGCCTTGTTTTGTGTGAAAACAATAGGATCTCCAATCCTTTTAAGCAGGGGTGGTATTCAGCAGGTTCTGACCAGTTCTAGAGAATCAGAGGTAGAAATTTTGAGTAGTTCAGAGAACTGGTAGTGGAATTTTTGAGTGGTTTGGAATATCATGTCTGACTGGTCCTGGCCCCATCTATTCTCTGCTTCCCGAGTCCCAGCTGATTGTCTGGGTCTTTTTTTTTTTTTTTAATTAAGTTTTATTTGGGTTTTCACACACACAAAATACAAGTAAAACATCTTTTTTGAAAATAGCGTGGTCCCGGGTTGAACTTCTTTATATAGACACAAACTCAATTTCATGCTCATTTTTGTGTTCTATTCCATATCTTATACTATTCTATGTTTTCTGTATAGTTTTTCCCCTTTTAATTTTCTCAATTTTATTTTGATTATCTCATCTCAATTCAAATCATTATATTTATACTTTTGTCTGTTCTGTTTCAATTTCATATTATGTTTTCTCATTAAACAAATTTTCTCCTGTAGTTACTAATTAGAGTATGACACCTTTATATCTTTTAATTATATCCATTCAACTCTTATTTAAATTTCAATATATACCTTAAGGTTATGACCTTCAATATAATACATAATACATAACTTCCAATCGAATTCTGCTTAGTACATTCTTATAATATACACTATATTCTTTTTTTTAAAAAGGATTATAAATATATGTAATCATAAACCCTCATTCCATTCCAATTCAGTTCTATCATTAATAATCATTAAAGTTTTAATATCTTTAACATTTCTTTTCAATTAAATATCATACTTCCTTAAAGACACATATAATCTCCATAATTAATTTTCCCTTATTTGTCTTCACATACGTTTTGTAAATCATTAAATATTCATTTTGTTACATTTATTGATTGACAAACATTCCACTAAGTTATGATAACTATTTTATCAAACATTTTAATCATATATTGTTTCATATTTTCTGAAATTATTTCTATTTCTAATATAACAATACTATCTTATGTACCTTTGCAGAATCCCTTTTTCCATAAGATTTTCACCCATTATCTCTAAATAGGCCCTGTTTCTCTATGTTTTGTTTCTGTCCTTTATAACTTCTTTTCCTTTCTTTCTTCCCTCTCTTCTTCTCCCTCCCCTTTCCAATTTCTTGCTTAAGTTGCTTAGCTGTCAGTATAGGAAGAGGAGAAAATAAAAACAAATCCTTTCCCTTTTCTCTCCCCTTCGCAGCTTAGAAATCTTCTTAGGGAACAATGTTATTGTTTTTTTTTAATAGTTTCAATTCCAGAGTACCTTATTTGTTGCTTTTGCTATTTGACCCAGTCAACCAAAACTTTGTCTTCTTATCTTCCTCCTGCACATTCTTTTCCAGTCGAGTTCTTCTTTGTGGTGGCCATTTCTGACCACTGCTGCAACCGCCTTCGGGAAAGGGAGTAATGGCCAGCAGGGAAGGAGAGATGCGGCTCTCCTCCACTCTGCAGGTAGTCTCCCCCTTCTTCACCACCTCTATGGGGTGGCTTAGCCCTGAAACCAGCCGGCTCAAAGCGCTCCAGCAGTGAGCACAGATCAAAACCGCACAGAGATGGTCTGTCACTGAAGAAGCTCAAACCGGAGTCCGTCCCAGCTGGGTCTTCTTTTGTTGCCCTGCACAGGAGAACGGAGCTGGAAAGCAGGTTAGTGGGGTGGGGAGGGAATAGAGATTTTGCAGTATCCTTCCCCTGCCACACCCACCAAGCCACGCCCATCAAGCCACACCACGCTCACCAAGCCATGCCCACAGAACTCATAGTAAAATTTTTTGAATCCGACCACTGTTTTTAAGATGCTGAATTGAAGGATTCAAGATTTGGAGTTGTGTGGGAAGTCCACGAGTTGTCCAAGAGGCAATATCATTGATACTAATGGTTCTTATCACAGTTCAATTCAATGGGTCTCTAATGGGAAGTAAATCTACCTAACCAAGCCTTTATATCAATCACACTACTCTAGTTTTCAATTTTGGGGCTAAGTCTGAAACAGAGATAGCATGATGCAGTCATCCTCTCCAAATAGAATAACAAAGATTGAAAAACATGCACCTAAATGAACATCTCTTCCCCAGAAGAAGTCTGTAGAGTTTAAAAACCCAATTTCTAGCATGTGTTGAGCAATCAATTTTTTTTCACAACATGCTACTAATATGAGTGTGAGGTCCCCAGTCTATCTGTCTCCACATCCCAAATAAGTGATTTCTCTGTGTATGATAATTTTCATTAGCTGCTTGAGATCAATGCGACTTTTAAATGCATCTGCATTTGTAATGCTTGCACATACCATCCCTTAAATGGACTATCATAAATATCGAGTGAAAAATTCAACCCTCTGCATTTTGTATCTCTGCAGATGCTACTCACTCTTGGAAGTAAATTTGGAACCCCAATGGGGAAGTCTATCATTGTGCAAACTATTTTCTCCAGAGATCTATTTTCATGTGGATCACAGGAGAGCAGGAATGAATTACTCTTCTCTTACATGCCTACTATGATCTCAATGATCATACTCACCCATTGAATCTATTTACTCCACCCCCTCTTCTCCAAATAATGGATGCATGCCTTCACACAATAGTTCAATAGCCAGCTTCTGGTAGCTAGAGTATCATAAGAGTTACCTAAAGCCTTTCATTCTTGCACAATGAAAATATAATTGGAGGGTATGTTTCTATTTGCTTTCTCCCTCCCTCTCCCTCTCTTTCTTCCTCCCTCCCTTCCTCCCTCTCTGTCTCTGTATGTTGCTGTGCAGCCACGGAAGTTGCTCTTAAGCACTCAAGATCCTAAAATTTGCACTCTGGGCTCTACACTTGATCAGAACAGAACAGAATAACTGATTTGGAAGGGACCTTTGAGGTCTTCAACCAAGCTGAAGCTAAGTGACACTGGATCTAATGGAGTCCATATGGAACATATCCTGAGCACAGCTTTTGTGCAATTTTGTTTTCCTTCCATGAAAGGCAAGGTGTTGATATTTTTAAAACAAACAAACAAAGGATATAGTTCAATTAATTGAGAGAATAGCATGATAGGAGAGCAACTGGCTCCTAGATTCAAATCATGCAAGTTGTTACCCATCAGCATTATTTTGGCCACTAACACACTTAAAATTGTATTTCTGAGATGTAACTTGGATTCTGGTCCTAGATGCTTCTTGTCAGTGGTGGGATTCAAAAATGTTTACTACCAGTTCTTTGGGCGTGGCTTGGTAGGCGTGGCAGGGGAAGGTTACTGCAAAATCCCCATTCTCTCCCCACCCCACTAACCTGCTTCCCAGCTCTGTTCTCCTATGCAAGGAACCAAAAAAGATCCAGCCAATCAGCTGGGATTCCAGAGGCAGAGAATAGATGGGGGCAGGGCCAGTCAGAGGTGGTATTTGCCGGTTCTTCGAACTACTCAAAATTTCCACTACCGGTTCTCCAGAACTGGTCAGAACCTGCTGAACATCACCTCTGCTTGTTGTGTGGAAAGTAATTCCAGAACACAGGCAAGATTGAGCTGGGATCTCCTAAAGGCAGGGAAGTTGTCAGGTAAATTTGGATTGTCTTCAATATTGAGGGCAAAGATTGTTCCTGACTGACCTTTGAAAAATACTGGAAGTTTCCATCCGCCGCAGGGTGTGTTGCCCACTTGTCCCTGACCAGTTTTTAAGAAGATGTATGGAAATGATTTGGCTTCAATAAAATGAATTATTTTGGTCTGTGAAATTTTATAAAGTAATGTTTATGAGGAGAAAAATGGAAGACAATTTCAACCACTGAAGAACTTATAATTTAACTCATTTTCCCAATTAGAAGAATAGTGCTATGATTCCTTTTATTTCCAGCCAATAAAATGCATTGAGAGCACCAGTTTAGGGAATGTGGATAAAAATAACCAAGGGAAGAGAATTGCAAGGGAATAAAATGAAAATGATTTCCCAGTCATTTCCATTGGAGGTATTCAGATTTCATTCCACAATGGTCTGATTTTTCAACACAACATCGGGCTAGATTTTTTTCAGGGAAATATTGTGGATGTTGTATTTTCTCCCATGATGAGAAGGAACAAAAAAAAAATGATAAACTAATTATTGGCATCTGTGCAACAAGCCTAAGTTATTTGAACAGGGTTCCTTTGTGTGCTTCCTACCTCCATCACAGTGGTTTCTGTTTCATGTCTCATTTTAGAAATGGAGGGACTGGCTAAACTGTTAGCAAACACAGATTATATTTTGTCACTCTTGAAAGATCTTGGAATGAGAGAGACCCAACAGGAATGGAGGCCTTGAATTCTGTGCATTATGTTTCTCTGTGGGGAAAAATGATTTAATGACAAAAGGCTTCAGTGCTTGTGGGCACAAAAGGGGCAGCAGAATTGAATTCTGTTGCTCAAACTGAAAGCAGTCTATTTTCATTAACATTGTGAGTGGTAATCATTTTAGTGATTTACAATAACTCAGTAATATTAGTTTCTAATAAATGAACATCTCTTCCCCAGAAGAAGTCTGTAGAGTTTAAAAACCCAATTTCTAGCATGTGTTGAGCAATCAATTTTTTTTCACAACATGCTACCAATATGCTACCCATTGGGGTTCTTTTATTTCTTTTTTTAAAAAATAGTATTCTGTTGGACCAAATTCAATGTCCAGAAAGAAAATAACCAACAGCTCCAAATGCAAAAACTCAAGTACAGTATTCATGGGATATTGCATCATACCAACAAACCTCCTTAGCTGTAAAAATCAAGATTCTTATGAGGAGAATCCCTTGACTCGTTAATACTCAAAATCTATTTGTAAATTCTTTACAGAGGCATGATTAGATAGATATTGGTCTGTTCCAATAAGGCAATTTTCACAGTTTAAATATTATCTTAAAGGAACATTTGCAATAATTCAATAGCAATCTGGGCAGCGTAGTATTTACTAAACAAACCAGGAGTGATTAATTTGCAATTGTGCTCAATTCTTTATTCAATAAACTGTTTATAACTTGCGAGAAATAAGAATCAAATAACAATAACCCCTACCAACAATTCCAGGGGGTTATATTCTAAATAGATACCAATTGGTCTTTTTGTAGTTTACTGTTGACAGGAAAGGAACCGAGGTTGTTCGTATGCCCTATGCAACACATTCATATTTAATGAAGGCAACCAGAAATGCCCTTGGAAAAAATATAACACCAATTATGAGAGATTTATTATCAGTTTCATATATTGCTACAGTATACTAACAGGGAAATGAAACAACACATGGTCCTACTTACAACCTTTGATACATCTTCCTTGTTTACACTCCATGGAAGAAATGTTTGGATATGGATAGTTCTTGACTTACGCTCACAGCTGGGATCAGAATTTCCATAGCGATTAAGCAGATCAATGCAGTTGTTAAGTGAAATCATGAAGCAAATCGGGCTTCTCCCATTGCTGATCGGAAGCTAACGGGAAGGATCACAAATGGTGATCCTATGAACCTGGTAGGCTTCAACTGTTGTAAATACTTGTTGTAGTTAGTTGACCGCAGATGCAGATGGCTGAGGAGAGCAAGGAGTCACATGAGGGACCAGGACCATTAGGGAGTGGACTGCTGCCCTCAGAGATTGTGAGGGCTGGCAGCAGCGATGAGGAGGTTCCCGAGGAGCCTATGCCAAGTGCGTGTGCACGCAGGGCTGCTCACAGGAAAGAGCAGCTGTAGCAGCATGAGCGACTTGGAAGTAAGGCTGCAAGGTAATGGTCCCTCCTTCAAGAAGATAAAAGCCAGCTGTGAAGAGAACATTTTTTGCAGGAAGCAAAGATGTTTTGAAACTCGAGCCTCGTGGACATTGCAGTATTTTAAGTTGATATTTGAAGACTCTTGTGTTGTAAAATATCTCTAGGTAACCTTATCTATTATTCTTGCCAGCCTCGCACAGTTTTGGCAAGGCTTGTGCTTATCAATTAGTTTGCAGCAGCCTTTTAACTGGGGATTCGTAAGAATCATTAAAAGGTTTCGGTTCCCTTTGGTTCATGTTTGTTTTATTGGAAAAGGGTTTGGGTCAGAACACTGGCTGCATTTTGATCATGTGATTGTGAAAATGCTGCAACAGTTGTAGGTGCAAGGCTAGGTCACTTGCTTCAGTGTTGTTGTAACTTCAAACAAGTGCTAAATAAATGGCTGATAGTGGAGGACTACTGGTATCATTTTAAGTTCATTCTTGTTACACTGGGAACCAAAAAGCTGGCTTTTGAGAATAGAATTAATCTGCCCTGGGCTCAAAAACTGGAATTTGAACAAAAAAAAGTAAAAACATGAAATGTCTATAGAACCCAAATGGTTTACTTATTGTAAAACATATCTTTTAGAAGGAAGTAAAGGGATCCCTGCAGGTTTTACTCTTCTAGTCATAGTAGACATTAGGGTGCTCATCTCCATTTCTTTAAGCCATTGAACCAGGGCTGTTTCTGTTTTAAATTTGGTGGTAGCCTACGCTGTGCCAGAATGGTTTTTTCTTCATCTTGATTGGTTGGGAGTCTTGGTCTGTGTTTATTGGTCTTGGAGTTTGCTGTGTTCTGCTTGATTGGTGTTTCTAATATCTTCTGTCTGTTTTGTAGCTTTTTTTGTCTTGGTTGGCTGGCAACATTGTGTTTCCTATATTGGAGGCTTTTAGTGCAGCTTGGCTCCGAATAAATGGAAGGCTATCATTTATTAGGAAGTTAAGCTTCATCTGGGTACCTGGTTGGGGTGTGTTTGAGCTGGAGGTATCAGGGGGAGTCTGTTTGTGCCCAGGTGTTTGGCTGGCTTGTGATGTGGAGATTTTTTTGTTTGTGAGTGCAGGCTTCCAGATAATTGACAGTCTGGTGGAGTCATCTCTTCTATTCATGCTTTCAGGTTTTTTTTCAATCTCTATGGCTTCTCTGATAATTCTGTAGCTGGGGTTTTCTATAGTGGCTATATGTGATGCCTGTTTAGTATCTTACTGATTTTTTCTGTAGTACCTCTTATGTAGGGCAGGACAGCTGTTCCATAGGTCTGTTCATCTTCTATGTCTCCATTATGTCTTAGTGTGTTTTTGTGGATCAGGCCTGTGATTTTGCTTTTGTGGAAGCCATTGGCTGTCAGTACTTTAGTCAGGGTGGATAGTTCAGTCTTTATGTGTGTCTTGTCTGCCATGCGTTTGGTTCTGGCAATTAGTGTTTTGGCCACAGAGTTTATCTGTGCTGGGTGGTGGTGGGATTGGGCGTTGAGGTAGCAGTTGGTGTGTGTTTTCTTCTGGTATATGGTGTGTCCTAATGTGTCACCTGTTTTTTTGTAGATTAGTACATCTAGGAATGGTAGTTGTTTGTTTGTTTCTGTTTCCATGGTGAATTTCATTTTGGGGTATTTGCTGTTTAGGTGTGTTAGGAAATCATTTAAGTTTTCTTTTCCACGGGGCCAAATCACAAATGTGTCATCGATGTATCTTAACCATAGTTTGGGTTTGTGGGTGGCATTAGCTAGGGCTCTGGATTCAACTTCTTCCATGAACAGGTTTACAATGATGGGTGACAGTGGTGATCCCATAAGGGCTCCTTCAATTTGCTTGTATCTTTTGTCCTTTGTATGTGAAATATGTGTTGGTTAAGCAGTGTTCTCCTAGTTCCATGAGGTGTTTGGGTGGTTGGTATTTATTTTTGATGGTTTCTAGGGTTTCTTTTATCAGGACTTGAGTGAATAGTGAAACCACATCAAAACTTACAAGCAGATCTTCTTGTTCCATGTGTAGACCTTTGATCATTTCCAAGAAGTGGTATGAGTTTTGTACATGTGAAGCTGCTGCTTCAGCATGGGGCTGTAGCTGCTTTGCTGAGTGTTTAGCTAGATTTTGTAGTGGTGCTCCTCTGGAGCTGACTATGGGTCTGAGAGGTAGTGGTTGGGTCCGTGTTTATGGGTTTGTATGTGGAGTCTTGGAGTAGGTCTGTCAATTTTTTTTTGTAGTCTTTTCTATCCATTACTACTGTGGCATTATCTTTATCTGCTGGAAGTATGATTATGCTGCTGTCATTTTTTAGAGCTTGCGGGGCTTTTAGTTCCTCTTTGTGCTAGTTGCTTTTGGATGGTTTGCTTGTGCATAGAATGTTTGTAACTTGGTGTCTTATTCTATCAGATTCATCTGTATTTAATTTAGTTAGGCTCGATTTTACTGCACATATGATGGATTCTGTGGGGATTTTTTTGGGTGCTGTAGCATAATTGAATCCTTTGGTTAGGACATCTGTTTCTGTTTTGGTGAGTTCTCTGTTGGAAATGTTATATACCAATTGTTTCAAGTGTTGTTGTGAGTTGTTGGGGGCTTTCTTGTCATGTTCTAATTTATTTAGTTTCTTCAAGAGTTTGTCATTTTTGTAAGTGGTTTCAGTTTAGCCCTCCAAGTTGTAAGTTGTTTTATCTTGTCCCAAAGTAGAGGGTGGATTTTGCTGCTCAATTCCAGGTGTAGTGTTAGCAAATCTTTGTTTAACTGATCCAATTGGAATCTCTTTCTGTGGAGCTCATTCCTGAGTAGAGCCATTTCAGTTCTTTTCAGGATAGATTTAGTAGCTGCTGTGCTGTGATGAAATGTTAATTTGAAGCAGGTTGATGTTGCATTGTTATCTCTGCAGCTGCGTAGGAATTTGAGGTCACATAGTATTCCTGCTCTTTTAGCTTCCAGCTTCTCATAGGTTTTGGTCTGGCTGTTTATTTCCTCCCTGTAGAGGTCTGATATTTGTTTTCTTAAGTTTTCGCGGATACTAACATGTATGGTATTCAGCTTTGTTCAGGTATTTTCCCACATCATTATAGTTCTGTTTTTAAAGTTGTAGCAACGTTTTGGCAGAATCTCATCTGCCATCATTAGGCTTCTGTATTGTGTTCGTCTGTGAGTCAGACTTTCACAGCCGTTTCTGTTTTAAATTTGGGGCTAGCCTACTGCTGTGCCAGAATGGTTTTTTCTTCATCCTGATTGGTTGGGATAAACACATTATAACACATTATAATGACGTGGGAAAATACCCGAACAAAGCTGAATACCATATATATATATTACCCATTACCCAAGCCATTAAAACATGAGAGACTAATGGAAAAAAGATCACTACAAAATGAATGACGTGGGAAAATACCCGAACTAAGCTGAATGCCATACAGATATAGATATATAGATATCAAGTTTTTCCCCTTGTAGCAGTGATGCCACCAGACAAAGATATCTACATTGTCTGGCCTGAAAAAGACAGTAAAAGCCAAGAATCCAGAGGAAGGTAAGCAAGCAGACTTGAAACATCAAACCTTTTTTGCTAAAAAGAATGTTTACTTGACTGCATACTGTGAGAAAATAGCTTCATGAAGATCTGGCAATCTGTGCTGTCCTGTTCTTTCTATATTTGGTGATAGTAGCCTTAACTTCCTTAAAATAAATATTACAGACATGATTTGCAAATACTCATTACTGTTTGATTGATTTATATTGGAGAAGTTCGACCTTACTTACATCACATTTGGTGTGGAAGTGAGGAAGGCCTGGGTACCTGTTGTGAATGAATAATGCCAAATAAAGTTATCTTCAGCTTGAAGTCAAGTGCAGGGTTCTGGCCCTGCACCTCTGATTGGCTGTTAATGGCAGGATCGGATTGGTCCGTTCAGGAGCATCTGATTGGCCATTAACAGGCCATTCTCATTGGTTAACGGAGCTAGCGCTCCAGGATTGCTATTGGTTGAATAGTTAATAAGTTGCCTATATAAGGAAGGCTATAGCAGCCCTCCAGTTTGAGCTGTCACACCATGTAAATAAAGAGTTTGAAGTTCACTGTTTCTACTGGCTTGTCTCCATTATTCGCACCCATGCTCCAGACTTAACAGTACCCATATCCCAATTTTAAAAAAGTAATAGAAAAACAGATCTGTCTTATTACCTTATTAGTTTTCCAGCTGCCTCATTGCGTGATCTATAGTGTAAATATTGCACTAAGGTAGGCAAGATGAAAGTGTTTTTGAAGTCCCTTGATGTTACAATTTTATTTATATTTCTTTTTCTATAGCTGCCCAAATCAACCAAGGGACTCTGGATGGCTTATAATTCTAAAATGCAGGAAATAGCCATGATCCCTAGATTCAATTTCTCTTACCATTTTTCTTATGCTTGTCCTCCTATTTCTTAGTACACTCTCGAAAATATTTCTGTGTTTAAAATGGACAAGGAACAGAAGATTTTCTCCTATAAGAACATGAGGATTTTGTTCAACTCTGCAGGAAGGGCCTTCCCAGGATCCCACCACTTGTAGAAGACCCTTTGTGGGCATCCTGGGAAAGAGTCCTCTGACATTCCCAAAATGTGAATTTTTTTCCTCTTCACTATTACAGCCTGGTTTTACTTTCTGGCCTATTAGAAAAAAATATTTCATTTTTACACTCTGCTTTTATTGTTATAATTGTGTTCTGCAATTGGTTTTTTTTCTTCTTCTATTTTTAAACCTAGTTTTGGATATCTTTAATGGAAAAAATAGAATAAGATTCATAATAATGAATGTTGGTTATGTTGTGAATGAATAAATGTGTAATAAAGTTATCTAGAGCTTGAAGTCAAGTGCAGGGTTCTGGCCCTGCACTTCTGATTGGCTGTTAAATGGTGAGATCAGATTGGTCCGTTCAGGAGAGTCTGATTGGCTGTTAACGAGCCATTCTCATTGGTCAACGGAGCTAGCGCTCCCAGGTTATCATTGGTTGAATAGTTAATAAGTTGCCTATATAAGGAAGGCTATAGCAGCCATCCAGTTTGAGCTGTCACACCATGTAAATAAAGAGTTGAAGTTCACTGTTTCACCGGCTCGTCTCCATTCTTCGCACCCATGCTCCACACTTAACACTGGTGATGAAGGTGGGATGTGGAGACGTCAGAGCTGACTGAACAACGAAAAAGACAACTGAGCACATGGCTGAAAATGCACAACGGCGGAACCATGTCCGGTGGCGTCATACCACCCGCTCCATTCAACCCAGCGCAAGAAGACTGGGAGTCCTACATGGATCGTTTCCAAATGTTCTTGGAAACCAATAATTTGAAGGTTGCCACAACCGGGAAGAAACGGGCGGTATTCCTAATGCATTGCAGGCCGACCGTATTCAAGATGGCCAAGGCACTAGCAAAACTGGCTGAAGTGAAGGCTATGGACTGGGACGTCCTCGAACCCCTACTGAGGGCCCACTATGCACCGACCATACCAACGCTCGTAAGGCGGCACGAATTCTACCAAAGAAACCAGCGGAAAGGAGAGAGCGTTGCCGATTTCGTTGCGGACCTCCAAAACTTGGGAGGTCTCTGTGGGTTCGCCAACCTGGAAGAGACTTTGAGAGACCGAATAGTTCTGGGATTAGATGCACCAAACGTGCAGAGCAAGCTGATGGCGAAAGGCGACATTAGCCTTGCCGATGCCATCACTGATGCTACTGCAGCAGAAGCAACCAGGAAGTCGGCTGCCCAACTGCACCGCAACCGCGCTCTGGTACACCAACCAACCGGTGACATTTCGCCTAAGTCAGAAGGACAGCTTTTGACGGCCCACCACGAGGACCTCTCTTCGTTGTCAGACAGTGACGAAGAAGAGGTCCATCGACTGCAGTCCGATCGGGACCATTACCCGAAGTCCCAACACCCATGTGCTGGCTGTGGGGCCAACCATTCCCGGTCCGAATGCAAATTCTGCGATGCGCTCTGTTATGAGTGCGGGAAATGAGGCCATATCGGACAGGTCTGTAGAAGCCTCCTAGGACCCAGCCAGACCTCGAAGGGGGCTAACTATCGCCAATCGACAGGAAACCGTCCTATAAGGCGAGAACCAGTAAACCACTCCTACAGAAACTGAACCATAAATCGCCCAACGAAGCGAGAAGAGGCTCACCAAACTATCACTATCAGTCATGCCTCTTCCTTGGATGCCAAGAAAATCCGAATTAAAGTGGCCATCGAAAATCAGACCTGCCAAATGGAAGTCGACTCGGGATCGTCTCTCTCGATGGTTTCCTGGAAGACCCTCAAGCAACTCATCCCTACTATCCGGCGCCAAGACCTCCGTTCCCAAAGACTCATACTTAAAGACTATCAGGGGAATAGGATTCCAGTCGTAGGATCTAGTCGAGTCCGGGTCTCGTTCAAAAACCGCACAGCGTACTTACCCCTGACTGTGATCAACAAGGACCAGCCTAGCCTGTTAGGCCTCCAATGGTTTGCACCACTCGGCATTGAAGTGGCAGGCATTAACCGAATCGGCAGCAGTGACTGAGAGGAGGACCTCGTCCATGAATTCAGGGACATCTTCACAGAAAAGTTAGGCAAGTACAAGGGGACCCCGATATCATTTAACCTTAATCCAAAAATAACTCCCATCCGCCTTAAGCCTCGTCGAGTTCCATTTGTCCTAAAACTGAAAATCGACGAACAGCTTGATAAGTTAATAGCCCAGGGAGTGTTAGAGCCAACTGATCACTGTCCCTGGGAGACCCCAATTGTGACACCCATTAAGCCGGATGGTTCGATTAGAATTTGTGGGGACTACCGAGCCACCCTGAACCACACCCTGCAGCAAAACGCATATCCGGTGCCGGTGGTGCAACACCTCCTCCATTCCCTGGGGGGCGGAAAAGTCTTTGCTAAACTAGACTTAGTTCAGGCATATCAGCAACTGCCGGTTGATGAAAAAACGGCACAGGCCCAGACGATCGTGACGCACCGAGGTGCCTTTAAATGTACACAGCTCCAATTCAGAGTGAGTGTAGCCCCGGGGATCTTTCAGAGCCTGATGAAAAGACTATTACAAGGGATTAAAGGCGTTGTCTTCTACTTTGACAATGTGTTAATTGCTGCCCCTACTTCAAAAATTTTACAGGATCGTTTAAGATTGGTTCTCCAGAAATTCAAAGACGCAGGCCTTAAAGTGAAGAAAAATAAGTGTAAGCTGTGTACAGATCGTGTCGAATTTTTAGGATATCTAATTGACAGTCAGGGCATTCACCTACCGATAGCAAATTGAGAGCAATAAAAAACCCTCCCAGACCCCGGAATAAGGCCGACCTCCAGGCGTTTCTAGGCCTTATCAATTTTTATAACGTATTCCTGCCGCAAAAGGCGACTGTCGCTGAACCTTTACATCGCCTACTAGATAAAAAAGCAATTTGGGTATGGAGTCACAGAGAAGAGCAGGCGTTTCGTTATGTGAAACAACTACTGATTTCTGACGCTGTACTAATGCAGTACAATGAGACCTTGCCATTAACTATCATGTGTGATGCATCGCCTTTTGGAGTGGGCGCCATTTTGAGCCATGCATTGCCTAACAGTAGTGAAGCCCCTGTTGCCTATTTTTCAAAGACGCTTTCGAAAACTGAGCAAAATTATAGCCAGATTGATAAAGAAGCCCTTGCAATTGTGTCTGCTGTCAAAAGATTTCATGAGTATGTGTACGGCCGGGCTTTTACTATAGTGACTGACCACAAACCTTTGCTGGGAATAATAGCGGGGGATAAGCCAACCCCCTATATATTATCTCCCAGAATGACTCGCTGGTCAGAATTCTTGGCTGCTTATAATTATCGGCTGCAATACTGCCCCGGGAAAGCCATTCCCCACACCAACGCATTGAGCCGAGCACCGCTTCCAGAGACAATTGACGACCCCATGCCAACAGTGACAACGTTGCAGTTGCAGATCGAGGCACTTCGTACACCACCATTAACTGCTCGTGATATCGCGAGAGAAACAAAATGCGACCCCGTCTTAGCACAAGTCCTCACTTGGGTGGAACGCGGATGGCCATTGGACCAAGTATCAGACGACTTCGCACCATTCAAAAGTCGACAAACAGAGTTGTTTTCTCAAAAGGGCTGCATCATCTGGGGCGATAGAGTTGTTATCCCAGAATGACTCCAACCTTGCACGATGGCCACCCCGGCATCGTGCGCATGAAAGCCCTCACACGAAGCTATGCATGGTGGCCAGGCATCGACAAGCAAATCGAGACTTGGGTCAAAGCTTGTCATAGATGCCAGGAAGTAAGGAACGCCCCAACAAAGGCAATCCCAACCGAATGGAAAACACCGCGGGGACCCTGGTCCCGTATCCATCTGGATTTTGCTGGGCCGACCAAAGGCCACACCTTCTTGTTAACCATGGATGCCTACTCGAACTGGCTCAAAATCCACCAAATGAGGAACACAACAACCAAAGCGGTCATTAAGAAACTAGAAAGACTGTTTGCAACCCATGGATTACCAGATGTTCTGGTATCCGACAACGGGCCCCAATTTACCGCACTGTCATTTGAACAGTACCTGGCGGACCGCAGTATTCGACATGCACTGACTTCGCCTGTGCATCCTGCGGCCAACGGAAGGGCCGAGCGCATGGTACAATTCATCAAGAAAATGCTACAGAAAGTGGACTATGACAACATCAAAGAAAAGATAAACCGAATCCTCTTTTTACAGCATATCACTCCACACAGCGTCACCAACAAAACTCCCGCCGAGCTGCTAATGGGACGAAAGCTCCGCTCCCACCTCGACCGGTTACACCCAGCGTACGAACCGGAGAAACCACTCGGATCCAGCAGCTGATGCTGTACCTTCCAGGTTGGCGACTTGGTGTTCGCTAAAAATTTATCGGGCGATCCGTTGTGGGTAGAAGTGACTGTGGTCCGTGTAACCGGCCTGAGATCATACCTTGTACAATGCCGTGATGATAGACTATGGAAGCGCCATATCGATCAACTACGATCAAGGCTGCAGTCAGGGATCTCCGAGTCCCCTAATAACCAAACTGAGTGGGGGGGGAAGATACAGAGGAAGATGAACTTCAATTAGCAGAAAACCTTTTTGAAGGGAACGATAGCGGAATGGAAAAACGAGAACAGGAATCAGGGATGGGAGTGAGTTCACCTCAGAGTGATACCGAAGATGTTGGTGACAACGGAAATGCGAACTCAGAATCAGAGACATCCCTTTCGCCAAACAACGCCCTACCTCAACAAGAGTGCAGCCAAATACCGGGTGCACAGCGAAAATCAAAAAGACTAATAAAACAACCATCCTACCTCAAGGACTACGTGACCGCACCCCGTAAGCGGAACCTGGGGGGAAGGGGTGTTGTGAATGAATAAAGGTTTAATAAAGTTATCTAGAGCTTGAAGTCAAGTGCAGGGTTCTGGCCCTGCACTTCTGATTGGCTGTTAAATGGCAATGTCAGATTGGTCTATTCAGGAGAGTCTGATTGGCCATTAACAGGCCGTTCTCATTGGTCAATGGAGCTAGCGCTCCCAGGTTATCTTTGGTTGAATAGTTAATAAGTTGCCTATATAAGGAAGGCTATAGCAGCCATCCAGTTTGAGCTGTCATACCCTGTAAATAAAGAGTTGAAGTTCACTATTTCACTGGCTCGTCTCCATTCTTCGCGCCCATGCTCCACACTTAACAGTTTATACTGGATTTCCAAATATCCCAGGTGAAACCTGCCTTATGCATCACCTCTGGAGCTGGTTTAGATTCACCATCTTCTTTACTTGTCATTCTTCTGCAGTTAATTCTCTTCCTATGTTTCTTTCCCTTTCTCATATGTCATCTGGATTTCTTCGTGGGGCATTTAAGTATCCTCCATTGTTCTCTAGCTAAACACTAAACCAATGGTGGCCAACCTTTTGGGGCTCCTGTGCCAAAAATTATGCGTGCGCCATGCCAGCACCCAGAAGGCAATGCACACGCCCCCATGCATGCATGAGCAATCCCCCCTTCCACCCACTTACCTGCACTGCACCTCATAGCTGATTTTTTGACAGTTTGAGGCCCTTTTTGGCCTTCCAAGAAGCTTGAGGAAAGCCTCTGCAGGCTTTTCAAGCTGAATAATAGGTCTCTTTTGTCACTTCCGGTATTTCCCAAAATACGGGAAGTGATGAAATGGGCCTATTATTCATCCTGAAAAACTGCAGAAGCTTTCCTCAAGCCTCTGGAAGGCTGAAAAAGGCCTCAAATCAGCTGAAACTCAGCTGTGAGGCGTGCGCATGTGCAGTGAAGTAAGTTTGTCTGCCGCTCACCTGCCGGCACAAATGGCTCTGCATGCCACCTGTGGCACACCTGCCATAGGTTCGCCATCACGGCACTAAACCCTTGCCAGATACACCTGCAGATATAACTTATAGGCACTCATGACTGACATTAATGGACAAATACATGTCCTCAGCCAATGAAGAGGAGCTGCCGTAGACTACGCTCAAATGAATGGACTCTTCTGCAAACATGGTTTTTAATAAGCACCAGCTCTATGGCATCTTAAAGATCCACATACATTGGGTTGAATGGGAACTTCCATAATTCTACCCTAAGAACAAATCTGATTATCAAAGGACATTGTCTTGCACCAAATGCTGTGGCTTTGGCTTTGAGACTTTCCTGCCAAATGTTCTCAGCAGCTTGTATGCAAACCCATATAGACACGAAAATATTGAGAACTTTTGCAGAGTTGGTGAACATTTAGAACAAGGGTCTTCAAACTTGGCAAGTTTAAGACTTGTGGACTCCCAGAATTCCTGAGCTAACATGACTGGAGGAGGAATACTGGGAGTTGAAGTCCACAAGTCTTAAAGCTGTCAAGTTTGAAGACCCCCTGATTCAGAATCTTGTACACTTCAATAGAATGGGGAGATTTGAGAATGTTGGTAGCTGTAGGCATAGGAGTATTATTTGCTCATTTATCATGGAAGGAAAAAGAAAGTTTAGAACAGCACCCCTTGCAGGAATCGAGTTAACTAATGCTCACAATAGCCACGGTGAGCTTCCCAGGAGCAGCCTATTGTTTGCCTCAACGTTTTTCTTTTTAATTTGGAAACTTGCTGTAGAAGGATGCTTGGCACAGTTCTTTCCATATGCATCTTGCCTACAGAGCTGTTTTGGACATAAAGGATGACTTTGTCTTTTATATTGGCAAAGAGAAGATCAAAGAATTTTTTTTACCTATGTCTCAGCTGAAACTGAATCAAGTCAATGAATGGAGTTAATAACTTGCTAATTTGAAAGTATGTCTTTTTTAAAAAGACTTCAATTATCAACCAAGGGACCTATTTCATGAGATCTGTCTGAATAAATGGGTGTTTATTTTCAATTGCTCGTGTCATAATAAATTTATTGCACAGGATTTTCCTTTCTTTTTGTGCAGTCTGATATTAACCACAGCATGGTTAAACTGGCACTGGAGCCCATGAGCTTTGGGAAAGAAATTCTTTTTCTTTAGTTTTATTTTTCAATAGAACAACAGGTGAGCCTTTCAAATAACTGGCGAAGCTTTAGTCATCTACCACAATCTTTTCCTCAATATGCTTCTCAGTCTGCAACATCTATGCTATTTTATGGAAGAAAATATTAACATGAGGGAGTAAAAGAGAATGCAGTATGATTATATTGTTCACCAATGCAAGGTTAATTCGTTTGAAGTGGGAGGGTGCCAAAAGGAATAAAGACCCCACCAAAGTTGTAAGTTTGAAGTTTGCAGAACTGATATAGGTGGGTGATGTAGTTCAAAAGATGAAATGGAAGCTATTAAGATGGTATCTCATGTAGGAACTTCAAAGCTCATTTTTGTTATTATTTAAAATTTCAGAATCTTACGTTCTGGTGGCATCTAGAAGTACAATGCCAAGTTATCTTCCTTATAATCCACACCTGAGCATGATCAACCTTTGCTCCAGTGGGTTGGGGAAAGCCCATCCAGTGTTACACTGTGCCTTCTGCTCTAGATAGTTGGGAAGAAACTTCAAGTGTGGTCATCAGCAGAGAACACACAAAGATAGGATTTCACTTTTTTCTTGTTGTGTTGGCTACTCCAATTAATTCAGCAATTCAGCACTGTCAATCCATGTTTTTTGTTACATCTGAGGTGGATCGGTTCGAAAGAGACGCGAGACCATCTTAGTGAATTCAGCTCTTTATTAGGAATGAAAATAGTCTGAAGAATGCGAGCCGCGGCAGCCCTTCATATAGGGCTGGCTCGCGGCTCAGCGGCCAATGGCAGCACTGTGAATCTCCCGCGATCGGCACAGCCAATCGCGGTAGATTCCCAGTGCTCCAACCACTGCCGAGGCTTCGACCAATCAGGTCGCTGTCCATCTGGACCAATCAGTTAGGGGGGTTTGAAGTATGCTAATATTGTATATCCCTCCCCTCTTGGTTTTGTCTGTTGGTGTGTCGTGACGTAGTCACGCAGGTAGGCGGGGCTTTGTACCTGCCTACTTGACCTGCGCGGTTCAGTTCTGGCATGTTCGTCGACCGGTTCGGATGTCTTCTCTATCGCTCCGTTTCCTTGGGATGGAACCGCCTGGAACGTTGAGCTGGGCCTTTTTTGGTAGCTCCCTCTACCTGGGCTGGTTGAGCTGCCGCTTCTGTTGTTCCCGCCGGATTTTTCCGGGCTGGTTGAACTGGTTTGGCTGCTGCTTCCAGGTGAAAATTCTGGAATTTCGTGTTCCCTTGGTCCTGCGTCTATAGGTGAGTAGCGTCGGTTTATTTGTGGTTTATTTACTCTAGGTGGGGGGGGGGTTTCTGCTTGCGTTAGTTGGTTCCCTTCGGTTCTTTCTTTATCGCTTGCCGATTTCCTCCCCTTCTAGCTTCTTCCTCTGGTGTCTGGTTGTTGGTGACAGCTATCCTTGATCTTAGCTGGTTAATGTGTCGTTTCCAGCTTTTCCCATCGCTTGTCTCTAATCGGTATGATAAGGGGCCGGTTATCTGGGTGATTGTTGCTGGTACCCAGAGTGGTTCTTCTGACAGGTTTTTCACGTATACCGTGTCCCCTATTTTAAATGTTCTGTGTTTGCTGGAGGAACCCGGGGGTTTGTCCGGGTTGTATGCATTCTCTCTAGGGTTGACCGCAGTTTCCTGCCCATCATAAGTTCTGCTGGGCTTCTATTTGTGGTTGCGCTAGGTGTGATATGTTGAATGAGGAGCATTTTATTAATTTTGTCCTGTATGTTGGCTGCTTCTATTTTTTGGATGGCCTTCTTTGTGTATTGGACCATGCATTCCACTCGTCCGTTCGCTGCTGGATTTGCTGGTGCAGTTAATGCATGGAGTATTCCTTGGCCTGCCAGAAATTGCTCAAATGCTAGGGCGGTAAATTGGGGCCCGTTGTCCGATACTATTACATCTAGCAGGCCGTGAGTGGCAAAAAGTTTGTTCAGTTTTTTGATTACTGCCTCTGTTGTGGTAGATTTCATGGTGCTTACCTCAAGCCAGTTGGAGTAAGCATCCACTGTGATAAGGTACATGTGTCCCTTGGTTGGCCCCACGAAGTCTATGTGAATCCTAGACCATGGCCTTCTGGGTGTTTCCCATTCTTGGGTTGGTGCTGCGGGAGGGTTTGGTCTGGATTCTTGGCATTGCTTACATTTGGCCACCCAGGTTTCGATCTGTTTGTCCATTCCTGGCCACCATGCATAGCTTCTGGCCAGGCTTTTTATTTTGACCATCCCTGGGTGCCCCTCATGCAACATCCCCAATACCCTTTCCTGTAATGTTTCCGGAATTACCACTTTGTCCCCCCACAGTATGCAGCCCTTTTCAATAAAGAGTTCAGTTTGTCTGTTTCGGAAGGGTCTGAATAGTTCGTCCTTGTCCCCTTCCAGCCACCCTTTTCCAACCCAGCTCAAGACTCGAGCCAGCCGCTTGTCTTTATTTGTTTCTCTGGCAATATCTGGCGCGGTCACGAGTGGGTTGGATATTATCTCTATTTGGAGTACCTCTGTTGTGGGTGCCTACCCGGTCAGGTAGGGATGAGTGGCTCAGGGCGTCTGCATGGGCGATGTCCTTGCTGGGTTGGTGTATCAGCTGGTAATTGTATACTGCTAGGAATTCGGACCACCTTGTCATTCTTGGTGATAGAATGTTTGGCGTGGCCCTGTTTCACACCAGGATTACTTGCAGTGGCTTGTGATCCGTGATGATTGTAAAAGTCCAACCGTAAAGGTATTCGTGAAATTTCTTGACGCTAGCGATGACTGCTAAGGCCTCTTTGTCGAGCTGGCTATAGTTCTGCTCTGGCTTTGAAAGTGTCCTTGATGAGAAAGCGATAGGTGCTTCCCTCCCGTCTGGTAGCTGGTGGCTGAGGATGGCACCAATTCCAAATGGTGACACGTCGCAAGTTACCGTTAATGGCAGGGTCTTGCTGTACTGGGTTAGTACTGCGTCGGATGTTAGCAGACTCTTTGTGTTGTTGAAGGCGCTCTCCTCCCGTGCTCCCCAGGTCCAGGTGGCTGTTTTATCTAACAGCCTATGCAGCGGTTCTGCCATGGTCGCCTTTTGAGGTAGGAAGACATTGTAAAAGTTTAGCAGTCCCAAGAAAGCCTGTAATTCGATTTTGTTTTTGGGTCATGATGCTTCCCTAATGGCTCTCAGTTTTTTTTCTGTGGGGTGGATCCCTTGTTTGTCTCAGAGGTACCCTAGAAATTCGACCCTTTTTGCCCATAGTTGGCACTTCCCTTTCTTGACTTTAAGTCCCGAGTCTCTGAATTTCTTCAGCACCTCCCTCAACCTGGCTTCTATTGTTTTTCATTTTTCGCGGCCACCAGTAGGTCGTCGAAGTAGGACACCACCCCTTCTATGCCCTGGAGAAGTCTTTCCATGAGGCTTTGGAAGACCCCGGGTGCCATGCTGACTCCAAATTGGAGCCGGTTGCAGCGGAAAGCCCCTCGGTGTGTTACGATGGTTTGGGCTTCTGCTGTTGTGGTGTCGACCAGCAGTTGCTGGTAGGCTTGTGCCAGGTCGAGCTTTGCGAAGATCCGGCCTCCCCCCAGTGAGTACAGAAGGTGCTGGACTACTGGGACAGGGTATGCACTTTGTTGGAGCACGTGGTTTAGGGTGGCCTTATAGTCACCGCAAATTCTCACTGACCCATCCGGTTTGATGGGGGTGACCATGGGGGTCTCCTACCAGGCGTGATTGATTGGCTCCAACACCCCTTGCGCGATGAGCTTATCTACCTGCTCATCGATCTTGGGCTTGAATGCAAACGGCACTCGCCTGGGCTTAAGGTGGATTGGCGCGATGTTCGGGTTTATATTGAATGAGATAGAAGACCCCGGTACTTGCCTAGGTTGTCATCGAAGACTTCCTGGAAGTTCTTCACGAGCGCCGCTTCCCAGTCCACCTCTCCGATGTGGTGGATGACGGTTACCTCGATGCCTAGCAGTGTGAACCACTGCAGTCCCAACAGGCTTGGTCTGTCTCAGTCAACGATTGTCAGGGGTAGCACTTCTGTGTGGTCCTTGAATGTGACTTTAAAATGGCCTCTGCCAACTACAGGGATGCAGTTTCCCTGGTAGTCTTTGAGGGTCAGTGTTTGGTCTTCGAGTTCGTGGCGGCAGATGGTGGGTGCCAGGTGCTTGATGGTGCGCCATGAGACCATGGAGAGGAAAGACCCGGAATCCACCTTCATGTCACATGGCTGGTCTTCTATCACCACCGTCACGTATACCTTCCTGGCGTCGCTTGTGGAGGAGTGGCCGATGACGACGGTCTGGTGCGTTTCCTCCCTTTGTCTTGCCTTGTTGAACTGCCTGTTCCGACCCTCTTGGCTCCAGCAGCTCTCCGATTGGTGCTCACGATTTCTGGTGGGGGTGTTCTCTCGCCGTCAGGGGCTGCCCTCGCATCACCGCGGGCTGTAATGTTTTTTGTTTCTGCACACCTTGGTGATGTGCCCCGGTTTCTCGCACTGCCGGCAAATGGCGTCGAGGAACTGGCAGTCTGAACGGGGGTGATCACCTCCACAGCCAGAGCACTGGAACCTCGACTTATGACCTTGGGGTTCCCGGCGCCCTCGTGCTGTTTGCAGGCGGTGAATTTCCTCCTTCTCGTCCTTGGTCTCCGAGTAGGAGTTGATGTCACCGTGGTGTGTAGTTGTGTCTCAGTGATCGATCTCGGGTCACTTTCCCAGACTCAACGTCATCTCGCCAGTCACCGGTCGAGGTGTGATGCTCGATTGCCGCATCCGAGCCACTGATTTCTTGGCTGCTTCAGCCGCAGCTGCTTCGGTGAGGGCATTGACGAGGGAAATGTCACCCTTAGCCATGATGCGGCTCTGGAGAATGGGGTCTCGGAGTCCCAGGACGATGCAGTCTCACAGGGCCTTGTCCAGATCAGCGAACTCGCACAGGCCGCCCAAATCTTGTAGTGCCGCTATGAAATCACTGAGTCCCTTGCCCTCATGTTGATCCTGCCTGTAGAAGTCGTGCCACCAGATGAGGATGGGCACGACGGGGGCATAGTGGTTTTGTAGCAGGGGCTCGAAATTGCCCCATTCCATGGTCTTGACGTCCTCTGGCTTGGCCAAGGCTTTGGCCATCTTAAACACTGCGGGCCCGCAGTGTGTGAGAAACACAGCTCATTTCTTGTGGACATTGGCATCTTTAAAATTGCTACTCTCGAGGAACATCTGGAACCTATCCGTATAGGATTCCCAGTCCTCGGTAGCAGGGTTGAAGGGAGCGGGTGCTGAGTTGATTCCGGCCATGCTGCTTGCTGCTGTGTGCCACCTTGCCACGTGCCTCACGATCCCTTGCCTCACGATCCCACCTTCGTTGCCAGTGTTAGATCTGAGGTGGATCAGTTCGAAAGAGATGCGAGACCATCTTAGTGAGTTCAGCTCTTTATTAGGAATGAAAATAGTCTGAAGAATGCGAGCCGCGGCAGCCCTTCATATAGAGCTGGCTTGCGGCTCAGCAGCCAATGGCAGCACTTCGAATCTCCCGCGATCGGCACAGCCAATCGCGGAAGATTCCCAGTGCTCCAATCACCGCCGAGCCTTCGACCAATCAAGTCGCTGTCCATCCGGCCCAATCAGTTAGGGGGGTTTGGAGTATGCTAATATAGTACATTTTTGGTTTAGATATTTGTTTAAATAAATCAAGTGTTTAACAATTGTTATAGGTCAAGGAAAGATGGATGAAGATTGGGGCTTGGTTTATGCAAAGTTTCAACTTGACTACAAGAACTTGCAGCAATGACTTGTAACATCTTGGGCTCTAATCTAGCCTCAATCAGCTGTTTTAATTGGTTTTTCTGAATAGGTGCAGATTCCTTATTTAAGCATTTATTTAAGAAACACGCAGACTCACCTTGGAGGAGAAGGTGGACAGCTTATTCCTTCCTTAGTTTTGGGTACTTAGAAACCCCCTTAGGCAAAGAATCAAACCAGGCACAGAGTGGATCTGAGAAAAGAAATAAAATAAGAAGACTCTTCCTGTATTGTTGGGCTAACTATATATTCTCTGCTGGGGAGGTCTTTTATGTATCTTTTCCTCAGTATGCTTCTCAGTCTGCAACATCTGTGTTATTTTATGGAAGAAAATATTAGCATGAGGGAGTAAAAGAGAATGCAGTATGATTATCTTGTTCACCAATGCAAAGTTAATTCGTTTGAAATATACGTATATAAGACCTTCCCAGCAGAGTACAAATAGTTAGTCCAACAATATATTATATATATGTATCATATATATTGTTAATTAGTCCATCTATCTATCTATCTATCTATCTATCTATCTATCTATCTATCTATCCAAACATCTTAAAAATATTTGATATTTATGTAGTTTATTTCATTTCATATATCATTTATTATGATATTTATATAGTTACTTACCAGGAACCTCTAAACTATATTCAAGTAACCAAAATATCTTTACAATCCCCAAAGCATGTCGCAACATTTGAGCACCCCTAATGTTTGGAAATTGGAAGTTGAAAAATTCAACACACCCTAATGCAGGGGTCTCCAACCTTGGCTCCTGGAAGCCTGGCGGACTTCAACTGTGGAACTCTGGGAGTTGAAGTCCGCCAGGCTTCCAGGAGCCAAGGTTGGAGACCCCTGCCCTAATGCATATCCTACTTTGGCAGAAATTGGCATGTCTTCTAAATTCAATACAAAAGTTGCATCCTCCTGAGAGGGCTCTGATTTGAGCCCAGTTGAATTATGTAGTGAGGTGGTATTTGAGAGGGAAGTGAATGTAGCATCCTTAACCTCTCTCATCTAAAATTAATATAGGAGGTGCTTAGTTTACAAGAGGAGGGAGCAAAGTGGAGAGAGATGCCTTATACTCCACTGGAGCAGCTATTTAACAATATTCCAAATGTCCGGTTTCACCTCTGCTCAAGAGACCGGAGCTGCTGAAACTGGGGGCAACAGAAATAAAGAAGAGGCTATCAGGTTGTCCCTCAGCCATGCATCCAGTGGACTGCTCAAGAGTCCTAGAGCTGAGCATTGCTAGGAAGGAAAAACAACAAAGGGCAGGTTTCTAGGCAACCATAAATTGTGAAGCAATAGGCTATTAGCCTTTTCTGTTCAGCTGCATACATCAATCAAGTCAAACTCCCAGGAGGGTACAAGCTAGGGGCAACCCATGTATATTCAGTGTTTCTTCCTGGCAAAATATTTACCTGCTAAAATGTCACCTTCCTCTTTGATTTCCAGCCCACAGGGGTCTGACTTGGCCTTGCTCTACTCAGAGCTAGACGTGCCATAGAGGCAGAGGCCTTCTGCCTGGGTGAGTTCTGGAAGGACCAGCTGCATAACACTGTTTCTGCTCAGTTTTGTAATATTTTTATCAGAAAAAAGAAAGGAAAGGAAAAGCAGGAACCCAATGTTATAAGAGAGTAGAGAGAGCAAAATAGCAATAGATTACATGCAGTGTCAAAGCAGGGTGTATCTGGGAGACACAGTTCCCAGGAATGTGAGTAGCAAAGGTTGGATGCTGTGTTTCAGCTCTACAAGGCAGACCAGACTAAGAGAATGATGCTATCCAGATCAAGATTGGAATAATGGGCTACAATGAAATAGCAGTTTTCCAGGAAGGAGACAGCATATTCCAAGAAAGGAGGCAAAACAAGAGACGAAACAATCAGAGCTGGATCAGAGAAAGAGGAAAATATTTAAGATGGCCGCTCCCTAGAATCTCCCAGAGTATATCCATTAGCTTTAGAGAAGTATGGGTTTAGTCTGGCAAGATTCTGTCTATGTGAGAAAATAAAGAACTGAACTTTGGCTGGATTGTTTTATGGTGTTCTTGAACTGGACCCAACAACTATGTAGTTTTATTGAAACAATTGTAGTAACAGAATCTTGCAAGTGTAAATGGACTTTTCCCCTCTCCCTCTTATTTTCATGTGAACTAGGGAGGGACTTGTCTGAGATGTTTCCTCAATGGTTGCTCATCTAACCATTGACTCTTCCTCCTGTCCTTCAAGGGGATTGCCTATTCCTACATTGTATCACAGAATGCTGGACTAGATCTAGCAGGCATCATCCCTTAATTTCTTTTTTTGGTTGTGACCTTTCAAGGGTGCTAAGATGGTCAGTTCTAGAAGAAAGAAAGTAGGATTTGTTGTCCACAAGCCTAGTACGATTATTAATTGGAGGAGGGGGCATTATAGCACCCTGCTAGAATTAGAGAAACTGTTGGTTTGCATGAAAAAAATCTCTGAAAAACACCAGGTATCCTTCAAAAAAGTTATAATTGAGTGATGATTTTTAAAGAAACCGTATACTCAGTGAAAAATCAAAAATTTCCTTTACATAAAGTGTGAAATGTTCCTATGGCCCAGCAATTTCACATCAATCTGTTTGATATCTGCTGAAGTGGGTGGGCAAGTGCTTAATATAGAGGTAATATAAAAGCATGGAATAATTTGGAAGACCCACTTCTATCAATCAAAAACTAAAGTAAGAGATCAGTGAGGATATCAACAGAAAGATATTTCTGAGTATACCCCCAGATAAGAAATGAGAAAGAATCAAAAAGAAAAAAAAAAAGCAGAATGTATTTTTTTTTTACAGATTATAAACAATTGAATGAAATTGGGGCCATGTTATTCCATCAATTGGCCCAAGTGAAACAAGAGTTTTGCCTAAATATGACAAAATAGGATATTATACAGCAATGTATATAACAGAATAAAAAGGACCAATTAATCTGTGATCAACCCTTCAAAGACTATGGGAGAGAAGAAGCTGAATCATCTCAGGGGTCTTTGCCCATTTAACTTCCTCTTCAACTAGAATGAAATGTTTCCTTTCCCTTTCAAATGTGCTGTTATCCTCTTCAAGACAACTTTTTCTTAATGGAGGAAACAGGAGTAAATACTCATATTAACATCATGAGAATCATGCTGGCAGGAGAGCAAGGGTTAATCAAGCCCTTAGGTTTGTAGTTTTTGTAAGAAATGAACAGGCTGAGCCTGAGGGATGGGTGAAGCATGCCATCAGTCTCAAATTCCTTCATGTCCACAAGAGTTCTAAGTCCAGCCCACTTTGAATTCCACTGACTCTTCTCTACTGCCAATTTGCTTTGAGCATTAGTAGTTCAGATTCTTGTGCAGAGTGACAGCATGCAATAAACCTCTATTCATTTGAACTGCCTTGACTTCTGATTTCCTGCACTTGATAGCTTTGCTGCCCTGTCCCATCACATTAGAGGAGGCAATTGGTCAACTGATCTCTGCTGCCCAATCTCCTTTGGCTTTTTTTAGAGCAGACTTTTATATATCTGGAAAAAAAAATATTTGGCCAAGACCAAGGGAAGAAGAAAAAAGAAATCAGTTAAGTGACAAGTTCGGTTTGACTTCAGCTATATTCTCAGAGAGCAAACAGATTGTCATAAACTAACTGCGGTTCATTAGTTTTGGAGCCAGCTGCTTTGCTCTCATTGCAGCATATGCAAATCACAGGACTACATTTGGGAGTCTTATTGGCTCCTTGCAGGGTAGCAATATCCCATTGGTCAGTTTTACCCTTTGTCTGGTTCACACTTACAAGTAAAGTGGCTACAACTGACTACTGATCAAGAGGAATATAGACAGTCTTGCAACCAGAGGTGGTATTCAGCAGGTTCTGACCAGTTCTGGAGAATCTGTAGCAGAAATTTTGAGTAGTTTGAAGAAACGGCAAATACCACCTCTGACTGGAGATTTTACAGTATCTTTCCCCTGCCATACCTACCAAACCATGCCCACAGAACCGGTAGTAAAAAATGTGAATCCCACCACTGATTGCAATCTTTTGTTTAGTGGCCGTTTGAAGTTACAACAGTATGGAAAATAATGACTCAGAACCATTTTTCACACTTATGACTGTTGGAGCATCCCCATGGTCACACGATCAAGATTCAGATGCTTGGCAACTGGCTTATATTGGCAATCTTTGCAGCATCCTGGGATAAGGTGATGTCCCTTTGTGGCTTTCTGACAAGCAAAGTCAACAGGAAAACCAGATTCACTCAACAACCCTGCTAGAAATTTAGCAGCTGCAGTAATTCAGTTAGCAACTGTGGCAAGAAAGCTTGTACAATGGGGCAAAACTCACTTAACAACTGTCTTGCTTAGCAATGGAAGTTCACTTGGGCTCACTTGTGGTCATACATCGAGGACTTACCTGTATAGCTACTTGCAGATAGTCCTTGAAGTACAATCATTCATTTAGCAACCATTTAAAGTTACTGTCATGCCCTTGTTAGAGTCAGACTCTGAGGGAGAGGAGGAACAACTGACAAGGAGTGGAGGTGTGGCTCTGGAGGTTGTGGAGGAGGCTGGGGAAGGGCAGAGGCCGGCTGGGAAGACCCAGGCACATCCCCTCTTCATCCTAGGGCATGCAGGATGGAACAGAGAAGGGAACAACATGGTTTACAGGAGAGGAAGCAGCCATGATCCTCCTCATTGGCTGCAGCTGGGGGGAATAGTATATAAGAGAGACAATTACAGCACAACATTGCCAGAAGCAAAGCGTGTTTTATTTTGGGCCAAAGTTATCTTGGATGGCGTCCTTCCAACAGATCCTTCCAACAATCTTCCAACAGATAGTTATCTCCTTGAATTACTTAACCTGGTCCGTTGTGGAAATTTTGTCATTTGTTTTAGTTTTTTATTTCACCTCTATCTGCTCATTAAGTTCAGACTGTATTGCTTTCTTTTGAAGACTATTTTTGAGTATGTTTTATCTCCAACTGAGTATTATTGAACAGTGGGGCCAAGTTGGAGGCATGAAAGGATATTTATTTACATTTTGGATTTTGTTATGTTTGTGTTACACTCTGGGTCATCACAGTTACAATGGCACTGCAGAAAGTTACTTACCTCTGGTCCTTGCACTTATGACCATCCCCATGGTCACCTGATCAAAACTTGGGAGTTTAGCCATTGCCCTATAATTAAAATGGTTGCAGCATCCTGGATGGGGTCATACAATTATTATTTGCCACCTTCCTAGCTGGCTTTTAACAAGGAAAATCAACGTGGGAAGCTGTTTATTTAATGGCCACTTAACAACTTTAGTGATTCGTTTCACAAAAGTGACCCCCCCAAAAAAGGTGTAAAACTGGGTTGAATTCACTTCACAACTGCCCTGCTTAGCAACAGAAATTCTGGTCCCAACTGTAGTCATAAGTGGAGAACTACCTGTGTAGAGTTTTGTTGCATGGAGGACAATTATATTCTTTACCAAATGAAGCATTGTGTATAATGACATTTACAGACACCACCCCCAGCCTAAAAAATAACTTTATAGGCTGTCCATAAAGTTTATTCCATATTTGATTTAATGACCTTTAAGAGGCTAGAAGACACCTGGTTCTTTCTACTGCAATGTATGAAGAATCTTTCCACAGCAACAAACTTTGCAGCAATCCAGCCATTGCTGTAGCACCATAAAAGAACTATTGCCATCATTATGCTTTGCCCCAACTCCTTTCACTCTGTGTTTTGCAGCATGGAAAACAGCAGCATGAGGCTGTGTAATTAAGAGTCTTCAATGAGACAAAGGTAGCTTCATGGGGATGGGGTACGAAATCTAGGTTGTCAGGCTGCTCTGTATCCCAGGGCAGTAGCTCTTTTGAATTCTGCTGTATAGTGCAGTGTTGGTGAGGTGTCGGGGTTTTTTGGTTCAATGTGTGAAGGGTGAAGGATGTGTGTTTGTGTTTATTTTCATGGTCATGGTCATGATGTGCACTGAAGATGGTGTTTGATTTCGCTGAACGAGGTGCAATGACAATAAAGTAAAAAAAAACTAAAAAAAAAGTAAAATCAGCAAGGAAGAAAGGCTTCAAGTGATCTCCCTTAATGTTTGGTATGTTTTATGCTAACTTAGAAACCCTCCATACATTAAAAAAAAGATAATTATGCATTGGAAAGAGACTCTGCAATCACCCTCCCAGGTTCCATATCCCCCAAAGATAGGGAAAGGTTCCACAAGGGTTCTCTTTCAGCTACAAGGGTAATTTAGGACATAGAGAAGGATGCACTGCTGGAGGAAGATATTTCATTGGCTCTTAGCAGGGGCTAAACTTGTAAATGCATAGGCTTTAGGTGATATTGACAGGGGAACATTGCAGTCATCACCACTCAAGAATGGAGGTATCAATGGATATGTAATTCAGGTGAGAGTTTAGGTCAGTGACAATGTGACCTTATGATGTTTTGATATAGAACATCAGGAGACAACACACATAGAACATAATCAGAGTTGGAAGGGACCTCAGAGATCTTCTAGTCCAACAGTATATCAGGAATTTGTTGTTGTTCATTGTGAAGTCGTGTCTGATCCATCGCGACCCCATGGACAATGTTCCTCCAGGCCTTCCTGTCCTCTACCATCTTCTGGAGTCCATTTGAGCTCATGCCTACTGCTTCAGTGACTCCATCCAGCCACCTCAATCTCTGTCGTCCCTGTTAAGTTCTATGCATGGGTGCAAGGATGGAGACAAGCCAGTGAAACAGTGAATTTCAAACTCTTTATTTACATGTGAAACAGCTCAGCTCAATGGCCACAAAGGGCCCCTTTATATAGGCAACTCTTAACTTATTTAACCAATGAAAACACAGGGAGCGCTAGCTCCATTAACCAATGGGAGAGGCTCATTAATAGCCAATCAGATTCTCCTGAACGGACCAATCCGATGTCGCTATTTTCGGCCAATCAGAAGTGCAGGGCCAGAACCCTGCACTTTGCTTCAAGCTCTGAATAACCTTTATTAAGTATTTATTGATTCACAACACCCCTTCCCCCCGGGTTCCGTTTAAGGGGTGCGGTCACGTAGTCTTTGAGGTAGGCAGGTTGTTTTGATTGTCTATTAGATTTTCGCTGTCCTCCCGGTATTTGGCTACAGTCTTGTTGGGGTAGGACGTTATCTGGTGAAGAGGGTGCCTCCCGTTCCACATTCGAATTTTCATTGTCACTACTGCTCTCGGCATCTCTTTGAGGTGAGGCCACCCCCATTCCGGATCCATCACGTGCTGCCTCTGAGCAGTCATTATGACCGCTTAAACTTTCTGCCGCTTTGAATTCAGCTTCCTCGCTATCTCCTCCCCCCTCGGTTTGGAAATCAGGGGGCTTGGAGATCCCCGACTGTAGCTTTGAACGCAGCTGATCAATATGGTGCTTCCATATTCTATTGTCGCGACATTTCATGAGGTACGATCTAGGGCCGGTTACTTGTACTACAGTTGCCTCGACCCACAACGGATTGCCCGAAAAGTTCCTAGCAAAAACCAAATCGCCTACCTGGAAATTACGACATTTCCCACTGGAACCGTGTGGTTTTTCAGGTTCATATGATGGATGTAGACGGTTGAGGTGGGAGCGGAGCAGGAGTTTTATTGGTTACGCTGTGCGGAGTGATATGTTGCAAAAGGAGTATCCGGTTTTGTTGAAGGGTGTGGTTCAGGGTGACTCGGTAATCCCCACAAATTCTTATCGATCCATCCGGCTTGATGGGTGTTACAATTGGGGTTTCCCAGGGAGAGTGATCGGTTGGTTCTAACACTCCCTGGGCTATTAATTTATCAAGCTGCTCGTCAATCTTTGGTTTTAGGGCAAATGGAACTCGACAAGGCTTAAGGCGGATGGGAGCTATTTCGGGATTGAGGTTAAATGATATTGGGGTCCCCTTGTACTCGCCTAATTTTTCCGCGAAGACGTCCTGGAATTCGTGGATGAGGTCTTCTTCCCAATCGCTGCTGCAGGTTCGGTGAATGCCGGCTACTTCAATTCCAAGTTGAGCGAACCATTGGAGGCCTAACAAACTAGGCCGATCCTTGTCGATTACAGTCAGGGGTAAAAATGCTGTACGGTTCTTAAACGATACCCGGACTCGGCTGGATCCAACGACCGGGATTCGATTTCCTTGATAGTCCTTGACTATGAGCCTTTGGAATCTGAGGTCTTGCCTCTGGATAGTGGGGATGAGCTGCTTGAGGGTCTTCCAGGAAACCATCGAGAGGGACGATCCTGAATCGACTTCCATCAGGCAGAGCTGGTTTTCGATGGCCACTTTCACTCGGATCGTTTTGGCATCAAGAGATGAGGCATGACTGATCGTGATCGTTTGGTGAGCCTCTTCTCGCTTTGTTGGGTGGTTTAGGGTTTTGTTTCTGTAGGAGTGGTGGTTCACTGGTTCTCACTTCACGGGACGACTTCCCGTCGGTTGGCGAGAGTTAGCCCCCCTTGAGGGCTGGCTGGGTCCTGGCTTGCTTCTACAGACCCGTCCTATATGGCCTCTTTTCCCACACACATGGCAGAGCACATCAAGGAATTTGCATTCTGACTGGGGGTGGCTTGCTCCACACCCGGCGCATTGGTACTGCGATTTCTGGCATTGGTCCCGTTCGGACCAAAGTTGATGGACCTCTTCCTCGTCGCTTTCTGACGATGATTCGAGGTCCTCGTGGTGGACTGTATCTAGCTGTCCCTCTGACTGAGGTGAAATGTCGCAGGCTCGTTGGCGAACTGGTGCGTGGGTGCGGTGCATTTGGGCAGCTGACTTCCTGGTTGCTTCTGCTGCAGTAGCTTCAGCTATGGCATCTTTAAGGCTAATGTCGCCCTTCGCCATTAATTTACTCTGAGTGCCTGGTGCATCTAATCCCAGAACGATTCGGTCTCTTAGGGCTTCTTCTAAGTCGGTAAACTCGCATAGGCCTCCCAGATTCTGGAGATCCGCGATGAAATCAGCAACACTTTCACCCTTCCGCTGACTTCTCTGATAAAATTCATGCCTTCTCACGAGCGTTGGCATGGTCAGTGCGTAGTGAGCCCTCAGCAGTGGTTCGAGGACGTCCCAGTCCATAGACTTTACTTCTGCCGGTTTTGCTAGTGCCTTGGCCATCTTGAATATGGTTGGCCCACAGTGAGTTAGGAATACCACTCGTTTCTTTCCGGTAATGGCATCCTTCAAATCGTTGGTTTCCAGAAACATCTGGAAGCGATCCATATATGAGTCCCAGTCTTCTTGTGCCGGGTTGAATGGAGTGGGTGGTATGACGCTGCCGGACATGGTTCCGCCGTTGGTGCGTTCAGCCACATGCTCGGTTATGGTTCTTCGTTGTTCAGTAAGCTCTGATGTCTCCACATCCCATCCTCGTCGCCAGTGTTAAGTTCTGTGCATGGGTGCAAGGATGGAGACAAGCCAGTGAAACAGTGAACTTCAAACTCTTTATTTACATGTGAAAAAGCTCAGCTCAATGGCCACGATGGGCCCCTTTATATAGGCAACTCTTAACTTATTTAACCAATGAAAACACAGGGAGCACTAGCTCCATTAACCAATGGGAGAGGCTCATTAATAGCCAATCAGATTCTCCTGAACGGACCAATCCGATGTCGCTATTATCGGCCAATCAGAAGTGCAGGGCCAGAACCCTGCACTTTGCTTCAAGCTCTTAATAATCTTTATTAAGTATTTATTGATTCACAACAGTCCCCTTCTTCTACTGCCCTCAATCTTTCCCAGCATTAGACTCTTCATAATGAGAGCTTAAAATAAAGCGGATTTCCAATAGATATTCACATAAATAGGAGAGAGGTGATTAAAAATAAGAAAGAATGGGAACCCATTGCATTTTGTTAACATCTTCCAGAGAATCTGGAAGCTGCATAGGGCAGAAGCTGCCTACCTTGGTCTAGACCACAGGTAACCAACCTTGGCATCTTTAAGACTTGTGAATTTCAACTTCCGGAATTACCCAGCCAACCAGTTGCCAAAGTTGAGCACTTCTGGTCTAGAAGATTAGCAATAGCACTTATATACCCACTTCACAGTGCTTTACAGCACTCGCAGAATCAGAATAGAGCTGGAAGGTACCTTGGAGGTCTTCTAGTCCAGTCCTCTGCTCAAACAAGAGATCCTATACCATTTCATACAAGTGCCTGTCCAGTCTCTTCTTTAAAACTTCTAGAGATGAAGGACCCATAATGTCTGAAGGCAAGCTGTTCCATTGTCCTCACTGTTAGAAGGTTTCTCCTCAATTCTAGGTTGCTTCTGTCGTAATGACGAGGCAGTCGAGTTGTTTGATCATGATCAACTGAATCATGATAAACTTCATTGGAGTCTAGTCTTGCATTTATACACATTTTTAGTTATCCTCAATCATTGGTTAACTTTGGTTATTGCTTAACTTTCATTACTGTTTAGCATAGTAATTAACACAATTAATTATTTCTAGTTAAAGTCTAACATATGTTTACTTCCTCTCTCTAATCCTCCTTTATATTAGTGACTTTGTTTGCCTGAGTTGTATTTGCTTGGAAACATTCTTTAGCTGAGGTTTGCCATCCGAGATTAGAACATTCCTGCAATTACAACTCTACATCTCTCCTTGATTAGTTTTTATCCATTATTTCTTGTCTGGCCTTCTGGTGCTTTGGAAAATAAATGGACCTCCTCTTCCTTGTGGCAGCCTCTCAAATACTGGAATAATGCTATCATATCCTCCCTAATCTTTCTTTTCTCCAGACTAGCCAAACCCACATCCTCCAAATGTTCTTCATATTTTTAGTCTCCAGGCCTTTAATTATCTTAGTTGCCCTCCTTTGCACTTTTTCCAAAATCTCAGCATCTTTTTTGTAATGTGGTAACCAAAACTGGATGCAGTATTCCAGGTGTGGTCTTACCAAGGTTCTATAAAGTGGTATTAATACTTCATGTGGTTTTGATTCTTTGCCTCTGTTTATTCAACCAAGGATTGAATTAGCTTTTTTGGCTGCTGCTGCACTCTGCTGACTCATGTTTAAGAGATCATTCCAATAGGACTCCAAGGTCCCTCGCATAGTTACTGTTTTGGAGCCAAGTTTTGCCTAATCTGTACTTGTACCTTTGTTTTTTTTCTGCCCAGGTGTAAAACTTTGCTTTTCTCCACATCAAATTTAGGGCCCCGTTGTTCAAGTCTGTCAAGATCTCTCTGGGCAGTTTACAACATCATCATAACAATCTGGATCCTCATTTTACCAGGCTCAAAAGGATGGAAGGCTTAGTCAACCTGGAGCTCATCAGTATTGAACTCCTGGCAATGGGCAGAATCAGCCTGCAATACTGCATTCTAATCATTACACCACCATGGCCCCTGAGAATGTTTGCCTAAGCTGCACCATGACACACAATACAAGGTGGCTTCAAAGAAACCAGAACTAGGTCATGATAGGTCACACTATTTCCAAATTTCATTGACAAAGGCTGAAGCCTTGTTTCTTGCTCTCTTGTGCTGCCTTACATTCTGTCTTGTTGGAGCAGAGCTTAAGAGAACTTGTTTTAGAATAAACTAGAATGAGAGGAGATGAAGAAAGAGAAAAGGAATATTTGCAGGGTGGATGAGTGGATGGATAAGTTAAAAACCAGTCCAGATGGCAGCCATGAGGCCATGATCAAAACATCACTCCTTTTGAATGTGTGACCTTACACATGATGCATCCCAAAAAGATGATGAGTTGGATAATTGTGTAATCTTGATTTTTTTTTAAACACTCCTTCCTCCTCCTAAAAAGACATAATTATGTGATCAGTGTCATCAAAAAATGGCAAAGGATGGGTAAGAGGAATTAATAGCAAAAATCATTTTGGAATGCAGTAGTGTTTTTAAAACAACTGGCTTTTTAATTGTCATATTTTAATTTTTAAATTCTTTTGCTTTAAGAAAGTTATCTTAAGGTTTTGTCTGTTTCAGACTCAAGATCTGGCCCAAGATTGCCAGATCAGAACCTAGAGAGATTACAAAATCATGCTTTAAAATAAGAAATACTTGATACCTTCCTTCCATACCACACTGCCACTACACAACATTTACCAACGACCACAACATCCTCTCTGAAGAAACGGAATGTAGCACCACCCTGCTCACCCAACCCTGCTTTTCCGGTCCATGTGAACAAAAAGTCTGTTTATTCAAGAAGCGTTAATTGGAGAGTGTGCCTAAAAGAAGGCAGACAATGCTTTCCTACTGTCCCATTTGTGGAAAGCCAGTCTACTTTGGTAAGTCTTTTCATCTTATGACCATTTCAAAATGTAAGTCTCATCTATTCAGGTGGGAATACTGGATGTTGTGAATGAGCCATGGTGGTGCAGAATGCAGTAATGAACTCCGCATTCCCACTGCCAGGAGTTCGAACCTGACCAGCTCAAGGTTGACTCGTCCTTCCGAAGGTCGGTAAAACGGGAAGCCAGATTGTTGGGGGCAATACGTTGACTCTGTAAGTCACCTAGAGAGGACTGTAAATCACTGTGAAGCAGTATGTAAGTCTAAGTGCTATAGCTATTGCTATGCTCTAGCCATGATGAATAGCCTGAAGAGTCCATTTTAGAACTTCATTGACAGAAGAAACTGTCGATAAAGAAGAACATCTGTAAGTTTGGGTTTAAAGGAGTGCTCTCTGAGCTTCGTTGCTTTCTCGCAGACTTTTCATTATCCCAAACTAGTTAACATCAGCAGTGCAACTAAGAAGTGGGTTTTTCTCTCACTTTTTACTTGAACGGCTAAGAAAATATAAACTGCCATAGAAAATGGCTTTCAGATGTGCTTGTTTGGAAAGTCAACTGCACAGGGCTGAAATGGACTACAAAAGAATCATTGGTTCTATTACAATGTTCTTATAAAAGAGAGGGATTCAGAAATATTTCAGATGCCTTCTAATTTAGGAAATATTTATCTTTTTAATTCTGAGCCCTGCCTTTCCATGGCAAAAGTCACTCTGCAAATTCTGTTGCTGGAGCTTGAAATTAGAAATGTTGCACGAAGGGGGTCCAAACTAGGAAACAGCTCCATGTGACTGTCCCTCAAATTAATTATACACAGTTTCATCCTAATTGTTTGACTCTTATGTTCCTTTGACATATGGCCTTAATTTTGTTCAAATTTATCATCATTGGGTTCCTTTCCTTTACTGTAAGTTTGAAAACAGTTTCTTTAAAAACTACTCCCTAGAATTTTCCCCATAAGCCAAAAGGAACTTGGAAGACCTCTTTTTTGTACCTTCAAGAAATTAAATGAAAGTTAGCTATTATTTAATTTAAATTGTATGAAAAGTCTCCCCCAACCTAGTATCTTTCAGATGAGTTTTGGCTCCCATTATTCATCCCCCCCCCCACATGGTGGATGAACAAAATGGGGGTGCCTTCTGTTGGACTCTCAATGCCCAAAGGGAAGCCTCCAGCAAACTTTTGTGATGGAACTAATTAAAGAATGTGTGCTGCGCTATGCTTTCTTATGGCAATATTTTGCAGATGTTTCAGCAAGACCTGGAAGAGAGTGCAGTGGGGACAGAGAAGAAACATGGCCAAAAACCCTTTTCTCTCTTTTAATGGAAAAGCTTTTTAGAAGGTGACTAGGAGCAGAAATTTGAGCCTATCCCTCCTTTCCATTTCTTCCTACTGTACAGGATACGTATCCTACATTAAAGTGACCCTCCCCTCTATTTCTTTTCTTTGGCTATCGAAGTATCCTCATACTGAAACCCAAAATAATAACCCTTGGAATTGTGTTTAAGTGGTTTTATTTTTCTGCCCGATATGAAAAATCCTGACCCATCTGAACGTTTGAAATCCTGAAATGTATCTTGGGTAGATTGTAGGTTTTGGATCAATTGTCTCTTTCACTCTCATTTTAAATAGCTCCTGTTTTACAGAAATACTCTTCCCCTTTCCAATTTATAGGTTTCTTCATCTTCAGTACTTGTAGCAAACTCTAACCTTTCCAAGAACCATTCATTGGGGGAGGGTGGACCTTTCAAATCTGACTTTGTAGATTTTAGTCACATATTTGAGAGACTGCTATTAATCTCCCAAAGCTAGGCAGGTTGTGCTACACCAGGAATGTAGACAGTTCTATCACAATGTTCTTGTAAATGAGAGGGATAATCTCTTAACCATATTGTTCCATTCCACCCAGCAGTGGGATTAAAAACATTTTAATACCGCTTCTGTGGGTGTGGCTTGGTAGGCATGGCAGGGGAAAGATACCGTAAAGTCTCCATTCCCTCCCCACTCCTGAGGGAAGGTTACTGCAAAATCCCATTCCCTCCTTACCTCCCTAACCTGCTTTTCAGTTCTGTTCTCCTGTGCAGGGCAACAAAAGAAGACCCAGCCAATCAGCTGGGACTCAGGAGGCAGAGAATAGATGGGGTTGGGGCCAGTCAGGGGTGGTATTTGCCCGGTCTCCGAACAACTCAAAAGTTCCACTACTAGTTCTCCAGAACTGGTCAGAACCTGCTGAATAACACCTCTGCTTCCACCTTACTTGAACTATGGTTATTCATTCTCAGAGAGAAAATTGTCCCTGCCTCTTCTTTTTCTCCTATTTATGGTAGCAGAGGAGGTATCTCTACCTGGATCTGGATCTATTTCCAATAAAACTGGAGAGGGGGAGGAATCTGTCCATGTGCTTCACGGACTCCAGACGATTACTTTTGGCTTCATGGAGGCACAGCTGCCACTGTTGCAGAGGTTCCAAATTTACAGGGAATCTAAACACATTTCCTCCCAAAAAGGCAACAGTGTCTTTTCAGTAATCGGAAGTGATGTGCATCCCCTCCATTCTTCTCCCCGTCTCATAATACACTTTTTTTTCATTGTGATCATCTATTTATGAGCATGACAGCTGCAAAAGCCAGGAAGGCAGTGAAGGCCTTCTCCCCAAAAGCGAAACAATGAAGCCACAACAGCAGAAAACATGGTTGAAATATTAACATCGTAAAAAAAAGAAAAGCACACTAAAAGTAATGTTAAAGGTCATCGTAAAGCCAGTCTACCCCCCTTCAAAATTTCATGGATGTTTCTATCAAGACGAAGCCTTTACAACACCTTGAATTTTTTTGCTTCAAGCCTAGTTTTGAAGGCATCACATTTATTCTATTAGAAACTGCTGTTGCTTTATGGCTGGAGAAATCATTGTGTTAGTATTGGACAGCCAATTTTGCACAAACTTCTCTTATCAAGGGTTGGTCTTGTGTCCCATTTTCTCCAAACAACACAGCAGATAGTGGGTTCATTGACTATGAGCTTCCCAGAGTTATTTGGTTAGGATAGCCAGTCATTCACGTAAGTCCATGACTTTCAACCATTTGTTCAGTGACGGTTACAATGGCACTAGAAAAAGTGACTTATGACCAGTTTTGACACTTACGACCATTGCAGTATCTCTATGGTCACATGATCAAAATCATGTGGTAACAGGTGTGTATTTATGACAGTTGCACTGTCCTGGGGGTTATGTGATCACAATTTGTAAACAGGGATGGGATCCAATCGGTTCAGTCTGGTTCTATAGATCAGGTAGCTCCAAAGAACAGCTGATACCTAACCAGTTTGCTGGGACGAACTTTTGGTCTGCTATTTGGCCCACCCACTTGCCCGGGCTCTAGGCTATCCTTTAGTGGCCTAGAGATGGAGCTCTTGCCTCACAATCAGGAGACTGTGAGTTCAATCCAGCGTAGAGGCAGATATTTCTCTCTGGACACAATGAGAATATATCTGCTGAACAAAACTCTGCATTGGTGACAGGAAGGGTACCTGGTCAGTAAACACTCTGCTAGCTCCATTCAGTTGTTCAGACTCCACCCTACAAGGGATTGTGGGGTTGTTAAAAGATAATGAATGCTATGCAGTTTTTCAGGAGCAATTGGATTCCAGGTTGATGGATGAGGCAAAAGACTGCTGTCCTTCAACCCACCACTCTCAAAACCACAGTTCCCTTCCTTCTGCCAGAGGCCTAGATTAAGAAGCCATGCATTTTGTTAACAAATGCTCTACAACACAGGTGTCAAACTCACGGCCTCACATTGCCATGTTCCATGACATTTTCCATCTTCACGGAGCTGGGGTGGATGTGGCCTGCGCATGACGCATCTGGCCCGCAGCCTGCCAGTTTGATACTCCTGCTCTAGAACCATGACTCAACCCACTAACTCAACATTCTTCTCCCAGAAGTAGTTCTAGAATGGGGCTGTCAAACTCACAGCCCACAGACTGGATGAATCAAGTACTGGCTACACCCATACCCTGTTTAGTGAAGGAGGGAAAAGTCATGATATGTCACATGACGACACGGTGACAGCACAAGTTTGACACCCTTGTTCTAGAAACTGGGATTCTGCATTCTGAGCTGCTCCTTTTTCTGGGGTGCTTCATTTCCTCCCCCAACAAAGAAAATGTATCTCAGAATTTTAAAATCATATGAAAAAACCTTTCCATTCTCACCTTCATTTCCTCAAATATAGTTGTTGGGGCTTCAGATAGAACCATCATTACTCTCCTTCCTGATCACACAATTTCCTGAATATGTGTGCTCTTGGGGTTCTTTTTCTGATACTTCCTCAAACATCTGGTCTTCTTTTGAGCAGGTGATCACTCTTCGGTTCTCAGCAGTTTTCTTGCAAAGGACTTGCAGACATCGGTACAAGGGCTTTTGGGAAATGAGTTGTGTGGAATCATTTTTCTCTGTTCAGATGACTATCCTAAAAGTTGCTGGATACTCTGACAAGGAATGTGACTATGTGATGAGGTTGGCAAATTACATGTACAAGGAAGGTGAAACCAATTTGTGCACCAATAGAGAAGGGAATGTGATAATAAAAATATGTGCAGGCTTTGCGGAATCTTGCAAAAACTTTTAAAGAAGTCTATAGAAATCCTGCACTGAATTAGTTAAGCGTTGGGGACTTTACCCACTCTGGCATGATCTTGTCCCCTGCTATATGAGGCTAGTTTAGACCTTAAAATTTAGTTATTTGCAATTATTGTGTAAGAAAGAAAACAGCCATTTCTGTTTGATCTTCCAAATCTATGATCCTTTGCCATAGTATTGACCTAACTTGATCTGACTCTAAGGTTAAGATGGCGTCACTAGAGAAACCATGGAGGCTCAGTTTCTTTGGAATTGCTGTTTCCAAGGAAAAACTGCCAATATTGGATGGATCATGTAGTGTATTTAAATAGAGACTTCTTGGGCGATTTTCCTATTAGTTAACAGAAGCAACAATACGATTGGTTAGTAACGTTAGTACCTGATTGGCTGCCAATAGCAGCGGGAAGTTTAACTAAATGTCATTGGTTGCGAGCCATGGAGCAGCCGCTATAAAAAGGGCTGCTGCGGTTTGACTGCAGTTGAAGTTACTGTTATTATTAAAGAGCTGAATTCAACTCCGGTCTGCAAGTCTCTTTACTGGCGACAGAACAGGTCAGTCTGCTAGGTTGTGATGTAGTTTCAGCCAGTAGATAAAGGTATTTATCTAGAGATTAGATTCAAGTTTACTGAGTCCTGAGCATTGCATTTGGAACACAGTGGGTAACCTGGAAGATACTTCTTAGAAGTTTTGTTTGAATCCTTTCTATGCTGATCATACTGTATTTTTTTCTTCTTTTTATGATCTGTAATCTTTTAAGGTGATCACACAGCTGTTTAGTCCTAACTGCGTCTCTTATAGCAATTGTGCTTAAGCTTTAGCAGCAAAGCACTTAATTGCAGCAGGAATAAATTGTGTGTCAGGTGTTAATGGCATTCAAACAATTGCGGTTTAAGCAGTGAGGAAGCCCAGTGACTTAAAAAGATAACAAATGCAACATAAACAGGAAGTACAGGTCCAAAAAGGAAATTACCAGCTTACAATCCTATGTAGCTCAAGAGACAAACATGCTAGAAAACAGGAGACCAGGCTAAAAGATGAAGGGAAAATGGATTGGTGGATAACAAGCTTCCCATTGCTCTTTCATTATTCTATTGTTTTGGGCAGCTTTTCCTAACAATCACTGGGAGTCATCATTTCTATTTATTTACCTGCAAGAAGGTTAATGAAGTCAGTAGCACATATCACCATCCCCCCCCCCAAAAAAAAAAGAAAACTGGTTTGCATCCATGTTAACCAGCTTTACTTTTTAATGCATGATTGGATTAATGAAAAGAAGGACTAGTGGTGACATGAAAGCAGTGTCCCAACATCGAACGGTTTGCCACAAAGAAGAAGGAATCAAAAGCAATGGATAGCAACTAATCAAGGAGAGAAGCAACCTAGAACTAAGGAGAAATTTCCTGATAGTTAGAACCATTAATCAGTGGAACAATTTGCCTCCAGAAGTTGTGAATGCTCCAACACTGGCAGTTTTTAAGAAGAGATTAGACCACCGTTGGTCTGAAATGGTATAGGGCTTCCTGACTGAGCAGGGGGATGGACTAGAAGACCTCCAAGGTCCCTTCCAACTATGTTATTCCACTCTTCCGTTATTAGACCTGCCTCAAATCCACCCCAACTGTTGAACTTTCCATTCAGAGCAATGTGATGCCACATAGATATTCTTTTTAGAGCAGTTTTTTTTAAACTGGCATTTTGTGTATTCTAATTCTGTTTCAAATTCTTTCCAGAGTATGAATATGCAATAAGCTTTCCAGTGCTTGCTTATATTCTTCCTTTTCTCCCCCTTCCCTTCTTTCTTCCACGGTGCTTGATGAAATCAATTGTAATTATTGCACAAGCTGGAGTTTTCACAGCCAACACCTATATTGTTTAGTATAATATCTGTGCAGAATGAAGAATCTCTTCTCAGGCAGTAAAACAGAAAATGGTTCAGGAGAAATATGAGACTGATTTCCAATTAGAAATTCTGAATGGCCCTTCATCTTCTAATTATTCCCAGGGTTCATGTTCACTTAAAAAAGTGGTTAGAGAAAATAAAACTTAGACCGATACATCAATATTTATGGGACCATCTCCTGCTGCTGATATGTAATCTGAAGCTGAGATAAGTTGAGTGTGGTCTGGAGAAGAGCAGTCGAGAAAAAAGTAGAGAAAAGCAAACCATCAGCATGTGGAACATGGCAGTCCAAAGAAATGTGCAAAACAATTTGAAACATTTCAAGCTTCAAATAGCTGCTTCAAGTGATTTGTGCTACGTGTGTGTGTGTGTGTGAAAAAAGACTTGATTCAAATGGAACACAAAACAGGTTGATCTGTTTGGAAGAAGTCTTGGTTGGTTCAATAAAAGGGTTTTAAAGGTTCCATTGGAAGTCTTATTTTTTCCTTGTCATTGGAATGTTACACTGAGTTGAGTTTTCCTGCCGGAGGAACTGGGGCTGTATGGCAGAATGGCTATGTATGTATTCCTTATTCCAGGGGTGTCAAACTGGACTTCTTGGAGGGCTGGATCAGCACTGTAGTTGTCCTCCATGGGCCAGCACAGGAGGGGGGGTAGGAGACAGGACAGATGACCACCTGCAGCATTCTGCTGGCCAAAATGGAGCGCACCAACACACCACTCAGCCTCCTGCTCTGTTACGGCTGTGAGCAAGCATAAGTGGGCTGGTGACCATGTGGGCTCCTGTTGCACATGTGCCGCTTTGAGGTAAGTGTCGGAGCGTGGATGATCTGGCTGTGTGGGGGTCCTGAGGTAAGCCAGGGTGGGGTACGTGGACCAGCTCCACTACCCCACTTTTTGTGGCTGCCCGACACCACAAGTAGCCAGACAGAATAGGGGCTTATTTTGGGGCGTAGGGTTTATATTAGGTACTAGAGATTATGGTTGGAATAGGTCTTATTTTGGGGGAAACAGGGTAGATGGCGTGTGAATGTAAAATTGACTTTTACATTTGATTCATTGAGATTCGAGATGGCTTCATAAATGCAGCAAGCCTCTATTTTCAAAGGTACTTTGAAATTACCACAATCAGCAGAACAAGGCCATGCACAGAGTGCACACAAGTACTTTTGCTTAGCAAGCCAGCAATGTTACATTTTGTTTGACTTCATTCAACTGCTTAAACAATTAATTCTTTTGGAGTTCTGTCATTTGGGTGTGTTTGAAAAAGCAGACACGTAGCAACTCTGTTTGATTTGGGTGAGAGTCTCTGAGTTTTGTTGATTATTTCCCTCTGCGTTCTCTTGAAACCTTTAATCTGTGAAACCTTTAGAGTGCAAAAGACTTAGTTGGCCTGCTAAGTAAAATAACTGTGCGCTCTTGAATATTATTGGTATGGTGCATTTTGCTGCAAGGGCATGTTCAGTTTGTTGATTTGGCCTGTATGCATCTCAACCACTAAACATGTTTTTTTAAAAAAGAGTTGCTTTGCTGAGTGAGAGTTTGTGCATGACCTATGATTACTTTTTTGTTTCACATGCTGATGAAGATGAAAATGTAATTTACATTTAAGATATAAAATATCTGATTGGGAGGGTTGTTTTAATTTATTTCTGCTGTCTGGAAGGGGGCCTCTGTCCTGGGTGGACATTTTCTTTTTTCTACTAGGCAAAAATTGCATTAATTTTGGGTAGCCAGCCTGTATCAAATTGCCAAAAAGGGGAAAACTCCCTCCTCCAACTAAATTTGCAGGTATATTTTTAAATAGTGCAATGAGACCATGATCCTTCTATCAGCAAAGATAGGTTTGCGCTCATCCAGCTTAGGTTAAGAGGAGGCTTACTCTGCTTCCATTATGGCTTGGCATCTGGGTATCTACAGGACCACCTGCTCCATTCTGAATTGGCACAAGCTATTGCATCGTATTGGAAAAACCTACTCTAGTGCTCCACTATCAGTAGCTAGAGGAAGCTGAAGTAAGGAAGGGCTACTTTTTGGTGATCTTCAGGAATGATCTCTCTTAAGGGCATTCAGGGGGAGAAATTTTTTTTGGAGTTATGGTGGCACAGCAGTGAAAATGCAGTATTGCAGGCTAACTCTGCCAACTGCCAGCAATTTGATTTGCACTGGTTCAAAGTTGACCCAGCCTTCTATCCTTCTGAGGTTGGTAAAATGAGGACCCAGATTGTTGGGGGCAAAATGCTGACTCTGTAAACTGCTTAGAGAGGTCTGTAAAGCACTATGAAGCAGTATATATAGTATGTATGTCTAAGTGCTATTGCTATTTCTATTTTATTTGGGGTTGTTTTGTTTTATTTTTGTTTGTTCTTCACTGTTATGAAGTTTTGTGTTTTACACACACACACATTAATGGATGCTTTTTAAAAAAAAAAAAAATCTTGTTTAGGTTAATGGACTGATTGGAATTCATTTTCTGCCAGGATATCCTCCTGCCCTGGAGGAGGAAATTGATTTGAAAGGTGTGTGAGAGAAATTACAGCCACTGTGTGTTCTTTCTCTTTTTTAAAATGAACCAGTTTAGTAATCTCTCCGTATGTTTCTTTCAATTAGTATCTCAGTGGACAAAGGCATAAAGTTATTTGGATTCAAGGAAAGCAACAGAGGAGACTGAAAAACATGCTTTTGTGATGGGTGTTTTCAAAAATATTTTATTTTATTTTTTCTTTGCCAATTCTTCTGCAAGCTGTCTTGGTGGTTGCACTCAGACTGAACTGCTACCATATCTATTCTTGTAATACTGGAGAGAAAAGAAGGGAGCAAGATACTTCTGTGTTTCCATGGTTTCTTATGGCCAAAATACTCAAAATGTTTTGAGCCTTGTTTCAATGAAACATGTAATGCACAAACTGATCAGAATTTCTTTCTTCAGGAGATAGCCAGTTTGAACTGTTTGACTGGACTGTTCCTGATAAGGTGTTTTATTTTGTGCTTGAAACAAAAACACATTTTTGTTTTCTTTTCAAGCATTTTTCCCAGTAGGGTTAACAACAGGCAACTACAGATTCTTGAATCACTTTTTATGATCCCTTGGAAAATAATCACCGCAAATTAAAATTGCTATTTCTTGCTATTCTGAGAAAGGAAAGACACATAAATTACAGTGTAATCCCTAAAATTGACTTACCATAGTTAACCAAGCGAAGAGCCACATTCAGATCTCCAGGAACATAAGGAATTATAAGCTGCTCAAATGACTAGGTTAAATTGGGCAGGATATAGAAGGATGGATGGATGGATGGATGGATGGAGATAGATAGATAGATAGATAGATAGATAGATAGATAGATAGATAGATAGATAGATAGATAGATAGATAGATCTTTTGTCCATTTTTCTTATTGCTTGACCCACCTTGACTCTTGCTTTTCCCCTCATTGTCCAAAATTGGTGGCAGTTCCTGGCCACCAAAACATTGACCAACCTGAACTTAAATTACTTACATTCCGATGGGAGCCTATGTCAGTCAGCTGACTTTGGCTGTTGTACTACTCCCATAATTACTGACTATTTGGCCCCATTAACAAGGGAAATTGTAATCCAGTAACATCTGGTTTCTCCCTCCAGGAAATAGCTTAAGGCATTGGCTGCCTGAACTAGAGCAGGCAATAGAACCCCTTCTACTCAAAATAAGATTCATTTTAATATTTGCAGCAGAAAATCCTACATCCTCCTCTCCTTGCCATAAATTTGGATGATTAACACATTAAATCATGAACAATTTCCTGCTCTGTCATGGCAGGCAAAATCGGCCTCTCTCTGCTGCATGATACGCCTGACCCTGGACCCTGCTGTTGCAGAGAAACCAAGAGCTTCTTCATAGTCAGCAATAATCAGGGTAGTGCTCTCTCCTTGAGCCACATAAAGGTAGTCCTTAACTTACAGCTACAATCAGGATTTCTTTTCCTAAGCAAGGTGGTTGTTAAGTGAGTCGTGTCAGAATTTGTGACATATTTTTTTTTGCCACGGTTGTCGGGTGAAGCACTGAAGTGAAATGAATTATGCGGTTGTGAAATGAATTTGGCTTCCCCTGTTGTCTTTGCTTTTTGAAAACAAGTTGGGAAGATCACAAAAGGCAATTATGTGATACCAGGACACTGCAACTATCATAAGTTGCCAAGCACCTGAATTTTCATCATGTGACCATGGAGATCCTACAAAAGTACAACGTGCAAGGACCAGTCATAAGTCAGTGCCATGTAACTTCAAAGAGTCACTAAATGCATGGTTGTAACTCAATAACTTCCCGTGCTGAATTTCTGGTCTTGTACTATATTTTCTGTCATTTTTGTTGCTAACACTGAGGTTCTCCTGAGGTATCTGGAAAGGAAGAGTTGCCACTTTACATCTTAGGTTCTCCATCATAGTTTCCAAATGTTACTAGACCACAGGTATCCCCTCACCTAAGACGAGTGATGGTGGGAGCCATAATTCAACATGCAAGATGGAGGATCTATTGAAATGTAGTGGGAGTTGTATTGGTAAAGAATTATAGTACATTCGCTTTCCTATTCTGGTGTCCTTTAGCTATATTGAATTCTTATCAAGAATGATGGAAGTTACTGGACTGGAAAAGACAACATGGGGTGTCGGAAAAATATTAATCAGATAGAGATTTGCACTTCGGCTCTATGATGATTACATTTGTTTAAATTAGATGTCACTAAATCTTTACAAACTCCTGGTAGATGAACCATTTCCCAGTTAACATACCATGGTTCTCTTGATGAACTCTTCAGGAGAATTCTTTCTAGCATCCGCATTTCAAGTTTTCAAATACTTTGGGGGCTGGAGGCTAAAACATATGAAGAATGGTTGCAGGAATTGGGTATGTCTAGTCTAATGAAAAGAAGGACTAGTGGTGACATAAAACCGGTGCTCCAATATTTGAGGGGCTGCCACAACCTATTCTCCAAAGCACCCAAAGGCAAGACAAGATGGAATGGATAGATACTAAAGAAGGAGAGAAGCAACCTAGAACTAAGAAGACATTTCTTGACAGGGAGAACAATAAACCAGCTGAATGGCTTGTCTTCAGAAGTTATAGGTGTTTCACCAATGGAGGCTTTTAAAAAGAGATTGGGCAGTCATTTGTCTGAAATAGTATGCTTGAGAAGGGAGTAGAAGAACTCCAAGGTCCCTTGCAACTCCTTTATTCTGTTTGTAACAAAGATATTGAGAGCAACTTCACAAAGTTATATGAAAATGCAGCATACTAAGAAATATTGCTAGGATAACAACTAATACCATAGAATCTACCTGTTTACAGGTATGGAAATTAATGACTCAGTTCTTAAATCACAGAAATGGCTACCACCGGCAGTATTTTCATATCACTAACCCAACACATGGGTTCTCTACCATGACAGTATTTATTACCCCTGTTAATAACTGCTATGTTGTTTGGTCAAATAAACACTCTGAGCAGGAGTAATTAATACTGACGTCCTACTAATGGTATTCTAAATGCTGTCAGAAATGATTGTGTGTATATGAGCACTGACTGTGAAATCCCTTCCATTAATAAGTGCTTACGGACACAACATGACCTCAAGAACTTTGTTGGCATGCCAATATTTTGATTTTACGAGGAGGAAAGTGATGAGAATATTTAGGGTGGCGAAGAGTGAAAAGAAGTCGAGATGAACTGAACTGACCATTGATATTAGTCATTTGAATGCATGAAAATACACCCAGGAAACACTTTCTTTTTATCATTTGTAAATGTCAAACTTATTTCCTTTATAATATTTCGTCTCTTTCACATTTCAGTATTTTATGACCATGGGCATTTTGTTCATAGGATACCAAGTTTACAATGTCATTAAAAGAAAAGTGATTAGCCAGTGAAAACCTGAGTGGTGAATTATTCTATATAGCTTCTTTGTTGTCTTCAGCCAAGCTTTTCTCAGCTTATATTGCCAAGACCAAGCCAAGTTTGAAATTTAAAAATAAACATTGTCAATTAACATGATTTAGAACAGTATATATTATTAAAACCAGTGTGATGTCTGAAAGGATCTGAAACAGCAAGCACATAAATAATCTCTAGTTTAGTGATGTGTGTATTGAACATAAGTAGGAGGGCAAGGGTAATGTATGTTGAGGAATAACATTTGGTTATAATGGTATATAAGAAACTCTTTTTTTCAAGAGGTTCTTCTCTCGTGTCTGTGGAGATTTTTAGTCATCCAGGTCATGTTTGTCCCAAAGGTGCTTTTTCAAAAGGCAATTGAACTTCCTTTGTTTTTCCTTGAAGATGTTTGACTTTTCATCCAAGAGCCTCTTCAGTTCTGACAGGATTGATTACAAGAGGCAATTCTTGTCTCGTAATCCTGACAAGGATTCAGTCCATTCTAATTCCTGATTGGTCAGTATAGCATGGATTCCTAAGTATTCCTAAGAAATAATCCTGATATTTTTATAAAAAAAAACAACACCTCATAATACTATTAAGAAGACATCCAGTGTGATCCTGTACTGATAGTCCTCAAGTTATGACTGTAATTGAGCCCTGCAGTTACGTCCTAAGTCTTGACAGTCATAAAGCAGATCACTCCACATTTGCTTAATGACTGCTTCAAAAAAAAAGTCATAGAATTGGATGATGATCTACTTTACCTCCACCACAATTTATGACTGTAATTGCTAGGCTCAATTAGAGTTGCAACTCAAGGACTGCCTGCATGTCAGAACAGCATCTCTCCAGAGATCAGTATGACTCCTACCCTGATGACATTTAGAAAGTCACTGAAAACTTGGTTGTTCTTCCAGGCTTTGGGGCAGGGTGGTGGCTGAGTCCCTGCAGCAGGTCTTGTTTTCTAAAGAGAGGTTGTCTTCTTAGATCTAAATGGCTGATTTATTTTTATCATTCTTGTTTTTAAGTTACCCAGAATCATTTGGAGTCAGTCAGCCTCTAAACTGTATGTATTTATGTATGCATATAAATTACCTGTGGTAAGATGGGTGGTCAATACAGGTAAAACTTTAAAAATTAGAATATTGTGCAAAAGTTCATTTATTTCAGTAATGCAATTTAAAAGGTGAAACTAATGTATGAGATAGACTCATTACATGCAAAGCAAGATAGCTCAAGCCGTGATTTGTCATAATTGTGATGATTATGGCTTACAGCTCATGAAAACCCTAAATCCACAATTTCAGAAAATTAGAATATTACATGCAATCAATAAAACAAGGATTGTACATAGAACAGTGTTGTGACTGAAAGGATTGATCCTGCTGTGAGTTTTGACTCTGATGACTCTGAAGATGAAAGGGTGGAACCTGCTGTGAATGTGGAGTCTGAATTATCAGAGGACACAGATGTGAGCCAGGAGGATGAGAGATTATTGGACGGACAATCCTCGCCAGAGCCTTCGAATTCACTCATGCCAGCAACTGATCCACAAAATGAGTCAGAGGCTTCTAATGGGGAAACTGACAGATCGTGGATTGATGCTAGAATCAGGAGAAAAATGAAACACCAAGTTGAAGGGAGGCGTCAAGCCAGACATTGATTAGAGAGACTGACACGCCCATCCAGGTGATTTAAGGAGGATTGCTGATTCTCAAACTTTGCTTGGAAACAAAGTGTTTGATGTATCGAAAGGATACGTGTGGAGTGGCTTTTGTAATTTATGGACATTCTGAATTACCAGACAGATTCCAGGAAGTCTGCCAAGGACTGGAATATAATACTGTTAACCCTTTTTTAGTCTGGCTCTGTTTTGTTTGAATATTTTGAACTGTGGAACTCCTTGTTCTCACTTGTGAATATAGGTGAGACATAACAGAACAATATTGGACCTCTGAAAAGTATAAGCATGCATATGTACTCAGTACTTGGTTTGGGCTCCTTTTGCAGCAATTACTGCCTCAATGTGGTGTGGCATGGAAGCTATCAGCCTGTGGCACTGCTGGGGTGTTATGGAAGACCAGGATGCTTCAATAGCGACCTTCAGCTCTTCTGCATTGTTCGATCTCATGTCTCTCATCTTTCTCTTGGCAATGCCCCATAGATTGTCTATGGGGTTCAGGTCAGGTGAGTTTGCTGGCCAATCAAGCACAGTAATCCCACGGTCATTGAACCAGGTTTTGGTGCTTTTGGCAGTGTGGGCAGGTCCCAAGTCCTGCTGGAAAATGAAGTCAGCATGCCCATAAAACTAATCTGCGAAAGGAAGCATGAAGTACTCCAAAATCTCCTGGTAGACGGCTGCATTGACCCTGGACGTAATGAATCACAGTGGACCAACCCCAGCAGATGACATGGCTCCCCAAATCAACACAGACTGTGGAAACTTCACATTGGACTTCAAGCATCTTGCAATGTGTGCCTCTCCATTCTTCCTCCAGACTCTGGGTCCTTGGTTTCCAAATGAGATGCAAAAGTTGCTCTCATCAGAAAAGAGGACTTTGGATCACTCAGCAACAGACCAGTTTTGTTTTTCTTTAGCCCAGGTAAGAAGTTTCTGACGTTGTTTGTTGATCAGGAGCAGCTTGACAAGAGGAACACGACATTTGAAGCCCATGTCCAGGATCCGTCTGTGTATGGTGGTTCTTGATGCACTGACTCCAGCCTCAGTCCACTCCTTGTGAAAGTCCCCAACACTTTAGAATGGCCTTTTCCTGACAATCCTCTCCAGGCTGCAGTCATCCCTGCTGCTTGTGCACCTTTTTCTTCTACACTTTTCCCTTCCATGTAACTTTCTATTAATGTGCTTTGATACAGCACTTTGGGAACATCCAACTTCATCTGCAATTACCTTTTGAGGCTTTCCCTCCTTATAGAGGGTGTCAATGATAGTTTTCTGCACAACTGTCAGATCAGCAGTCTTTCCCATGATTGTGCTTCCTACTGAACCAGACTGAGAGCCCATTTAAAGGCTCAGGAACCCTTTGCAGGTGTTATGGCTTAATTAGCTGATTAGAGTGGGACACTTTGAGCCTAGAATATTGAACCTTTTCACAATATTTAATTTTCTGAGATTGTGGATTTGGGGTTTTCATGAGCTGTAAGCCATAATCATCTCAATTATGGCAAATCACGGCTTGAACTAACTTGCTTTGAATGTAATGAGTCTATCTCATAGCTTCACCTTTTAAGTTGCATTACTGAAATAAATGAACTTTTGCATGATATTCTAATTTTTTGAGTTTCACCTGTACATTTTATAAATAAATAAATTATAAATAAGTAAATGCTCAGGAATGAGCCCTATTACATTTAATGGGACCAATTGTCAGAAGAGTTTGTGGAGAAATGAAGCTTTCAAATATTCTAAGTGTGTTAAAAACATCTCAGGATAATGTGTAAATTTGCTGTCTGAATTTACTTATTGCTGTTGACGATAAGTTATCACACATAATAACTTACCAACTATGTCAAGCATTCAAAAATGTCTCAATAATCTCAATACTTCTTACAACATAAAGTTCCACATTGTCAAGGGAGAGAAAGAGAGAGAACATGATGAAGGCTGACAGAATACTGATGTTAGGGAACACTGTGCAAGCCTATGCTCATATACTCAGAAGTGGGACATATCTCTAATTAGTGTATTTAGTAGATCAATGCAAATTGGGTCTAACTCAATTGGAATCATTATAAAATTACAAGAGTTCTCTTGAATCAGGCCATAAGCCCATCCAATGCAGAATTTAATGTCACATAATGGCCAACTACGCATAGTTGGAAGTTCAGGTGCCTGTACTAGAGAATGATTGCTCTCTTCCACTGTTGGAACAACCCAGCTTATTGTTCAGGAGATAATCAGCTACCATCAATATTCATAGCCACTGATAGCTTGATTCTCCATGAATTTGTCCTCTGTCCTTTCAAAACCTTTGAAACTGGCTGCCAGTACCGCAATGCTTGGCAGCAAATTGCACTGTTTAAATATGCACGATGTAAAAAAAAATTCTTCTGTTGGTCTCACATCTCCCTGCATTTCTTTTCTGTTGATGAACCTGGAAATCTAACTTGGGAGAGATAGAGAGCAAAACTCACTATTCACATTATCTATGTCATGTATAATTGTATGTTCATCAAGCAGGTCTTTCTTTAACTTATTTTATCGATGACTAAACTGTTCGAGTTGCGGCATTTTTACCTTCTAGGAGAACAGCTTCAACTCTTCAATTATTTTGGTTGCCCACTTCTGCCACTCATTCTATCTCTATCATATGCATGCAGTATCCTTCTTAAGGTACAATGACCAAAATTATACACAGAATTCTGAGACTGATCTTATTGCAGAGCTGTATAAGGATTATTATAGTGTTAGACTTGTTTTCAATCCTTTCCAAGGATTCCAGACGTGGAATTTCCCTTTTTATAGCAATTGCATTCTGGACTGATATTGTCACTGAATTGTCCATCATGACTTAGTTTCTTCTTTTGGTCAAAATCAGAATCCACTAATATATAAGTGAATTTTACACCCTTTTAGTTAATCTGCACTTGCCATCACTGAATTTGAAGGGATCCTTCTGGAACTCTTTATAATTTCTTTTAAGATTACTATCCTGAACTGATTGGTATATCATCAGGAACCATAGTCTCTCATTGCTCAGCTTTAACTCCAGATCATTTATACTATAAATATAAAAAAGCACTGACTTGAATGAATGATCGCTCAGGGACTCCACCTTGCATGTCTTTCTAGTGTGAATATTGTCCATTTCTTTCTATTTTGTGCTTCTTGTTGCCAAATCCATTAGAGCCCATGTCCTTGTATTCCATGAAAATTGAGTTTCCTCAGAAGCCTTTGATGAAGGAATTTACAACAGGCCTTTAGAAAGTCCAAATGTACAACATCTGTTGGTTCACCCTTGTCTCCTTGCTAGTCGACATTCTCAATAATCTCTGAGAAGATCAGTAAGACAAGACTTATCTTTGTGAAAGTTATGTTGGTACATTCTAGTTAGACATATTCTTTTGCAGTTGCTTATTTTTTCTTTCTTTAATACTGTAATACTTTCAACCATTCTTCTCCAGAAGAGAATTGACTTAGGGTTTTCTTTATTATTCATCCCTTCATCTCTGTGTTAAAACATAATAATAATCAGAACTGCCATTGCTATTTTCCAGCCCTTGGGAACAAATTCCAAGGTTCAAAAGAGACTGCATATTTTTACGAAAAGATCAGGAATTTCATATCCAAGTTGTTCAAAAATTCTTGGGTGGAAAGTGCCTGGATCCAGGGTTTTATTTATTTTTAGTTTGTCAATTGGCTTAGAACCTCAGCTCTCATTACCTTTATTTGCCTCAGTTCATCTGATTTCCTCCTGAAAAGCCAACTCAGGCACACCCATCCATCCTACAACCTCAGCAGGAAGCCTGAGGCAAAGAATTCAGTTTCTCCATTATTTCCTTTTTCTTCTTTAAGTGCCTGTAACATGCAAGGGCCAAATGACCTTTCTGGACCCCTCTTTTTATTTCAAGCATATATATTGTTTTTTTCTTAATAGTCTCTGTTATGGGCTCCTCATAGATTTTGTTGGTTTGTTTTTCATTTTTTTGCATTGCTTGTATATCTAACTTGTCAGAACATGTGGTCATTTCTGTTCTGGTTTGAGCAGATTTCTCTAATCTTGTTCATTAATCATTCTAGTATTTTCTTAGACTCAGGTTTTTTTTTTCTTGGAATTTAGTGAGCATTTATCATTTCGAGATGTAATTTCTAATCAAGATTCTGTTCTTGTGTTTTTAAATAATATTCAACAATTATGGAACAAATAGACCTTCTTAAATCTCTTTTTCAATTTTCCTTTTTTTCAATCCACAGTTTTTGGGGAGGAGCAAGGGAAGAGTTTACTCCTCCAAAGTAAAATGTGACTACTGGGATCTGTTAAAAGGTACAGAACAGGGGTGGGATTACATTTTTTAACAACCAGTTCTGCGGGTGTGGCTTAGTTGGTGGGTGTGGCTTGGTGGTCATGTGACTGGCTGGGCATTGCCAATTCAACATCACTCACATTGAGGCACGCATCTCCTCGCCTGGCCTCTCGTGACTGTGGGGATGCTGCAACAGTCGTAAGTGTGAAAAATGGTGCCATCAGTGCCATTGTAACTTTGAATAGTCACTCCACACAAACAAAGTACCAGCAAAGGAGGGGAAAAAAAACTCCAGAGACGTTCCTGAGAAGGAAGTCTAGTCCTGCCAAGAATGTAATAAGGGTTAACGGAGAGGCAGTTTCTGTAAGCAACACCAGAATGTTTCTTTCCTGCCTTCCTTCCAGGATGAGGCCAGGAATTTCTTCTAACAACCGGTTTTCCGAACTGCTTAGAATGTTAACAACCGGTTCTAGCGAATAGGTGCGAACTGATAGAATTCCACACCTCCCCCAGTACAGAATACTGGTTACTATTCTACCTTATAAGTCTTGAACAAGGTTCTGGACTTACTTAGGATTAAATCTCATTTTACATTTCCCCTTATTGACTCATAGGCTACATAGAAATTTACTTTGTTTTCCCCATTCAGAACATTCAATCTGTTTCCCATTGTTTCTGTACAGTATTAGCATACTCAGAAACCCTCGCACCCTATTGGTCCAGACCAGCAGAGACCTGATTGGTCAACAGGTCAGCCGTGATTGGAGCACTAGGAATCTACTGCGATTGGCTGTACCAGTCGCGGGAGATTCAAAGTGCTGCCATTGGCTGCCGAGCCGCGAGCCAGCCCTATATGAAGGGCTGCCGTGGCTCGCATTCTCAGACCTTTACCTAGACCTAATAAAGATCTGAACTCACGTAAATGGTCTCGCGTCTCTGTCAAACCGATTCACCTCACATCTAACACTGGTGACGAAGGTGGGATCGTGAGACAAAGAGACCATCCAGCACGTGGTGGGGCGGCATGCAGCAACCAGCAGCATGGCCGGAATCAACTCGCCACCCGCTCCCTTCAACCCTGCTACTGAGGACTGGGAATCCTATACTGATAGGTTCCAAATGTTCCTCGAGAGTAGCAACCTCAAGGATGCCAATGGCCACAAGAAACAGGCCGTGTTCCTCACGCACTGCGGGCCCGCAGTCTTCAAAATGGCCAAAGCCTTGGCCAAACCGATGGACATCAAGGCGATGGAGTGGGACGACCTCGAGCCCCTGCTGCGGAGCCACTACGCCCCCATCATGCCCATCCTCATCCGGTGGCATGACTTCTAGAGGCAGGATCAAAGCGAGGGCAAAGGGCTGGCCAACTTCATAGCAGCACTATGGGACCTGGGGGGTCTGTACGAGTTCACTGACCTGGACAAGGCCCTGCGAGACTGCGTCATCCTGGGACTCCGAGACCCCGTCCTCCAGGGCCGCATCATGGCAAAGGGAGACATCTCCCTCACCGATGCCCTCACCGAAGCCGCTGCAGCAGAAGTGGCCAAGAAATCAGAGGCTCGGACGCGACAATCGAGCATCATGCCCCGAGCAGCAACCGCAGAGGCAACGTCGACCCACGAGAAGAGGCCAGCAACAGACCCAACAACCACACACCATGGTGACATCGACTCCTTCCCAGAAACCGAAGACGAGGAGGAGGAGATCCACCGCCTCCAATCAGCGCGGGAGCGGCAGGAACCACGAGGTCGTAAATCGAGGTTCCAGTATGCCGGCTGCGGCGGCGATCACCCCCGAGCAGACTGTTGTTTTCTCGAAGCCATTTGCATGCATTGTGAGAAACGCCAAAGTGTGCCGGAATAAGAAGCACTACAGCCCATGGCGACGAGATGCCAGCCCCCGACGGAGAGACAGCACCCCCACCAGGACCTGAGATCACCAGACGGAGAACTGCTGGAGCCGTGAAGGTCAGAACAGGCGACTCCAGGAGACGAGACAGAGAGAGGAAACGCACCAGACTGTCGTCACCGGCCATTCCTCCACCAGCAACGCCAGAAAGGTATAGAAGACCAGCAATGCAACATGGAGGTGGACTCAGGATCTTTCCTCTCAATGGTCTCCTGGCGCAAACTCAAGCACCTGGTCCCCACCATCCACCGCCAAGAACTGGAAGACCAAACACTAACCCTCAAAGACTATCAGGGAAACCGAATCCCTGTAGTGGGTAGAGGATCGAGATCGGCCGAGCCTGTTGGGACTGCAGTGGTTCGCACCCCTGGGCATCGAAGTAACAGGCATACACCACATCGGAGAGGCAGACTGGTAAGCGGCGCTCGTGAGGGACTTCCGGGAAGTCTTCAATGACCGTTTAGGCAAGTACCAGGGGTCCCCTATTTCATTTAACATAGATCCAAGCATCACGCCAATTTGCCTTAAGCCCAGGCGAGTGCCATTTGCACTGAAGCCCAAGATCGATGAGCAACTCGATAAGCTCATCATGCAAGGGGTGCTGGAACCAATCGACCATGCTTGGTGGGAGACCCCAATTGTCACCCCCATCAAGCCAGATGGGTCAGTGAGAATTTGTGGTGACTACAAGGCCACCCTAAACCATGCGATCCAACAAAGCGCATACCCCGTCCCAGTAGTCCAGCATCTTCTGCACTCACTGGGGGGAGGCCAGATCTTCGCAAAGCTCGATTTGGCGCAAGCCTACCAGCAACTGCCAGTTGACGCCATGACAGCAGAAGCCCAAACCATCGTAATGCACCGAGGGGCTTTCCGTTGCAACCGGCTCCAGTTTGGAGTCAGCGTGGCACCTGGGGTCTTCCAAAGCCTTATGGAAAGACTCCTCCAAGGAATAGAAGGGGTGGTGCCCTACTTTGATGATGCCTTGGTGGCCGCAAAAAATGAGAAACAACTAGAAGCCAGGTTGAGGGAGGTACTGCAGAAGTTCAGAGACTCGGGACTTAAAGTCAAGAAAGGAAAGTGCCAGCTACGGGCCAAAAGGGTCGAATTTCTGGGGTACCTCCTAGACAAACAAGGGATTCACCCCACAGAAAAGAAACTGAGAGCCATAAGGGAAGCACCGCGACCAAAAAACAAAACGGAATTACAGGCTTTCTTGGAACTGTTAAACTTTTACAATGTCTTCCTACCTCAAAAAGCGACCGTGGCGGAACCGCTACATAGGCTGTTAGATAAACAGCCACCTGGACCTGGGGAGCATGAGAGGAGAGAGCTTTCAACAACACAAAGAACCTGCTAACATCCGACGCGGTACTAATCCAGTACAGCGAGACTCTGCCATTGATGGTAACTTGCGATGCATCACCATTTGGAATTGGTGCCATCCTCAGCCACCAGCTACCAGATGGGAGGGAAGCATCCATCGCTTTCTCATCAAGGACACTTTCAAAGCCAGAGCGGAACTACAGCCAGCTCGACAAAGAGGCCCTAGCAGTCGTCGCCGGCATCAAGAAATTTCACGAATACCTTTACGATAGGACTTTTACAATCATCACAGATCACAAGCCGCTGCTAGGAATCCTCGTGGGGAACAGGGCACACCGAACATTCTATCACCAAGAATGACGAGGTGGTCCGAATTCCTAGCAGCATACAATTACCAGCTGATACACCGACCTGGCAAGGACATCGCCCATGCAGATGCCCTAAGCCAGTCACCCTTACCGGACTGGGAAGATGACCTGGCACCCACAACAGAGGTACTCCAAATAGAGGCAATATCCAACCCACTCGTGACCGCGCCAAACATTGCCAGAGAAACAAATAAAGACAAACGGCTGGCGCAAGTCTTGAGCTGGGTGGGAAAAGGGTGGCCAGAAGGGGACATAGATGAACTATTCAGACCCTTCCGGAACAGACAAACCAAACTCTTTACCGAAAAGGGCTGCATACTTTGGGGGGACAGAGTGGTAATTCCTGAAAAATTACAGGAAAAGGTATTAGGAATGTTGCATGAGGGGCACCCGGGGATGGTTAAGATAAAAAACCTGGCCAGAAGCTGCGCATGTGGCCAGGAATGGATAAACAGATTGAAACCTGGGTTGCCAAATGTAAACAATGCCAAGAGTCCAGATCCAATCCACCCACCGCCCCAATTCAAGAATGGGAAAAACCAAGAGGTCCGTGGTCCCGAATTCATATAGATTTCGCGGGGCCAACCAAGGGACATATGTACCTTATCACAGTAGATGCTTACTCCAACTGGCTGGAGGTAAGCACTATGAAGTCAACCACGACAGAGGCGGTGATAAGGAAACCGAGCAAACTTTTCGCTATGCACAGCCTGCCAGATGTAATAGTGTCAGACAACGGGCCCCAGTTCACCGCACTAGCATTTGAACAATTTCTGGCAGGCCAAGGGATATGCCATGCATTAACCGCACTGGCAAACCCGGCGGCGAACGGGCGGGCGGAACGCATGATCCAATACACAAAGAAAGCTATCCAGAAAATAGAAACAGCCAATATACAGGACAAAATCAATAAAATGCTCCTCATTCAACACATTACACCTAGCACAACCACAAACAAAAGCCCGGCAGAACTAATGATGGGCCGGAAACTACGATCTACACTAGACAGAATGCACCCAACATATAACCCAGACAAACCCCCAGGTTCTTCCAGCAAATACAGAACATTCAACATAGGAGACCCAGTATACGCCAAAAACCTCACAGGAGAACCATTCTGGGTGCCAGCAACAATCACCCAGATAACCGGGCCCCTATCATACCGATTGGAAACTAGTGATGGAAAAAACTGGAAACAGCACATAAACCAACTTAGATCAAGAATAGCCGCCACAACCAGCCAAACACCCGAAAAAGAAACTAGAAGGGGGGGGGAATCGTTAAGCGATAGAGAAGGAACCGAAGGAAACCAACTAACACAAGCAGAACACCCCCCACCGAGAATAGATGAACCACTAAACCGAGGCTACTCACCTGTAGACACAGGACCAATGGAGCATGAAACCCTGGGGTCTTCACCTGGAAGGAGCAGCCAAACCAGCTCACCCGGCCAGGAAAAACCAAGTGGGAGCAGAAGCGGCAGCTCAACCAGCCCAGGAGAACCGGGAGGGAGCTACCAAGAAAGGCCCAGCTCAACGTTCCAGGCAGTTCCATCCCAAGGAACCGGAGCGACAGAGGAGGCATCCGAACCGGTCAACGACCACACCAGAACTGCACAGGTCAAAGAGGGGAGGGGTATACAGTATTAGCATACTCAGAAACCCTCACACCCGATTGGTCCAGACCAGCGGAGACCTGATTGGTCAACAGGTCGGCTGTGATTGGAGCATTAGGAATCTACCGCGATTGGCTGTGCCAATCGCAGGAGATTCAAAGTGCTGCCATTGGCTGCCGCGCGAGCCAGCCCTATATGAAGGGCTGCCGCGGCTCGCATTCTCAGACCTTTACCTAGACCTAATAAAGAGCTGAACTCACGTAAATGGTCTCGCGTCTCTGTCGAACCGATCCGCCTCAGATCTAACAGTTTCTTTGTCAGATAAATTCATTTCCCATTTGTGGCTAGCTTTACCTTTTCAGCCTGACTAGTGAAAACTACTATCAATAATACTGGCTTGCTTTTGAAGGATGAATAAAGATACCTGCAATGATTCAGCAGAAGAGTTCCTTCCATTTGTAATTTTTTTTTTTTTACTTCATGGGATTCTGTGTATTCTTTGAAGTATTGCACCTCTAATTCTTCTTTTCCAGTCTTTCCTCTATAACTTATTTCCAGAGATAACCCTGGCCCAGTTGATGATTTGTATTCATCCAGTTTCTGCAGTGGTTGCTAGAACTGTGGCTTGCACTTTTACCCTTGTGATTTTGTGGAGTTTTTGTTTTGCTCAGCTACACTTACTTCTTAGATCTACATTATCTCACCTTGAGACAACAGTTAGAAAAGCACATACTTTAACCCCCTCTTTTCTGCACCATTATATCAAATGCTTGCGTCCTGATTTAAATGGATTCCTGCCCTTCCTATCCTCACGAATTTGTTTGAAAACTGCTGTGCCACCCTTTAAATGTACACCTGCAATTTAGTACCACCCGGATCCAAGAGCAACCCATTTATTTTTTACAAACCTAATTTGCCCCCAAAGGTCCCTCATGAAATTTGGTAGCTCTAACCCGTGTCCCCAGGTTATACAGGCATTTTTTCCTAAGCAAACAAGCTTGGTAGCCCTGGATTTCAGCACCCTAATAAACAACCTAACATTTCCTTTCAGAATGACCTGTTTTCTTTACATAACTGATGCCAGCATCCATTGGCTTATTCCCAGCATCTCTTACCAGGCTGTCTAGACGCTCTGTGATGTCTGAAATGTTGCATCATACCAGCAAGTCATCAGGCGATTAGTATACCCCTCACACACCCATAAGTACTGTATATGCTTTGAATAATCAAATCCCTCAATATTTATTTATTTATTTCCTGGCTTTATTATTTTTTACAAATAATTCAAGGCAGTGAATATATCCAACATACATTCCTCCTCCTGTTTTCTTTGCAATAACAATAACCCTGTATGGTAGTTTGGGCTGAGAGAGAGAGCGATTGGCCCAAAGTAACGCAGCTGGCATTTATGGCTAAGGTGAGCTCAGTAAATTTTGAATTCAATTTTTTGGTGCACCTCCTTTAATATAAGAGGATATTTGTTTATCCCTCAAAGATTTAATGTCTCCTACAGTTCTTCTTCCTTCTGAGATATTCTCCCATCCTGAGGTATTTATTTCTTTGTACACTTTATAGGCTGCCCACCAGTGATGGGATTCAAATTTTTTTACTACCAGTTCTGTGGGCGTGGTTTGGTGGGCATGGTGTGGCTTGGTCGGCATAGCAGGGGAACTGTTATATATTAACATACTCACTTGTGATTGGTTGGTCCTCGGCGGCGGGAAATTGAACAGCCGTCACTGGCTACAGCCGCAAGCAGCCCAACTGTAAAAGGAGCTACTGCGGATGCAGCAGCAGAGTCCTGTTAGAGAAATAAAGAAATTGTTATTGAGCTGACTCTGTCTCATGTCTCATTACCCGTGATCTAACAGGAAGGATACTGCAAAATCTCCATTCCCACCCCACCCCACTAACCTGCTTTCCAGCTCAGTTCTCCTGTGCAGGGCAACAAAAGGAGACCCAGCCAATCAGCTGGGACTCAGGAGGCAAAGAATAGATGGGGGTGGGGCCAGTCAGGGGTGGTATTTGCTGGTTCTCCGAACTACTCAAAATTTCCGCTACTTGTTCTCCAGAACTGGTCTGCTGTCCACTTCCCAAAGACCCTAGATTGCAAACAATTACAAGTTTAAAAAAACAAACAAACAAAAATACACTCCCTCCCCACCAAACCCCAAAAACAACACATAATCAAAGAAAACCAATCTACCTCGACTTTCATTCTGTCCACGAGCTTGGGAGAATAGCTTCCAGGACATCATCAATTTTATTTTCAAAGTCTATCAAAGTATTACAATTGAGTGGGATGCTTGCTATTCATTGAACTCCAAAGGCCCCTCTCTCTGTCTCTCCCAGCTTTCTCCAAACAAACTGTCCTGGGTTTAAAGAAAGGACTTTATTTCTTAAGACCCACTTCATTGATTGCATACCTCTGGCTTTAGTATAAGATACTGAATAGTCTTTACATCCCTGCTGGTTCTCTGACAGTATATATGTGTTCTTATTTGTTTGAAATTATTTAGATGGACAGTCAAGTTCCTAAAAATATTGGGGGGGGGGAAATAGTGTTGAATGTCCCAACCTCCTTTCAATGATATTAGATTCACAAGTCAAATTTCATTTCCGTTTATAAAAGAATATTGACACTGTTGTCCCTGGGCCATGTTGCTTTGTTAGCTGAGGAGGGTCTCCTGGTGTTCAGCTTGGATCAATTTACTGGGATCATTGCATTGATTTGAAGCACTGAATCGATTTGATTTGACACTTGGAATTGATCCGCATTGGGTTGATTGGATTCAAGTAAATTCAGTTGTGAAAGACATTCAATAAACATCCATTTGAAGGTGTCTGATTTGATCGGACAGCTCTACATATTGCTTCAGAAGATGCTTTGAAAAATTTGATCATTTTCCTTGGTGCTAAATCTTCAGATTGAAATCACACAGCCCTACTAGTTAGGTTTTAGGATTATGGCTTTAATTAGGTTATGGGAAAGGAGTAGGTGCTCAAGTAGCACAATCAAAAAAATAAAATAAAAAGAAAATGGTGCTCAAGTAGCACAATCAAAAAAATAAAATAAAAAGAAAATGGTGCCTCTTAGAAAGTTGGATGGACCATCATGAATTAGAGGAATCAGTGATCTGAGATAGTTTGACTTCCTGGCGGTGACTATGTCATGTTGACTCTCTTGTGTCTTAAGCACTTTTAGTCTTAATCCATCAAAAAAGACAGCAGCTTGGTATAGTGCTAATAGAACATTAATTTTTTTGTAGACCAGTTTATCCTGGGAAAAGCTGATTAAAAAAGCAACTCTTAGGGACAATATTTGTGGATGTAATAAGAACGTGAAGCATGGTATTGTCCAGGTTGCCCCAGTGTAATTCTGGTTGTTCCTATGTTGTTTCTGTCTTCTTTATACGCTGTGTTTGCTCAATATATTAAAACATAAAGCTAATTAATAAGTATGTAATATATAGCCATCATAGTCCCTTATCTAAATGTTTTGGGTTAGTGTATCATACAAGCTTAAAACGGCCTTTATTTTTTATTCAATTGAAAAGGAATTTATGGGAATTATAAATGTAAATTCCAGTTCCCACACAAGCAAAATGGCAGCTTGTTCAGGTTCTTGTTGACAGCGACACCAAAATAAAGGGACCACTGTGTGCAATTGTTAATTAGGCCTTTTGTAAAGCCATATGCCCATTTCATCATTTTTGCCTTTTTGGTATCATTTGTCTACTGAGATGCAAATCCCAGCCTGCCTCTGTCATGGATTCTTAGTTTAATGATTTTTTTCACTAATACTATTTGGTGATATTAACAATAGCAATATCACTTAGACTCACATACTGCTTCATAGTGCTTTACAGCCCATTCTAAGTGGTTTCCAGAGCCCTAAAACCTGAGACCTCATTTTACCGACCATGAAAGGAAGGAAGAGTTAAGTGTGAACCAGTGGTGGGATTCAAAATTTTTTACTATCGGTTCTGTGGGTGTGGCTTGGTGAGCGTGGCAGGAGAAGGATACTGTAAAATCTTTAGTTAGAGGTGGTATTTTCCGGTTCTCCAAAGTACTCAAAATTTCCACTACTGGTTCTCCAGAATTGGTCAGAACCTGCTGAATACCACCCCTGCTGTGAACCAGTTAGAATCAAACGGCTGCCAGTTGGCAACATTAGCCTGCAATACTGCATTCTAACCACTGCATCACCATGGCTCTTATATATTAATAGATCACCTTGTTGTGTATGCAATAAGATTAATAAAGTGTGAGCTTGGAGTAAGTGCAGGGTTCTGGCCCTGCACTTCTGATTGGCTGTTAAGCGGCTGGACCGGATTGGCCCGTTCCGGGGAATCCGATCGGCCCTTAACAGAAAGTTCTTATTGGTTATAAGAGCTAGCGTTCCTAGCTCGGTATTGGTTAAATGTTACAGGGTTTGCCTATATAAGGCAGGTTTTACTGCTGTTGTTTTGAAGAAGTCACTATGTAAATAAAGAGCTGAAATTCACCATTCAGAGGCTTGTGTCCATTCTTTCTCGCCCATGCTCAAAACTTAACACTGGCGACGAGGATGGAATGTGGAGATATCTGAACCAACGAAACTTCGAAGAACACCGAGCATGTGACCGACGCTGCCAACAACGGAACCATGTCCGGTGGCATCGTACCACCCGCTCCGTTCGATCCAACACAAGAAGACTGGGAGTCTTACATGGATCATTTCCAAATGTTCCTAAAGACGAACAACTTAAAGGACGCCACAGCCGGGAAGAAACGGGCGGTGTTCCTGACGCATTGCGGTCCAACCGTATTTAAGATGGCTAAGGCACTAGCCAAACTTCACCCATGCTCAAAACTTAACACACCTTATAATTTATGATTAGGTAAATCCATGCCATGAGACATTTTTCTGCACTTCCAGGCTTCATTACTGTACCATTTCATATCACACCAAGAGATCCTTTATGTAATCCATTGCCTGGTCTGTCTGTCTGTCTGTCTGCCTGTCTGTTTATCTAATTTATCATTTGCTTTTGAAAAGGAAGGAGTGAATTCTATATTCTAAAATCCAACATCTCTGGAGTGTGCCATTTTCTGAAAGGTTTGATTAAAATTTATGGCATTTAACCAAATTCAGTAAGGGCAGTAATGAACTAAAATAAACAAGCTGATGAGAGTTGGCAAAGCAAGGAGAAAATATAACCATCAGGGATTCAGAAACAGAAACAGCTCTCTGGATTTTGTTTTCCCTTGTCTATTAAAAAGGCTGATGGGACCAATTTCAGATTATCTCACCGGATTGTTTTCCCATCCTGCTGCAACAGAATTCCATAGTTCCAGGGATCTGGTAAATGGTAAATAAGGCAGTTATTTGATATGCTTTCACTTTCATACACAACTTTTTGCTTCTCCGTCCTCACACACACACCCTTTCTCAAAGTGCTGTTCTTTCCAACTGCATTGTAACTTCCTTTAAAAAAAAAATCACAGCCAGACTTCAAAATAATTCAACAATCCCAGATCAACCTCTTCCCCTGTTGCCTGAAGAGACGGTTTGGGATCAAGGTATGGTGTTTGTGGGTACCGTAGAAGCAAAACTGCTACACTGCTTTCTGAATTAGATTTGATTTGATAGGAAGTGGAGCCCTCTGCAGACTCTTGATGCGAAAGAGCTTTTCTCCAGGGCATTTGCTCGCCTGCTTACCAATGCTTCACCTCGACAAGGGCAGTGCAACATTTAGCTTGTGCCGAACAGCCTTTTTCCAAAGGCGAGAACGCATGGTGCTGAATACAGAGGACTGCAGCATTCCCTGCAATTGAACGAATTGGCGGGGGGAGGGGGGGAGGTGGTTTTAAAGTGTGACTGATGCATCATGCATTTAATAAGTCCCAGTGCATCCTGCAGGGAGATGATGGGACAAAATGCTGACAGATTTATTTCCAGAATCAGATGGCTCCATTATTAATCAGAGACAGTACCTACCAAGGGAAGGCACATAGGATGAAAGCTAAAAATAACCTGGAAGGAAACAGATGGAATTTCTTCCCCCTTTTTCTTTAAGGTTTTAAAACTCTATGAGAAATAATTGTCAGTAACAGCTTGCCTATGTTTTGAATGTTTGTTTTAATGTATTGGCTAAAGGCAGGTGAGATGTGCCGGGGGTGATAAACAGAGACCAATCAGGTGCAAACTTTGCATCTCCTTCCCAACCTTTGGTGCAATCCTGCTTTTGTCTCAAGCTCATTAATCAAAGCATACAGTTTACCCCATAGAACATATACCATACATACATACATACATACATACATACATACATACATACATACATACATATACATACATACATACACACACACACACACAAAGAACATAAATCCTCTGAGTTAGGATAAACTCCAAGGGTATACTAGCAATAGTAATAGCACTTAGATTTATATACCGCTTCACAGTGCTTTTACAGCCTTCTCTAAGCAGTTTTACAGAGTCAGCCAATTGCTCCCAACAATCTGGATCCTCATTTTAGCCACCTCGGAAGGATGGAAGGCTGAGTCAACCTTGAATCGAACTGATGGCAGTCGGCAGAATTAGCCTACAGGACAGCATTCTAATCACTGCGCCACCACAACTATCAGTCCCAAATATACAGCTTTGCAAAAAATTGTAGAACAGCTGGCTTAAGTTGATGTCCAACACAGACTACCTGAAAGGCACTGGGTCCAGAAGATGATCCTAAAGATGCCCTAAATATCTGTAATAGATTTTATGAAGAACACGAATTGCTTGGATTGCTAAAGATGTAGACATTTTATTCTCAGTGTGGGTAGTGCTATTGGCCCATAAACTTCTCAGTGCTTGAAAGCTGGTTGCACATACATAATACAGTCATCTTAAACAAAGTGAAAAGCATTGTGGGTTGTGGTTGGGACTTAAATCTTTTGCAGCATGGTTTACTCGTGGCTCTTGCAATGGCTGCTGATTTTGCTGTGCTTTTCATGCTATAGAGTAGAGTAGAGTAGAGTAGAATAGAATAGAATAGAATAGAATAGAATAGAATAGAATAGAATAGAATAGAATAGAATAGAATACCTTTATTGGCCAAGTGTGTTTGGACACACAAGGAAGTGTACAGAAAAGAAAACATACATTCATCAAGAGTCAAGAATCATAAGGTACAACACTTAATAATAGTCATAGGGTACAATAAGCAATATAAAGCGACAAATTTACAGTCATACAGTCACAAGTGGGAGGGGATGGGTGATAAAGAGTGATGAGAAGATTAATAGTAATAGTAGTGCAGACTTTGTAATAGTTTGACTGTGTTGAGGGAATTATTTGTTTAGTAGAGTGATGGCATTCGGGAAAAACTGTCCTTGTGTCTAGTTGTTCTGATGTGCAGTGCTCTATTAGCTCTTGTTTCTCTCATTCACTCCTTGCACCTTCATTGAACATTCTCATGAACATTGCCCAGAATTAGAATCAGAAATGGCTACCAGAATCAGAGGTGGTGTTCAGCTGGTTTGGACAGGTTCTAGCATACCGGTAGTGGAAATTTTGAGCAGTTCTGAAGAAGCTTCTAAGATGAGAAGCGAAACATCTTCAAGAAAAAAACAGAAAGTCCTGTTACTTCTTCAAAAAGCACCCTTGGGACATACCATTGCTTTATATCTGTTTTAGTTTCCATTGCCCTGGAACTTTTTTTATAGAGTTAAATCTAAAGATAAATAAAACAACGGCTTCAACAACAACAATGGTGTCAATTTTGAAGATATTTTGTCTTATTTTTCCAGCTAACAAAGCCTTGAGGTGAGTTTTGATGCCCTTATCTAGAGGGCACCCAGTGAGGGAAGTTACCATAGCATTACCTGAAAACCAATAATTACACATAAATATGCCAAAATATTTTGCTGGAACTATAGATAGTGCTAGACTTCTGTCCACAGTTGAATGCAAACTTTCTGTTGCTAAGTGAGACAGTTGTTAAGTGAATGTTGCCCCATTTTACAACCTTTCTAAGTGGTTAAGGGAATCACTGCAGTTGTTTTTTAAATAAAGTTTTACTGAGTTTTAACAAAACAAATAAAACATCTTACTTGAGTATCGTTCTGGGTTATCACATTTCTATACAGACACAATTTCATATGCATATTCATCTTATGTATTCAACTTCATATCTTATTACTCTTTTTCCAACTTCTCACTATTTCTCCCTTTACTTCTCTTAATTTTTCTTTATGGTTATCTAATTTTCTTCTTATTCAATTGTATTTCTTTTACCTAAATTTCTATATCTTTTTATTCACTGTACTTATACTTTTGTCTGTCTTGTTTACAATTTCATATGTTCTCTTCCAACAAAATTCCCCCTATGATTGCCAAAGTGCAACACCTTTAAATCTTATTGATTTCATATGAAATCTCATTAAACATTGAATTTGTACATTCTAAAATTATAACATTCAAATTTCTAATATCTATTTTATATCATGTAGATCTCATCATTCAGACTCTGCTTGGTACTTCCCCTTGAAAATATAAAAAGAAAAAATCTAAAAACATAGCAAAAACAATATAAATATATAAATATTAGTAAACAAAATAGTTTTCAAATTCATTCTAGTAATGGTATGAACCTTGTAAATCTTTCACGTTTCTTTTCAATATCTATCAATCTTTGAGAACAATTGAAATGTTTCCCTCCCTCTTTCATTATTATTAACTGTTAATAAGCATACCATTGGATAGTCATACAGTTTTATCTTATAAATTATTTACTATTAATAAGCAAAATAATTATTCAAATTCATTCTAATAACTGGTATAAATTTCCTTATAAATCTTTCACATTTCTTTTCAATATTTTATCAATCTTTAGAAACAATTGCAATGTTTCCCTCTCTTCTTTGTTATTGCATTAATTATAAATAAACATACCATTACACAACAATACAGTTTTATCTCATAGATTATTTACTTATTTCATTTCCAACTCATTACAGTATTCTACTGTCACAACACTATCTTTTGTACCTTTGCAGAATCCTCACTTTTAACTTAATTTAACCATTGTCTCTGTGTTTTCTAGCTGAGCAAATACCTTTAATCCTAGTACTTTTCCCCTTTTTCTTTATTTCCTGTTTTTGTCCCTCATAAATTCTTTCCCTTTCTATCTTTCCCCCCTTTTTCTCATCCCTTTTTTTATACCCTTCTCTCTCTAATTTTCCCTTCTGTAGTTTTCTTTTCTGCTTCTCCTTGCTATTATAGTTCGTTTTCAGACTACTTTTTTTTTTGGCTGTTCCCTTTGATCTCAAACTTTTAACTCTTTTTCTCCTTATTACCACACTTTGCATTATTTGATCATTGAAAATGGCTTCTTCTTTGTCCTGCCCTTCTTCTTGCTCTTGAAGCTTTTCCTTTTGCTTCTCAAAGTTCAAGATCTCCATTTCAAGAAATTCAAATACGAAGCCAAAGGATCTTCCTCCCCTTTCTGCATCTCCTTTCTGTTTTTTAAGACTCATCTTCAATTCCTCCAGAACTGATAGCATTTTAAACACTTTTGAACAACCACCCGATTGACTTTAAGTAAAAACAGAAAAAGGAAGAAAAAACCAATGCCAAAAACTTTTTTTAAAAATCACCAAATGATCCCAGACTGATCCTTCTTGTTTTTTTCCTTTACTTTTCCTTTCCGTGGGTTACTGTCTCTTTTAATAAGATTTCAGTTACAATGTATCCTCGGGAGTCTCTTCAAAGTTTCACTGTTAATCCTCTTTATTTTCCAGGTGGCACTCAATTTTTCCATTATTCCAAGTCCCACCCTTTTGCCTCTACTCTTCTCCTTTTTAGGGCTTTAAAATGACCAAGAAAATTTTTTTTTATTCTCCTTTTGACAGTTAGGTTTCAGCTTAAGGTTGCCTATTAGTGTCAAAATAGATTAATATAAATTTCTTTCCATACCATTTGTAATTGTCAATGTAAAGGTAAAAAAGGGTTTTTAACCTCCTTTTCTCTCTCCTTCGCTGCTAAAAGATCTTCTTTCAGAAGCATCCCTCTAAGTACTTTTAGATTCAGGGTACTTTGCTTAGATGTTCTCTGTTGTTTAGTCCGGTCTGTCCTGCTTTCCTCTTTGTCTTCCTCCTGCACAATCTTATCCAGTCGGGTTCTTCTTTGAGGTGGCCATTTCTGACCACCGCTGCAACCGCCTTCGAGGAAGGGAATTTAGACCAGTCAAGGAGGAGAGATGCATCTCCCATCCACTCGGCTAGCAACCTCCCTCCTCTTCACCACCTCTATGGGGTGGCTTCAGCCCCGAATCCAAGCAGCGAGCACAGATTGAAACCACACACAATCGCGGATTTCAGTCTGTCACTGAAGAGACCCAAACAGGAAGTCCAGAATCACTGCAGTTGTTGAGTTAGTCACAGAGCTGTTAAATGAACCTAGCTTTCTCATTGACTTTGCTTGCTTGTCAGAAGGTCACTAAGGGTGATCACAAGACCCCGGGACACTGAAACCATCATAAATATGAATCAGTTGGCAAGTGTCTGAATTTTGATCACGTGATCATGGGGATAATAAACTGTCATAAGTGTGAAACATAGTCATAAGTCACTTTTTAAGTGCCATTGTGCCTTCAAATGGCCACTAAGTGAACAATTGAAAGTTGAGGACTACCTGGATAGGATGTGGCCAGTCCATGTTCTACAGAGAGGGAGGTAGAATGGCAATGGTGACATTTGATCAGCTGAGGCCTGTGGATTGTTGAATTTCCTATCCAGTCAGTCTGCCTGGTTGCCTTTAATTTTCTAGCTACATCATCCAAACGCTGTAAGCTTTTGGGAAGGCTTTCTGGCCTGCTATGAGAGAAAGTTATTCCCTCTTGCCTATACTCCACCTGCACCAGAGGTGGCATTCAGCAGGTTCTGACAATTCTGGAGAGCCAGTAGTGGAAATTTTGAGTAGTTCGAAGAACCAGTAAATACCGCTTCTAACTGGTCCCGCCCCCATCTATTCTCTGCCTCCCAAGTCCCAGCTGATTGCCTGGGTCTTATTTTGTTGCCCTGCACAGGAGAACGGAGCTGGAAAGCAGGTTAGTGGGGTGGGGGGAAAATGGGGATTTTGCAGTAACCTTTCCCTGCCATGCCCACCAAGCCACGCCACACTCACCAAGCCATGCCCACAGAACCGGCAGTAAATATTTTTGAATCCCACCACTGACCGGCATGTACAAAATTGGCAACCTTGTGACAAAGAATGGCGGACTGAGCTAAGCAGGGATCTTCCTTTTATGACTTCTTGGAATGACGCATTGTCCCTGATCTGCTGCAAACAATCCCTTCCCTGTTCCTGCAGACTGGCATTTTGCATTTTGTGCAATCTCAGTTGCTGGCAGACAATCACAGCTAGGCTGCACACATGGAATGGCAAAGGTGTAAAATTCAGCAGTCCTTTTAAAAATGTGCCTACAAATTTCTTCTTTTTTTCTGTAGAGAAAGCTATTTCCCTCTTACAGGTGGGGAAATGTCCCTAAAGTCTCAAAAGTTTTGTTGTTGTTAGTTGCAAAGTCCTGTCTGACCCATCACGACCCATGGACAACGTTCCTCCAGGCCTTCCTGTCCTCTACCATCCTCTGGAGTCTATTTAAGCTCACGCCTACTGTTTCAGTGACCCCATCCAGCTACCTCATTCTCTGTCATCCAATTCTTCTTTTGCCCTCAATCTTTCCTCAAAAAGTTTACATGCCCTTAAATTGGATAGCAGAGTCAGTTGGGTGTAGTGGTTGAATCATCAGACTAGAAACTGGGAGACTGCAGGGTTCTAGTCCTGCCATAGGCACAAAGCCAGCTGGGTAACCTTGAGCCAATCACATTCTCTCAGCCCTAGAAAAGAGGCAATGGCAAACCATTTCTGAAAAAGCTTGCCAAGAAAACTGCAGTGGCTTCTCCAGGCAATCTCCAAGAATCAGACACAATTAAATGGAAGAGGGGCGGAAACGGACAACATAAATGAAATCCATTAAACAATTACGATTTTAATCCATCTAAAATTTAAAGAAGAGAATGGTATCTTTATTTGTTATGAGCAAATATAGGAATTATAAAAGAGAAACGGGTAGGGTTCAACAGGGGAAAATGCCAATTTCTTCTGTATTAAAAGATTTGTTGGAAGAAATGTCCATCTGGGTTCAGTTCCAAGTAGGGAGAAAGACACTGGAAACATGTTTAGAAATATGGTTTAATGGTGGAATGTTTGAGGTCCTGGGCAATTGAGCATATGGGGAGGGAGGGAGAGAGAGAGAGAGAGATTTATATCCTCTCTTGGGCTTTGAACTTGCTTCCTGTTCCTGTGAAAGAAATGTATTCTGATTGGTTGTCAGACTCCCATGCGGCCATGCAGGGGTAACTTTGTAGGTTGTCTTGAATCCCAGCTTGGTTGAATCTTTCTGGGTGATGTAATCTTCCCAGGTGCCATGTGGTGAGATGGGTGGAGGGCTAATCCTATTATGTCCTGACGTGAAGGTCTTTTGTGTTGTAGATAAATTGGCCCAGCCTTTTGTCTTGTAGATAGGATGGTCCAGTCTTTCTGGGGCTATTAACAAAAGTGGGGGCTGCTTTCCAAGAGCATGTATCTCCTTTTCTCATCCAAGGAGGTATAATATTCAGCCTTCTTAATATTTCCTAGAATATTTTATTCTTCTAGGAGAAGGGAGGGTGCTAACTTTCTACAGATTCTACTCCTTTTATTCTGAAATTCCAGCAAGACATTTTGCAGATCAAAGCTGAATTCCACATACCTTCTCCTATTAATGAGGGGCTTGGAGCTTTGCAATTATTCATACCTTTCCTCTCTCTTTAACAGCTGAGCGGAGGCGTTCTCTTGGCAAGGACTACCATCCCCTCTGCCTGAAGTGCCACCACTGCAAACGGCAACTCACCCCTGGCCAGCATGCTGAGGTACAGAGCAAACCATCCCATCTGCCTCCTTCTGTAACTTGTGATACCCTGACAGCAATCTCTCCTGAGAGAGAGCTCTGTTTTCAAAGGCTTCCTGGAATTGGTTTGCCAGCAAAGATTACTTTCATCTTTTGGCTTGGAGAGAGGGAAAGGGCACGAAAAATATGTAGGCTCGAGTTAACTTAAATCCAGCAGAATGGAATGTGGGTGTGCAGTGGTGTGTGAGTGAATGTGTGCATATGTGAGAGGAACATATTGCAAGGGGAACCTTCATTTGTTTACATCTCTACATAACTGATGGGATTCAAAAAAATTTTACTACCGATTCTGTGAACGTGGCTTGATGGGCATGACATGTCTTGGTGGGTGTGGCTTGGTGGGCATGGTAGGGGAAGGATACTATAAAATCCTCATTCCCACCCCACTCCAGGAGAAGGATACTGCAAAATCCCATTCCCTCCCCACCCCACTAACCTGATTTTCAGCTCCGTTCTCCTGTGTAGGGCAACAAAAGAAGACCAGCCAATCAACTGGGACTCAGGAGGCAGAAAATAGATAGGGGTGGGGCTAGTCTGAGCTAATATTTGCCAGTTCTCTGAACTACTCAAAATTTCCACTCCTAGTTCTCCAGAACTGCTCAGAATCTGCTGAACACCACCACTGCTATGTTCACTGCATCTTCATGTACGTCAACCAGGGACTCAGTCAGTTTTGGCCAAGATGCCAGGTTTTCTGGAGAGATTTTTCTTTCAATCATTGTTTGCATATAAGAAAGTAAAAGCATGATTGGTGAGATCTAAATGTTGTTCCTCTTAAGTAGCTCTAAGGCTGTGTGTTTGTTTTGTTTTTTTTGGAAGACAACTAAATGTCTAGAGAACAATGGCAACGCCCCCATGTTTTGTCTGACTTATTCCTTCCCCCTCCCTGATTCATGTCATTCAGTTATGGTTCAGTGGGCAGGTAGACTGTGATGGAATGTGGATTGCACTTGATTACATGGAGAAAGAGACTAATTACAGTAAAGACCTACCAAGTTTGACAGCAGAGGAAGGACTCGGAATAGCACCAGTTCTGCTCAATCTCTCTGCAATGATGAATAACGGAATGCCATAAAAACCAGGTAAAGATAGTCAAGTTAATAAACCCCACGTGGCTAGATGGACACAACCATGCAGTTCCTTGATAGTAATAGGCACATGGTTTGCCTTGTTCCTGTTGCTGTTTTTAACTTTGCCATCTGACCTACAATTCTGAGATTTTTCTAATGGTCTCTATCCAAGTACTAATGCTTACCTGCTTACCAGCACTGATTATGGTACCTATGAAATGTCTGCAAGGAAACAACTAAGCTCAGAGAACACTAAGGACTCTTCAATCTTGCTTACCTTCCAAACCCAGACAGGGTCGGTCTTGTACATCACCTCACTGAAAAATAATAATAATAATAATAATAATAATAATAATAATAATAATAATAATAATAATAATAATAATAATAATAATAATAATAAATGGAAAAGATGCATGGGCTAAATCCAGATAGCCAGGTATCTCCAAGCTGCCTCTAGCACTAAAACCTTAATGACTTCCTCTTAAAATCAAAGGTCTCCAAACTTGGCAACTTTAAGACTTCAACAAGTCTTAAAGTTGCCACGTTTGAGGACCCCTGTCTTAAATTATACTGTTGGGTTAAGACATGGTTATTAGAACTGACACAAGTTAACGATCATATCATGTTGTTTTCAGTGATGCTAAGTTGGAGCCAACAGCAGCAATAGATTATGTCTTATTGGTTGGTCAGAAAAGAAGCCAGAGCTATGAAACAACATCATTCCATTTTAGGAAAGGGAACGGTGAAGGATTGACTCCTTCTGTTGGGTAATAGGAAAGGAGAATCTATTCCAACGTACTTCCTTTTTGGGTGAATTCAAAGCATCAAATTAAGCTTACTATCACTGTAATGTGGTTTTCTTAAGAATGTTTGATCCAGTCTGCAGCATTAAATCAAGTTTTCTGCCTGGGATGCATGAACAATTCATAAAATACAAAATGGCCCTGACACAGCAAGGGGAGAAATAGTATCATTTCAGCCACATTTAAAATGCTTTGGGAAGAAAAGCAAAAATATGCGCACTGAGCACAAAGATGCAAGGCCCAATTCCTGAAATTTACTTTTTACATCCTTCCCTTAAGTCTTTTTTCTTCATTGGCAAAGTTCTAAATCCATGTTTCTCAAACTTGGCCACTTTAAGACAAGAGGACTTCAACTCCCAGAAGTCCTCAGCCAGTATGCTTTTGAAGTCCCCATGTCTTAAAGTTGCCAGATTTGAGAAACCCTGGTTTAACTCTAATATTGGTATTATTCATGGAATCATAGCACATCTATTTGGAAGCCTGTAAATGCATAAGGTGCACCTATTGATCTCTTCCTTTATTTCCTTATTGTAGACTATTTAAGTCCATTGATACTGTTAGTTCAAGGTTGGTAAACCATGACTACCAATACAGGAGAATATTTATAGTTCAGGGTTGAAATGTGGGGCTTGAAGCCAGGAGTGGGATTCAAATTTCTTAACAACCGTTTCTGTGGGCATGGTCTAATTTGTGGGTATGGCTTGGTGATCATGTGACTGGCTGGGCATGGCTCATACATAAACATTGTAAATATATATGTAAAGATTGAATTTTTTATTTTAAAAAAGAGCAACTTTTACCCAAAATCAGGCAAAGCAGGCAAGCAGATTGAGTTGCTTGCGGAATCACAGATTCACGCAGAGATCTACCATTCTGCAATCTGCTGCCTGAGTCTGCACTGAAAAATAGAAGTTTCAATCCTAAGGAAGATTCAGCTATGCTCTCAGGCCACTTCTCCCTCCCCCAACCCCCTGAATACCACCCCTGACTGGGCCTCTGGGTGGGTGGGGAGGGAGGGGAGGGGCCAGCTACTGGTGTGATTTGCGAGTTCTCTGAACTGTGCAGAAATGTCACAACTGGTTCTATAGAACTGGAAGAATCCCACCCCTGCTTGGAGCTCCCTGAACTTGGTTGTTTTCTTACCCAAACTAGGTAACAACATCAGTGCTAGTAATGACTAAAATCCAAGCAATCCATAAATGTCCCCTAAGAGAATTTAGCTTATTTGGGGATGCTGATGGATAGCCCTTTTGCCATCTTGGTTGCTTCACCGCATACCCTGGACTTTTTGATTTGCTCATGAGAATGACTCCTTCGAAGTTTTAGTTTATATGAAGAGTATCTTTTCTACCTTTGATGGGGTCCCCCTAATGCAAATATCAGTTTCAGAGGAGGGATTTTCACTAAAATTGCAGCCAGGGAGGAAAGAGTTAAAATTCAAAGGTCTTCAAACTTGGCAAGTTTAAGACTTGTGGACTTCAACTCCCAGAATTCCTGAGCTAACATGACTATAGAAGGAATTTTGGGAGTTGAAGTCCACAAGTCTTAAAGCTGTCAAGTTTGAAGACCCCCTGAGTTAAGTTCTCATGATATGAAGCTGGTAATTATGAATGGCCTTATTTTAGCAGGGCATGTTAAATATACAGAAGTTAACAGTGAAGACTGTTAAGTCCTGGGCATGGGCGCAAGGAATGGAGACGAGACATCGGATGGTGACTTCAACTCTTTATCAACAAGCAAGAACGGAGTAAAATATCTGGGCAGCAGTAGCTCTTTTATAGAGCTTGCTGCAGTCACAACAACCAATGAACTGAGTCTATCGCTTTCACAAGCGTCCAATCAGGGGTTCCTGTTAACAGCCAATCAGACTGGCCAAACCTGACCAATCACGACTCGCTATCTACGGGCCAATGAGAATTGCAGGATTACAAGCCTGCTGTAAGACGAAGCTGTTGAGGGTTGTATCGCTGCATTTGGCTTAATCCATAACACCCCTCCCCCCTAAGTTCCATCTGAGGGGTGGGGTGACGTACTCTCGCAAGTAGGCAGGCCGCTTCACCTGTCTGCTCGACCTGTGCTGTTCCACCGGGTTCTGTCCCGGTTCTGGTTCTGGTTCTGGTTTCGGTGGACTGCCAGCTGGGTTGGATGGCGAAGATTGTGGTCCCGGGTTGCTTTCGTCAGCGCTGTCTTCCAGGTTCCCTGGATCCGCCTCCGTCGCGGTGCTGTCATGTGGCGAGGCTGCTCCCTGGCTCGGTTCTCCTTCAGATGGTGAGTATCCCCTGGGCTGTTGAGTTTCAATTTCTTCTTCGTCCTCCTCCATGTTCCTTCCCCCCCCCAGCTAGTGGTTCCAGCGCTAATCTGGAATGGAGTTGGTCTTTGTGGCGTTTCCACATCTTACTGTCTGCCATTTGTAGGTCCTGTAAGTTGTGTTATTGTCACGGGGACCCACAATAGGTTGCCCGAGAAGTTTTTTGCAAACACAAGGTCCCCTTTCTGGAATGCCCGACACTTGCTGCTGAATCCCGGGGGTTGTTCTGGCGTGTAGTTTGGGTGGAGGCAATCAAGATGCGAGCGAAGTTTCCGGTCCATCAGGAGTTCAGCAAGGGTTTTGTTCGTGGTGCTGTTTGGGGTTATGTGTTGGAGAAAAAGCATTTGGTTTATTTTATCGTCAATGTCGCCGTGGTCCATTTTGTGCAGGGTCTGTTTTACAAATTGAACCATTCGCTCAGCCCTACCATTGGCTGCAGGGTAAGCTTGCGATGTTAAAGCATGGCAGATGCCCCGATCTGCCAGATATTGTTCGAATGGCAGGGCAGTGAATTGGGGGCCATTATCTGAGACGAGGACATTGGGAAGTCCGTGGGTAGCGAATAGTTTATTCAGTTTTTTAGTGACTGCGTCTGTGGTGGTGCTTTTCATTTTTTGGACTTCAAGTCAGTTTGAATCGGCATCCACTGTTAAGAGGAAAGTGTGTCCTTTTGAGGGTCCCACAAAATCGATGTGGATACGGGACCAAGGACCTCAAGGCGTTTCCCACTGAGTTGGGGGAGTCTTTGGAGGAGTGGAGCGAGTCTCCTGGCATTTACTGCATTTTGCTACCCAAGTCTCTATCTGTCTATCTAAACCAGGCCACCATGCATAACTCCTGGCTAGTGCCTTCATCCGCACGATGCCTTGATGTCCCTCGTGCAGCATTTTCAATACCCTATATTGTAATTTCTACGGGATTATGACTCTGTCTCCCCATACTATGCAACCTTTCTGGGAGAATTGTTCTGTTTGACGATTCCTAAATGGCTTGAACGTGTCATCGGTTGCACTGACCGGCCAACCCCGTTCTACCCAGCTGAGGACTCATGCCAAAACAGGGTCCTTTTTTGTCTCGAAGGCTATGTCTCAAGCGGTTAGTGGCAGCGATTTGAGGGTTTCGATTTGTAATACGGTTATAGTTGGAGCAGGGTCCTCTATAATGTCTGGTAGTGGAGAGCAGCTCAATGCATCAGCGTGGGGAATGGTTTTCCCCAGGCAATGTTGCAATCAGTAATCGTAGGCGGCTAAAAATTCTGACCAACGTGTCATTCTTAGTGATAAGATATGGGGAGTTGGTTTATTTCCTGCCAAAATACCAAGTAGCGGCTTGTGGTCTGTAATTATGGTAAAGGGTCTCCCATATACATATTCATGGAAGCGTTTAATTGCGGAAACAATAGCGAGGGCCTCTTTATCAAGTTGACTATAGTTCCTTTCGGTTTTAGACAAAGTTCTCAAAAAAAACGCAATGGGTGCCTCATTTCCATTTGGTAGGACATGGCTTAAGATGGCTCCTACTCCAAATGGTGAGGCATCACAGGTAACCGTTAAAGGGAGAGTCTCGTTGTATTGCATTAACACAGCATCGGAGGTTAAAAGGTCTTTTATCTCTTTGAATGCTTTCTCTTCACGCCGTCCCCAAACCCAAGAAGCCTTTTTATCGAGAAGTCTATGTAGGGGCTCAGCTACGGTTGCCTTCTGGGGCAAGAAAATGTTATAAAAGTTAATGAGTCCCAGGAAGGCTTGAAGGTCTGTCTTATTCCTAGGTCTCGGGGCTTTTTTGATTGCGGTTAGTTTTTTTCCGATGGGGTGGATTCCCTGTCTGTCAAGAAGGTATCCCAGGAACTCCACTCTCTCCGTACAAAGTTGACGTCTCATTTTACCTTAAGACCCACGTCTTTGAATTTCTGCAGGACTTTTCTGAGTCGTTGTACTAATAACTCTCTAGTGGGGGCAGTTATTAGGATGTCGTCAAAATAAGGCACGACACCTTTTATGCCTTGTAATAGTCTCTCCATTAAACTTTGGAATATGCCCGGTGCCACGTTTACTCCGAATTGGAGTCTATTGCACTTAAAAGTGCCTCTATGTGTAACTATTGTCTGGGCTTCTGCAGTTGCTGCATCTATAGGGAGTTGCTGGTACAATTTTGCAAATATTTTTCCACCACCCAGGGAATGAAGAAGGTGTTGAACCACTGGTACTGGATAAGCGCTCTTTTGAAGAGCATGATTTAGGGTGGCCCGATAGTCCCCGCAAATTGTTAATGAACCATCTGGCTTCATGGGCGTTACTATTGGGGTTTCCCAGTGGGCGTGGTCAATTGGTTCCAATATGCCCTGGGCTATCAGTTTATCTAGCTGCTCGTCGATCTTCTGTTTTAAGGCAAAAGGTACTCGACAGGGCTTAAGCCGAATGGGAGCTACATCGGGGCTGAGATTAAACGATATAGGGGTCCCCTTGTACTTGCCTAATGTTCCTGTGAACACGTCCTGGAATTCCTGGATGGGAGTCTCTTCCCAGTCATCATTTCTGGTATGGTGCATGCCGGCTAGTTCAATTCCGAGTGGGGCGAACCACTGTAACCCTAACAAGCTGGGTCAGTCACAATCGATGACAGTCAGGGGAAGCGTTGCTGTGTGGTCCTTAAAGGATACTTGGACGTTGCTGGAACCAACAACTGGGATTCTGTTTCCCTGGTAGTCTTTCAGGATGATTCGCTGTGTGCTGAGGTCCTGGCGGAAATGGCAGGGATCAGCTCTTTGAGGGTTTTCCAGGATACCATTGATAGGGACGATCCCGAATCGACTTCCATCACACACGGTCGATTCTCAATGGTAATCTTTACTTGGATCTTTCTTGCACCAAACGATGAAGCATGGCCGATGATAATGGTTTAGGGCCCTCTTCTTGTCTCGTTGAAGAGGCAGGTGCTTGGTTTCTGTAGTAGTAGTGGTTGTTCCATTGGTGGTTCAGACGGTCCCGGTTCTCAGGTTTGCCTATCTCCCGACGGAGGTTGTTCTCCTTTTGGTTGGGACTGGACTCTCGTCTGCTTCTGCAGACCTTCACGATGTGGCCTCTTTTTCCGCAGTTACGGCAGAGTGCGTCGAGGAATTTGCAGTCCGATCGTGGGTGGTTTGCCCCGCAACCCGCACATTGGCACGGACATCGCTGGTTCCTTTGCTCTCGTTTCGAGCAGAGCTGGTGGACCTCCTCTTCATCACTGTCTGAGGACGACTCGAGGTCTTCATGGTGGGTAGTGGTAGCGTGCTTCTCAGTGGCGAGTGGGATCTCGTCAGCGAGTTGACGAAGCGGTGCGTTCGCTCAGCGCATTCGAGCGTCTGACTTCCTGGTTGCTTCTGCGGCAGTAGCATCAGCGATGACATCTGTAAGGCTGATGTCGCCTTTCGCCATCAGTTTACTCTGCACATGTGGTGCATTTCATCCCAGAACTATGCGGTCTCTTAGGGCTTCCTCTAAGTTTGCAAAATCACAAAGGCCTCCTAGGTTCCGGAGGTCGGCTACGAAATTTCCAACTCTCTCGTCCTTCCATTGGTCCCTCTGGTAAAATTCGTGTCTTCGTATCAGTGTAGGTACTGCGGGTGCGTAATGGGCCCGGAGGATTGGGGCGAGGGTATCCCAATCCATGGTCTTCACTTCTGCCGGTTTTGCTAGTGCTTTAGCCATTTTGAAAATGGCGGGGCCGCAATGAGTCAGGAACACCGCTCGTTTCTTGCCAGGCGTAGCATCTTTTAAATTGTTGGTCTCCAGGAACATCTGGAAGCGATCTATATACGAGTCCCAGTCTTCGGTTGCTAGGTCAAATGGAGTGGGTGGTATGGTGCCGCTGGTCATCTTGCCGTCTGTTGCGTGCGCTCTTTCGCCACGTGCTCTGTCTTGTCCGATGTGTTCTAGTCAGCTCTATCGTCTCCGAATCCCATCCTCGTCGCCAGTGTTAAGTCCTGGGCATGGGCGCAAGGAATGGAGACAAGACATCAGATGGTGACTTCAACTCTTTATTAACAAACAAGAACAGAGTAAAATATCTGGGCAGCAGTAGCTCTTTTATAGAGCTTGTTGCCGTCACAACAACCAATGAACTGAGTCTATCGCTTTCACAAGCGTCCAATCAGGGGTTCCCATTAACAGCTAATCAGACTGGCCAAACCTGACCAATCACGATTCGCTATCTATGGGCCAATGAGAATTGCAGGATTACAAGCCTGCTGTAAGACGAAGCTGTTGAGGGTTGTATCGCTGCGTTTGGCTTAATCCATAACAAAGACAGAGTTAAAATACCCAAGCAAGTTTTCAGAAATTGGCTGCAGAAATTATCTGGAGAGACAGTGCTTGTCATCAGAGTTAGTGATGGCGGAGGGAGAACAATGCACTCAGCTGGTTTAATATAACTTCCTAGGTTTATCTGGAATAAAATAGATATGATCAAATTACAAAGCACAAGCATTGCTCAGAAGGACCTGAAGTCAAAATGATCTCTTCAGAAAGGAAACTGTTTATGAAGGTTGATTATACAGCCTTCCTTCTTATTGTTCTATCCAAGCCTTCTCCAACCAATCCTTCTCTAGATGCTTAGGTTACTACTTGAAGAATCCATAGCTGCCTACCTGACAGGTTCAGAATGGGACAATTCACCATGGTCAACTTGCCTTGGCAAACTCACCACTGCCAATTTGCCATAGCAATTCACCATGGCCAGCTCGCCACAGCCAATGTGACACGGGCAAATTCACCATGGGAAAACTTGGCATAGGACAATTCAACAAATTTAATTATTTAAAATTATTTAAAAATTATTTTAATTTTTGTCATTCACATTTCATTTTGTCCCTCCTTTTTCATCCTTTCTTTGATGATTCTATTTCACCATTTCTTCACTATTATGTAACTTTTGTCTTCTGGTGAGTTGGCCGTAGCGAATTGGTCACAGTGAGTTGGCTATGGTAAGTTGTCCTAGACGCAACTGATTTGTATAGCTACTCTTCAATTTACAGCCACAATTGAGCCCAACATTTTCATTGCTAAGCAAGGTAGTTGTTAAGTGAGTTTCCCCCCATTTTATGACCTTTCTTGACACAGTTCTTAAGTGAATCATTACAATCTTAAACATCAGTTTCTACACACATGGGAAGCTGGAGCATGAACATTATTCTTTTAAGATTGGCACCTGTGACTCTGGCCAGCTAGTTAAGCTCAATGCCATCTATTCCTCCCCGCCTCCCCTTCCCAAAAAACCAAATCAATAGACCAAACAGATGATGAATAATTTTTATTAGTTATTGTCAGTTTCGTTTTTATGGTTGGATTTGTATATAAGGTTTTATAGACGATGTATGGCTACTTTTAAGTACCGTGTTTCTCATATAATAAGGCCGGGTCTTTTTTTTTTTTTTTTTTGAGCCCCGAAAAAATGGCTAGATCGTCTTTTTGGGGGTGACTTAATTCCCCCCCCCTTGCATCTTCGGGCGGGTGGGTGGCAACAGCTTGGATGTTGACCTTGGCATTGGTGGGGCACTTCGTATCGGGGTCAACGCAGGCAGCACCATATACGGTTGTGCAACAAAAGTACTACCTAACGGCAAGTCCCCACCACCACCATTCCCCACCATTTCACATGTTTTAATATAGGCCTTAATTTGGGGAGAGGGGCTTAATTTCATTTCATGCCTATAAAACATGCTGGGACTTCCTATTGGGGGAGGCCATATTGTTGGAGAAACAGGGTAGCATCTCTTAACAACTTTCCAGTACTATAATGTCTCATTAATGTGTGTGTGTGTGTGTGTGTTTGTAATTGTATATATAGATCGTTATAAACCCCCTAGTTTATTTTCTTTGTGTGGATTAGCAAATACAATCCAGAGCAGAGCACACATTTTTGAACTGCTTGGGTTTGACCCAGACTGTTTATCAATTACACATTAATGTCAATGATGATTTGAGCACTGAAGAGTAAGTCATGAAGTTTCATGTCCAAAAACATGACTTCTCAATGATGCAGCCTGGAAATTGTTGCAAAATACAATTGCTCTATAGATCAACACTCAATCTGTGTCCATTCATCAGCCCTAGAAACCAAGGGGACTTCCATTTTGACTCCCACAATTGCTCTGAAACAGCTAAAACACGATCCACTTGTATTCTCTTTTGTTGATTCAAAAGCATGAGCAATGAGAGAAGATCACCACCTGGTCTCGGTTGCTGCATAATTTAAAGCAAGAAAAATCTCTTTGTCCCCATGCTACACAAAGGCAGGAGGAGTGGGAGAGAAGAAATGAAAAAAAAAAAAGCAAAGCAATCTGACACTTTGGAAAGGAGGTCCATCAGGGAAGAGAAAATAGAAACTGGCATTTCATCCCTGTTTGCTTTGGCAAGGCTTCTGAGACTCTGAAGACACTTAGGAGAAGAAGTATTTCTCCCTCTTACGAGATCCTTTACGCTCCAAAACTCAGGAATCAGGAGGAGGGAATGCAAATGTGCTTCTTCAGGAGGCAACTAGACTTCTTTCTTTGACTTTTTTCTTTGAAGACGTTTCGCTTCTCACCCAAGAAGCTTCTTCAGCTCTGACTGGATGGTGTGGAATGGAAGGATTATATTCTTTGCAGACAGCAAGTCATTTGCATTCTTTTTAGAGAGTCATTGAGACCACTTGGAGGTTTATCTGTGTCCTCGTGGTCACCTGAGTAGTGCAAATGGGTGTGAAGCCTTCTTGGCTGCAGCATGTTTTCTGTCCTGTGTCCTGTTGAAGACAGGCGTGGACTGTTGGGGATGAGTCTGTGTTTGTTGTGAATGAATAAATGTTAAATAAAGTTATCTTAAGCTTGAAGTCAAGTGCAGGGTTCTGGCCCTGCACTTCTGATTGGCTGTTAAATGGCAAGATCAGATTGGTCCGTTCAGGAGAATCTGATTGGCCATTAACAGGCTGTTCTCATTGGTTAACGGAGCTAGTGCTCCCAGGTTGCTATTGGTTGAATCGTTAATAAGTTGCCTATATAAGGAAGGCTATAGCAGCCATCCAGTTTGAGCTGTCACACCATGTAAATAAAGATTTGAAGTTCACTGTTTTCACCGGCTTGTCTCCATTATTTGCACCCATGCTCCACACTTAACAGTGTTGTCTGCATCTCAAATTAGATTGGCATTACTCAGGTGACCCTGAGGATAGATAGACCTACAGGTGGCCTCAATGACTCTCTGTAAATGATGGTAAGACTTTAACTCAAGATTCAGTCTTAGTTAGCATTTTATAAATTAAGCCAGGGGTGGGATTCTACAGGTTCACACCTATTCGCTAGAACCAGTTGTTAACATTCTAAACAGTTTGGAGAACTGGTTGTGAGAAGAAATTACTGGCCTAATCCTGTAAGGAAGGCAGGAAGGAAACATTCTGATGTTGCTTACAGAAACTGCCTCTCTGTTAACCCTTATTACATTTTTGGCAGGACTAGACTTCCTGTCTCTGGAACATCTCTGGAGTTTTTTTTCTACTTTGCTGGTACTTTGCTTGTGTGGAATGACTATTCAAAGTTACAATGGCACTGAAAAAAGTGACTTATGACCGTTTTTCACACTTACGACTGTTGCAGCATCCCCATAGTCATGAGAGGCCAGGCGAGGAGATGCATGCCTCTATGTGAGTGATGTTGAGTTGACCACACCCAGCCAGTCACATGAGCACTAAGCTATGCCCACCAACTAAGCCATGTTTCCAGAACTGGTTGTTAAAAAATTTGAATCCCACCCCTGAATTAAGCACTACATTCTACCAGCACCAACACAATTTCTCTGGGCAAAACATACCCCGGTGCTAATAGTAGCTCCATTGCATTTCAGCCTTGAAGAATAGGCTATCTATCCTGAATGGGGGAAAGGGCGGGACTGAACTAGCAATGACTTTAACATTGTGCTGAGCTCAGAGTAAACCCTCCTCATAAAGAGAAAATAAAATACAAAACTAAAGTACAACTCCAGTCTCTCAGTCATAACTGTTTGAACTCTCCACATGGAATTCCTTACTAAGTTTTCAGCTTTTATCCTGTTTCTCCGTGTAACAACAGCCATGTGTTTTACTCTGCATGATTACAACACCCACATCTTTGCCAGAATTTAAATCTCCTTAACAAGAACATTTGGGGGAGGCATAATGGCAGATCTCCTCTATCCCCCCAAAGGGACATTGCAGGAATTTGAGAAAATGTTAATAATAAGAAATGAGAGTGTCTTGTTAATTTATTGACTGGATTCCTACCCACCACCCAAAAATACCCAAATATGTTGGACTGGCACATATGTTTAATTTCCCATTAGCACCTGATTTAAAGAAAATAGACTTCAAAAAGAAAATAAAACCTGGGTGGACTTCAAAGTGTCTGGAGAAGGAAGGTTCAATTTAAACTATCAAGCATCTTTTGGCAGGTATATGAGTAATTCAGAGGAAAAAAGTTCAAGTAGGGTCTGCTAGAAAAATGTGCATTATAATGTACACAGGACTCTTTCTTTGCAGACTTTTTTTTGTTTAAAAAGAGAAACCTTCCTAGTGCTGTAGATAAAATGAAAAGGTGGAACAGCGAGAAACTGACTTGACAAATGTATCCATCCTACTCAGATTGAGCAGATGGATAGCAAGTGTGTGCATGGATAATACTAGAATCAATCTTTCTTGCCAGAACTCCAGCAGAAGCATCTCTTACATCACAGACATGTTCATTCCAGATTCAGACTGATTCATATTCTCTTTTTGCCTTCAAGTGGTAATTTTGCTTTTAGCATGTGATATAAATTCCAATGATCTGGAATACTTATGATCAGAATCCTATTGTCTATCCTCAGATATTATGCACTATCAGCATGCAGTACAACAGCCTCCATGGGATTTAACAGTCCATGAATATCTTTAGTAAATATGCAACAATGGATCTTGTAAGAGGCACGATGGCTCAGTGGCTTAATGACATTGGAGATTATTTGTGCTCCAGCGATTCGAGTCTTAGCATTGTGGGGCGGGGTGAGCTCCCATCACTCGCTTCAGCTTCTGTCCAACTAAGCATATTCTATGCAAGTAGATAAACAGGTACCATTTCAGAGGAGTGGAAACCAGCCAGTGCTCTATGCAGGCAGGCAGTTTTCTGCCCTCTGAACCTTCCTGGCTGTATGTGATGTATGGCATTATCAGACATGGATCAGCTTGGATTTGAAATGATCCAAGTCTAAAATGGCTCATGGAGGGGCTTGGATGATGTTGTAAGAACCACCACTTGTCTTTCTTTCTGGTACAAAGCCAGCTCATCCTCTTGTGGCACACACCATGGGAAGCACATGAGCGTTTCCTTCAACAGAGCTGGTACCTTAGTAGCCAAATTACTATTCTGCAATTGCTAATGTAATAATGACATACGACAATAATAATAATAATAATAACTACTACTACTACTACTACTACTACTACAACTACTACTACTACTACTGATCTTGTTTCTCATCTCCTTTAACAGCATGATGACAAGCCTTATTGCACCTATTGCTATCTTCAACGTTTTGGACCAAGAGGTAAATTTAAGTCCTGGAAACCAGTTGCCTGTAATAGAAGAGGAACACTGGAAAACAGAGGAACAAAAGCAGAATACAAACAAGTAGTAGAGAGTAAATAGAGATTTCAGGATTTCTTCTGTGTTCCCTCTTTATTATATTTCTTGCTCTTTGGCTAAAAGATTGCTGATCTTGGGTTACTTCCTTTCCTGTCATATGTAGACTCTTTTCTTTGCAGGATGTAGGTAGCTAGATGCTGGGCTTTGCCCATCCTTATAACGTATTTCCAATAAATAAATCATTTTCTGTTATAGTTATAAAACCTCCTTTAGTTATCATTGCTCAGGTCAAATTCACATGCTTGCACACCACATTTCAACCTCCAGCAAGAAGGAGAGAAAAAATATTGTTGATCAACGTTAAAGTTATACAAACATACACATGTAAGACCATGTTTCAATGGTCTAAAATGGACAAGTGTGGGAGGCATGGAGGCAGCTGTGATGGTGCTCCTGCTCTCAAGTAATCACAGTATATCCATGCCCATGTTCTTCATGTCCGTGTTCCATTCAATTGTGATGCAACTTGTGGATCTTCTAAGCCAGGTGGCCAGTCCTTAAGCCTGATAAGATGTATGCAAATGAAAATTGAATCAGGAAAAATATGAGGACTCTATGAAGGAACTCAGTGTCAAGTGAGGCATCATATTAGTAGCTGCAAAGAAAGCTTATTTGAAACAGTGACAGATCCTTTTCAGAGTGTATTCTTAGCTTCTTCCAGAGTGGCGAATTTGGCATTTGATCAATCAAGTCAATTTCATTTTACTGTGCTGAAGTAAACAGAATTGAATTTTAGAAATCTTGTCCTAGTTGACAAGAATAAGAAGAAAGTTGAATATTCAACTTTCCTAAATTCATAATAATCATTCCAGTTTATGCCCTTAAGTTTAAGATCAAATTTTGAGTATTATATTTTTTCCAAATTGGTTATATCAGGGAAGGGAAGGGAAGGGAAAGGAAGGGAAGGGAAAGGAAGGGAAGGGAAAGGAAGGGAAGGGAATGTGGAATGAAGTGGAATAATAGAATTAGAAGAATAGAAAATAGGATAGGATAGTAGAATAGAATAGAGTAGAGTAGAATAAAATAGAATAGAATAGAATAGAATAGAATAGCTTTATTTGACCAAGTGTGATTAGATAGTTTTAGATTGTTTAGATTGGACTGTTTTAGATTGTAAATTCATTAAAGAAGCAATCTCTCAACTTGTTCTTTATAAAACAGAGCTAAAAGATGTTTTTATATAAATTTATCAGTAATACCCACAATTTGTTATTATGTTAGTGAATGGCCTCTCCAGAAATGTTGATGTTTGCCTACAAATTATATTTATCTGGTTTCTTTCTTCCTTTGCTCCCCCCTCCCCAATTGTTATTTAACAATTCTTAATTATTTAAGGAAAGTGTGACTATCTTTGCTTTCTCATTTTTATCCCTCCCATTTTCCCTTTTCTTGTCATACTGGCTTCTAAAGACCAGTCTTGTTTCTCTGAACATTATTTTTGTATAGCACTTATCAACTACAATACATTTAAAATTAGCACTAGGAGCATGCTAACCATGCTATCTTTGAGATACAGTCACTGAACAGAAACAATTTGATTATTGGGCCAAAGGTTTCTGACTCTTCTCCCTGTCACCACTCAGGATCAATTCAGAGTTCTATGAATGTTTTCTTACAGTGGCAATTTAAGCAGTCCATACATAAGGGGGTGGGAGATCTCATAGGTTTGGTGGTGAATGTAGTTTACATGTGTAGAGGGGGGGTACCTTTTATCACCACAATGGGTTGGCCAGATTCTGAGTTGCAAAAATCCATCTTGAGGTCAAGAACATGCAATTTTTTCAAGGTCTCCAAATGTCTTCATTCAACTAATTGTTGGAAAAACAGTTGGGCAGAGACAAAACCAACTTTAAGAAAATGTCCAGTAAAATGCAAACATTCCACTAATCCAGTGAATTCTATCCTGACATCTTTTCAGAACTTCAAGAAATGTTTAGTGTTATTTTTCCCCTGAATTCAGCTTAAATATTTGTAGTCTCTTCTTCTCCCTCCCCCCCAACCCAGCAGTATATCTTGGGATTCAAACAGTGGGAATCATAAGTTCTGTTTCCATATAAGTTTTCAGTCTTTGGTTTCCAAGAACGGTTTCTATTAATGTCTTATCAGATGAGATTAAAAAAAAAATCAAACATTTGCATATTTTTCATTGGACTTAAATTGAGAAAATATCCTCATGCACATTTTAAATCTTACAGTAGTGTGCGATATTTCCTGCTCAGATGATATGAATAATAGTGGATTGCCAAGTTTATTTAATCTTGATTTGTTTAATCAGACACAATGGCTTGGTCCACTCACTGTACTAATCCCAAACAACCTTCCTACATTTTGATTTAGTATCACTTGATACGCATTCCTATTGAGAATAGGGTTACCATATCTAGGCTGCAAAAGTGCAGGAGATCAACACATGACAATAAAGTTTCCCGTATCTCTCTTCCATGTAGTGGTCATTTGGCTTTTTGGAACCCAGATCTAGAAGTTTTCAGCCAAGAACTGCAGTTTGTCTCTTATCTCTCTTCTCTGTGCAAATGTAGCAAATGAAAGCTTGCAAGAAAAATAAATATGCATTAGGATATCTTTTTCTTCTTGAGATCATAATATTTCCTTGGAAAAATCTTTGTGCTATGCAAAAACAAGGTGTAGATGATTTGGAACAGGTTGGTTACAACTTGTAATCTGGGGAAAAACTTATATTTTCTTTGTTTAATTCAATTAATTTCAGTTATTGGATGCTTCAAGAATTGTAAATTGCATTTTATTCACACACACACACACACACACACACACACACACCACATATTCCAATAAAGTTTAATTTTATGAATACCTTGTGAGATTAAACTACTAGCTTTGAAAAGTGGGAGTAAAAGAGAACAAATAGCTTTAATCATATGCTTCTACACTATAGGACCAAAAGCTTGTCATTATTTTTTTTCACTTTTCCCTGTTAATTGCCAATATTAGATTTTGCAAACTTTCTGCAAAACTGAGCCAGTTTAATTTCCTAGAAAGGATAAATTTTGATAAAAAAAAATTAAAGAAAGTGATACAGATTAGCTTTCTGGTGCAGCAACTTTCCTGGTATGTGTCTATATTTTAATTGTCTAACATCTTTATTTATTTATTTGTTTGTTTGTTTATTACATTTTGGAACCCATCCATCTCTCTTACAGAGAGCTATGGGCTATGTATAATAACCTATTGAACCATAAAAACATCATCTAAAAGTTACAAATTTAAAAAAGGAGCAAGAATGATTAAAATACTGTTAACAAATAGTTAAAAGGCGGAGGGGAGGACTTTCAGCACTAACCTATGAAGGTTAAATGCATTTTTTTCTTTATCAGTCCATCCATCCATGTATCCCTAACATTAATACTTTTTGTTTTTTTAAGGAGCAAGACCTTCAAGATTGCGTGCATCCTTTGGTCCTTCTTCTTCATCTTCCCAAGTTCCAGCACAAATCTGAAAATCCAGTTCTTTGCCTGGCTTTTGTTATGCTGCAGAAGTAGCATTTTATAAAACAATACACCAAGTTCACATTTAAAGGACTTTATCGCTTGGTTATAAATATGAGTCCAAATAAGTTATGACAGTTCCTCAAAGAGTGTTAATGCTACAGCTGCTTCAGATAGCAGCTGTGATAAATACATTTTCAATAGGTTGCTGTTAATATCTGCAAAAAATGGCCTATCTTTTAGTGTTTCAATGAACAATTTTGTTCTGCACCTTTTAGTCAGTATTACATCTTTTTTCCTTTTCATTCAGAAATGAAGCCAAAAAAAAGTTGAATGCACATATCTAACGTAGACAAGAGAGCAGGTTTGGCCCAATTTCACAATCAGTCCAGACAGTCATGGGCCTATTCATGTATGTGGTGGCAATGGGAAATATGTTTTCATGTTTGATATGTGGAAAGGGAATTTCACGAAGGCAGTAGTGTCACAAAAAACAGGAAAAGCCCAAGGGGAACATCAGGTCAGCCAGAAAATAAACTTACATAGGAAAAGGAATCAAATAAAAAGTATTAAAGAATCCCTATAGAAAAAAGCCTAAGTAATTAAGAAAACTAGACAAATAGGAAAAGGAAACAAAAGATAATTTAGAAAACCCTTACAAACACAGGACATAGCAAATAAGCAAAACAAACAGATAAAAGACACAAAATATAAATTACAAAAGGGACAGACAGGAGATTGCCACAAGAACAAATATGAAAAACTATCTTAAAGCTAAAAGAGATTAAAGAAAACCAATAATACAATCTGGCCACCCCGCGGAGTTTGCCCTCCAGAGGAAATAAAGACAAACTTAAACAGGATTTGAAACATTAGGCACAAATACAAACACTCACACAAAATCAATTTACAAAGAGAGAAAAGGGTATAAAAAACCAGGGACTTACCATAAGAAGCTAGCTAGCCCAGGAACGCAGACTTCTCGCTGTTCTCCGCCTTCCTGAAATATAAAAAGATCCAGCTTTCAAGCAGTTGTCCGTATCCTTGTGCCGGAGCTCTCCCAGCGGGAAAATCAAATCCTCGAAAGAAAGGCATTTTGACACCTTTCAACAGATATATGTTTTATGTTTCATGCAATATTTTCCTAGAGCTCTGAGGTAAACATGAGCAATAAGAACATATTGAAACAAGTTCTCAGTTGTCCCTAATTCACATAATTGGCATTCTGTCATTAGCAACCACTTATGGGAACCATAGGTTTAATCCATGCAATCCTACAGTGTAAGCACTAAGCCCAGCATGATTTACTTTTGAGAAAATGTACTGCATTATGCTGTAAGATAATCCTTGGATTTATATATAATAAATCTACACCTCATTATAAAGAACTAAGGGCAATCAAGCCACATTTCCAACACAAATAATAATTCATTTTTTTGCAATTTGTTAAATGTATTATGTCAAAAGGCTTCTCAATCAGCAAACCAAGGTAGTATTCCATTGAAAGAGTGGTGTGCTTTCTATGTGGAATACGCTTGATACGACTTGACGGCTTTTGGGTTTTGAATTGAGTTTTGATGGATCAATCTATTGTTCACACACACACACACACCCTGAGTGTTTAAATAAGCAGGAATTGGGCCATAATTTTATACTAAATAAGGAAATATTTTGAGCAGTTACTGTTACTTCTGGTGACTTCTGAGAGCCCAGATCTATATGATCATCTTCGATAAATGAAGAAATAAATGTATACCACTCCAAAAAAATATATATAACTCTTGTCTTTTGTTGGTGTGTGATGGAATCAAGCTACCCTCCTAAATTTTTTTCACTTATATATTCCCAAGATGTTTCTTAGGAACACAAAGAATGACAGTTAAGAAAACCACCACTGATAAATAATGAGAACTGAACAGGATGTATAAGTATAGTTATAGGTGTAGGTATATGCATGTAATTTGTTTGAAAAAATATCTTCAATTTAGAAAAAATTATACCAGGCAGTGATGGAGTCCAAAATATAAGCAAGTACATGCAGCCTTGTCTCCTAAGATGTTTAATTTCATGCCCTTCTTTCTGTCCTCTTGAAAATATCATGTCCTTTTAAACATATATCATGCCCCATCCACTTTCTCCTATTATACCTTGCACACTTTTTCCTGCACACAATCACTTTTTTAACTCAATATGTCAGGCAAGATTGAAAGCAGCTGTCGTTACCACCGAAATGTTGCTCTCCCGTATTCTGTTCTTTTCAATTCTTGTTATAAATAGCGAAATAGACCCCTGGATAAACTAAAGGCACCAAGCACTTTGCTGTAAAATCTAAACAACAGGAGGAGGAAATTCTCTTCCTGTCTTTGCAACCTCTAACTATCCCAATCACTCACAGTGTGACCTTGAGTGTATCAGTAACAAATTTTCACATCTTGCTGAGAATATTGCCAGTATTATTTTTTCAACTGTCCTGTGCTTGCTTCCTTAATAAAATATACACAACTAGACATGGGAAGAGATTTGGTAGCTTTGTGTAACTGGGTTTGTTCTTGCTCACAAAGGGCATACACATTAATGTGATTGTACACATACCAAAGAAAATTCTGAAAAAAAAAGAGTATATTCTTTCTAAGTATAAGCCTGGATTCTCATTTGTCTAGGAAAAATAATTATTAATACAAGATTGGTGACAATAATATCACAAAATACAAACAAATATTTCTTTATTTAGATGTATGTATGTTTGTTTGTTTGACTTGTAAGCTGCCCATCTGACTACTGTAAAGACAACTCTAGGTGACTTACAAACATTAAAACATTGAAAGCCAGTAAAACATTACACAATAAATAAGAGTAATAATTAAACATTGGGGAGGAAGGGAGCAAGATGCGCACAGCTGCAAGCTCACATCACTCTGAGAAGCACAGAGTTGAAGACCAAGATGATGAATGAGACTTCATCGAAACATTGTCTAGTTACTTCCAATCTTACGCGGGAGAAAACCCGAATAACCAAAGATCCACATACAAATACCCACGAGAACCTCAGAAATATATATATATATATATATATATATATATATATATATATATATATATATATATATATATATATATATATATATATATATATATATCTACCATAAGAAATACTGATAAGCTGCTTTAAAGCAGAGGTTTTCAAATCAGTTTCTGATGAGATTTTTGGGTTAGAAACAAAATCAGAAATAGAGAATCCATATTTAACCACTGAGAGTCTAAGCCTTGGGGCTGGAGTTCTTTCTTCAAAGTACAAGAAACTCAATAGCCAGTCTGCTTCTCTCCAGAAGACTATCCATCTCTCTCATCTTTTTTCTCTGCTATACCTGCAGTAGATGTAAACAATTGTCTCACTGGAGTCATTTCCCAACGCTGATCGAAATACCTAGAACCTCAGGTTGGATGGGAAGAAGAAGTTGAAGGAAGAGGGGAGGGATGGACAAAAATGACTCTGATACCACCAACAATTTATTGATTTATTGATTTGCTGCCTATCTCACCGTGGGGTTATTCTGGGCTGCTTATAACAATAAAAAGGAAGAAATGAAAATTAGCGTGAACCAAAGATAATAGAACAATAAAATAAAAAATGAAAAAGAATACAATGAGAAATACTACTATATGATTACTGAAAAGAAAACTTGGATGGGTAAAGAGCAGACAATTGGGGGGCAGGGGTGAGGTGGCAGGTGAAGACTGCCATCAATCCAGCAGCCAAAATGATTCTTCACTTTGTTCTGGATCTTGATCTTGGCCCTCAGCTCTTGACCAACGATTAAGTCATGATTGCTAACCAATGGATTGTTTAATAGAGAAGAGATAGATTAGTTAGTTAGACTTGAGAGCCCACTAAGGCTCCTTCTAACCCAAACTCCCAGTGCATTGGCCATGGGGCTCCTCCTGGTTTATCCAATAGGCATTTTTTTTCCTGTCCTCAATGAACATATTACATGGTGACTATCAAGATCACTGCTTTTCCCCATCAATGTCTTTCTGTTCTCCTGCTAGCTTGTTATCCCACACACAAAATGATTCTGAATGTCCAGCTACGAATGTTTTAAGCTCAGAATCTCAGACAAATCTCAGTGCAAGAGCAGAAGATTGGGGGTTTTGGCCTAGATGAACCTTTCAGACACTATGATTTGATTATGGGCACTGGCTCTGGCTCTGGAGGGAATAATTGTATTTCAGGACTTTGAGTTGAAAATGCATTTTGAAGAAGCACACAAAATTGATCCTATTGTCATCACCAGTCTCTCTCTCCCTCTCTCCCTCCCTCCCTCTCCCTCTCTCTCTCTCTTGAAGTAAGAGCAAGCAAATATATTCAGCAACCAAAGAGATGCTTGATCGCAGACAATATTTTTTATCCTCAAAGAGAAAATGTCTGGCAGTTCAATCTAAACTTTATGATCTACCTTTTGTTAGCAGTGATTCATCAATAAAACCATGAGCAAGGAGTATTATTTGCTTAATGTGGGATGCTATGGTGTTTATATGCCTACATTTCTCAATCAACTCCTGGCCATAATTATTCACAATAGCTGCAGGCCATGGACAGGCCCCAGCCTTCATTCCTTCACTGAACTGTCCTTTTTTAAAAAAAAATAAAATAAAATGCTTTTAATTAAAAAATTAATTAAGTGGGAAGCAGGCAGGCTATAAAACAAACACCCAGTCTCTGACATCATCTGTATTTCCAGGGAGTTTTCTGGTGCTCATGTAATCCACAAGGGCATTCTTGATAATGGTTATTTTAGAAATATGCCTATTTGCACAGAAAGAAAGACAAAGTGCAGCTGTTGGAAATATCCTCAAAGTTTATCTTGTGACAAGCTAGGTCTATCAGTCTTTCGGGTATTTTAGAACTGGTGGTGCACGAGAAAATTTTGGTGGTCCACAGAGAAATGTCACCCCCAAAGTACCTCCCCCCCAAAGCAATTAATCCAGGCTGGGTGGGAACACAAGGCTGTGCTGCCCACATGGCCTGCGGGAACACAAAGCTTGCGTCACTTGCATTGTGAACAACACAAGGTAGTGGGGGGGGGAAGGACGGAGGGGGAGAACTTGCCCCACTCATCCCATGCACCTTGCCTGGCCACCAGGCTGCTTCTTTCCTCTTCTTTCTTCTGTTTTTGGCTACACGCAAGGAAAGCAGCAAAAGTCTTTCTTTGTCTCCCCCAAACTCCACCAGAAATGAGTCTTTGGGACCCTGCAAGGCATCCAAGAGGCTGTGCCGGCAAAGACTCATTTCTGGTGGAATTTGAGGGACAGAAAGAAAGACTTCTGCTGCTTCTGCTGTTTTCCTTGCATGAAGTCAAAAGTCTTTCTCTCTGTGTTTTTCCCCCTGGAGACAGTATCCTATGGTCCCAAATAAAGAATGATCGATTAGTAGGAAAATGAGGTAGGGAATTTTCCTGCAGGCTTTTGGGGGAATTTTCCCAGGTTCTCTGGTCTGTGGGATTTAAAATGATGAATTTGGTAGTCCTGAGGTCCAAAAGGTTGGTGACCCCTGTTTTATTTTATTTTTTTGAAAAAAGATTTTATTAATTTTCTACAAACAAACAAGACAAACAAAACATTAAAACATTCAACTCTCGTATGTACATCCAGTGTGTCAGTTGGTTCATCATTTTTGTGCATTCATTCTGTAGTCCCAGTTACAATTATGTTACATAACAACTCATATTATCAATCCAAACTTATATATCCTAATATCTCTAAAAAAAAAGAAAATTTTGACTATACTTTTAATCATTCATGCTTTATGAGCTGACAATACTTTAACCAGATTATTCAACAAATCATATAATCATACCAAATCAATCCTAAAAAACCCTTTATAAATATAATATCAAATAACAAAATAATAGCAAAATAGCAAAATAAAGATATTTCTTACTATCTAGCATTCTAAATATTCTATTATCATATTTTATCATCTAGCCATTTATAAAAAAGATCCCAAATTTCATAGAATTGTTTATCCTCTTGCTCTCTAATTTCAAATGTCAATCTGCTCATCTCAGCACATTCCAATATTTTCTTAATAATTTCTTCCTGTAATGGTATTTTCTCATTCTTCCAATTTTTAGCAAATACAATCCTGGCCGCTGTTAATATATTTACAATCAGGTATTTCAAATCTTTACCATATATATCAGGTAAAATTCCCAATAAGAAGATCTCTGGTTTCAAATCTATATGTTTCTTTGTCATTTTTTCCAACCACATGCGAATTTTAGTCCAATATTTTCTAGCATCCTCACAAGTGGATCTCACTTCACGCTGTTCTTTGCTATCCACCTGTCCCCCTACTGCTCCTTTCTCTTTTTCAGTCTCCAGTTGTTTCTCTTGAAACTCAATTAATGAGACCTCTTTCTCTGCCTCCTCTCTTCTTCCTCCAAAAAATTCTGCATGGAAAAGTTCTGCTTTCTCAATTGAATCAATTCTATGTCTCTGCTCTTGCCACCTAAACATTAGTCCTTCTGGAATCAGCCATCTATAATTCACTTCGTTTTCCAGTAGCATTTTGGTCAGAAATCGATATTCTCTTCTCATCTCTCTCACTCTTCTGGGTATTTGTTTTAAAACCACAACCTCTTTACCTTTGTATTTCAATGTTTTCTCTCTTACTACTTGTAATATTTGCGTTTTAATGGATTTTTTGGTAAATTTAATATGGACTTCCTTGGGTAATTTATTTCTCATCGCATACCTTGTATAGACTCGATATACCTCATCTATTCCATCCATCATCTTTTCCTCTGTAATTTCCAAAGCATCTGCCAAAATTTCTATCATTATCACTGCCAAATTTTCTCCTTTTTCCTCTTCTATATTTTGAAATCTGAGGTAAAATTCTGACCTTTCCATCTCCCACCTCAACATCCCACTTTTTTCTTGTTCAACCGCTGTTAATCTACTGTCAATATTTCCAATCTTCTTCTCTCTTTGTTTTCCTTCTTCCTCAATTTTTTTGGAATCTCTCCTCATACTTGACCATCATTTGTTTAATGTTTTCCACTTTTTCATCAGTCTTCTCTATTCTTTGTTCAATATTTTCTGTTCTTTGTTCAATAATGTCTGATTTTGTCTTGAGATCTTGGATTCCTTGCATAATCATCTGTAAAGTTACTCTTTCTTGTTCCTTATCTTGCTTCAACATTGTCTGAATTAAACATTGTCCTCCAGCTGGTGGGGAAGCAGAGGTAGAAGTAGAAATGCCAGATGGTATTGGTTTCCTGCTCATTTCAATGCTTCCAAAGCTTCAAATTCTTTTTGATTTTTAATCCAACTGGTAAAGCAGCCAATTATAATCCAAAATGGAAAACTCCAATAGTAAAAGGCACGAAACCAAAAAAGAAACAGGAAAAAAGGAAGAAGAAAGATCTTCAGGTTCTTCTAGACCCTAATCCAATTACAAAGTAGTCCACCATAAAAAAGAAAAAATAGAAAGGAGAAAAACAAACAAACCCAAAAATAATAATATTGATTAAGAGCAAAAAAAAAGCAAAAAGAGAAAAAACAAAAAGTTCCTTCAGGTTCTTCACACCTTAATCCAGTTGAGAAGTCTCAATAATCAAAAAAGAAAAACAAAGTGGTCCAAAAACATGGATAGAAAAAGCAAAAAAGTCCCAATAAAAATAAAAATAAAAATAAAGAAAAATAAAGAAAAAACTCTGAGGCTTTCCCTTTAAAATAAAAGGCAGAAATAAGAATATTACTAGAATTGAAATTTAGAAAAAGGCTGGCGAATGGGGTATATATATATATATATATATATATATATATATATATAAAAGCACACTGCACTTTATTTATTTATCCAAGGCTCTTGTTATGACTCTCTTCTCCAGCAGCTTCAAAGCCAAACCTCCAGTGTTGAAATATTGATAACAGTCCAGGAAAGCACCTGCAATAATATTTTGCTGTGCTCTCCCTCTATCTTATCACGTTAAGATGTCCTTGAGAAGAGGTCTTTTTGCAATTCTCTCCAATTCAAATAAAATACTTTCAAGCCTCTAGTTGGCAGTTTTGCAAAGTTTCTTAATGCTCTTCCTCCCCCCCAGCCAGAAAAAAAGAATAATGTATACAAAAAAAAGAAAAAAAAATAACCAAAGGGAGCCTCTATCCTAAAGAAAATTAAAAAATCAAAAGGAGCATAAAAATATATATAAGAGAAAATTCAATCCGGTTACCTACAAAGTCACATTAAAGTCCCCAGAAAAAAAGTAGAAAAAAAAAAATCCAAGCCTCAATTTGACATCACTTTAAAAAACGCCGCTCAAACAGTTTTGGTCAAAAAAAAAATCTCACAGGTTTCTTCTTTGTTCAGGATGCCCTTTCAAACCTCAGCGAATTTACAACACAAAAGAAGTTTCTCACCCAGCCGACACACTTTCTTTCCAGCCACTTTCTTTCCAGAGCTGTCCCGACTTCAGCAGCTATGGAGGCTGCCTCTCCGCCGCCAGCAAAAGGGCTTCTCCCGGATCAAACCAGAGATTTTGCGGTATCTCTGGGATCCTGGGACAGTACCCTTCTCTATCCCTGTCTCTACAGGACGGTTTAGGTCCGTTGGGACCGACCAGGGGCAAAAATATCAGCTGCGATCTCAGAGCCCTGAGATCGCAGCTGTATCGCCGAAACGAAGCTCCGCCTTCTCGTGACCCCTGTTTTAGAAGGAAGTATAGCAGTGCCTTTAAAATACGTACATACATTTTCCTCATTCTCAAAATTCAAAATTTTGACATTCTCAAACTTCCAAACATGCCCACCAAAGGTTGCTCATCTACAGGTAGTCCTCGACTTACAACAGTTTATTTAGCGACTGTTCAAAGTTATAACAGCACTGAAAAAAGTGACTTACAATCATTTTTCACACTTAGGATCATTGCAGCATCCCCATGGTCATGTGACCAAAATTCAAACGCTGAGCAACTGACTATTTGTGACGGTTGCAGGATCCCGGAGGGTCTCATGATCCCCTTTTGTGATCTTCTGACAAGCAAAGTCAGTGGGGAAGCCAGATTCACTCAACAACTGTGTTGCTCACTTAACATCTGAAGTGATTCATTTAATAACTGTGGCAAGAAAGGTTTTAAAACAGGGCCAAACTCAGCAACTGTCTCACTGAGCAACAAAAATGTTGAGCTCATTTTTTAGTTGTAAGTTGAAGACTAGCTGTACTGTGCAGGACCAACTACAGTGAGTTTCTGGGCCCAATTCAACAACTGGAGTTTTAGAATAAAAGCTGTTCATGCCCTAGACCAGGGGTCTCCAACCGTGGCAACTTGAAGACTTGTGGACTTCAACTCCCAGAATTCCTCAGCCAGCAAAGCTTGTGGACTTCAACTCCAAACTTGGCAACTTGAAGTCCAGAAGTCTTCAAGTTGCCAAGGTTGGAGACCTCTCCCCTAGAGTCCCCATACCTTAGACTAAAAAAGCAGAAAGGCAGTTCACCTACAAGACACATTAAGGCTGCATTCAGACAGCAAATTGTGTCCTTGCCATCTCTTCACTGATGCTTTCTCCTTGTTGGAATGGTTCAAATCTCAGTGCACAGTCCTTTCAAGCAGTCACTTGAGAAGCCCAACTCCAGCTCAGCCCTGCACAGCAAATAGACAATAGATTTGCCTTCTGTTGTTTTATGTCTTGCTTTTCTTGCTTTCTTCTGTGCTTGTTTTGAAACAGGATGCCATTGGCCTGACCTAGCTTGAAGTTCTGGGTTTTCTTAGAGTCCTGTATCTGAAGTCATGTGAGTTGAATTCATGAGTGACGGAAGAAAGCAAACACAAATCAAAGGATATTCTTGGCAGAGATGTATCAACAACTAGAATTTTAAAAAGGGTATTTTCAGCCCGTTTCCTTAAAAGGTCTTCGCACGTTTTTCACCCTTATATTGTTTATATACTTCCCATATCCATATATGCAGAACAGAATAATTACATTCTAAGGACACAACATGGCAATATATTTCAATGGTGTGCAGTCTAATATTGATGGGCTCAATCCAGCAGAACAGTTTCAATGTTTTAACTCTTTCCAAAATGCTGAGCTGACCCATTGCATTTATTAAAGGTAATCCTTGGTGACCATTCAAAGTTACAACAACATTGAAAAAAGTGACTTGTGACCAGTGGTGGGATTCAAATTTTTTTACTACCGGTTCTGTGGGTGTGGCTTGGTAGGCATGGCAGGAGAAGGATACTGTAAAATCTCTAGGAAGAGGTGATATTTGCCAGTTTTCCAAACAACTCAAAATTTCTGCTACCGGTTCTCAAGAACTGGTCAGAAACTGCAGGATACCACCTCTGCTTGTGACTGCTTTTTATATTTACAACCATTGCAGTATCCCCATAGTCACATGATCAGAATTCAGATGCTTGGCAACCGATTCATATTTATGACAGTTGCAGAGTCCTGGAGTCACCTTTTGAGACCTTCTGACAAACAAAGTCAGTGGGAAAAGTCTGTTCCTGCAGTGTTTGACTTAACAACTGAGGCGAGAATGGTTGTAAAACGGAGCAAAATTCACTTAACAAAAGTGTCGCTTAGCAAGAGAAATTTTGGGCTCAACTGAAGTCATTAATTGAGGACCTGTATTTGTACTCCACCTTTCCTTCAAGAAATTCAGAGCAACTTTATACCCTGATTTTCCCTTTACCATTACAGCAATCTTGAAGAAGATTCCCAAGAAAAGTTCCTGATGATTGCGATCTAACCTTCATCCAACTTACTTCATGGTTCAGTTCACTTTCCAAACCTTTAGATCCTCCAAAGACATAAGAATGGTCCAAGTGAAGTTGCATTAGGTGATAAGTGTATATGTGTGTTTGTAAGGAATTTAGTGCTGTGGTTGTGGATCGTTCAACCTTCTTGGCAATTTGGCAATCTGCTTGTGAGAATAGGAAACATTTTTCAAGGACAGCTTAGCCATTTTCCAAGAAAAAAAGAAAATATTTCTAAATCACCTTAAATACGTTAATTATAATTGTATTATAAAGTAGCAAACCCAACATGATTTCTAATATAGCAAATGTCTTTTTTTTGCTTCCTTTTTATATGATTGAGAGAGACAGGAGGTAGGTGTCTTCCCTGCCCCCCAAGTGTATTATGTTATATTACTTTTTTTCTGGATAAAAATTGTTAAACCCCTGCTAGCATAGGATATTCTTCACTGGAAACAACTCTCCGGTGGATGCTGACAAGCTTTAATATGCTTTGGCAGTATTCAAACATGACAAATGATTATTGCTGGTTGGTTTCATAGGATTCCATCCTATTTCCTTCTTGAGCAAAGCTCCAAATTAAAAAAAAAAAATGGAATATTTCAATTTGCGAGCTCTTCCAGTTTCAATTTGTGAACTCCGAGTATCACATTCAAAGCCTGTGACAGCTTTATAAATGCAGCATATTGCATTTAGATGATCTGAAAAGTTCCAGTTAATAATAATAATAATAAGATGGGAGCAACAGCTTCTAAGTATCTTCTTGCAGTGTCGCTAGGATGGTGACAGTTAGATGAAGATGTATGATCTCACATGTAAAGTCTAAGTGGAAGAAAGCAGCTGTTTTGTAATTTAAACATGTTCTGTATATTTGTGCTTTTAGCTGCATGAGATAAACCTCTTGATAAATACAAATAGTAAGGCTGCAAATAAAAAAAAAATCCCCATAATAACTTATTGCAATAATCTTTTTATAGCATGCTCACAAATCTGGGCTAAGTGCCTTTGTGCTAACAGGATATCCAGTGACTGAAAATGAGACCTAAACAGTAGCAATTGATTGGTACCACATACAGACTCGCAAGCCCCCAAGATAGGCTTCAGAGCACTTCCCAAAATTGCTTCTGAATCATGATTTTTAATGCCATAGAACAGGGGTGTCAAACTGGATTTCTTCGAGGATCAAATCATCATTGTAGTTCTCCACAGACCAGTGGGGGGGAAGCGGGGGAGGGAGATGGGATGGACACCTCCTGCAGCACCCTGCTGGCCAAAATAGGATGTGGAAGGGCTGCACATGGCCCCCTGCACCTCATTTTCAGCCTCCATGGCAGCACTCTCCCAGCTGAAAATGAAAATGGACAACACACAAACAAAAACAGACCCCCCCCCGTGAGGCCTGTTTTCAGCTTCCCCGGCCTCCAGCAGTAGTCTGCCAGCCAAAAACATGCTGCTTTTGGCAAGCAGAGTGCTGCTGGAGACTGGGGAGGCCAAAAATGGGCCTCACGGAGGCCTCTCAGGCCCGTTTTGGCCAGCAGAGGCATCGCAGGCCGGTTCTTTGATATTTTCAGGCCAGCCCCATGGGCCAGATTTAGGCACCCTGTGGACCGGATCCAGATCACAGGCCTTGACTTTGACACCCCTGCCATAGAGGAATACATGTACATGAAATCATGTTAACTTTAACTAATGAATTTAATTTTGTTGAGCCATTCATTACATTATACTAATGTTTTGTTCATTTGGGGAACTATGGTCCTTGTTATGTCACTCAAAGCTTGTGCACACCTGAATGGCCAGTTCTGATCTACATGGACAGGTCTATGACAATTCACCATGGCCAACTTGCTACAGCCAACTCACCATGAGCAACTTGACGCAGGACAACTCACTGCAGGGCAAGAGTTACACTAATATCAAAGAAAGGATGCAAAAGGAGGGACAGAATGAAATGTGAATGGCAAACATGAAAATAATTTTTATTTATTTCGAATAATTAAACAGAATCGTTAAATTGTCTCACAATGAGTTGTTTAGTTGGCCATGGTGAGCTGTCCTGTGCCAAACTGCCCATGGTGAGTTTGCCGCAGCGAGTTAGCTGTGGCAAGTTGTTCCATTCCCACATGGACCAACAGGATAAAGCAAAGTTACTTTGTCAATAAGCAAAGGTTTCTTTTTTTAAAAAAAAAAAATTGGAATGGTACTCCTGGGATTTTCTTTCTGAGGTGCAAGTTGTGTTGTTTTTGTGGGTTAGTCTCAGAATTTTCACATAACAGCAGTGCTTAGCTTTGTTTCAGGAATGATATGATCAGCATGGCAGCATGGCTCCCAAAATATTATTCCATCTTCTGAAAAAATAGGAACAGCCTTCATCAGAAACACAATAGATTTCGAGACCAATATATGCTTTTATTAGAAAGAACACCCAATAGAAAAATACTGAGAGCTAGGAGTCAGGTGGTACTTTTCACTTCATTTTTCTCTTGGAGAGTATCGCTGAAATTCAGATCGTTTTCTATAATCTATTTCGATATGGAATTTCTATTTCATCAAGGGGATTTATTTCATCTTTTAACGCTCCAGGTGGAAGACCTCTAAGGCAATACAGTGTAAATGATAGCTCATTTCAATGATAAGATCAACCCTTATCATTCTTTTAAGAACTCATCCACAATGTTAACATTTGTTGGATGAAAGCAGATCTAATTTATCAGGCTTCATTTATGCAAATATTTGCTTTGATAGGAGGTAATGCTGTCAGGCAAAGTGGCCTAGGGCATTACATACCCTTGAGCCAGCACTGAATTAATAATGTAAATAAACTCCAAGTGAAGAGGTGTGGTGGCTCCAGTGGCTTAGTGACACTGGAGCAGGTCTGTACTCCAACAGTTCAAGTCCCAGCATCGCATGTGGAGTGAGCTCCCATCACTGGCTATAGCTTCTGCCTATCTAGCAGTTCAAAAGCATGTTACATGCAAGTAAATAAATAGGTACCACTTCAGTGGGAATAAACAGCATTTCAAGCAGTAGTATGGATTCAACCGGTGCCAGATCTGCCCAAATGCAATGCCTAAATGCATGGTGATATTAGTGGTGGGGAAAATCACAGATGATGCTACAGAATGCCATCAAGTCTTATGACTGTGGACCTAGTCCACCCCCTATGGTGCACTATGGTGCTCTGGATAGTGCACAAACATGAACAGAATGGACAACACAATTGTTGACAGCCAAACAACTACTTTGTAATAGCACTGTAATCTCCTGGCTAATATAACATCACCAGACACTAAATAAACAAACTCCAAGTTTGGGCTCAAAACACTTTTTCCTCTGTTCTAAATATACTTCTCCATGTAGTGGAAAATTGGCCAACTTATATATTTGTGGCAAATTTTTGTGCACACATATCTATCCAGAATTAGACCTGCTAGGTTTGGTCAAGAATACCTTCTCCAACATGTTTCCTCCTTTGTTCCTTTTTTGTCTACCATCCCATATGTCTTAAACAGAACAAGATTCCAGCTGTATCATGCGACAATATGACACAACAGGATAGGAATTGACTTTGAAACCAGGGCATTGTCACAGTGACTCCCACCGCCTTCAAATGGGAACATTCTTGGGTTGGACCCAAATAACTACCTTCAAGCAGAGATGGTATTCAGTAGGCTTTGACCAATTCTGGAGAATTGGTGGCGAAAATTTTGAGTAGTTTGGAGAACCGGCAAATACCACCTCTGACTGGAGATTTTATAGTATCCTTCCCCAGCCACGCCCACCAAGCCACACCCACAAAACTGGTAGTAAAAATGTTTTAATCCCACCGGCTTCAAGATAACAATATTGATATGGAGCAAATGACTTGTGTCCACAATCTGTTGGCAGAAATAGACTTTATACACTGAATCAGGGGATAATACCAAAACAGGCCATGTAGTAACTGGCATTTAATGACAACCAATTGAGAAAGGAGACAAATGATCAGATGAGTGATAGGAAAATGGTTGCTGGAAAAAGAGAGAATAAAAGAGAAAGGGCAGAGCTGGTGTTGTGGTGATACATCGTGCGATCTTGAAGTTCTAAGATCGCTGCTGATATCTCTATTGCAGGATGGTCCCACTGGACCTAAACCATCCGGTAGAGACAATGATTGAGGAGGGCACATCCTGTCGATCCCAGAGACATCTCAAAGTCCCTGGTAGAACCAGGAGAAGCTCTTTTTCCCCCACGGTGAAGAGGCAGCCATTAAAGCTGCTGAAGCTGGGACAGCTCTGGAACAGAAGAAAGCTGGAAAGAAAGTGTGTCAGTTTGATGAGATCAATTTTACTTATTATTTTCTGGAGAGAACACCCTAAAAGACTAAAAGTTAAATTTAAAAGTGGTCAAGTGGCAAGATTAAGCACAAATTAAACCTGAAGGTTTTTTTTTTCCTTTTTATTGGAACTTTGGATTTTTGCAAAAACTTTTCAATTTTTAAACCGGACTTGTCTTTCCTTTTCAACTTTTATTTTTTCCTTTTAAAATAACTCTTTGGAAAAGTTTTGTTGTTGTTGTTGTTTCTTCTTTTCAACAACTTTAGACTCTTTTTATTTTTTTAATTCCTGGCTTAAATATTAGAGGGGAAGGGAAAGGAAATGGAAATAAGTTGTGCTGCCACCTGGAGGCTTGGATACGTTGTTTTTCATTCTTTCTTTCTTGTTGATACATTTGGTGTTACATTCAAGGACTCTGTGTTTTTCATTGAAAAGATAGTGGGAAGAGCATGTAGATTGTTTATGCAGGTGCTCTTCTGTGGAACTATTGATAGCTGGCGTCTGGACTTGAAATTGAAAGAAAGAAGATTGAAGTGACCTTGAAAAGAGAACTGGAAATTTTGTTTTTTGATTTAGTAAAGAGCCTTATTTAATGGCAGTGTTTTGCTTACTGACAGAATTGCATTTTCTCTTTCCCTTTTTCTTACTCCCCCCCAGTTGGATTTTTATATTTGGATTTGAGTCTTTTGATGCAGGAATAAGATTACTTTTTTCCCACTCCCTCCTCCCTTTGTTCTACCTTTTTAGCAAGGGGAATATACAGATTTCTGTCTTTTTAAACTTTCTCTAATATTTTTATTTTTTCATCTTTTCTCCATTTTACTTTTTTTTTCTTTTTTTCCTTTTTTTCTACATAATTGGAATCAATTGGATTAAGGTGTTCAAGTGCTTGAAGATTTTTTTCCCTTCCCTTTTTAAACTATTTTTTGCTTTTATTTTTTTATTGGAGTGGCAGTTGGCTGTTCTTGCTTTTTCTTCTCAATTTTCCTGTTAAGTATTCTAAGATGAGCAGAAAGATACCAGCCTCAGCTTCTTCAATCCTGACTTCTTCCTCCTCACCATCTGTAGGACAACGATCAATCCAGGTAATGTTACAACAAGAGAAGGAGAAAGAAGTGACACTGCAGATGATTATGCAAGGAATTCAAAAGATACAAGCAAAAGCAGATAATATTGAAAAGAGAATGGAAAACATTGAAAAGAGAATGGAGAATATTGAGCAAAAAACTGAAAAGACAGATGAGAAAATTGAAAATATTCAACAGATGATGATGCAATACAAGGACAGAATCAAGAAAATTGATGAACAAGATGTACAAAGAGATAAGAAAAATTGAAAGAGAAAAGGGCAGATCTCTGCGATCACTGGGATGGGAAATTTATAGATCAGAATTCTATCTTAGATTTCAAAATATAGAAGAAGAAAAAGGTGAAAACCTTGCTGAAATGATGACAGAAATCTTGGCAGAAGCATTAGAGGTAATGCTAAAGAGAAGATGATGGATGGAATGGATGAGGTTTTTCATGTCTATACAAGATTCATGATGAGAAATAAACTGCCAAGAGAAGTTCATATCAGATTTATTAAGAAAATAATTAAATCACAAATACTGCAGGCAGCAAGTGAAAAAACACTATAAGTACAAAGATAAAGAATTAGCGGTACTGAAACAGATACCGAGAAGAGTGAGAGAGATATTTATTCTTGAACAAAGAGTTACTTAAGAGAGGAATAAATTACAGATAGCTGATACCAGAAGGTCTCATGTTTACCTGGCAGGAACAAAGACACAGAATTGATATAGTTGAAAAAGCTGAGTTATTCTATCTGGAATATTTCAGAGGAAGGGAGGAAGATACAAGAAAAGAAGAGTTGTTAACTGAATTTCAAGAGGAATGTATAGCAGTAATTGAAAAAGAAGAAGGAGCCGCAGGTGTACCCAGAGAGCAACAAGAACCAAGATCTACTAGAGCAACAAATCCTTCTTATAAGTCCAAAAGGGATGAGAGAAAACTGATTACAATTAATATAAATGGACTTAATTCAGCTACTAAAAGAAGAAAAATATTTCATAAGTTAGAGAAATTAAAATTTGATATAATCTGCCTACAAGAAGTACTTATTAAAAAACAACATGATCTTATATTGAAACAACAAAAATTAGGGAAATTATTTACAGCGTTGACCCAATGTAAAAAGAGAGGAGTGGTGTTATACATTAGAGATACAATCCCTGTGGAACAAATATATACAAATGATGATGTAAGGATTTTGACAGTGGAGATAATGGACAATAATTTAAAGATACTTTTAATAGCAATCTATGCCCCAAATGATAATCAAAAAGATTTTTACAGGAAATTACATCAGAAAATAATTGATCTGGACTATGCTAATATTTGTCTGGTGGGAGATTTTAATGGAATAAAAATGATAAATTGGATTATAAAAAAAAAAAACAGCAAAGAAACCTAGAAAGACATTGCCAAAATCCTTCTTTCGAATGGTAGATGAAATAAACTTAAAAGATGCATGGAGAGAGAAAAATGTGGAAACTAAACAATATACTTTTTATTCAAATAGACATACATCATGGTCTAGAATAGATATGATATGGATATCAACAGAATTGCTCTCTAACACACAAGACATTGAAATAGAAACAAGTACCTGGGCAGATCACAATCCAATAACACTTGTATGGAAAGGACAAAAAGGAGATCTAGATGGACTTTAAATAATACAATATTAAAGGAAAAAGATTTTAAACAGAAAATTGAGAGAGAACTGACTTTTTTCTTTAAAGAAAACACAAAAGAGGATACATCATTACAGAACCTCTGGGACACAATGAAGGCTTATACAAGAGGCTTGATAACGAACTATACAAGGAAAAGAAATATAAAACAGAGAAAAACCTTCAAAATATTGGAAGATGACTACAAGAGGCTGGAAAAAGAACTACAGAAATTTCCACAAAAAAGGACGTTAAAATTAAAATGGACATAACTAAACATAAAATGGGGCTAATGAAAAAAGAAGAAATAGCACAAAAAATTTAAAAAGCTCAGCAGAACTATTTTGAAGATACAAATAAACCAGGCAGATGGCTAGCATATAAGTTGACAGAGGAAAGAGTTTCGAGAAGGATAAATCAATTGATAAATGAACAAGAACATGTATGCTATGGAAATGCGGAGAAGAAAAAAATTATTCAAGATTATTATGGAAAATTGTACCATCAAGAGAATGTTCAGGAAGAAAGAATTCAACAATACCTACAGGAAGCAAATCTGCCCCAGATACCCAAAGATATTGATATAATGTTAGGAAGTAAAATAACAATCCATGGAATTAACAGAAGTTTTAAAAAAGGAAAATATTGGGAAAGCACCAGGTCCGGATGATTTGCCAGTGGAATTTTATAAGACATTTCAGGAAACATTGAATCTTCACTTATTAGAAGTTATGAATGAAGTTATGACAAGGAAGAGAATACCCAAAACATGGTCAGAAGCATATATTACACTTGTACTGAAGGAGGACACAGACCCACAGCAAGTTAAAAATTACAAACCTATATCCCTATTACACTCAGATTATAAAATTTTTGTTTCAATTCTGGCAGAAAGACTGAAAGAATACTTAAACAATTTTATTCATCCTGATCAAAATGGATTTCTGCCGAAGAGACAAATTAAAGACAATATGAGAATAATTTTAGATACACTAGAATACTATGAGGCACATCACGAAAAACAAATGGCTTTGATGTTTTTAGATGCACAAAAAGCTTTTGATAATGTGAATTGGCATTTTATACTGCTACAATTGGAACAAATGGGCTTTGGTAAAAAATTTATTCAAGCCATAGAAACGATATATTGTAAAAAACTGCAAAGGTTATGATAAATGGAGAGTTAACAGACTTTATAGATATCAGAAAAGGGATTAGACAAGGCTGTCCACTGTTGCCTCTGCTATTTGTGTTAATACTGGAAGTGCTGAATAGGAACATCAGAGAAGAAAAAGAAATGAAAGGAATGAAAATTAATAAAGAAGAGTATAAATTACAAGCTTTTGCAGATGACCTGGTATTCATATTAGAGGATCCATTAGAGTCAGCACCTAAACTGATAGAAAAGATAGAAGAGTATGGAAAAGTCACAGGTTTGAAAATAAATAAAGATAAAACAAAGATTTTAACAAAGAACATATTAGCAAGACGAAAGAAAGAATTGGAGGAAGTTTTGGGGATCCAGGTCACAAATAAGGTTAAGTATTTAGGGATACATATAACATCAAGATGTAGCACACTTAAGGAAGATAATTATTTAAACTCAAACAACAGATTGCAACAGACTTGATAAAATGGGAAAATTTACAATTATCATTGATTGGGAGAATATCTACAATTAAGATGAATGTATTGCCTATAGTTTTATACTTATTCCAGACAATTCCAATCAGATAAGGGAGAGAATTTTTTGAAGATTTAAACAAAATAGTGCTAAAATATATCTGGCGGGGAAGAAAATGAGAAAAAAATTTAAATTGTTACAAGTTACAAGAATAAGAGGAGAATTTGTTTTGCCCAGTTGGGACTTATACTACCAGACGACGAGTTTGATGTGGGTAAAGGAGTGGATAACACTAAGGAATACTAGACTTTTGAATTTAGAAGGACATGACTTGCTGTTAGGGTGGCATGCCTTCCTCTGGTATAAGGGAACTAAAATGCAGGGGTATTTTAGAAGACATTATATTCGAGAAGACATTATATTTCTAAACTGGGAGAAGCTAAAAAAACAATATTATTTAAAAATTCCACTATGGTTATCTACTATTGAAGCTTTTTCCTATCCAATTATATATAAAAAGGAACAAACAATTAGATATGGTGATATATTGAATGAAAAGGGTGAACTTAAATCTATGCAAGCATTGGAAGAACAAGGTGTAAAAATGAATAGGTTTGCATATTTGCAAATACAATCTAGATTTGATAAAGATGTTAAAACAGAAGGTATTTACGATAAGTTGACTGATTTAGATCAAATTTTGACAGGTACTGATGAAAAAGTAATTTAAAAACTTTATGGATATTTGCTGGAGTTTAAATCAGAGGAAGAGCAAGTAAAAGAAACAATGATTGTGTGGGGGAAAACTTTTGAATATGGGATTGACCTAGATAAATGGCAAAAATTGTGGTCTCAAAATTATAAAATGACAATGTCAACTGCATATAAAGAAAATTTGTGTAAGATGTTTTACAGGTGCTACTTACCCCTGACGAGAATTGCGATAATGTTCAAGAATAAATCAGATAAATGTTGGAAATGTCATCAGATACCTCGTTCATGTCCTTTTATATTGCCCTATGTATAACGCAGGCAGATCTAAGTTACTGTCTATCCTTGAAAACAGACCCATCTTGACCCAATGTTAGTAATTTGTTCTTATATTGTCTATGGGATGGCTCCTCATACATCACTTCTCAGATTTCCAAAAAAAATTTTAAGAGCTGTAACCATCAGAGGAGAATGCTGTAATTCGCCTTAGTCAAGTTTTTGGTGACCAGTTGTTCATGATTAATTCTCCCATGTTCTTCTTTTGTTGTACTTGGGTTTTGGTCTGTGACCGCAAATAAAGTATTATTATTATATTACTATATGTGGTGGACATGCTCGGATGCAAAAAGATATTGGACTATAATCCACACATGGTTGGAAAAAATGATAAAACAACATAGACTTTAAACCTGAGGTGTTTTTATTGGGAATTATAACAGAAATATACAGCAAAGAATTGAAATATTTGATTGTAAATGTTTTAACAGTGGCTAGAATTGTATTTGCTAAGAATTGGAAAAATGAAAAAATACCTATGAAGGAGGAAATTATTAAGAAAATCATGGACTGTGCCGAAATGAGAAAATTGACATTTGAAATTAGAGAACAAGAAGACAAACAATTTTATATAATATGGTATTTATTTTATCAATAGTTAGATAAAAAGACATGGTAAAGAAATAAATTAGTAAGCCTTACAATAAAAGTTAAAAGATTGACATTGAATACAACATAAAATATATAACCATTGGATGAATGTATAAGATTAAACCATAATGTAATTTAGAATATCTCGTATAAAATGATGGAAAAATAGTTTAGTCAAATTAATGTTTAATAATTGATATTACTTAAGCACAAGCTAGATTGATAAGGTGAAAATTTATATATCTTGTGAGTAATGGTTAAAAAAAAAGAATAGCACAAAAGATTGTAACCAACTGACACACTGTATGTATATAATTGAAAGAGGGTCTTATGTTTTTATGTTTTGTTTGTATGTTTGTTGTAAAAAATAAAAACTTTAAAAAAAAAGAAAAAGAGAGAATAAGAGCTATAAAGATAGATGTACACGTAGATATGAAAGGAGCAAATTGATTCAATTCAGGGTCTCAATGTTTCATTTCCTCATTTGTGTTAAGAAGTTATGTTAAAACACCCTTAGTCGTATCCATGGAGAAATGGAAGATTTTTTTAAAAAAATTATTATTATTATTTTTAAATTAAACATAACATTTAAAAAACATTGAATGTGGTGGAGTCATTCTGACATAACTTTGGTCATCATTCTAATGAAATATAATGGAATATAGATCTTATATACATTTGTACACATATATACATTTATTCATCCTTACTTACATCTTCCAACATTCTTGGTATTATTTAAGTCTCTTGATCACAGATGTCCTCTAAACAACTCTTTTCCATCTTAAACCCTTCTTTTATTTTCCCACCAATAGTAAAATCTATTCCAAATTATATAACATTCAGATTCATCCTTATTTTTCATCTCTAGTGTTTGTGTATCCACTTCAGTGCAAGTCAAAATTTTATTTATTACTTCATCTTCACTAGGAATTTCTTTCTCTTTCCACTTCTGGGCAAATACCATTCTTGCTGCAGTGATGACGTGTATTATCAAATATAACGCTTCCTTATTATATTTCTTTGGTATAATTCCCAATAAAAAACATTCTGGTTTATGGTCTATTTTAAGTCTCATCATTTCTTCCAACCATTTCTCAATCCTGTGCCAAAACTCTTGTGCTTTTTTTCAACTCCACCATGCATGATAGTACAGTATGTGCCTCGTTCTGTTAAACATTTCCAACATTTTGGGGATTGATTTTTATACATCTTAGCCAGCCTAGCTGGTGGGAGATACCATTGGTAAAACATTTTAAGTAAATTTTTCTTGTATGCTGTGGCAAGCATAATCTTTTTGTTCCTTTCCCATAATATTTGCCATTGGTCCAATTTTAAATCATATCCAAAATCTCTAGCCCATGTAGAAATGGAAGATTTTCATTTACATTGACTGGACCCAAATATGTGTTCCCATTCTTAACTCTCTGAGTGCAGTGAAACATCAGCTAAGAAAACAAATGTAGGTAGTCCTTTACTTACAAACATTCGCTTAGTGGCAGTTCAAAGTTACGACGGCACTGAGAAAAGTGACTTAGGACCATTTTTGTTTGTGACCATTGCAGCATTCCCCATGGTCACATGATCAAAATTTGGACACTTGGCAACTGGCTCATATTTATGATGGTTACAGTGTCCCAAGGCTATGTGATTCCCCTTTTGCGACCTTCTGATAAGCAAATTCAATGGACAAGCCAGGTTCGCTTACCAACCGTGTTACAAACTTAACAACTGCGGTGATTCATTCAACAAATATGGCAAGAAAGATCATAGAATGAGGGCAAAACTCACTTAAACATTGTCTTGCTCATCAATGAAAATGTTGGGCTCAATTGTGGTCATAAGGTTGAGGGCTCTTTAGCTGTTCAGCTTTACAACTGTTTCTTTTCTCTCTACACAAGTGAGAACAATCAACCAATGGAAAAGTTTGCCTTCGAAAGTTGTGAGAGCTTCATCACTGGAGGCTTTCAGTAAGATATTGGACTGCCATTTGTCAGAAATGGTGTAGGGCCGTGATGCCGAACCTGTGGCACACAGAGCCATTTGTGCTGGCACGCAAGCTGCAGGCAAACTTACTTCACTGAGCATGTCCACGCCTCACAGCTGATTCCCCCCCACCCCGATTGGTTTGAGGCCTGTTTCAGCCTCCCAGAGGCTTAGAAAAAGCCTCTGCAAGGCTTCTCAGGCCAAATTATAGGCCCATTTCATCACTTCTTGTAATACCGGAAGTGACAAAATGGGCCTATAATTTGGCTTGAGAAGCCTTGCAGAGGCTTTTTCCAAGCCTCTGGGAGGCCGAAAAAGGCCTCAAACCAGCCGAAAAAACAGCCGTGAGAGTGTTAAGTATGGAGCATGGGTGCGAATAATGGAGACGAGCCGGTGGAAACAGTGAACTTCAAACTCTTTATTTACATGGTGTGACAGCTCAAACTGGATGGAGGCTATAGCCTTCCTTATATAGGCAACTTATTAACTATTCAACCAATAGCAAACAAGGAGCGCTAGCTCCATTAACCAATGAGAACGGCCTGTTAATGGCCAATCAGATTCTCCTGAATGGACCAATCTGATCTTGCCATTTAACAGCCAATCAGAAGTGCAGGGCCAGAACCCTGCACTTGACTTCAAGCTCAAGATAACTTTATTTGATATTTATTCATTCACAACAGTGAGGTGCACTACAGGTAAGGGAGTGGGGGTCGGGATTGCGCAGGCATGTGCAGGGGGCATGGGAGGGGGGGCATGCATTGCATTCTGGGTGCTGGCACGCAAGTTCAGGTGTGCTGGCGCTCTCTCCCAAAAACGTTAGCTACCACTGGTGTAGGGTCTCCTGCTTGGACTAGATGACTTATAAGGTCCCTTCCAAATTTGTTAATCTGTAAGTCTTGCCATACAAACATTCCACCACATCTCTTGGCTGACCCTGCTCATGGTAAAGTCAATATTGTTTTAAAACACAGCCAGTTCAGCAACCGCTCCCACCCCCGCTGCCTCTCAAAAAAAAAAAAAAAAAAAAAACTTTTATCTGCTGGGTAGATATCTTGTGAATCGACCTCACTGTAACCATTCTTCTAGCTCAAAGCAACTTTGCATTTGAGAGGAACTTTGGGTCACACCTGGATGCCAGTCAACCTTCCAGGGACCATGGCTGAGCTGTTTTCTAAGGGGTCTCACCTTCTGAGAAGAAAGGAAAAAGGGTTCGGTCTTCCAACTTAACACCATTATAGGATACCATTTTAAGCAATATGATCTCGGGCAGGTGATAACAATTCCAGGTCTTCATCTCAGCTAGTAATGTTTCCCATATGCACACATCCATGCCACAAACATGCAGACATGATTATGGCCTGATACACTCTTTAAAAAACTGAAAGGCATATTTCTCACCCAAGACAAAGCCTTTTTTCTTTTCAAAGATTAAACAGCTGTCACATAAGTGTTTCAACAGCACATACCATAAAATGTACATTTCCCTCTCAAAATTAAGATCAATTAGCATTCTTGGGTTACAGCCTTAAGGCTCTAAAATACTGTTATTCTTGAGGCAGATTTTGGGTGTTCCCAGATGGAGGAACTGTAACTTTACCTATCAAAAGGCAACTGTTCCATCTGTTTCTTCTTAATGATTTTGGTTTTTTTTTTTTTCCAAAGTAAGAAAACAATTAAATTGGGCAAACCTGAGGGGTTTACAAAGGGGAGCCAAAGTTATCTGGGTCTTTGTGATTACTTGATAAAATCTCTCATCTCATTTTGTTCCAGATCAGCTCCACACATTTATTACTACAGAGGAGAATAGAGCAATATTTCTAGACATCAGAGGAAATGCCACCTTTATGTGGCATTTCCAGTGTTCTGAGGTTCAGATAGCTTCAGTGTTCAATAAACACCTGCCAAGTTAGAACTGTAGGGAGAAAAATCAATATGATCACAGAACAAGCAAGAGCTATAACCTGCCATTGCAACAGCATTGTTCTCACCTATGGCGGTATAGCAATGCCTTAGCATTGTTGTGAAGTTGCTGAGAAGACACAACAGGGCTTGCTAACTGAAAGATATTCCCATCACATCCTGTACTCGTGTTGCCTGATGTTATCCATTCACACGTACAGCATATGTGAGAAACCTATGCTTCCCCCCACCCTGCTCAATTGTGTTTTTCACAAGTGGTTTGTCATTGTCTCCTTCCTACAGCTGAAAGAAAGTGATGGGTCCAAAGTTACCCAACTGGCTTCATATCCAAGGTGGGACTAGAGCTCACAGTATCCTGGTTTCTCGCCTGATGTTTTCATCACTACACCAAACTGGTTCCCAACCTATGTGTCAGAGGTGTTCAACAGGTTCTGAGAACCAGTAGAGGAAATTTTGTGTAGTTCAGAAAACCAGCAAATACCACCTCTGACTGGCCCCGTCCCCATCTACTTCTCTGCCTCCTGAGTCACAGCTGATCAGTGGGGTCTTCTTTTGTTGCCCTGAACAGGAGAACAGAGCTGGAAAGCAGGTTATTGAGGTGCGGAGGGAATGGAGATTTTGCAGTAACCTTCTTGTTAAGTTCTGTGCGTGGCGCAAGAAGTGGAGACGAGTCGATGAACAGTGAACTTCAACTCTTTATTTAACATGGTGCAACAGCTCTCAAAACGGCCACAACAGCCCCCTTTATATAGGCAAGCTCTTGGGTATTTAGCCAATGGAAACACAGGAACGTTAGCTCTTTTAACCAATGAGAAGGGCTCGTTAATAGCCAATCAGATTCTCCTGAACGGACCAATCCAATATCGCTATTATCAGCCAGTCAGAAGTGCAGGGCCAGAACCCTGCACTTTGCTTTAAGGTTTCAACAAACTTTATTCAAGCACTTTTATTAATTCACAACACCCCTTCCCCCGGGTCCCGTTTAAGGGGTGTGGTAACGTAGTCTTTGAGGTAGGCAGGTTGTTTTGATTGTCTATTTGATTTACGCTGTCCTCCCGGTATTTGTCTAGAGTCTTGTTGGGGTAGGACGTTATCTGGTGAACAGGGTGCCTCTGATTCTGTATCTAAACTTCCGTTACCACTAATGTCCTTGATATCCCTTTGAGGCGCGTTTACCCCTGTCCCCGATCCTTCTTCACCTGTTGTGTCTGAGCGGTCATTTCTTTTGCTTGTGCTTTCCGCCGTTCCAAACTCAGCCTCCTCGGCGTCTCCTCCCCCATCAGTTTGGAAATCACCGGAATCGCAGACTCCAGACTGCAGCCTTGAACGCAGCTGATCAATATGGCGCTTCCATATTCTATCATCGCAACATTTCACTCGGTACGATCTGGGTCCGGTTACTTGGATTACAGTTGCCTCGACCCACAATGGGTCGCCAAAAAGTTTCTTGCAAAAACCAAGTTGCCTACCTGGAAATTACGGCATTTCCCACTGAATCCGTGTGGTTTTTCAGGTTCATACGATGGGTGTAGTCGGTCGAGGTGGGAGCAGAGTTTTCGTCTCATCAATAACTCAGCGGGAGTTTTGTTGGTGATGCTGTGTGGAGTGATGTGCTGCAAAAGGAGTATCCAGTTAATCTTGTCTTCGATATCGCCATAGTCCATTTTATGTAGAGTTCTTTTGATGAATTGTACCACATGCTCAGCCCTTCCATTAGCCGCAGGATGCGCCGGTGAAGTTAGCGCATAGCGAATACCGTGGTCCGCCAGATACTGTTCAAAAGAAAGCGCGGTAAACTGGGGCCCGTTGTCGGATACCAGAACGTCCGGTAATCCATGTGTTGCAAATAATCTGTCCAATTTCCTGATGACTGATTCGGTTGTTGTATTTTTCATCTCATGGATTTCGAGCCAGTTCAAGTAGGCATCTACTGTTAATAAAAATGTGTGTCCATTCGTAGGTCCCGCAAAGTCCAGATGAATACGGGACCATGATCCCCTGGGTGTTTTCCATTCTGTTGGGGTTGCTTTCGGTGGGACATTGCTGACTTCCTGGCATTTGTCACAAGTCTTTACCCAGGCTTCAATCTGCTTGTCTATGCCCGGCCACATGCATAGCTTCGTGCGAGTGCTTTCATGCGCACGATGCCGGGGTGGCCATCATGCAAGGTTCTCAGTACCGCTCACTGTAACTGCTCTGGGACAACGACTCTATCACCCCAAATGATGCAGCCTTTCTGGGAAAACAGTTCCATCTGTCAACTTTTGAAGGGAACGTAGTTGTCAGGGATTTGGTCCAATGGCCATCCACGCTCTACCCAGCTGAGGACACGTGCTAAAATGGGATTGCGTTTAGTTTCAATCGCGATATCGCGAGCTGTCAGAGGCGGTTTTTGGAGTGTCTCGATCTGCAATGTTGTGACGGTCAGAGCAGGGTTGTCAACAGTTTCTGGAAGTGGTGCACGGCTCAATGCATCAGCGTGGGGAATGGCTTTCCCCGGGCGGTGTTGCAACTTATAATTATAGGCAGCCAAGAATTCTGACCAGCGGGTCATTCTGGGAGTTAATATATAAGGAGTTGGTTTATCTCCCGCTATTATTCCCAGTAAGGGTTTGTGGTCAGTTATTATAGTGAAAGTTCACCCATAAATATATTCATGAAATCGTTTAACAGCAGATACAATAGCAAGAGCTTCCTTATCGATTTGACTGTAATTGCGTTCTGCTTTTGATAGCGTTTTTGAAAAATAGGCAACAGCGGCTTCACTTCCGTTTGGTAAAACTTGGCTCAAAATGGCGCCCACTCCGAATGCTGATGCATCACAAGTAACCATTAAAGGCAAAGTCTCATTATACTGCATCAAAACAGCGTCGGAGGTCAATAGGTTTTTTACTTGTCGAAACGCCTGTTCCTCTCAGTGCCCCCAAACCCAGGTTGCTTTTTTGTCTAACAAACAATGTAGGGGTTCGGCTACGGTTGCCTTGTGAGGCAGGAAGACGTTATAAAAATTGATAAGGCCTAGGAAAGCTTGGAGATCAGCCTTATTGCGGGGTTTTGGGGCATTTTTGATTGCCCTAAGTTTGCTATCGGTGGGGTGAATGCCCTGTTTGTCTATTAAATATCCTAAAAATTCTACTCAATCAATACATAATTGACACTTGTTTTCCTTAACTTTGAGACCCGAGTCTTTAAATCTCTGAAGAACCAACCCCAGGCGCTCCCTTAGCATTTCTTGAGTCGGAGCAGCAATTAAAACGTCATCAAAATCGGGGACAATGCCTTTTATCCCTTGTAATAGTCTTTCCATCAAACTTTGAAAGATTCCCGGGGCCACGCTTACTCCGAATTGGAGTCAGTTACATTTAAATGCACCTCGGTGCATAACGATCGTTTGGGCCTCTGCCGTTTTTCTGTCTACAGACAGTTGTTGGTATGCCTGGGCTAGATCTAGTTTAGCAAAGACTTTTCCACCCCCCAGGGAATGGAGAAGGTGTTGCACCACCGGTACCGGGTAAGCGTTTTGCTGCAGGGCGTGATTCAGGGTGGCTCAGTAGTCCCCACAAATTCTTAACGATCCATCCGGCTTGATGGGTGTCACGATTGGGGTTTCCCAGGGAGAATGGTCGGTTGGTTCTAACACCCCCTGGGCTATTAATTTATCAAGCTGCTTGTCAATCTTTGGTTTAAGGGCAAATGGAACTCGACGAGGCTTAAGGCGGATGGGAGCTATTTCGGGGTTGAGGTTAAATGATATCGGGGTCCCCTTGTACTCGCCTAGTTTATCTGCAAAGACGTCCTGGAATTCTTGGACGAGAGCCTCTTCCCAGTCATTGCTGCTGGTTCGGTGAATGCCTGCTACTTCAATTCCAAGTGGAGCGAACCATTGAAGGCCTAACAAGCTAGGCCGATCCCTGTCGACTACAGTCAAGGGTAGAGATGCAGTACGATTTTTAAATGAGACATGGACTTGGCTGGATCCAACGACTGGAATTTGATTTCCCTGATAATCTTTGAGTATGATTCTTTGGAATCGGAGGTCTTGTCGCCAGATGGTAGGGATGAGTTGCTTGAGGGTCTTCCAGGAAACCATCGAGAGGGACGATCCTGAATCGACTTCCATCATACAAGGCTGGTTTTCGATAGCCACCTTCACCCGGATCTTCTTGGCATCCAGTAATGAGGTGTGACCAATTGTAATAGTTTGGTATGCCTCTTCTCACTTCGTTGAGTGGTTTAAGGGTTTGTTTCTGTAGGAGTGGTTGTTCCATTGGTGGTTCAAGGGTTCTCGCTTTGCAGGATGGCTTCCTGTAGATTGGTGATAGTTAGCCCCCCTCGGGGTTTGGCTGGGTCCTTGTTTGCTTCTACTGACCCGTCCGATGTGGCCTCTTTTTCCGCGCACATGGCAGAGCGCGTCGAGAAATTTGCAGTCTGACCGGGGGTGGTTTGCCCCACAACCAGCGCATTGGTACTGCGATCTCTGGCGTTGGTCTCATTCAGAGCGGAGCCGGTTGACCTCTTCTTCATCGATTTCCGATGACGATTCGAGGTCCTCATGGTGGGCTGTCGTTGCCTGTTCTTCTGATTGAGGTGAAACTTCGCTGGCGAGTTGGCAAAGTGGAGCGTGGGTGAGGCGCATTCGGGCAGCCGACTTCCTGGTTGCTTCTGCTGCAGTAGGGTCAGTGATGGCATCTGTAAGGCTAATGTCGCCTTTTGCCATCAGCTTACTCTGCACGCCTGGTGAATCTAATCCCAGAACTATTCGGTTTCTCAGGGCTTCTTCAAGGTCGGCAAACCCGCATAGACCTCCCAGATTCCGGAGATCCACTATGAAATCAGCAACACTTTCGCCCTTCCGCTGATCTCTCTGGTAAAATTCATGCCTTCTAACAAGCGTTGGTACGGTCAGTCATAGTGGGCCCTTAGCAGGGGTTCGAGGACGTCCCAGTCCATGGACTTCACTTCTGCCGGTTTCGCTAGAGCCTTGGCCATCTTGAATACGGTTGGTCCGCAATGAGTTAGGAATACCGCCTGTTTCTTTCCGGTAGTGGCATCCTTCAAATTGTTGGTCTCCAGAAACATCTGGAAGTGATCCATATATGAGTCCCAGTCTTCTTGTGCCGGGTCGAATGGAGCGGGTGGTATGACACTGCCGGACATGGTTCCACCATTGGTGTGTTTCAGCCACGTGCTCAGTTATCACTCTGTAGTGTTCAGTCAGCTCTGACATCTCCACATCCCACCTTTGTCGCCAGTGTTAAGTTCTGTGCATGGCGCAAGAAGTGGAGATGAGTCGATGAACAATGAATTTCAACTCTTTATTAAACATGGTGCAACAGCTCTCAAAACAGCCACAACAGCCCCCTTTATATAGGCAAGCTCTTGGGTATTTAGCCAATGGAAACACAGGAACGTTAGCTCTTTTAACCAATGAGAAGGGCTCGTTAATAGCCAATCAGATTCTCCTGAACGGACCAATCCGATATCGCTATTATCGGCCAATCAGAAGTGCAGGGCCAGAACCCTGCACTTTGCTTTAAGGTTTCAACAAACTTTATTCAAGCACTTTTATTAATTCACAACACTTCTCCCAGGAGTGGGGAGGAAATCAGTGGTGGGATTCAAAATTTTTTACTGGTTTTGTGGGTGTGGCTTGGTGGGCGTGGCAGGGGTAGGATACTATAAAATCTCCAGGCAGAGGTGGTATTTGCCAGTTCTCCGAACTACTCAAAATTTCCGCTACCGGTTCTCCAGAACTGATAAGAATTTGCTGAATACCACCTCTGGAGGGAATGGAGATTTTGCAGTATTCTTTACCTGCCACACCCACCAAGCCACGCCCACTAAGGCATGCCCACAAAACCGGTAGTAAAAATTTTTGAATCCCATCACTGCTATGTGTATCCAAGTACAAGTGTACTGAGGATTATTTCATTAGCACATGAATGGAGTGGTTTTGAAGATCAGCAGCATTCCCTGTTGTAGCTGATGCAGGGGTAACTCTACCTTGCTAAAGCAAATAACCCTTTTCACATTTTCTTCTACCTGTCAGATTCTGTTCTAGCCTTCTTCCCCAATGGAGATTTTTTTGGGGGGAGAACCTTTGGGAGAATTCTGAATTAGAAACACCATTCCTGAATGCCAATTCAATTTCCAACAATAACTAGAAGTACTTCTATCTTTTTAGACATTTTGTCCGGTGTCTCACACACACAAACCAACGCTACGTTTCCAGGATTTCTACTTTTTCCTTCATTTGTTAAACCTCCCTTTTCACCTGTATTACAGATTCTTCAAACTTATTCTATTTATTCTTCCCTCCAGATTCACTGATTTCTCCTTTAGTGATGCTGTCACAGCCAGAGCTATGACTGTGACAGTCTTTTTCTCCATCTTTTTAAACAACTTCTGCAGAACCTCAGGTGTAATCCCAGCTGATTGATCTGCCTGTGATCTCCTCCTCCCTCCTCCCAACATCCTTATCCATTGCTGAAGGATGTCTTTTCCAGGAATGTCCATCTCTCTTTACCTTGCTTTATAATCCAAAAAATAAGAACATAAAAAACCCTTTTATTTATCCCCACCTCCCAACATCCTTATCCATTGTTGAAGGATGTCTTGAGCATTGAAGAAGGAAGTGTTTATGAAGGCCTGTCTAATGCCAAAGAGAAATAACGGCTGTGAATTCAGCAGAGCTCTCTCCTTGCCCTTCCATGCTTGCATCAGCCATGCATTTGATGAGTCCCACTTCTACGTACTGTAATGCCACTCTTTAATGGGGAAAAGAAGGAGCTCTAATGAAGGGAAATTAATTTTCTAATAATTGTTTTTATAGTCGGTGAAAGGTGTATCCGTACCTTTCACCGATCTCTTTCACTGACACTCTCACACACAATGAGAGAAAGTGTAGGAGGAAGGATCCCACCCATTTAGATGGTTTGTTAATTTCACCATGGAACCAGTTTGATGTGGTGGTTGAAGCTGCAGGCTGGAAACTGGGAGACACACCCCACTCCCTGCACACACAAAAATCATCACAATCTGTTCTATGTTCTGGGTATGGATTTATAAGGGCTATTGCAAAAATAATTATTTCAAGTTATTTTTCAAGCAAACAACTGATGAGTAACGCCAAGATGAGGGTAAGAGATTGACCTGACCAACCAGTTTTAGGCTGGTCCATCGTTGTCTCTGCATTCCTCTTCAGCACAAGCACAAGTGCTGCTTCCAGATTCAAAGGAATTGTAAGGCATTGGTTCTGCACACATCTCTTGCCACAGGTTGTATGCAGTGGTATGGGAATTCAAAAATTTCTACTACCAGTTATGTGTGTGTGGCTTGGTGGACATGGCATTGTTTGGTGGGCATGGCTTGGTGGATGTGTCAGGGGAAGGATATTGCAAAATCCACATTCCTTCCCCACCCCACTAACCTGCTTTCCAGCTCCGTTCTCCTGTGCAAGGCAACAAAAGAAGACCCAGCTGATCATCTGGGACTTGGGAGACAGAGAATTAATGGGGGAGGGGCCAGTCAGAGGTGGTATTTGCCAGTTCTCTGAACTACTTAAAATTTCTGCTACTGGTTCTCCAGAACTGGTCAGAACCCATGGTGGGGTTCAAAAATTTTTACTACCGGTTCTGTGAATGTGGCTTGGCTTGGTGAATGTGGCTTGGTTGGCATGGCAGGGGAAGGATACTGCAAAATCTTCTTTCCCACCCCACTCCTGGCAGAAGGTTACTGCAAAATCCCATTCCCTTCCCACCCCACTAACCTGCTTTCCAGCTCCGTTCTCCTGTGCAGGGCAACAAAAGAAGACCCAGCTAATCAGCTGGGACTCGGGAGGCAGAGAATAGATGGGAGCGGAGCCAGTCAGGGGTGGTATTTGCCAGTTCTCTGAACTACTCAAAATTTCCACTACCGGTTCTCCAGAACTGGTCAGAACCTGCTGAATGCCACCACCAGTTGTATGGCTTTGCCACCTTGTCAAGGCTACCAACATTCTCTGAGCAATTGTCCTTGTTTTTCTCTGCAAGTCTTCTAGTGTAATGTAGCTTCTTTTCAAAGCCCTTCTTTTCTTGCCTTTGCAAAGTCTACCGTCAAAAGTTTGTAATTTTAATAAGTCCTACTAGATTCACAACACTTTTTTATTGTTTTCCAAAGAATCTGTAAAGTTCTGCTCTGTATATGTCTACAGGGAAAATTTATTTATTGATTAAATTTATTGGCCATCCATCTTGCCACAGGGAAACTAAAAATGTGCTTAGTAATAGATATATAGATGTGATTGTGTAATCCCTTCCAAACTGGGGTTGGGGATAGAAACCTTGGGGGTGGGGAGAAGCATTATCCTGCTTCGCCCTCCAAGGCCAAACCAAAGCTGAACACAGACAACTACATGATGAGAGCAATCAGATTTGCTGCCTTCTAATCCAGATATAATAGGATTCTGGAAATGATAGTCTGTTAAGGTACTGAAAATGCATGAAAGGTTTATTAGCATGGAATTATGAGATTAGTTCTTGATAAAGTTTTCAACCATCATAGGGGAAGCTATTCTTCTTATCACAGATCAGAGGTGGTATTCAGCAGGTTCTGACCAGTTCGGGACAACCAGTAGCGGATATTTTGAGTAGTTCAGAAGACCAGCAAATACCACATCTGACTGGAGAATTTACAGTATCCTTCCCCTGCCACACCCACCAAGCCACACCCATGGAACTGGTAGTAAAAAAGTTGAATCCCACTGCCACAGATATTATGTAAAATAATCTAGGCACTGTAATTCCAGTTCAACGTATATACCTGTAATTAATTTACATCCTAATAGGAATGCAAGAACCATTGGCAGGTAAAAATGACAGGAAAGACATCCTAGCCCTGGAGAAGTTGGGAGCATAACAAAGAGTCTCAAAAACTCAACCTTGATCGCATGAGAAGAGTCAGAGATTTATTTATTACTGTTATTTATTATTTATTACTGTTATTTTACCTAAAATAACATAGTAGAGTTTCAGTAGCCCTTCTGGTGTCTGTTTCCTGACCTTCAAGGAAGGGCTGACATCAATCTTGAAAGTCCCCCACTTCACTCTATTCATAGAGGCATTGAACCTTGCTTTTCATCATGGAGATGGCATCAGTTCTTTGGGGCACTCTTTTGTCTGCAGAACAAGTCACATCAAAAGAAAGTGAATATGCATACTGTATAACAAATCACCACAACACCATGGCATAACTGAAACAACATTTGATATAAACCCTGCCTCAGCCAGGAACAGGTCAAAAGCCTTGCAGCCAAATTATTTTGCTTCATTTTCACAGAAATTTGCCAAAGATGTCTGAGATGACTGCATCATTTTCTGACTTTCACAATTCTTCTGGGTTAGTCAGAAGAATTTCCTACAAATTGCTCCAGGGTCACTTTTGTTCTGAGTCTGCTGAAAGATGGGGCAGCTAAATAGATAGTGGAGATCATTGAGGGTGATGATCCATTGCTGAATAATTACCAGAATGTCATGCAACTTCATGCATTTGTTGATGTGGTTAGGAGTCAACAGCAAATTGAGAGATTTGTCAGCTGAAACTCTATGGTTGCTAATTTGCAAGAGCACTTCAGTTTTTCAGCTACATACCAGTCATGTAGTATGGAATGATCTTGCTATAACTGACCAGTTCCAGGAAGGATTTGCTGATGAAATGAAAGAGGAGGCATACCAGATTAAGTTAGAAGAACTGTTCCAATAATTGATGGGCAATTGGAAGAGCTGAGCCATAGAGAAACAGGGTATCTGCTCCCTGAGCTGGTCTATCTCAGAGGGCTGAAAGATTGTAGCCTGCACAACTATACAAAGATTTATATATCAGTAAAGGAGAATTTATTTAAGACTTGTATAACTTTGTGGCAGATAAGTGCATCAGTACTTCTTCATATTCTGATCCAAGCCTTGCTCAAATTAAACAAATACAAACTGTAAAAAAGCAAACTTTTTTTAATGCAGTGCTGGGAATTCTGCATTCCCAGCCAAGAGTCAGTTAAAACTAATTGTCTGATATCAAAAGCAAGCCCTTTCAAGGTTGTGAAAGGCTGCCAAGAACAGAAAACTAATTACTGATTAAATATGCACTGACAGAAGTTTCAAAAACAAACTGGAGTAAACAGGGCTTCGACAAGAACTCTGAATCTAAAGAACTTCCTTGCTTCCTGCAAAGAACACATTCCCAAGGGCTGGTTTTTATCCCTTATGGGAAGGGCCACTCCTTCCAGCCTTACTCCCAAGTTGCCTTTGCTGCTTCAGCTGCTGTTTCCTTTGAGTAGCCCTGAGCACATGCACATTGGGTACAGGCTCCCCGGGGTCCTATGCATCACTGCTGCCAGACTCCACAAACTCGGAAGGCAGCACCCCACTCTCTGATAGTCCTGGCACTATCCCTGCATCACGCGCAGGCCCCTCGCCCGAGTCCTCACTATCAGAGACCTCTGCCATCCGCACCTGCTGCTGGCAAATCACAACACTTCACTATTACAGCATATTTGAAGCCAAATCCTGGGGCTGAAACAAACAACAACAACACTGTACAATGTCTATCACCTGTGAGATTTCAACAGATTTTTGTTAAATCCATTGACAGATGCCTAAAACTCGAGGTTACTCATCCCAAAGATGATTCTTACGAAGTTTAGCAAACTCTGCTGAGAAGAAAAAGTATGGAGTTGCAAGAATTCCAGCAATTGAATTATTTCCATGTAGAACAAATATAGCTCCATATACATTAGAATGGAGACATTTTGATTTTCCTTCTAAAAGCTTTTCTATGATGTTGAGAGGGAGTAGGTCTTTTTGCTGATAACTTGAATGCTCACATCTGTCTGTTTACCTAATAGTCTAAATATGTGTCAGTGAGAATGAACTAATGTGATTCTGGAGCTGAATGGATGTTAAATTAAATGGATATTGATCAAATCTAGGGAGTCAGTTCCCATGGACAAGCAACTAAGCTGATATCCTGCACCATGGGCATTTCACACTTATATGCTCCCCACAGTCTTCAAATCCCACAAAGTATATGGAAAATCTAGTGAAAAATTAGGACAGGCATGTTTTTCTTCTTTAGGCCTCTGGAAAGTGACATTTAAAATGGTCCTTTTCCCAAATAAAACTGATCTCCATCACTTATGCAGTAGGACTGCCAGCCAATAACTGTGTTCACACAATCACTTAATTTACTTGGCTATCGATAATCTTGGTTAGAAGAGGTTGTGGCTTAAGTATGTTGTTGGTTAGTTCAATGTATTGGGCAAAACCAGAAAAATGGTTAATTTAGAATCAAGTTAAGCATGTTAAAAAAAATCAGGCGTGATTTCAAGCCTTTGCAATTGAAGATTGCAACCCTAGCCAAAATATTATTTCCTTTACACTAAAGCTTAAGTTGTGAGCAAGGTTATCTTTCAGTTGCTATGATTCACACTGAAGAAGTGATTTGTTAGAAACTCATCTAAAAATAAAATGAGAACTATCAGGTGCCCTATTAATTCCTATCATTTACAGAATCGGTATATAACCTGAAAGCTAAATTTAGTGGTGTTTGTATAGTAAGTTATCTACAGAACAGCTGGTGTGTGATAAATGTCTCTTTCCTTTTTCCTCTGCTTTGCATTTATGGAGAGTTGGCTAAAATATATACCATGAGTTGGCACAATTGAAAGAACAGTCCTGCAAGTCAAAGAGAACAAATAAGGACTTGAGAATGTGATGTGATCTCATCCTTGACTGTACAATTCTTTATGTCTACTCACTTTTGATCTTTTAACTGAGGTGGAATTTATTGATAGGGCAAAGGATGTAAAATTGTTCAGTACAAAACATGAAGAATTTTTTCTTACCATGCTCCAATTATCTTGGGAAAAACTGCAGACAGATGAGCCTAACAATGTTAGACAATATGAGAACCGGCAGATTACGGTTGGGCTGAATATTTTTTATAGCCTTCAGACAAATAGATGAGCTTTTCTCTAGTTCAAACATGTGTTTGCTCACTGGCTTTTGAAAGCTGGTGGGTACTGACACTTCACACATCTATTTGAATGTGAGCTTATGCAGAAACAGCCTGAATCTATAGCTGCAACAAAAAACTGTGGAAGGTGTGGAAATCCATTAGCACAGCTCAAAATAACTCGTGGCTAGATATGTTTCCAATGATCTTGCACTACTTATGGTTCCTGTTCTACTGCTCAATTGTCTACCCTATCTCATATCCACAAGAACAGTTGGGTAGTTGACTTGGTCAACTTGCTCAGGAAACAGTTGGGTAGTTGACTTGGCCTAAGACCAGAATAATTGGTTGTGTGGTTGTGGTGGAATCTGGATGGCTTGCTTGTCAACAGAACTAAACAGGGCTCTCTGCCCATCAGCGGCTCAATGTTTGGCAATCTTATGACATTCCTGCCTTTCATGCATATATATCAGAGATGAGAGTCAACTCAGAGCTTTGCTCAGCATTGCTGACTCTTTCACTATATACGGATAAGCAAAAACCTAGCCCATGGGCAAAGGTAAGTTTTACAGAGCCTTAAAAGTCGATCCAGAATCTACCTCTGTGTATAATGAACCTGGCTCATTAAAGTTTAGTAGTATACAGAAAGACAAAGATGGAAGTCTTCCATCTTAGAAGTCTTCTAGGCCAACTCCTTGCTCAAGCAGGAGACCCTACAGCAATCCAGAAAAATGGCCGTCCAATCTCTTCTTGAAAGCCTCCAGTGATGGAGTACTCACAACTTCTGAAGGCAAGCTGTTCCACTGATTAATTGTACTGTTGGGAAATTTCTTCTTGATTCTAGGTTGAATCTCTTTTTGATAATCTTCTATCTGTTATTTATTGTCCTATACAGGTGCTTTACAGACTAGGTAGACCCCCTTTTCTCTGTGACAGCATCTCAAATATTTCAGATCTATGTGACATTCACTCTGATGCCTAGATCTGTGAGAGGATATATGGTATAAATAAATTAAAGAGAGATATAAGGAAACTGCACAAAGCAATGCTGATTTTATGGGAGTTTTTTTTAAAAAAAGGTTTTATAGTGTGTATACTGACTGGTAAGTACTTTGCTTATCAAACCATTGCAATTTTGCCCTGGCAGGTATATGTTGGGGGTGAAACTGTCGCAAATATTTATTCCTTCCAGCTTTACACCAGATTTGATCTGAATCATACCTGTGGGTCTTCTCAGGAATGCTATATTTGAAAAAGTTCAAGCTAGCTGATCTTCTGATGGGAAACAGAAGCCATTTTACTGAAGGTAGCAAAGCAGCAACTGTTTTGTGTTACTTTTGATTTGACCCATGAATCAAATAAATTAAAAACAGGACTGCTGGTATCTTCACACAAGATATGACATTCAGCTGAATGAAGTAGCAAAGCAAAGGTTTTGTTTATAGCTTCAGTTATGAAACAGGAGACAGATTGCTAGCATCTGCAATACTCTCTGTCTGTTGGATAATTTTCCTGCATGTTACTCATATGCCCCAAAAGATCCATGACTTTGGTTTACGTGACATGCTAGAATCCACACAAGAGGTGATCCAAATGCTACAATCAGTAATCTTGCTCACTGCACTTCTCAAAATTCTGGGAGAGGTGCACAAAATGAAAAAGCTTAAAATAGGCAGGTGTCTCCTGTAGCATTCAGAAGCCTGTTCCCCAGGGAAACTCCAGAACATCATTTATCTTCCCTCAGATTTTGTCATGATAGATTGTAGTCTATATTTTGATATGGGGTTCAAGAAATAATAGAAAATAAGGGATTTAAATTTTCTTGAAGTTGCAGTAATCATAGGTTCCTGGTTTTGCCCATCAGCTATTTGGAACATTTGAATTCATTATCACTTGTTTAAGAAGTTAAACAAGGAGACCATCTACCTGAGTTGAAATAGAAAAATGAGTACATAAGGCATCTAAGGTTAGATAGACATGGATGAACCAGTTTGTTTTTCTGCAAAGCCTTGAAAACCATCATCAGAAAATAGAGTCAGGAATGGTTTATCCACAAAAGCCAGCTTGTGTATGTGTGTGTGGCCACAGCCAAACACAAACAAAACCACATGTACACAAGAGTTCTAAGGATTGCAGTTGGGCTGAAATCCCCCACTTTTGATGGTGGATTCTTTATTCCTTTAAAAATATTCAAAATAGGTGCCATTGCATTTTTCTGATAGGCTTAGGGTTTTTTTTAAAGGTTCAGTTATGATAACTAATTAGAATTAAACTTTGGAGTGTTAACTGTCTATCGTTCAACAAATAATCAAATAAGCTGTTCAAATAAAGTAGGAATTACATTGTCCGCCATTTTCAAAACAGACTGGTTATCTTGTTTACTTTTGAGGTGTTTTTTCTCAACATGAAAGAGCAGATCTTGGGGTACTTCAAATGGGGAATATTCTAGTCAGCTGGAGGATAAAAATAATCCATATTCTATATATAAAGTTTTTATTTTTTACAATAAACATACAAACAAGACATAAAAACATAAGACCCTCTTTCAATTATATACATACAGTGTGTCAGTTGGTTACAATCTTTTGTGCTATTCTTTTTTTTACCATTACTCACAAGATATATAAATTCTCACCTTATCAATCTAGCTTGTGCTTATGTAATATCAATTATTAAACATTAATTTGACTAAACTATTTTTCTATCATTCTATGTGAGATATTCTAAATTTCATTATAATTTAATCTTATACATTCATCCAATGATTATATATTTTATATTGTATTCTATATCAATCTATTAACTTTTTATTGTAAAGCTTCCTAATCTATTTTTTTACCATGTCTTTTTATCTAACCATTGATAAAATAAATACCATATCATATAAAATTGTTTGTCTTCTTGTTCTCTGATTTAAAATGTCAATTTACTCATTTCGGCACAGTCCATAATTTTCTTAATAACTTCCTCCTTCATAGGTATTTTTTCATTTTTCCAATTCTTAGCAAATACAATTCTAGCCTCTGTTAAAACATTTACAATCAAATATTTCAATTCTTTGCTATATATTTCCAGTATAATTCCCAATAAGAATATCTCAGGTTTAAAGTCTTTGTGTTGTTTTATCATTTTTTCCAACCATGTGTGGATTATAGTCCAATATCTTTTTGCATCTGAGCATGTCCACCACGTATGGTAATATGAACCAGATATCTGATGACATTTGCAACATTTATCCAATTTATTCTTTTTTTTTTTAAATCAAGCAATCTTCCATATATATACATACAGTGTGCTGGTTGGTTTACAAATTGTTTTGTGCTTCCATTTCGTAGTCTTCAATTACAATTACATTGTATATATTCTTGATTTATTCTTGAACATTCTTGCAATTCTCGTCAGGGGTAAGTGCCACCTGTAAAACATCTTACACAAATTTTCTTTATATGCAGTTGACATTGTCATTTTATAATTTTGAGACCACAATTCTTGACATTTATCTAGGTCAATCCCATATCCAAAATTTTTCCCCCAAGCAATCATCGTTTCTTTAAACTTGTTCTTCCTCTAATTTAAACTCCAGAAAATGTCCATAAAGTTTTTTAATTACTTTTTAATCAGTATCTGTCAAAATTTTATCTAAGTCAGTCAACTTATCATAGATACCTTCTATTTTAATATCTTTGTCAAATCTAGATTGTACTTGCAAATATGCAAACCTATTCACTTTACATCTTGTTCTTCCAATGCTTGCATAGATTTAAGTTCAACCTTTTCAATATCTCACCATATCTGTTTGTTCCTTTTTATATATTATTGGATAAGAAAAAGCTTTAATAGTAGATAACCATAATAGAATTTTTTAATAATATTGTCTTTTTTTCTTCTCCCAGTTTAAAAACAATACTTCTCGAATATAATATCTTCTAAAATACCCCTGCATTTTAGTTCCATTATACCAGAGGAAGGCATGCCATCCTAACAGCAAGTCATGTCCTTCTAAATTCAAAAGTCTAGTATTCCTTAGTGTTATCCACTCCTTTACCCACATCAAATTCATCTCCTGGTAATATAATTCCCAACTGGGCAAAACAAATCCTCCTCTTATTCTTGCATCTTGTAACAGTTTAAGTTTTATTCTCACTTTCTTCCCCTGCCAAATGTATTTTAGTGCTTTTTTATTTAGATCTTCAAAAATTATTTTCCTAGTCTAATTGGAATTGTCTAGAATAAATATAAGATTCTAGGCAATACATTAATCTTAATTGTAGATATTCTCCCAATCAATGATAATTGTAAATTTTCCCATTTTATCAAACTGTTGCAATCTGTTGTTTGAGTTTAAGATAATTGTCCTCCTTAAGTGCGCTGCATCTTGGTGTTATGTGTATCCCTAAATACTTAACCTTCTTTGTGACCTGGATACCCAAAACTTCCTCCAATTCTTTCTTTCGTCTTGCTAATATGTTCTTTGTTAAAATATTTCTTTTTTCTTTATTTATTTTCAGACCTGCTACTTTCCTATACTCTTCTATCTTTTCTATCAGTTTAGGTGCTCACTCTAATGGATCCTCTAATATGAATACCAGGTCATCTGCAAGTAATTTATACTCTTCTTTATTAATTTTCATTCCTTTTATTTCTCTTTCTTCTCTGATGTTCCTATTCAGCACTACTAGTGTTAACACAAACAACAGAGGCAACAGTGGACAGCCTTGTCTCATCCCTGTTCTTATATCTATAAAGTCTGTTAACTCTCCATTTATCCATTTAATGATATTTATATATTGTTTCTATGGCTTGAATAAATTTTTTACCAAAGCCCATTTGTTCCAATTGTAGCAGCATAAAACGCCAATTCACATTATCAAAGGCTTTTTGTGCATCTAAAAACATCAAAGCCATTTGTTTTTCGGGATGTGCCTTATAGTATTCCAGTATGTCTAAAATTATTATCGTATTGTCTTTAATTTGTCTCTTTGGCAGAAATCCATTTTGATCAGAATGAATAAAATTGTTTAAGTATTCTTTCAGTCTTTCTGCTAGAATTGAAACAAAAATTTTATAATGAGTGTAATAGGAATATAGGTTTGTAATTTTTAACTTGCTGTGGGTCTGTGTCCTCCTTCAGTACAAGTGTAATATATGCTTCTGACCATGTTTTCGGTATTCTCTTCCTTGTCATAACTTCTAATAAGTGAAGATTCAGTGTTTCCTGAAATGTCTTGTAAAATTCTATTGGCAAACTGTCTGGATCTGGTGCTTTCCCAGTATTGGCTTTTTAAAAACTTCTGTTAATACCATCATTGTTATATTACTTTCTAACATTATTTCAATATCTTTGGGGATCTGGGGCAGATTTGCTTCCTGTAGGTATTGTTGAATTCTTTCTTCCTGAACATTCTCTTGATGGTACAATTTTCCATAATTATCTTGAATAATTGTTTTCTTTTCCCCATTTCCATAGCATGCATGTCCTTGTTTGTTTATCAATTGATTTATCCTTCTTGAGTCTCTTTCCTTTCACAGTTTATATGCTAGCCATCTGTCTGGTTTATTTGCATCTTCAAAATAGTTTTGCTTAGCATTTTTAATTTTTTGTGCTATTTCCTCTTTTTCCATTAGCCCCATTTTATGTTTAGTTATGTCCATTTTAATTTTAATGTCTTTTTTTTGTGGAAATTTCTGTAGCTCTTTTTCTAGCCTCTTGTAGTCATCTTCCAATGTTTTAAAAGTTTTTCTCTGAAAAATCATCCATATTCTTTTGGAGTTAAATCTGTAGCAGACCAAGTACTGTTGGGTTGAGGAAAGTCATTTTTTGCAAAATTATCTATAGAAAGTTCAAGTTTTATTGGTCCTGAGGAAAGGGACAACATTCTCTGCAACATGAATTATGCATAACTTGGATCCCTGCCAGTGGTGAGATTCAATTTTTTTTACTTCTGGTTCTGTGGCCATGGCTTGGTGGGCCTGGCAGAGGAAGGATACTGCAAAATTCCCATTCCCTTCCCACCCCACTTTCCAGCTCCATTCTCCTGTGCAGGGCAACAAAAGAAGACCCAGATGATCAGCTGGGACTCAGGAGGCAGAGAATAGATGGGGGCAGGGCCAGTCAGAGGTAGGATTTGCTGGTTCTCTGAGCTACTCAAAATTTCCGCTACCATTTCTCCAGAATTGGTCAGATTCTGCTGAATACCACCTCTGATCCCTGCCCTTCCACATTGGCGAGAAGACGTGTGACACTGTCAGTCTTCAAGAAGGGAGAATATATCCTTTTTCAAGATAGATATATTGTCTCCAACTTTCCTTTCCTTTCCTTTTTCTTTTTGCAAAAACTGTTGAGAAGAAAATGGATTTACAATTACAAAGGACCTGGAGGAAGTGAATTTTCTCGATCACTTTTTGCATGGCTATAGACCCAGGTACAGCACTAATACCTCATTGATTAGGCCTGTGGATGACTCCTGGCAGAATCAGGATAGGAAGGCATGTCCTTTTGGTCCTGTTCTCAGATGTTTTGATTCTATCTAGACCAGGGGTGTCAATCTCATGTCATCGCAGCGGTGTCATGTGATGTATCGGGACTTTTTCCCCCTTTGTTAAACCAGGTGTGAGCATGGCCAGCATGTGGCAGATCCGCCCCATGGGACAGGAGTTTGACAGCCCTGTTCTAGACTATCTCTGGGAATTGAGAAGGGCAGGGACCTTCCTATAGGGGTTTGTCATGATAACAATGGGAAAACTCAAGCCCTAGGAGCCTATGTGATGAGGTGCCACAGAGCTCAAAACTTTCCCCATTCTTAACATCTGAAGTTGCTGGGTCAAGTCATATAGTGGCATGAGGTTAAGTGTCACCAATATGCAGATGGTACTCAACCATACATTCCACCCTCAAGCTGAACAGGTTGAAATGCACCATATTGTATGCCAATTATGACCTTTTCTGGAGTAGGAGACCTTACCAAAAGTCACTCCTACGGTCATTTATTTCGTCTGGCCTATTGCAATGAGCTCTGCAATTGGCTGATTCTGAAGACCGCCTAGAAACTACAAGGAGTCCAGAAGAAGCAATTAAGGAGTGTCTGCACTTGGCTCATATAACACCTTTACTTTGAGATCAGCACTGGTAACCTTTGGGTTTCTGGGTGTATTTCAAGAAGCTGGTTGTCACCTTTCAAGTCTCAAGATCTGGGTTTCTTCTTTGGATGTCCTGGAATAAGATCAGGAGAGGCAGGTTCTCTGAAGGCAATATAAAAGGATTGTGGAGACAAGCCTTTTTAGTCACTGCCTCCTTCTATGGATCAGCATTTCATTGGAAATTTAAGAGGATGTAGAAAGGCCTTAGAGATAGAGAGGGTTTGAACCATATCCCACTTCATTTGGATTGTCTATTGATTTCATTATTATTATAATTGTACCTAGGTGCACGTAAAGCACATGGTAGGAGGTTTGTTTGTTCCATTGTTCATCTTTATTGTTTTAACTCTGGTTCCATGTTAGTTATATAAACTGCACCATGCCAGCATCAATTAGAGCAGCCTGGCAAACAAATATTATAAAACACCAAGGGTGCCAGTGGCAACAGTGCTCTCAGTCCACATTGTCCTTGCATCTTTACAATCACACTTTGCAAGGTGAGTCACCCTATATTATAATAATAATAATAATAATAATAATAATAATAATAATAATAATAATAATAATAATAATAATGAGGAGGAGGAAGAGGAAGAGGAGGAGGAGGAGGAGGAGAAGAAGAAGAAGAAGAAGAAGAAGAAGAAGAAGAAGAAGAAGAAGAAGAAGAAGAAGAAGAAGAAGAAGAAGAACAACAACAACAACAACAACAACAACAACAACAACAACAACAACAACAACAACTGCATGGACAGTTCTTTGAAAAGATCCAAGGAAAAGTAGACAAGGAAAAGACCTGGTTATGGCTGACCAACAGAACACTGAAGAAAGAGACAGAAGGCCTGATTCTTGCAGTCCAAGAACAAGCCATCAGAACGAATGCAATCAAAGCCAGAATAGAAAAATCTGCTGATGACCCCAAAGGCAGACTCTGCAAAGAAGCGGACGAAACCATCGATCACATACTGAGCTGCTGCAAGATAATCACTCAGACTGACTACAAACAATGTCACAACACGGTCGTTCAGATGGTCCACTGGCACTTGTGTCACAACTACCATCTGTCTGTAGCAAAGAACTGGTGGATCATAAGCCTGAAAAAGTGGTCAAAAATGAGCATGCAAAACTACTGTGACACTTCCGAATACAGACTGACAAAGTTTTGGAACACAGTACCCCGGATATCACGATTGTGGAGAAGAAAAAAGTGTGGATGGTCAACATTGCCATACCTGGTGATAGCAGAATCGACAAGAAATAACTTGAAAAAAAAATCACCAGATATCAGGACTTGAAAATCGAACTGCAGAAACTCTGGCATAAACCAGTGCAGGTGGTTCCAGTGGTACTTGGCACTCTGGGTGCTGTGTCTAAAGACCTAGGCAAACACTTGAAAACAATTGGCACTGACAAGATCACCATTGGTCAGCTGCAGAAGGCCACCTTACTGAGATCTGCTCACATAATCCGCCTGTACATCACACAGTCCTAAACGCTTGGGCAGTGTTTGACTAGTGATTTGTGATATGAAACCCAGCATAGTTATCTCATTTGCTGTGTACACTGTTGTTTTTTGTGTATGATAATATTTGTGTGCCAGGCTCAACTTCTGTGTTATTAAAGAGAGAGCGCCAATCCAACACAAAAGATACTTATATCTGACAGCAATCTATAGATTGCTTATTTTCTGGTCTTTGAGAAGCCCACTTCGGCCAGATTTGAGAATTACACTCTAAGATAAATAAATATAATTTTCACCAGATAAGAAATCTTAAAGTCTTGTTTCATCTAGTTTCATAAATAGATAAAGGTCACATACTTGGATGCAATGGAGAGAAAAATCTATTTACTATATAAACTTACTTGTGAGGGTTGGCAAAGGTATTGCTGGCTGTTTTGATAAAGCAAAATTCTTTTCCTCTTGCAAACGGGCCAGATTCCACACCTGATTCAACAAAAGGAGCTGTGAAGTACACAACATCAACTTGATGACTGCAGCAACAGTACCAAAGGTCTGAAAAAGTTTAGCTGCTTAAGAGCAAAGTGATTGGAAGGATGTTCCTGAGCAGAGAAATAAGTTGAAGTGCTACCAGATAAAGAATTTTTTTTAAAAAAAACCCACCCCTAATCCTACAGGATAACATGAGTCTAGTAGTAATTTTCAGCAAGACTGTATTTTTAAACATCTTTAAAAATGTACCAATCTGGATTTTTCCCAGAGATGTTGTCCTTGACTTCAGGCTTCAAGTGGAATCTTATGTGAAAGAATCCTGATGCAGCATTTTTGCTGAAAAAGGCTCCCAAATTGAGTCTTGTTCCACATCATGTATCTGTGATGTCCATGTGATAGCATAATAATCACTGACATGAAAAGAACTGAACACAGTGGTTGATCCATGGTATTGTTAACCAGAGTTTGTTAAGTTTGGGGTGTTACGTGCTTGTTTTTTTGAACAAACAATTCTAAACTCCCAGAATACTTTAGCTTCTTCATTTCTATTACTTGGTCTATTTTATAGTCCCATCAGGTCTTGCTTACAGGTAAATAGTGTTTCTTGAAGATCTTCCAATGCACCATTGTTGCTGCTTTATCACTGTCTGTGCAATCTTCTTGCAGCAGCTAACTAGGTGGGCCCACTGTTTCTTCACCTTCTTTGCAGAGGCAGCATTCACTGTCTGTTGCTATTTTCTCAATTCTGGCTTTGTATATATTTGTTCTTAAGGACTGGTCTTATGTGAGATGTTTTGCATCAACCTTTGTAATTTTCTAAGGCCAATTAACTTCATGTTCCAAAATGTATAGATTTAGTTAGTGCTCATATCTTTGTACATATTGATGTTGATATTGATATTTTTCCTTCCTTCCCCCACTCCCCTTCTTTCCCTTTTGTTCAGTAAATTAAAGTGCTGTTTATTACACATGCTGCTCCCTTTTTACCGTACAATAACAATCTTATCAATTAGATTGAGGAGAAATAGAAAGAGAGAAAAAGAATGAGACTGGCCTGATGATTTAATTCATTTTCTTTTATTTAAGTTATGATTTTGCAAACAGTTTGTGATCTGAGTCACAGAACGAATACCTACATGAAATAATTTCCTCTACAAATATTTAGAAGCATGCCTATTGAAGTGTTAAAGTAAGGATACTTTTAAAAATCTGTATCCTCTGAAAAAAGCAAGTGATTGAACTGAGAAGACAGTTCCGTCCCACAAAATAGAAGGAAGCAAAAGACAGGGCTATAATTAAAACATCAGCATAAAATGGGAATGGTATAGTAGAGAAGGCTTATTTCAGCCATCCATTAACCCAACAATATAGTTGAAAGTGGGCTCTTTGGTCTAAAAGAAATGGAAGGTCATAGAATCCGATTCATCAGTGTACTTCTTTAATTGTATAAACCATTGAACAGCCAAAGAAGATTTCAAGATCTTTTATTCTTTAAAACATTCTGCTAAAAACATTGATCATGTTTACCTAACAATTAATGTGTGAGTTTGAGCTGAAGGAAGTAAAATTCCACAGACGGAGGAATAGCCATGTTTTATGCAACAAGCCTTTTATTTGCTAGAAAAGAGGAAAGCTAGAAGAAGTGATTTGGTGGTGTGTTTTTTCCCTTCTATCAGTCTCATATATATATATATGAGACTTGGTTGGTGTGTTTCCTTCATTGGTATGATTTTTCTTCCTTTCAGTAGTGATGGGAGAGACATTCAGATGATAGCCTTAGAGCTGATATTCATTTTTCATATTTCTGGGAGACGTGGGAAAATATGTTCATGCCCACAAATGCCTTTTCCACTTGTATGAACACCAGAGAAGCAAACACTACAAATGTTTCTCTAATAGTTAGAAAGAGATTTATGAGATCTAATTTCCCCATTAGGGGGAGATTTCAAATATTTAGTGGAACTTGGAAAAATTTTCAAAGAACTATAGAGATCCAACTTTAACATCACCAATTTATCATCAAATTAACATCACTTAAAAAAAAAAAATCATTGATAAACACATTGCTTAGATTCTTATACATAAGAGGGAATGAACTGAATGAATACAATGAATAGTATTGACTTATGCATGACATGTGTGAGTTTGAGCTGAAGGAATGTTTTTAGTTATCCAATATATTTATGTACCATTCAGTTCACACAGTCCAGCAGTTCAGAAGACATTTTCAGAAGTGCAAGGTGAGGTTATAAAATCTACAAGACAGCAATGGTCTCAAAAAACTGAACAAATCAACGAACGGAGTAAATAGTGGATAATAAAATATTAAAACAAAAGTTGCACAATGCAAGTCTGCGAATTATGTTTTTATCTCATCAGGTCTAAAAGGAAACAATCCAAAGTGAAAATGGAGGCTTATTGTAGGCTTTCTTATTTGAGACAATAAACTACTCTTCTTAAGTCTAGTTTATGCTACGAATGTTCCCTTGTTACTTTATTATCCTATCATTATCAGTATTTAAATTGCTCTGAAGAAAATAACTAAAGCCAGCTGCAAGCTAGATTGTCCCATGCCCCTGCAGAGAAAAAATTACCAAGTGAGTTTGTCACAGTCATATACACAAAAGCACAACTGTCTTTGACAACTCTTTGTTAGTGACCACCTATAGGTTCTGGTAACTGGAAGTACTAATAGTATGAATTATCCAGTCTCTGAAGGAATTCAGCAGGAATACAAAATGCACAAATAGCAGAAGACAGTCAGGCATCTCCTATCAAGGGACTTGTGGACTGTACTTAACAATGCATCAGATTCAGGTATATCTAGATTTTAGATACAGTGTGAGAATCAACCATTGATCCAGTTTTCTAACTAAACTTAAATATCACTGAAATAAAACATATAACCAGAGTTTAAATGGTGATTGCAGATTTTACCAAGCCTTTCATCCTCCAATTTTTTCTAACATTTTGTCCAATCCAGAAATCTAGCAATCTCCAAGATTTTTGAATGAGCCTAAGAAAGATATTACTCTAATGATTTGGGAATGCTGTGGTTAGAGATATCAATATACCAAGTACAAGTCTTAAAAGATATAACATTTCTATACCAGAGAGAACATCTGTTTATTAGTGTGGTGCTTAAAATAGAATATTTTTCTGCAATCAACATAGTAATTATGACTGGATCCCACGCAACAGCTAAGGACTAAGCATTTGTTATACAGTAAGTCATTAGCATTGATTACAGGCCCTTGTAGAAGTGATTTTATAGTTATTATGATGGATAGCAGAGTTGTGTTTCTGCCAAAGACTAAGATGATTTTTGGAATGGATACAAGAAAGGGAGAGTTCAAAAGGTCTTTAAAATACAGTTAGACAACTGTTAACAGACCTTATATAATGACCTGATTGATGGCTTCTGAATAGGGGAAAATGCTGAACAAATAAATGAACAGAAGGAGTTTGCTGCCACCTTCTGACTCATATTTATCCATCTAAGCTAGACAATTAAATGATATTCTATCTGAAAGCATTCATTATTCCATGAAAAATAAGCATGGCATTAAATCTATTAGAATAAATAAAATACTAACTTGCTTGATCTGGAGGTGCAATGGAAGAGTCCTCACCATGTTAAAGAATGTACAGTATTATGCTTTTAAAATGTACTTTGCAAAAGTTGCTTTTTTTGAAAATATGCAAATCTCAGCTTTTAAAAAAAAATTCTTCAAGAATGTGCAAAACCTAACATTTGATATGACCTGAAGAAAAACCAGAGTTTCTTCAGAGTATTTAAAAGAAGGTATAGGAACCTTCTTTTTAAATCTCTCCTTGTGTGAATTGAATTGGCATCACATATTTTAAAATGTATTTTTTAATCCCACTTTTATTTGTATTAAAAATATATATCTAATACTCCTTCTTCCTCCTATTTTCCCCACAACAACATCAATCCTGTGAGGGAATTGAACTGAGAGAATGAGTGGCTCAAAGTCACCCAGCAAGCTTTCATGTCCAAAGCAGGACTTTACTCTGCTGTTCATCGTACTATTTGTTCATGGCACTCTAGAATAATATCCGTTCCTTAAGATTCACTCCAGCTGTTCTACTGCAAATACTTTTTTCTTGTTAGGTGAAAGACTCTCGGAAGCCTCAGAAAAGGTAGAAATATATCATTGGTTGCTATAAGGAAACATTGCATATAATTACATTCTGACGGATTTTTTTTTCATGTTTAAAAGGTGATTAAGTGTTTTACCATTAATATTATCGTTTTGGTTTGTTTTATATTCAGAATTTTGGTTTAGGACCATTAATAAAATTTGAGTTATCATAAATGTTTAAATTCACTCAGAGGGTAGAGAAGCAACATTCAGGAGGATGATATGGAGTTTTTGCCTAATTTGGATCTAAATTTGGTTGCAATGTATCCATTAGAACAGCGGCCCCCAACCTTTTGGGCACTTCCATGGAGAGAGGTTCCCCCCCCCCCCCCGCCCGCAGACCAGAGGGGGATGGTTTTGCGTGCTATCCCACAGATAAGGCTTTACCTATTTGCCTGACCCAGTTGCTGACTGGAGCTAAAAGTCTCTCAGTTGCTAGGCTGACCACTTAAATCAGTATACAAATTGGCTCTGGTGAAAGATAGTTCAGAATATTAATAGATATTATAATATGATTGATGTTATCATATTTGTTTCTATATTACTGCATATTTGTTTCTATATGATCATAATGAAGATGATGTTTATATGTTATGTATGTTAACACCTCGGAGACCTAGAGGGCACACTGCTCAATATAGAAAGGAAATGTATAAAATAAAATATTAAAAAAGAATATTAATAAACACCTTATCCAAAACTTTGCTTTTTAGACTGCAGCAGAATTTGATGAATAAAATTACACTCAACCTTCCACAAGGCAAGAAGAGAAATATACAGTACAATTTTAAGCCAAAGATATTTAAAAAAAAAACATTTTTAATTCTTGGGTAAAAGAAAAGTGCAACCCCTTTATTACTTCAACGTTTTCTTTTCCTTTTAAATGCTCTTTATTTTATGCTACTTGATGAGTCCGTTAGTTTTAAGAGCGCCCATTCACGTTACCTAAAATGTCCTAGCGTGTTACTATTGCACATCCGAGTTGCGAACTACACTTCTGGTTCACCGATCGTTTGCGAATCAGGAGCGAGTGAAACATAAGCCATATGGACTGCTTTTAAAAATAAGTATACAACCCAGGACTCAGATTGTTGGGGGGATATGGTAACTCTGTAAACCGGTTGGAGAGAGCGGAAAAGCACTGTGCCTACCGTCCCTGTCCTATTGTTTCTTTTTTTTTTTTTAATTTGTCTTATATGTATTCATAACTATGTTTTTTACTTATACCTATTATCTTGTAAGCAATTGACAAAAAATAAATTAAAATAAAATAAAAATAAATAAATAAAGTGCCGTTGCTATAACCCATTTTCCCTCCTCCAGAGTCCCCCACGTGAAATCGCCATGAAGAATCCCGGCACTTATGAAGCTCAGCAAAAAGAGAACTGGACCGACGGACAGCTCCTCCCATTGGCTATTTGAAGAAACGAAGCCACGCCTCCCAAAAGATCAACGCTACAAACCAACCGCCACACTTCCTACTTCGGCTTTTTCTTCTTTTTTCTTTTTACCTTCCTCCCACGCACCCCTTCTTCGCTAATCCCGCCCTTTCCGCCGAGATACGGGCCTTTGTTTGGATGGAAGCCGGAAACGGTTTAGTTTTCCGGGAATTTTAAACTTTGGGAGCGTTGGGTTGGATATAGCGGGTGATACCTGGACAACGGTATGTGTGTTTTTTTCCCTTAATATTATTATCCGCCGCCTTTTGCAAAATTTATAGCTGGGCGAGGAGGTTGGTTTTGGGGGTTTTTTTAATGCCTTTTATACTCTTTTGGCTTATTTTACTTTGACTTGTTATAAACTTGTTTTTGCAGCTGTATTGAGGATTCAAAAGTGAGTTAGAAGTGCTCGTTTTTTGATGTTTAAAATAATGTATGGGAAGGTAAAACGAGAGCTACAAATTCTGGATTTCTTCTGGGTTACAGCAAATAATTAAAGTTGTCTGCATCTCTTTCTTGCCACTTTGTAGTTTTTTGTATTTTTATGGCATATGTATGGCGCGCACATACACACACACATATTGCATGGGATAAGAATTACAGAAAATATTTATTTTTATACAGTGTATTTCTTTGCTGCCTTTTGAACCCCCAACGTTCCTAAAATGGGCCATTATTTGCTGCAAAATTTAAACAAATTAAAAATATGATAGTTTCACTTATCTAAGTATAGTAAATGTCATATACCTTTCTCAGTCAAGTATGGCCTCTTTAAAGGCTTTAAAGTTTCCTGAATAAGACAGAGCAAAAGCTCTGCACTACAAAATGAGACTGATCCACATTTACACCAAATTCTGATATACTGCATACATGCTGAATTCACATAACATATTAAGTTAAAACCAAGGGTTAGTAGATAATAGGGTGTAAAACTCTGGATAACCACTTGATGCCAGCAAACTATAGCAGTTTACCACAATGACACTAACATGACTAGATGTGGCTCCATCCATTTTCATTGGTTAACTTTACATATATGTGAGGACCACTAAAATTCCATTTACCTGGGTGAACTGGGCTGCAGCTTATTGTAACTTAAGTGTTTCAAAACTTATTGAATCATGCAAATGTTCCATGATGAATTTACATGAAGAAAGCACATAATATTAACAACTTTCATGGCTTGTTGGTGAACTGGACAAAAGGCAGACAGGCCTCCTGAGTAAATTGCTTCTGTCTATTCCCTAAGTGTAAAATGAGCTAAGGATTCCTAATATGAATTTATTGGCAAAATAATGGTTCCCAATTACTTTATTCTCATATTGCCAATTAATAAGTGGTAGTATGAATATAAAACATTTCTTCATTTCTAATCAATACAGTCAAAAATCCCCTTTGTTCCAAGCATATTTTCTAGCTCTTACCCAGATAAATATTTACCAGACAAAACTGGAGCCTTAGATGAAGTGCTAAAGTAGACTCCCTGAATTAAATCAAGATAAATGGTGTAATACCAAGAAGGATCCTTGATTAGCTGTTCTTTGTAACATTACAGAAAACTGCTTTATCTTTGAATTATGTTACTCCTAGGAGCTTTATGAACACCGATTTAAACATTTTGAAATATTTGTTAGTTGCCTGGTGATTATTTTTGGTTTTTGTTAATTCAGCTCATGATTATTTTGTGTTTTGTTGTGTCCTTCTAGAAGACACTTTTCTATTTCAATATGGCTGTAGATGACTATGAGGAACTTCTCAAATACTATGAAATTCATGAAACTATTGGAACAGGTATGCTTCACAATATTTCAGATAGATGTAGGAAATATACCGATCTCAGACTCATGTATGAATTTCAAAGTAGAACTATTTAAACTTTGCTCCTTTATATTCTATTTTTTGATCTGAGTTTCCCAATGAAGGGTATATCCACAATATGCATACATTAAAAACACTACAGGTGATTATTGCAATGTTTTAGCTTTATTTTCAGATTTATTACAGATTCTAGATATATTAGTTTATAAGCTGGCCCTACATTGTTCCATTAAACAAAGCAACCTAGTGATTATTCCTAAGAAAAACATTCACATTTTAATATTTCTCTAGGAATACTGTCTAGATCTTCAGTCTTACCATTTTTCAATATTTTCATACATTGATTTCTTTATGGACACTGACATTTATAAGAACATTTCAATTTAAAACCCATAGCCAACCCCTGAGTCCCTCACTTCAATTTCATTCCAAATCATCACTTCTATTTTAATTCTCTTCAGTACGCTGGAAACACCTTCTTTAGCTCTGTTCATCCCTAAACATATCCATCAAAATGTTCCTACATTTTCTCTGTCTTTTAAAAAGATTAACCACTCCTTGCTATCTTTGACTAGTCCTTGCAATATAATTTTCTGTGTACTGATTTGTTATTTATGTAGTTTGACTGCCACCTGTCAGAACCTATGCATTTTGAATACATATCCTCTCAGAGAGATTATACACTTAAGCTCAACATCTTTACAAGAGGGGGGTATTTGTCATCTAGGTACCGAGAGAGATTCCCCAGCCTTCCTTTCATGAAGATTTGGGGTGTGTGTGTGTGGATATTTCCTTTAAAACAAGGCAGAAATTACTGGATAGAGGCTGGAAATAAGTGGAGCGCAAGATCTTCCAAACATCCTAGAATAGGGCTGTCCAATCTTGGCAACTTTAAGACTTGTGGACTTCAACTCCCAGAATTGAAGTCCACAAGTCTTAAAGTTGCCAAGGTTGGAGACCACTATCCTAGAACACTAAGCAGGAATCTCAAGAAGAATTTTAGGAAGACTAGGAATATTAAATCTATCTAAACAGCCTATTATTTCTACAGAAATTGGTTATAAGCCTTATGAGGTCTTTATACCTGAGTTTTAGATTTATTTATTTTTTGCATTGTAGACAAAAATTCTTCAATTCACTGCATAAATTAGGAAACTGGGTTTTAATGTCAGCTTTGACTTATACTTCACGTATGTGATCCACTATCTAATCTTAGTTTTTTCTTTAACATCAGTTTGCTGTAATTATAATAATAAAGAACCTCATGTCTTTTTAACACGGGAATGGGAAAATATTATTACTTAGTATTAAGGTCTATTCAGGGTATTATAATACAGTAGATGTTAAGTTCTGTTCAAAGTATTATATTATCTGTTACATTTTCTTTTTTAATTAAAGATTAGTTAATTCTCTAATAACCTGAACAGATCTATATTTCAATATTGAATATTTTTAGTTAGTATTTCTCCTTTTTAAAAAAAAAGTTTTATTTATTTTTGTGTAATTGGAGAAGAGGAGAACAAGAGCTCATTAGTCAAATGCATGTGTGTTATGTGGTCAGGAGTTGGCAATATCATGTTTTATATCATGTTTTGCTTTTACCATTTTATTGCCAGAAAGACTGCACAAGTAATACAAACCTTATTTTCCCTTTACACACCAGTGGCTGAGCGAGGATATCAGATGAGGTTCCTCTGGAGGATGGCCTATGGTAGTGGAAACTACCACATCACCAATTTAAAACAGTCAGCAGCTAGAGCTCATTTAACAAACTTACTTGGGATTGACAATTTCACCACTAAGCAAACTAGTTGCTAAGTGGGAAATCACTTGCCTTCTTGCTGAAAAGAGACAAGACTACTCAGTGTCACACCTTTAGCCTTTGTTTTCCTCCTAATCATTCCCCTGCACTTCGGAATGCTCCAGTGCCCGCTTAATGTCTTGTACACACTGAAAACAATGTGATTGCACCAGGAGCCTGTAGCTGAGAGTCACAGTTACACTATGTAAACAGATTACATTATGCAAGAGTACTCTCTTGAAATCATTTCTCCAATCTCCACCCTGGGGTGGGGGTGAGAAAACAAGCAAGTGATTTTTGTGTGCAATTTCCTTTCCTTGGCCCTTTCCACTGTCAGTATAATAGCATTGTTTGTGGTGTGTTGAAGAAAAAGCAGTTTGCTTTCTTAAAAAGAAAGTAAAGATTGCCTGCAAAAATTTATTGCTTTTTCTCTTCCTATCCCCCATCATAGAGCAGACACACTGGGAGAGAAAGAGATCTCAAGAGAGTAAGCTGTTTGCTCTTCTACACATTGAAAGCAACCTGATTGCACTGACAGCCTATGGTTGGGAGCCACAGGTGCACTACACAAACAGCTTACAGTACTGTCTTGAAAGCCTTTCTCTAATCTCTCTGCACTGCAGGAGAGGAGAGCAAGTGATTTCTGTAGGCAGTCGCCTCTTTGCCTGACCTTTGGTTGCTGGTGCAATTTCATTGCTTTTGGTGTGTAGAAGAGCAAACGGCTTACACCATTGAAATCCCTTCTCCAATGTTTCTGTTCTGCAAAGGAGGGAGAAAAAGGAAAAAAAAAAACACTAGTCCTGTAAAGGACATTGCATACTGACTGTAGTAGACATCATATAACTGAGAGGGCTGCAAAGGCCAGTCCCAAATTGGCAGTAATTTTTTCAGCACCATTGTAAGTTCTACCAGTCACTGAAGAGTGATTGGTGATCAAAGACTATCGGTAAAGACCCAAACAGCCTCTGAAAGAGGTGGTTTGAGACCTCTAGCCTTCTACCCTTCAGACTCAACTCTTTTGCTATGGTGCATGGTATATTTCTTCCACCATTTTCTGAAACAAGAATTCTCTGAATGTGCATATTTCCATAGCTTATTTCATTCCTTCAAATGCATTTTCCTAGATTTCCCCTTAGTCATGGTCTTTAATGTCATTCCATAGCATAATTTGTTTTTAAATTTTTCTAACCAGTTTCTGCATTCTCCTTTGTTTTCTATGTTCCTTTCATGATTTTGGAAAACTTATCTTCTAATATGATTTCATACATGATTTGTAATTTTTTCTAACTGCAATCATTTTGCTTTCACACCCATTTTTTTTCAAATCTTATGTTTCCATGCCTGTTTTTTTCTGAAAATGCACTTGACATCTCCAAATGTGGACTTTCCCATATCTGAAGCCTTTCATAACCTTCAGTAATTCTCTTTCATCATCAATGTTGCTTTTAGATTTATATTCCTTCCATTGCTGTTAAAACAGACCTTTCCCCAAGGAAACACTTAGGAGTGATTTTATTTATTCTTATTACTGAGCAGGATAATTTTTTTTCTTCTGTGTGGCATTCAATCAGAATGTTGCATAATTTTCTCAAAGCACATCTCTGGTGCTTTCATTATCACTGTTCACTAGACCATAATGTGAACTGTTACCAACTATGGATTCTTACTTTCATGCGCACCCATAACACCTGCATAATCCTGATTCATACTTTATTGATAAACAGTTCAGTCCTTTGATTCATGAATGAAACTTCATCTTCATTTTCATGCACTTGCAACTCCATCTTAGATGACCAGGCTGCCTTCAAATCTGTTACATCCTCTCCTAAGGGGTTCTTGGTGCTCTTTAAGCTTGGTTATTTTCTTGCAGACGTTTCATTACCCAAACTAAGTAATATCCTCTCCTTTTTTCTTAGTTTCACAGGTAACAGAATGTTTCTCTTGACCCTTTAGTCTTGCATTCCAAGATGCCTTGGTCTTTCTTAAAGAGTTGGATTTTGTGAGAGCATTCTAGGGGCAGCAAAAGCATCATAGAGATTACAGGAGTAAAATCCTAAGCATATTGAAGGAAGATCTGCTTTGCTAACAGGGGTGATCTGCAGATTTAAAAGTAAGACATTATTATGAAATAGAGGCTATACTAGACATATAACTGAACAAGTGATCTAAGTAAGGGGTCCTTTGTTAAATAGTCACAAGCTGTCCTTGAGAAGGAGATGTTTTGACCTAACCAATAATTCTAGCTAATAATCACTGTAATCACGGCAGAATTGAATATAAATGCTAATTGTGAATCATGGTGGGCTTTTCTTTTCCTTACTGTAGGTGGCTTTGCAAAAGTTAAATTGGCTCGTCACTTACTTACTGGTGAACAGGTTGCAATAAAAATAATGGACAAGCTGACTCTGGGGGTGAGTTTTTAAGAAAGGAAATATTAGTTTTATATGTACAAATACTGTTTCTAATCATACAGCTCATTAATTGTTAAGATGGTTTTTGGCCTAAACGATTTGGAACCTTAAAGAATTTGGAATATACTAAAATCTCTTGGGCCACATTTTCCATTAACCGCAACTTAACATTTGGCATTCCGTTAATGATATTTAGACAATAATGCTAGTTGGATGCCTGTTAATGGTAGAATTGTATGTTGGATACAAAAGGCAAACTACTGTAATCCAAAGGTCAAATTGTCCACCTCTAATAGACCAAACATCACAATGAGGTTCAGACCAAGGAATTCTTTCTCTGAAAGGTGAAATACACCAGGATACTTATTCTTATTACCTGGGAAACTGAAGTGGTGTCCCCAGTCTCTTTTCTAAAATGAAGCTCTGCCTTCAGAAACTATTTTCTCTTTTAATGTCATCAAATGAAGTATTTCAGAATATTTAGCTCCTTTTGAAAACACAGCTGGTCCCAGCAAGATAAAGAACATTAAAGGTCACGATATTTGAGGAAGATGAGCTGGCCCAGCAAGCTAAATTATACCCATGGGTTGGAGAGTTGTGATCCCAGGCATACTTATTGCATCTGATTCTGCTCAGCTGCTTTCATTAGGCTAGATTACCTTTATTTCAGATCCTTCCTTCCTATCCAATTCAATGTTCTTTTTTTAAAAAACAAAGAAATTCAGCTGTGGCCCAATACATTGTGGTCTTGATAAGGTGCTCTTGTAAGTAATTGTAAGAAACATGGTTTGTGTATTTTGACAGCCAAACCTCATTCTTGGTTTAGATCTTTTTGTCCCTCATGCCAGCATGCATTAATTCTGAACAGGAAAATGAGGATTGATCAAATGAAACATGGACAATGTTTTTCATGGCATGCTGTATTTTTTCCTGAAACTGTGAGAAAATAATTGTTTTCTTCATGTAGCACCTGAAGAATGGTACACACATTGCTCAGAAAAGCTCCTTTCTCCTTGTCTTGACTTTTACTATTGTGTTGGATTAGACAAGTATTTTTCAAACCTGACAATTTTAAGATGTGTGGGCTTCTGTCTGGGGAATTCCGGGAACTGAATTTCACACATTTTAAAGTTGTCAAATTTGAAAAACACTCAGACAGAAGAGAACTAGATGAGACAAATATCACTAAGTGTTTTTTTTCTGCAGATAAATTTTTACTACTGTAGAACAAAAAGAAAGCAGTTTAAACAGACCTAAAGCTGGGCAAGAGATTAAAGAACAAAATAGTTCCCGTCCACACAGAAATATTGTAATACCAAAGGCCAAAAAAAGGGGGGGAGGGAGAAGAAGTAAGTAAATAAATGCTTTCATCTTATTTATTTTGACATAAAATGACCTGGAGATGGCATGAATCTTCCATTTTTTAGGATGACTTACCTCGTATAAAAACTGAAATTGAAGCAATGAAGAGCTTAAGCCACCAGAATATCTGTCGTCTGTACCATGTAATTGAGACACCAAAGAAGATCTTTATGGTTTTAGAGGTAAGATTTAAAACCTCATACGTTTTTACAATTTACATCACAATTCTGTTATACTGGAGGAATTGCTATGGATTCTTGTGCCTGCCTGGTGTATTTATAAATTTCTTTAGCGAACACTGGATTTATACATTCATAGCAAATAGGAGGCTGTTGGACTTCTAGGTGAGGATTAGACATCCCTGCAAACTTTTTTTAAGAGAAAATGACAAGATATTGTGCAACATAAAGAAAAAAAATTGAAATTGATTTAGTTCTGATATTTTATTATTTACCAATAAATAAAAGATGAGATATGGGATGAAGAAATTTTGTTGAAATATCTCTGTTGAGTGATTGAAAATGTATTTATCTTGATGAATGTGAAATCATTTATTTCTATACTTTTCTTTTTCTTTTTTTCTTATAAATATACATATTTCCGTTTCTCCACCCCCTTCCCTTTTTCTTTTTGAACTTTTCTCTTTCTCTTACTTTCTCTTTTTAATATTTGCCTTAGATTGAGGATTGATGATAGAGATGCAATTTTACTTAAGGAAATTTCAACTTAAATATTGCACAAGAGGAAAAAGTATATTTTTCTGACAGACATTCAAACCGAAAAAGATCATGTTTAGCTGGGATAAGTTGGAAGGGAAATTCAGCAGAAATTCAGACTATGTATAGAAAGCAAGAGTTTTATGGAAAATTCGAAGGAGAATGTAAGGAAATGCAAATGGAAGGATAGCATGTGAATAGAATAACAAAAGAAGAAATATTTTAAAAATAGATTCAGAGAAAGCAACTGATAATTGGATTTTCTTGTTTAGAGTTTTGGAAGATATGTATTTTGGAGATAGTTATTAGATATTCCATATTGAGAATATGGAATAGATATAAACCTCCAAAACCCCTATTTGGATCTCAGCATAAGGGGTATTTTACAGAAGAGAAAAAGCAGATGAAGGGAAATGGTTAATGTACGAGGAATTCTTGGAAAATCATCAAGGGGAATAGAAAATTAAATCAAAACAGCAAATAATGGTATAAAGATATAGCTGTGAATAGTTTTCCCATTTACAGTTATCACAAAGATTTAAAATGAATAAAAAGATTTACGATGTGGAACAAAATAAGAATTTGAAGTATAATTGTGTACTGATGATGAAGGTGTAATTGCTAACATGTTACCGTATTTGCCCGCGTATAAGGCGTATAAGACGAGCCCCCAACATTTCCACTCAAAATATAGTTTGTTATATACTCGACGTATAAGATGACCCCCCTCCCCACTTGGAGGCTTGTTTTTCAGGGCAAAAAAGTCATGGGGCTCGTCTTACACACCCAGTCGAGTTGTTTCTTAATATCTTTCCACCTCCCCAACCAATTTGTCTCCAAGGGTGCACCATATTGATTGCGACATTAATTATTTCAGAGGGGGGGGGAGAAATCTTTACTTCCTACTGTGGCTTTTTCCTGCGCATCATTCTGGCTGCACTCGGATGGCGAGCTGGCTGGAGCAGTCTGGCGCATGTGCAGCTCACCGTTGGGGGCGCGGGGGGGGGAGAGAAGGCCTTAGGAAAAGCTTAGGAAAAGAGTCACACAAGCATCCTTTCCAGAAGTGAATCTGGGGGTGGCGGGGGGGAGGAAGGATTCGGAGCAAAGGCTGAAACCGGGAAGAGAAAACTTCCCAAAGAAAATCGCACGAGCAGCATCCCATTCCTGGGAGAAAAACAAAAAACATGAACTCTTCCTGAAGCGCAAAAGCAAGGATGGCGCCTTCTCAGCTTTTGAGCGGCGTCGCTGCTCTCCCACCCCATCCACTCGTCCTCACGTGCGGCGAATTTTCTGCCACTGGGGGGGATGGAGGGGGTGGAAGAAGGTGAGGGATGGGGGCAAAGCCTGGAGCCTGCCGGTCCGCTCGCATGAGCGGAGTGGGTGGGTGGGAAAGGAGAGGCCGCACTGCTGCCTGCAAGTGAAAGTGACGCACCTGCCGCCTCCCCCCCCCAGGGGAAAGTGAAAGGCCTCCTCCCTTAAGCGGCCCCCACGTGTGCGCCATCGGGACTCCAAGGGTGGGGGATGAACAGCTGCCAACTCTCTCTCTGTGTTTGTGTGTGTGTGTAAAATTCCGGCTATCTCTTCCTACCCCGAGACTTGCCAAAAGAGAGACTCCTGGCTGGGCTTGAAGGGGCTTCGCAAGTTGCGGAGCTCCGCCTCCGTCGCTCTTGCACCGAGTGACAACAACGTATTTGCCGGCGTATAAGACGACCCCCCCCCCACTTGGAGGCATGTTTTTCAGGGCAAAAAGGTCGTCTTATACGCCGGCAAATACGGGTAGTTTGAAATGGAAGAGCTGTATGATAAACGTATAATACAATGTATGATAGTAGACTAAGAATTTTGGTTATAATATGAAGATGGATCAAAGGGGAAATGCTGAATGGTCAAAAGATTTAAAATGTATATTATATTGATGGATTTTTTTCCCCCTCTGTCATCAGATAGTTTGCTCTGGAACAAGGATACCCCCCCCTTTTCTTTTTTAATAAACATTGTAAATTTTAATCATTGTAGTTGAGTAATTTTACAAAGGTAATATCTGCAGTATTTTACAGAGATTGAATTTAACTAATGTATATATGTTTCCCTGGCAAAATATAGCAGTAGATTGAGGTTCTCTACTTCTTACTTTTCAGGAAAGTCTAAAACCCTTCCATGGTGGTTTCCCATCCCTGCTCCTAACCAAATTATTCAGCACATTTTCCAAGACCAGCTAGTCAAAAAGCCAAATGATAAGAGAGCAGGAATTACTAATATTATAAATTGAATTTATTATCAGGTCTTTCCTCTGAGAGCCAGGTCAGGTAGAACTTGAACCTTGGGCATCCCAGTCTTCAGTCTTAACACTTTCACCATTGTGATAAATTGCCTTACTGCAGAAACCATTTACAAAATTAAAGGAAGAATTAATTATATCTTTATGGATGGGTGTGCTCTAATCTTTCCCTCAGTAGGCGTCTGTTGTTGATGGGAAACTAACCATTTGGTATTGAAATCTCTATGTCAACTCATAAATCATTCCTGGCCTCCTCTTGAGTTGCTATAGGCAGGAGGAGGGGGAGAACTGATGGAGAAGCTTGATTGCTATGACCAGAAACACATTCCATGCATACCTTTCTCCAGATCGTATCTCAGGTTACTAGAATGTGATTTATGACACACCGGAGGCGTGGGGGGGGGGGAGAGAACAGGGTCATAGCTGGGCAGTACATTATGTGGGGCAGAGCCAACTGCATTTGGGAAAGTGCTGACATGTTGCTCCTAATAAATAATTGGATTTCTTTTGAAATTTGGCTCGAGGCTCATGAATTAATTAGGGCATCTTTCAGAACCCTAACACTCCAGTTGTTTGGAAGGTTGTTTGTCGTTATGCTTAAATTCTGAGCTGCTCAAACAACATAACAGAATGATACAGTTGGTAGGGACCTTGGCATCTTTTAGTTCAACCCACTGCTCAAACAGGACACCCTATACCATTTCAAACAAATGGCTGTCCAATCTCTTCTTTTAAATCTCCACTGAAGGAGCACCTGCAATTTCTGATGGCAAGTCGTTCCACTGATTAATTGTTCTAACTGTCAGGAAATTCCTCCTTAGTTCTAGCCTGGTTCATAAAAGGATGAAGAAAGAAACCAAAGAATCTATTTGACTTTGCCTTCCATGGAGTTCAATGGTTAGGCTTACTCTGTCTCTTTCGTTGAACAGGAACGATATGCTTTTGGCTCTGGGCATGTCCAGCATTCCTACCAGCTTCACATACCAATAACATATATAATCCATGACAAATTAAAGAGTGGGATGCAGTTCTCAGCTGTCTACCAAGGCTTGGAAAAGTTCCATTAAATGCTAATCATTTTTCCTGTCTTCAGTGTTTTTTAGAGAGCCAGCAACATTGCTTTTGTTTTGTTTTTGTAATTCCAAACTAGCCAATTTTTCCCTAACATGATGGCTTCTTTCTTCCTCTGCAGTACTGCCCTGGAGGAGAGCTCTTTGATTACATAATTGCAAAGGACCGCTTAGCTGAAGATGAAGCCCGCATCTTTTTTCGTCAGATTGTAGCTGCAATTGCCTATGTACACAGCCAAGGATACGCACACAGGGACCTCAAACCAGTAAGTGTAGACAGTAGTAACCTACTGTTCCTAGAAAAATAAGCCAAACCTACATTGGTGCCCAGATGGTCTTCACTGCTGGCTGCTGGTTTTATTTCTATTTAGAAGCCTGCAGCCAAAGAATGACAGGTTCAAGCTGACTTATAAAAAGCCTCACTGCCAACACATCTGTTGCTCCTTGGCCACCCATGGGCCTCCAAGTTTGCCTGCCTAGTCTTTCTTATTAAACTTCCAGCTTTTTCTTGGCTCCTCTCTTTGCCTGCCCTTCTCCATGCCCATTTCTCTTCCTTCTCTACTTCTTTAAATCTCGCTTAGAGCCTACAATCTTTTCTCATGTTTTAACTAGCCCTCTTTTTGCCTTGGTGCATTGTCTCATCTGCTTGCTTCAAACTTTTATTTAATTTCCTCTTCCTTTGTTTCCCCCTGTCCAGTGTTTGCTTTGTTGTCTCTCTCTAGAGCAGTTTTTTTTAACCTTAACAACTTTAAGGTGGGCAGATTTCAAACCCAGAATTTCAATTCTGGGAGTTAGACTCACACGTCTTAAAGTTGCCACGGTTGAGAAGTCCTAGAGAAAGACTTACGTTTTCTAGACTTCTGACCCTCCTAGACCTCTTCCTACATTGTTACATTCTCTTTTTGCAAGATCGCGAATTGCAGCTAAGCCAGCTATTCGTGTTTTGTATGTATAGGTGTGCATTTGGTTGAACTGAAGTTTGAGGCTTCCTTGGAAGGAGCCGCCTTTACTGCCCATAGTTACTCTTATGCTTCATTGTACTTGTTCTAGCCTGTCATTGTTCTTTTAGGAAAACTTATTGATTGATGCTGAGCATAATTTGAAGTTGATAGACTTTGGTCTCTGTGCAAAACCAAGGGTGAGTATAAGCTTAATTTCGCTAGAATTCCTTTGCCAATAAAATAAAATAAAACAGACAATATTAGCCTGAAGAAAGAGAGAAGTCTGTAGTTTCATCCCCAAACAAATCATATCTGTTGGGTTCTATTTGGATTCTTCTTTCCTACTAGTGCCCTACTGAAGGTCAGTCATCTGTGTGACAGAAGTTTAGAGTCTTAGTTTCAAGAGAAAGTCAATTTGGCATAATGATTAAGGTACCAGGATAGAAACAGTGAGTTCTGGTGTTGCTTTAGGCACAAAGCCAGCTGGGTGACCTTGGGCCAGTCACTTTCCCTCAACCCTGGAAAGCAGGTGAAGGGCATACTACTTCCAAAATCTTGCCAGGAAAACTACAGATATTTGTCCAAGCAGGGGCTAGGAGTCAACACTGACTTGAAGGTTTAAAAAAAAGTTTCAGCAACTGATCAAATGCCTAACAGTAAAATCCAACATTGGTTTAGACTATCTGGATCGTGATCTCAATCTTCCAAAGGTTTTTTTTTTCCTTACAATTTAAGTGTATGCTTAACAAAACCATAAGGTAGTTATAGAAAGCAAAATAAGAACAAAATTCTATCATAGTTTCAGGTATTCCCACATCTCATTTTACCATTGCTGACACCATGTTCGTGTCATATAATTACATCACATTTTTACTCTAATATAGCAATAGCATCTAGACTTATATACCGCTTCACAATGCTTTACAGCCCTCTCTAAGCAGTTTACAGAGTCAGCATATTCCCTGCAACAATCTGGGTCCTCATTTTACTGATCAGGGAAGGATGAAAGCCTGAGTCAACCTTGAGCCGGTGAGACTCATATAATAACAAGCCTCTTAAAATAATAATAACAATAATAACTTGTACTATTCTGAATTCACAAAGATCAGCAGCATCTTAAACTCCAACTTGCACATGCACTAGCCTTTCATTACCTGAATTTTGGATTGCTTTAAGCACAACGCGATGTCAATTTACAATTTGCACTAAATTTAAAAATTCCATGATTTGAACTCCCATCCCACTACAGGCGACTTACTTGTATACTCACTTGCATGCCAGATAAAAACAGTAAAGAGGCAAAAGACAAATTGTGTTGATTTCAACGGCTCTTAAGTGTGACAAGTCGCTCTGTTTTTCTCTTAGGAACTCAGGTGTTCACGCCAACAAGATCTACTCAGTTCAGTTTCCATACAGAGGTGAAGCGCCCGTTCTGCGTTGCGGACTTTGATTATTCTTTTTGTTCCTTTTGCAGGGAGGTCTGGATTACCAGCTGAATACATGCTGTGGAAGCCCTGCCTATGCAGCACCAGAGTTAATTCAGGGCAAAGCTTATATTGGCTCAGAGGTATTGTAATAGGTGCTTTGGCCTCTAATTTATTTATTTTTTAAATCAGCCTCTCAACTGAACTCTTTCAGATTTTCCTCCCAATGTACCACTGTATAAATCTAACAATATCTAAATTTTAAAAAGGAGTAACCTTAGAAAGCCACAATTATGTATAGATAGGGTGCTTGTTTTGTGTTTATGTGTCCTCACCAAATATCTTTCTTTGGTTACTAGTCATCCTTTCTATGCTGCAGCTTTTCTCCCTGTCTTCTCTCCTTTAAAGACTCTATACAGGTAGTTCTTGACTTTTGACCACAATTGGGACCAGAATTGCTAAGCAAAGGGGTTGTTAAATGAGTCGTGCTCAGTTTTATGACCTTTTTTGTCCTGGTTGTTAAAGGAATTACTGCAGCCATGTGAATCATGCGGTCATTTAGCAAATCCAGTTCCCCTCCAGTTGGAACCCTGGCTGGGAAAGTCACAAATGACAATTACACAACTCCAGGATGTTGCAACCATCACAAATATATACTGAGTGACAAGGCCTGAAATTTGAATGCACGAACATGGGGATGCTGCAGCAGTCATAAGTGCAAGGACCTTTTGTAAATTGCTTTCTTCAGTGCCATTGTAACGTCAAGTGGCTGCTGAATGAATAGTTGTAATTCGAGGACTGCCTTTACTGGGGAGGAGGGCTGATTCAGGTGCCTTCCCTAAGACCTGAAAGTTGCCCAGCCCCAATACTCTTTCCTCTGCATTGATCAGACCAATATCTGAAATGCATCATAAAGAATTTTTTAAAAGCTGCTGTTTCTTCCATTGACTGGTAAAGAAAGAAATGTTCTTCTGGTTAAAAAAAAAAAAATGCATATTCTGGTATAATTCCATTGTTTCCATTTTAGAGATGGAGCGACTTATATTTTAAAATGCAAATGTATGTCTCTTTCCAAAACCATGGCAGACCGCTCCTTTAATTTAGTTCTCTGTATGCTGGATCTCTCCTGTGATGGCATGCATGGCTGGTAATACTGCGGAGAATCCATCAGGTCTGGAGAGGCTTGGTAGACAACTAGAAGGGTATGGGTGATGTAAATCGGGTGTAGTGATGGAATTCCTGGCCCTTGAAGAAGACCCTTGCAGTTAATCGAAGCGGAAATGGATTGGATTCAGTTGAAATCTTTGCCTCTTTCTCTTAACGTTGTCCTGAAATTAAAATTCCTTTTAAGAACATAAGTAAATCTCTCCAGTGCTGAATGGATGCGGGTTGTTGCAACTGAGGATAGCCACTTCTTTCCCACGCTAGAGTAGCCATGTGCCTGAGCCCTCTAAGGGTCTCCCTTCTCCAGCTTTTCCCAAAGAGAGGAGAAAAGTGACTGGCAGAGTTGGGAGTGTTTCTGCTGCTGCTTCTCTTGCCTGTGTCCCTGCCCACAGTAGTGATTTTGGAGCACTTTGGAAACTATAGAGCCGTGATGGCGAACCTATGGCATGCGTGCCACAAGTGGCACGCAGAGTCATTTGTGCTGGCACACAAGCTGCAATCAAATTTACCTCACTGTGCATGCGTGTACCTCACTGCTGATTTTCAGACAGTTTGAGGCCTTTTTCGGCCTCCCAGAGGCTTGAGGAAGATTTCAGTAGGCTTTGCAGGCTGAAAACTAGGCCTGTTTCATCACTTCCTGTTTTTCCGGAAGCGATGAAACGGCCCTAGTTTTCGGCCTGCAGAACCCTTCCTCAAGCCTCTGGGAGGCCAAAAGCCTCAAACCGGCAGATGCAGTGCAGGTAAGAAGGCGGCGGGGGTGGGTGGGGATTGCACGCACATGCATAGGGAGCATGGGGAGGGCGCATTGCCTTCTGGGTGCTGTCATGCGAGTGTGCAAGGGTGTACAGTACACCATTTTTGGCACAGGAGCCCAAAAAAGTTAGCCACTGCTGTGCTGTCCCAGCCGGTCTATGGGAATTGGATAGTTACTTAGGAATTATGAGCTGTCCCCTTAAGGGAATGCATCATGGAAAATGTAGTTAAAGGTATCCTGGGAAATGTAGTTCATGTCACGTGGCCACATCTGTAATCCGATTGGTCACTAATTTGACCTTTGATGGGTTGGGAGAGTTTTCCTCACTTTTGCCTGAATTCCCTAACTCATGGCAGCTGCTTTCTATCGTTAAAAGATGGGTTAGGAGATAACCATCTTTTACCTACAAATCAGATATGCAAAGGAATTGGACATAAAGAAGAACTTCGTCACAAATGTGAGTTATGAAGATACCTGATGAACCAACAATAAATGCTTTGTATTGATGTTTTGTTGAGTTTATCTACCTCTGTAGAGAATACAGAAAAACCGCTGCTATAGAGAACGGCTAAAGGTTTGCTGCTTCCCTTCTAAGAATGTGTTGTTTCCCTTCAACATCACTTATATCAATAAAGGAGAATATTTGTAGCTAAGGGTTGAAATGGGGGCTCCTTGGTGCTCTCTGAGCTTGCTTGTTTTCTTGCAGACGTTTCATTGCCCTAACTAGGTAACATCATCAGTGCTTATCTAGCACAAACACTGATGATGTTACCTAGTTAGTGTAATGGAACATCTGGAAGAAAGCACCTCATTTTAGCCTTGTTTCCATGCTAATGCTATCAACTGTGAACCTCAGAGGAAAAAAACTGCTTTTCTTTTTGAATTTTTATTCTTTAAAAACAAAAAATACAAAAATCTCATTTCCATTAACAGTTATTGTGTCATTGTGTATACATGTTTCTTATTTTGTGACTACATTATTTTTTTTTTTTTGAAACAAATATTTATTAATTTTAAAGATAAAACAACACATCGTTAACCATTAAATACATAAACACATAAAACCTCTTAACATTGTAAATCCTTACAAGTCAAACAAAACATTATTTTTATACAGCATAATTCCAATTTATCCCATCTCCATATGGACACACAAATATCTTCCAGCAAATTTCTCATTATTTCTCTTTACTCCTATTCAATTTCATTTCTCTTCCATATTTATCCATTTTATAGTCATCATATTATTTTCTTTCTGGCTTGTTTAAATTATTCTCGTCTAACATTCCTCCAAGGTTTTATTGATTCTTTTTTCCTTTTTTTTTTATAAAAAACAAATTTTGTTAGTTTTACCATAAACACAATACACAAACATACAAACACAAAACATAAACAAAACTAAAAGATCTTTTCTGAAGGTTGTCTGTTCCCGGGTTAAAACTCTTTACACAGACACAAATTCAAACATCATATTCAACCCATATCTCCTTCCATATCTTATTATCATTTTCTTTTTTATATATATATATAAAAACCATTTTTATCAATTTTATAAGAACAATGCACAAAGAATCAAGGCATAACAGCTTATAAATTCTTTTCTAAGAAAAAATAATAATAAAAGACCAATAAGGCATAACATTTCCAGATTATAATATCAATATTTCATATAATATTAACTTCATATCTTGTCCCTACTTCTCTTTTCCATCCAAATTATTTATTAATTAAAATTTTATTGCCTTTTATCAATATACAAAATCCAAAAAAAAAAAAAAAGCATATATATCCTTCCATATCTTATTACCATTTTCAACAACATTCTTTGTCTGTTTTATTTCCAATTATCCATTCATCTTTTTTTTTCTTTTACTATACTTCTCCTGTACACCAATTGGAGTAACATCTATAACTCATTACCCTAACTTAGAAATACTACATATTACAATCTTTCTTGGGATTCTGTTTAAAAGATTCTAAAATTACATCATAAATTTTATATTCTAAATACACATATAAAAACACAATCTTATATACCCTCCAGAATCCCTCTTTTAATCTAAATTAAATTCACCCATTGTCTCTAAATAAACTTTTTTTCTTTAGGTCTTGCTTCCCCCCATTAAGGCTTCTCCTCCCCCCCCTTTCTCTCTTGCTTATTCTTCTCCTTGCCCTTTCTACCCCTTTGCTTTTTCCCATCGCTTTTCTTACTCCTTTTCCTTTGCTTTCTAACCTTGCCTCCACTTTTTCGCTCATTTTTCTCTCTTTTGGTTGTTTTTATAATTCTTAAAATCCCCTTTTTCTTATCCTTTTTCTCCTCCTCTCCGGAAGGGACCCATTGTTCATCAAAGATGGCTTCTTCTTCCTCTTCTTCCTTGTCCCAGTCCTTCTGCTGCGTAATCAACTTTTCAACAGAACATAACGCCATTTCTAAGAATTGAAACAAAGCGCCCAAAGTATCTTCTTTTTTATATTTTTGATATTCAATCTCCAGTTCATCCACAAACAATGCCATTATAAAAAGGGAAACTTTTTCCAAAACAACCAGAAGTATTTTTAATCAAAGATAATCAAAAGCAATTAAAAAAAAAAAAATCCAAAAGTTAATACTTTTCTTCCTTCTTCTCTTTCTCTTTCTGGATTAATTTTTAATCAAAGAGGTCCAATTACCATATATCTTCTTTTGGGATCCACAAAGACGTTCTAGACAATCTCCTCCTTTTTCAGCTTCTGCTCCAATTTTTTTTCTCCCTTCCCACTTGCAATGACAATTTTAAATAATCAAAAATCCATACCTCCAGCAGAGATTTTCCAATTTCTTAAATTTTTCAATGTCCAAAAATCCCTTTGTCTCTTAGCTTCAGCTTTCAAAGCAATCCACTTTCAATGTCTAATATATCCAAATATTTCTGCTTTTTCCGTGGGGTGGGAGAGTAAAAAAAAAAAAAGAGTTCCCTTTAACAGCTTCTCCGCCGCTTTTCGCTCTTCTTAGGGATACAATGTATCCTCCAGCAATTCAAGCAGCTCAATTCCAGGCAGTTTAAAAGGTGTTACTTGACCCGGCTCAGACAGAACTTTCACTCTTCACACTTCCTCCAGCACAGTTCTTACCCGGTTGCTGGCTTCTTCATGGCGGCCATTGCTGACCGCCGCTCCACCGCCTTGGGAAAAAGGGGTTTTCCCGGAGAAGGGGGGGGTCTGCGACACCCCCACCTCCCTATCCGACTCCCCTCTCTCTTCAGCTGTCCCTACAGGGCAGCCATATCCCCCTGACCCATCTGGATCGGGGGTACCTCGACGGCTAGCACAGCAGGAATCGCGAGCTGTCGCGAATTCCTGCTGCCCCGAAGCCACGCAAACCGGAAGTTCCCCGTGACTACATTATTTTTATCCTTATCCTTCACCCATTCGTACCACCTCTCCCATGTCACATAGTATTCTCGATCCTTTCAGTTCCAATAGTGAATTTATCTAGTTCAGCACATTCCATTATTTTTTGAATCAAAACATCTGGTGGTATTTTATCACTCTTCCAATTTTATGCTAACATGATTCTTGCTGCAGTTAAGATGTGTACAATAAGGTATCTTTTATCTTTACTCAATTTCCCTTTAATCATACCTAATAAAAACATTTTGGGTTCCAAATTCAATTTATTTTTTGTAATCTCAAAATGCCATCTCTGTATTTTTTTTCCAGTATTTTTTGACCTCTATACATTGCCACCACCTATGGAAAAACGTTCCTTTCTTTTGTTTGCACTTCTAGCATTCTGGTTTCAAGGTTGGATACATTTTTGCCAATCATGCCAGCACTAAGTGCCATCTACAAAACATCGACAAAGTCAACTTGCAGTTCTTGGTCCAAGTCTTTTCCCACTCATCCAAATTTATATTATGACCCACATTTCTCGCCCAGGCAATCATGGTTCCCTTAACAATTTCCTCCTCTAGTTCTACTGTGTTTCTCATATAATAAGGCCGGCTCTTTTTTTTTTTTTTTGACCCAGAAAAAATGGCTAGGCTGTCTTTTTGGGGGTGACTTAATTCCCCCCTTTGCATCCTCAGGCGGGTGAGCGGCGATGACTTGGATGTTGACCTCGGGGTTGGTGGGGCACTTTGTATCGGGAGACCTTCTGCCACCGTTGCTTTCCCTTCTCCCCATGCTACCACGGTGTTTGGAGCAATGCCACGGCATTTGGCGCAGCCATGCGGCATTTGGCGCAGCCACGTGGAACCAGCCAGGGCTCCTCCCTGCAACCGGAGCCCAGCAGAGACACTCAGCTTCAGGTGCTCCTGTCACCACTTTCCTGGGCATCACCAAATGCGTGCCTGCACCAAACACCGCGGGATTGCTCTAAACGCCGCAGCAGCATGGGGAGAAAGGAAAACAACGGTGGTGGAAGGTCTCCCAATACGAAGTGCCCCACCAACGCCGAGGTCAACGCAGGCAGCACCATATCCGGGTGTGCAACAAAAGTACTTTCCTAACAGCAAGCCCTCACACCATTTCCCCCTCCCCCCCCATTTCACATGTTTTAATATAGGCCTTAATTTGGGAGGGGGCTTAATTTCATTTTTATAAAACATGCTGGGACTTCCTTTTGGGGGAGGCTGTATTGTTGGAGAAACACAGTACCTCCAGTAAATAATTATATGTTCGTGTTATAAATTTTATATCCTTGCCTGTCAAGATTTGGTCTAAATTTTGTAAATATCTATCCCAAGCTCCTTTACATCTTTCTTAAATTTAGTTTGAATTTGCAAATATACCCACTAGTCTAAAATTATCCCTTGTTCTTTTAGTTTATCCAGTGTTTTTAATTCCTCCTGTTCATCTACCAATTCTTTATATCTAACCATTTTTTTAATGTCCCTTGTATTTGGATATAAAATAGCTTCAATAGTGAGATCCAGTTTGGTCTTTTCAAATAATGCTTTTTTTTTTTTTTTTCTCCCATGTTTGTAAAAGTGAGTCCCTTATCAAATGTCTATGGAAATAGGAGTGGATCTTATTCTTTTTATCCCATAGAAAGACATGCCACCCAATTTGGAGGTCATGACCTATCGCCAAAATCCTTTTATTTTTTAAGTTTATCCACTCCGTAACCCATAGTAAAGTTGCTGCTTAATAATAAGTTTCCCATTTTGGGAGTCCAAGGCCGCCTGGTTCTACTATCTTGTAACATTTTCAATTTTATTTGTGCTTTTTCCCCCATCCATATAAATTTCATTACCATCCTAATTCCTGAAAAAAATTCTTATCCAATTTTATAGGTATTGTTTGAAAATAGTATAATAGTTTCGGTAGTATGTTCATTTTTATGGCCACTATTCAGCCTAATAGTGATAGTTCTAATTTTCCCAATTGGCCAGATTTTTCTTTATCTGTAATTTCATATAATTATCCTCTTTTATGGAAAAGCATCTTCCTGTTAACCAAATTCCTAGATATTTAAGTTTTATGACACTTTGTAATCCCAATTTCCTTTCCAATTTTTTTTTTAACTTTCTATCAAGTTTTTGGTTATTACTTTTGTTTTATCGTTATTAATTTTTAGTCTTGCTACCGCCCCATATTCTTCTAATTCTTGAATTAGATAAGTCCCTGACTTCGTTGGATCTTCCACAAAAAACCACTAAATCATCCACAAACGCCTGTACTTTATATTCTTCTTTTTTGCTCTTCAGTCCAATTATCTCTTGTCTTTGTCTAATCTGATTTAAAAGAACTTTGATGGTCAAGATAAAAAGCAGAGGCGACATTGGACATCCCTGCCTAACACCATTCATAATCTTAAAGTTTTCAGTAATCTCCCCATTTATAATTACCCTAGCTTTTTGATTCAAATAAATTCTGTCAATCATTTTCTTGAATTTAGATCCAAATCCCATATTTTCGACCTGTTGGATCAAGAACTGCCAGCTGAGATTGTCGAAGGCCTTCTGAGCATCCAAGAAAATCAATGCTGCCTGCTTTCCCGGGTGGACCTGATATTATTTTAATAGTTTTAATATTATCCTTATATTGTTCCTTATCTGTCTAGAAGGTAGAAAACGGTTCTGGTCAATATGAATAATTTCATTTAATATAATTTTTATCTTTCCGACATTGTTGCGAATATTTTATAGTCTACGTTCAGGAGTGAGATTGGTCTATAATTTTAAATCTGTGATCTAAATCTTCTTTAGGAATTAGTGAGATATTCGCTTCTCTCCATAGAGCGGGTACTTTGACAAAGTCTAATACCTCATTGTACACAACTAACATCACTGCTTCAAGACATTCATACATACATTTATACAGTTCCGCTGCAAGACCATCCGGCCCTGGAATCTTATTATCTTTCTGCCTTTCAACCACCCTTTTCAATTCCACCACTGTTATTTCTTTATTTAATATCTCTTTCTGTTCCTCTCTAATTTCTGGGAGACCTTTTCTTTTCAAATATTGTTCTATATTCTCGGTTTATTCCATCCTCCCAATATAGTTGTTCAAAATATTTTTGTACTATTTTCTTTTTCTCAGTCATTCGATATTCGGGGTTCAGGAAAAAAACTGCTTTTCAATGCTGAGCTTCTACTACACTTTTAAAAAATGGCAAGAATAATCCACCTTTCTCCAACTCTACCACTTCAGGTAGTCCTTGACTTCCAGCAGTTCATTTAGCAACCGTTCCAAAGTTACAACAGCAGTGGCAAAAAGTGACATGTCAGTTTTTCACCCTCACGACCTTTGCAGCATCCCCCATGGTCACATGGTCAAAATTCAGATGCTTGGCAAGTGGTTCATACAGTTTCAGCGTCCTGGGGTCATGTGATCGATCCTCTTTTGCAAGCTTTGGACAAGCAAAGTCAACGGGCAAAGCCAGATTCACTTAACAACCATGTTACTAACTTAAAAAATGCAACGGTTCACTTAACAACTGGCAAGAAAAGTCATAAAGTGGGGCAAACTCACTTAACAAACATTTCACTTAGCAACAAAAAAAATGGGCTCAATTGTGATCGTAACTCGGGGACTATCTGCAGAGATGCCAACACTCCCGATTTCATCGGGAGGCTCCCGAAAATTCACCCCAACTCCCGCCTTACGATAATTTTCCTTATCCTCCTGAAATTACGAGCAGCAAAATTAGCCCGGCGGGTCCGGCTGTATGCGCATGCGGTGTGTGAGCTAGCTGACCTAGTGTTTGAACGTGAACACAGTCACATGAGATTGCTACGGGCGCTGCTAAGGAGCGTCTTCCCGCTGAACACAATCCCTCAGCAGGTGGATTTCTACTGCCGCTTCTCCCCGTCCCCGCTTTCCATGAAGCAGTTCCTGGATTTCGGTGAGTGGCGGTCGGGTCGCTTCCCTCCCCCGGCCCGGGTTGCTCCTCCTCCTCCTCCTCCTCTGCGACTCTTCCTCCCCCTTCGGCCGACCATTTTCTTTCCCCAGAGGGAGAACCGCTACCCCGTCTCTGCGGGGAAAGGTGCTTCCACCTCCCCCGGCCTTCGAAGGCGGCGAGCGGAAAGAGGCCTCGCGCGGAGGGCTCCGCTCCAGCCACGGAGAAGCGCGTCCTTCCCCGCCCCCCTCCGCTTCGCCCTGTCGACCCGTTTCCTTCTCCACGACTGCCAGGGGGACACACGGTGGAAGAGATGGAAAAGGATATTGGCGCGCCCCTTACCCCCGAAATGCACGACAAAAGTTGTGCTTACCAAAGGGGTTGTGCAACAGAGGGTGTTGTCACGCAAAGAATCTAGACACGTGGGATGGCGGGGGGTATGGTTTCTCATGTTGCTGCCTGGATAGTTTTGGAAGGTAGGGGTTAGCCCTCGACTTACAACGGTTCGTTTGGTGTGCGTTTGAAGTTACAAGGGCACCAAGGACCACCACCACCATCCCCACTGAAAAAAAGTGACTCATGGCTGAGTTTTCACACTTTGGTAACAACCATTGTAGGGTCCCTCCTGGTCATGTGATCAAAATTCGGACACTTGGCAACTGACTCATATTTATGGACCATTTCAGGTCATGTGATTCCCCTTTTGCGACCTTCTGACCAGCAAAAGCAAAATTTGTTGTTATTTGAAAATCCTCCCTAATTCTCATTTCCAAAAGTTGGCATCTCTGTATCTGTACTGTCTTCCTGTTCCCTGGGGTGACATGCTCGACATCTTAAATATAGTGCACAGAATTGTTGAACCTTGAGGTCTTGATAGCCAATTAAGCATCTCATGTTTTTAGCCAGTTTGTGTTTCTTGACTGAAAGTGACTCAAAACTGTTCTTCAATTGAGGGGGATGTGATGTTGCCGTGCCTTAGTTTTTAATCACTTTATTTTTATCATCTCAGGCAGATATCTGGAGCATGGGAGTCCTTCTATATGCTCTCCTTTGTGGTTATCTACCATTTGATGATGACAACATGATGGCACTCTATAGGAAAATTGTGGTACGTATCCTATTTTCAAGATCCAGGCCTTTCTGTTTAAATAAGGACTTTTATGGAGTTACTGTGGGAGAGATCTGTTCCCAAAAGGAAAATTCTGAGCATATTACTGATTTTACAAAAAATAAGATTGGAAGCTCCATCGTATAAAAGCTGGAATCATGTTACAACTGAAATGCTAGTGTTTTCTTACTACTCTAAGATAGTAATATTATTTTAGCACAAAATGTTGAAATGATCTCTCTCCTCTTCTCTTTCCTCACAGTGAGAGGTATAGCTATAAACACCCACATAATCACATTTGCTTTGGACAGTTTCTTCTCTTGCACCCTGTCCTGGTGTGTAATTCCATTTTTTTCCTTGTAATATGTCTTGCCTTTTCAGGGTGATATCAAGAAATGGAAAGATTATGGAATGAAATGAAGGGTACTAGTCTCCCGTAGAGTGGAAAACTTGGTTATTTCTAGATACTGCAGGTTTTTTTTTTAAAACCTGTCTCTTTTCCTATCCCTTATCTGCCTTTAGGAATCAAAGACATCCAGGGAAAAACAGGCAAAGCTCAGTATTAAAAGACATTAGATTGGGTAGCACACTGAATTTCAGTTGGGATCAATTATTTTAGGGAAAGAAATGCTGAATTGCATTCAGATTCAACAAAAACAAAGCAAATGTGACTGGGTTCAATTCATATGCCTTGCATTTCTCTTCATTTGCTATACATCCTGTGATTCACATATGCGCAGTTGCCTAAATGCTTCAGCTGGTACCTCAGCTTCAGCCAAACAATCACAGTTCCAGCCAGTGTAGTCATGTATAGGTAGTAACTTATTATCTGGAGTATTCTTCTTGTTATTCCTCAATTAGCCTCTTCAGCAGGCAGATCACATGCTGTGCATGCAGATAGTCTCTCTTCCAAAATTATTTGTAATACATGGAAGATCTTCCACATCTCTCTCTCCCTCCCTCCCTCCCTCCCCCCTTCCTTCTGTCTCTCTCAGACTTGATTTCTGTATCATTTTTATAATTTTATAGCAGACCACAAAATGATTAATAAATAAGCAGCTTGAAAACAATGCATTAATTATTGGAAACCAATATTTTTTATTGTTTTAACTGGGCATCTTTTTTCCTGTTGCTCTAGGAAATGCAGTACACATAGGATGCTTTTAGCAAAGTATTTGACAGAATACTCTCTGACATTCTCATTAGCAAAGTAGCTATGGCCAAGATGGTATGGCAATTAAGGAGAAACATAGCTTGCTCACCTAGGACTTAAAGAGTGTCCATCAATTATTTCTTTTCTGAGGTTGAGGTTTCAGGCAGGGTGCTTTCAAATCTTATTATGGGCCTAATGCTCTTTATAGTTAAGGATCAATATGTAAGGTACATGAGAGAGAAATGTCAGTAAAGTGAAAATAAGTAATAATTAATCTCCAATATGTGTGGGTCTGCCCAACTGTACTCCGTGTTAACATATTTAAACGATGTTGATGAAGGGGTAAAGGGGAAGCTTCTGAATTTGTGAATGATGTCAAATTGGAAGAGAAGTTCATTCAACTGTGATGTCTTTTTTTTTCCTACAGAGGGGGAAATATGATGTCCCCAAATGGCTTTCACCTGGCAGTATCCTGCTTCTGCAACAGATGTTGCAGGTAAGCCTCAGACACAAGAAAAGGTCTCACTGGATCACAAACTTTCCAAGATAGCCATACTTAGTTCAACTCTTCCCACTCTGCTTATGTCAGTCTTTGTTTATATCCCCTTCCATTGTTCTGTTAATCGGGAGCTAGTATGGAGATATTCTGTCTTTGAATATGGAAGTTCTATTACACTGTTGTAGCCAAAGGTCAATAGACCTGTTTCCTGTACAGTTGTTCAACTAGCTCAGATGGAATAATATACCTTGAAGGGCAAAACCATTCAGAGTGGTTGGCAAAATCAACCCCTCAAGAATAAGTGCTAAAATGCCTGAAAAACACTGGATGCTATTCGTAACAGCACTGACTTCTCTTAGTTGCAGATCAGTGCTATGGTATCTTTTTCTAATCCCTATGCAGGTAGTCCTTGAGTTACGACCACAATTGAGCCCAGAATTTATGTTATTAAGTGAGAAATTTGTTAAAGTCCATTTTGCCCCATTTTACAATTTTTCTTGCTGAGTCGTTAAAAGTGAATCACTGCAGTTGTTAAAGTTAACATGGTAGTAACTTGGTTGTTAAGTGTGTCGGGCTTCCCCGTTGACTTTGCTTGTCAGAAGTTCGCAAAGATGGCCACATGATCCCTGGACACTTCAAACGTCATAAATATGAGTCAGTTGTCAAGCATCCCAATGTAAATCGTATGACCATGGGGCTGGCTGTAACAGTCGTAAGTGTGAAAATGGTCATAACTCACATTTTTTTCAATGTCATGGTTACTTCAAACGGTCATGAAATGAACTGTTTTAAGTCAAGGACTACCTATCAAGGGTCTATATTTTAAATTAGGTTTCTTTTCTTGACCACTAGGTGGACCCAAAGAAACGGATTATGGTGAAGCATCTTTTAAATCATCCTTGGCTCATGCACGGTTATTCCTTTGCTGTCCTGTGGCAAAGTAAATACCCCGTGAGTTGATCAATATATATTAACGAGACCCTATCTAAGAAAACCTGGGCCGATGTGATTAGTGAATAGTTTAATCACCAATTGCAAAGGAAGCATGCTATTAAAAGTTCTTAGCTTAAGAACTTAAAACATTCTGAATAATGTGGTGGCTGCCATGCCATCCTTGTATCAAAAATTCTCTGCTGAGCAGTCATGTACCTCTTGAGTTTCTAGGGAAAAATCAAGAGATACCATTATTCTACCTGTTGCTATTACAATCTGTCAAAATGTACACAACCCTCGGATTTTGGGAAGAGCAATATAAAGTATTGATTTCAGCTTAGCTTTCTGTTATATCTAACACTAGGCTATTTAATGTAATTTAAAAGCTCTTCAATATCAATCAAGGTGGGCAGTTGTCAAAATAAATGTTTTTCCAATGAACCTTTCCGTGGCCCCGATTCTCTGAAGACATAGTTGCAAGGAAACTGCCTTGTATATCAGATTAGACTGCTTGGCCAGCATTATCTGTTCTGATTAACACACATTATCCTGGGCAATAAGCACAGATTTTAAGAAGGCCCTCTTGAAATTAAGGATTTTATTCTACTGTGCACCTTCTGCCCTGCCCCAAACCCACCATTGCTTACCTCTTCTTACCTGTCAGAACTGGCATTCTTGGCTTTCTGTAGGTCAGCGGCCCCCAGTCTTTTGGGTACCAGGGACTGGTTCTATGGAGAGACTTTTTCTCTGCAGATCGGTGTGTGTGTGTGTGTGTGTGTGGTTTTGCATAGCCCAGTTTCTGGCAAAACTGGTGTCATTTTTTTTTTAAAAAAAAATTCTTTTATATTTTCAAGTCTTAATTGTAATATGTAAATGTTTTCCCTCCCAGCTTGGATGCCTTGATGAAGATTGCATAACAGAACTTTCTGTGTTTCATAAATGTAGAAGAGAAAAAATGGCAGACGTAATTTCAGAGGTAACGTTTGTATTTAATAATTGTTGGAGAGTCTAGGGGAGTAAAAATGCATTCGTTCAGTATCAAAGCTTGATATTGAGAGCTGACATATTTTGACTTCATTTAAACTTGTAAATATGTTTGTAGTATAAACACTTGAGAGTCTTTTCTGGAAGTTTGGAAAGTTTTCCGTGTAGATTGACTTCCCATGCTCAAAACTTATGTTGTTGTTGTTTTTTTGAACAAATTTTATTAATTTTTAAAGACATATAAAACATAAATACACCAAAACACAAAACATAAAAGCATAAGAACTCTCTTTTCTGAAAGTTGCTTAGTCCCGGGTTAAAACTCTTGGTACAGACACAAATTCAAATTCATATTCATTTTACATACCATTCCATATCTTATTAGCATTTTCAATTTTCTATATAACTTCTCCTCTCTTTTAAATTTTCTCAATTTTATTTTATTTATCTCCTCTCAATTCAAATCATATTTATTATTCTTTGTCTGTTCTATTTCCAGCTATCCATTTATCTGTCTTCTTTGAAAAAAACTTCTCCTGTACACTAAATGGAGTATGATGCCTTTATCTCTTTCCTCTATATTTATAATACTTAATATAGAACACATAACTTACATTGGGATTCTGTCTGGTACGTTCTAAAATTATACAGTATTATCAAAACCAATACAAATCTATTCATTAATATTGATATTCATTTATATCTTAAACATTTAGCATATTACTTTTCAATTAAATCACATATTTTTATGGGAGCACCTATTTTCCATAGTTATTCCCCCCCCCCCCATCACATATTATAGATCATTATTTCATTACAATGTTTCCCCTTCTTCTATTCCAAATCTCTCATTTCACAAAAAGTTTCACTAGGATAACATAGTCTAATCATTAATATTAACAATCATTTATATCTTTAAACATTTTACCCATTTCAATTAAATATCATGCCTTTGTGGGAACACATAATTTCCAAAATTATCCCCCCCCCCCACATCACATATCTTAAATCATTGTTTCATTACAGTACTCCCCTTTTCTTAACAAAAATTTCACTAGATTATACTAAATATTTTATCACGTTTTAAATTACATATTACTTCCAATTTTCTATGGTTATTTCTAAATATAAATATAGAAATGCAATCTTATGTACCTTTCTAGAATCCCTTTTTCAATAAAATTTATCCATTATCTCTAAAAAACTTTTGCTTCTTTACATCTTGCTCCCCACCATTAAGGCTTTTCATCCCTTCCTTTCTCCCTTGCTGCTTCTTCTCCTTGTCCTCTTTACCCCCTTGTCTCTCCATCTCCCCTTTATTCTGCTTTCCCCCTTTCTGTTGTTTCCTAACATAATGTCCCCTTTTCACCTTATTCTTCTCTTTTTGGGTTGTTTTTCCAGGTCTTAAAGTCTTCTTTTCCTTTTTCTCTTTCTTTTTCCCTTCTCCGACCAAAGTCACTTGTTCATCAAAGAGGGCTTCTTCTTCCCCGTCATCCTGTTGCTCATTCAGCTTTACATAAGTACAAACCGCCATTTCTAAAAATGGAAAAAGAGTGCCAAGGACATCTTTCCCTTCTTGCTTTTCTTTTTCATATTTTTGGTATACAAGTTTCAGTCCATCCACAAGTGATGCCATTGTGTAGAGAAAAAGTTTTTCCAAACAACCACCCAAGTGCTTTTAATCAGAAATAATTCTCAGAAGTTCCAAAATCACCAAACAATCCAAACAAGCTGTTTCTTTTAAATACTTTCTCCTTCTTCACTTTCTCTTTCTGGGGTTAAAGTTTAGTCACAAAGTTCCCTTTAAAATATATCTTTTAGAAGTCTTATTGATGCTTAGTAACTCTTTAGAATTCTAGGCAATCTTCTTATTTTCAAATTTTGCTCCAATTTTTTTTTTCCTCTCCCTTCCCACTCACAGCCAAAAAGATTTTTTTCATCCGCTGTCACGTTAGGAAGGAGAGTGAAACAACAACAAAGAAAACCTTTCCCTTTTAGGATATTTGCAGCTTGTAACACTCACTGGAAACAATGTATCCTTAGCAGCCTTCAAGATGCCAGGGCACTTTCTCTTGCCTTGTCCCGGTTGAAAGCAACTTTCATAACTTCCAACTTTCTCCCTCCTGCACCTGCTTGTCCGGCTGCAGATTTCTTCGTGGCGGCCATTGCTGACCGCCGCTCCTCCGCCTTGGGAAAAGGGGGGTTTGCCGGCTGGGGAGGGGGTCTGCGACACCCCCAAGCCCCTGTCCGGATCCCCCCTGTCTTCAGCTGCCTCTACGGGGCAGCTATATCCCCCAGATCCAAATGGATTGGGGGAACCTTGGCGGCGAGCGCAGCAGGGATTGCGCAGTATCGCGAATCCCTGCCGCTGCCGAAACCTTGCAAACCAGAAGTCCAAAACTTATGTTTTCAAAGAATATCCTTGGAAACTTCTTTTGGGATCCTCAATATCAGCAGTGTCAAACTCGTATCGTCATGGTGGTGTCACGTGACGTAGTGGGACTTTTTTTCCCCTTCGCTAAACCAGGCATAGGCATGGCCAGCACGTGATGCATCTGGCCCCTGGGCTAGGAGTTTGACAGCCCTGCTCGATGTCAACTGTTAAATATCCATTTATTGGGCATAACAACTGGGAGGAAAGTTTGGTGTCCATTTCAGATTGCATTCTTAGCTTCCATGGATCAGTAAGTTAAAGACTCGAATCAGAAATTTAAGCATGTGAGATTAAGTCCATCTTCCACGAACAGCTTCTGGTCCAATGTCTATTCTGCTTCTGTTCTTTTGTATGTATTTAAGTTTATTCATTTAAGTTTCTAGGCCAAACAGCCGCACTCCAAGTAGTTTACAGCTCCTATATTCCAATATTAAGATTAAAATGCTTATAAACACAGCAATCATAAATCTGTCATTCAAAAACCAAAGTCTATTAAGCCAAACAGTGTCATTCTGATTATAGCAGCAGAGAAACATGTTTATAAATACTGTGGTCTTTCTCCTCATATATTCAGGCATCACTTCCCTTGGAAGGAACATCCCAGTTCTGTTTCATCAACCATTCAATGATGGGAAAGGCAGATTAAAATCCCAATAGAAAAGGAGGTAGGCTATTCTAAAGGTGGCAGAGCTATCACCAGCCAAGAATCTCACCCTTGAGATTCTTGTAATAGAAGTATTTCAGCGGTGGAACCTATAACATGCCCTCCAACTCTCTCAGGGAAGGGAAAATTCTATCCAATGTAGGCAATCTTAGAGATATCCAGGAACTAAATTACATATAACTTTAAAGGTAATGACCAGAACTTTGAATTACACTCAGAAGCTAATTAGCTTAGCAATAAAAGCATCTACTGTCAGGTGGGCAAACTAACTGAGCCCATAACTACCCAAGTGTGCTGCATTATGGACCAGCATAGCTTCCAAATGGTCCTCAAGAGCAGCCTCATGTAGAGCAGGTTGCCATAATCCACCTGTAAACCCATCAGCTTTTTACCTGAACCAGAACATTGCAATTTGAACCAATCAAATGGCTTGATACAATCTGTTCTGAGTGCCAGGATGCAGACCAGACATTCACATCTTGCCATTTTATAGTCCTGACAGGTACAGATGTAGAACCCATATTTTCCTGAAGTAGGTAGGTTCTCTTTCATACATACAGAAAGTTGTCCCAGTCCCTTCCTCTATTTTGGCTATGGAAAAAGCAAGAGAGAAGTTGCTGGACCAAAGCTATATTAAGAGGAGATTAAGGTTGTTTCCAACAGTCTCAGATTAAAGTCTGCAATTTAAGAAAAAAAAAAAAATCCAGGAAAATTGAAATAATAGAATATAGGAACATTGTGGAGGTAGGACTCTTGAAGGAAAAGAAAATTAATTTGTTTTGGTGTTTGTTTGTGCCTTAAAAGTCCACTATCGTTTCTCTGCAAGTTCAGCAATTGTATGGACTTTGACTTTTTGTATCAAGTAATAATTCCCCTTTTTTGTTATTTGAAATAATAATGTAAAATCCCACTCAAAGATCTTTACAATGAACTACAATATTTTTTTTTTGTAGCCAGCACCCTCTTGTGGTCTGCCTATAACATTGTCTTTTCTTTTGCAATTCTCTTTTCAAGCTGCTTCCTCCCTCCCTCTCCCCCCCCCCCCCAAAAAAAAAATGGCCTGGACTGTCCTATTTATTTCCCTCAGCCAGGAATGTTGGCTTTAATGTCTAAAACGTAAAATAGTGCCAAAGTTTCTGCTAAATTTTAAATGTATATAAAATTAGATATTGTTTTTGATGGGACTGGGTTTCATGTCTTGACAATGTTTGGTCAAGAGATAGTGCTAACATCTCTCCTCTCTTCTCAATATTTTAATCACCAGAAAGCGTACACCAGGCTTAAGAGGATAGATAGATACCCAGTGCGTTGCTCTGGAAATTAAATTGTTCTTGGAGGAACTTAGCACCACTAAGTAGGAGGGAGAGTCAAGTGTGTGAAGAGCCAGAGGGCTTTTATTTTATGAGCTTGAACTGTGGCTTCCACTACACCAGGGGTGTCAAACTCACATCATCATAGTTGTGTCACGTGACTTATTGGGATAGCTAAACCAGGCATGGGAGAGGCCAGCACATGACAATCCAGCCCATAGGCCAGGAGTTTGACAGCCTTGCACTACACAGTCCCTGTTGTGTTTTTGGGTACATAACAGTACATTAGGTGAAGTAATGGCACCTAGCACTTTGTCACATAAAGAATTGATCTTTAACTTCTGAATGTACATTGGACCTTTGGTCCTCATTAGCATGAACCAGCATTATTTCTTTTATCTACAAATATTTGGATCTGACCACCTTTACCTCATTTTCCTTTGTTAAAGTGAGGCTCAAGTATAGCCTTATTACCAACTTCAGAGAAGTTTGACTAGAATCCCAAGCTGTTTTTGTTTTTTTTTAAATGGAATGCCTCTTGCATGGAACAACTTTCCATGTTTTTTTTTTTTTTAGAAAGTGGCTGGATGTCTGCATAAACAAATTAATTGTGATGTGTATAAAGGTACTTAAATTATCCATACTGTCAAGGACAAGATAACCAATTCCTTAAACTCAGTTACCATTGGAAATTAAATATCCACTGCTGAATATTTTTGAGACCTTGTTTGAAGGTGAAATTCATTGGCACACCAAGAAGATACTGTATATTATTTAGCCCCCTTGTTAATTGAATTATTCCATTTATGAAGTTATAAAATACAAATATGGGGGGGGGGTTCTTTTTGATCCAATCAACCATCCCAAGATTATGAGATTCTGCTCCCCTAAAGCAACATACACATCAGTAGATATTAATTCTGTGAGGTAAAAAGTCATTTGAGAGAGAGGAGTCTGTAAAACAATGGCTCGGGTGCTGCGGAGTTTCTGATTTGAAACTTGCAGAGCACACACACACACACATATTTAGCAATGCCGAATTAAGTTTTAGTATTTCAAATTCCTTGCCTTTTAAAAATGCTTTCCAAGTCTGTAGTAATAAAATGCTGCATTTCCTACAGAAATTCCAGAAGATTCTGGTTAGAGACAGTCTGTTCATCTGAGATGCTAGTCAGGCTTGTTAGCTTACAGAGGATATTAAGAGCACCCTTTAGGCTTTCCTCGAATTCCCCAAGGAATCTTTTGCATCTATATTGGTAGAAATGGATTATGGTGATGGGTATGCCTTTTTCCCAATACTGATCCCATTGTTGAAAACAGTCTGTTTTTTCTTGTTAAGTTTTTGTAAATATATTGGTCTGTACACTTCATCGCTGGTCTGCAGGCACTAAATTTCATATTCCTTTGGAAAACCATGCAAACCTAAATTCTTAACTGCTCAGGCTTCATCTTCATGGCAATCAGCTGCTTATTTCATGGTAAGAATTTGCATATTTCATGGCAAATTGACTTGAAAAATACAGGCTGTTTTATGATTGTGAAATTAAACTAAAGAGGCTAGAGGTAAGACATGAATCTCACAAATTTTGTGATCACAAGGTAGGAGTGGAATTAATGAGTTTTAATTCAGCTAAATGTATCTAAATGAGCAAACATGTCTCTAAAGGGCCAAGATTGGGGGTAGGAAATTCTATAAAATTATTCTGCAATTTAACTGAAAGACTGCAGAGTAATAAAGCGACCTTGGCTTTTAAGGCAGGTCATGGATTCAAATTCTGGATGTCTCTTTCTGGGAGAGGGGGCTGGGAAGTTATTGGAGGGAGTTTGAAGCGTGAGGGGTTTTGCTCGCAAGCTGAGTTGCTGTCTGCCTTTTCAAGGAAGAATGATAATCTGTGGTATGCATTTCACTGAAGAAGGCTTAAAATTCTGGAATACAAGTGAGTTTCAGGTAAATCGTTATTTTTTTTAGAAACAAGTAACCAGAATGTATGTTTCTTTATTAGTGGAAATATGATAATATATCTGCAACATACCTCTTGCTTCAATACAAGAAGACTCATGGTAAGCCTGTTCGCCTGAGGATTCCTTGTCTAGCAGGAGAATATATGAGCACCACACTATTCAAAGAAGGGAAGGTATGTTATCTATTTTTATTGCTATCTATTTTGCTGGTATTCCAATAATAATGATTGGGGATGGGGACTCCAGTGTTTGCAATATGACGATAATGCTCTGAATTGTGAACCACTCAGCCTGCCACATATCCAGTTTAAGTCAGGGCTTAGCAAATCTAACTGTAATATATACAATTCAGGGCATCGTAGAAGGCTCCAGATACTGCTGTATTAAAGCTAAGCTGTTTTAAGTCTTTGTGTGCATACGTGTGGCTTTGAGCCATTGTTGATTCCTTGCAAATGCCGGGACAAGTCCCTGCATTTTGGAGCAAAATTTCAGAAGTAGTTTGCCCTTGCTTGCTTCCTAGAGCTGAGAGAGAGGGATAGCCCAAGATCACCTAGCTGAGTTTGTGCTTAAGTCAGGAGTAGAACTCAAGATCTCCTGATTTCTGCCTTAACCACTATGCCAAATTGGCTCTCTGTTTTAAATCTTGGCAAAGTCAAAATATCAAACCATTTGATAGCATTGTTTCTTTCCCCTTGGACAAAAATTACCCAGGTTTTATTTTATTTTTTTAAAGGAAGTTGTAATTCCCTATGTACAGGGCAAAGATCCTATTACACAATCCATCCTTATATTTTTTCAGCAATCAATTTGTAGTATATAAAAATGGGACTTGATGGGAAGTGGGTAAGAGTAATATATAAACTCCTTGTTAATAAAATAAATGATCCAAGTGTATTGCACTTAAAGCCTTTTTTTAACTATACTGTCAAAGTGCCAGACTGGATTATTGTGCCAAGGGGCCTTCAGAATCAATCATAGACAGTTGTGGACTTGTGTCTATCTATACATTACTTCTGAAACAATTTTTTGTACAGATAAAAAAAGCCCTGAGTTATGAAGATGGCTCGGACAATAAAGAACTTCCCTATGTATTTGGTTCCATGGAATTTCTAACGTCTTTTGATGATGGTCAGCTTATGTTAGGAAATACACCCAGACCTAAGCAGGTATCTAGAAATATTGACCTTTTATTCTAATTTATTTTCTCAGCACTGTATTTAAACCATGTCTAGCTTTTGGTTTGTACTCTTTAGAAAACAGAATCTAGTTGAATATTTTCTTTTTATAACATTGCTTCTGTATGTAGGTATTGTATATTGATTTGACTTATATCCTGCTTTTCTTGAGGAACTCAAGGCAGCATACATGTCACATTCTATTTTCCCCACAACAAACCTGTGCAGTAGCACCAGTTGAAGAGGAGGAAGTGGTCCAGGGTATGTCTATAGCTGAAGGTAGATTTTAGGATATGGGATTTCCCACTTCCGGTTCAACAGCCCTAACCACTACACCATGGCAAACAATTGTATTGCTTGATATATCCCAGTTTCAGAAATAACAGCAAAAAAAAGAGATTTAGGCTGGTGGGACCCAATTTCCATGAGAAAGATTCTTGGCATCTCCCAGCAGGAGAAATTTGTTGGTAACTCTGGAAAATACCAAACTAGAGACACCCATAGATTGACAGTTGGTTAATGGCAGCCTTCTGTAAAGGGCATCTCAAGTCAGGATAAGTACAGTAGTGGCCAAAATTGTGGAAACCTTTTGGGGAAAGTGTATTTTTATGCTATCACTACCATACAGGGAGATTTTGGTCTCATTACTCCAAATAACACTGTCCCATTTTTCCTCTGTCCAGGTAACATGGGTTTTAGCCCAGTTTAGTCTTTTCAACCTTTGTTTGGGAGATAAAAGTGGCTTTTTTCGTGGAATTCTAGATTTTAGGCCAAATTCCTACAGTCTGCGCCGAACAGTCCTTGCACTCAACTTCACATTGTATTGCACCATTTCATCTTGTGTACACCCAGATGATTTTCTTCTGTCACATAGACACAGTCTCTTAATTCTTCTATCATCTTGCTGTTGTGCATTTTTTCCTCTCTTTACCAGTGTGGTTTTGTAATGTTTGAGTCTTTTTATACCTCTTCAAAAACTTAGAAATGATTTTTTTTTCTTCTAATTTCTTTATAACTGTAGCCTTGTTTACTTAATATTACTATTTTACATCGCTTTCTGGATGACCAGTCAACTCTTTGCACCATTACTTTAATTTCATTACATTTTACAAGTTCACTAAAATGAAAGAACACAAAAAACCCAACCAACTTGATATTGATCACATAACACACTGGCATATGTCTTCCTCTCAGCTTCAATACATGACATTAATAACTGAATCCTACTGTGATCTGATTGGCTCATTGCCAAAACAAGATTGCACCTGATTGGCTCTCTAAATACTCATGCTCATTGGCTACAATCAGATGAAGGAAAGCTACCTAATATCAACCTAAGCAAGTTGTGCTTCCTTTTTCTGGTTATTTGGCTATAACTTTTCATAGAATACAGATAATTGAACAAACTTTGTTGCATTGTGTTCTTGATGAAATTATCTTTCCATTGATATATAATTTTATGGTACTACTCCCCAAAAAGTGGTTATTAACCATCAATCCTCAAAAATGCACTTTTCCCAAAAGGTTTCCACAATTTTGGCCACTACTGTAGGTATCTTCTAATCAGCCCCTGGATAGGAGGACAGCTGTAAAATACACTGCATTTTCTTTTAGAAGATCAAGGTAAAAATACATAGAAGTATATTGTAGATTATTATTGGGATAATCTGTTTAATATGGTGCAAGAGCTAAATAGATATAGAAATAAGGGTGACAAACTACATTTTTTTCTCCAGAGTTCTTAGCAATGTGCTGTTAAATTTCAGCAGTGGTGCTGGTCTGTCACCAGATACTAGTGACACCTTCCATACACAAAAGAATTCTGTAGACAATTAGACAACGCTTATAGATTTACTAGAACATATTGCTCCATTTTACAGAGAAGAATGTTCTCTGGTTTCATACTCATACTCTACATTGCTTATATGTCAGTGCCTGAGAAGAGGTGATATTAGAGCCAGTTGAAGTGGCCTTCCTATTTTCTGTTTTCTCCATTCTTCCATCTGAGACTGATAGCAGAATGTCCCTATAAGAAACCTTCTGAATTCCACTAGCTAGGCCCTCTTATGTCCTCTAATACAGGACCTTGTAACCAATAAAGAGTTGAAATAAGCACTGACACAGAGATAACTTGTTTCTCGGTGAAAAGGGTACTTGAGCTTGTACAATTCATGAATAGGCTGCTCTAGTATCTAGGATTTATGATGGTGAACAGATAAAATTCATGTTCTTCACATAAAATTGGAAACCCTTTGTCTAAATATCTTTTTTTTTCCTAATGCATTTTAAGAATCTAATGTTCCAGGATGGGGGAGAGTTCAGTTCGCCGTTACTTTCTGTGCCCAAGAGAGGAACATCAAACAAACATGCCAACAAAGAGAATACTGGTGCTCCAGCTGCCCAGGCAGAGACCTTTGCACTTCCTCCACCCAAGATGCCTACTTGGGACATGGCTGAGAAACAAGTGCTGACCTCTTCCAATTATTCTGCTCCACTCGAGGGTAAGATTTGTACCTGTAGAGAATGGATTGAAATGAGAAACTTTCAACTGGCTACATAGGGTGTGGACTTGAAAACAAGCGATAAGCTGACTGATAGCATACTTGTTCTGAGGCTACTATTAAAAATGGCATCCTTATGTTGAAGGGGAGTGTACATTTTATTTAAATACCAGGTTGATGCAACTATTTTATGTAATGTACTTATCCAATCATTTCTGTGAAATGTATTTTCAGCACACAAAAGACTTAATGGGTGGGACTATTTATATCTATCCACGCTTCTCCCAAAATAAGACCCAGTCTTACATTTTTTTTTCCTCTGAAAGATTAGGGCTTATTTTGGGAGAAATAGGATATCAGGGTAATCAGCCTGGCATGTGCACAAGAGGCGGCAAGTGCATGGGGAAAGATGGTATATGGTAGCAGCTGCATCCCACCAGCTCCTTGGTCGACGCTCACTGGGGCTGTGCAGCCTGCACAGCGCAGGTGAGCTCATTATCTGTCCAAGCAGCAAGTGGAGGCAAGTGCTCACTGGGGGAGGCACACAATCCAGATGCACCATGCGAGCCGCGGGAAATCTGAGAGTTACTGGGCCCAAGCGGGAAGCTGCAGAAGGCTTGTCTTCACACAGCAGCAGGCAGAGGCACAGGGGAGAGGATGTAAGGCAGGCGGTCCTGACATGCTGTGCGGGCCTCAGGCAAGCCAAGAGATGCAAAGACGAGCCTCCCATGGCCAGCCAGCCACTCCATCAACTCTTGGCTTTCCCACAGCACACCCAGATTGTATGACTCTTCCCCTTTCCCCGTGCCTCTGACTCCATCTGCTGCCAGTGCAGCCAAACAAAGACGAATCACCTGCCCTCTCCAGCCTGCCGATTCTTGACTTGCCCGTGCGGCACTTCCAGATCGCATGCCTCCGCCTCTGTCTCTGCCTCCTTGGACAGGTACTCATCTGTGTTGCATAGGCTGCTGCTGCTGCTGGACACCCTCACCGCCTGTGGTGCTGGCCATGCTACCCACAAATATTAGGAGCAAACTAAAAAATCAGACTAGTGTTTATTTTCTGGTTAGGTCTTATTTTCGTATTTATTTCAACTTTCTTGTAAAATGCACAAAATAGTTTCTTTTCACCCTCCTTTCAAACCAGACTGAACCTGGTCATGCCTTCCCTCCCTCCCCTTGCATTTTTTCATGTAATTAATTTTTAACTGATATCCTTTTTCATATTTTTTTTCTGGGACCACTAAGCAAAAGATCAATCTTCTTTGTTAACTTAAAACTAACTTAAGCATGATTATAAGAAGAAATAATTATCTTTCTAAACCCACTGATTCAAACTTGAATGATTCTTCTTGCAGAGAAAAATTCAGTCGCCCAACCAGTGCCAGTAAATACTCCTATTAAAGCAAATGAGCTGACAGGCAGCGTCATTAGCCCTGAGAGAAGGTAAATGTCCAGCAGTTATTCCAGTCTTAATCCTTATATTGGTAAGAAAAGTGCTTTTTGCCATGTATCAGTGCTGGCTGCGTTAAACCTATTTAAATCCTTTCCTACATTTACCAACAAATATTAAAAGGCTATGGGCCTTTCTTTAAAAACATTACACACTTCAGCAGTCTTGGATGCATTCCTATTTTCCATAATTAAAATTCACTTTTGTGCCCCCAGAGAATTGGAGCACATATATAGTTCTCTCTCAAAAATCCCAAATGACTGTTGTGCAGCAAGCCCTCCTGTTTGTTGTTGTTGTGGTTGTTAATTTCTTCCTCCTCCTACTTCCTGCTATTGAAAACAGAAATGGAAGGTCCATTGTTGCTATAGTTGAAGCAAGCAGCATTAAATCTACTCACCTGCGTGCTGTCTCTCATTATGGCAGGTGCCATTCAGTGGAGCTGGATTTAAATCAGATGCATCTGGAAAATGGCCAAAAAAGAAAAGGAACCAAAATGTTTGGGAGCCTTGAAAGGGGCTTGGATAAAATGATCACAATGCTTACCCCCAGTAAAAGGAAAGGTTCAGCTAAAGAAGGCCCAAGGAAGTTAAAGGTATGATAGTCAATCAGACTAATTCAAATGAAGTGAATTGCAGGGATCAAGGGAAACAATTGATACCAATCCTTGTTTTGGCTGCAGATCCCCAAATATTAAAACTAGCTCAAGAGAAATGAGGCATTTTATCTGATAATGTGACCCATCACACCCAGTCTTTTAAAAAATACAATCGGGTGGTTTCTTGGTAACTTAGGTTAGCTAGCTTGAAGGACTTTTGATCTGTGATTCCCAACCTTTGCAGAATGCAGGCTTGGAATAACTACCACATAATGTATTAAAGGCACTCCGCATTTAAAACAGGACAAAGTTGCTCCTGTTTTCCAAAGATTTTCCCAGGATGCTTCCAACCAAAATTAACTGTTTTTCATGTGCCCAGTAGGCTTTAGCATTTTCATTGCCAAAAGACAAAATTTGGAGTGCAAAATGCTGATTTAAGTTCAAATGTGTTATGCTTTTCTCCCCCCTTCACCTCCTGAAAGAATACAGGAAATGATCTGGGCTTCTCAACAAAGTTAGGGATAATTGTTTATTACCTCTCATACAAAACACCTCTCTTAATATCAGTTCCTAATAGGAATGCTCTATTTTGATTTTATCCTGTTAAGTTGGCTTCTAAGGGGCATCTAGTTGGCACTATGGAAACAGACTGTTGGTTTCAATAGGTTTTTAATTTGATCCAATTCAAGTGCATTTATATTTTCAAGTTCCTAATTTAAATGCAGGAAGTTATCTCGGAAGCATTTTCCACATGTTAGTTTGATCTTAATATACAGCGCATAAGAACCTATATATATAAAGTGACAGAATATCTTGCTCTGGGAAATAATCCTTTCTTTGTTAAATACTTCTTCCTGTAGGCTCATTACAATGTGACATCGACTAACTTAATAAATCCAGATGAGCTGCTACAAGAAATAATTGCTGTCCTTCCAAAAAAGCAAGTTGAATATGTACAGAAAGGGTAAGTAGGGTAAATATTCTTGAGCTCTGCCCATGATGGCAATAGCTTGTCCGAGATCTGTGTCAGGAATTGCTTTATGCCAAACTCTTGCTTCATATCATATTCTTCAGAAAAATATTGCCTGAAATATCAACATTCCAGGACTGAAGCTGCTCATTGTGTCCTATGTGGCTGCTAAAAACAGTCCATTTTGGCTTTCTTGTGTCTTAGTGATGCTTACTGGTTTTCCAGAAGAGTTGAATCATTAAATCTTCCCGAAAATAAAAAACCCAGGGTTCTTGTTGTTGTTTTTTTAAAGATTTGCTGGGCAGTAGCTTCACTTTTGCTTCTTTTTGTTTTACCCAGTTATAAACTGAAGTGTCAGACCCAGTCAGACTGTGGCAAAGTGACAATGCAGTTTGAATTGGAGATTTGCCAGCTAAGCAAGCCTGAAGTCATGGGCATTAGAAGGCAACGGTTGAAGGGCGATGCCTGGGTCTACAAAAGACTAGTGGAAGACATCCTGTCAAGCTGCAAGTTATAGATCTCCTATTTCATTATGAATATACAGACAGTTTTAGCCATGCTTATTTCAACCCGTTTAGTATATATTTTGTTTTAAATAGAAACCTTTTAAATCAATAAATATGGCCTACCATGTCTTTGTCTTCACTTTGTCTTTTTATGCATGAATGCGATTTCTGTCTCTGTGTGGACGACCTTGGGGATTGAGAGGAAGAATTGCTGCCTAGGAAACAATCAGACAAGAGAGGCAGGAGCTCCAAGTGGCTAAATGGTCAGAGAAAGAAACTTAGGCAGCAACTTTCCCTAATGGATCAAGCAGTTAAAATTGGCAGCAGGAAGTTGGCACCTTCATGCTTGCAAGGGTCTTATTAAAATAGCCTTACAATAAAACAGAATTAGTTCATCTAGTTGTGTTTCCTGGCTGGCTTACCTGGGAGGACTGACATTGAACTTGCTCATCTGAAGGCACAAACTTCCAGCCACAACATTTAACTACTTGATCCATTAGGGCAGATCCTTCCTTTCTCTGACCCTTCTGCCACTGAGGGCTCCTGCCTCTCTTGTCTGATAGTTTCCAAGGCATCATCATGACTCCTCTTTCCCCAAGGTCATCCGCACATTCCATTACACTGTGGGAATGAACTGTTGGGTTGCAATTTAGCAAATCAGCAACTTCTCAGATTACTGTTTTTGTAATTACATATTGCCAGCAACCAGAATTTTGGGAGCAGGGGGAATAATAATTGTCTAATCCAGTGGTGGGATTCAAATTTTTTTTTACTACCGGTTCTGTGGGCGTGGCTTGGTGGGCGTGGCAGGGGAAGGAAACTGCAAAAACTCCATTCCCACCTCACTCTAGGGGAAGGATATACTGGAAAATCTCCATTCCCACCTCACTCTAGGGGAAGGATATACTGCAAAATCTCCATTCCCTCTCCACCCCGCTAACCTGCTTTCCAGCTACGTTCTCCTGTGCAGGGCAACCAAAGAAGACCCAGCCAATCAGCTGGGACTCGACAGGCAGAAAATAGATGGGGGCGGGGCCAGTCAGAGGTGGTATTTGCCGGTTCTGTGAACTACTCAAAATTTCCACTACCGGGTTCTCCAGAACTGATCATAACTGGCTGAATACCACCTCTGATCTAATCCCAAATAGCTTACTTCATCAGTCAATAGACATGATTTGCAGCTCAAATTAATTAGTATTGGTGCTTAAATGTAACGTGTGACATTTGTGTGCTTTTTTCATTTACATTCATTTACTAATAACATTGTCACATTATTTATGACAACACTAATTGTTATGTCATAAATGCCAACATTTGAAATGCCTGCCTTATAACGTTCCATTTGTTTCCCTATAATTGGATAAAGTCTCCAAGCTTCAGTCTGGCTGATAGTAACAGCTACTAATAACTGTGCCACTTGTTTAAAAACTTTATTTCATGTTCTGATCTTTTTTTTGCTGCATGATGTGGCTGCATTTCATTTTTATCTTCTTCCCTTTCTCTTCACTGTTTTTGTCAAAGTATCATACGTACCTGCGGATAAGCCCATTCACAGATAAGTTGATCCTCAATTTTTTATAAAATACCATGAAAAATGTGTCACCTGGGAATAAGCCGACACTTGAAAATTTTGCATGTTTCAATTTTCACCTTGACCTAGCCATGGATGGAGAGTGGGGTGGTGGCCTAGAGGTGGAGCTCTCGCCTTACAATCAGAAGGCTGTGAGTTCAATCCTAGGTAGAGACAGATACCTCTGTGGGCACAATGAGAATATATCTGCTGAACAAAGCTTCGCATTGGCAAAGGGCATCCAGCCACTAAGTAGTCTGCTAGCTCCATTCAGTTGCCCAGACTCCACCCTCCAAGGGATTATGGGATCATTAAAAGGAAATGATGATTGACCTAGCTATGGATGATGCATTTTTCCACAGTATTTGGTTTTAAAAAAAATGAGGGTCTGCCTATAGAGGGGATGGTCTTATCTGCAAGTATATATACCGTGTTTCTCCAACAATATGGCCCCCCAATAGGAATGCCCAGCACTGTTTTATATTCATGAGGTGAAATTAAGCCCCGCCCCCCAAATTTTGGGCCTATTTAAATCATGCGTTCCCCACCATTTCTCACATCGCTTGAACTACACAAGGTGAAGAGAAATGGGGGGAAGGGAGGGGGAAAACTTGCCTTTAGGAGCGCCCCACAGGTAGCCTTGGCTAAAGCATCCCACGGGCAGACTCGCCTCTGTCGGCTGATAGAAGCGCCCTGTTAGGGATAACATTGGTTACCTAACTTAGTTTGGGTAAAAAATAATATATAAACTATGTTAGTGAGTTTAAGTGTAAGTATCACTTTAACTGCAAAACATGTATTTGGGTGCAGTTGTAAAATCACCATAAGAGGGAGCAAGAGAGCTCACTGTTAGCTGGATTTTACTGTAGTAGCTGACAATGTTGGATTGATGGTGATAACTGCATGTGTTTCCCTGCTGTTGCTGAAACGAAGAAAAGGGGTTTGATTTTCTTCATATCTCTGACTGCAAAAGAGATATATTGCTGGACTGATTATTTGTAAGTTTACTGACCTCTATTTTCAACACTGGACTTTGCAACTGATTAATCCCCGGATGAACTGAACTAGTGTATGACATATGGACTGTTTTGACTATACTATAACTCTTGCTGGGGAAAAAAAAACTATTTAACTGGCACAGTGTATCTGTCTTACTGAGTGTAAACTACAACAACGTTTATCTCACATCATTTGCCTGCCTGCTGGACTGCCGTTGCACGTTCTGCTAGGCTGTGTATCCCTAACACGCCCCGCGGGCAGCCATGCCTCACCACGAGCCCACTTCTATTGGCCGATAGAAGTGGCCACGTGGCAAGGCGAGGCTGCCTGCGAGGTGCTCTAGGTGGAGGTGCATATGGGCAGGAAATTAAGTCACCCCCCACAAAAAGATGTCCGAGCTGTTTTTTCTGGAGCTCAAAAAAAATAAGGCCCAGCCTTATTTTATGAGAAACACAATAGGTATTTTAAAAAGTATTATTGTATATACTCATGGATAAGCCTATCTACAGATGTGCCAATTTATGTATATATTTTGGCATCTAAAATTCTCTGCTTATCCACAAGTGGTGGTTATTATCAAAGAATGAGTGTTTGACTTGCTTTGCATCTTTGATCAGCATCTCATAAGCAAATCTTTAGAAGCCAGTTCAAAAGCTGGATTGGGTGGACCTCATGTACACCTGTATATTGTGAAAGGCTGCTGCTTTCATGCTTGGTTTGAAACTAGCTATTACTTTCAAAAGCCAAACATTGCTCTACTAAAGCTTTTCTTATCAGATTCATATAAAACATCCTATATCCTTGGATAATTGTGGCATTGGGGTACTCTTGCATGTGTTATTACCCTACAGCTGGATCGCTTTATTCCGTTTCTGTTGCCATTTAATTCTGAATAATTAGGCCTATTCTAGGTACCTCCACCCGTTCGTAATCTTCCAACATGAAGAACTATTTCATCCCAATGCAGTAGACCTGCTCTTAACAACTGTTTGGTCCTGCTGATAACAAATGCATGCAACCTCTGCTTGTGATAAAAAGCCATATATTCTGGGATTCTGCCTTCCCGCCTCTCCCCTTTTCCTCTTTTAAACTAAAAACAAGCGGAGGATAATTGATTCAAGTTATCTTACACGCTCTGATGTGTGAAATAGGCTCCTTTTTCCCCCAGTTATGGTGCTGATTTCTTATGCCTAATATTCCCGGGTAGAAAACAAATTACTGCACTAAAAGAATAATCAGATGATCAAACTGCCTGCTTCTCTGTGTCTGAACCAGCTGAGTTGAGGGGCAGCCAGGGCCCTCAAGCCATTGCCTTTGAAAACTAGATTGGTTCCTCTCCTAAGTGTTTCCTGTTGTGATTCTGAATTTCAACCTTTAGACAGTGTCTTTGTCTGCAGTCTGGACATTTTTTTTTCCTGAAAGGCAGTAACAGGCTTTCTCACATATTGGAGTTGCGTGAAGCCTTACAACAATGCTGCATTTCAAGAACATTTATTATCTTGCTTCTCCACTGATTTGCGTGGGGTTATGGAACGGTTAGCTTGCCTTTTTTTTTTTTTTCCTGTTAAAATGGGTGGATAAGAAATTTAATACACAATAATATACCAGCCATCCTGCACATCTCCATCTTAACGAGCTCTGTCTAACAAGCTAGAAAGAATAAAATACAATTGATTGCAGTCACATCCTCCAGGTCAAGTAATGGTTTTAAATTTATCAACCCATTTAGTCAATGAAAGTGCAGTGAGTAATTACCAGATAATCTGTATTTGTCTGAAAGGAAGATTAATTTTTTCCCAAATTATTTACCCTTAAATGGAAAGCTTATCTTGGGTTTGCTGAGAATATGGTAATGAAGGCTGGTACGGTAGGTTTTTTTTTTTTTTTTCCCCTGTCTAATCTTCGGGGAGGGAAGGAAAAGAGCATTGATTTTAAATTCAGGGTTTTGTTCAAGTAAATGTGGATTTAACTTTGCTGCGTTTTTCATTGAGAGGCTTGAAATGACAGCAGAAGATGTCCAAAATGCTATTTTAGATAGACAGTGGACTTGGGCAATCCCCTTGGGAGATTATTTCTTTTAGAAATAATGCAGCTTCCCCTGGCCCTCACCCTGAATGCAGGATCCTTACCCCCAATGGCCCCATTTCGTCTCTTAATTGTCTTGCTGCTCCCAAAGTCTGTTAGGCATTCCATCAGACTTATCTATGTAATTTCACAGAATTATTTTGAAAACTCCTTTATTATCTACAGCAACTTTCCATGAAAAGGAGGGTTATCATTTTATTGAGCCAACCGCCCACCCCTCAAGTCTCCCAGTTCTTTCACCCCTTGTATTTTGCATTCTTCCTAAACTGTCCTGTTTCACCTTCTCCTACCCCATCCCCAGATGCAACAGAAAGCAATGACAAATTAAATGGGCTCAGGTGGTAACTAGGTAAATTTGCATGAGTTGACACGGTAGCAGTGTTCCGATTTTTGAGGGACTGCAACAAAGAAGAGGGAGGGGTCTGCCTATTTTTCAAGGCACCAGAAGGCAAGATAAGAAACAATGGATGAAAATTAATCAAGAAGAGAAGCAACTTAGAACTAAGAAATTTCCTAACAGTTAGAACAACTAATCAGTGGAACAATCTGCCTCCAGAAGTTGTGGGTACTCTTATCACTGGAAGCTTTTAAGAAGACACTGGACAGCCATTTGTCTGAAAGTTATAGGGTTTCCTACTTGAGCAAAGTGTTGGACTAGAAGATCTCTGTGGTCCCTTCCAACTCTTTTATTCTGTTATGTCTTAACATTAGAGCTCTCTAACCTACAAAATCTGAATATTGTAATACAAGTACTGCATATAAAATCTTTGGATAATTCTGCTTTTTCTACATTTGGGAAGATTTAAGTAGCTGTTCAAGGAATCTTACTAGTCAACCATCTTGATGTACTCCATTAAGATCAAATGAGTTTTTGCAGATAGGAGGAAATAATTCTGGGCCTTATTATTGAGGAATTACAGATTGGGAGAGATTCCCAGTTGCACCTGGAGATGGCAGAAATGAAACACAGAGATTTTGGTTTTTTTGCATAAAAGGTAGATGCGCTATCATAACGAGTTTGTATTATGTATTCAAACATAATAAAAAAGTTATTAATCCATTTATATCCCCCCTTTCTGCTCAGACAATCATTCAAGAGGACTAACAAAAATGTGTGCACAATATAAAAGATTAAAAATAAAATGCTCCTAATTAAGGCTGTGTTGTGCTTCGGATTCCAAGGCAACGATGTGCCTTAGAATGTGCATATAGCATCTGCTAGTAATTTGTTAAACTGTCTTTTCCTGGGATTGTGTGACAGTTGTGGAAGGCAACCATGCAACTCTGGGGCAGTGGGAGAAGACACAGCTGCTTGAAGATAGGTGAGAAGTCCTGTGTACCTAGAAGTATTTTTCTCCCTTCAAATCTAAAGTACTGCCTAGCTCTGCTATTAATACTCAAATCAGTTAACAATTAAAACAGCAAAAAGGGACACATCTTTCCGGATTTTCCAAGTACTAACAATGTGAGAGTGCATTTCATAGCCTGGGAAAAGAACACAAGGTTTTCTTCTACAGAGTAGATAGACAAGCCTCTACAATAACAACCTCTTTATGGGCACAGATTAATGGCAAGATGTTGAGACACAAGAAGGAAGGCAGAGAAGAGCAACAAAGATGATTGGGACTGGAGGCTAAAGTGTACAATGAACGGTTGCAGGAACTAAGTATGTCTACCCTAATAAAGAGAAGGATCAGGGGTGATATGATAGCAGTCTTCCAATATTTCACTGGTTATCATAGAGAAGAGAGGATCCTATTTTCCAAAGCAGGGGTTGGCAACCTTTTGGACATCAGGGACCACCAAACTCATAATTTTAAATCCCATGGACCATTAATATGAATTTTGACTGATGGTAGCTTGCTGACGGTGGGAGATATCTCTCTCTCTCTCTCTCTCTCTCTCTCTCTCTCTCTCTCTCTCTCTCTCTCACACACACACACACACACAGGTAGGGGTGGGATTCAAATTTCTTAACCAGTCCTGTGGGCGTGGTCTAATTTGTGGGTGTAGCTTGGTGGTCATGTGACTGGCTGGGTATGGCTTGTATATAAATATTATAAATATTTATATAAATATTGAATTTTTTATTAAAAAAGAGCAACTTTTACCCAAAATCAGGCAAAGCAGACAGGCAGATTGAGTTGCTCACAGAATCACAGATTCATTCAGAGATCTGTGAGATCGGCTACCTGAGCCTGTCACATAAAATTTGCTAGCAAGCAAACTCACAAAATTAACTCACAACACACCATGTATGTAAATATTGAATTTTTAATACAAAAAAGAGCAACTTTTATCCAAAATCAGGCAGGTGGAGTTGCTCACAGAATCACTTAGAGATCTGTGTTTCTGCCATCAGCTAGCTGAGTCTGCACTGCTTCAGTCCTAAGGAAGGTTGGGCTCTTTAAAAACAGAGCTGAAGATCTAAAAATTAGCTAGAAAGAAGAAATCAACGATTTCCTGCTTTCCAGTTAATCTAAATCTCCCTGCACAGCAGAACAGCTGATGGTTGGAAAAAGGAAAAATAGCAACTTAGCAGGCACATTTGCCAGTTAAGGAGTGAGTGGGTGGGGAGTGTTCCCGCGGGCCATGTGGGCAGCGCAGCCTTGTGTTCCTGAGCAGCCTGGATTAATTGCTTTCAGGGGAGCTCTGGGGGTGAAATTTCTCTGTGGACCACCAAAATTTTCTCGTGGACCACCAGTGGGTCACAGCCCACCAATTGGTGCCTGCTGCTCCAAAGCATCTGAGGGCAGGTCAAGAAATAATGGATGGAAGTCCCAAAGGTACTTTTTTTTTCAAGAGGCAACTAGACTTTCTGGTTTTTTTCTTTGAAGACATTTTGCTTCTCATCCAAGAAGCTTCTTCACCTCTCAAAGCTTCTTGGATGGTCTTCAAAGAAAAAAACTAGAAAGTCCAATTGCCTCTTGAAGAAAAGCACCTTTGGGACAGCCATGACCTGGATGACTGAGAATCTCCATAGACACTTAACAATGGATAGAAGCTTATCAAAACGAAACCCAACCAAGAATTAAACAGAAATTTCGTGTCAGTGGGAACAATCAATGGAGTGGTTTGCTTCCAAAATTTGTGAAGAGATGACAGTAACTTGCCTGGAATGGGATAGGATCTCTTGCTTGGCCAGTGGGTTGGATGAGAAGATCTCCGAGATTCCTTCTAACTCATATTCTGTAATTATATAGTACCTTAATAAGTAAAGTCCTCAATCATATCCTTGGATTTATTTATTTTTTTGGAGTCATAAGTATACAAAATGATAGCTGCTGTTGCATTAATTTCTCAAAAGTACTTTTCAAAAAAGCATAAGAAGCTGACTGGTAGACCTTTGGAAGGCAGTGTCATGTGTAGAAAAAATATTTATGTTTGTGACTGTTGGATCCCAGAATTTTGGCCAAATGAAGTTAGCCAATATTTTAAACAGACAAATGGGCTTAAAGTAATAAAAAAAAAAAAGCACTGAAGTTTGGAATATAAATAAAACTATGGGTGCAAAAGAAAGATTTTCTGAATCAATGAGGAGCTGAGGCTGTAAGTCTAATTATCCAACTGTGTTTTACTTAATTAAGCCAATCTATTAACCTGAGGGAATTATTGAGCTGACAGGTATAACTTATGAAAATGGGGTGCAGTCTTTTAGGAAATAAGCCAGTGCAAATGCCATATGGAATGCTTAGCTTATGTGTGAAAGCCACCAACCATGATAGTGAAGAGAGAGAGAGCCTGTAATCTTTTATTCCATGGGAACCTATAAAAGGAAATGGAACCATATGCACAACATTTCAGCTAGTAAGATGAAGTGATTCCAGTTTCCATTTCTCCTGTGCAAAGAAAAGGTGGTAAGTTCATCATAAAAAGAATTACTAATGGCAGACAAATTGACTAAAAAGAAGATTTGTCCCTGATGGGCAAACTTCCAATATGACAGACCTCCAATAAATTCTCTTTATTAATAACTTTTTTTCTTTTTCCCTCCTTCCTTTCTTTTTCTTTCTTTCTTTCTATCTATATATCCTTATCATCATCTATGTAGTCTGTCTGTCTAGCAACAGCAGTTAGACTTCACAGTACTTTATAGCCCTCTCTAAGTGGTTTACAGAGTCAGCTCCTCATTTTGCCAACCTTGAAGGATGGAAGGCTGAGTCAACCTTGAGCCAGTGAGACTCGACTGCAGCTGGCAGTCAGTAGAAGTAGCCTGCAGTACTTCATTCTAACCACTGTGCCACCATGGCTCCCCTTCATTGGTGAAGTTTTAATTTGCATTCCTGCTTAAACAATAGGTTCAGATTGATGATCCCTTTCAACTCCATGATTTGATAATAGTCTAAGGCAGGGATCTCCAGACTTGGTGATTTTAAGACTTGTGGACTAAAGCTCTCAGAATTCCCCAGTCAACCATGCTGAAGCCCACTGGTTGAGTTGAAATCCACAAGTCTTAAAGTGGCGAAGTTTGGAGACTCCTGATCTAAGGGGAAGCGCAGTTATGTGTATTTTGAAAGAGTAACACTTTCAACTGGGTTCACTTTCCTTGTATTTTTCATCATGGCTGTTTTTTGCCATAGAAAGTATGCTGTGTTTAACAGTATTACAAATAGGGTGCAGATATTCATTTTTTTAAAAATTAACTTTATAAATCTAAATGCTATCTATTCAAAAATACCCTCTCCCCTTTCCTCTGCACCACTTTAATAAAGTAAACTAGAGTACTGACATTGTGTATGAGGCAACATCATTGTTCTGTATATATGAAGTTGCCATCGCCAAGTAACTTCTTCTGTTAGTCAAATTTCTGTGGTTATATTTACACTCTTAGTAGTTATGTACTTGGTTATTCCGAAGGTGAGCTTAAATCGAACCCTCTTCCTAAAAACCCTGTTTCAATTCTGCACATGTGCAGCAATATTTAAAGCTTGCCTAATGCAATTTTCTACAAGTCTAATGATCAGATGAAATACAGGTGATCCTTAACACACAGCCATCACTTAGCCCACTTATTATGGCCAGACATTGTGAGGGTGGTAAATTGGGATGGTCAACCTGACCAACCAAATTTTACAAAGTTTTTTGCACTAGTTGTTCAGCAAACATATGACACATAACTGCAGAGTGCTGCAAATTGGCCATGACATTGGTTGTGTTACCAAGTACTTGAAACAGGATCACATGATGGCAGGGCAGGAGCGGCCATTGAAACTTTGGAACTAGGTCATAACTCCCATTTTCCCAGGTAGGTAATAATTTCTGATGGTTGCTAACCATTGTAAGTTGAGGACTACCTGTAGATGTGAAATAATATGAATTATATTCCCTCTCTCTCTCTTTCTCTCTCTCTCTCTCTCTGTATGGAGAGGGAGAGGGAGAGGCAGAGAGAGACTATATAAAGCACACACTTTGAAAAAACTATGGAATTAAACAGCATTATGATCAATTCCTTGGATTTCATTTGATGCCCCTGCTTCAGTATAAGAAGATGGCTATGCCAGTGTGATTTATGTTTTTATCATATTAATGTAAGCGGGAAGATGAGTGGAGACTTTGCTGATTTTGTAGTATGTGAGAGCAGAGAATGTATGCAATTCTGTTCTTTTTTTTTTTTTACATTTTTTGAGAGAACTGGTTCCATTTGCTTACTCACACATAAATATCTCTGGCCACAGAAGGGGGCAGCACCTCCCCAATGTTGGCTAATCTCAAGAAACTAAGCAAGGTTTGTTCTAGCTGATGCTTGGACGAGAGGCCATCCGAAAACCCCAGTGCTAAAGATTACAGGAAAGTAAACAAAAACAAATATCCTGCGAGAAAGCCAGGATAAAATTTTCAGTATTGCCAAAAAAATAATAATAACCCTCTCCTAGTCACTAGGAGTTGAACTTGATTTGACAGAATCTGCTTTTATTTCAAATGTCACTAAATTTGCTTTACAGTAAAGATGTACCAAATGCAACATTCTTCATCTAACCTTTAGTAGGATGGCCACCTAAATTTAGTTGCCCTTTTTATGTAAATTAAAATGTCGTGTCACTAAGTTATTCTATTTTATTTATTTATTTGATTTGTCAATCGTGTACAAGATAATAGGTGTATGAGTATGAATACAGAAAATAGGTATGAATAAATGAAGATAATAGGACAGGGACAGTAGGCATGATTGTGCACTTATATACAATATGTTGTGCACAATATGCACAATTATTCCAACCCAGGGGTCTGCAACCTGTGGCTCTGAAGTGGCTCTTTCGGCCTTCTGCTGAGGCTCCCTGTCGGCTGATCCCACCACTGGCTGGCCCCTCCCGTCTCCTCCCCTCTCTGTCACTCCTTGCCTGGTCTGAGAAGGTAAGGGTGATGGCGGGGGATGGAGACTCGCTCCATATTCCAGAGCAGGAGGTGACTGGGTGGGAGTGAGTGATGTCAAGTTGGCCACACCCATCCAGTCACACCAGTTATTAACCTATTGGCTCCTGGTGTTTTCTGTGGGAAATGGGCCCAAATGGCTCTTTGAGTGTTTAAGGTTGCAGACCCCTGTTCTAACCACTCGGTCTTGCTTCTCCTAAGCGATTAGATAACCTACTCACTTCTTCACTAACTTGGACCTGCTGTTCTTCCATAAGGAAAGTTTCAGTAATGGGCTTAAAATGAAATGGGGAACTATCAACATAAATTAGATCAACACTGGCTGCATATTTGGCATATGTAAAATCCAGAAAATATTTTGACTTATTAATATTTCAGGCTTCAGCGTGGAATAAGATAAGTAAAGAAAGAGATGATAGATAGATAGATAGATAGATAGATAGATAGATAGATAGATAGATAGATAGATAGATAGAGATAGGCAGGCAGACAGACAGACAGACAGACAGACAGATATTAGTAGTTGGATTATTGAATTACCCAAACTGTGGCGTCCTTGGTGTTCTTTGAGCTTGGTTATTTGCTTGTAAATGCTTCATTACACCACTAAGTAAGATCATCAGAGTGTGCTCCCTGTTTGTATACAGTAGCTTACCCTGCCTGGTAGGGATGTGACTTTCTCCTTGGTAGTACATTTATTTAGTGGTTCCTTGAGCTACATTTATTCTCCTTTTTTTTACCTTTTACAAATTTTCTATTTTATTCAAAAGATTAAAATACAAAATCAAAAAGAAAAAAAAGACAAAACAAATCTAAATAAGAACATTAAATTAAAAGGAAAAAAACCAAAAACATGTATTTATCCCTCCCAGTTAAATACCGACAGGTATCTTGCAACTGAACAAGCTTTTTGGAGGAGAAAATGTTCTCAAAGCTAAAAAAGAAATCAAAAAAGTCCAACTGACTTTTGGAAAAAGCACCTTTGGGATTGAGCTGCTTCTTCTCCATTTTTTTTTTAATGAAGTCTTGCAAACTTTGGGTTCACTTAGGCATACTGTACTTTGACTACAATTTTATCAGCAATTGGTCATTGTATTTGCTATCAGGACTCCAGCTGAGAATGTAAGAGCTTTTTACTTAATAGGACGTTTATTTCTAAATTGGGGAGCTTTTAGAACTCCCCCACAGCAAAGCTGTTACAATACCTCCCTATGTTGCTTAAGACGTAAATGTACCCCTTAATTGAACAATGATAATTAAGCATCCTGTTAACAGGATGAATTCTTGACTCTCCTTTTTCATGCTGTTTTATTTCTATGTGTTAATCAGGTTTAATAATTTACTTAGAAAGTGGAAGGAAGGATGGATCTAAGCAGAACATGTGCAACAGGTAAAAAATAATAATAATGATTTCCAACACTATTCCTTCAGATGTAAGAAAAAATGGATCCATTCTTTGAGATGATATTTGAAGGCAGACATGACTCCTTCCAGTTGTCATGTTTAATATATTCATTGAGACGCGAAAGGCAAAATTTGGATCTGTATATCCAGAACTGATTTGGGTCCAGTCATTGGAAGGTCTGAACTGTTTAGCTGTGTTTTCAGCTGAAAAAAAAAAGTCAGACACATGCCAGCTTTGACTGAATTGCTGAGAGTGTGACATATTTATGAACCTTCCAGATTCTCTGTCATGCTGCCTGGGTCACTATACATGATCCGAGAACAATTGCAGATATGCATAGTAGAAAGAGAACATGCAACATTGAGAGGATTGTCATGTTTTAGGATTGCTGTATGGCTCTGGGACTTGTATATGACTGATGTATGTATGTGAGGAATCTTGAAAGAAAACAAAGCAGGCATATATGTGTGTGCCTGTGGAATGTCTATCAAGAAACTATCATGCATTATCAATTTTAAATAATCAGAAATCCATACCTCCAACAAAGGTTTTCCAATTTCTTAAGTTTTTCAATGTCCAAAAACCCTTTTGTCCCTTAGCTTCAACTCTCAAAACAATTCACTTTCAATGTCCAATATGTCCAAACATACCTGCTGTTTCCATGGGGTGGGAGAGTGAAGAAAAAAAAAGTTCCCTTTAACAGCTTCTCCGCCGCTTTCGATCTTCTTAGGGATACAATGTATCCTCCAGCAATTCAAACAGCTCAGTTCCAACCAATTTGAAAGATGTTACTTGACCCGGCTCAGACAGCACTTTCACTCTTCTTACTTCCTCCAGTGCAATCTTACCCGGTTGCTGGCTTCTTCGTGGCGGCCATTGCTGACTGCCGCTCCACCGCCTTGGGAAAAAGGGGTTTTTCCAGAGGAGGAGGGGGTCTGCGACACCCCCAACCCCCTGTCCAACTCCCCTCTCTCTTCAGCTGTCCCTACAGGGCAGCCATATCCCCCTGACCCATCTGGATCGGGGGTACCTCGGCGGCTAGCACAGCAGGAATCGCGAGCTGTCGCAAATTCCTGCTGCCCCGAAGCCAAGCGAAACTGGAAACCCTGATTATTTAAAATTGATATTGCAAGTGGGAAGGGAGAGGAAAAAAAATTGGAGCAGAATCTGAAAAAGGAGGAGATTGCCTAGAATCCCAAAGAAAGGTATATGGTAATTGGACCTCTTTGATTAAACATTAACCCCAGAAAGAGAAAGAGAAGAAGGAAGAAAAGTATTAATTTTTGGAATTTTTTTTGAATTATTCTTGATTAAAAATATTTGTGGTTGTTTTGGGAAAAGTTTCTTTTTTCATAATGGCATCGCTTGTGGATGAACTAAAGACTGAATATAAAAAATATAAAAAAGAAGATACTTTGGGCACTTTGTTTCAATTCTTAGAAATGGCGTTATATACTTATGAAAAGTTGACTACGCAGCAGAAGGACTGGGACAAAGAAGAAGAGGAAGAAGAAGCCATCTTTGATGAACAATGGGTTCTTTCCGGGGAGGAGGAGAAAAAGGATAAGAAAAAGGGGATTTTAAGAATTATAAAAACAACCAAAGAAGAGAAAAATGAGCGGAAAGGTGGAGGCAAGGTTAGAAAGCAAAGGAAAGGGAGTAAGAAAAGGGAGGAGGAAAGACAAAGGGGTAAAAAGGGCAAGGAGAAGAATAAGCAAGAGAGAAAGTGGGGGAGGAGAAGCCTCAATGGGGGGAAGCAAGATCTAAAGAAAAAAAGTTTATTCAGAGACAATGGGTGAATTTAATTTAGGATAAAAGGGATTCTGGAGGGTACATAAGATTGTGTTTTTTATATGTGTTTTTAGAGTATAAAATTCATTGTGTAATTTTAGAATCTACTAAACAGAATCCCAAGATAAATTAAGTGTTATATGAAGTACTTTTAAATTAGGGTAATGAGTTATAGACGTTACTCCAATTGGTGTATAGGAGAAGTATAATAAAAGAAAAAAGATGAATGGATAGTTGGAAATAGAACAGACAAAGAATATTATTGAAAATGGTAATAAGATATGAAAGGATATATAAAGGTTTTGTTATGCTTTTTTTTTTTTTTTTGGATGTTGTATATTGAAAAAAGGCAAAAAAAATTTTTTTAATTAATAAGAAATAATTTGGATGAAAAGGAGAAGTTGGGATAAGATATGAAGTTAAATAGACAAAGTATTGATACTATAATTTGGGATTGTTATGTTCTATTGGTTTTCTTCTTTTATTATTTTTTCTTAGAAAAGAACTTATAAGCTGTTATGCCTTGTGCATTGTTTATATAAAATTGATAAAAATGGTTTATATGTATAATATAAAAAAGAAAATGATAATAAGATATGGAAGGATATATAAAGTGAATATGATGTTTGAACTTGTGTCTGTGTGAAGAGTTTCAACCCGGGATCAGACAACCTTCAGAAAAGATCTTTTAGTTTTGTTTATGTTTTATTGTGTTCTCTGTAAAATTAATAAAATTTGTTTAAAAAAAAAAAAAAAAGAAACTATCATGCATAAGAACCCTGCATTCAGACATTCGTGTTTCAGAATAAATATTTATGTGTTCTTGGAATAAACAACATGCATCATCTTGCTCCCAATTCTCTCAATGCATAGCGAATTGAAACTCCTTTTTCCAATTATAGCAAAAAAAAATATTTTTTTCCAATGTTCAGAAATCTTTAATGTCCCCTTGGCTTTAATTTTCAAATTTAATTACCTGCTGGTGCCAAAACGGGTTTTTCCGATTTCCATCTGCTATCATCGTAAGGAAGGAGAGTGAGAAAAAACAAACTTTCCCTTTTAACTTTCATTCGCCGCTTTTTCCGATCTTCTTTGGGAACGATGTATCTTTAATGAAATTAAACTTCCAGGGTATTTAAATGTTACTTATTATCCTGGTCAGCCAAAAACTTTCACTTCTCAGCTTCCTCCTGCACATTCTTATCCGGATGAAAGCTTCTTTGTGGCAGCCATTGCTGACCGCCGCTTCACCACTTTTGGAAAAGGGAGGTAAGCCAGCTGAGGAGGGGGGTTGCGATTCTCCCGGACCCCTGCTGGATCTCCCCTGTCTTCAGTTACCTCTACGGGGTAACTATTAGCCCCCAAATCCGGCTGGATCGGGGGCACTCCAGCGGCGAGCGCAGCAGAAACCGCGCACGATCACGGGTTCCTGCCGCTGCCGAAGACTTGCAAGCCTAAAGGTACATTGGTAGACTCGTTCATTTGAGTGACATGAATTGCTCAAGAAAGCGCTGGTTTAACTTATGTGGGCTTTTTACCACTTTGCTTGTACAGAAAAGTGCTCCTGCTGATCCTAGGCCTGTCTGATATCAGTTCAACAGGTGACCCTGGTATCAAAGGATTCTGCGATCTTTCTTTCTGTGAATGGGGGCACAGCATGTTCCTCCCCTCAAGTATTTAGCAATTTCACAAAAAGTGCATCTTCTTAGGAAGCCCAGCAGATAAAAAAAATGTTCCCATTAAAACCAACGGCCTGGTTTTATGGAAATGCCTGTCCCATTTGCCCTTCAAAGTTACAACACTTAAAATGCTGCTTTATCTCCCTCTCGCCAACATATGAGCGAATCTTAAAGAAAGCATATTTTGACATACAATGTTGGGCTTGGTCTCTCTGTTTGGTTTTCCTGTTCTCAGGAATCAGAATTCGTTTTAGGCCTCGCTCCTGGATGCCACACATCATTTGTTAGTACTTAAAGAACATCATCTTGCCATTCAACGTCTATATTAATTATTGACATATTACAGGCAAAAACCTTATGCCCAACTATCTCAGAGCAAAGTATTAAACCAGGGAGTTACCTAGCAATGATTGATGCCCTCCATTACACTCCATTAGATATTTTATTCTTGTTCAATGAAGAGCAGCCAACTTTGTCAAGTATTTTCCATTCCCTCTGGTCTTATTGGTCCAATCTATTCTGGGGGAAGTCCCATAAATGGCCGCATATGGCTTTGTGTCTGTAGGAGTGATGACGGTACAGATGGTGTTCATTGCCCACCAATTTAGCAGAGCCCCTTTTATTGTACATCTGACAGCACCAGGGAGCTTTGCAGATCTAACAAAATATATCTATTTTCTAATTGTCTATTTATCACTTCCCCTGGATGTGTAGGGCCTCTCCTTGGAAAGCAAAGAGGTGAGAAGTGGGGGGAGAATGAAGTACCTTGAACAATGAGGCTTGTCAAGGCACTTGCTCACTTTAAATTAGGGGTCTAGTTGCTAAATAACTAATTTAGTCCTGCTATCAAGCTGAAAAAGTGGGTATTCAGTGTAAAGTGCCAAGTGGGGAATTGATTATGTCTTTGGTTGGTGTGCATGATAAAACTGCCAGACCTGGCCAGCGTTGAAGGCTGTAGGTAGTTCCCATGAGGCGGGCAGCTTTTCATCATGGAGAATTAGCACAAGATCTACCAAATAGGCTGAGCAGAATGGCAGCTGAATCCCTCACATTCCACATATAAAACTATGGAGCTGGGTCAGTCACAAAGGGGCTCATTGTTTGCTTGGATCTCTGCTCCCCTCCCCTCCCCAGACTGAAAAGAAGAAATAGTGGGTTGTGTCCCATTTATTGTTGGGAAATGTGTAGATGCAAAAAAGGGAGCAAAATCAGTTGTGGCAGGTAGGATTTTCAGTAGGAAAATAAGTTAATTGGAGGCTGGCTATGGGAGAAGGCAAGAGATTGTAGTTTCCTTGGGAGGGGAAAAGCTCTTAAAGAAATCTTTTGTAATTTTAAAAATACTTGCTCTAATACCTTTTAGCCAATAAAATAATCATTTTATTACATAATTTTATTATAATCCACCCAGATGCTTTTTAAAAGGAAATCATCCTAGATGTTGTTAATGTTCTTAAGCGTTCTCTATTGTCAACATTTTAAGGGAACTAGAAAAGACCCAAAAAGTCCTTGGGAAAAAAATATTCAAATGCTTCAAAATGTGAGGGTGAAGGTTTATTCTCCAAGCTTGTGGGTTGGGTCGTGTCAGGTGAGGTTCACAAGACCACACAAAGCCCTTATAAGCAGAACACCACTAAGACTGACATTCCCTAAACTCTGGCTCTAAAGTTTCACATTTTGATTCCATGCTTCCAGTCCAAATGAACTCTGTCAGTGAATTCAATAGCTTATAGCAAGGGTCTTCAAACTTGACAGCTTTAAGACTTGTGGACTTCAACTCCCAGAATTCTTCCTCCAGTCATGTTAGCTCAGGAATTCTGGGAGTTGAAGTTGACAAGTCTTCAAGCTGTCAAGTTTGAAGACCCTTGTAGAGTAGAATTTACTAGGAAAAAGCTTCTTTTGGTTTTAAATGTTTCAGGAGAATATTTTTACACTGGGTCTTCTTTCTGAAGCATGAAAGAGTAACAACAGACGGGGAAAGTCAGTGATTGACCATTTGATTCTACTCTTTGAGTAAGTGAGCGATTGATCTTAATTCATTTGTATCTTTGCTTAGGGCACAGTAAGTTTTTTCATAAAATTTGTGTCTAAAGAAAAACTTTCTGAGGGCAGCCCCATCACCTGCCAAACTTCAGCTGATAATCATATCATGCTTTCATATTTTTATTGTGACATTAAGTATTTACATAATCTCTCCTTTTCCATTCCGGTTTGCAAAATTTGCTTTGCTCAAGGTAGCAAATCTCTCTATATTTTTACTTCTGTATAATTTTACTTTAATGTACTTTACTCAGATAAGCCTTCCTTCTCTGAGAAGCCAGCATAGGATTTCACTGCCACTTTTGATGCCTCTGGACTTCTGGCATTCATCTCAGGTGCATCCTTCAAAGCTGTCAGCTATCAAATGCAAAATACCATTGCAGGTCAAATGCTATCATATATTAAGCACTATTACTTTCCAACTGTCAAATTTCAAAATCAGATTGTGCATCGTCAGACCCGTTTATTGATCCAAGATATTTCCAGTATTCACCAAATATTTGGTATCTGTATTTGTGATTCTGTACCTTTTTTTGTTACTGAAAATGTCTATTTGCTCCAAATTAGATAGATATAGATAGTTCAACATGCTAACTGGGTTTATTTAAGAGGGTAATAAATATTCACACATTACAACCAATTAAAATGTAGCAAATGCTTCTAGTTGGAATAAATATTTTCAGAATCAATTTCATTGGGAGTTTCTTTATATTTCTTTATGAATTCTCTTGTTAAACTGGGATGCTTTGGTTATTGTTCTCAGAATTCCAGTTCCAAAAGAATATTTTAAACCCGTTGGCAGAAAATGGTATTTCAATTTACTATTAGTTGTTTGCAGCTGGCTTTGATATTCAGCATCCCCCCAGCAAAGTTGCCATGAACTAAAGCCAAGGCCATGTGTGTTGATTTGTTTATATATTATAATTCTTCATTGTAACAGACCGCATAATGTGAGAAGTAGCCAATACACTGCGACATCCCAAAATAGACATCCAGTTCTGCACTCACAGTTTGCTTTGCTAGATCCCAATGGCATAGCCCCCAAACTGCTAAGCAGACTTGGATTAGCCTTTCCTGCTAATTAAAAAGAAAACAATACAAAGCACCATATAATACATTTCTGCGATGGCAGTGAAAGTTCTTTCGTTGTATACACCCACCGTCCATTTTTGGGAGAGTGTGGAAATTTATAAATGTGCATTTTTAAATTATGCATAAATTTGGGGGGAGGGATGGCATATAGATTCTAGGCTTTTCTCCCCTCACCCAACAGCTGACTTGTCATATCTGACACTGCCAACCATCTATTTAGCAGGGGAAAGACCCTCACTTACAGGAGCACAAAAGGTTTTGATGACAAGCAGAACAAAGGTAGTGCCTGGTTCCAAGTAGATAGATTCGGGAAATTGTAAGTACTTCAGATTCGTGTCTCTAGGATTTTATTGGGGAGGAATTATTAAAATATGATAAATCTATTTTTCTAGAGGAAGAAAACAGGGTGGGGGGTTTTAGTGCTCTCTGAGCATGCTTGCTTTCTTGCAGATGTTTCATTACCCTAACTAGGTAATATCATCAATGCTAGTGCTAGACAAGCACTGATGATGTTACCTAGTTAGGGTAATGAAAAGTCTGCAAGAAAACAGTCATGCTCAGAGAGCACCAAGGAGCCCCCATTTCAACCCTGGGTTATAAATATTATCCTTTAAGATGAGACTAGATAGGCTTGATCCATGTTGTATCTATCCATTCTGATCTATTTGTCTGATAGGGATGCGGTGCCTCGGTGGCTAAGACGCTGAGCTTGTCGATCAGAGAGGTCTGCAATTCGGTGGTTGGAATCCCTAGTGCTGCGTAACGGAGTGAGCTCCCATTACTTGTCCCAGCTTCTGCTAACCTAACAGTTCGAAAGCATGTAAAATTGCAAGTAGAAAAATAGGGACAACTTTGGTGGGCACGTAACAGCGTTCTGTGTGCCTTCGGCATTTAGTTATGCTGGCCACATGACCACAGAGATGTTTTTGGACAGCACTGGCTCTTCGGCTTTGTAATGGAGATGAGCACTGCCCCCTAGAGCTGGAAACAACTAGCACGTATGTGTGAGGGGAACCTTTATAATTGGTTTGGTGGATAATAAAATTCAGAGGATTTCACCTATTGACTTCAGCAAGGCTTTTGGCTCAGTTCCACATTGTTTTGCCTCTGAAGAATTGAGATTAGAACCTGGTAGGGCTTCTCTCAAAAGCTGAAACTGATGGATATGTCAGTTGGTGGAGCCATGCTTGCAGTGGTGGGATTCAATTTTTTTAACCACCAGTTCTGTGGGCATGGCTTAGTGGGCATGGCAGGGGAAGGAGGTGATATTTGCTGGTTCTCCAAACTACTCAAAATTTCCACTACCGGTTCTCCATAACTAGTCAGAACCTGCTGAATACCACCTCTGCATGCTTGCATAGCTATGTATACAGTAGTTCATCAGTTACCTTCTCTTGCATTTTTCTTCTTCAGTGCCCCTTTGCACTTAATTGTTGCTGCTGTAGCAACAATAGTGCTATTAACTAGGCATTCATCATAGCTTTAAAATATAACACGTGTGTCTCAGCACAATGGGTAAAGCCAATTACATGGAGACCTTCCCCCAAGGAGATCTGCCTGCTTAGAATGTTGCTAAACAGGTTTCATTTTTTAAAAAATGCAAAAGTGCATATATTTAGGAAAAATATGTGCACCCTAGGAAAAAGTCTGCAAAAATGTCTCACTATAAGGATGAAATACTGAAAAAGTGATTGATCTACAAGAGAAACTATCCATAAAATTATATCTAAAACAATACCAACAAGATTAAATTTCATTTGGGTTTATTTCCCCCCCCGCCCCAATTTTTCAAAATAAATTTTTAGTTTTGGAAAAATAAGGAATTGGACAAGTGAATAATTGGTAGGTTGTCCCATTTGTTTTTCCCATACACTTTTCAATTAGGTGGCACTGCAGCAACCATAGAACAAAACACTGTATTAATTGGTTATGCCGTTTCTTCAAATAACATTGTGGTAGGGCAGGGGGTGTCAAACTGGATTTCTTAAAAGTCCAAATCAGCATTGTAGTTGTTCTCCACAGGCCAGACGGGGTGGGGAAACAGGGGGAGATGGATGCCTCTTGCAGCACCCTGCCAGCTGGGAGGGCCTCAGCCCCCCCCCATTGCCCTGTTTTGGCCGGCATCCCCCTGTGCCCCATTTTTGCTAGCAGATCCACCCTGGGCCTGTCCTTTGCTATTTCCAGGCCAGCCCCATGGGCCAGATCTAAGCTGTCGTGTCCTCGAAAATGATGCCAGGAGTCGGTGACTTCAAATCATGCTCTTTTATTAATGTAGGAACCAAACTGGCGCTATGCAAAAGGTTCGCGGCTTTTATTCCTTTAGCCGCCGCGGCCAATAGCACCGCTTTGAATCTCCCGCGATTTGAATAGACCAATCGCGGGAGATTCTTAGCGAGCCAATCGGCGCGGCTCGCCTGACCAATCAGAGTGCCCCGCGCTTTGGCCAATCAAAGCGCGGGGATCTCAAGAATGCTAATGAGGGGACAGAACACCCCTCCCCTCTTGGTTTAGTCCTTACATCACGTAGTCACGTAGGTAGGCGGGGCTCCGTCTGAGCCTACTGGACCTGCGCAGCTCAGTCGTAGGTTGGATCCCGGCCGGTTCGGTTGGGATCTCTGTTTCTCCTGATGCCGTCGTGGGAACCGGCTGGTTGGTCGGGCCGGGCCGCTCTCCGTAGCTCCCTCCTGGGCCTCCCGGGTTGGTTGAGCTGCGGGTTTCGCCGCTCCCGCTCGGTCTCCCCGGGTCGGTCGAGCTGGCTTGGCTGTCTCTTCCTGGCGAGGGGTCGTGATGGCTGCTTTCCGGTAAGTATGGCTGGTTTATTCTTCTTTGGTTTTGGTCCCCTGGGTATTCCCTCCCCCCTTGGTTTGTGTTGTGGGGGTTGGTTTCGCCTGTTTGTGCGTCGGTGTTCTCTTGGTTGGCAGTCCTCGACCTTAATTGGTCGATGTGGCGTTTCCACACTCGTCTGTCTGCTGTTTGTAGCCGGTACGAGTGTGGGCCTGTTATTTGTGTGATGACGGCCGGTATCCATAGTGGGTCTCCCGTCAGGTTTCTTGCGTATACGGGATCGCCTGGTGCGAAAGTTCGGTGTTTGCTGTTTGAGTCTGGGGGCTTCTCCGGGTTATACGTGGGGTGTAACCTGTCGAGTGGGGACCTTAATTTCCTCCCCATTAACAGTTCGGCTGGGCTCTTATTCGTTGTGGTATTTGGGGTTATGTGTTGGGTGAAGAGTAGTTTGTTTATTTTCTCCTGGATCTCCCCGTGGTCTATTTTCCGGATGGTTTTCTTAGTGAATTGCACCATCCGTTCCGCCCTACCATTCGCCGCCGGGTGCGCCGGTGCTGTCAGCGCGTGGCGGATGCCCCTTTCTGCTAGGAATTTTTCGAATTCCAGCGAGGTGAATTGGGGCCCGTTGTCGGAAACGACGACGTCTGGGAGGCCGTGCGTTGCAAAGAGTTTGCAGAGTTCCTTGATCACGGCCTCTGTGGTTGTTGTTTTCATGTTGCTTACCTCCAGCCAGTTGGAGTAAGCGTCTACTGTTATAAGGAAGGTGTGTCCTTTTGTGGGCCCGGCGAAGTCTATGTGGATCCTAGACCAAGGTCCCCTTGGGGTTTCCCACTCCAGGACGGGTGCTGTGGGTGGGCTTGGCCTAGTTTCCTGGCATCGTTGGCACCTTGCTACCCAGGTCTCAATTTGTTTGTCCATCCCTGGCCACCAAGTGTAACTTCTGGCCAGGGCTTTAGTCCTAACGATGCCCGGGTGCCCCTCGTGTAGTAGTTCCAGAACCTTCCCTTGTAGTTTTTCTGGAATGACCACCCTATCCCCCCATAGTATGCACCCTTTTAATAACGAGAGTTCCGTTTGCCGGTTTCGGAATGTTTTGACGGACTCGTCGTTGTCCCTTTCCGGCCACCCTTTCTCTACCCAATGCAACACACGCACCAGACGTTTGTCTTTATTAGTCTCTCGGGCAATGTCTGACGCGGTTATGGGCAGGTTGGGTAGAGTCTCTATGCTGAGGGTGGTCGTCGTGGGTGCTGGGTCGGTGTCAGGTTCTGGTAGCGGCGAGCGGCTTAAGGCGTCTGCATGGGAGATCGTCTTACCCGGTCTGTGTATGAGTCCGTAGTTGTAGGCCGCCAGGAACTCGGACCACCTTGTCATTTGGGGAGACAGAATGTTCGGGGTGGCCCGGTTTCCTGCAAGGATTCCCAGCAGCGGCTTGTGGTCAGTTATGATGGTGAATGTCCAGCCGTAGAGGTACTCGTGGAATCTTTTTACGGCGACAACGATAGCCAGAGCCTCTTTGTCCAGCTGGCTATAGTTCCGCTCCGGTTTGGTGAGGGTCCTTGAAAAGAACGCGATGGGTGCTTCTTTTCCGTCGGGGAGGGTATGGCTGAGGACAGCGTCGACGCCGAAGGGTGATGTGTTGCATGTGACGGCCAGAGGTAGGGTCTCGTTATACTGTATAAGGACGGCGTCCGAAGTGAGGAGGTCCTTTGTTCTTCGGAAGGCGGCTTGCTCACATTTCCCCCAAGTCCAAGTCGCCGCCTTGTCCAGGAGCCTATGCAAGGGCTCCACCACCACCGCCTTTTGGGGCAGGAAAACATTGTAAAAGTTAAGTAGCCCCAGGAATGCCTGTAGTTCCGTCTTCGACTTGGGTGTGGGGGCTTCTTTGATGGCCTTGATTTTTTGGTTTGTGGGGTGAATGCCGTGACGGTCTAGGAGGTATCCTAGGAATTCAACCCGTTCCGTGTATAATTGGCATTTCTCCCTCTTGACTTTGAGCCCGGTCTCTTTGAATTTGGTTAGGACCTCCCTTAGGCGACCCTCTAGTTCGGCTTGGTTGGTAGCCGACACTAGGACGTCGTCGAAGTAAGGTACCACCCCCTTGATGCCTTGCAATAGTCTTTCCATTAGGCTTTGGAATATTCCCAGTGCCACGCTGACTCCGAATTGGAGTTGGTTGCATTTAAATGCTCCCCGGTGGGTGACTATGGTTTGCACTTCTGCCGTTTCCTCGTCGACTGGCAACTGTTGGTATGCCTGGGCGAGGTCGAGCTTGGCGAAAACCTTGCCCCCTCCCAGTGAGTGCAGTAGGTGTTGCACTACTGGGACGGGGTAGGCGCTTTGTTGCAGCGTGCCATTTAGGGTGGCCTTATAGTCCCCACAGATCCTCACCGACCCATCGGGCTTGATCGGGGTGACTATGGGGTTCTCCCACCGGGCGTGGTCTATTGGCTGTAGGACCCCTTGCTTGACGAGCTTGTCAATTTGCTCGTCTATCTTGGGTTTAAGTGCAAATGGCACCCGCCTTGGTTTCAGGCGTTTTGGGGGAACGTTTGGGTCTAGGCTGAATGATATAAGGGGCCCTCGGTACTTGCCTAGGTTTCCGTCGAAGACCTCTTGGAATTCCCGGGCCAGTTGCTGCTCCCAGCTGTAATCGGTGACGTGGTCGACTCCCGTGACTGCGATGCCGAGCGGGGTGAACCATTGCAATCCCAGTAGGCTTGGGCGGTCGCGGTCGACGATTGTCAGGGGAAGCCTTTCGGTGCGCTCTTTATATGTTACGTTGAAGTGTCCGGTTCCGACTACTGGGATGCGGTTTCCCTGGTAGTCCTTTACGATGAGTCTCTGGCTGTCTAGGTTCCTCCTTTGGATGGTAGGCACCAAGCGCTTTATTTCATGCCATGGAGAGGTAGGACCCGGAGTCCACCTCCATTTTGCATGGTTCGCCCTCGATGCCTACCTCCACGTGGACCTTCCGGGTGTCATTGGTTGTGGCGTGGCCGATGGTGACCGTCTGATGGGTCTCCTCTCTTCGCCGGTTATCGCCGCCTCGTAGGGATCGTCCGTTCCGGTCCCATCTGTTGTCCGAGGGGCGATCTCTGGTCCGGGGTGGTGTACTCTCTCTCCTCTGTTCGCTCTGGTCCCATCAGGGCGGGCTGCGGTTCTTTTTAAGGCGACAGACGCAGGCGATGTGACCCTTCTTGTCACAATGCCGGCAGATCGACTCGAAAAACCGGCATTTGGACCTGGGGTGGTCGCCTCCGCAACCGGCACAGTTGGTCCTCGAATTACGACCCCGCCGGTTCCATGGGTCGCGGCCTGCCTGGAGGCGATGAATTTCCTCCTCGTCATCGGAAGTGCCCGATGCCGAGTGGAAATCACCCTGGTGGGTGGTCGTCTTGGGTTGGGCCTCGGCCGACCTTGCAGGGTTGTTGTTCCCGCTGCGGTCCCCAGCATTCGGTCGGCACATGCGGTCGGCGGATGTTCGGGTTGCTTCGGCGGCTGCGGCTGCGGTGAGGTGTCTTCTAGGCTGATGTTGCCCTTGGCCATCAGCCGGCTCTGGAGGACGGGGTCCCACAAACCGAGCACGATTCTGTCTCGCAGGGCGTCGTTCAGATTGTCAAATTCGCACAGCCCCCCTAGGTGCCGTAGTTCGGCGATAAAGTTGCTGAAACTCTCACCCGACCGTTGGTCCCGACAGTAGAATTCGTTGCGTCGGATCAGGATGGGTACCTCTGGAGCGTAGTGCCGCCGAAGTATTGGCTCGAGGACGTCCCAGTCCATCGCGGTCGCATCGGCGGGTTTGGCAAGTGCCTTGGCCATCTTGAATACCTCGGTCCCGCAGTGGGTCAGGAAGACGGCGCGCTTCATGGGGCCAGTGGCGTCCTTCAGATCGCTGCACTCGAGGAACATGCGGAATCGGTCGGAGTACGATTCCCAGTCCTCGGTGGCGGGGTTGAAGGGTGCGGGGTGTGTGATTTTCGCCATCGTGGAGATTCGTCTGGCTTCCATCGGACACGTGGTTCGGTTTAGGGTCTGGATCCCATCCTCGTCGCCAGTGTCGTGTCCTCGAAAATGATGCCAGGAGTCGGTGACTTCAAATCATGCTCTTTTATTAATGTAGGAACCAAACTGGCACTATGCAAAAGGTTCGCAGCTTTTATTCCTTTAGCTGCGGCGGCCGCGGCCAATGGCACCGCTTTGAATCTCCCACGATTCGAATAGACCAATTGTGGGAGATTCTTAGCGAGCCAATCGGCGCGGCTCGCCTGACCAATCAGAGTGCCCCACGCTTTGGCCAATCAAAGCGCGGGGATCTCAAGAATGCTAATGAGGGGACAGAACATAAGCACCTCTTAAATTTGACACCCCTGTGGTAGGGGATGCACCCAAAACTAATGTTGTCAAACTAATGCTGTAAACATCAAAGACCACCTCATACATGTCCGTTTCAAATCTAATTCTTTTGCCCCCATTAATCGGGGCATTTCTAATCATCTTCTTTCAATTTTACTGCTTCTTGTTCTCCAACAATGGTTTTTCATAAGCTTTTTTTCCTCTCATTCCCATTCCACAAGTCTTTGTTTTCAAGGTATTTTAAAATGTACACCTGGATAATATATCTGAAAATGTAATACACAGTGTGATCTTACTGCTTTCAGACCCCTACCAAGTGAAGCATGGTTTTCTAAGCATGTCCTGTCATCCAACATGACAAAATTGACCACTTCCCAGTTTTGCAAAAACAACTAAAGGAATCCATTTGTGTAGCTTAGTCACAAACTATGTTAGGCTAGTAACAAAACTCTGACTCAAAAAATTTAGTTGTAATACCTATAAGTTAAGCACACCATCAAAAAAAGCTAAGCAACTAAAGTTATGGTTACTTTATTCAAACTCTATAAAAGGTTATAAATTGAATCATGATAGCTCCCAGCAGGTGATCATGTTTTCTGCTTCTACCACCTAAGAAATACACTGGCACTGGGGAATTCTTTTTTTCAAAGAATTGCTAGATTTTTTCCAGCCTATACTTTGATAACTATTACTATGGATAATAGAGTCTAGGAAATGATAAAACGTTAGAGAACAGATGTTAATTTTAAGGTTGAAATAACATTATTGATGAGAGTGCTGTTATGATAGCTTCTCATCACAATAAAACGTCAGCTCCATGTCCAATGTAAGGGAAGACCCCATTTCTTTTAAAATTTATATTCAAGTTAAGATATGCACAGGCAATTTCCTACAGCCACATGCTTTCAATTTCATTCTCTAAATCTTCCTGTACATAAAACAGATTTTATTAGCATTAAATGCCATAGTCTGATTTGGGTAACTTTGAGTATCTTCAACAATTTCATTTCTCAGAATGATTGAATGTTGGCTCTAGGCATGCTGCCACATCCATCAGGTGACTGTGTATTATTTGACAACATTGGAACATGCAAAATGTTTCATAAAGCTGGTACTCTATTGTATAGGCTGAGCCTCACTTTTTCTGAATTGCCATAGGGCATCATTTCATACCAAACGAGGAATCGCTTCCTTCCTTCCAAAGGAATCTTTTTTTTTTTTTAGAATAGAAAAGCAATATATATCTAACACTATGACTGTTTTTAATCAAATGAAGTTTTATGGTTCTGAATGTTTGCTTAAAAGCCTTTTTTATGTGTTCATTCTCTTGACTAAAGGTGTCTGTGTTTCTCTGTGTGTTTCAAACCCACACAGAAAGAATTTGAAATTTTCATTGTTGCAACAGAATCCAGATAGAGTTCATCACTCTTCAATGGAATTGGATGGGATCTGCATAAATTTTCTCAGTTTTATGAGATAGCCAACAGTTTATTCTTTCTTGAGTTTTAAATTCTTTCTAAAAAGTTTGGCAATCTTTTCACAGCATGAGTCTCTTTTTTCTTTCATGCTCTGGATTGATCATAAAGCCAGGTAAAATATCTGGCTAAAAAACAATCTTGTTTTAATGTATGGGTTTTAACTGTTTCTTAAAAACAAACCCTTCTAAGGCAGGTTTGCATAATAAGAATATATTTTAATAATCTCCAAGGCATGTCAATCAAACAGTAAACAACAGCAATAACAAACCTCCAGTCTGGGAAATATGAAGGTAACTGTGGGTAAAAATACATAAGCATAAAATGCAATGCCAGAGAAAAATAAGGAAAAATATATTGTATATGTAAAAGCTCTCCAGAGCTTTCCCAATGGCATGGGAGAACGGGGGATAATTGGATCCCTGATAGATTTTTCTGGAGGAATTGGGCCAGGGGAAAAATAGATCCTTTGTAATTACCAATCTAAGTGGCATTATGCCAGTCCCACTAGGCAGACCAGACCAAACTAACAACTCAAACAAAAAACAAAATGACATATTTTTGAGATGGGCTTTTTGAACAGAATCTTGTAAGCCTGCTTGAGCTGTACCTTCCCTGGTATACCTTCTGTGCTATATCTCAGTGCCTGCCTCTTGGCCTGAGTTGCTTCTAAACCAGAGGTGGTATTCAGCAGGCTCTGACCTGTTTTGGAGAACCGGTAGCAGAAATTTTGAGTAGTTTGGACAACTGGCAAATACCACCTCTGACTGGCCCCACCCCATCTATTCTCTGCCTCCTGAGTCCCAGCTGATTGGCTGGGTCTTCTTTTGTTGTCCTGCACAGGAGAATGGAGCTGGAAAGCAGGTTAGTGGGGTGGGGAGGGAATGGGGATTTTGCAGTAACCTTCCCCTAGAGTGGGTTGGAAATGAAGATTTTACAGTATCCTTCCCCTACCACGCCCACCAAGCCACACCACGCCTGGCAAGCCATGCCCACAGAACCAGTAGTAAAATTTTTTGAATCCCATCATTGTTCCAAATACTATCCTGCTTCCCTTTTCAGCCCTCTTTGCCATGGTAACAACAGTTCTTGCATATTTCTGTCAAGATCATATTTCTATTCTTTACACGAGACATAGTGGCACAGTGGTTAGAACGCAGTACTGCAGGCTAATTCTGCAGACTCCCAGCAGTTCGATTCTCACTGGCTCAAGATGGACTCAGCTTTCCATCCTCCTGAGATTAGTAAAATGAGACCCCAGATTGTTGGGCACAATATGCTGACTGTAAATTGCTTAGAGAGGGCTGTAAAGCACTGTGAAGCGATATATAAGTCTAACTGATATTGCTACATACTGTATATTTGCTATTATTTTCTTTTAATCTCTGTTCCATTCAACAATGAGTTCATAGGTTAGTTGGTTTAAAGTTCAAGTCCAGTTCAATTGTCCCCTTTTGACCCCAAGAGCTATACAATTGAGCGTGTTAAGCCTGTGTTCCCCAACCAGGGTTAAGGAGACAAGCTAAACAGAATGTGCAGCATTAGTCAGATAGGCATACAGATAAATGAGTGAGATATGTTTGTATGTTTATTAACATACAGTAAAAATAACAGATACGCTTGTGCTATCAAAAATATAGTTTATTCCATTTATAGCATAGTCAAAATAACAGTCCATTAGTCATGTATCATTTAGTCAGTCCATTCAAGGATATTCAGTTAGCAAAGTCCGTGTGGAATATCCTATGTCAGTTCACTTACAAATCAGTCCTTTGTCTCTCTCCCGTTCGAGTAACGCAGTCTTGAGTCCATGCAGTAATTAGGGATCATCAAAGCCAGAGAGAGAGCAAGCTGTCGTCTTGCTTCTTTTAAAGTGCTTTCACAACCACTCCCCTAATTACAGTCCTACAGTTAAAGTTGCAGACACTTTAACTAACAAACTATGATAACATATTTATTATTTTACCTAAACCAGTTAGGGTAAACAATGTTATCCCTAACAGAGCACACTGTTTTCCCAATATGGTTAGAAGGGAGGGAATTGTGTCCTAATTAGGGCTAGAAGGGATATGTTCTATTTGCTTATTCTGTGGAAGCTGCATACTCTAGTGCAGGGGTCTCCAACCTTGGCTCCTGGAAGCCTGGTGGACTTCAACTCCCAGAGTTCCACATTCTGGGAGTTGAAGTCCGCCAGGCTTCCAGGAGCCAAGGTTGGAGACCCCTGCTCTAGTGAGAATAAGTAAGCACAGAGCAGGGAGTCAAGATGGAAAAACAAACGGAGCAATGATTTAATCACATTCAACAATGTCTTCCTTCATTCACATCCTACCTCTGCTTAGTGTCCAACTCCATGGTGCTTGGGTGAATGTAATTTGTCCTGGAGGGATGGACCATTAGGCCACTCCTGTTCTGGGATCATTACATTACAGAGCCAAAGTGGGCAGACTGCTCTTGCTACCTAAGCAAAACTGAACCATGATAGATTCTATGGCATAAATCCTCATTATATTGCTGGACCATTCATTTTTCTATGGTCTGGAGTCTATTCTCCTTGCTCCAGCTCTTAGTCATACATGACTTACATACATCCTTTACACCAACAAGGCACCATGTATCATAGTTCCTTTTCATTTATGTACAGTTTGTTCAGCTACAAGTTACAAACACATAAAGAAAAAAAAAATCAGAGTTAAAATCCCAAATTTCTTGCCTAATTAGTCCTATTCAGCAATGGTTAAAATAGCAGAGGTTAGTTCTTAATGCAGATGTAAGAAGAGCAGGTTGGCCAATTTTCATTTTCTTCTCTATAGGAATGAAAGTCATTGGAAGATGGCCAAGGTAGAATAAATTGTTGAAGAGAAAATTGAATAAAAAGCTGTACTCTTTCTATTTCTTTTCTTCGTTTCCTTCTTTTATCTTCTACTACTAAGCAGGACAATAGGGTAAGGTAATCTGACAACCCCTTAACCAACCAATTGTCAATTAGTTCAAATTGGGTATTATCACAATTTTAGTTCTCTTTAAAAAAAAAAAAAAGATGCATGGGAATACATTGTTTTTATCCAATGTAAAGGCCAGCTACTTGTCTTCAGCTACCTGTATCCATGAGAATGAGCAGTTTAACAATTGGTCAACTGGTCTCATCACCTCCCATCTTTTTTATGCCCATCTTTGATGCAGGTCTGGAATTGAATACCTTCCTGTGTATTCTGGCATAACTTCTTTCAATAGTCCCATTTGTAGATGAACAGATAATTCTGGCATGACATTTCATTAAACTGGTCATTAGCAGCGCACTAAATATGTTCATACAGGTTAGTTATGAATGCTTGTAAGTTAGTCAAGCTGTATGAGGCCTCCCACCTTTGGTCTCATGATCTTCCAGCACCATCCCAAGAGGAGGAAAAACAATGATAGGAAATGGTGAGCCAGCAAACAATGTACCCTTGCTACCTGGAAGGTAAAAGGCATTGGAGAAACTTTACCTGCAGTACATTGTGCATCAACACTTGCAGCAGATAAGGTCTTGGAATGGTGTGGGGAATGATCAAGTGTTGATTATTTATTAAATTTCATTGCCTCCTATCTAGCTGCAACGCAACTCTGGCCAGCTTATATTATCAAAATAAAACCATAACTATATACAAAGTTATAAAATCACAATAAAATCATAATAAAAAACCAAGTGTAGAATGTATAGGGGGGAGGGGGAGCTGCTATTAGTTGATCAACCACCTTCAGAGTGGTAACCTCACACTGGAGCCAAGTCATAATTAGATATGTAATTTCTGGCTTATAAAGTCAATTGTCGGCAAGAATTCACTGGCAGTTTTTAAGAAGAGATTGGACAACCTTTTGTCTGAAATGATATAGGATAGGGTTGGACTAGAAGATCTCCAAGGTCCCTTCCAATTCTTATCTTCTACTCTACTCTATTCTACTCTACTGCATTCCATTGTAAGTTAGTCAAGCTGTATGAGGCCTCCCACCTTCCATTCCGTTCTATTCTATTCTATTCTATTTTAAAGAGTTACCATAAACTTTCAGCATCAGTCCTTATAATATATCAGGTATCTATATATGTACAATATATATTTCTTACTTGTTCTATATATCCCCCCTTTCTTCCAAGAGCTCAAATGTCTTCCTTGAGATTCTCTCTTCATTTAATTCCCACAATTACCTTTCAAGGTAGGTTAGTTAAGACAGAGCAACTGGCTTGAAGTCACCTGATGAGTTTCCATGGATGATGTCAAGGGCAGGAAATCAGAAGTCTGTGTAGTTCAAACAAATGTAGGTTTTTTGCATTCTGATGCTCTTTACAAGAATCTAAACTACTAACAGTCAAAGCAAATTGGCAGTAGATAAGGGTTAATGTAATTCAATGTGGGCTAGACTTAGCTCTCTTGTGGATGCTAAATGACTCGAAGCTGTTGACGCATTTGACCCTTCCTTCAGGTTCAGCCTGGTCATCTGCTCAGCTGAAGGTAAATTTGAACCTGGATCCTCAGATCTAATTCAAGATTTTAATCACTCCCTCATATAGATCATTCTATATATATGGGCCAAAGGTTGTATCAACCTTTGATTGGCATGTCAGGACTGCACTTTAAAGGGACAAAATTACATCAAAAAAATAAAAACATGAGATCAAGGCCACAGTTAGATGAATTACATTTTCAGTCTGTTGTACAAGAATTTGCTGCCTGGGGTAGAAAAAGGATCCGATAAGCTGGTAAGGTCAGGCAATAGCACTTAGGTCCTTGCTTCTGATGGAGCTGCATAACCAAATATTGAGGATGGGGGAAATTGTCCAGAGAAACAGTATGAGGATGAGCCAGAGAGCATGGCAGATGTCAAAGGGAGATGGTGAAGGAGGATGGGTTAATCCCACCAAAATTCTCAGAATCTGGTGAATCTGAATCCTACGGGCACAAATTGTACACTGAAATTTTAGGAAAGTGTTTTTCCATAGATTATGATGCAAGAGAAGTAGGAATGTCAGTTCTTGTATGCACTCATTGTATAGTGTATTTTGCAGAGAAAAACTGCAGACTGAGCGTAAGAGATATGTGTTGTTTTTAAGAGTTAAAACTGACATACATTTTCATCGTGGCTTTCTTAGAAAAAGAGCGAAGAAAAACTAAACAGTATTAACAACTTATTAAGTACCTCACAGTATGATTAGTACAGTACAGCCTGGAATGACTTCATAAGGATAATGCGCTGCATGTTTATTTATTTACTTTGAAATAGCATTAACTATAGAGATCTCTCAAGAATTATGCCCAAAGATATTTTAAAATGCTAATACATGCCAGTTTTGCAAATATACATGCCAACTTCATATCTAGCAAAAAAGAATTATGGCATAATATGTGTCTGAGAAAAAGAAGAAGGGAGAAAGTTTCTTAAAATGAAACAATAGAATAAGATCCCTAAATATCTTAGCTCCAGTTTAAGGCTAAGTAAAGCTGTATTTTCACCCATCATTTGAACTCATACCCATCATTTATCCTGAGTTCTCTTTCTTTGTTAAAGCATAAGAGGAGAAGGAAGGGAAAAATTTAAAAGAGGACCTTTGGCAACATACAAGTTTAATAAATAAATAACCGCAATAATAGAAAAAAACAAATTGTCATCATAGTCAACATATTGTCATATTGTCAACATATTAACTCTGTTGCCTTTCAGAATTGCAGTAAGCAAGCTCTCAGTGTCTCAAAACTGAGGACTAGAAACATGCTCTTAAAAAAGGGAAAACAAAAGCTCTAGCAAATAATAACTTTACAACCTGCAAAATGCCCAGTGCACAGATGCATGGCAAACAAGCAGCCCTGCCTATGATCTGTTTTTTCACTTAATATGACACCAGTGTACTAGTCTTAATCTGTTACAGGATATATAGAATCCATTTTCAGGTAGGTTGGTTTTACCTATTAAAGAGTTTTATATGATACCCTTAAAAGCACAAAATCAATGGAAGTGAATAAGGCATTTCACAATATCCTTCCATGACTAAAAAGTGCAAATAAGATTTTTAAAGTGGAACATTTTGATATTCTAAAAGGCTGGAGACCATGACAAATGCCAATAAATATGCAAAGTGGGTGAAGAGGCCATCATTCATTCAGAAGATGGTTTGGTGTTTGCCTTCCAGATTTAACTCTACTGTCTTGTGAATTTCCTCTGTTTTTTTGCAGAATGAGATGAAGAGATGAGTGAAAAGGAAGAAAGGTGAGTGAATGAAAGCTTTAAAAAAAGAAAGACATATTTCCTGGAGCTTTTCTGCCTTTTTTTTTGTGCTATGAAAGGGATCCATTGATTTTGTAAAGCGATCAGAGCATTCAGCAAGAAAAGTCACTTGGTGCAACAAAGCTCATTCATTTGCATAGTCATTAATAACAAGTCATTTATATAGTACTGCCAATATACCAGACGGTGAAATATAATATCGGCCAAAAGACAAGGCTATAAGGTGTGAGTGGATGCAGGGACATCTATGATGGGAAATGGAAGAAAAGAAAAAGAAAAAGTCACAGAACATAAGGGTTGGATCACAAGGTTATCTAGTCCATCCCCCTTCTCAATCCAGGAATTTATTACTACAACAATGGGAAGTATAATGGGAAAATAGCAATAGCGCTTAGATTTATAGAACACCTCACAGTGCTTTACAATATAAATAATGTAAACATATTGCAGGCAACAATCTGGATCCTTGTTTCACCGACCTCAGAAAGATAGAAGGCTGAGTCAACTCTGAGCCCATCAGGATTGAACTCCCAGCAGTGGGCAGAGTTAGCCTGCAATACTGAATTCTAACCATGGCACCACCAGGGCTTCTAATAACAGATAGCACAGAAGACTTGTCCTGCCTTTAATATAACTTAGCTACAAAACAAAATCTAGGTAGGGTGAGTATTGCATCAATAGGTTCTCTCATCTAGTTGCGTGTCTACTTTTCCTCTATAGAAAATTAATGTGGTTAAAAGTCTGTTGGTGGATTGGATTCTTTAAAGTGTGAACTCTCTCAAGCCCCACAATTAGTATCTTTAAAGGGCTTTGCTTGTATCTCATCTAGTTGTATAATCAAAGATTAGTTGTATCTAATCTAATTGTATAATCAAAGAGAGAAAACATCAGAATCTCCTTAATACATACATACCATTGTCTGTGGAGAAAGTCCACTATTTTGGATTGTCTGTACAGGATTGTCCTGTAATGTTCTTTCCCATCTTGCTGCATCTTGTTCTTACCACTTCCTGTCCTGGCATTTTGGCTTAGAAAATATGGGGAGGGAGGGGGAAGTAATCCTTCTCAGAAAAGTTTAAATATGGATGCTCCTTATTTATGTATTTGTATGTAATATGTCTGCCTTGGTATAATTATCAAATGGGGTTGTTCCACCCATGGCTGGCCATATGGTTTCTACCATGCTTTAAAAAAAATGGAATTATAGAAACATCATGACAAGAGCACATTTTAAATTAATATTTGTGGGTATTGAGAGTAAGGAAGTGAGGTTATGTTCTGTATTTGAGTCTACCTCTTTGAATGCTTGTAGTAACTCTGATTTAAGCTTATGTTTGGTAAGCACTGCTGTTATGTCTAGAGCATGGGTGCGAATGATGGAGACGAGCTGGTAGAAACAGTGAACTTCAAACTCTTTATTTACATATTGTGACAGCTCAACTGGAGGGCTGCTATAGCCTTCCTTATATAGGCAACTTATTAACTGTTCAACCAATAGCAACCCTGGAGCGCTAGCTCCGTTAACCAATAGGAATGGCCTGTTAATGGCCAATCAGATGCTCCTGAATGGACCAATCCGATCCTGCCATTAACAGCCAATCAGAAGTGCAGGGCCAGAACCCTTGCACTTGACTTCAAGCTCAATATACTTTATTGGTATTATTCATTCACAGCACCCCTTTCCCCCGGCTTCTGCCCACGGGGGGGCGGTTACATAGTCCTTAAGGTAGGACGGCTGTATTGTTGGTCTTTTCGATTTTCGCAAAGTGCCTGGTGGTTGGCTGCACTTCTGCTGAGGTAGATCGTTGTTTATCGGTAGGGGTGCCTCTGGTTCCGAGTTCACATTCCCGTCGTCACCAATATCACTGGCTATTCCCTGAGATGAACTCACTCCGATCCCTGGTTCCTGTTCCTGCGTTTCAGGCCCATTATCAGTTTCTTCAAAAAGGTTTCCCTCAAATTGCAATTCGCTTTCCTCTGTATCTCCCCCCCCCTCAGTTTGGTCATAAGGGAGTTTGGAAGTGCGAGACGGTAGCCGCGATCGTAGTTGATCTATGTGGCGCTTCCAAAGTCTGTTGTCAGGGCAATGAACGAGGTATGATCTTGGGCCGGTTACGCGGATTACGATCGCTTCTACTCACAGCGGATTGCCCGATAAGTTTTTAGCAAATACTAAATCGCCTACCTGGAAGGTACGGCATCGGCCATTGGATCCGAGTGGTTTTTCCAGTTCGTAGGCTGGGTGTAGCTGATCAAGGTGGGAGCGGAGCTTTCATCCCATTAGCAGCTCGGCGGGAGTTTTGTTGGTGACGCTGTGAGGTGTGAGGTGTTATAGGAAAAGGATCCGGTTGATTTTCTCGTCGATGTTGTCATAGTCTATCTTTTGAAGAGTCTTTTTGACTAATTATACCATGCGCTCAGCCCTACCATTGGCAGCAGGGTGTGCAGGTGAAGTGAGCGCATGTTGGATACCGCGGTCAGCCAGGTACTGCTCAAAAGACAGCGCAGTAAACTGGGGCCCATTGTCGGATACCAGAACGTCTGGTAATCCGTGGGTTGCAAACAGTCTTTCCAATCTTTTGATGACCGCGTCAGTGGTCGTGTTGCTCATTCGGTGAATCTCGAGCCATTTTGAGTAGGCGTCGACGGTTAGCAAAAAGGTGTGGCCTTTGGTCGGCCCGGCAAAGTCCAGATGGATGTGGGACCAGGGTCCCCGCGGCATCTCCCATTCAGTTGGAGTTGCCTTTGGTGGAGCGTTGCTTACTTCTTGACATCCCTTGCAAGTTTTAACCCATGATTCGATTTGTCTGTCGATGCCTGGCCATCATGCGTAGCTTCGTGCGAGGCCCTTCATGCACACGATGCCAGGGTGGCCATTGTGCAAGGTTCTTAGCAATGTCTGTTGGAGTCGTTCTGGGATAACGACTCTATCACCCCAGATAACACAGCCCTTTTGCAAGAACAATTCTTTTTGACGACTTTTGAATGGTGCAAAGACTTCTGGTACTTGGTACAATGGCCATCCGCGTTCCACCCATGTGAGGACTCGTGCTAAGATGGGGTCGCATTTTGTTTCTCTCGTGATGTCACGGGCCGTTAATGGCGGCATGTGGAGTGTCTCGATCTGCAACGCTGTCATCGTTGGTGCAGGATCGTTGATAGTTTCAGGGAGTGGTGTACAGCTCAGCGCGTCGGTGTGGGGAATGGCTTTACCGGGACGATATTGTAGCCGATAATTGTAGGCAGCCAAGAATTCTCACCAGCGGGTCATTCTGGGAGAAAGTATGTAGGGAGTTGGCTTGTCCCCAGCGATGATCCCCAGCAATGGTTTGTGGTCAGTTACAATGGTGAAAACCCGGCCGTACATGTACTCATGAAATCTTTTAACAGCTGATACGATCGCCAGGGCTTCTTTATCGATCTGGCTGTAATTTCGCTCGGTTTTTGAGAGCGTCTTTGAGAAGTAAGCAACAGGGGCTTCGTTACTGTTAGGTAACACATGGCTCAAAATGGCGCCCACTCCAAAAGGCGATGCATCACATGTAATGTTTATTGGCAAAGTCTCATTGCATTAGTACGGCGTCCAAAGTCAGTAGATTTTTCACATTACGGAACGCCTGCTCTTCTTTGTGACCCCATACCCAAATCGATTTTTTATCTAATAGATGATGTAAAGGTTCAGCAACAGTCGCCTTGTGCGGCAGGAATACGTTATAAAAATTGATAAGGCCTAGAAACGCCTGGAGGTTGGCCTTATTCCGGGGTCTGGGAGCGTTTTTTATTGCTCTCAATTTGCTATCGGTAGGGTGAATACCCTGACTGTCAATTAAATACCCTAAAAATTCAACACGATCGGTACACAGTTTGCACTTATTTCTTTTGATTTTCAAGCCTGCTTCCTGGAATTTTTGTGATACCAGTCTTAAACGCTCCTGTAAGATTTTTGAAGTGGGGGCGGCAATGAGCACATTGTCAAAATAGGGGACAACGCCCTTGATCCCCTGCAATAGTCTCTCCATTAGGCTCTGAAAGATCCCTGGGGCCACACTGACTCCGAATTGAAGCCGCGTACACTTAAAGGCACCTCAGTGTGTTACAATAGTCTGTGCCTGTGCCGTTTTTTCGTCAACCAGCAGTTGCTGATAAGCCTGAGCTAAGTCTAGTTTAGCGAAGACTTTTCCACCCCCCAGGGAATGGAGGAGGTGTTGTACCACCGGCACTGGATATGGGTTCTGTTGCAGGGCGTGGTTTAGGGTGGCTCGGTAGTCCGCACAAATTCTAATGGAGCCGTCCGGCTTAATTGGTGTCACAATCGGCGTTTCCCATGGGGAGTGGTCAGTTGGATTTAATACTCCCTGGGCAATCAACTTATCAAGCTGCTCGTCGATTTTTGGCTTTAGAGCGAACGGAACTCGACAAGGCTTAAGGCAGATGGGAGCTATCTTTGGATTAAGGCTAAAGGATATCGGGGTCCCCTTGTACTCGTCTAGCTTTTCCTCGAAGACGTCCCTGAATTCGTGGGCGAGGTCTTCCTCCCACTCACTGCTGCCAATTCGGTTAATGCCAGCCACTTCAATGCCGAGTGGTGCGAACCATTGCAGGCCTAACAGACTAGGCCGGTCCTTATCTATCACCGTCAGGGGTAAGTATGCTGTGTGGTTCTTGAATGCAACCTGGACTCGACTGGATCCTGCGACTGGAATTCGGTTCCCCTGCTAGTCCTTTAACATGAGCTGTTGGAATTGAAGGTCTTGGCGCCGGATAGTGGGGATGAGTTGCTTGAGGGTCTTCCATGAGACCATTGAAAGAGACAATCCCGAGTCAACTTCCATTTGGCAAGGCCGATTTTCAATGTTCATGTTGACCCGAATTTTCTTAGCATCTAGTGAAGAGGCATGAGTGAGTGTTTGGTGGGCCTCTTCCCGTCTCGCTAGACGATTCACGGGTCAGTTTCTGTAGCAGTGGTTTACTGGTTCTCGCTTTACAGGGAGATTCCCTGTCGATTGGCAGAGACTGGTTCCTTTCGAGGTTTGGCTGGGTCCGAGGAGGCTTCTGCAGACCCGTCCGATGTGGCCTTGTTTCCCGCACTCGTGGCAGAGCGCGTCGCGGAATTTGCAATCAGAGCAGTAATGGTTGGCCCCGCAGCCAGCGCACGGTTGCTGGGACTTCAGGTATCGCTTCCGATCGGACCGCAGGCGATGGACCTCTTCTTCGTCGCTGTCTGACGATGAAGAGAGGTCCTCATGGTGGGCCATCAGTAGCTGCCCTTCTGCGTCAGGTGAAACTTCGCCGGCCAGTGGGTGTGCTGGAGCACGATTTCGGTGTAGTTGGGCAGCTGACTTCTTGGTCGCCTCCATTGCTGTAGCTTCAGCTATGGCATCTTTAAGGGTGATGTCGCCATTATTTTGCTCTGTACGTATAGAGCGTCTAGCCCGAGGACTACTCAGTCTCTCAAGGCCTCTTCTAGGTCGGTGAAATCGCAAAGGCCTCCCAAGTTCCGAAGGTCTGCAATGAAATCGGCGACGCTTTCTCCTTTCCGCTGGTTTCTTTGATAGAACTCGTGTCGTCTTATGAGCGTTGGAATGGTTGGTGCATAGTGGGCCCTTAGTAGCAGTTCGAGGATGTCCCAGTCCATGGCCTTCGCTTCCGCCGGTTTCGCTAATGTCTTAGCCATTTTGAAAGCCGCCGGGCCGCAGTGCATTAGGAATACCGCCCATTTCTTCCTGGGTGTGGCATCCTTCAGATTATTTGTTTCCAAAAACATTTGAAAACAATCCATGTAGGACTCCCAGTCCTCTTGAGCTGGATCGAACGGAGCGGGTGGTACTACACCGCTGGACATGGTTCCACTGTTGTGCACTTCAGCCACATGCTTAGTTGTCTTAGTTGGCTCTGATGTCATCCAATCCCACCTTCGTCGCCAGTGTTATGTCTGGAGCATGGGTGCGAATGATGGAGACGAGCCGGTAGAAACAGTGAACTTCAAACTCTTTATTTACATATTGTGACAGCTCAACTGGAGGGCTGCTATAGCCTTCCTTATATAGGCAACTTATTAACTGTTCAACCAATAGCAACCCTGGAGTGCTTGCTCCGTTAACCAATAGGAATGGCCTGTTAATGGCCAATCAGATGCTCCTGAATGGACCAATCCGATCCTGCCATTAACAGCCAATCAGAAGTGCAGGGCCAGAACCCTTGCACTTGACTTCAAGCTCAATATACTTTATTGGTATTATTCATTCACAACAACTGCAATCCTGCATTTGTTTGTACTCCACAGTTTGCAGAAATTCATTTGTCACAACGAAAAGATAAATGTTCTGATCCACAAGAATGCAACAATCCAAAATTTATATTTCTAGAATTGCCAAAATGTATTTATTTATAGATTATAGATGTATCCTGCCAAATCAATGAAGACTCATGGTAATCCACAGCAAGCTGCTAAAAAATGTCGATCAATTTAAACTTCTGTAGTCAGCATCCTCCTGTGGCCAAGAAACGGAGGGAACCAGTATTGTATGAAAACATTTTCCATAGTCATAGTCAAGACACACGGAATGCTGTTAAAATTCCAACCAAAATGGAACATATTTATCTACTTGCATTTACATGCTTTCAAAACTGCTAAGTAGGCAGGAGCTGGGACAAGGAACAGAAGCTCACCCAGTTTGTCCCAGTTCTATAGAACCGGTAACTCCAAAGAGCAGTTGACACTGAACCAGTTCGCTGCAACAATCTTCTGATCTTCTGTTTGGCCCACATGCCCGCCTGGGCTCTAGGCTGTGCTTTATTCCCTGCTTTTTCCTCCTCAGCTGCTTTGTGTGGCACAGCTGAGTGCTGCTCATCAGCAGGAGAAGGTGAATGTTTGCTGGAGCCAGTAATTTTTAAATAGTGCGCGTGCTCACCGAACCAGTTGTTATGCTGGTAGTATTCCACCCCTGCCTCTGTGCCCTAGACTCTGATATTACTGGACAGGAAACTTTTATCTTCAGTCTGCATCCTAAAAATTAAAGTTGGAAACAATATAAAATTACAATAAGAAATAATAAACAGTACAATCAAAATATAAGTCATAAATGGAACAGAACAAATTGACAATTTAATAATTGTGATAAATAATCTTCAGAAGAAGATTATTATGTTCTCCAGAACATCTTAAGCAATTTCTGGGACATTGCACCAATTTCTGGTGCAAGTCTTAATTCTCAAGGGGAGGCTATTTAATGCTGTAGTAGTGACTGAGAAACAATACCTCATGACCCCCATTCTCACTTAATGCAAGTAGAATATAACCAGAACTTTCTCCTGGGAGGAAAGTGATGGACAAGATGATTGCAGTAACTGAAGACTGTTCAGACTGTGGAGATGTAGAAGACTTCATAGGTTAAAACCAAAACACTGAGCTACATCTGGAAGCCTTTTTAGTATAAATGAGACAATTGTAGATGCCAGAAAATATTTGCTAGATTGCCAAAGATCTGTTTGTATCATTATGTGTTTGGAAGATCTTTCTATGGCTTAGCTTATAGGGGCCTCTAAGAGCTGTCAACAGTTACTCAGATTATAATTACTTCTCTTTTGCAGGTTAAATTCTCCATCATATTTTTTAAAAAGGTAATAGTGAGGTCCTTACTTAAAAAGCCAACATTAGATCCATCTGATTTAAACAATTATTAAGTCATGTTTAGTATGTCAAGTTAACATTTAAACATTCTCAAACTACTGTAAGGCTGTTGCAAACTACTGTTGCAAACTACTGTAAGGCTGTTCAGGATGAGTTTATTCTTTCTATTCTGGATTTAGACCTGAATTTATCACAGAAATGGCTGCTATGATCTTTACTGATAAACATGAAATGTGATCTAATTGAAACTACTAAATATTCAGTACTTTCAGTACCATTGACTACAGTTTCTTGTTGGCATTCCTCAGTGAGCTAAGAATTCAGTGACTAAGAATTGGAGGAGGGGGCTTTGATATTTGGCTTTTTTCTAGCTTTCTGACACTACCAGAAAATGATAATGAAAGATGGTTAAGACCTGGTCTTCTGAAAGTTCTGGGATCTCGGTTCCTTTTTGGCCATGATAGTTAGGACTAACAGAAGCTGGAATTTAACTATATTTGGAGAGCCATGAGAGATCTGTTAAGTACTTGGACATGGGTCGGAGTAAATGGAGACAGCCTCTGAATGTGAACTTTCAGCTCTTTATTGCATAGTGACTTCTCAAAACAACAACAGTGAACTCTGCCTTATATAGGCAACCCTTGTGAGAGTTGTCCAATAGCGAGCTATGAACGCTAGCTCTTTTAACCCATAATAATCCTCTGTTAAGGGCCAATCGGATTCCTAAGAACTAACCAATCCGATCTGGCCGCCTAACAGCCAATCAGAAGTGCAGGGCCGGAACCCTGCACTTTACCTCAAGCTCATACTTTATTAACTATGGTACATACACAACACCCCTTCCCCCGGGCTTCTTAATTACGGTGTAGTTATATAGTCCTTTAAATAGGACGGTTGTCTTTTAAGTCTTTCGGATTTTCGTTGGACTGGTTGATTGCAATCCTGTTGAGGTAGATTGTTGTTTGGCAGTGGATCTGCTTCTTGCTCAGGTGCAATTTCTTGCAGTGTAAACAATTCTCCTTCCTGCTCCATTTCCTGAGTCTCACTTAATTCGTCGCTCCCTTCGAGCAGGTTCCCTGGAACGTCTTCTTCTGTACCTCCCCCCCCTTGGTTTGGTCATGGGGGAGTTGTTGACTGGCTGTTGTGAGTCGTGACCGTAATTGGTCGATATGCCGTTTCCACAGTCTATTGTCACAGCATTTCACTACGTAGGATTTGGGGCCGGTCACTCGTACTACCATTGCCTCTATCCATAATGGATCGCCTGATAAGTTTCGTGCGTAAACGTGGTCTCCTACCTGGAAGGTGCGATAGCGGCCACTGGATCCTATTGGCTTTTCCGGTTCATAAGCAGGGTGCAATCGGTCGAGGTGGGAACGGAGTCTTCGTCCCATCAGTAGTTCAGCGGGAGTTCTGCCGGTGACGCTGTGTGGAGTTATGTGTTGCAAAAAGAGAATTTGGTTGACCTTGTCATTGATATTGTCATAGTCCATTTTTTGCAAAGTCTTTTTAACAAATTGGACCTTGCGTTCCACTCAGCCATTGGTCGCAGGATGCGCAGGTGAGGTGAGCGCATGGCGGATGCCGCGGTCAGCGAGGTACTGCTCGAACATTAGTGCCGTAAACTGTGGCCCGTTATCGGACACCAGGACGTCAGGCAATCCGTGGGTTGCAAAAAATCTATTTAGGATCTTGATCACTGCCTCGGAAGTTATAGCCATCATACGATGAATTTCTAACCAATTGGAGTATGCATCAACTGTCAGCAGGAAGGTATATCCTTTGGTTGGCTCCGCGAAATCCAGGTGGATTCTGGACCAGGGTCCACGTGGCGTCTCCCATTCAGTAGGCATGGCTTTTGGTGGGGCGTTGCTGGCTTGTTGGCAATTGGTACACGCTTTGACCCACTGCTCGATTTGCCAGTCCATGCTCGGCCACCATGCGTAGCTTCGTGCAAGCGCTTTCATCTGCATGATGCCAGGGTGGCCCTCGTGCAGAATTTGTAGCAGCGTCTTCCGGAGTCGTTCTGGGACAACGACTCTATCGCCCCAGATGATGCAGCCTTTTTGGGAAAAAAGTTCAGTCTGTCGAGATTTGAATGGCGCGAAGTAATCTCGGGCTTGGTCCAATGGCCATCCATGTTCTACCCAGCCTAGGACTCGAGCTAGGGTGTGGTCTCGTTTGGCTTCTCTCACGATGTCTCAGGTGGTCATAGGCGGCGAGTTGAGTGTTTCGATCTGCAACGTGGTTGCCGTTGGTGCTGGATCATTGACAGTCTCTGGAAGCGGTGCTCGGTTTAATGCGTCGGCGTGGGGAATGGCTTTCCCCGGGCGATATTGTAGGCAATAATTATAAGCAGCTAGGAATTCTGACCAACGGGTCATTCTAGGGGATAATATGTAGGGGGTTGGCTTGTCCCCGGCTATTATCCCTAGCAACGGTTTGTGGTCAGTTATAATGGTAAATGTCCTTCCATACACATATTCATGAAATTTCTTTACAGCTGAAACGATTGTGAGAGCTTCTTTATCAATTTGTTCATAGTTCCACTCTGCTTGTGAAAGAGTCTTCGAAAAGTATGCAACAGGGGCTTCATTCCCATTAGGCAGTACATGACTCAAAATGGCGCCCACCCCGAAGGGCGATGCATCGCAGGTTATAACTAATGGTAAAGTCTCGTTATACTGCATAAGTACAGAGTCAGATGTGAGCAGGTTTTTTAACATTCCGGAACGCTTGTTCTTCCCGGTAACCCCATACCCACAATGCTTTTTTATCTAATAACCGATGTAACGGTTCAGCAACAGTCGCCTTGTGCGGTAAAAATACATTATAGAAATTAATGAGGCCTAAGAATGCCTGGAGATCGGCCTTGTTTCGTGGCCTGGGAGCGTTTTTTATCGCCTTTAATTTACTTTCGGTAGGATGAATGCCCTGGCTATCAATCCGATACCCTAGAAACTCAACACTGTCAGTATATAAGTGACATTTATTTTTTTTCACCTTAAGTCCTGCCTCTTGGAATTTTTTAGGAACACATTTCAAACGATCCTGTAAGATATTTTTGGTAGGGGCTGCAATTAATACATCATCAAAATACGGAACCACGCCCTTGATTCCCTGTAACAACCTTTCCATGAGGCTTTGGAATATCCCTGGGGCTACACTAACCCCAAATTGCAATTGGGTACATTTAAAGGCACCTCTGTGTGCTACAAATGTTTGGGCTTGGGCCGTCTTTTCATCCACTGGTAGTTGTTGATAAGCTTGAGCTAAATCTAATTTAGCGAAAACCTTTCCGCCCCCCAAGGAATGAAGGAGGTGCTGCACCACCGGAACTGGACACGCATTCTGCTGTAGGGCGTGGTTTAAAGTGGCCCGGTAGTCCCCACAAATTCGGATTGACCCGTCTGGCTTAATGGGTGTTACAATGGAGGTTTCCCATGGAGAGTAATTGATGGGCTTCAACACCCCTTGAGCAATTAGCTTGTCGAGTTGTTCGTCGATCTTTGCTTTAAGAGCGAATGGAACTCGACGGGGCTTCAAGCAAATAGGGGCTACTTTTGGATCTAGACTAAATGAGATTGGGGTCCCTTTATACTCACCTAAGCGGTCCGCGAAGACGTCGCTGAACTCAGAAATAAGGTCTTCCTCCCACTCACAACCACCGACTCGGTTCACGCCGGCCACTTCGATGCCGAGTGGCGCGAACCATTGGAGGCCTAATAGACTAGGCCTATCTCTATCGATGATCGTTAGAGGTCAGTATGCTGTATGCTTTTTGAAGGAGACTCGGACTCGGCAGGACCCGACAACGGGGATTCGATTTCCTTGGTAGTCCTTGAGGATGAGGCGTTGAAATTGGAGGTCTTGGCGTTGGATTGTGGGGATAAGTTGCTTGAGTGTCTTCCAAGACACCATCGAGAGGGACGATCCCGAGTCGACCTCCATGTGGCAAGGCTGGTTCTCGATGGCTACCGTGACTCGAATTTTCTTAGTGTCCAAAACTGAGGCGTGACCTATAGTGATAGTATGGTGAGCCTCTTCTTTTTGCAAAGCTCGATTTCTGTAGGAGTGGTTTACTGGCTCTCGCCTTACAGGACGGTTTCCTGTCGATTGGCGATAGTTGGCCCCTTTTTAGGCCTGGCTGGGTCCTGGTAAGCTGCGGCAGACCCGGCTGATGTGGCCTCATTTCCCGCACTCATGGCAGAGTGCGTCGCAGAATTTGCATTCGGCCCTGGCATGGTTTGCTCCACAGCCAGCGCAAGGGCATAAGGGCTTAGGGTGAGGGTCCCGGTCGGAGCACAGTGGATGGACCCCTTCTTCGTCGCTGTCTGACGACAAAGAGAGGTCCTCGTGGTGCGTTGTTGAGAGCTGCCCTTCTGAGTTGGGTAAGATTTCGCCGGTCGGTGGTGTTGCCGGAGTGCGGCTTCGCCGTAATTGTGCGGCCGACTTTTTGGTCACCTCCGCAGCTGTGGCTTCGGCGATAGCGTCAGCAAGGCTGATGTCGCCTTTCGCCATCAGCTTGCTTTGCACACCTAGCGCATCTAATCCCAGAATTACTCGATCTCTTAGTGCTTCTTCTAAATTGGCGAACCCGCAGAGGCCCCCTAAATTTCGGAGGTCTGCCACAAAATCGGCCACGCTCTCTCCTTTTCGTTGGTTTCTCTAATAAAACTCGTGGCGTCTCACGAGTGTAGGCACGGTTGGCGCGTAATGGTCTCTCAGGATGGGTTCGAGGTCGTCCCAGCTCATGGCTTTCACTTCACGAGGTTTGGCAAGTGCTTTAGCCATCTTAAATACAGCTGGGCCGCAATGCGTCAGGAACAATGCCCGCTTCTTTGCTGGTGTGGCATCCTTCAAATTATTCGTCTCGAGAAACATTTGGAAGTGATCCATGTAGGATTCCCAATCCTCTTGGTTTGGATCGAATGGAGCGGGTGGTATGATGCCACCGGACATGGTTCCGTTGTTGGCATCATCTTATCACGTGCTCGGTATTACTTCCTGGCTTCTTAGGTTCAGACATCTCCACATCCCATCCTTGTCGCCAGTGTTAAGTACTTGGACATGGGTCGGAGTAAATGGAGACAGCCTCTGAATGTGAACTTTCAGCTCTTTATTGCATAGTGACTTCTCAAAACAACAACAGTGAACTCTGCCTTATATAGGCAACCCTTGTGAGAGTTGTCCAATAGCGAGCGATGAATGCTAGCTCTTTTAACCCATAATAATCCTCTGTTAAGGGCCAATCGGATTCCTAAGAACTAACCAATCCGATCTGGCCGCCTAACAGCCAATCAGAAGTGCAGGGCCAGAACCCTGCACTTTACCTCAAGCTCATACTTTATTAACTATGGTACATACACAACAAGATCCCTGCAGATTATGGCGAGATGTCTGCTCATGACAGTGATTGTCAGTAATGAGGGAGAGAAGGACCTTAAATGAGTTCGATGCAGTGAGCCAATTTATCTAAATATGAGACCATCATTCCAGTTAAATGCTAGTTATACAAAATAACCCAACTAACCATGTCAGCCAAAAGGGGACAAAAAAGAAGAAATGTATGAAATGGTAGACTTTTGTGAGAAGACAAAATGGACATCTTGAAGTTTCTTTCTCATTCCCTCATATTTCTTATTTTTATTATGGAAGCATTTTGCTTCTCTAACTTTTTTGGTAGTTATTTTAATTGTTTCTTGTTAATTAAATGCCAAATCGCAACTTATTTTGGAGCACTTACCTATAGACCATTGTAGAGTGCATTGTAAACATTTTTTACTGTTCATTTGTAATGCAAATGCTCATAATACTAAAAAAATAATACTGGATTGGCTTTAGCGCCTTGGAAATAAGATCAGCATTTTTCACGATCCTGTTTAAAAGGCAGCTCTCAGTGAACTAAAATTCATTAACTTTTCTTTCTTAAGTAACCAATGCAATTAGTTTTTAATGTTCTTCTGTGCCAGTGAAAGAAAATAAATCCACAGCAGTTAAACAGAAGTGGAAACATCTCTCTCTCTCTCATCTTCTGGTTACATTTGCCTTATCTTTAGATATCTTTTTATCTCATACTCTGATGGCCAATCCAGTAAAATAATTAAAACTTTATTTATACATCTTTCGCACAGATATTACAGATCTAACCATTGCAGCCTTTCAATTTATTTAAAAGTTGAATCCTTCCAGAGCTTGTTGGCAACAAAATGAATTCAAGGACAAAGCTTCTTCTCTGCTTCCCTTCTACCTCACAGCCAATCAAGTCAAATACTCATATCAAGGCATTATTGGGACAACAATACATATCTTAAGGGTCAAGGGATAATTTGATCTTAACACTTTAAGATTGACTGCTTTGGAAAACATAAGCAGCAGCTGTGGGTTGTTGTTCAAATATTTGAGCCAAGGAACAATTATCCTCAGTTTAATCCGTCTGTAAAGAGGACAAACACATTTTCTGCTTTGGGATCTCCTTGTGTTACGAGAGGTCTATTGCTACCCCCACCCCTGCTTTGCTGATGTGACAGACTCAGTGTTATAAAAATGTTGGTGCATGTTCCATCAACTTGATTGTAATTTCTGTTTTCTCTGAGATCCCCCCATTCTCTTCCCGGTCGTGGTTGCTTGAATATGTAATAGGTACCTCCACCTGGGTGATGGGCACTTCCCGTGACTCCTTGGGACTACCTGACAACTGCACAGCTCCAATTTTTAATAGACTCAGAGTAGTTTTCTCTCAGAGAAGCCTTAAAAACTCCCCAAGGAGAGATCATCAAGCGGAATGGTCCCTGGTGCAGGATTTATTAGCAAGCAGGATAGGGAGGTTGATTAGCCAGCGTGGCTGAACAGACATGCTGTCAGGCAGGCCTCTTAATCCAATCAGTTACCTGTCACAGGGAGAGCTGTCTCCAGTCCCAAGAGCGTGTGCATTCCTTGCACACCGCGCCCCACAGCTCTGTACCTAACAAGGAGCGTTCTCCTTGCTGCCCATGGAAAGTTTCTTCCTAATAGGAGAAAAAGTGATATGCTTTCCATAGGAACCATGGCAAAACGGGCTGGCTTAAAACAGCTTTACATTCTGAACTGCACCACCATCCTGAATCTGTGGAAACAGACTGAAAACAGGGGAAAAGGCCACATGTTTAGGTTTTTAATCAGTTTGGCACCAAGTCGTGATAGGAGGAGTGACATGATAGCAGTGTTCCAATATTTGAGAGGCTGCCACAAAGAAGAGGGGGTCAACTTATTTTCCTTATTATCTTATTGTCCCCTCCCACTTGTGACTGTATGTTGATAACTTTGTCGCTTGTATCCTTACGATTTATATTGACTGTTTCCTAGTATGATTTGATTGCTTATTGTACCCTATGACTATCATTAAGTGTTGTACATTATGATTCTTGACTCTTGACGAATGCATCTTTTCTTTTCTGTACACTGAGAGCATTTGCACCAAGACAAATTCCTTGTGTGTCCGATCACACTTGGTCAATGTAAAGAATTCTATTCTATTCTAAAGTCCCAGAAGGAGAGACAAGAAACCATGGATGGAAACTAATCAAGGAGAGGAGCAGCCTGGAATTAAGGAGAAACTTGCTGTCTTGGGACCCTTAGGCATTGGGGGAGGACCAGATGGAGAGCTGCCTGCCTGTATAAAGGGGAGGATCGGCTGCTGACCAGCAGTGGTGCTGATAGGCAGCCAATCTCCTCTGATGAGGAACAGCTGTTTACTCTGCTGATCTAAGGGCAAGGAGAATGAAGCATAAGCAAACCCCAAAAAGGGCTGCAAAGCTACTCGGGAGAAGGTCACCCCACCCCTCCTCACAAGGAATACTGGAGTGGAGTAACTTAAGAACAAGCAGTGGGGAGTTACTCTTTGCCAGGAACAACTGTTTGCTTGGCTTACACTATAGATAGATGGATGGACAGACAGACAGACAAGATAGATAGACAGGAAAGAAAGAAAGAAAGAAAGAAAGAAAGAAAGAAAGAAAGAAAGAAAGAAAGAAAGAAAGAAAGAAAGAAAGAAAGAAAGAATCCTTGATTTATGACCACAATTGGAACTGGAACTTCTGTTGCTAAGAAACTCATTCATTGAGTTGCAATCAATATTGTGCCCTTTCCTGCCATTGTCATTAAGCAAATATCTGAGGTTAAGTGATTCACATGGTCATTAAATGGACCCAACTTTCTCCATTGATTTTGCTCTTCAGAAACTCCCTGGAAAGGTCACAGATGATGATTGCATCACTCTGAGATATTGCAATGGTCATAAACGCATGCAGATAGATAGATTAGATAGATAGATAAATAGATAGATAGATAGATGGATGGATGGATGGATGGATGGATGGATGGATGGATGGATGGGTGGATGGATGCATTGGATGGATGGATGGATAGATGATAGATAGATAGATAGATAGATAGATAGATAGAAAGAAAGAAAGAAAGAAAGAAAGAAAGAAAGAAAGAAAGAAAGAAAGAAAGAAAGAAAGAAAGAAAGATGATAATCTCAACTAATTTTTGTGGATTAGTTTATAGGATCTGAGAATAAAAAATGTACCTATCTTGACTAGAATAAGCAATTTCCCCAAATTCCTTTAATTAAACCTCTGAAATAAACTTGTTTGATGATGCTTAGTTTGGGAGCATTGAAACAAATTTGATTTAAATGGAACATTTAAGGGTTTTTAAAAGAAATCTATTACTGATAAAATCCAAATGCTATTTAACCCAAAACAGACAATTATTTTAAAATACATTGCATTCTACACTGACAATATTCTACATTATATTATATTATGCACTGACAATATTCAACTTCCACATCCAGTATAACTCTGGCTTTAAATGCTCTATGTCTTCTTCTCTGCCCTTTTATTATGTACATTTTAGCCTACCTTTCTTATGCTTTTGTTTGTGTTCCTTCCTCCTTTAATCCTAAATATACTCTTTATCTTCTTAATTGCTGCTCCCTCTCCCAACTCCAACAAGGTTTCTCAATCTTCATGTTTCTTCTAGTGCAGAAAAACTTCACCTAAGGTTGCAGAAGTATAGGAGGTTCCTGGAAGATTTGGATGTGCCCCCCACAGCCATAGTAAACTTCTGCCAAATCATAATTTAATTAACCTTAATATGATGCTACTATATGGAGAAATTACTAAATCTCATGATGGATAATCATATGAGTTGTCGTTAGTGTCATGTTATTGTTAATGGAGGGGGCACAATGGCTCAGTGGTTAAAGATGCTGAGTTTGTCAGGTTTTGAGACCCAAGCTCCAAGCAATGGGATGAGCTCCCAGCTCCTGCCCATCTAGCACTTTGAAAGCATGCAAATGTAAGTAGATTAATAGGTACCACTTCAGTGGGAAGGTAACAGCACTCTATGCACCTTTGGCTTGTCACCATGCTGGCTACTATTCAGAATTTAAATTTGCAGAGAAATACACTTATAGTGATAACTATGGAATGGAATGAATGGGAAACCCAACCAAGCACTTCACCTCTAAGAAATCTATCTGCTTTTTCATGATTTATCTCCACTGCACACACACACACACACACACACCACCAACCTTTCCCCTCTCAATTTACACATTTCCCTATATACCTACCTGATCTTCTAAATGCAACATCCCTGGAATTGTTGTTTGGGTAACCACTTCGTTAAGACAATTCACTCTATCTCTTCACATCTGTGGTCTGGATCAGTGGTGGCATTCAAAAACTTTTACTACTAGTTCTGTGGGTGTGGCTTGGTGGGCGTGACTTGGTGGGCATGGCAGGGAAAGGATACTCTAAAATCTCCATTCCCACCGCACTAACCTGCTTTCCAGCTCCGTTTTCCTGTGCAGGGCAACAGCTGGGACTCAGGAGGAAGAGAATAGATGGGGGTGGGGCCAGTCAGAGGTGGTTTTTGCCAGTTCTCTGAACTACTCAACATTTCCACTACTGGTTCTCCAGAACTGGTCAGAACCTGCTGAATACCACCTCTGATCTGGACTCTGTTGTGATGCCTCTTTGTTCCATTTTGTCTATCTTTGGAGGCTTTTTGCTCAATATGGACACATTGGATCATATATAATTGCCACAAAGAAAGCCACCAATTAAGAAGCAGGTAATGAAGATGATTTGAATGTACTCCAAAAGTTTGATATAAAGCAATTGTATCTATCCTTTTCCAGGATATTTCTTTGATAGAAAATGTATTGGCGTTTGCAAGATAACTATCCAATGTTATTTACATTTTTTTAACCTGTCTCGAATGAAAGATAGGGTAATTTAACTTCAACAGGAGAATTGTTTTAACTGCATCTGTAGGTCTGCTAGAATTGTTTTTATAGCAGGGTTTAAATAAGCAAGTTTGAGATAGACAACACCAGGCAAAATGGCCTGTTGAGATATTCGATTCCAATATAAACCTTTTCAAGCTTGCAACCCATAAGTTTAACTTAATTAAAGTAAAGCAAAGTATTATATTTCCACCCACTTGATTTTCTGTCATTTTGAGGATTTTTTCTCTCTCTCCAAAAGCTTGAATCTGTGCAGTTTTGGGCTCCCTTTTTTTTAAATATTGAATTGCTGTTGAAGCTTTGTTTTTTTGTGAAGAGATTCTCATATTGTATTGAATGTAGGGATGCCATAACTATTTTGTCAGGAGTGCTTACAAGAGTAAAAAGTTTCGATTTGGTGCATGTGAGCAAGAGTGGAACAAAAATTCCAGTTTCCAGCTGTTTTAGCTTCAGTCCTGCAAAGCAGCTATTTTCTTCTTCTGAATCTCTTGCTAGATACTTCAGGAGAAAGAGGGGGGGGGTAGCTTTGAATACCTGCAGCAACTTAATTTTTTTGCCTGCTGGGAATGTTGACCCTTGTAGTCCCTGTCCTGTTTTTAGTGGGGAAATGAAACTCCAGCAGGCAGGTGCAAGACAATGTATTTCCTCCTCTAGCTGGCTGATATTTCAGTGCCAGCTTCTCTTCTAGATGCTGCCACTTGGAGGAATAATCACACTGTGATTTCAGCCAATCAGGAATTGTGTAATGGTTGAGTTGATATTATGGGTCGCATAGAAAATCAGAAGGAGTTTCATGATAATGTCACCAAAGGGCAAATCAGGCCAAATAAAGACTGCTGTTTAAAATGTGGATATTTTTAGCTTAGTCCTATTTATAATAGATACTTTATAATAAAAATTTATAGTAGATATTTTTATTAACATGAATGCCTTGGCATAACTCCATATTGTTGTGCCTGTACATTTATCACTCTCAGTCCTGCTCTGCAGTGATTTTTTTAATATAACATAAAGGAGAACAGGTTAATCAGTCTCCTCATTCATTGTATAGCTACCATCATATCAGGTCAGGGCACACTACAGCAAAAAGTAGTGACATAGTTCAATGCACAGTTCTGTTCATTAATTCCAATGGTTTTCTCATGTTTTATGAATTATATGTTAATTTGAGGCTTGGGGAACACCAATATGCTAATTAAACCAGAAATAGAAAAAAATATAGACAGGATTGTGATGTATGGTAAATAGCAAAAATAGCAGGGACAAAGCTTTCCAATTTTACAGTATATTGGGGTGGTACTCTGGCTGTCAACAGAGTTAAAATGTTGAGGTAGAGCCATAGAAGATGATCATTTATGGGAAGCCTCTATAGGACTTTAGCCAATTGCATTCTGAATCAAGATATATTATTTTATTTTTTATTTATTTATATTTGTCAATTGCTTACAAGATAATAGGTATAAGTAAAAGCATAGTTCTGAATACATGGATACATATAAGAAAAATAAAAAATAAAAGAAACAATAGGACAGGGACAGTAGGCACATTGGTGTGCTTATGCACGCCCTCCACAGACTTCTTAAGAAAGGGAAGATTTGCCAGGAACAACTGTTTGAAGTCAATAGTAGACGGTCTAAGGTTAAAGCAAAACTCAATCTCAAGACTGAGAACCTGAAGTTCCAATTGGCTGTCTTTATTGATGGGACAATCTACAAGAGGAAGGGAAATCAGAAATGTTGTGGTGGAATGTGAGAAAAGAATAAATCCAAAGATTTATATAGTTATCCTGATATCAGAGTGACTCTTGCCACCCGGTCATCCAATCATATGGATTTGGGGCGGGGGGGAGATAACAAATTCAGGCAGAATCTTTTGGGCAGAATCAGCCAATGTGGGCCTATCTCAAGAAAGCAAGAAAGAACAGGGCAAGGACAAGCTTCACTTAAAGTATGCATACAAAGAATTATCTGGTAATTTGTTGTATCAGTGGTTTGGGCAAGCGATTGCCAAGACATGAAGATGAAAACAAACAAACAGAAAATAGAACAGTGCCTATAACAAATTGTGCTGGAAATCAGCCAGATGATTTGATCTGGTTTCAGAAGCACTGAGTCATATCTCTAAAGATAATGGTGAGAGTTCAGAAGATGCTTTGGAAAACAAATGCCAGCTGTTGTCTCCCAGCCCACTTCTATTTTCTAGAGAGAATAAAAATGCATCTTCAGGGAAGCAGATAATTGCAATGACATGACACAAGTTCTGTCCCTTTTCATATGCACCATGATATTGCAGGCCTCTAGGAAAGTGGCAGAATTTTCTTCGTTCTGTCATTTTGGCAGAAGTAATGGATCCTGCAACTACTCTATTACAATCATATGATGAAGATGACTTGAGGCAGAGGTGGTCTTCAGCAGGTTCTGACCAGTTCTGGAGAACTGGTAGTGGAAATTTTGAGTAGTTCGGAGAACCAGCAAATACCACCTCTGACTGGCCCCTCCCCTATTTATTCTCTACCTCCTGAATCCCAGCTGATTGGCTGGGTCTTCTTTTGTTGCCCTGCACAGGAGAAGGCAGTTGGAAAGCAGGTTAGTGGGGTGGGGAGGGAATGGGATTTTGCTGTATCCTTCCCCTGGAATTGAGTGGAAATGGAGATTTTGCAGTATTCTTCCCCTGATGTGGAGGGGAAATGGAGATTTTAGGGCATCCTTCCCCTGCCACACCCACCAAGCCATGCGATGTCCACCAAGTCACACCCACAGAACCGGTAGTAAAAAAAATTGTATCCCACCACTGGCTTGTGGATTACAACTTGGACAACTGGACAGAACTCCCCTAAGGAAAGTATGCTGTACAGAAGAGGAAAATATACTTCTGAAGACGGATGGGCCTTTTTTTAAACTTACAGGATTGTAAATTATCCCAGAAAGAATGGCAGTCTGTATTTCAGCATCATAGGTAAGATCGCATGAATGAATCAGATTAAACAACTTTGGAAAAGCTTGGGACCAATCATTTATACATCTTATACTTACACAATTTTATACTTCTCCTTGTCCAGAAATATCCAACAACTAGCCTGGTTACGTATACTTAGTCCAGTTCCAATTCTGAACTATTCTTTTCTGGAAAATTTCTATTCCAAGCAATTCTGACAGGATGGATCATCTACTTATCATGTGAGAACATTATTTTGGATTTATTTTGGATTTATTTTTTATTTTATTTATTTGTCAATCACTTACAAGATAATAGGTATAAGTATAAACATGAGTAAGAATACAGGAAATAGGTACGAATAAATGGGGACAATAGGACAGGGACAGTAGGCACGATGGTGCACTTATGCACGCCCCTTAATTTAGATTACAGAGACTAAGAGAATAATATCAAGCAAAAACCTTTCAGCAATATTTTCTGGAACTGGGTCCCTAGCAAATAATGACCACATCACTATGCCAGAAACAGTCTCGAAGAGCTTTTTAAGTTAATAGTGTTAAAAGCTGCTGATATCCTTAAAAAGTGACAATAGACTTATCTTATCTATCTTATCTTAATTGCTTTAAAACCATGTGTATGACCAGAGGCATGCTAAAATTGATGTGCTCTCTAGCTCTTTTACATCTCTTTTCAGATATTTGGGACACAGCTATTTTTCATCTAGAAATGTATTTATTCTAAGGTACTCTGAATTTGGTGCAGGGATTTGCACAAGCCATATGCACTTTCTTACTGATATTCTGATGCCCTGATGCCTCGTGATGAAATGTCTGTTTGGATCAGGCATTTACACCCCCACCCTCCCCACTCAAAAACAAGGATGGGAACAGGAGACTTTTGAAAGCAAAATGTTTGATTTTCCACCTTTAACGGTCCCTCTCAATGTCCAAAATTACATTATTGGATTTCAGCCATTTTGTCACCCCCCCAAATCAGTCACTTGGTAGCATGGTGTAGCTTTTAAAGGGAGGAAATACGAAGAGTTAGCCTTTTGAATGCTTATTTCTCTTCTTGAAAAATAGGGCCCTACCTGCCCTTCCTGTGGCCTTGCCCATTTTTGTCCACAAAGTTGAGAAAGCAGCCTGATCTTGGGTGAAACTCTTGATTTAGTGTAATGGAATTGCAACTGTCCCTCAGAAACAGTATGATACTGGCACTTAAGCCACAAAAAGAGCGAATATACCTATCATTTCAGATTATAGAACTACACCGCCATAGTTATTTTACTCCTTTTTAATTTGAAGGATTTTTCTATTTCCAAGGAACAGCCTTGAGTCATTATTGATCATTTGAACTGCTATAGTCCCTAATGTCTTTTCAACATTCTACCTGCCGTGTTCAAGGAACATCTGCTCCAAAAAAAAAAACGCAAAAAGAACTCACATTCAAAAGCAATAGCTGGTAGTGGGTAGATTATGGGCAGCCAATACTATCCCAGAGAGATGATTTGGAACCAATCATCTCCTGCTTCTTCCAATATAAATCCCAGGGCTTTCTTCAGTCAAAAACAGGGCAGCAATCCACCTGGGTCGTTTTCCCGTCCATAATATTGTACTCTATTGCTCTACTTGTCACAGCTTTGCTGCAGCTCAATTGAGTGTAGTACTTGTTCACCTGAGGAGGCCATATATAAATAAGCCTTCACTTTTAATCCAGCCACAGATATACATTTTGAATGGTGACATGCAGAACATGAACGTAATAGAACTATCACTGTGTCATCAATATTAGTTTCTGACTGTAGATGTTCCTTGGATATGTTGTCCATGTTTCAGTATTGGTTTATTATACAGTAGCACCAGCTTCCATTACAGATGTGGCATGGAAGGGTTTATTAAGTTCAGGAATTACTGTATAATGAAAGTGTCACCATAAATAAGGGATCATAGTCATGGGGGGGCAGGGGGGTCCCAAATCTTGTGTAATGCATTTAGGTATCCAGGATCATGCAAGAATGCCTACACTCAATAACAGCTGCGACAAATGCACAATCCATAGCAGAGAACACTCCAGTGTAATAATGGAGAGTGGGAATCCCAATTATTAAGTATTGATCTATTGTCTGTTTTGTTGTAAGCAGGAGAGCTGAAGGCTATGACAAAACAAAGCAGAAATAACAATTAGCACAGATCATCCATCCAGTTTGCATAACTCAATTGCAAACATCCTTAAAATGTGAAGGTTTTTGTGCAATGATCTCATGAGGAAAAGAGAAGGAAGGAAGAGAAAGAAATGGCTGGATGACCTATGCTGAACAGCTATCCCATAAAAAATAACCAGGTCGGAGGATGCGCTAAAGAAGTTGACGTCACTCCAGACAATCAATACTCAAGAAAAGCTTCCAGTTTGAGCCTTTATAATAAGAGAAAATTATATTCTGTCCAACGGATCATCTCATTACTGTTTCTCTTGGCTAATTTCAGCTATTACTACTGCTCTGGTAACTAGCTGAGTGATATGAGAATTAAATCTCACCAGCCAGAGTGTCTTATCTCAATTTGAATATCAAAAAGTTAACACCTTCATGGTTACAGAGAATTAATGACCAGATAATTCCTTGACAATAACTTGCCTCCCCCCACCCCCAACATTGTAATATATGGTCCAACCTTAAATGAAGATCTAAGTGAGTTGAGAGAAAAGTGTTAGTGATAGAAAAGAAAAAGGGAAGAATAGAAGAATAGAAGTATATAATTTTCTTTTGGGTCTTGATTGAGAAGTAGCAAATCAAGGTTGAATGTTGTACTGTTATAAAATAGGAAAATGTCTATTAATTTAATTAATCTCTCTTTTAGATGCAGATAATATAGAAATGTGTATGAACATCATACGAAGTCTTGGGTAGGCTGGTAGACTCATTTAGCACTTGGGGAGAAGGTTAGGGCTGCAGTGAAGTGACTTTTCTAATTTCCCCTCTCATTTTTGACTGAAGAATTAATTGTGGATTATATTCTTTGCTTGTTTAAAAGTGCTAAACCTCATAGGACATATGTTGTAAGTTTTGTTAAAATGATTTCCACTTCAAACTAATGAAAAGAAAACTACTTTCTCTTTTTTCAAGTTATGATTTGAAAATATTATAAATTAATGACTGATTTTTTTTTCAAATTACAATTTGAAATATTGTCTGGGGAGAGCATCAAAGTGTTGCAGGTAGGTCTTGTTAATCCACCTTAATAAAGATCACACTGTAAGTGAAAAGTAACGTTGTGTGGAAACTCCTCAGCATAACATTTAGGATGTGGAACAAAGTGGAGAGGTGGAAGTTGTACTTCCTCTCCCCCCCCCTCCAAATCATAACCTAGCCCTACTGGAACAGGAACTATAACCTCTAAGTCCTTAGCAATGATTGGTGGCCCCAATGAAAGAAAGAACACCAACCATAAAGAAGCAGAAACACAAATATATATATTTAAATCTTTAAATAAAAGCAAATGATTGACAGCCTGGTAGAATCATCTCTTTTGTTCGTGCTTTCTGGTCAACAAAAGAGATGGTTCCACCAGGCTGTCAATCATTTGGAAGCCTGCACTCACAAACAAAAAAAAAAATCTCCACACCACAAGCCAGGCAAACACCTGGGCACAAACAGATCCCCCCTCATACCTCCATCTCAAACACACCCCAACCAGGCACCCAGATGAAACCCAGATTCCTAACTAATGATAGCCGTCCATTTACCCCAAGCCAAGCTGCACTAAAGGCCTCCAATAAAGTAACACAATGTTGCCAGCCAATCAAGATACAAAAAGAGCCAAAAAAACAGACAGAGGATATTAGAAGCAGAACACAGCAAACTCCAAGACCAATAAACACACACCAAGACTCTCAACCAGTCAGGATGAAGAAAAAACTATTCTGTCACAGCAATAAGCTGCCCCAAATTTAAATCTGAAACCACTGTAAAAGTCTAACTCACAGACGAACACTATACAGAAGCCTGATGATGGCAGATGAGATTCTGCTGAAACGTTGCTACAACTTTAAAAGCACCACTACTATGAAGTGGGAAAATACCCGAACAAAGCTGAATGCCAGACATGTAAGTACCCATATATCTTTGGTTATTTGGGTTTTCTCCCGCGTAAGATTAGAAGTATCTAGGCAACGTTTCGATGAAGTCTCATTCATCATCTTCAGGCTTGTGTCTTCGGCTCTGTGCTTCTCAGAGTGATGTAAGCTTGCAGCTGCTTCTTCCTTTTAACTGCTAGTGGGGGTGTGACTTGATTGGGTGGGGGCTTGGCTGTGTTCTGATTGGGTGGGGGTGTGTTCTCATTGGTTGGGGGGTTGGCTGTGTTCTGATTGGCTGGAGGCATGTTCTGTTCAGATGGGGGCTTGGTTGTGCTCAGGTTAGTCTTAGTTGCTGGGGGATTTGAGCTGGTGAGCTGTGATCTTGCTGTTTGGCTTCGAGTTCATGGTCGTGCTACATCTTCATGGTGGGGCTCAGTTCGCTTCATGTGTGGCTCTGAGGGGTTTGAAGTAGGTAGTGATGCAGCTGCAGTGCGGCTTCTGGTCCGTGGTCGTGTCTCATCTTCTGTGTGGGTGTGAGTCTGCTTTCTACGTGGAAGTGTGGTGGTGGCATCTTGTGTGGCTCTCAGGGATGTGGGTCTGGTGTCATTCTTCATGTTAGTTACTCGTCTGTTCATGAGGGCGGGTTTCCAAATGGCTGGTAGGCGGGAGGTATCATCTCGTTTTTTCATGCTGTGTGGGCGTTTTTCTATCTCTATGGCTTCTCTGATTATTCTGTTGCTGAAGTGTTCGGTTTTGGCGATAGTTCTGGTATTTTTAAAGTCAATCTCATGTCCTGTGGCTTTGAGGTGTTGGACCAGGGAAGAGATCGGTTCTTCCTTTTTGATTGAGTTCTTATGTTCTTCAATGCGTGCACTTATTCTTCTGTTAGTTTGTCCAATGTATGTGGTGGGGCAGGCAGTGCAAGGGATTTCGTATACTCCTTGATTTTCTAACTCGATTTTGTCCTTAGGGTTTCTTAGGATGGTGGATATCTTTCTGTTTGTGCAGAATGCTGTCTTAATGTTGTGTTTTTGGAGGATCTTGCTGATTTTGTCTGTAGTGCCTTTTATATATGGGAGAAGGGCTTTGCCATTCTCTTGTTCTCTGTCTTGGATTTTGGTTGGGGTTTCTTTTTGGATTAGGTGGGTGATCTTCTTTCTTTGGAATCCATTGGCTGTCAGCACGCCGGTGAGAGTGTGTAGTTCGGTCTCTAGGTGTTGTTCGTCGGCTAAGCATTTTGTTCTGGAGATGAGTGCCTCGGCTACAGAATTGATCTGTGCTGGGTGGTGGTGTGAGAGTGCGTTTAGATAGCAGTTTGTATGTGCTTTCTTCTGGTAGATGGTGTGTCCTAGGGAGCCATTGGATTTTTTGTATACCAAGACATCTAGGAAGGGAAGTTGGTTGTTAGCTTCTGTTTCCAATGTGAATTGTATTTTGGGGTGTAGGCTGTTGAGGTGTGTGAGGAAGTCGTTCAGTTTTTCTTTCCCGTGTGGCCAGATTATGAAGGTGTCATCTACGTATCTGAGCCAGAGTTTGGGTTTGTGATCATATTTTTCTAGAGCTTGTGTTTCAAAGTGTTCCATGTAGAGTTTAGCGATGACAGGTAAGAGGGGTGATCCCATGGGTGCTCCTTCTATTTGTTTGTATTTTTGTCCATTGTAGGTGAAGTATGTATTGGATAGGCAGTGGTTGGTCAGATCTAGGATGTGCTTGGGGGGGTTGTATTTGTTTTGGATGGCTGTCAAGGCTTCTTTTATTGGCACTTGGGTGAAGAGGGATATGACATCGAAGCTCACTAGTAGGTCACTGGGTTGTAAGTTTTGTTTCTTTATGATCTCGATGAACTGGAATGAGTTTTTTACGTGTGAGTTGATGGATTCTGCATAGGGCTGTAGTTGTTTGGCGAGAAATTTGGCTAGGTTTTGTAGAGGTGAGCCTATGGAGCTGACTATTGGTCTAAGTGGGGTTCCTTCTTTATGTATCTTGGGGAGACCATAAAGTTTAGGGCATCTGGATGATTTCTCTCTGGGTATGATTCTTTGCTGGATTTCTTCACTGATGGGGGAGGCTTTTTTTTTTGGATCTGGTGGTTTTTTCTAGGTAGGTGGTGGGGTCTGTCTTTAGGGGTTTGTATGTGGGGTCTTGGAGTAGGTAGGTTAACTTGGATTGGTAGTCAGATGTGTTCATAACCACGGTCGCATTGCCCTTGTCTGCTGGTAGGATTATTATGCTGGTGTCTTCTTTCAGGTTAAGTAGTGCAGTTTGTTCTTCTTTGGATAAGTTGCTTTTAGGTGGTTTGCTAGTGCAGAGGATGTTGGTGATTTCGAGTCTGATTCTATTAGCATCATCAGGATTGGTTTTGGTCAGGCTCGTTTCAACTCCGCATATGATGGTTTCTGCGGGGATGTGTTTGGGAGCGACAGCAAAGTTGAATCCTTTAGAAAGGACCTTGGTTTCGGCTTCGGTGAGGATCTTGTCTGAGATGTTGTGCACTGTTTGTTTCATGTGTGGCTGTGAGGGGGAGGAGTTAGTTTCTGGTGTTGTTGTAGTTTTCTGAGTTTGTTGGTGTGTGTGTCTGTCTTGAGGGTGGTCTGTGTTTCGGCTCCCCAGACAGAAAGATTAGAACATGACAAGAAATCTCCCAACAATACCCAACAACACCTGAAACAATTAGTATACAACATTTCCAACAGAGAACTCACCAAAACAGAAACAGATGTCCTAACCAAAGGATTCAATTATGCTAAAGCACCCCCCAAAAACCCCCACAGAATCCATCATATGTGGAGTTGAATCCAGCCTAACTAAATTAAATACAGATGAAGCTGATAGAATAAGACACCAAGTTACTAACATCCTATGCACAAGCAAACTACCCAAAAGCAACTTGCACAAAGAGGAACTAAAAGCCTTGCAAGCCCTAAGGAACGACAAAGTATAATCATACTTCCAGCAGATAAAGGTAATGCCACAGTAGTAATGGATAGAAAATACTATGAAACAAAATTGACAGACCTACTCCAAGACTCCACATACAAACCCATAAACGCGGACCCAACCACATATCTGGAAAAAATAACCAAGAAGAAAATTATAACCAGCCACATGAGCAAAGAGATACAACAGACGATCATCCCAAGACAAAAATCTTCCAGATGCCCCAAACTATACGGCCACCCAAAAATACACAAAGAAGGCATACCTCTCAGACTGGTAGTCAGCTCCAGAGGAGCACCACTACAAAACCTAGCCAAATATCTAGCAAAGCAGCTACAGCCCCATGCTGAAGCAGCAGCTTCACATGTACAAAACTCATACCACTTCTTGGAAATGATCAAAGGTCTACACGTGGAACAAAAAGATCTGCTTGTAAGTTTCGACGTGGTTTCACCATTCACTCAAGTTCTGATAAAAGAAACCCTAGAAACCATCAAAAATAAATACCAACCACCCAAACACCTCATGGAACTAGCAGAACACTGCTTAACCAACACATATTTCACATACAAAGGACAAAAGATACAAGCAAATTGAAGGAGCCCCTATGCTCCTTAGGTGATCCCCTATGGGATCACCACTGTCACCCGTCATTGCAAACCTGTTCATGGAAGAATTTGAATCCAGAGCCCTGGCCAATGAAACCCACAAATCCAAACTATGGTTAAGATACATTGATGATACATTTGTGTTTTGGCCCCATGGAAAAGAAAACCTAAACAATTTCCTAACACACCTAAACAGCAGATGGCACACTAGGGCACACTGTATACCAGAAGAAAACACACACTAACCACTACCTCAACACCCAATCCCATCACCCCAAAATCAAGTTCACCATGGAAACAGAAACAAACAACTACCATTCCTAGATGTACTAATCTACAAAAAAACAGATGGCACACTAGGGCACACCATATACCAGAAGAAAACACACACTAACCGCTACCTCAACACCCAATCCCACCACCACCCAGCACAGATAAATTCCGTGGCTAAAACACTAATTACTAGAACCAAACGCCTGGCAGACAATACACACATTAAGACTGAACTATGCACCCTGACTAAAATATTGACAGCCAACGGCTTCCACAAAAGCAAAATCACCAACTTGATCCACAAAAACACACTGAGACATAATAGAGACCCAGAAGATGAACAGACCCGTGGAACAGCTGTCCTGCCCTACATAAGAGGCACTACAGACAAAATTAGTAAGATTCTATACAGACACCACATCAAGACTGCCTTCAAAACAGACAGAAAAATAGCAGCCATCCTCAGGAACCCCAAAGACAAAATTGACCTGGAAAACCAAGGCATATATGAAGTCCCCTGTGCATCATGCCCGGCCACATACATTGGACAGACCAATAGAAGAATAAGCACCCGCCTGGATGAACACAAAAATGCAGTCAAAAAGCTGGAACACACTTCCTCACTCGTCCAACACATGGAAGCCACAGGTCATAACATCAACTTCAATGGTACCAAAACCCTAGCCACCATAGAAAACCCCAGCCACAGAATCATCAGAGAAGCCATAGAGATTGAAAAAAGACCAGAAAGCATGAACAGAAGAGATGATTCCACCAGGCTGTCAATCATTTGGAAGCCTGCACTCACAAACAAAAAAAAAATCTCCACACCACAAGCCAGGCAAACACCTGGGCACAAACAGATCCCCCCTGATACCTCCAGCTCAAACATACCCCAACCAGGCACCCAGATGAAACCCAGCTTCCTAACTAATGATAGCCGTCCATTTACCCGAAGCCAAGCTGCACTAAAGGCCTCCAATAAAGTAACACAATGTTGCCAGCCAATCAAGATACAAAAAGAGCCCCCCCCCCAAAAAAACAGACAGAAGATATTAGTAGCAGAACACAGCAAACTCCAAGACCAATAAACACAGACCAAGACTCTCAACCAATCAGGAGGAAGAAAAAACCATTCTGACACAGCAATAGGCTGCCTCAAATTTAAATCTGAAACCACTGTAAAAGTCTGATTCACAGACAAACACCATACAGAAGCCTGATGATGGCAGATGAGATTCTGCTGAAACGTTGCTACAACTTTAAAAGCACCACTATTATGACGTGGGAAAATATATATATACAGAACATATATATATACTGTATATATTTAAATCATTTTTCCACCAGAGAAATTATTCTCCCTCAAATTATTCTCTGAACTTCTCAAGGACACCTGAAGCTTTCTATTGTGTCAGATGACCCTTCCACAAACAAGTAAGGGTTGGGAAAATCCAGTTGAAACAGACTGATGGACTCTTTCCCTGCAGAAGATAAATTTCCTACACCCACAAATACACACACAGTGTGCCTGAGTGTAAAACTTAAAAGGTTGACTTCACTGGTTGAATGACAAGCAACTCTGATTGCAGTCTAGGCTCTCCAACTGTCTCGATTCTGCCCTAGGCATTAATGACAGCTTCTGAAACATAAAAATGTAAGACAATTATTGCTATGCTTTCTCTTCGGATATAGTCTTTGCTATCTTTCATATATTTCCACTGAGAAGAGCTGAAGATGAAATTCCAGAGGTGTGCAAGGCACTTGTGGGAGAAAATCTACAGGGGATTCAGGGGGAGAAATATTATTTAATGCACTTTCTCTGCTAAGAGAAAAATGCACCTGAAGATGTCAGCTCGGTGTAGGCCTTCAAGAAAAGTTGCTAGCATATTGTGTTCGATTGGCAAATGATAACATAAATAAATAAATAAAGAGGGAGGGATGAGAAAACAAAGACAATCTCCACTAGCCAGAAGATCTATGGTTTCTTTCTTAGTTTCACCCAGAGTCTGTCACAATGAACTCAGCAGACCTTTGCTGAATATGGATATACAGGACTAGTACAATCTATCTGTTAAGAGTAAACAAGTGCAAATGCTTTGGTTCATGGAAGAAAACACTCTCCAAAATCCATAGCTTTTTTTGTTAAAAAAAAAAAATGAAAATGCCAAACTACACATTAAAAAGAATACCCCATGAGGTTTTCTTTCTTTTTTTTAACAATGCAAGATTTAAAATTGAGAAAATAGCAGCAGAAAGTCACAGTAATTTCCAACACACTCCTCTGAGTGATGTCAGGGACCATTCTTTGCTGAATTTTATGGCAGAGGATACCAATAGCAATAGCACTTAGACTTCTATACCGCTTCACAGTGCTTTACAGCCTTCTCTAAGAGTCAGCATATTGTCCCCAACAATCTGGCTTGTCATTTTACCAACCTTGGAAGGATAGAAGACTGAATCAATGTTGAGCTGGTCAGAATCGAACTGCTGCCAATGGGCAGAATTAGCCTGCAATACTGCATTCTAACCATTGTGCCACCATGGCTCTGGACAATGAGATGCAGAGGTGGGGATTCAGCCAGTTTGCACAGGGTCAAACAAACCGGGTGTTAACTTTTTGCACAGTTCAGAGAATCAGCTAATCCCACCACTAGCTGGTCCCACCCCATCCCTCTCCACCTCTCCCAGGAGTCTCAGCCACTCCTTATCTCACCTCACCTGCCTTGGCCATGTCATTACTGCTGCTGCACTGTAGCTCCCTCACTCACTAGCTTGCTTGCCTCGACCCCCATGGCCCAGCCCACTTGGCTGCCTTTGCCCTGGCCTCCCATGTGGTCTTGCTCCCTGCTGAGCCTTCCTTCACCATTTTCCACTACCTCCTATGCAGCCCAGCTCCCTGCCTGTGTCAGGCTGTGCTCCCTTTAGATCCCAAGAAAGAAATACTCAGACTCCATGGTGTAGAGCAAAGTTATCCTTTTACTGGAAAATAAAGTGGAAGCTACAAATCAATTCCGAAACTGAAAAATTGGCGGGTAGAATCCACATACAAAGAATTAGGTTTGTTCCCACCCCGCAAAGTTCAAATTTTTCTTCCAATTAAAACTTCTGAATAAGCTCATGTGGTCATCTCCAGATGGTGATGAGGTGTCTTGTCAAATGACCTTGACATATTTTGATTAAAGTTCGCAGTTGCGCAAGAGGACAGAAGATAGCCAAGAAACGGAAAGTTAAAGAAAAGAATCCCCCCTCCCCTTTCTAGCCCAGCAAGGAATGCAAACACCTCCAGTCTTCTTCCCTAGCAAAATCTCCCCTCCCACCGTTGTCATGACAGCCCAGAGAAAAAAGGAAATAATAGCAGAAAAGCAACAGAGGAAGGTATCTTGAGGGCTGACAGGTGAGCCTTCCTTTGCTTTTTTGCCATCATGAATGGCTTGCCACTGGTGCCTCTTTGCTGGTGCAAACAGCCTGATACTGCCACCTGTTTGCCAGCCCAAGATTCTGATCGACACCTCTTTGTCAGCCTGGACCAAGGTGGCAGCAGGCAAAGAGGTGGCAGTTGCAGGGCACTTGTGCCATCAAAGATGTGGTAGTTGCAGGCTGTTCATGCTGACAAAGAGATGGCAGCTGCAGGCCGGTCACACCATTGAAGAGGCGGCAGCTGCAGGCCAGTTGTGCTGTCAAAGTGGTGGAGCCATTCATGCTGTCAAAGAGGTGGCATCTGCAGGCCACTCACACTGTTAAAGAGGCAGCAGCTGCAGCCATTTGCACCAGCAAAGAGGCAGTGGCTACAGGCCACTCACACTGACAAAGAGGCAATGGCTGCAGGTCACTCATTCTGGCAAAGAGGTGGCAGCTGCAGGTCTTTCGTACCAGCAAAGAGGCAGTGGCAGCAGGCCAGTGTCTTGGAAAAGAGTTGTGCCCAGTTATACCAACAAAGGCTGGAAGTAGCTGCCTGCCATTTCCTGCTGCAGAAATCTTTTTAAACAAGAACCCTGACTGTTGGGCAGTAAGACCCAGCAAGAGATGAGATGTCGGAGAATCACCATTGCTATTGCTGCACAAAGGTAAGTCTAAAGCTCCAGCCATCACCACCGCCACTTTGGCCCACCTGCACTGCTCCGCCTTGCCATAAGTGACATTGAGTTGGCCACACCCACTCATTCACATGACCCCTCCCCCAGCTACGCTCACCTGGTCATTAGGAACAACTGATTGTTAAATTAATTGAATCCCACCATTGATGAGATGTGTTCATTTCCTATTCTTCAATAGGATTATTTATAGATTATTTTTTCAGGACTATAGTGTGGTCCGTGGGATTTAAAATTATGAATTTGGTGGTCCCTGAGGTCCAAAAGGTTGGCGACCTCTGATCCAAACCACCCATCAATGACAGAACCAAACACCCCCTCACCAGTTGGATTTCATGCCTCACAGCAACCAATCAGAAGTCAGAAAACCAGAATCAGTTTCGTGATTCAACCAGTCTTGCAACTCACTCAGCCTTGTGATTAAGCCAGTCACAAGACTGACTGATCAACCATCCAGGATCTATATAAACAAGACACTTTACCCAAAAAACACTGCTGAAGATGCTTAGTTTGGTAAGGAAATGTCTAGGAGCCAAGCAGCAAGCTCAGAGGAAGAACCTCTGCCTAAATCAGGGGTGTCAAACCCGACTGCATTGTGGGTCATATCTTGATGGATTGAAGTGTATTTTTTTTGCCCTTGCAGGGCTGGGATGAGCATGGCCTGCATGGGCCGCATCCAGCCCGCGGGCTGTGTGTTTGACATGCCTGGTCTAAATGATTCATTTCTGTTTCTAAAATTGTTCTATATAAGCTGCCGAACCAACTTCATTTGTTATTGTCCCACCAAGGTCTCATTAATAGCCACATATGACAGTGAATCTTGCACAAGATGTGGTAGAAATATAGAGCACAATTCAGGCAAGTCACATAATTTAATCCAACAGATTGTGGTGTGAGAAACTGAGCGTATGGTCGATTCTCCAATTGAAATTGATGGGACTGAACAAGCATTTCACTTTGGTTGGGTTATGTCCACTTGGTAGTTTTCTGAACATTTACCCCCACTGTTTGGCAGTTAGGAATTCATAGGATGGATAAAGGAGTCTTGTTCCCTTAGGCTATCTTGAACACTCTGATAAGACTGTGTAGATCAGGGCTGTCCAACCTTGGCCCCTTGAAGCCTGGCAGAAGCTTTGCTGGCTGGTGAATTCTGGGAGTTGAAGTCCGCCAGGCTTCAAGGGGCCAAGGTTGGACAGCCCTGCTGTAGATGTTTGCTGAACCATCCTATTATGGTTCTGGAGGAATGTGTCAGAAATTTTGGAGGTGACGACTTCCCCCAGTAGATGGCAATGAAGAGCAAGGAAAGTTTAGATTAAGAATGAAGGAAACAAAAGGCAGCCTGATCAGTCTGGCATGAAGCAATCAAGATTTTGAGGGGTCTAGAGTGCATCTTAAGACACACAAGAAAGCTGTTTTCTAAATGAGAACCCAGCAGCAGCTATTTCTATAAGAGTTGTGAGAGGACATAACTTTATGTCATTTCTTTGTAAGTGTGGTACGCAGCTTATAGTAGCCTGAGGCAGAAGGGATCTGCAGGGCAAATTATGCAAAAGAAAAAAAAATTATCTATAAGGACAAAGTTCAGGATGATTTATGAAAACTTTACAAAAATATTTTTTTTCAGTTTGGTTTTTGATTCTTAAATGTATCGGTTGTAAAATATAGCTTTAATAATGCTGTCCTCCACATATATATGACTAGGATTGCATTTGTTTCTTTCCAAACAAAGATATAGAGTGAACAATGATAGAGTTGGAAGAGACCATGGAGGTCTTCTAATGAAACCCCCTGCTCAGACAGGAGACCCTATACCCGTGATGGCGAACCTATGACATGTGAGCCGGAAGTGGCCCGCAGAGCTATTTCTGCTGGCACATGAGAGGTCGCCCGGAAGAGCTCCATTGTGCATGCATGCCCGACAGCTGATTGTCAGGTATCTGCCATGTATGTGCAGAGGGCGGGGGTGTACAAGAGATGTGCACATGCACTGAGATGTGTGGCTTGCGGGGGGTTGCATGTGCATGTGCAGGGAGCATGGGGGAGCACATGCCCATTGCCTTCTGGGTGCTGGCACGCATGCAATTTTCAACATGGGAGCCCAAAAGGGTTAGCCACCACTGTCCCACACCATTTCAGACAAATAGCTGTCCAGTCCCTTCTGAAAAGCCTCCAGTGATAGAGTACCCACAACTTCTGAAGGCAAGTTGTTCCACTGATTAATCCCTCCACTATCTGGCTCCATCTCTGCCCATTTTTCAGCCTGTTTTTTGGCCATTTTTGGGGTCATTTTCAGGCTGCTTTTAGGACCATTTTTGAAAATGCCCCCCAAAACAGCTCCAAAAATGGGCCAAAAAACAGGAGAAAACAGGCCAAAAATAGCCAAAACATTTTGAGCCATTTTCATGCTGTTTTGGGGCTGTTTTTGGTCCAAAAAATCCCCTGGAAATCCCCTGGAAAACAGCCTGAAAATGGCCCCCAAAATGGCCTGAAAATGGCCCTGAAAACAGGCTGAAAAATGAGCAGGGGCGGGCCAGCCAGTGGTGGGATTTGCTGATTCACCAAACTGTCCCGAATCTTACCAACCAGATCACCCGAACCGGTCTGAAGCAGCAGCAGCCCTTCCCTGATCATGTCATCCTTAGTCTTCTTTTCTCTAGACTAGACCTAAGTCAATCTTTAATTTAGGGTTCTGTTTATCTTTCATTTCAAATATTTAGTGATGCTTTTTTTTTCCTGATCAGAGAATATTTTTTTAAAAAAAACATTAATTTTATAAAAATGCGAATCATGCAAGCAAATTTGTCCTTGACTGCTTCAGGATGGAAAATCAGTTGGTGAAGAGATTCATTGATGGCCAATCTCTCTGGCTGAATTTACCCAGTTTGTCCAGGCTCTTTTTAACCCAGGAGATGCAGGTCACAACCAGGAATGTGGTCCACAGGGCGTGGATTCAATCTTTTCCATCTCTGTTCTGTTCCTCCTCTGTCCTTACATTCAATCTCATTGAAACGCTTCTCCCCAGGTCCTAAAAAGCAACTTGAAGGGCCATGTGAAGACAGAACATCTCTCCCTCTTGTCAGCCACAAACCAGGTCATCTTCTCATACCTGTTACTGGACTAGAAAGAACTACATATGTCTGTTTGTGGCTGAACTGAAGATTACAGTTGGCTGGGCGTCGAATGTTCATGACTTTGATGCCTTGATTGAGGGCCTCAGAGGTATTGACCTGGCAAAGTAGTGACCTAGACACAAGAGCAGGACTGTTCATGTGAATATGTATGCAAAAAAAAAAAAAAGTAAAACTGGCAGCAAGTAAAAAGGGCCATCTTGATGTTTTCGAACCAGAGATGGTATTCTGTCCAGTTCTGGAGAACTGGTAGTGGAAACTTTGAGCAGTTCAGAGAACCGGCAAATACCACCTCTGACTGGCCCCGCCCCAATCTATTCTCTGCCTCCAGAGTCCCAGCCGAGTTTTCTTTTGCTGCCCTGCACAGGAGAACGCAGCTGGAAAGCAGGTTAGTGGGTGTAGAGTTGTAATTGCAGGAATGTTCCTATCTCAGATGGCAAACCTCAGATAAAGAATGTTTCCAAGCAAATACAACTCAGGCAAACAAAGTCACTAATCTAAAGGAGGATTAGAGAGAGGAAGTAAACATATGTTAGACTTTAACTAGAGATAATTAATTGTATGGATTATTGTGCTAAGCAGTAACGAAAGTTAAGCAATAACCAAAGTTAACCAATGATTGAGGATAACTAAAAATGTGTATAAATGCAAGACTAGACTCCAATAAAGTTCATCATGATTTAGTTGATCATGATCAAACATCTCGACTGCCTCATCATTACAACAAGTGGAATAGGGTGGGGTGGGAAGGGAATGGGGATTTTGCAGTATCCTTCTCCTGCCACGGCCACCTAGCCATGCCCACAGAACAGGTAGTAAAAAAATTTGAATCCCACCTCTGAACCCTTCCTACAGATATTCTTGCTGGGCAGTGTTTATAATGCACCTGTCCCTAGTCAGAAGGTTGGGCATGCATGTTATTAATGAAGTCTAAATAATAGCCAAATCCTCTGACCAAGTAATTCCAAGGATTTTTTTTTTTTTGCTTAGGTTACAAAGAATGGCTCACAGTGAAAAATGATAATAATGTAAGATCCATCAATTAAATAACATTTTATGCAAATGTTTTTTTTCTCATGCCTGGAAACGACATGGGTTATATTGGAAGGCCACGGGCATACAAGAAACTGTTGGCTGGACTTAATTAAAATTAAATGGAATTGGATGAAAACCAAAAAAAAAAAAAAAAACAACAACCCCAAACCAAAAATTAGCTGTTTTTGTTACTCATGTCTGTTTGGAAAAAATAGATAAATTCCTCAGTAAATACTAATTCTGCCTCAGCTTTAGCACAGATTAGCTATTTCTGTTATTATTTTATTTGCAATGTTGGCAGCTCACATTTGACAACCAAACTGGATAGTATGTAATTAAATGTGACTTTTCTAATGCTCCTCAGAACACTAGTTTTTCCCTCTTGTGGCCCAGATCAATGTCACTATATTAGCTAAAATCTTCTGGCACTATTAAAAATGTTCTGTATGGCATTGGGAATATGTGCCAAATCCAGAGCAAAATAAGGAATAATAGGAAATTATTTCTCTCTCCTGCTCCTCCAGCCCATAATTTAAAACCCATGTGATTATTCTTGGAAGTGCATACATTTCTGGCAAATTCATAAGTTCTGCCTAGCAACTGTTGCAATTGACTTGCTCATTTCTTCATGGCAAAACCTCAAATATACTGTACTAGCTTGATACCAATGCTTCGCTACGAAACTATGTGATCAGGCTTAGTTTTGGGGGAGGAAAATAAGGGGGAAACATTTTTGCCTCTGCCTACCAGCATCCATCAGTATTCATCTGGCTAGCATCCTGTCAGTGTGTGAGAGAGTTGAGGGCTGTTTGGAAACTGAAACAGTATTTCCTGTGTGAGCCAGAAGGAGACAGCAGGGAGCTTGGGCGTGGCTTAGCTCAAGTGTTCTGTACTAAAGCTGCTTGTTGCTGTGAAACTAAAACCGAAACTCCTCTCCTCTGCTTGTGTTTTGCATTTGGAACAGATTTCTTTTCAGGTGGGGAGTGGGAGTAGAACTCCTTAGCATCAGACCGTGTTAATAATAATAATATAGGAAATACTAATGCTCTGATGGTCATTTCAAAAAATCCTTTCTTAGTGAGCACCTAGAAGCCAAGAGGAACATACGTGGCAAATTTCAAGTTTGTAGGCTTTACAATTTTGGAGATTTTGTGATGATGCGTAAGTGGTATTTCACACATACACACACACACACACACGTATATGTTTTCTTAAGTTTTTGCAGGTATTTATATGTATGGTATTCAGCTTTGTTTGGGTATTTTCCCATGTCGTTTTAGTTGTGCTTTTAAAGCACAAGAAGCCTGATGATGGCAGATGAGATTCTGCCGAAACGTTGCTATAACTTTAAAAGCCCAACTATAATGACGTGGGAAAATACCCGAACAAAGCTGAATACCATACATACATACATACATATATGGATCTTTGGTTATTCGGGTTTTCTCCTGCGTAAAATTGGAAGTATCTAGGCAACGTTTCGATGAAGTCTCATTCATCATGGGAGAAAACCCAAATAACCAAAGATCGACATACAAATACCCGCGAGAACCTCAGAAAACAAATACACACACACATATATACATATGTTATGTCTCCCCTTTAATTTCAGGTGAGCAAAACAAAAAGCAGCTGTTTCAGAATTACTTCAACTCAAAAACAAACTCCCACAAAAGAACAGCTGGAGTAAATTCCAATATACAGCAATAAATCCCCACTCTGTCCGGCAACCTTGGCGTGGCAATAAATCTCAAGCCTCAGAGAGTTTGCTGCATGTCTTCTCTCCCAATTAGTCACTTTGCTTCTGGCGAATTCCACCAGCTCAGCCGTGTCCTTTTATTCACTTATGAAGCGTGCTAATTTCCCTAATTATTGACTAGCTCTACGCTTTCTTTCTAACTGGGTTTGTCTTCTTAGCCTCCTTCTGTTTCTTACGTTTAACCATAAGTTTTCCAGATTCTCATCTCCGCTGGAAAACTCTCCCCTGCCTTCCCTGTCAGTCATTCCCGGCTGCTGATCAGATAAAGAACCAGAGGAGATCGAAGGTCCTGAGAACTCGATTATTTCAGGTCTATCCTCCCTTGTTACATCCATCTCCTCATCCTGGTTACTATCCCAATCACTAAGCAATGCCGGCTCATATTTTGCTGCCATGTCCTCATCACTTGAACTCATATCTGCCACAGGAGCAGAATCCAAACCCGGAGCCACAACATACATATATATTACTACTTCAAAAAGGTGAGTGATGTCTACTGTTAATTCAGAAATGTTAAAATATAAGCCTCGCAACTGTTTTTATTAGGGCCCAGTTAGATTGCCAAATGAAATTTCTAGCCTACAGTCTGTATATTGATGGAAAAAGTATGCCACCAGAAAATGGGCTACCATGGCTGCTAGGTCTGATTGAACCAACAAATGGTGCCCTCTGTGTTTTAATGAGAGATATATGGTGGATGACCTTGGGACCTGTCAATCAGGCTACTTCTAAACAATGGCCTCCTTTTCTTTTCCTCCACTTAATCCTAGGACCTTGGTCAATGTTTTCAATCTGTCAGTCAGGCTATGTCAGAACATGGGGTTTAATACTCTTTCAAAAGAGGGCTAGAACTGTGTTCAGAAGTAAGACTGACTAAAAGGTCAGAGATGTTGAGGATAGGTTTTGAAGAGCACTGACAGTTCTTACTCCCTTTTTACCCATGCTTGTCCTCCACGCTTGTTAGTTGAACCAGCAGGTATGGAATAAAGCCAGAGGGAACTATCTTGATGACCAAGCTCTACTCTTGATTTATGCTGCAAGAGAACAATGGTGCTAGTTATAAGTGTCTCTGCCGAGCAGCACCCAGATAGTACATTGACTGGTGACCAAACCAAGGTCAAAAACCTGGCAGAACTTTTCTGACTTTTAAGATAACTGTCTGTGCAGCATTTCAACAACACTAGCCTCTCTAGCCTACCATGTTACTGTCCTCTCCAAGGAACTACAAGCTACACTTCAATACTGTACCACCGAGGTAACATGATTCTAGCGAATGGGTTACAGTTCATAACTATTGGCCTTAGAACTGCAAATTTGACTTGAGGGTGCCTGGGGTCTCTTCAATTTCCCTAAATACACACCTTGTGAAAATATCTGAAACCCATCTGTTCAGATGCTGTACATCTGTATATGAAGGCATTAGAAATAAATAATGGGAGAGTGCTTGGGCTATGTATCTACTTGTTTGGGGAGTAAGTGCTTCAACACAGAAAACTTTGATTACCAAAGTTATTTATTTAAGAAGTTTAAAAGCAGCTTATATCGACTGGAATATGCAGATTGCTTTCTTTATTATTGCAGTGAATAAACTAACATTTAGAATTACGAAGCAAGGAAGCTTTTTTTTCCACAGTGAGGCACAAATGTTCCTTTGGGCAAACAAAACGTTTCTTTACTAATTTACTTTTAAGGAAGTAACTTAATTAAAGCAGGCTGTATAACTTGTAAATTCAGAATCACATCTGGCCCTGAAAATCTAGGCTTTACTTCCCAGAACATCTCAAAATTGTAATAGGCAAAGGGGAATATTGAGTGTGCAGGGAAAATTGGGTCACTCTTATTTGAGTTAAGCTCTAGAATAAGTCTAATCAAGTTGAGGTTTTGTCCTGATCTTGCTTAATGATTTCTCCTGATCCTTCTTCCTTTTTTGAAGCCTTCCCATGACAAGCCTTTCAAAGCTAAAGATGACCCTCCATATGAAAACAGCTACGCAACCCAAGTTAAAGGAAAACATGTAAAAAACATCTAATGCTACTAAGCTGGCACATTATCTCAGATCTAAAATTGTATGTTCAATGTTGAAAATCTACTTTATGATTTGCAGAATCACAGATCCTGTTTTGTAAAGTTGCTACTGTATAATGTATAAATACAAAGCTTCTAAATAAAACATGAATGACAAAGCTTTTCCTTCTCTTTGGTGAGCACAGCTGCTATACATAGGACCTGCCTATGTTCCTCCCATGTTCTCTCTTCTATTCATGCTTCAGTGTAGGTCCAGGCTGATGAGAAACAAATTGCTATGAGAATAAAAGATCTAAGTATAACTCACTTTTCTTCACCAATGCAAGTGTTAGAATTTAGGTAACTGTCCCAACAGAAAGAAGTAGACCCAAATGGAGATAGATGTGGTATCTTGAAGAGCCATACTCCCTTGGCTAAATCAACTTGTTTTAATTTTGTAGAATGTTTCCATTATATTTATTCTTGGTGGAGGAAATCAAGAGACATGACTTAAAACTATCCCCTGTACTTCCACTTTCGGAATGCTGGATTGTGCCTACAGATTTATCTTCAAAATCCAGGATTTAAATAGCTTCATTCCAGGATTTAAATGTGATCTTGAACACTGCTTGAAAGCACCAACTACATATGTCAGTTTGTGAATATTGCAGCATTAACAAGAGGTGTATAAATTGTGACTTACCTATTTCCTGTTCCGCGCACTTTGTAAAATTCACCATTACCATAAATTTCATTGCAGTTAGGTGTAATATATGCAAAGATAAATCTAATAAGATGCAAAGACCCTGAAGATTGGAATGTCATAACATTTACAGACCATAAGGAAGGGAATGGATCTTCGAGTAAGCATCTACCATAAATCATATGCAAAAGACAGAAAAATGTCTATGACTAAAAATAAGCAGCCAGTCCTCCCCCAATATATGCCAGATGGCATATTTCATTTTTCCAAGATGCTTGTTTTTTATTGACTGTTGTTACTTTCCCATTGTTAGGATTATTAGCCATTTCTTACATGATCAATGAGATAAACCTATAATCAGCAAGTGCTAATATACTACCTACTACAAGCAGATCTGATCCATCCAAGAGCTGCCAGTTGTTTCCCACTTCCATCAGACCTTGTTTTTCAGTGGTGGGACCAGTTCTCTGGAACAGCCTCACTTTTGAGAGATCAGATTTGCCTTCAGAGCCACTGAAAACTGAACTCTATTTTGGCAAAAATAAGACAATGCCATTTTTGGTGATATGGCTGCGATTGTTCCTGTTGTGTGATTTATTTCTATTATTATGTCCTCTTTTTTTTTTTTACTTTCTGTTTCATTGTTCCAATATCTCAGGGACTGCCACAAAGAAGAGGAGGTCAAACTATTCTCCAAAGCACCTGAAGGCAAGACAAGAAGCAATGGATGGAAACTAATCAAGGAGAGAAACAACCTAGAACTAAGGAGAAATTTCCAGACAGTAAGAACAATTAATTAGTGGAACTGCTTGCTTCCAGAAGTTGTGGATACTTCAATACTGGAGGTTTTCAAAAAGAGATTGGACAACTATTTGTCTGAAATGGTATAAGATTTTCTACTTCAGTAGGGGGTTGGGCTAGAAGACCTTCAATGTCCCTTCCAATTCTGTTATTCAGTATTTTATTTACCAAGAATGTTTTTGCTTGCACTGTCAACTGTGTACTATTGTTACAAGCTACCAGGAATACAATTAGATTCAACAGCCTACACGATTAATACATCAATAACATTCTCCCAAAAGAAACTCCCATTTTGATCTTTCCAAATTTGAGACAAATGCAGATGTGCCAGGGATGACACAAAGTATCTTTTGCCTCTTGGCAATTGTTAGGTTGGTCCTCGCTCCACCTTTCCGGAGCAGGTGGACTGCCTCAATTATGATGGATGAATAGAGTGACAGTTCCTTGCAGATAAAGTGGGAAGCTGGCAATTGCTCATTGAACTATGAAGTTGCGGGTGCAGATCTGACAAGAACAGAACATTTTTGTGAAAGTACAGTAGTTAAGTTTGTATGGTCCTTAATTTTCTTTATAAGTGACTGTACAAACTGGACACTGAAAATAGAATGATTTTATAATAGCCGGACATAGCGTTATTGAGTCAAGGTGAATCCGTCGTGATTTCTGTGCTCTCATTCCAGCACTGTATTTGCATAGAAAAGGGCTGAATTGTTGGAACTGGGGAAAAATAGCGCATGGAAATGTAGCACAGAAGGAGAACATTATCAATCAATTTTAAAGATGTAATGCGTTGAGCAAAAGAGGGAAGATTGAATCCCTACTTATTCATACGAGTTTATTGTTCATCAGTTTAAAAAAATATATGATTGATGTGCAGTTGCTTTTGAAAACACAAGCTACATAAAACCAGTTCTGTACATCCTATACAGGAAAGAGCAACCTCCAGGATGCTGTTCCTTCCCTTCTTGTTCTTGTGTAATATACATAATTCTTCATTCCCAATTAAGCTAAAACTGTATGTTTTAACTGATAGAACAGCTTTCGTTGTAATTTTCTCCACTATCATATAATTTTCTAGGAAAAATAAAATATGTCCTGGCCCACCTACTTTCCAATGTAAGCTCTGTACTTTTGGGGCTGCCACCTTTCATTTAATCAAATGTACTTCATGTTGTCACATTGCAACATTCCATATTCTATTTACATATCACCACAGCTGGATCGAATTGGATTGAATTGAATGCATGGTTAGAGAAATGCAGAGGCCTATTGAAATAATTAGCATGGGCCTGTTAAAATATTCTTTTAAAAGGTCGCATTCTGATGATCAGTTGCAAAGTCAACCAGATGTTTAGATTGGATTTGGACTCTTAGCTTCCTAGTGAGTGCTTCCCAAGGACTTGGGATGGATAGATTTGTATAATATTATAATAATATTAAACATAGCATTGCAGAGGAAGTAAATTGTTCCAAACTGCCTTTTACAATTGACTGATGGTGATTTTGTCGATGCTGATGGTGTTCAGGTGGTTGCATTGGGATTGCCTATTACTATTGGTGCTGCCTTTGCTTTCTTTTGCCACTGTCATTCAATTTCTATTTTCAGGTCTTTGTATGTTGTTAACTTCTCCAGTTCCTTCTCCAGTTCTACAGAGGAATTATTGAGTCTATCGTCTGCACCTCTATAACTGTCTGGTTTGGTTCTACAACCCAAAAGGACAGATACAGACTTCAGAAGATAATTAGGACTGCAGAAAAAACAATTACTACCCACCTGCCTTCCATCAAGGACCTGTATACTGCACGAGTCAAAAAGAGGGCTGTGAAAATACATTTACAGACCCCTCACATCCCGTACATAAACTGTTTCAACTCCTTCCCTCAAAACAACACTATAGAGCACTGCACATCACAACAACTAGACACAAGGACAGTTTTTTCCCAAACGCCATCACTCTGCTAAACAAATAATTCCCTCAACGCTGTCAACTATTTACAAAGTGTGCACTACTCTTACTGTTAATCTTCTCATCACTCCTTATCACCCATCCCCTCCCACTTGTGATTATAGGACTGTAACTTTGTCGCTTGTATCCTTACAATTTATATGGACTGTTTCCTAGTATGATTTGATTGCTGATTGTACCCTATGACTATCATTAAGTGTTGTACCTTATTGTTCTGTCCTTAATTAGCATACTTGAAATCCCCGCGCTTTGATTGGCTAAAGCGCGGGGATTTCTGATTGGCCAGGCGAGCCGCGCTGATTGGCCCGATTGAAGTCTCCCGCGATTGGCTCACTCCAAGAGCGGGAGACTTGAATTGCTGCCATTGGCCGCGGCCGCCGCAGCGAAAAGGATAAAAGCCGCGGGCTTTTTCCTTTTCGCCGGTTCGGTTCACAACTGTTAAATAAAGAGCTTGAAACGTAGTCACCGACTCCTGGCATCTTTTTGCAGACACGACACTGGCGACGAGGATGGGATCCCGACCCTGAACCGAACCCCGTGTCCAACAAGAGCCAGTTTCAGCACGGAGATGGCGAAAATCGCACCGCCCGCCCCCTTCAACCCCGCCACCGAGGACTGGGAATCGTTCTCAGACCGTTTCCGCATGTACCTCGAGTGCACCGGAATGAAGGACGCCCCGGGCCCGCTAAAACGCGCCGTCTTCCTCACCCATTGCAGAACCGAGGTCTTCCAGATGGCCAAGGCATTGGCCAAGCCGGCAGACGCAACCGCCATGGACTGGGACGTCCTCGAACCTATCCTGCGGCGCCATTACGCCCCCGAGGTCCCCATCCTGATCCGGCGCAACGAATTTTACCGCCGAGACCAGAAACCAGGTGAAAAACTGAGCGATTTCGTCGCGGAGCTGCAGCGCCTAGGAGGACTCTGCGAGTTTGAAGGTCTGAACAGCCTCCTAAGAGACCGATTCCTACTCGGCCTATGGGACCCTACACTCCAGAGCCGGCTTATGGCCAAGGGCGACATCAGCCTAGCAGACGCCCTCACCGCAGCCGCAGCTGCAGAAGCAACCCGCACTTCCGCTGACAGCATGCGAAAATCAGACGCGAAGAGCGGAAACAACAACCCAGCAAGGTCGGCCGACCCTAAAAATGAATCAACTGCACACTACGGAGAATTCCAGTCTACATCCAGCACGTCAGAAGACGAGGAGGACATACATCGCGTGCAGACGGGACGCGGCGACCAACGGAACCGAAGAGGTCGTAGGTCGAGGACCAACTGTGCCGGGTGCGGCGGCGACCACCCCAGATCAGAATGCCGATTTTTTGACTCTATCTGTAGGCATTGTGAAAGACGAGGACACATCGCTCGAGTTTGCCGCCAAAAGAAGACCCGCAGCCCGCCCAGATGGGAACAACACGACCGAAAGAAGGAAAGCCCCCCGCCCAGGACCAGAGATCACCAATCGGACGGTCGGTGGGACCGAATCCAACGATCTTCAAGAGGCGGTGACAGTCGGCGCAAGGAAGATACCCACCAGACGGTAACCATCGGCCACGCCATCTCCGACGGCGCCAGAAAGGTACACGTAGAAGTCCATATTGAAGGCCAACCATGCAAGATGGAGGTGGACTCCGGGTCCTACCTCTCCATGATTGCATGGCACGAGATAAAACGGCTAGTGCCCACCCTCCATAAGAGGAACATTAATGCCCAAAAAATCATTATAAAAGACTACCAGGGAAACCGCGTCCCGGTAGTGGGCACTAAGAACTTTAATGTAACTTACAAGGGCCGCACCGAACAACTCCCACTCACAATCGTCGATTGCGACCGCCCAAGCCTGCTGGGCCTACAATGGTTCGCCCCGCTTGACATCGCGCTGACAGGAGTCAACCACGTCGCCGACGACGGCTGGGAACAGCGGCTAGCCCAGGAGTTCTGGGAGGTTTTCGATGGAAGCCTGGGCAAGTACCAGGGGCCCCTTATCTCATTTGACCTAGACCCTAGGGTTCCCCCCAAACGACTAAAACCTAGGAGGGTACCATTTGTCCTAAAACCTAAAATTGATGAGCAGATCGACAAGCTCGTCAAACAGGGGGTGTTGCAGCCGATAGACCATGCCCGATGGGAGACCCCTATAGTGACCCCAGTCAAGCCAGACGGGTCCGTGAGAATTTGTGGGGACTATAAGGCCACCCTAAATGGCGCGTTGCAACAAAGCGCCTACCCCGTCCCAATCGTGCAACACCTACTGCACTCACTGGGAGGGGGCGAGGTCTTTGCCAAACTCGATCTCGCCCAGGCATATCAGCAGTTGCCGGTCGACGAAAAAACAGCGGAAGCCCAGACCATCGTTACCCACCTTCAAGTGTAACCGGCTCCAATTCGGAGTCAGCGTGGCACCAGGCATCTTTCAGAGCCTGATGGAACGTTTACTGCAGGGCATCAAGGGAGTGGTGCCCTATTTTGATGACGTATTAGTGGCGGCGCCAAACGAAGCCGAATTAGAAAACTGACTCAGGGAGGTCTTAACAAAATTTAAAGTAACGGGACTTAAAGTAAAATGAGAAAAATGCCAACTATGCACAGAGCGAGTGGAATTCTTGGGCTACCTTCTAGACCGGCATGGCATTCACCCTACATTTAAAAAAGTGAAAGCCATCAAAGAAGCCCCCACCCCAAGGTCTAAAACGGAACTACAGGCTTTCTTAGGGTTGCTGAATTTTTATAATGTTTTCCTACCCCAAAAGGCTACGGCGGCGGAGCCTTTGCATAGGCTCCTGGATAAGGTGGCAACCTGGACTTGGGGGAGACAAGAGCAAGCCGCCTTCCAAAAAACCAAAGACCTCCTCACCTCCGACGCCGTCCTGATTCAATTCAGCGAAACCTTGCCCTTGGTTGTCACTTGCGACGCATCACCTTTCGGCGTCGGCGCTGTCCTCAGCCATACTCTCCCCGACAAAAGAGAAGCACCCATCGCTTTCTTTTCCAGGACTCTGACTAAACCGGAGCGGAACTATAGCCAGTTGGACAAAGAAGCTTTGGCTATAGTTGCCGCCGTTAAGCGATTCCACGAATACCTTTATGGCCGCCCGTTTACCATCGTGACAGATCATAAGCCGTTGCTGGGCATCCTCGCAGGAAACCAAGCCACCCCGAACATTTTATCACCCCGGATGACAAGGTGGTCCGAGTTCCTGGCAGCCTACAGCTACGAACTGTTACACAAGCCAGGTAAGAAAATTTCGCACGCGGACGCTTTAAGCCGCTTGCCTTTACCAGACTCTGATCCTGACCCAGCACCAACGACAAACACCCTTAACATCGAGAACTTGCCCAACCTACCCATTACCGCGTCAGACATTGCCAGGGAAACTATTAAGGACAGGCGTCTGGCGCGAATTTTACATTGGGTGGAAAAAGGTTGGCCTGAAAGGGACAGTGACGAATCCGTTAAGACATTCAGAAACCGCCAGACTGAACTCTCACTACTCAAGGGATGTATTTTGTGGGGTGACAGGGTGGTCATCCCGGACAAATTGCAAGGGAGGGTCTTAGAGATGCTGCACGAGGGGCATCCTGGCATCGTCAGAACTAAAGCCCTGGCCAGGAGTTACGCTTGGTGGCCAGGGATGGACAAGCAGATAGAGGCATGGGTAGTCAAATGCCAACGATGCCAGGAGACCAGACCCAGCCCACCCGCAGCACCCATTCTGGACTGGGAAACACCAAGGGGACCCTGGTCCAGAATCCATTTAGACTTTGCCGGTCCCACGAATGGGCATACCTTTCTGATAACAGTTGACGCTTACTCCAACTGGTTGGAGGTAAGCGACATGAAATCCACTACCACGGAGGCCGTTATCAAAGAACTTTGCAAACTCTTTTCCACACACGGCCTCCCAGACGTCGTCGTCTCAGACAACGGGCCCCAGTTTACTTCCCTCGACTTCGAAAGGTTCCTGGCGGAGAGGGGCATCCGCCACACATTAACAGCACCGGCGCATCCAGCGACGAACGGTAGGGCGGAACGGATGGTACAATTTACCAAAAAAACCATCCGGAAAATGGACCACGGGGAGATCAACGACAAAATAAATAAACTCCTCTTTATACAACACATCACCCCGAACACCACTACCAACAAAAGCCCAGCCGAGTTACTGATGGGTAGGAAGCTGAGGTCCCCGCTCGACAGGTTACACCCAACATATAACCCGGAGCGACCCCCAGACTCAAGTACAAAATACCGGACCTTTGCCCCCGGTGACTTAGTGTACGCGAAAAATCTGACGGGGGACCCCCTATGGATCCCAGCCGTCATCACCCAAATCACAGGTCCACGGTCGTACCGGCTCCAAACCACCGATGGGCGAGCCTGGAAACGACACATTGACCAGCTCAGGTCACGAACAGCAACGAACCTCAACCCCCAAAACACGAACCAAGGGGGGAGGGAATACCCGAATAAACAAACGCAAGAAAAAATAAACCAGCAGTACTTACCGGAACGCAGCCATCGCGATCCCCCACCGGAGAAGAACCACCTGGCCAGCTCAACCGACTCGGAGAAACCAAGCGGGAGCGGCGAAACCCGTAGCTCAACCAACCCGGAAGGCCCAGGTGGGAGCCACGGAGAAAGAACCGGCCCGATCATCCAGCCGGTTCGCACAGAAGAGGGAGCAGCCAAAAACATGACCGCTCCGGCCGAAATCCAGCTTGCAACTGAGTTGTGCAGGTCAAGTAGGACTAGACGGAGCCCCGCCTACCTACGTGACTACGCAACGTGATGGACTATACCAAGAGGGGAGGGGTGTTCTGTCCTTAATTAGCATACTTGAAATCCCCGCGCTTTGATTGGCTAAAGCGCGGGGATTTCTGATTGGCCAGGCGAGCCGCGCTGATTGGCCCGATTGAAGTCTCCCGCGATTGGCTCACTCCAAGAGCGGGAGACTTGAATCGTTGCCATTGGCCGCGGCCGCCGCAGCGAAAAGGATAAAAGCCGTGGGCTTTTTCCTTTTCGCCGGTTCGGTTCACAACTGTTAAATAAAGAGCTTGAAACGTAGTCACCGACTCCTGGCATCTTTTTGCGGACACGACACTTATGATTCTTGATTCTTAATGAATGTATCTTTTCTTTACGTATACTGAGACTATTTACACCAAGACAATTTCCTTGTGTGTCCAATCACACTTGGCCAATAAAGTATTCTATTCTATTTTCTATTCTGCTCTTTTCAGGTACTGCCACATACACTATCCAGACTTTTTGTCTTTTATTTGTCATTTATTCTAATACCCCTTGGTTTTGTCTATCCGCATTTTCTTGTTTTCAACCAAAGAAAAATTGATATGTTATGAGCCAATATTTTATCTAGACTTTGCAAGAATTGGCTATGTCTAGCCTAGTGAACAGAAGGAGTAGAAGTGACACAATGGCAATATTTGAAGATGGCCTCAAAGAAGAGGGGGCCAATCTATTCTGCAAAGCACCAGAAGGCAATGGATGGAAACTAATCAAGAAGAGAACCAACATAGAATTAAGGAGAAACTTCCTGACAGTGAGAACAATAAACCAGCTTTTGAGTGGCCAAAATCAAATCTTCAGTTTGTTCCTTTAATGTACAACTCCAGTTGTAAGCCATTGTCAGATTTTATCTTTATTTACTTTCCCCTTTTCCTGAAATTCAGCATGTAATGCTTTTCCTAGGCAGCATTCGATTCTTGTATTTTTACTTTATTTTAATATTCATGTTTTGTTTCTTGCACATTCAGTAAGTTCCAATTATTCATTTGCATCAATGCTGAGGAGAGGAGAGAAAAAGAGAAAGTCAGAAATAGGGAAGAAAAGAAAAGAAAAAAAGAAAAGAAAACCAGAACTAATGAACAGTGTGCATCAAAATTCTGGAAACACTCATCATTGCAAAGTCTTTATGATTTTTTTAAGCACACGGCTTGTAATTTTCAGGTGACAATTTATCAACAGCTAAAATAAGTGGAACAAGCATATTTTAACAACGATATGATCAATGGAGTTGTTTTAGATTGTGAACTGGTCCAGGCTGTGTCTTTTCAGTTCATCAATGAACACTTAATTTTTAATAAGTGTTAAAAAGTGTTAAAAATATGTGCCATACTCCCTTTAGATTACCGAAACAGAGCATTTTATCTTTGAATCATTATGTTTTGCTGCTTTCTTTAGTTTTGTCTCAGCCCTGAACATCTCCAATTATAAATATTTTAATAATTCAAGTCTCTCTTACTTTATCAATTTTGTAATTGCAAGTATGAATGTCTGGCAACTTAATACAGCTGCCATAAAAACAGCTAAAATAATTAATTGCTCAGCCTTTCATTAGTCGATCAAGGGCAAGGGAACATGGTGTAGCTGAACTACTATCAGGGTTTTTTCCCCCTCCCTTCCTATAAATTTCCAAAGGACAGAGAAGAAGGTACTGAAGTACAGATTTCTATAAATATTAATTATGCTTCCATGCCCAAATAAGCCAAACTTTTTGTTATATTTCACTGAATGAAATGATGTTGGAAATTTAAGGAAAAAATATCTTTTGATTTTTCTCATTTAAAAAATATATATTTCAAACGATCTTTCTATCATCTATTTATCATCTAGCTGAAATCATCATAACTTTGAGCAGCGTACAGTAATAAAACAATTTAAGACAAAACCAAGGAACAAAGGAACCCTTAAAAATAGTAAAATAGTTATTGACAAACATTTATTAACAATAGATCTGCCACCTACTCTAATTCAAGGCTCAACAGAACAGTCAGGTTTTAAGAGTTTATTTAAATAAAGTCACCCTATGAATCCTGTGGGGCAATGTAGCTGCTGCGGACAGGAGCTACAACAGAGGCCATCCACTTTCTGAGTTTCATCAGGAAACATTCTAATTAATTGGACTTGGAGCATACCAAACCTAATGATTGTCTGGGATAAGTAGAGTATCTCTCAGATAACATGCCTTATCCAATCAGAATAGAGCTGGAAGAGATCTTGAAGGTCTTCTATCTAGTCCAACCCCCTGCTCAAGCAGGAGACAGTGGCAGTCCAGTCTTTTCGTAAAACCCTCCTGTGATGAAGCCCCTACAGCTTCTGAAGACAAGCTGTTCCATTGGTTAATTGTCCTCACTGTTAGGAGGTTTCTTCTTAATTCCTCTTTGCTTCTCTCCTTGATGAATTTCCATCCATCGTTTCTTGTCTTGCCTTCTGGTGCTTTGGAAAATAAGTTGACCCCCTTTTATAAGTGATAGCCAGAAACATGAATGTCACCATGAAATGTGGTGGCCAGTGCAGAGAAGTTTTGTGGGAATACCATGCCAATAACTGCCCATGTTCTGACTAGTTATAAGTTCCAAGCAATCTTCAATGGCAGCCCCCTGTAGAATGCAATATTCCAGATGTGAGGTGACAAAGAGTCATTGTCCTAAGGGGTTTCCAATTCAGATAAGGGAACAACCAGCACAGTATATAAATTTGGGCAAAGGCTTTCCTGACTAGAGCTGCTACAGCTATGGTTATTTATAGCTTTTCTAACATTTGTTTATGACTCCAAAACCCTGCTTTGTTTCTTAAAACTAACCAACAGCATTTGCTATTTTGGGAATTCCTGTTTTTTTCCCCCTGACTATGTATCCTGTCTTGTACTAAATCTGCTCTGGAGATGGGATCTTAAAGTCTTGAACAACTATTTCTGTTTCTTTGCTCTGGCATCTTTTTCTTTTCTCTTTCTTTTCTTTTTTTTAGAACTGGAAATCACAATGCAAGACAGAAAGGAATGTCATAACTTGGAAGCAAAAGGTGCAATTTGCCTGTCGAAGATCCTAAATTCTGACACCCCAAATACGACTGGCAAAAAGTAATAATGAGTCAAATAATCTTGTGGTTTGACCATTTATGATGTCCAACCTCATTGAAAGTCATTTCAGTGTTGCATTTTTGATTCACATCCAGATGTCTTAAACATAAGGAGTTGCACAAGGCAGTAAATGTGTTTTACACCACAGGAGTCCAAAGTTGTTATTATTTATTACATTTGTTTGCCACCCACCACACCACAAGGTGACTCTTAATCACTTAATTAACAGGCAAAAATTTTGTTCTGGTAGATTATCCAGACTTTTCTTTCCCTAAAGTTACAGCAGCTTCAGCTGGACAAGATTTTCCTGATTAGTATAATCTGAAACAAGATTCAGTCAAGAATACAGTTGCTGTTGTTGTCATGATTCAGAATCAGTCCCCTGCAGAATGAAGGCTCCTTAATGAAAGTTATGGACTTTAACATTGATTCATCACAGGTTGAGCAACATGAATCCTACTCCTAGTCAAACACCTAAATTACTACACGAATGAAGGTGAATATATATGTCCCAGGATAATGTTGCAGGACCCAATCTGGGTTGGTCACTGGGACAAGAGGTTTAGATTTCTGAGCTTTCAAATTCATGCTGGAGCCCATCGTTAGAGAACCACTCTAGCAGAATGTGTGCCACAGAATGTGTACCTCTCTGCTAGAGAGAAGTTCCCTAAGGATGTGCTGCAGCACAAGTTGAAGTGCTCGGAAGACTAAACCTCTGTTCTCAGAGAGTGACTCAGATTGGATCCTGTCAATTACTACACTCCATTGGCTCTCAAAAGTATAACACCACACACTAAGTCAATAACTTCTATTTCTCTTTCCTAAAGCAACAGCAACCACACAAAAAACCCTAAATATCCAACCTGAGGAAGATATTTGTGTAACTCAAAGTGTTGCATGCTCTACTGTGACCAATGAGCAAAGCTAATGTCATATTGACCCCATGAATTGAATTAGAAGGGTCCGTTGAGCTACTTGATTTTGATCCAAAGAAACCTCAGGACTTCTGCTGGGAAGATGATGATGATTGAAAGCAGAGGAAATGTGAAAGGTCTACCTTTAGCTGAAATATTATTCTCAACCAAGCAGAAAAACAAAAGAAATAAAGTCAGCTGGAGTGAAGAAATTACACAATAAAGAGGAAGCTTCCTTCTTATTTGTGTCAAGGTTTGTTAGGATTTGCTTTAGGGAGGGGATCCAGTTTTGCTCTCCATAAGGCTGGTGATGATATCGAGGCAAGATTACAGGCAGGTCATGGAGGGCAAATTTTGTGCCAAAATGATCTCACTGTGGGAACTTATTGGTGTTATGTGTTCTATGTTCTGTGATAAGTCAAAGTTACTGTTGCATAAAATTCTCCCAGTGTTTCATGTTAAAGCTTTTGCTGTGGGGGAAAAATTACAGTGTGCAAAACGTGCTTGCTTTTTCTATAGACAGTCTCTAACTCTCTTTCCTTCCCACTCTTTGGCTAAACAAGGGTCATATTCAGATACTAAGAATCCTAAATGTTATATAGCTGTGGTCAGTGTGAGGGTTCATTTTCTGCCTACAATGGAGCTATATATTGTTTTCTAATGTAAAAAGACTGGTGAGCTTGGTTTTACAGTGGAGGAAGAAACCTCAGTGCTGTGCTAATGACACTACCTTGATAGCTGAAAAGGCAAAGAATCTCCAAGTTCCAATGCTTCTGTCAAGGAACACAGTGAGAAAAAAAAATACAACTAATGTTAAACATAAAGTAGACCAAACTAATGACAGCAGATAGAACAACCAGCCTTAGAACTGACAATGAAGATACCTAAGTGGTGGGTAGCTCAGCTTTTAGGATCACCCATCAACAGGTAAAGGAACATGGAGCCAAGAAATACATCATAGCAGGGGTGGGATCCGACCTGGTGTAACTACCAGTTCGGTGATTTTACATCACACGTGTATATCGTCATCATCTAGCTGCCTGGACAGCTGAGCAGCAGTTGAAAAAGCACTTTTTTTCCTGCTTTTTCAACCACAGCTGCGTCACGCAAAGCAGCTGCGGTTGAAAACACAGGAAATAAAGGTCAGGTAAGAGAGCGGGCCGGTGGGCCAAAACAGCGGCAGATAAAGAACCGGTTCTATATATGCTCTCTGTTTGCTGCTTTTCAGAGCAACTGGTTCTACAGAAGTGGACAGAACCGGTAGAATCCCACCCCTGCATCATAAGACTACAGAGGTGGTATTTAGCAGTTCTGGAGAACCGGTAGCTGAAATTCTGAGTAGTTCAGAGAACCAGAAAATACTGCCTCTGGCTGGAGATTTTACAGTATCCTTCCCTGCCATGTCCACAGAACTGGTAGTAAAAAAATTTGAATCCCATCACTGATAGACTAGCATTTGATACAGCAGCCATGAAGGCCTTGGAAAAAATATTCATATGCCATTATATATCTCTACCTACAATGATTAGAATAGTGCAGTTGATGGTAGTCCAGATGACAAGGAGGAGGAGGAGGAGTAGTTAAGAAATATTTTTGGCTCTCTCTATCTATTTAATCTGTGATGATGTCTCATTATCGTCTATCAACTATTTCAGATGTTCTATCCAGCTTCTTGAGGTATTGGGTTATTTTTGTTTAGCTTTGTTTTTAAAAGGAAAGCAATGTCAAACGGTTTCCATATTGTTGCCAAGAAAATTGCAAGGGCATTCTATGAAATCACGAAGCTTGATTCAAAGGGGATTTACTTTAATGGGAAGGAGTAGAAATTGACTGTAATCGCACTGCCATTTATTAGGGACTGGAAGGGATTGGCATACAGGTATATGCATATATGATGTTTATCTTTCTTCCTGGATTGTGCCACTCCATCTCTCTTGGTACCGACATTGTGCTTAGACCACTGGGCCTGTGGATACTCAGAAATTATTATTGTCAGAGGTTGAGAAATAACTGCATAGTAAAGATACTCTAGTATTGTTGAGTCACATGGAGAATTTATGGGCAGATTGTAAATTAAGTCAAATGCATCACATAGCTGAAAGAAACCAGACAATTGATTTATTTATATAACTTCTACAGGAGCATTAAGGTACAGCTAACAGAGAAACAGAGGTACCAGATGAGCCTCAGACAGAGTTTTATCTTTCTTGAGGGTTCTGCACTTGTGCGCTAACAGATGTCCCAGAAATATCCACAGTTTGTGGTCAGAAAGTCAAGATGGAAGACAGGATGCTGTGATTGAAATTCTACCCATTTGCATATAAAATGGGCGACACTTCAAATGCATTGCAGTTGCCATCATTTTGACTTTCTGGTCATATTCTGAGATACCCCTGGAATGTCCTATCCTCTTTTTTAAGGTTTTCTCTTTATATTCCGCCTTTACTGCAGTACAATTAACAATTATAAAAACAATGTTAACAATCAAACTATATTTTTAAAAAAAAATAAAAATCAATTAAAATATACAAACACAAGAAGATGAAAAGTTACCCAAAAATTCATCTTAAGACTTAGGTAGGCTTTGAAATAATCTCTGGTCTCAGTGGCACAGGTATAGCTTATGTGTAGCTTCTGTTTTAAATATAGGAGCTGGTCCAAATTTAAGATGCTGTTTTTCAGAGATCTTCCAGAAGTCTGCCTTGAGTTTCTGTTCAATTTACTTTAAACAAGCCTGCTGCCATTTTTCTAGCCAGCATGGTTTGGGGTGAGTTCCCCCCTCTGTCCATGAATCCAATGAGAATATATGTGTGTGTGTGTGTGTGTGTGTGTACTGTTAGTAATGAAAGACAAGAACAGATTGCCTTTACTGCTGACTTCAGAACCAATAACCAACAAGGTGTAATAATAACTACAGTAGTTATTGAACTCAGAGTAGTTCTTTGAGTATCCTAAAAGGTTTGCTTAGGGGTAGCAGTCTCCTCTCACCTAGTTCCCAAGAAAGGGTCTCCTTAAAGGACCAGTACGTTTTAAGTTCTTGATATATTGTCAGATAATACAAATAGTCAAAAAGATATCCATAGCCACTGCTGCTACATCTATGGGGATCCTTAGTCATCCAAGTCATGGTTGTCCAAAGGTGCTTTTTCAAAACACCACTGGACTTTGTTTTTTCTTGAAGACATTTTGCTTCTCATCCAAGAAATATTTTCAGAACTGAAGAGGCTTCTTGGATGAGAAGCTAAATGTCTTAAAGGAAAAACAAAATCCAGTTGTCCTTTGAAAAAGCACATTTGGGACGACCTTAAGTTGAGTCTCAGAAACCAAAAAGTGAGGGCAGGGGGAGACCTATCAGTACTATTTCTATAGATGTAAATAACTTGTTCTTCAAAATCCTTAGCAAATTTAACAAAGCAGGCCATCAAGACTTTAGAAGATATTGGTAAGTTCCCAAAAACTCATCACCATCCAAAACAGATCTACCAGATGGCACCCTAGGGATGCTCTCAATGGGGCTAAATGCACTTCTTTTTTTGCCATCCTCATTACCATGGAATTAGCCAGCATGGCACTATCTTGGCTGGGACCAACTTTCAACTTTTGCCACCTCTGCTCTGAGTGTTACATCAATTGTTCCGTCACTGTCACATCATTCCTTCATTTGGAATATGCAAACTTAGAGATTGCCCATCTGGATATTATTCTGCCATAAAAATGAATTTCCTGCAGGTAAACAACAATGCAACAACAACATGTCCAGAAATATGTTCTTGAAGTAGAAGTTGGCTTTTTAAACTTGTTGAAGTTCTTGTTGTTAATGTTTGCTATAACTGCTTAACTCCAATGGACTCTGGATGGACCCCCCGTGCAAAGCCCCCCCCCGAAAGCAATTAAAACCAAACCACACTGAAAGTCCAGACTAAAAGCAACACTAATCACAACAATCCCACCACAAAAAGAATTAAGACATTAATCCCGGGCCTTGGACCAAAGCTAGATTTTAAGAGCTTTAAGAGGAATAATAATAATAACAACAACAACAACAACAACAACAACAACAACAACAACAATAATAATAATAATAATAATAATAATAATAATAATAATAATAGCAGCAGCAGCTATTACGAGAATCATAATCTTTTTAAATTAAATGGTTTTAGGTTGAGAAAACAAATGGAGATGATTGGTTGGTTTCTGTTATAATCTGACACAGAACATTTTTCCAGGCTTCACTCCTGCAACACCTGAGCAGTTATTAACTCCAATGGCCCTAACTGGTAAAGAGTTTTCCTATAGAATAACATTTCCAAGAATAGGTTTGAAGTGTGCTTAACTGTATATTATATTGCCTCCAGTATATGTACAAATAGCCACTCTGATGCTGAGCAAACACCTCTCTCTCCCTCTCTCTCTCTCTCTCTCTCTCTCTCTCACACACACACACACACACACACACTTACTTTCTGGGGTATAAATGGAGTGGCAAGTACAGAGTCTAAGCAGAATTCCGATTAAAGGACAAATATGGCTGGCCAAAATGAACCATTACAGGAAACAAAGGGAAAATAACGACTAAAGATCTTTCATTACAGCCAGCTAATTATCATGAGTTTTGGACTTAACTGTTCAGGCATAGAATTAAAAACCTTAATTATATTGTCACCTTTGTCTCGGCTTCTATTGCTCACAAATGAATCCATTTACTGTAACTACCGCTGATGAGAAGAAATTGATGGCAGCCCCAGTGAGGTGGGAGAGCAGAATGGCTAAGCGGGGAAAAGGGAGTGGGGAGGAAGAGAGAGGGAGAGAAAGCCAGAATGCAAGCTAGAGGCAACATTGTCTTGCACGCACAGCTGGGTGACAACTACATTCATGGACATTATAAATTAAAAATACTTTTAATGAGACAAATACATGTTTGATGGATCTTGGGGTTTCTCCCTCCTTCTCTAGGAGCTGAGGGTGCCTCTTCTCCTTTTTTCTTTCATCCTCCCTTTGCAAGGTTCTTTTAAAGCCCTTATCATTGGCACCGCTAAAGAAAGAGGAAGGGGCTCTTTCTTCATTTGCAGAAGGGGGGAAAAATACTGTTGTGGTTGGCTTCTGTAGTTTGAGTTAGACTCAGGTTTGGCAATCCAGGAGAGATTAAGAGTTAAGCAACTATGCTGTTCTAAAGATATTTACTCAGACAGAAGTCTAATTTCAGTAGACTCACTTCTTAGTAAAAGGGCTTTGAATTATAGACTAAAATCCACTCCCATCAGTGGGTTTAGGAATAATTAATCTTTGGTTTGTAGCAAGTAGGCTATCTCCAAATGAATAAATTGAAATTATTTTCCATTCCTGCCATCTGGATTGTTACAAGAGAACAACAAAACTTTTGGCCACAGCAGCAAAATATTAATCTATGGCTTTCGGAAGAAGTTACTGTGAGAGATGCTGTGGCTGCAATCTACAAAAATGTGACAAGTGGCAGTGGAATGAAACTCTCTCTCTCTCTCTCTCTCTCTCTCTCTCTGTGTGTGTGTGTGTGTGTGTGTGTGTTGCAGTTCTACATCTGTCTTTTTGTGAGCCAGGCTATGGAAAACTAAGCTACACATTTATGCGTGAAATAAAGTAACAAACTTGTAATATGTCTATTTATTGGATGGATGGGTGGATGGATGGATGGATGGATATGGTTGTCCATTTCAACAAGTGACTCCCGGCAGCCTACAAAGAATAAAAACAAGGATTAAAGCAAAGATTTCCCAAAGAGACAAATAGCTAGAACTGATCTTCAAAACTTTAGAAGGCACGTTCTTTGGTAAAAACAAGATGAAACAGGTTAGACAAAAATAAAAATTGCTAAAAAGCCAAATTCTTTTCTACCAAGTTATGTTTTCTTCTTTATATATATATATAGAATAAACTTTTTACATATGTACAAATCAGAACTAAATGTACAATCATGATTCCAAAAGCAGCATGCAATCTTTCAATATTCATCCATCTTGCTCTAATTAATTTTTGCCATACCCCAGATACTTTCCCCCATTGCATAATCAATGCTTTCCTCATGACTATTGCTATAAAAAAAATAATATAGGGTTCAAGACACCATTAAAAAAAAAAACCCACTAAATTGTTGGGTGTTTAAGTTACCCCAAACCAATGAATTGTTTGACACTAAAAAGGAGATATGCTGACATTTTCTCTGCACAGCCTTTTGATATGGATCCAGAGGTCAAGCCAGGGCACCCATAAACAGAATTAAGGCATTTGAATAAATAAATTTCCCAAGGATAGGAAAGATAAGGCCTGCCCCCTCTTGTGGCTTTCCCTAAGTAAGGATTTAGGAAGGTGCTAGGTTACCTGAAGAAGAGGCTGTTAGGAAGCCATGAGGGTGTTCTTTGCATGTGTTGCCACGGTTACAAAGGAGTTAATGTGATGGAACGCCCAAGCAGAGCAGAGGGGGTTGTTTCAGACATAGCTGGTGAACATGGCCCTGTCAGGCCAGTGTGCGTTTACCCCCAAGTTTATTATTGTCTTGATGTAGTGGCAAGGCTTCCAGCTGTGGCTTTGAAGGCTCTGGTTTCAAACTCTATTCCAATGCCATTTTCTACAAGGTTTTGTCTCTCCGGGCTACAAGATTCTTGGCTGCCATGCTCAAGCAAGAGACTTTGCAGGGAAGACAGAGGAAATTCATAAATACGCACCGAGGACTCTCTTTCAAACTAATCAGGGCCACGGTTCCGGTTCCCTATCCTTTCCTTTTCATTCAGGAAAATAAACCCATAGCACCAGATCATCATTTCAAGTGTATATCTTAACATCATTACATTGATTTGATTTACCAGCTCCATCATGATTCTGGGTAGCATTAGGGTAAATTATCTATAATGTCTACATAATTTGTACTCATGGATGATAAATGGGGAGTTTGAGTATTGTATCCAGTTCCTATTCCACCTTTCTGGAATCCATGTTTTTCTTTTAATGTTCATTTGAAGTAACATTAATATGAAGACTTGCTGCTTAACATATGTCCCCTTCCAAAAAAAAGTTGGCACTGACTGTTCCTTGGGTAGAGATGCCTTCTATTTTTCTAGTCATTTCTCCTTCAGAGGGCATCCTGAATGAAATTTGTTTTTCCCCAATGAAACAGTGGTAAAAGCACAGCCCAAACAAATTGGCCCAGGGGGAAAATGGATTCAAAAAGATTAAGTTTTCATAAAAACGTACTCAGTTCTTTTCTCCTAAATCTCACATGAGAAAGTAGGAACATAGATCAGTCAAAATTCATGCTTGCTTTTTTTTTAGCTACAAAAGCTCTAAGGGCTGCTAGATGGATTCCATTGCTCCTCATTACCACCTAGTAATTATTTGGATATGCACCCCAGATATGGTAGCCTAAAACCAATGCACTTAATAGCCATTGTTTCAGTATGAGAGTTAATTGCAGGCTTAATTTTCTTACATTGATCTAAAACAGTTCCCTTGTAGAATCATCCACAAACTTCCCATGACAAACCTTGTCCATGAGGAAGAGAATGTTAGTAACATTTGTGCTCCCTGTATGATTAGAGCTCTTGAAAAATAAGAGTTTCCTGTTCCATGTAATGTTGAACATTTCAGAGCCTTTCTTCATCTTTGTACTTGGTCGCCCTACCACAAAGTTATATTGTCTTAAAGCAGCAATATAATGACAAAATTATAATGCATACCGCTACATAAATACAATATTATAAAATGCAATTAAAACCAGATCATACAAGACTAATAACGTGATAATTGTTAATTGCTGAGGCCTGCTGTTTCACTATTCCTGCTTTCTCTGTCTTTTTCAACTTGTATTTAGAAAAGCCAATTACAAGCCACTGGAACTACATAATTCAAATAATAGAAATCCTTTTTTTTCTAGTCTTAGCTTTTTCTTACTGTACATGGTGTTACGAACTAAGCAAACTCGGTAAGCTTGCGAGCCTAATAGTTTTACTTTCACAGCAGGCTCGTAAACCTGCACTTCTGATTGGCCCGCTAATAGCAGATTGTGATTGATTGTTGTCGGCTGATCTGATTGGCTGTTAGTGGGTCGCCACTGATTGGACGCTTTCCAGCGCGGCAAACTCAAATCATTGGATGTTGTGACAGCAGCCAGCTCTATAAAAGGAGCTGCTGCTGCCCGAGCCTTTTGCTCTGTTCTGAAGTCACTAATAAAGAGTTGGAGTCACTATTCGATGCCTCCTCTCCATTCTTGCGCCCACTCTCCCAGATGTAACACTGGCAACGAGGATGGGATGCGGAGACGATAAGAGCTGACTGATCACTCATTGCACGATATAAGATCACGTGACTGAGAGTGCGCCAATTGCGGCAACATGACCAGCGGTGCCATACCACCCGCTTCATGTGAACCAGCTAATGAAGACTGGGACTCGTATATGGACAGGTTTCAAATGTTCCTGGAAACCAACAACTGGAAGGATGCTACGCCTGGCAAGAAATGAGCTGTATTCCTGACCCATTGTGGGCCAGCCATATTTAAGATGGCAAAGGCACTTGCAAAACCAGCAGAAGTCAAGACAATGGATTGGGACACTCTCGCCCCAATCCTCCGGGCCCATTATGCCCCAGCGGTGCCAACACTCATCAGAAGACATGCGTTTTACCAGAGGGACCAGCAGGAGAGCGAGAGTGTGGGAGACTTCATCGCAGACCTCAAAAACCTGGGGGGACTCTGTGGCTTCGCCAATCTCGAAGAAGCCATGAGAGATCGAATTATTCTGGGTCTAAGAGACCCCACGACCCAGAGCAAGATTATGGCGAAGGGAGAAATCGGCCTCGCAGATGTCCTTGCCGATGCTACTGAAGCAGAAGCAACCAGGAAGTCGGCCGCTCGAATGCGCCGAGCAAATGGACCACACCGCCAACTCACCAGTAATACTACGCCTTGTCCCAAGAGGCACGCAACGACTACCCACCATGAAGACCTCGAATCCTCATCAGAAAGCGAGGGAGATGGAACTTCCGGTTTGCGTGGCTTCGGGGCAGCAGGAATTCGCGACAGCTCGCGATTCCTGCTGGCTAGCTGCCGAGGTACCCCCGATCCAGATGGGTCAGGGGGTTAAGGCTGCCCTGTAGGGACAGCTGAAGATAGAGGGGAGCCGGTTAGGGAGGTGGGGGCATCGCAGACCCCCCCCTTCTCCGGAAAAACCCCTTTTTCCCAAGGCGGTGGAGCGGCGGTCAGCAATGGCCGCCACGAAGAAGCCAGCAACCGGGTAAGAACTGTGCTGGAGGAAGTGTGAAAAGTGAAAGTTCTGTCTGAGCCGGGTCAAGTAACAACTTTTAAATTGCCTGGAATTGAGCTGCTTGTTGCTGGAGGATACATTGTTTCCCTAAGAAGATCGAAAGCGGCGGAGAAGCTGTCAAAGGGAACTTTCTTTTTTTTTATTTTTGTTTACTCTCCCATCTCACGGAAAAAGCAGAAATATTTGGATATATTAGACATTGAAAGTGGATTGCTTTGAAAGCTAAGCTAAGAGACAAAGGGATTTTTGGACATTGAAAAATTTAAGAAATTGGAAAATTTTTGCTGGAGGTATGGATTTTTGATTATTTAAAATTGTTATTGCAAGTGGGAAGGGAGAAAAAAAAAAATTGGAGCAGAAACTGAAAAAGGAGGAGACTGTCTAGAATGTCTTGGTGGATCCCAAAAGAAGATATATGGTAATTGGACCTCTTTGATTAAAAATTAATTTAGAAAGAGAAAGAGAAGAAGGAAGAAAAGTATTAACTTTTGGAACTTTTTTCTTTTTTTTAATTGCTTTTGATTGTCCTGGATTAAAAATACTTGTGGTTGTTTTGGAAAAAGTTTTCCCTTTTCATAATGGCATTGTCTGTGGATGAACTAGAGATTGACTATCAAAAATATAAAAAAGAAGATACTTTGGGCGCTTTGTTCCAATTCTTAGAAATGGTGTTATGTTCTGTTGAAAAGTTGATTATGCAGCAGAAGGACTGGGACAAGGAAGAAGAGGAAGAAGAAGCCATCTTTGATGAACAATGGGTTCCTTCCGGAGAGGAGGAGAAAAAGGATAAGAAAAAGGGGTTTTTAAGAATTATAAAAACAACCAAAAGAGAGAAAAATGAGCGAAAAGATGGAGGCAAGGTTAGAAAGCAAAGGAAAAGGAGCAAGAAAAGCGAAGAGAAAAAGCAAAGGGGTAGAAAGGGCAAGGAGAAGAATAAGCAAGAGAGAAAAGGGGGGAGGAGAAGCCTTAATGGGGGGAAGCAAGATTTAAAAAAAAAAAGTTTATTTAGAGACAATGGGTGAATTTAATTTAGATTAAAAGAGGGATTCTGGAGGGTATATAAGAGTGTGTTTTTATATGTATATTTAGAATAAAAAATTTATTATGTAATTTTAGAATCTTTTAAACAGAATCCCAAGAAAGATTTATATGTAGTATTTTTAAGTTAGGTAATGAGTTATAGATGTAACTCCAATTGTTGTACAGGAGAAGTATAGTAAAAGAAAAAAGATGAATGGATGTTTGGAAATAGAACAGACAAAGAATGTTGTTGAAAATGGTAATAATGGAAGGATATATATGCTTTTCTTTTGATTTTGTATATTGATAAAAGGCAATAAAATTTTAATTGATAAATAATTTGGATGGAAAAGAGAAGTAGGGACAAGATATGAAGTTAATATTATATGAAATATTAATATTATAATCTTGAAATGTTATGTTTTATTGGTCTATCATTATTATTTTTTTTTAGAAAAGAATTTATAAGCTGTTATGCCTTGATTTTGTGTGCATTGTTTTTAGAAAACTGATAAAAATGGTTTTTATATACATATATATAAAAAAAAAAATGATAATAAGATATGGAAGGAGATTTAGGTTGAATATGATGTTTGAATTTGTGTCTGTGTAAAGAGTTTTAACCCGGGAACAGACAACCTTCAGAAAAGATCTTTTAGTTTTGTCTATGTTTTATGTTTTGTGTTTGTATGTTTGTGTATTATGCTTATGATAAAACTAACAAAATTTGTTTTTTATTAAAAAAAAAAAGGAAAAAAGAATTAATAAAACCTTGGAGGAATGTTAGATGAGAATAATTTAAACAAGCCAGAAAGAAAAGAATATGATGACTATAAAATGGATAAATATGGAAGAGAAATGAAATTGAATAGGAGTAAAGAGAAATAATGAGAAATTTGATGAAAGATATTTGTGTGTCCATATGGGGATGGGATAAATTGGAATTATGCTGTATAAAAATATTGTTTTGTTTGACTTGTAAGGACTTACAATATTAAGAGGTTTTATGTGTTTATGTATTTACTGGTTAATGATGTGTTGTTTTATCTTTAAAATTAATAAAAATTTGTTTCAAAAAAAAGAAAGCGAGGGAGATGGTTTCCGGTTCCGTGTGGCTTCGGTGGCAGCAGGAATTCGCGACCGTTCGCAATTCCTGCTGCGCTTGCCGCCGAGGTACCCCCGATCCAAATGGGTCAGGGGGATATGGCTGCCCTGTAGGGACAGCCGAAGAGAGAGGGGAGCCGGACAGGGGGTTAGGGGTGCCGCAGACCCCCTCCTTGTCTGGAAAAACCCCTTTTTCCCAAGGTGGTGGAGCGGCGGTCAGCAATGGCCACCACGAAGAAGCCAGTAACCGGGTAAGATTGTGCTGGAGGAAGCAAGAAAAGTGAAAGTGCTGGCTGAGCCGGGTCAATCAACATCTTTTAAATTCGTTGGAATTGAGCTGTCTGAATTGCTGGAGGATACATTGTATCCCTAAGAAGATCGAAAGCGGCGGAGAAGCTGTTAAAGGGAACTTTTTTTCCTTCACTCTCCCACCCCATGGAAACAGCAGATGAAAATTTGAAATTTGTTTGGGCACTGAAGGTGAATTATTCTGAAAGTTGAATTTAAGGGACAAAAGAGTTCTTGGACATTGGACTTAAAAATTTGGAAATTGGAAAACCCTTATTAGAGGTATGGATTTCTGATCATTTAAAAATTGATGTTGCAAGTGGAAAGGGAGAGGAAAAAAAAATGGTGCAGAAGTGGAAAAAGAGGAGATTGCCTAGAATCTCAAATAAAGATACAAGGTAATTGGACCTCTTTGATTAAACAGTAACCCCAGAAAAAGAAATAGAAGAAAGAAGAAAAATATAAACTTTTGGAACTTTTTTTGAATTATTTTTGATTAAAAATACTTGGGTGGTTGTTTTGGGGAAAGTTTCTCTTTTCAGGATGGCATCGCTTGTGGATGAACTAAAGACTGAATATCAAAAATATAAAAAGGAAGAACAAGATGGAAAAGATACTTTGGGCACTTTATTTCAATTTTTAGAAATGGCGTTATGTACTTATGAAAAATTGATTACGCAGCAGAATGACTGGGACAAAGAAGAAGAGGAATAAGAAGCCATCTTTGATGAACAATGGGTTTTTTCTGGGGAGGAGGAGAAAGAGGATAAGAAAAGGGGGATTTTAAGATTTGAAAAAACAACCAAAAAAGAGAAAAATGGGAGGAAAGGTGGATGCAAGGTTAGAAAGCAACGGAAAGGGAGTAAGAAAAGGGAGGAGGAGAGACAAAGGGGTAAAAAGGACAAGGAGAAGAATAAGCAAGAGAGAAAGGGGGGGGGAGGAGAAGCCTTAATGGTGGGAAGCAAGAACTAAAGAAAAAAAGTTTATTCAGAGACAATGGGTGAATCTAATTAAGGATAAAAGGGGGATTCTGGAAGGTATATAAGATTGTGTTTTTATATGTGTATTTAGAGTATAAAATTTACTGTGTAATTTTAGAATCTACTAAACAGAATCCCAAGATAAATTAAGTGTTATATGAAGTACTTTTAAGTTAGGGTAATGAGTTAAAGGCGTCACTCCAATTAGTGTATAGGAGAAGTATAGTAAAAGAAAAAAGATGAATGGATAGTTGGAAATAGAACAGACAAAGAATGTTATTGAAAATGGTAATAAGATATGGAAGGATATATAAAGGTTTTGTTATGGTTTTTTTTTTGTATATTGATAAAAGGCAATAAAATTTTAATTAACAAGAAATAATTTGGATGGAAAGGAGAAGCTGGGATAAGATATGAAGTTAAATAGATAAAGTAAATATTGATATTATAATTTGGAATCATTATGTTCTATTGGTTTTCTTCTTTAATTATTATTATTATTATTTTTTAGAAAAGAATTTATAAGCTGTTATGCCTTGATTGTTTGTGCACTGTTTTTGTAAAATTGATAAAATTGGTTTATAAAAAAAGAAAAGAAAATGATAAGATATGGAAGGATATATAAAGTGAATATGAAGTCTGAATTTGTGTCTGTGTGAAGAAGAGTTTCAACCTGGGATCAGGCAGCCTTCAGAAAAGATGTTTTAGTTTTGTTTATGTTTTGTGTCTTGTATGTTTATGAAAGGCAATAAAATTTTAATAAGCAAGAAATATAATTTGGATAAAAGAAGAAGTCTGGATAAGATATGAAGTTAAATAGATAATGTAAATATTGATATTACAATTTGGAGTTATTTTATATGTTCTATTGGCTTTCTTCTGTAATTATTTTATTTTTTTTTTAGAAAAGATTTTTTAAGTTGTTATGCCTGGATTGTGTATTGTTTTTTGTAAAATTAATAAAATATGTTTAAAAAAAAAAAAGAAAGCGAGGGAGAGGAGGTCAACAGACTCCGGTCAAAACATGATCAGTGAGATCAACGGAGTCATAAGTCCTCATTCCAGTGTACTGGCTGTGGGGGAAATCACCCACGATCAAACTGCACATTCCTAGATGCACTCTGCCGTTCCTGTAGAAAGAGGAGCCACATTGCAAAGGTTTGTAGAAGCAAGCAAGGATCCAGCCCGAACCGAAGAGAAAATAATTTCTGGCAGACAACAGGCACCCCACCAGTAAATCAGGACTGCCCAAGCAACCAATGGAACCACTACTACAGAAACCGAGCACCAGCCACTTCTACCAGACGAGAAGAGGCACACTAAACCATCACCATCGGCCATGCTTCATCCCTTGATGCAAGGAAAATCCGAGTAAAGGTCATCATTGAGAAGCGACCATGCGTTATGGAAGTCGACTCCGGGTCATCTCTATCAATGGTTTCCTGGAAAACCCTCAAACAGCTGATCCCTGACATCCGCCGCCAAGACCTCAGCACTCAGAGAATTATATTGAAGGACTACCAGGGAAATAGAATCCCAGTCGCCGGTTCCAGCCACGTCCAAGTCTCTTTCAAGGACCACACCACAACCCTACCTCTTACCGTCATCGATAGAGATCGACCCAGCTTGCTAGGCTTACAGTGGTTCGTGCCTCTGGAAATCGAACTGGCAGGCATCAACCAGACTGAAGCCGATGACTGGGAAGCGACCCTTGTCCAGGAATTCCAGGAAGTTTTCACTGAGAAGCTAGGCAAGTACAAGGGATCCCCCATATCATTTAACCTCTGCCCTGATATTGCGCCCATTCACCTTAAGCCTCGTCGAGTGCCCTTTGCACTCAAACCAAAGATTGACGAACAATTGGACAAATTAATAGCCCAAGGTGTGTTGGAACCAATTGACCACACCCGATGGGAGACCCCAATTGTAACCCCCATAAAACCTGACAGATCTTTGAGAATTTGTGGGGATTACAAGGCCACCCTAAACCACGCACTTCAGCAGAGCGCATACTTCGTGCCTGTAGTCCAACACCTCCTTCATTCCATTGGGGGCAGAAAAATATTCATAAAATTGGACTTAGCCCGGGCGTACCAGCAGCTGCCCGTGGATGCAGAGACCGCAGAAGCCCAAACTATAGTTACACACAGAGGTGCATTCAAATGTAATAGACTCCAATTCGGAGTAAGCGTAACACCTGGCATCTTCCAAAGTCTGATGGAGAGATTGCTACAAGGCATAAAAGGGGTCGTGCCATATTTCGATGATGTCCTGATAGTTGCTCCCACTAGAAGTATACTAGAAAAACGACTAAGAATGGTCCTCCAAAAATTTAAAGACACTGGCCTGAAGGTCAAGAAGGACAAGTGCCAACTATGCATGGAGAGGGTTGAATTCCTTGGTTACCTTCTTGACAAACAGGGAATTCACCCTACTGAGAAAAAATTGGCTGCAATAAAAAATGCCCCGAGACCTAGAAACAAAACAGATCTCCAAGCCTTCCTGGGACTTATCAACTTTTATAACATCTTCCTACCCCAGAAGGCGACTGTTGCTGAACCCCTGCATAGGCTCCTTGACAAGAAGGCTTCCTGGGTCTGGGGACATCGAGAAGAACGAGCTTTTCGGCAAGTAAAAGACCTTTTAACATCAGATGCCATATTGATACAATATACCGAGACTTTACCATTAACTGTTACCTGTGACGCCTCACCGTTTGGAGTAGGAGCCATCCTGAGCCACATCTTGCCAAATGGTACTGAGGTGCCCATTGCATTCTTTTCTAGAACTTTGTCTAAAACTGAGAGAAACTATAGCCAACTAGATAAAGAGGCTCTCGCTATTGTGTCTGCAATCAAACGATTCCATGAGTATGTATATGGAAGATCCTTTTCTATAATCACCGATCACAAACCACTACTTGGCATCTTGGCGGGGGATAAACCAACTCCCCACATCTTATCGCCAAGAATGACACACTGGTCAGAGTTTCTAGCTGCATACGATTACCAACTGCAACACCGGCCAGGGAAAGCCATTCCCCACGCTGACGCCCTGAGCCACTCTCCGCTGCCAGAAGTCCTGGATGACCCAGCTTCAACCCTCGCTACACTACAAATCAAGACACTTCCATCACCACCACTGACTGCACAAGACATCGCGTCAGAAACAAGGAAGGACCCTTGTTTGGTGCGGGTCCTCAGCTGGGTGGAAAGAGGTTGACCTGACAACGAACCCAACGACACCTTCAAGCCTTTCAAACACAGGCAGACAGAACTTTTCTCCCAGAAGGGATGTGTTTTATGGGGAGACAGAGTCATCATCCCAGAAAGACTGCAACATAAGGTCCTAAAACTATTGCATGATGGACACCCGGGCATCGTGCGAATGAAGGCACTAGCAAGGAACTACGCTTGGTGGCCAGGCATAGATAAGAAAATAGAAACCTGGGTCGCTACCTGCAACAAATGCCAGGAAACATGTTCAGCTCCACCAAAAGCACCACCAACAGAATGGGAAGCACCCCGAGGTCCCTGGTCCCGTATCCACATCGATTTTGCAGGACCCACCAAGGGGCATACATTTCTCATTACGGTGGATGCCTATTCCAACTGGCTTGAGGTCCACAAAATGAAGAGCACCACAACAGAGACAGTCGTTAAAAAACTAAACAGACAATTTGCAACACACGGCTTGCCAGATGTCTTGCTTTCAGACAATGGCCCACAATTCACTGCCTTGGCATTTGAGCAGTACCTAGCAGACCGGAGGATACGCCACACCTTAACATCGCCAGCTCACCCTGCGGCCAACGGTAGGGCTGAACGAATGGTCCAGTTCATAAAGAAAACCTTACACAAGATGGAACAAGGGAACATCCACGACAAGGTGACCAGGATACTCCTCCTCCAGCATATTACTCCAAACAGCACCACAAACAAAACCCCAGCCAAACTCCTGATGGGCAGGAAACTTCGATCACATCTCGACCGACTACACCCTGCCTACACACTGGAAAAGCTCCTGGGGTCCAGCAGCAAGTATCGCACGTTCAAGGTAGGCGAAGGTTTGCAAAAAACCTTACCGGTGACCCATTGTGGGTCCCCACTACCATAACTCAACTTACGGGTCCCCGTTCCTACTGTTTACAAACTACTGATGGGAGACTGTGGAAGCGCCACATTGACCAGCTATGCTCCAGGCTGGCATCTACCCCCTTCACAAGCACTGAACTCCAAACCAGGGGGTTGTCAGCCTCAAGATAGATAGCCTCAAGATATCTTCCACTGTTGCTTTTCTGCTATTACTCCTTTCGGCTGTCATGACAACGGTGGGAGGGGGGACTTTGGAGGGGAAGAAGACTGACAGGGGTGAAGGGAAATTGAGGGGGCCGAAAACGAACTAGTACCCGACCCAGTACTCGAAAACCAGCAATCAGCGCAACCAAACCTGGATTATTCATCTTCCGAAGAAGAGCTGGGGCAGATGGCCATCTCTCCACAAAGCAGCACGGCGGCATCAGCAACTCCAGAGAATCCAGCCTTGACGGGAATAGAGATGTCAACGCCGAGTCACCCATCGGAGAAGCCAGCTCACCATTACCGCCGAGTTCAACCAACAGCCCACCAGAACCAAAGTCCGGGCAAAGACTGGTGGAGCAACGAAGATCAGGTAGACAGGTGAGACAACCTGCCTACCTGTGAGAATACATCACCCCACCTTTGAGACGGAACCTAGGGGGGAGGGGCGTTACGAACTAAGCAAACTCGTTAAGCTTGGGAGCCTAATAGTTTTACTTTCACAGCAGGCTCGTAAACCTGCACTTCTGATTGGCCCGCTAATAGTGGATCGTGATTGGTCGTTGTCAGCTGATCTGATTGGCTGTTAGTGGACGCTTTCCAGTGCGGCAAACTCAAATCATTGGATGTTGTGACAGCAGCCAGCTCTATAAAAGGAGCTGCTGCTGCCCGAGCCTTTTGCTCTGTTCTGAAGTCACTAATAAAGAGTTGGAGTCACCATTCAATGCCTCGTCTCCATTCTTGTGCCCACTCTCCCAGATCTAACATATGGGTAGGGTTTTTTTGTACCCACTAAACTAAATATAACCCAACTCCATCTTTCTCTGTATTCTTCAGCTTTGGTCATTTCCTTGGAGCTCCCCAAGTATAAGTTTTGGTGTGTACATCACTCAACCAGTGATGTAAAGGCACTCTTTCTTCCTGGCCTGGGTTTACACTGAGTATTCCTACTGAATGGAACTCCAAGAACAAAAATTACCACAGTAATTATGAGAAAGCCTTGAAACTTATAGTCAAATTTATTTTTTAATTCCTCTTTGGTATGTAGGTAAACCACGTGTGGAAGCAAAAATTCTTTCCTTCCAATCTTACATAAAATTCTTACGTGAAAATCAACCTGTGGTTTATTTGAGCCCTAATAGTCTTGTGGCTGAGACTAGTAGTGTCAGTACATGTTTCTCTCTCTGTGTGTGTGTGTGTGAGAGAGAGAGAGAGAGAGAGAGAGAGAGATTATAGAAGGGGGTAGAAGAATTGTAGATATGCCATTGTTCAATGTGCACTAATAGAGTGACAGTTGCCAAAGGCAACAGTGCCAGTCATTTTTATTTTTTATTTTGCTGGAACACTCCTTGTTTCAGAACTACAGGAACATCCCAAAACTTGAAAAAAAATTCTAAGGGTCATCGTCTTGTTTTTCATGAACTGGGCGGGAGGATATCTGAAGAAGCTGCACCACCAACCTCAAATTGGGCACTCTGCAAGTGAGGCATTAATTTCTATGTCATCAGAAGCTGCTTTAAACATTTCAAACTAAGCTACCTTATCCTGATTGAATGGAAATCCTGTATATTGCTAATCGGTTCCCAAAGTCTGCCATAACATTCTCGGTCTTGCTAATCATTTGCCTTTGTATTATAATCAATGTTTTGGCACCTTTTTTATCTTCTTAACACACACCTGAACTCACATTCCTTATCTGTGCTTCCTGAATGGTCTAAGAATTGCTCTTCTTGTAGGACTGTGGCCTCCAGCTACTGCCTTGTCATCAGCCGGGTGCTGACATACCCAGGGCTCAACAGGCAGCATCTGACAGGGACAAGAGATAGATAGATATAAGAACAACTGCTAGCTGGTTCCTGTTCATGACTAAAAGAGTATGTCTGATCATTACCGAACCTTTGCTAAGCGTACCAACTAATGGAGCGAGAGACATGAAAGATTTTCACGGGCCATCTGGAAATGTAATTCAAAGCTAACCTGAGGAGGTCATGCTAAGTAAGATGAATTTTTAGCCTCTTCTTCCTTCACAGTATTGACCTTTGGCTTGCAAAAAATAATAAAAAATGATACTTTTGTGGGGGGTGGGGGAGAAGAAGCATGCGGAGTCCTATTAAGTGTTAACTGGAAAAAATGGCTGAAAAGTTCAAAAGGAAAGTTAAAGAATGAAGAGGACTGAAAGTTAAAGTTTTTTTTTTAATTTCTGGACTTCATTTTTTCTTCCTGGAGTATGACATTTGGTGTCATGCTTTTGTTGTAAGAGTACCAGAACAGATATGAGTGAGCATGCATGTGTACAGCCAAGCTTATGTACCCAATGCACAGGAAACAGATAATCTCACAAGCCTCATCTTGTCCCTCTTCTATTGTGTATTCCACCTGCCTTCCATTGAAAACCTGTATACTGCATGAGTCAAAAAGAGGGCTGTGAAAATATCCTCAGACCTCTCACATCCTGGACATTAATTCTTTCAACTTCTTCCCCCAAAATGACGTTATAGAGCATTGCACACCAGAACAACTAGATACAGGTCAGTTTTTCCCCTCCTGCCATCACTCTGCTAAACAACTATTTCCCACAATACTGTCAAACTATTTACTAAGACTGTATTACAATTATTCTTCTCATCCTTCCTATTACCTATCTCCTCCCACTTGTTGCTTGTATCTTTACTATTTATATTGTTTATTTGTTTCCTATTATAATTTGATTGCTTATTTAGTATCCTAAGACTATCACTAAGTGTTGTATTTTATGATTCTTGATGAATATATTTTTATGTACATTGAGAGCTTATGCACCAAAGACAAATTCCTTGTGTGTCGATCACACAAGGCCAATAAATAATTCTATTCAATTTATTTAAAGTCTCTGTTTCATTGAGAATGTCTCCATAGTGATGGCATCTCTTTTCTGAAGCAGGAATCTTGCTTCTCCTGAAGGTTCTTTATGCATCATCCTAAGTGAAGGTGATAAACTAACTTTCATTTCATTTTGTTTTTACTCCTCTCCTTCCTGTGACCTTATTCCCTCTGCTCTTTCCAAGTATGTTCCCAAGATATTTGGGAGTATGTTGGTTCATTTCCCTGAAGTGGCACATTCCTCAAAACATAGCTGCATATTCACTTGTTATCATGAAAGTGACCGTGGGACAAGTAGAAGGGAGAAAATCATCATGATGACCTCTGAGCCAAGGAGAATGTTGATAGAGCAGGACTGAGAGACATCAAATTAGCCTCTGGATTCTCCCTAACAAGCAAATTGAATGATAAGATGGAATTTAACTTAAGAGCCACTTCCTCCTCCAGGGAATTTTGTTCCTGTTGTTCTAGGTGTGATCTATATTGCTAACATTTATTTTGAATCCTGTAGTGTCCTTTTTTAATATTTTTTTTAATGATGGGGAAGTTGAGGAACACGTATTTGTTACGGAAATCATAATTAGTATTGTGTATTTTACCACTCACTCATAGGTTCAGAAGATCATATTGATGACCAAGGTCTGTTGAAGGTTGTTCTCAAACTTAGGACTGGACAGCAGCACTGTAATTCCTGGAGCAGGGGTGGGCAATTCATTTTCCCAAGGGGCCACATAAGTAACAGGGATTGTTGTGATGGGCCAATGGCCTACCCCCGATGCTGACATCCAGACCCCCAATGCTGCTGACACCATGGGACAGGGACAGCTGAAAGACCAGGTGTAACTCATGGGTTGTAAAATGCCCAAAGCTGTCCTATAAGTTGAGCAGTAGGAAAACCAAAAGAGTGAAATAGATGACATCCAGTAATGGTCTCCTAAAAGTCTTTTTATCTATCACAAAATGTCACACAGATAAAACTGTATTCCTTCCTCAGCTTCCAGAACCTGGAGCAGGGTTTCCTTAATTTTTTAGAACCATAGTATTTTTTTCAAAATTTAATTCATATTAGCCCATTTAAGGGCTGAAAGTTTGTTGAAAGCTGGGACCAAGTCACCTTATTCTGCCCAGGTAAATTAGAAGGACAATCCTAGATAAGGTCTTCTGAAGAAGAGTAAAAGAGGTCCTGATAAACCACAGAACTTCCCTTCACTGCACAGATGTAGAGCTCTTCTTTAGACCTCACTGTGGAAAGTCCTGGAACTCATAAGTGTTTGGGAGGGTGGGAGAACATATCGCAACATGGGAAATGAGGTCATCATATTTCACCCTTTGGACACATTCGTGTCTGAATGTGCTGTTAGTTCAGGTGTATTTAGAGAAATGCAAGCAGATCATTTCACATTATTGTAGGTTGATGGTTCAGTTAGTACTGCTTCTCGATATTCATATTTTGAGTTCTCAATCAGAGCTTTATGATGAGATGCTGTTTGTGGCTTTTTAATGATACTTTTGTCTGTTTCTAACTTTGAGGGACGGCTGCAGCAGAGAACAATGTCTGCTGCTCACATATGAACAGTGGGACATGTGATTTTTCCATTCTGAGTTATGGAGAAAAATAAATGTGCGCAACATTATTCTTTATTTTGTAAAGGCCTACGATGCTTGCAACCTACAAGAGTCCTCTACTTAAAAAAAAAACCACTGCTGAGAAGGTAGGAAGATCCCTCCTGATGTTCTATATAATGCCTGGTTTTTCTTTACATAAAACTTTTTCATTCAGTGAGAATGTTGAAATAATAGAAGTCAAGATCTTATTTACTAAAGGCAGAACCACACAGCTCTTATAAAGGAAATTTACATGAGGATCCAATCTCTACCTTCTTATTATGTAGGTAGATACCATAAGAAGTCAGCCCAACTTTGAAATTCTTTCAATATTTAATATGATTTGGCATACCCAAATTCTTCCTCTTTAATCACAGTTCACCCTGAACTTGAAGTTGTTTCTCTTGGCATTTCACACATATTGTTCTCTCTCTCTCCCCCTCTCTTTTCCAGAGTACCTAAAGATATTAGCACTGTACAGAGCTGACAAAATGAGTTCTGACAAAAGATAATTGCATGAACCCTTTGTAGTCAAGTACTTAAAATGTCTCGACATTGTCAGTTTTTATTTGAGTCAAATTTCAGAGTTGAAGCAGTTCTATCATAGAAGAATAAGTAGGAAAAGTACAATAGAAAGGATGGAAAGAATGTGGAAAAACTAGAGCTTTTCTATAAACTATAAACAAAGCCCAGATGTGCATAGTATTTATTATAGGGGGGGAGAGAATTGAGGCAGAGATCAGGGTACTTTCTGGAGATATGCCAGCATAAAACATGGAACCCAATAACAGCACATTTTAGAAAACCTCACTGTCCATTAGAAATTTTCTAACACAGTTTTGGTTTACAGGAATTGAGAAACAATTATGTCATGCAGTCATAATATTTGATGTTCTACCCAGTTACTCAATTCATGACCAGCAACAACACTGATCATAGATTGAGTTCTTTCATCCCACTTGTTGAGCAATTCTTTTCAAATGTACCAAATGGGAAGATTGTATAATATTCTATATATCATAATTAATAGATTCCTGAGATTAAGACTACTAATAATGTTTGTAGTTAATTAGCCTGGTCTTTGCTTGCCACATGACTAAGAGAAAATTATTTTTTGTTGGTCACTGTTTATTTGTTTTTATGGATTGTTATAAAAATGCACGTTCCATAGACAGAGAGATAGATAAATAGATAGACAGACAGACAGACAGACAGACAGACAGACAGACAGACAGACAGACAGACAGACAGACAGACAGACAGACAGACAGATAGATAGATAGATATCTCTACCTATATACCTACATAGGTATATAGATATATAGGTATTCCTATAAAGAATTTTACATTGATAAAAGACAAATACAGAAATACATAAAGAAAAGAGAGGAAGAAAGGGGAAAACTACAGAAAATAATAAAAAGCAAAAAAATTAAGAAGTAACTTCTACCCTTCTTTATAACAGTTACAAACATTAGCTCTGCCTCCACCCCTTAACATTATAATTATCTTTTCAGGCCCTTATCCGATCCCTTTTCAGTCATGGAAACCAGAAATCACCATTTCAATTTTTTTCCATTTTGAGCAAGAAGTCTATAAAAGATCCAATACTTATTGTTTGAACCCTGACCAAAGAGATCAGTTTTGCCATCTCTAAGTCACTGTTCTGATCAGATACCTTTAGGATCTATTTGTATACAAACAAGATAATATTACCAATTATTATTACCGATAATATTACCAATTACTATGTGGCCTATTGCATCACCTCAAAATTGAACTATATTATCATTCCTGAGAAAGGGATAAAAATTAAAATAATTGGGAGGATTTAATAATTGTTCTGTCTACAAAATTGCCTATAAAAATGTAAAACACTCTTTTAATAAATATACAACATTATTATTCTAAGAGAAGCATTTTTTTCTTTTCTTTTCGTGAAGCATAAACTGCTTGGTACTCTCTGAGCTTGTTTGTTTTCTCACAGATGTTTCATTACCCAAACCGGGTAACTGCCTGCTGGTATGACTATAAAGTATATTGTGATCTAAAAGCAAAGGAAGCACTTTTCTATACCAGAAACACTAGATTGACCAATGTGTACAATGATTTGACCAATTTACATTTCTTTCCAATATAGTAGGTTATGCTTCTAGGAAGGGTACTGAGTTATGGTAGCAGCGCCATTAGCCATACATGTTCTGAAGGACATCAAGTGAGAACAGGTTTGGGATTTTATCCTACTGGCTGATGAAACTCTCTCGTTCTCTCTCTCTCGCTCTCCCCCCCCCCCCCCCCCCCCGTGAGTGAGTGAGTGAGTGAAAGTTTAAAACTACAGGTGTCCCACCATTTTATCTCAGGTCAAATTTAGTAGCTTTATTCATCTTATTCTTCCAGTTAACTGCTAACATACGCCACTCCAAATGTAATTTAGTAACGACTCACAACTTAAAATGTAAAATATAATTTGCTTCATTCATTCCCTTTTAGTGACTTCTATATATAAAGCAAATGAACCTGAGTTTGAGTTACATAAAGTTAGTCAGGAATGGGGCATGGGCGGGCAGAGAGATGGGAATAAATAGTCACTTAAGCATATCTACCCCCACCCTGCCATCAAAATTACAAGCTGTAATGGGCTCTAAGATACTTCATTTCAAGTTGAAAGAGCCACAAATTTGTCAACCAGACATAATTAGAACTTGATGAAATGCCATGTTAGAATAGCATAGCGCATATAAAGATGTGGCCTCAGTGTAAAAATCTTCCTTGCCCTTTTAATACCGAATTCCCTTCTACCGCCTTGAGTGTATATAGATAGCAGCTGGGACCCCACTGGGAAAAAGATCAGTATGACAGAATCATATCCAATGGTAATTCCAGCCTTAACCCAAAAGGAAGGAAAATCTATGGAAAGCTATTCAGGCTGAAACACTAAGAAATCATTTGTGAGCCAGATCCATTGACAGTGACAAAAGAGATTTAGGGTTGGAGCAGAATTATTGGCATTTACTTAAATTTGCCAATTTCAGCTATATTAGTGACAGAGGATGTGTGCTGAAAAACTTGTTGAGAAAAAAGCAATGCAAGCATGTATTTGGAAATGGGAGGACAAGTATGAAAGAAATGCCACATCTGTATTTGCTGGAATTTTGTCTATCTGGCACCAATTGCATGGGGTTTTTCAGTCTGTCAGTGGCAGCTGGACAGAAACTACTTTGAAATGTCCAGCAGCATTTGGCTGTAGACCTAGGAGACAAGTGGTGTCCAAAGCAAGCTTTGCAAATCTACTCTATGAAGTTAGGTGGATTATTGTTATTTGTTGTTCCTCCCCATTAGGTCACAGAAATTCCCACTGCTGAGTCACTGGAGCTGAGCAAAAAGTATCAGTGACAGCAATTCAGCGTTCCTTCAACCCTGAAAAATAGAGCTAGATATTTTTGGAGGATACTTCCTGGTTCTAACAAGAGGTATTTTCCCCATGGAATAATCATCTACATAAAAATGCATTTGTTATTTCAAATGGATCATGCAATGAAAGTATCATGGCAGAGTCTAAACCTCTTCTATAAGAAGTGGACAACTGGAAGGACTCATACAGAGCTGGACAGGTCTTCAATGTAGAGAAAAGTAAAGTCTTACACAGGCAAGAAAAACCAAAAGTACACATATAAACTGGGTGAAACCAGGCTTAACAGCAGTAACTGTGACATGGATCTTGAAGCCTTAGTGGATAACTAGCTACATATGAGCCAGCAGTGTGCAGCGGCAGCCAAAAAACCCAATGCAATCCTAAATTGTATTAACAGAGGGATACAATCAAGATCAAGGGAGGTACTAATACCACTCTATAAAGCCCTAGTAAGACCACACCTAGAGTACTGCATCCAGTTTTGGTCACCACACTATAAAAAAGATGTTGAGACTCTAGAAAAAGTGCAAAGAAGAGCAACCAGGACTAAAATATATGAAGAATGGTTTCAGGAACTGGGCATGGCTAGTTTAGTGAAAAGAAGGACTAGGAGAGATATGATAGCAGTCTTCCAATATTTGATGGGCTGCCACAGAGAGGAGGGATCAAGTTATTTTCCAAGGCACCTGAAGGCCAGACAAGGAATAATGGATGGAAACTGAACATGGAGAGATTTAATCTGGAAATAAGGATAAATTTTCTGACAGTGAGAAAAATCAATCAATGGAACAGCTTGCCTTCAGAAGTTATGGGAGCTTCATTACTGGAGGCTTTCAAGAAGAGATTGGACTGCCATTTGTCAGAAATGGTGTAGGGTCTCCTGCTTGGGTGATGGGTTGGACTAAATTACCTACAAGGTCCCTTCTGACTTTGTTGATCTATGTAAATAGGTCTTAGATACCAAATTAATTTTTACTGAAGAATCAATGCTTCTTTCATCAGATTCATTTATTCACAGGACTTTTAAACCTCTCCAATTAGCCAAATCTGAACACTGTATGAACCCTAAGTACATAATTTGGGATTAAAAACAAGTACATTTTTTTAAATATACAGTGAAATTGCATATAAAACCAATAATCACATTTAGTATTGATATAGTTTCAGGCATGGGTGAAATGAATGGAGACAATCTTAGTTGGTGAACTTTCAGCTCTTTATTACATAGTGACTTAAGAGAGTGAACAACAACAACTCTGCCTAATATAGGTGACCTTAATGTAAAATAACCAATAGGGAGCTGTAAGACGCTAGCTCCAGAACCACTAAGAGTCCTTCATTAAGGGCCAATCAGATTCTCTGAACCCAACCAATCCGATCGAGCCGCTTAACACCCAATCAGAAGTGCAGGGCCAGAACCCTGCACTTTACCCCAAGCTTGCTTTTATTTAAACTATTTACATACATAACACCCCTTCCCCCTGGCTCCTCAATTATGGTGTGGTTATATAGTCCTTCAAATAGGACGGTTGTCTTTTGGGTCTATTAGATTTTCTTTGGACTGGCTGTGTGCAGTCCTGTTGAGGTAAAATGTTGTTTGGCAGTGGCTCAGCTTCTCGTTCTGGTGTGATTTCCCTTGGAGTGTACGATTCTTCCTCCTGCTCCATTTCCTGAGTTTCACTAGATTCATTGCTCTCTTGGAACAGGTTCCCTGGAATGTCATCTTCTTCCATTCCTTCCCCCCCCCCCTCAGTTTGGTCGTAGGGGAGTTGCTGGCTGGCCGAAAGGAGTCGTGACCGTAATTGGTCAATATGTCGTTTCCACAGTCTTTCATCAACACATTTTACAATATAGGATTTGGGCCCCGTCTCGCGTATTATCGTTGCTTCAATCCAAACTGGGTCGCCCGATAAATTTCTTGCATAAACGGGGTCGCCTACCTTGAAGGTACAGTAGCGTCCGCTGGATCCTGCAGGCTTTTCTGGCTCATTAGCAGGGTGTAATCGGTCGAGGCGGGAATGGAGTTTTCTCCCCATGAGAAGTTCTGCGGGAGTTCTGCCGGTTACGCTGTGCGGAGTGATGTGTTGTAGAAGTAGAATGCGGTTTATTTTTTCATCAATATTATCATAGTCCACTTTTTGCAAAGTCTTTTTTACAAATTGGACCATGCGTTCCGCTCGGCCGTTGGTAGCAGGATGCACAGGCGAGGTGAGCGCATGGCGGATGCCATTATCAGCAAGGTACTGTTCAAACATTAGCGCTGTAAACTGTGGTCCGTTGTCGGACACCAGGACGTCCGGCAATCCATGAGTTGCAAAGAGTCTATTGAGGACTTTAATGACAGCTTCAGAGGTTGTATGGGTCATTCGATGAATTTCCAACCAATTAGAGTATGCATCGACAGTCAATAGTAATGTATGTCCTTTAATCGGCCCTGCGAAATCCAGGTGGATTCTGGACCAGGGCCCATGTGGCGTCTCCCATTCAGTCGGTGCAGCTTTTGGCAGTGCGTTGCTGTTTTGTTGGCACTTGGTGCAGGCCTTGACCCATTGCTCGATGTGTTGGTCCATGCCTGACCACCAAGCGTAGCTCCATGCGAGTGCTTTCATCCGCACGATCCCGGGATGTCCTTCGTGCAAAATTTGTAACAGCGAGTTTTGGAGTCGTTCTGGAACGACGACTCTATCGCCCCAGATGACACAGCCTTTTTGCGAAAAAAGTTCAGTCTGTCTTGTTTTAAATGGCGCGAAGTCATCTGGGACCTGGTCCAATGGCCATCCATGTTCTACCCAGCCTAGGACTCGAGCTAGGGTGTGATCTTGTCTGGTCTCTCTTGCGATATCTCGAGCGGTCATAGGAAGCGAGTTGAGCGTTTCGATTTGTAACGCCGATACTGTTGGTGCTGGATCGTCGAGAGTTTCTGGGTGCTCTGCTGAGTGCGTCGGCATGGGGAATGGCTTTCCCCGGGCGATGTAACAATCGATAATTATAAGCAGCTAGGAACTCTGACCATCGAGTCATTCTTGGGAACAATATATAGGGGGTTGGTTTGTCCCCAGCGATTATCCCCAGTAAAGGTTTGTGATCAGTTACAATGGTAAATGTCCTTCCATATACATACTCATGGAATTTTTTTACGGCTGACACAATTGCAAGAGCTTCCTTATCTATTTGTCCATAGTTACATTCTGCCTGAGAAAGAGTCTTCGAAAAGTATGCAACGGGGGCCTCGTTTCCATTGAGCACATGGCTCAAAATAGCGCCCACCCCAAACGGTGAGGCATCACAAGTTATAACCAATGGTAATGTTTCATTATATTGCATAAGTACAGAATCAGATGTAAGTAAATCTTTTACATTTCAAAACGCTTTTTCCTCCCGGTAACCCCAAACCCACAATGCTTTCTTATCTAATAACCGGTGTAACGGTTCAGCCACAGTCGCCTTATGCGGTAAAAACACATTATAGAAATTAATAAGGCCTAAAAATGCCTGGAGATCTGTTTTGTTACGGGGTCTGGGAGCATTTTTTATCGCCCTTAATTTACTCTCAGTAGGGTGGATACCCTGACTATCAATGCGATAACCTAGAAATTCAACACTGTCTGTATACAGATAACATTTATCCTTTTTTACTTTCAATCCCGCTTCTTGGAATTTCTTAAGAACACATTTTAAACGATTCTGTAGAATTTTTTTACTAGGAGCTGCAATTAACACGTCATCAAAATACGGAACCACGCCCTTGATTCCCTGCAATAATCGTTCCATTAAACTTTGGAATATTCCCGGGGCTACACTTACCCCGAATTGCAATTGGGTACATTTAAAAGCACCTCTGTGCGTTACTATCGTTTGAGCTTCGGCTGTTTTATTGTCCACGGGCAATTGTTGATAGGCTTGAGCTAAATCTAACTTAGCAAAACCCTTTCCGCCTCCCAGGGAATGAAGGAGGTGCTGTACCACCGGCACTAGATACGTGTTCTACTGGAGGGCATGGTTTAGAGTGGCCCGATAGTCCCCACAGATTCGGATTGACCAATCTGGTTTAATGGGGGTTACAATAGGAGTTTCCCATGGAGAATGATCAATGGGTTGCAGTACCCCTTGTTTAATTAGTTTGTCAAGTTGTTCATCTATCTTGGCCTTAAGGCGCGAACAAAACTCGACGGGGCTTTAAACGGATCGGGGCGACCTTAGGGTCGAGGCTAAACGAAATTGGGGTCCCCTTATACTCGCCCAGATGATCTGCGAAGACATCGCTGAATTCAGTAATAAGGTCCTCCTCCCACTCGCAATCACCGACTCGGTTCACGCCGGCTACTTCGATGCCGAGTGGCGCGAACCATTGGAGGCCCAACAAACTAGGCCTGTCCCTATCGATGATCGTTAGAGGTAAGTATGCCGTATGCTTTTTAAACGAGACACAGACTCGACAAGACCCAACCACAGGGATCCGATTCCCTTGGTAGTCTTTAAGGATGAGACGTTGCATTTGAAGGTCTTGGCGTTGGATGGTAGGAATTAGTTGCTTTAATGTCTTCCACGACACCATCGAGAGGGACAATCCGGAATCGACCTCCATGTGGCAAGGTTGGTTCTCGATGGCCACTGTGACTCGAATCTTCTTAGCGTCCATGGCTGAGGCGTGACCTATAGTGATAGTATGGTGGGCCTCTTCTTTCTGCAACGCTCAATATCTGTAGGAGTGGTTTGCTGGATCTCGCCTTACAGGACGGTTTCCTGCCGATTGGCGAGAGCTGGTTCCCCTTGAGGCCTGACTTGGTCCCGGTAAACTGCGACAGACTCGACTGATGTGGCCTCGTTTTCCACACTCATGACAGATCGCATCACGGAATTTGCAGTCTGCCCTGGGGTGGTTTGCCCCGCAACCAGCGCAAGGGCGTGAGGATTTAGAGCGAGGGTCCCGATCGGACCGCAGTCGATGGACCCCTTCTTCGTCACTGTCTGACGACGAAGAGAGGTCCTCGTAGTGCGTTGTCGCTAGCTGCCCTTCTGAGCTGGATAAGATGTTGCCTGTTGGTGGGGTCGTTGGGTTTCGGCTTCGCTGTAGTTGCGCCGCGGACTTTTTGGTCGCCTCAGCAGCAGTGGCTTCGGCGATGGCGTCAGCAAGGTCGATGTCGCCTTTCGCCATCAGCTTGCTTTGCACACCTAGCGCATCTAATCCCAGAATTAAGCAGTCTCTCAGTGCTTCATCTAAGTTTGCGAACCCGCAGAGGCCTCCCAAGTGTCGGAGGTCTGCCACGAAGTCAGCCACACTCTCTCCTTTTCGCTGGCTTCTTTGATAGAATTCGTGGCGTCTCACGAGTGTAGGTACGGTTGGCGCGTAATGGTCTCTCAGGAGAGGTTCGAGGTCATCCCAGCTCATTGCTTTCACTTCTCGAGGTTTCGCGAGTGCCTTTGCCATTTTAAAGACAGCCGGGCCGCAGTATGTCAGGAACAGCGCCCGCTTCTTGGCTGGTGTGGCATCCTTCAGGTTGTTTGTTTCAAGGAACATTTGGAAGCGATCCATGTAGGATTCCCAATCCTCTTGGTTCAGATCGAATGGAGTGGGTGGTACGATGCCGCTGGACATGGTTTCCGTTGATGGCGTCGTCTTGGCACATGCTCTGTTTTTCTTCCCAGTTCCTTAAGATCAGATGTCTCCAAATCCCACCTTCGTCGCCAGTGATATAGTTTCAGGCATGGGTGAAATGACTGGAGACAATCTTAGTTGGTGAACTTTCAGCTCTTTATTACATAGTGACTTAAGAGAGTGAAAAACAACAACTCTGCCTTATATAGGTGACCTTAATGTGAAATAACCAATAGGGAGCTGTAAGACGCTAGCTCCAGAACCAATAAGAGTCCTTCGTGATGGGCCAATCAGATTCTCTGAACCCAACCAATCCGATCGAGCCGCTTAACACCCAATCAGAAGTGCAGGGCCAGAACCCTGAACTTTATCCCAAGCTTGCTTTTATTTAAACTATTTACATACATAACAAGTATATTAAAAAAAGCTAGAACAATTTTTCAGTCTGGCAATAATTTAACTTGTGGCCCCACCCTCTTCTGGTACTTAAGTCACACATCTTCTTCCCTTTGTAAAGGGCCCTAGTTGTAAAGGGCCACAGACTGACATTTCTTATGAATGGGAAAAGGAAGAAAAACGTATGATCAAAGTGTTTGGATATTCCATAGTTGATAAGCAAACGTCCTTTTTATTCATTTTAAAAAGACAGGAAGTTTTCTGGAGAGGTATCCAAAACAACATTTGATGGTATACCAGACAATTCTCTACTAATCTAATATTTCTGTGCTCCTCATCAGTATTTTCAAAGATTCCATGGTTATATTTACTTGGGTTTCATGCTCTTTCTGCCTCTCTTCTACCAATGAATAATTACGGTCCTCCAAATATTTTTGAATGTGAACCCCAGTCATAAGGTCACAAACAAAGAAAATTCTTGCAAGGCTAGTAGTATTAGTCTGTTGCAATGTACACAACGAAGATACTAGAAGAGTTGGTTTTAAAGGAAATTAATGCATCTAAGTCACCTCATCAGAACTTCTGAAAACTGTTTTGGGCAGTGTTAAAGTAAAACAGTATTTCTCAATCTGGGCCAGCTTGAAGAAGTTTGGACTTCACTCCCAGAATTCTGGGGTTTGAAGTCCACACATCTTCAAGTTAAAGGTGAAGATACAGGTTTCCCCTGCCCAAAATTGTGTCCAACTCTAGAGAGAGGGTGCTCATCTCTGTTTCCTAGCTGAGAGAACCAGCATTATTCAAAGACATTTTCATGGCCATATGGCCAGCAAGACTATATGAAGAGGCATATGGAACACTCTTACCTTCCCACTGAAGTGGTACCTATTTATCTACTTGCATTTGCATGCTTTTGAACTGCTAGTTTGGCAGGAGCTATGGCATGAATGGGAGTTCATCCCATTATGTGGTGCTTTCGTCTTGAACTGCCAATTTTCAGGTTGACCAGCTAAGCGTCTTAACCGCTAGGCTGGAAAAACATAGATGCAGAACATTTTCGCTTGGAAATCTGGGAAGGCTTGCAGCTGGGAGCACTAGACTAGTGCTTTTCTTAAACATTTTGCCAATAATATTCTGTGGATAAATCTTAAGATATTCTGTTATAAGAGACAGAGCAACACTTTCCTCAAAATATCTAAGCCATGTCAAGAATTCTATGGCATAGTTGGACACTATTTTGGAATCATTTTATTTCTGCCATTTCATATTTCCCAGATTATTCTCTACATGGACATTGTTAAAGCTCTGAGATCTAGGAAAGAAGTCTGGGCTCATTATGAAGCCTCTGGTATTTCTCATGACAGTCCCACATCGTCTATTGATATGCTCCCACTAATTGTTTTATTTTTACAATGATCGGTACTTTAACAAAATCTGGAACATTTAATGAGCAATATAATCTCTCTCTCTCTCTCTCTCCCTCTCTCTTCTGCTCTTTGTGTTTTTTTTTACAAAATATGTCACTTTTGTTCCTTTTTAATCAGCAATATGATTGCTTCCCTCCCCCTTTCCCATGATTGGAATTTAATTTTTGTTTCATTTTCATGATATAAAGGACAAAGTATTTAAAAATGCACTAAAATCATTCTTTCATTCTCTTTCTCAACTTTTGAGCTCTGCCAGAAATTAAAAATAATCTTTTTTTAAAAAAAAAAAGAGATTTTTTCCCTCTCTCTCTCCTTCTGTCCCTCTGTGTGTGAGAGAGGGGGGGAGATGGAGACGGAGGGAGAGAGAGAGAGAGAGAGATTCAATTTTTGTAGATGTCAAAAGGCCTTGTAATTTTGATGGATGGATTCTTTCTTAATCACCATAACAAATAGCAACTATTTTCTGAATTTTTAGTTAATTCTTCTAAAGTTTTTTTTAGCTTCTGCTATTACACATACATAAAAATAATTATGACAAATGGCACAGTTCTGAGGGATTATTTGAGGAGCTTCTTGGGAATTGTTATTGTACAATTTATCCTTCAAATGTGCCTTTTTCTCAAAGATACGTAGTGCATGATAAAGGAAGCCAAAAATGGTATATTTATGATAATTACTTTTTGTTATTATTTTTCCAAGAATTTTTTTCTCTGATTGATATAGTTTTGGTTAGAGAAGATTATTCCATTATATATGCACATGTGTATGTACGGTGTTGATACTTTTTAATTAATATTTTATATGTTTGTCAGTCAATCTCAGCTGATAGGAAAAGACCAGAATTTCATAGTTTGGAATTGTAATATTAGACCAGTAACAATAACTCCTGAGAAATGTAATCAAATTTGCTAATAAAATCTGAGAATTTAACAACCTCTGGTTGCTAAATGTCCTTAACAAGATAATGGATTTCAGTCACAAATAATTACTTATTGGAATTGAATTATGCTGTTCACAATTTGTGGTTCCTTTTGCTGTAGTACACTCAAAGAAATAATCTATATCCTTATAGAAGAGAATACTTTAATTTTGAAGGCTATTAATGAATAAGTAAATAAAGTTTGATGTGATTATTTAAAATCACAGTTTGATCCCAGAGGTTTTTTTTTTTAAAGAGTTGCTACATCAGGTTAAATGCCCAGTTCAAGATCAGCCCTCTCATAGTGGCCAGAAAGAAGCATCTCAGAAACATTCCAGCTGCAGGTTTTCAGATGTTGCCATGAAATTCAGGAGACAATTTACAGCCATCAAGACAGGAGCCATTGAGATAAACCTGTGTGAATTTATCTCATTTTTGAAAAATCATCTAAATGGGTGGCATTCATCACATTTGATAATCATCCGTTTCTAGATTATCTATGTAAAGAAGTGCTTCCTTTTATTCATCCTTTTATTCATCCTGAATTTTCTTCCATGGCTTCTTTTTAAATTAAAAGCTGTCAGAAAAGGGTGGTCTGTGGGAGAAGGGATTTTCTTACAGTCTACTTAAGCAAATGTAGTATCTTGGTACTCAACTGCTTTGAAACTCATTGAATTTGTTACTCTACATATTTTGACATAAAACTGTTGTCTCAGTATTCATTGTTTGTTTGATATTCAATGCATTGATTTTGTCTGTGTCGGTTGTCTTGTGACTCACTATATTATTCCTTATGGGAAACCAGTCACAGAACCAGTCAATGATGAGTATTGAGGTACCACTGAATGAGCCATGATTGATGATGTGTTTGACCTCTCCATTGGGCTCAGCCTGGTCATCTCCTATAAGCACTTTCGTATTGTTAACAAGAATTTACATGCATGCATCCATGAAGTCATCAAGAGCTTTTTTTTTTTTTTTCAAATTTTCAAGCTACATGTGCCTTCTGTAGTTGCACTGGGTACTAACAAAATATCCCTCCACTAATATTAAAGATTTCCCCTGACCTGTTGAACTCAGTTTTATTGAGGGCTGCATCCGGGTTCTGTGTGACCTTGGGGTATGTGTGGCCAGGATGGGCGTGGCCAGCTTGACATCATTCATGTTGGGGGGTACCTGTGGTGACCCGAGCATTCTGCCAGCAAAAACAGTCTCCCAGGCTCTGTTTTCGACCACGATAGTCTCCTGCTACCCTCTGTCAGTGAAAATGGAGGTTGGAGGGCTGTCCTTGGCCCACCTGAGCTCTCTTTTCCCTAGCAGTGGCACAATGGGCCAATCCTTCACTGTTTCTAGGGCAGCCCCACGGGTCAGATCTAAGCACCCCATGAACTGGATTCGGCCCATGGGCCTTGAATTTGACACCCCTGTGCTATAACTTCTGCCATTCATGAAGCCAGTTTCAAACTTTAAGGGCCTACAAATACTGCAAAATAATACGGAAGGCAAAGACAGGAGGGGGGAGCTATCTCCCATTTGTATTCTTGCTAGACCTAACTCCTTTAAAAGTCAAAATGAGTTGTTTTGATTTGAATCACTTTTCTGATTCTTTCTTTTAAAGATTCTAATTGCGGCTGGCAGCCGTTTTTCCTCAGCATAGCTTACGAGCATCTTGCTATAAAAAAACTTCTATCAAATCTGACTTTGAACCTACTCCTGTGGTCTTCTTCACTAACTGCAAGGAGGCCCCCTCTGGATTTAAGACAGTGAATCATTAATGAAATGAAATAGATATTTAAATGCTTACAGTAACGTGTGATTTGTGCCGGAGCATTTCTTGAACTGACAAGTTACAAGCCATGGCTGCAAACCCCATAGGGAACTTTCAGAACTCCAGCAAACAGCAGTTTCTAATCACTGCCTATCATTAGCATTTTAGTGAATAGAGATTTTTTGAAGAAGAAAAAGAAGAAAAAGAAAGAAAGAAAGAAAGAAAGAAAGAAAGAAAGAAAGAAAGAAAGAAAGAAAGAAAGAAAGAAAGAAAGAAAGAAAGAAAATTCTTCATTGTGAAGAATGATGGCATTTTTTAAGGTAAACAATCCTCTATGCCAGAGGTCTCATTCTCGCAGCCCGCAGGCCAATTGCGGACCGCAGGACGATATCCTGTGGCCCCCACTGTGATATGAAAGTATAATATTAGTGTATAATATAAATATAAAGCATAATATAAAGTATAATATTATGCGGTCCAGCCTCACCCAGACTCTGCCTCCAGCGGCCCCCAGGTAAATTGTGTTTGAGACCCCTGTTCTATGCTCAGGGATAACGCTGGAAGTGATTTGACAGGACTATTCCTCTTCTTCTAGCACAAAGACACTTTTAATTGTCCGGGTTGGGGAAGAAGCCTAACTAGCCACTTCCCTAAACCAGGCCTAGTTTCATATGGTGGGTTTCTCTGCATTGTCCAGGAGAGGCAGACAACCATTCCCAGAGATGGACAGTGTTGCTTTTAATTTAATAATTTGCTTGTCTTCAGAGTTCCTTGTTATGTATGTGACTTTTGATGCTTTAATACTATATCTATAAATTCAATTTTACACTGAGAAAAATACAGTATGCTGTATTATGCCTACCGTCCCTGTCCCATTGTTTATTTTTATTTTTCTCATATATATCCATGTCATGTATTCATAACTATGTTTATACTTATACCTATTATCTTGTAAGCGATTGACAAATCAAATAAATAAATAAACATTTCCAGAAAGACTTAATCACAAGGAAGAGAATGATTGGCCTTTGCTTTACTGGAACAGACAACTGGGAGGGCACAGGAGCAGGGGAACTGCCCAAAGGGAGGACATGATAGTCTGGATATGGTAACCCAGACTAAATCCTAAAGTAATTGGCAATATATTTCAGTCCAGATTAGACTTTCTTAAATTGGTTTAGAGCAGGGGTGTCAAACTTGATTTCATTGAGGGGCACATCAGGGTTGTGTTTGATCTCCAGGGGCTGGCGTGGGCATGGTCAGCATCACTCATGTTGGGGGCACCTGTGGTGGCCTGAGTTCTCTGTGAAAATGGGTTTCCAAGCTCCGTTTTTGACTGGCAGTGAAAACGGAGCTCAGGAGGGCCCCTAGCTCCATATTCACTGGCAGAAGCATCATGGGCTGGTCTTTCACTGTTTCCAGTGTGGTCCCACAGGCCAGATCTAAGTCTTGGCCTCCGGGTCTTGAGTTTGACACCTCTGGTTTAGAGGCAAGCCAGCATAAGTACAGGATAGGAGCAGCTTAAACAAGGGGTTCCCAACCCTTGATCCATGGACCAGTACCAATCCATTGCATTCCAGAAACTGGGCCATGCAAACAAGCAAAACCCCTTTCTGCAGGATACAAAACCACTCCCCCTCTGGTTCACAGAAATATCTCTCTGCATGGAACCAGTCCCTGATGCCCAAAAGCTTGAGGGCCGCTGGCTTAAACAAGTGCAGTGGAAAAGCCACCTTTAGTGGATCCCTACTGGAAATCGTTTATATTACTCTCCTGTTAGTCAATTCCAGTTGTGAATCTGAATATCTGCTGTGAGCAATAGCACTAGAAGTAGAAATAGCACTCAGACTTATATACCGCTCCACATTGCTTTACAGCATTCTCTGAGCAGATTACAGAGTCAGCATATTGCCCTCAACAAGCTGGGTCCTCATTTTATTGACCTCGGAAGGATGGAAGACTGAGTCAACTTGAGCCCCATCAAGACTGAACTCTAAACTGTGGGCAGAGTTTGCCTCAGAGATGGTATTTGGCGGGTTCTGGCCGGTTCTGGAGAACTGGTAGCAGAAATTTTGAATAATTTGGAAACCGGCAAATACCACCTCTGACTGGAGATTTTACAGTATCCTTCCCCTGCCATGCCCACCAAGCCAGGCCCACAGAACCGGTAGTAAAAAATGTTGAATCCCACCACTGGTTTGCCTGCAATACTGCATTCTAACCACCGGGGGTTAAACTGATCCATCCATCAGCATACTCCTTTTTAAATTTTTTCCATCTTATTAACTATTGCAGTATCATCAATTTATTCAGCACTCTAGAATGGGAAATATAACCTAGCAAAATAATGGAATATATATTTTACTGATTTTTTTATCTTCAAATATCTGTGCCTGCTGCTGAGATTATATGGATGTCCTCAGCAGCTCCCATGTAATCCTGGAAGAAGATTTGTTTGGTTGAAAGTCTTAGAAAGAGGTGCTGCTTTCCTGATCCTGCATTCTCCAAAGGATCTCTTTGCCTTTAAATTATAAAAGTTGCACAATCCTGCAGATTACAATGTATAAAGTTAACCATGATGTGAATTCAGTGGCTGCCACCAATAAAAGTCTCCTAGTAATGTGTTTTAAAAGAAAGACATTCTTGACATTCTCTTCTTTTCCCAAATAACTGGCTGCTGATTCTACAGTCTTCTCCCCAAAAATCTGGATGCTTTTTTAAAAGCATGTGTAATAATTTACAATGGTTTTACAATTTTGTGAAAAATTGGGGAGAGCCGGGTTTAATGGCATCCCTGATAACTTACAATTAGTATGACACTCTTTCTCAGTGTCCAATATGTACACTCTAATGTGGGGTTCACCGAAGCGGTCAATATTGACCCTCAAGAGACAGTGGGACTATCTATTATTGTTATGATGAAGATGATGATGATTAGTTAACATAATATGTATTAAATTATTTTCATATAAAGTTTCTGGGTCAATGAACAATGTGAAACTTCAAGGACGGGTTGATAAATAAATTAATTAATTAAATAATTGGCCAAGTGTAATTAGACACAAAGGATTTATCTTGCTGCATATGTTCTCAGTGTACATAAAAAGAAAAGATACATTCGTCAAGAATCATAAGGTACAACATTTAATGTTGGTCATAAGGTACAAATAAGCAATCAAATCATACTAGGAAACAGTCAATAACAAATAACAGGTAACAGATAATTAGAGTTGGAAGGGACCTTGTAGGTCATCTAGTCCAACCCCCCACCCAAGCGGGAGACCCTACACCATTTCTGACAAATGACAGTCCAGTCTCTTCTTGAAAGTCTCAACTGATGGCGCTCCCACAACTTCCGAGGGCAAGATGTTCTATTGGTTTATTGTTCTCACTGTCAGAAATAAATCATAAGCATACAAGCAACAAAGTTACAGTCATACAGTGGCAAGTGGGAGGGGATGGGTGATAGGAAAAATGAGAGGATTGAGAGTAATAGTAATGCAGACTTAATAAATAGTTGGACAGTATTATGGGAATTAGTTGTTTTGCAGAGTGATGGCATTCAGGAAAAAACTGTCCTCGAGTCTAGTTATTCTGGTGTGCAGTGCTCTATAGCATCATTTTGAAGGTAGGAGTTGAAATAGTTTATGTCCGGGATGTGAGGGATCTGAAAATATGTTCACAGCCCTCTTTTCTTCAACTCATGCAATATACAGATTCTCAATGGAAGGAAGGTTGGTAGTAATTGTTTTTTCTGCAGTCCTAATTATGAATTGAAAAGTTTGGGAACTCCTTCTCTAAAGTCTTTCTGGAAAGCATGCTTATTTTTGTGACATATCAGTGTTGCAGCTAAATGTGTGAATGGTCTCACTGAGATGTTCTCTCTGCAGTGTGGGATATCTCGTAGTAGAGTCACTTGCCCAGTTCACCATATTGTTGCAACCCCCCAGTGATGAGTGTGTCCCCAGGAACACTTTGCAGGAACACTTGGGACAGGAGAAAGGGCCACCATCACTGCTGCAAATGTCTGTCCTTCAGGCTCAGTTGCAGTCCAACACATAAAAGCAACAGGTCATAGCATCAACTTCAGTGGCACCAAAACCCTAACCACTGTAGAAAATCCCAGCCACAGAATCATCAGAGAAGCCATAGAGATTGAAAAAAGACCAGAAAGCATGAACAGAAGAGATGATTCCACCAGACTGTCAATTATTTGGAAGCCTGCACTCACAAACAAAAAAATCTCCACACCACAAGCCAGGCAAACACCTGGGCACAAATTGACTCCCCCTAATACCTCCAGCTCAAACACACCCCAACCAGGCACCCAGATGAAACCCAGCTTCCTAACAAATGATAGCTGTCCATTTACTCGGAGCCAAGCTGCACTAAAAGCCTCCAATACAGGAACACAATGTTGCCAGCCAATCAAGACAAAAAAAGCCACAAAACAGACAGAAGATATTAGAAACACCAATCAAGCAGAACACAGCAAACTCCAAGACCAATAAACACAGACCAAGACTCCCAACCAATCAGGAGGAAGAAAAAACCATTCTGGCACAGCAGTAGGCTAGCCCCAAATTTAAAACTGAAACGGCTGTGAAAATCTGACTCACAGACAAACACAATACAGAAGCCTGATGATGGCAGATGAGATTCTGCCGAAACATTGCTACAACTTTAAAAGCACAACTATAATGACGTGGGAAAATACCCGAACAAAGCTGAATACCATACATACCTACATATATATATATATATATATATATATATATATATATATATATATATATGTTTTCTTAAGTTTTCGCGGGTACTTACATGTCTGGCATTCAGCTTTGTTCGGGTATTTTCCCACGTGGTGCTTTTAAAGTTGTAGCAACGTTTCAGCATATATTATATATGATAATATAATCAACCTACATTGTCACCCTTTAATTCCATAAACAAGCAAGTGAACCAATCACACTGTTTACAAACAGAACAGGAGCAAGGCTGTGAAAAAATAAGCATTTGTGATGCATTAGTGTAGGTTGAGGTGGTCTTGACTTACAATAGTTCATTTGGTGACTGTTCAAAGTTACAACATCACTGAAACAAGAGACTTATGACCATTTTCACTTACAACCTTGCTACATTCCCATGGTCACATGATCAAAATTCAGATCCTGGGCAACTGGTTCATATTTATGATGGTTGCAGACCCCCGGGGTCTTGTCATCACCTTTGTGACCTTCTGACAAGCAAAGTCAATGGGGAAGCCAGATTCACTGAACAACCATGTTACTGAGTGAATAACTGCAGTGATTCACTGACAGCTGGGGAAAAAAGTTGTAAAATAGGGAAAAATCCACTTAACAAATGTCTCATTTAACAATAGAAATCTGAGGCTCACTTAGGGTCAAAGGCCAAGGACTACCTGTACAATCTGATAATCTAAAATTCCAGTGAGTTCACATCCACTATGCATTCCTGGAAACCTGCTGGCAGGAAGGAATTTCAGTTCATTAACCATTATCTACAAACAATCCTCATTTAGCAGCTAGCTTGTTTAGCAGCCATTCATGAATATAATGTTGTTGTGTTTTTTTATCATTTTCTGACTAAGGCATGCCTTTATAGACAACAGCCTTTGATGTGAAGTGTGATTAAGGTCTGGTCAATTTCAGGCAGCAGCCCCAGTCAGCTGGCAGATTCTAATCAACTAATTAAGGTTACAGAGTTTATTTATATTTATTTGATTTGTCAATTGCTTACAAGATAATAGGTATAAGAATAAACATGAGTATCAATACAGGAAATAGGTACGAATAAATGGGGACAATAGGACAAGGACTGTAGGCACGATTTTGCATTTATGCACGCCCCTTACAGACCTCTTAGGAATGAGGTGAGGTCAATAATGGATAGTTTGAGGTTAAAGGAATGGGGGTTAGAGGATGTAACAACAGAGTCAGGTAGTGCATTCCAGGCATTGACCATTCTGTTGCTGAAGTTGTACTTTCTGCAATCAAGTTTGGAGTGGTTTACACTGAGTTTGTATTTGTTGTGTGCTCTTGTATTGTTACAGTTGAAGCTGAAGTAGTCATTGACTGGTAGGACATTGTAGCAGGTAATTTTGTGTACTACACTTAAGTCCAACCATAGGTGGCATAGTTCTAGGTTGTCCAAGCCCAAAATTTCAAGTCTGGTGATATAGGGTATTCTGTTGCGAGCAGAGGAATGCAGTACTCTTCTTGTGAAATATTTCTGGACTCACTCAATTGTATTAATGTCTGATATACAGTGAGGATTCCAGACAGATGAGCTGTATTTGAGTGTTGGTCTTGCAAAGATTTTGTATGCCTTAGTTAGCAGTTACCAGACAGAAGTTTCATAAGATTAGATTTATTGCCTTTTAGTTTTAATGCCTTTTTGGCAATGCTGTTGCAGTGAGCTCTGGCACTTAGGTCATTTGATATGAGTACTCCAAGGTCCTTGAAAGAGTGAGGGTCATCAACGAGTTTGTTAAATTGTGGTTAACACTTTTTAGGGATATGCTGTTCTGTGGAGAAAAGCACCTCAAGAAGAGATAGTTTGTTTAAGCATTGTCTCTGTCCTGTGAGAGGACAAAAAGGGCAAAACAGAAAAATGGATCAGGCATAGGACACTTTTGGAGAGAACTTTCTCTGAATGAGATGTCAGCATTCAGTGATCTTTCCAGGGTTTTTGTCAGTCACATGTTCACTTGGCAACCATTTTGCTTAAGCAACCATTTTGCTTCCAATGTAAGGAACAGATTGCTAAAAGGGAATAGGGTTATCCTGTACTAATAACCTTGTAAGTTTCTTGTTGTCATTTTCATATGTGATAGCAAATGCAAAAGGAAGCAAGTGTGGTCCCTTGGGATAGCAACAAAAAAAATGCAACTTGTTCCGCAACTGGATTTTTAAAGAATATAGAAAACTTATTAGCGAGAAATCCTCTGGTGGTTTTGTTGTTGCTGTTGCTGTTGTTATTTTTAGGAACCTGTGAAAGTGCTATAAGTTCATTTTTCAGAAGTAGAAGTTCTGCTCTACTTTAGAAACACTTTAACAACAGTTTGGACATTAGCTTTGAGTGCACATGCAGCTTTTCTTTAGGTTGGGAAGGAAGGGAGGGAAGGAGGGAAAGAGGTCAAATCTTTAGTTGTAGCCCAGCAGAGAGGGAAAAAAAACAATAGAAGAGAACTAAAAACCAAAATCAAATACACACAAACAAAACAAATAAAAAGAACTCAGCCATCGATTACCATATAGATAATCACTCAGCCTGACTTTTGAACAAACTATTAAACCATCACTACATGAAATAATATTAATCAGTCTTTCCATTCCAGTGATACTGAGCTTATAGGCAGAAAGTGAACACATTATCATTTATTTATTTTCTACTTTTATTATTGTAACAAATAACTTGAGTTGTTTGTGGAAAATAATAAAGGCTGGATATGAATAAAAACAAACAAACAAAATAAATAAATAACACAAGACAGTAAACATGCCTAATACCTTTTCCTCCTCCTATTTTCCCTACAACAACAACCATGAGAGTAACTGGCTCAAAGTCACCCATTCAGCTTTCATCCCTAAGCAAAGGCCTCACAGCCTCCTGGCTTCTAGACTAGTACCTAGACAAGATTGGCTCGCTAACATCTTACTGTTATGAACTAATAAAACGTTTAAATAAAGTTTTATCAAACCTTTAGAAAAAGCAGGGTTCTAATCCTGCACTTCTGATTGGCCGATAATAGCAATATCGGATTGGTCCATTCAGGAGAATCTGATTGGCTGTTAACGAGCCACTCTCATTGGTTAAAGGGGTTAACACTCCACGTTTCTCATTGGTTACTAGATCAGCAGCTTGCCCTATAAAAGGGCTGCTGCTGCCCTAGGGTTTTACTCTGTTCAGAATGATTAATAAAGAGTTGAAGTTCACTGTTCACTGTCTCGTCTCCATTCCTTGCGCCCATGCGCAGAACTTAACACTTACCATAAACCCAAGATGAAAATCCTGAGTTGCACTGTCCTTACAGTGCTGAAAAATATGTTATTCTACATCCTCTGTTCTGTAATTCCATGCTGTAATTTTGCATATAATCACTCTCTCTCTCACACACACACACACACTGTCTCTCCCTCTCCCTCTCCCCTTTCTCTGATGCTCTTTTATCCAAGAGTACATTCACATCTTTATAGTGAATTGATTTTTGTAAAAAAATCATGTCAACAAATAGATGGATATGAAACCAAAATAGGACAACAGCTGAACAAGCCCAAACCATATGAGTTGATAGCTAAACCTTTTAAAATACTCTGTGAAATATCCAGTAAACATGAAAAATATCTTGTTGGATTATGTTAAGATTATGGAAGCATATTTTATATTCTTTAAAAAATTTAGCTTCTAATTTGGTGATAAGGAGCATTCCAATTCTGTATTACATAATCATAACATAAATAACAAATAAATAAATAACAAATAGCCACCTTAGCAATACTTTGTTTTTAAGAAAATACTATCCACGGGTGGGATTCAATTTTTTTAACAACCGGTTCTGTGGGCATGGCTTAGTTGGTAGGCGTGGCTTGGTGGTCATGTTATTGGCTGGGCGTGGCCAACTCCACATCACTTACATCGACGCATGCATCTCCTCACCTGGCCTCTCGTGACTGTGGGAATGCTACAACAGTCATAAGTGTGAAAAATGGTCATGTCACTTTTTTTCAGTGCCATTGTAACTTTGAATGGTAACTCCACACAAGCAAAGTACCAGCAAAGGAGGGGGGAAAACTCCAGAGAAAACTCCATGTTCCTGAAACAGGAAGTCTAGTCCTGCCAAGAATGTAATAAGGGTTAACGGAGAGGCAGTTTCTTTAAGCAACACCAGAATGTTTCCTTCCTGCCTTCCTTACAGGATTAGGCCAGTAATTTCTTCTAACAACCAGTTCTTTGAACTGCTTAGAATGTTAACAACTGGTTCTAACAAATAGGTGCGAACCAGTAGAATCCCACCCCTGACTATAGCCATAAAAGCAATATTGACAATACTTCAGGAGTTTCAAAGGCTGTTAATGAATGTGGATCAAAATATGAGATCAAAAGATGTTTTAATGGAGTAGGCTGTTATTTTCACAGTTTGGGCAATTCGCCTTCTTTTTGCAGTAATTAAAATGCTTTGATTAGCAATGAGCTGGTCCAAATTATTAATAACTTGGTTGAACCTTTTCTTTTCTCTTCACCTCAAAATAATGTTTTTCAAATTTGGATTGTCCTAAATGTAAATTTAATGTGGTGAATCAGGGTTTAAATTATGCCTCCACTCCAGCATCTTTTAAATATACCTTGCAGCTTTAATACTGCAAGGCATAAAGGAAATGGGAGATGCAATAAAGCTTTTTCTATATCCTGTTCATTTCTATTCTATGCAAAGGCGTGTCACATAATAACTTGCAGATACAGTATGTGTATGTTTTTTTAATGATCATTACATTCCACATATAAATTGTGTTATGAACCAATAAAGGCGTTTAATAAAGTTTTAACAACCTTAAGTAAAAAAGCAGGGTTCTAATCCTGCACTTCTGATTGGCCGATAATAGCGACATCTGATTGGTCCTTTTCGGGGAAGTCTGATTGACTATTGACGGCCAACTCCCATTGGTTCAAGGGTTTAACACTTCCATGTTTTCATTGGCTAATAGGACAGCAGCCAACTCTATAAAAGGGCTGCTGCTGCCCTAGGGGTTTGCTCTGTTCATAATGCTCAATAAAGAGTTGAAGTTCACTGTTCGCTGCCTCGTCTCTGCTCCTTGCACCCATGCATAGAACTTAACACTGGCGACGAGGGTGGGATGCGGAGACATCAGAGCTTGCTTAACACTACAGAGCACCAAACAGAGCACGTGGCTGAAGGCACATCGACAACGGAAATCATGTCCGGCAGCGCCATAACACCCACTCCATTTGACCCGGCACAAAAAGACTGGGACTTGTACATGGACCGGTTCCAAATGTTTCTGGAGACCAACAACTTGAAAGACGCAACTATGGGGAAAAAGCAAGCAGTGTACCTGACCCATTGCGGGCCTGCCGTCTTTATGTGATGTTGCCATTAGTGTTCTTTTAAAAGACACGTACACGGAGATCAGAACCACAAAAATGCCCTGACATACAGGAAAACTTATCTTGCAAGGACACGACAACTTTAGCTAATCACACCATAGATAACGCCTGGCTAGCTTGAAAAATCCTTGAGACATGTCAGTGATATATAGTCATGATATATGAGCTATGCATTCCCTTGTAGATATGGCATAAACTGCTTATTTCTTTGTTCTTTGTACTCCTAACCCCTCCCTACTAAAAGAACACAATAAAGGAGGTTGGAGCAGAGCAATCGGGGCCGGGACCACTCCATCTGCCCCAGGCGCGATGTGCTTCCTCACTTCAAGCATCTAAATGTCTGGTGTCTTTTCTTGGTGCCTAAATTCTGGTCCACCCTCGCGAGGGTCCCGCCAAAACTTAACGGACTAGAAGAAGAAGGTCTGCCGGGCCGGTCGCTCAATGCGACAGCTGGGGGCTCGTCCGGGATCCTTCGTCCTTCGGTCTTCTAGTCTCACGGTGTTGCCTCTGTCTAGAGGAACACTGCCTTCACTCCTATTACTACGCACCTGGCAAAGGCTTTGTACAATCGTAAGTAATGGGCTCCCCACTTTCCAAAGTTTCGTCAGTACATAGGGACGAACTTTACGCACTTGTGAAGAAGGTTAATTCTTGTCAAAAATCTAATGGCACTACAATTTTCTCTATCGCTAAAAAATCCCTGACTAATCTTTTACTTTACATAGAAAAATATTGTCCTGTCTATCCCTCTGGAGGAACGCTCAAATCCTCCACTTGGGAGCGGATAGGAAAATATCTTCATGATACCCCACGGGCTCCCGTGGATATTCTGACTTCCTGGAAGGCTGTTATGGCAGCCATCAACACCCTCTATCCTCCCTCTTCGTCTCTAGAACCATCCTCTTCTTCCACTTCCGATCCCAAAACTACCGCCCCTCTCGCTGCCCATCTTGACTCCACTTCTCTACCTCTTCCTCCCTACCCTGACACCTCCCCCTCCCCTTCAGCCCCTGTGTCCAATTTCTCTCCACATCAACCTCTCGGAGGCACTATTACTGAATTCCTTTCCTCTCCTCTTTCTCTGGAAGTTGAAAGCCCTTCGGCTTTTCCTATGACCATTGTCCCAGGGGCGGCGGGAGGAAACGTGTATAACAACATCGAATTTAAAGTTTTGAAACAGATTAAGGATGCTGTAACCACCTACGGTCTACATTCTCCTTTCACGAGGGGGATACTTGATTCCTTAGTTACTACTAACACTGTTATGTTACTATATGACTGGAAAATGCTTTTTTCAATGCTCATGACTCCAGCTCAATATGTTGTTTGGCAATCTGAATATGAAAAAGGGGTAGAAGCAGAAATTCGAAGAGGCTTACCCACAGGAGTCACTGCAGATCAACTATTGGGGAAAGGGCAATCCGCGACGCTAGTCCAACAACAAAATTCCCCCCGTCGCAGTTTTGCCATAATTCACATGTGTGCCATGAATGCTCTTAAGCGGGTGGATGATTTGGATTCTCAGTCTACCCAAACTTTCTTAAAAATCATGCAGGAGCCAAATGAGCCATATGCTTCTTTCATCAGCCGCCTGCAAACAGCCTTGGATAGGCAAATAGATAATTCCACAGCCAAACAAGAATTGCTCATGAAACTTGCCTTTTCCAACGCTAATCATGATTGCCAAAAAACCTTCAACCCGTGGCCAACAAACCAGGAGCAACCCTGGCTGAATTTTTGCAACTTTGTAGAATTGTGGGCACAACTTCTCATAAAATGAATGCTCTTGCCGCTGCTATCACTACCTCTTTACCTTCCTCTGTTACTGCCTCCCCCTCTGGTAATTGTGCTCCTGATGCTTTTCCCGTAGCGCGCAATGGCAATTGCTTTAATTGTGGAAAACCTGGACACTTTAAAAACCAGTGTCGAATGCTGGGGGGGAGGTGCGCCTCGTGGCCAAGCAAAAGGGCCACCTCCTCCGTCCAAACCTAAAACTATCTGCCCCCGATGCCGTAAAGGGTATCATTGGGCTTCGCAATGCCGCAGCAATCCTCCTCCTCTTCCCCAATCTCCGGGAAACTAATTGAGGGATTTTCAGCTAACCCCGCCACAAAGGCTGAGTTTTCCGCCACCACCTTCCCGGTAGAATTGGCCGAAGATCTTGTGTATGATGACCCTGCTGCTGTGTTTTCTCTTCCCCTTGTCGTCACATTTCTTAAACCCCTTCCTCCCTCTAACCCTGTTTTGCTCATTCCTAACTCCTCGCTCACAATTGAGGGCGTGGTCGCTGCTCCTTATCTGTATGATTCATCAGACTTAAAACAGCTTTCTTTGGCCGGAATAGGGGATAGATGCTTTTCTCTAAAAAAGGGGACGATCATCGCTACTCTTATACTTCTGCCCCCTTCTGACGCTCCGTCCTTGTTTGCTTTGCAGCAACCAGTGCAGGCTTCAAAATCTACTCTTACTGTCACACTTAATGGTCGTCTTTTCGAGGGTCTGATTGATACCGGCGCTGACGTTTCCATCATCCGCTCCACCGAATGGCCCTCCTCTTGGTCCCTTGCGGAAACATCCTCGGTGCAGGGTGTGGGCGGAGCACAGGCCGCTAAGGTCAGCTCTCACTGGCTTTCTGCTGTCACTAAGCATTCTAACATCACTGCTTATCTGAAACCCTACATTTTACCCTTGCATTGCAATTTGTGGGGTCGTGACTTGCTTTCTCAATTTCATGCTTCTATCCAACTGCCATAATCACACTCATGGCTACGCAAACATACATTGCTCCTCTTGATCTTTCCCTAAAAACACCCATTCTGGTATGGGTTGATCAATGGCCACTCACTAAAGAGAAATTGCAGGCCTTACACCTTCTTGTTCAGCAGCAGTTGGATGAGGGTCATATTGAAACATCTACTAGTCCCTACAATACCCCAGTGTTTGTTATCAAGAAAAAATCCGGTAAGTGGCGTCTCCTGCAGGATCTCAGGGCTATCAATTCCATACTTCAACCCATGGGGCCGTTACAATGTGGCCTGCCCAATCCTAATCTTATTCCTGAAGGGTTTGACCTGGTCATCATAGATTTAAAAGATTGCTTCTTTTCCATACCATTGGCACAAAAGGATAGAATGCTTTTTGCTTTCACTATTCCTGAACTTAATAATTCCAAACCTACCTCGTGATACCAATGGAAAGTCTTGCCTCAAGGTATGTTAAACTCACCCACAATGTGTCAATTTTTTGTAGACAGGGCTTTATGCCCCTATCGATCTCAATTTCCTGATTTTCTTGTGTATCATTACATGGATGATATTTTAATTGCAGCAAATGGCCCAAAAGGAACAATTCAAAAAACCTTTTCTTTGCTACTAAACATATTAGCACAAGCAGGACTGCATGTAGCCCCTGAAAAAATTCAAACCCAATACCCAATGCAATATCTAGGCCACAAAGTTCTGATGTCCACAGCATCTCCCCATATCCCCGCATTCACACTCCCTCAACCCACCACCTTGGTCCAACTACAACAGTGTTTGGGGGTCATTAACTTGGCTCGACCATATCTTGCCCTAACAACACACATGTTATCGCCTCTGTTCCAAGCATTTGTAGGCTTGAAGAACCCAGCAGACAAAGTCATCCTATCCGAGGAACATTTGCAAGCCTTGCAACAAGTAAACAAAGCCCTGGCCACCCAGTGGGTGGACCGCGCTCTTGCAAATACACCACCCTCCCTTGCCATCCTTTCCACACACCACCTTTTAACCGCAATTGTAGTTCAACTCTCCCATACCAAACGCCTGCACATTTTAGAATGGTTACATCTCCCACACACTCCTAGAACTTCAATATTCACAAGAGCAATGCAAATGGCTTCTCTTATTGAAAAAGGAAGGAAAAGGGCTAAGGCCATGATGGGGTTGGATATATTTACATTGTATGTTCCCTTTAAGATTACCTAATGGGAACCCCTCCTACAAGCATCGACCGTTTTACAGGACGCTCTGGAAGAGTGGTGCGGTCAAGTATCATGCCACCTCCCTCCAGATCCCCGTTTACAGGTACTCAGGACCGTTCCATTTGTGCTAACCTCTCCTCTTGTTCAGCAGCCATTAAAGGAAACACTTACTGTGTTTACAGATGGATCCAAGACCATTGGAGCATGCTCATGGTACAGGGATGGCCAGTGGCATAAACGCTTGACCACTCCCCAGCCATCCACACAGCAGTCTGAATTGGCTGCCTTTATCTTGGCTCTCTCCCTCTTTTCTAATGAATCTTTAAATGTTATCTCTGATAGTTTGTATGTGACTCAAATGGTTGTACATATGTTTGATGCATATATTTCCCCTATGACCCCTCCTTCTCTAATGACACTATTTTTACAGCTTCAGGCCTTGCTCAAAGAAAGAAAGACACCTTTATTTGTTGCCCATAGTAGAAGTCACCAACAACTGCCCGGATTCCTTTCTGAAGGAAACCAAATGGCCGATGAGGCCTGCAAGGTTATGACTGCTTCCCCATGCTCTCAACCAATTTTGGCTGGGGAAAGTCATGACTATTTCCACCAAAATAGAAAGGCCTTGGTTCGACAATTTGGCATCACGAACCAAGAGGCCACTGCAATAATCCAACAATGCCCAACCTGCAGTTTACAAGCCAAGGGCATTCCTGAAGGTGTTAACCCTAGGGGTACTAAAGCCTGTGACACGTGGCAAATGGATGTCACCCACCATTCTTCCTTTGTACCCTGGAAGTACATTCATGTGTCTGTAGACACTTACTCTGGGTTTATCATGGCAACTTTGCAAAGGGGAGAAGCAACAAAAAATGTAATCAATCATTGTCTTTGGACTTTCGTAACGCTGGGATGTCCACAAAATCTCAAAACAGACAATGGACCTGCTTATACCAGTTCTCCCTTTGCAGAGTTCTGTCTTAAGTGGACCATCACGCACACATTTGGTATACCCTTTAATAGTCAAGGACAGGCTATTGTAGAAAGGGCTAATCAGACCTTGAAACAAGCCCTTGACCGGCAGATGGGGAAAAAGGCATTAGGCCCCCTGAACCTCCCGATGTTACAAAATCTCTTAAATATCACTCTATATACTCTTAACTTTCTTAATCTTACTGGGACCCCTCCCTGCACTGCAGCATCCCGTCACTTTTCTAAGCCAACAGCCCCCTCTTCCCGTCCCCTTGTCTATTTCAGACAACTTCCAGATCCACAGTGGAAAGGACCTGCACAACTTATCACCTGGGGAAGAGGTTATGCTGCCGTACAACTTCCTGACCGGGTGCTCTGGGTTCCTGGTCGCTGTGTCAGGCCCTATCATGGCAAGCCTCCCAAAGATGCTCCCTGTGATCTTTTTGCTTCCCTGGACCTCTCCTGTCTCTTCACAATTTAATGCTTCTCCTAACATCATTCTGATTTTCCTGCTTCTCTTGTCCTTTCTTGTCTTTCCGAACTTTAACCTCTCCTCCAAAGAAATGGTCACAGGATATGCCTCTGCCTCCAGACCAATGCTTACCTGGTACCGACGCCTACTACGTCCCAGGGGACTTCGCCTCCGCCGATCCATTCCAGCATCCTCCAACCAGCACCAACCGCAGACTTACACCTGGACTATCCTTGATTTTCAAGGACAAGTGCTGAACTCCACCACCAATTACACCAGGTGGCCCTGGTTCCCGCCATTGTACATGGATTTTGCCGAAATGGGTACAGGAGTCATCAAATTCAGTGACAAGAAACTACAAGCTGATGTATGGGACAAACAAGGCTCCTGCTCTCCTGCCCCTGCAGACAACTACAGATTGTATTTTTGTCCATCTCATTCTACTGGATCTTCACGTGCGGCATGCGGAGGGGTTGTGAATAGATACTGTAAAAAATGGGACTGTGTTTCTACGGGTCACATCTGGTGGACCCCACCTACCAAAAATGACTATTTACACATTACTAGAACTAGAGAACAAATACCATGCAATCCATGGCCGTGTTGTGGCCAAAGGTTAAACCCTCTTATCCTTACCTTTACTGAAGTCGGAAAGGCACTACCACGGGCCAAATGGATGTCTGGATTCACATGGGGGGGTCGCCAGTGGGATGGGGAAAAGGATGAGGGCAACATCTTCACGGTACGCCTTTCTACTCAACTGAAAAAATACGATATAGGTCCCAATCTTAATCTTAAATCAACTTTTCTACAGAAACAGGATTCTGCCCAAAACCCACTTTTTCAATTAGTGAACTCTTCCCTTTCTTTACTCAAGGCAACCCTTAATGATTCGGCTAAAACCAATGAATGTTGGCTTTGTATTTCTGATTCACCTCCCTTTTATGAAGCAGTGGCATCGGGGGAAGCATTCTCCAATTCCACAAACAATACACTCTGCTGATGGAATACCTCCTCCATCACTATCACAGATATAATAGGCACAGGTTGTTGCATTGGTAATATACCTACCAATTATTCTCAATATTGTTACAATGCTTCTTCCAGGTATCACTGTGATGTGTATCTCCCAAAAAACAGAAATTCAGCCTTACAAAAATCACCAGACACTCACGGAGCCATGGGCGCTCTATATACTACATCAGGAGGTAACCTCACAGACCGTCTAACTGGCTATCTTTTTATTCCTGGTAATAATTCTATTTGGGCTTGCTCCACGGGCGCCACTGCCTGTGTACATGGGGATGTTCTATTGTCAGAAAACGTTTTTTTGCTTACAAGTCCAATTACTTCCAAAGATTTCTTATTACCCAGGCCCTGAACTGATTACAATGTCAGAACCTCCTCAATTCCCTCTCCACCAAAAAAGAGAAATAGCCACTGCATTAACATTATCAGTACTCCTCAGGTTAGGCGCAGCAGGAGCTGCCACAGGAGTGACTGCTCTAGCTGTAGGGCATCAACAGTTAGCCACTCTCAGCTTGCAAATAGATGAAGATTTAAAATGTATTGAAACTTCCATTTCCACCTTAAAGGCTTCACTATCTTCTCTTGCAGAAGTAGCTTTACAAAACAGAAGAGGTCTGGATTTGCTCTTTCTAAACAAAGGGGGGTTGTGTGTAGCCTTAATGTTGCTTTTATGCAGACCATTCAGGTATTGTAAAAGACTCTATGGCAGAGTTAGGAAAACGCCTCAAAGACCGTGAAAACGAGAGACAACAACACAATTCCTGGTTTCAAGGCATGTTTAATTTTTCCCCATGGTTGACTACCTTACTTTCTGCATTAATAGGGCCACTTATTTTGTTTGTATTAATTTGTACCATTGGCCCTTGTATTTTTGGCCGAGTGCTTCGCTTCTTAAAAAATCGCTTGAACGTGCTAGATACTGAAGTTAGTAATACCCAAAAATCTATAAATTTGTTAGCCTCTGCCCTTGCATCAACAGATCCTGCTAAGCAACCGCTACTCGGATGGTCTTCAGACACCGAGTCAGATGAAGAAACTCCTCCAAAAAGGTACTTATGTGATGGTGGTTCGGTGTGTGACATTCCCACCTTGGACGAGACCGGACCGCGGGAGCACTTTGAACTGAAGAGCTCGTTGTCCTCCTGCGGCGCCACTCTAGAGGAACAGGACTCTCTCCTGGACCACTTTGTGCCAAAATTTAAAGAAAAGGAGGAATTGTGAATGTATTATAAAATGTTGCCATTAGTGTTCTTTTAAAAGACACGTATACGGAGATCAGAACCACAAAAATGCCCTGACATACAGGAAAACTTATCTTGCAAGGACACGACAACTTTAGCTAATCACACCATAGATAACGCCCGGCTAGCTTGAAAAATCCTTGAGACATGTCAGTGATATATAGTCATGATATATGAGCTATGCATTCCCTTGTAGATATGGCATAAACTGCTTATATCTTTGTTCTTTGTACTCCTAACCCCTCCCTACCAAAAGAACACAATAAAGGAGGTTGTAGCAGAGCAATCGGGGCCGGGACCACTCCATCTGCCCCAGGCGCGATGTGCTTCCTCACTTCAAGCATCTAAATGTCTGGTGTCTTTTCTTGGTGCCTAAATTCTGGTCCACCCTCGCGAGGGTCCCGCCAAAACTTAACGGACTAGAAGAAGAAGGTCTGCCGGGCCGGTCGCTCAACGCGACATCTTTAAGATGGCCAAGGCACTAGCAAAACCGGCTGAGGTGAAAACCATGGACTGAGACGTCCTCGTGCCCCTTCTACGGACCCATTATGCACCCGCCGTACCAATGCTTTTCCGAAGACATGAGTTTTATCAGAGGGACCAACGGAAAGGAGAGAGCGTCACAGATTTCATCACGGACCTCCGGAACCTGGGAGGCCTCTGTGGGTTTGCAGACTCGAAGAAGCTCTGAGAGACCGAATAGTTCTGGGATTAGATGAACAAATGGCGCAGAGCAAGATCATGGCCAAAGGGGACATCGATCTTGCTGATGTCATCAAAGACGCTACTGCAGCAGAAGCAACCAGGAAGTCGGCCGCCCGAATGCGCCGCACTAACGCACCACTCCATCAACTCGCCAACGATACCTCACCTCGCCTAGAGAGGCACACAACAGCGACCCACCACGAGGACCTCGAATCTCCATCAGAAAGTAATGAGGAAGAGGTCAACCGGCTCCGGTCCGAACGCAACCAACTCAACCCGCGGAATTGAAGATTACCGCACCAAGGCACGGGTTGTGGGGCAAACCACCCGTGATCAGATTGCAAATTCCTTGACACACTCTGCCATTCCTGTGGGAAAAGAGGCCACATCGGGAAGGTCTGTAGAAGCAAGCGAAGATCCAGCCCAATTCGGAGAGAGAACAACTACCGCCAGACCACAGGGAATCGTCCTGTGAGTCGGGAACACACCAATGGAACAACCACTCTTGCAGAAATAAAACACTTGCCACTTCAACCAGATGGGAAGAGGCACAACAAACCATTACCATCGGTCACGCTTCATCGTTAGATGCAAAGAAGATCCGAGTGAGGGTTGCCATCGAGAACCAACCTTGCGTGGTGGAAGTTGACTCAGGGTTGTCCCTCTCAATGGTTTCCTGGAAGACCCTCAAACAGTTAATCCCTGCCATCCAGCGTCAAGACCTCAGAGCCCAAAGAATTATACTCAAAGATTACCAGGGGAACCAAATTCCGGTCGTCGGCTCCAGCCAAGTCCAAGTATCATTCAAAAATTGTACTGTGTCGCTACCGCTGACCGTCGTCGATCATGACCGGCCTAGTTTATTAGGCCTTCAATGGTTCGCCCCACTCGGGATCAAGGTAGCCGGCATTCACCAAACTAGAAGCAACGACTGGGAGGAGGCCCTCGTCCAGGATTTCCAGGACGTCTTTGCAGACAAACTAGGCGAGTACAAGGGGACCCCAATATCATTTAACCTTAACCCTGAAGTAGCACCCATCTGCCTTAAGCCTCGTCAGGTGCCTTTTGCTCTAAAACCAAAGATCGAAGAGCAGCTTGATAAATTAATAGCCCAGGGTGTTTTAGAACCAACTGACCATGCCCGTTGGAAAACCCCAATCGTAACACCCATCAAACTGGATGGATCATTAAGAATTTGCGGGGACTACCGGGGGTTTCCGGTTTTTGCGTGGCTCCAGGGCAGCAGGAATTTGCGACCGCTCGCGATTCCTGCTGTGCTAGCCGCCGAGGTACCTCCGATCCAAATGGGTCAGGGGGATATGGCTGCCTGTAGGGACAGCCAAAGAGAGAGGGGAGCTGGACAGGGGATTGGGGGTGTTGCAGACCCCCTCCTCGTCCTGAAAACCCCCTTTTTCCCAAGGCGGTGGAGCGGCGGTCAGCAATGGCCGCCACGAAGAAGTCTGCAACCGGGTAAGATCGTGCTGGAGGAAGCAAGAAAAGTGAAAGTGCTGGCTGAGCCGGGTCAATCAACATCCTTTAAATTCGCTGGAACTGAGCTGTCTGAATTGCTGGAGGATACATTGTATCCCTAAGAAGATCGAAAGCGGCAGAGAAGCTGTTAAAGGGAACTTTTTTTATTCTTCACTCTCCCACCCCATGAAAAAAGCAGAAGAAGATTTGAAATTTGTTTGGGCACTGAAGGTGAAATATTCTGAAAGTTGCTTGGACATTGGACTTAAAAATTTAAGAAATTGGAAAACCTTTATTAGAGGTATAGATTTCTGATCATTTAAAAATTGATGTTGCAAGTGGGAAGAGAGTGGAAAAATATTGGAGCAGAAGTGGAAAAAGGAGGAGATTGCCAAGAATACTAAAAAAAGAAATATGGTAATTGGACCTCTTTGATTAAACCCCAGAAAGAGAAATAGAAGAAGGAAGAAAAGTATTAACTTTTGGAACTTTCTTTTTGAATTACTTTTGACTAAAAATACTTGGGTGGTTGTTTTGGGGAAAGTTTTTCTTTTCAGGATGGCATCGCTTGTGGATGAACTAAAGATTGAATATCAAAAATATAAAAAGGAAGAACAAGATGGAAAAGATACTTTGGGCACTTCATTTCAATTTTTAGAAATGGCGTTATGTACTTATCAAAAGTTGATTACACAGCAGAATGACTGGGACAAAGAAGAAGAGGAACAAGAAGCCATCTTTGATGAACAATGGGTTTTTTCCGGGGAGGAGGAGAAAGAGGATTAAAAAAAGGGGATTTTAAGGTTTGAAAAAACAACCCAAAAAAAGAAAAATGAGAGGAAAGGTGGATGCAAGGTTAGAAAGCAAAGGAAAGGGAGTAAGAAAAGGGAAGAGGAGAGACAAAGGGGTAAAAAGGGCAAGGAGAAGAATAAGCAAGAGAGAAAGGGGGGGGAGGAGAAGCCTCAATGGTGGGAAGCAAGATTTAAAGAAAAAAAGTTTATTTAGAGACAATGGGTGAATCTAATTAAGGATAAAAGGGGGATTCTGGAAGGTATATAAGATTGTGTTTTTATATGTGTATTTAGAGTATAAAATTTATTGTGCAAATTTAGAATTTATTAAACAGAATCCCAAGATAAATTAAGTGTTATATAAAGTACTTTTAAGTTAGGGTAAAGGCGTCACTCCAAATAGTGTATAGGAGAAGTATAGTAAAAGAAAAAAGATGAATGGATAGTTGGAAATAGAACAGACAAAGAATGTTATTGGAAATGGTTAAAAGCTGTTATGCTTTGATTGTTTGGGGCACTGTTTTTGTAAAATTAATAAAATTGGTTTATAAAAAAAGAAAGAAAAAAAATGATAACATGATATGGAAGGATATATAAAATGAATATGATGTTTGAATTTGTGTCTGTGTGAAGAGTTTTAACCCGGGATCAGGCAGCCTTCAGAAAAGATGTTTTAGTTTATGTTTTGTGTATTGTGTTTGTAAAATTAATAAAATTTGTTTAAAAAAAAAGAATTTGCGGGGACTACCGGGCCACACTCAATCACGCCCTACAACAGAACGCTTACCCCGTGCCGGTGGTTCAACACCTTCTCCATTCCCTGGGGGGCGGAAAAATCTTCGCTAAATTGGATTTAGCGCAAGCGTACCAACAACTACCCGTAGATAAAAAAACCACAGAAGCACAGACAATCGTTACGCACAGAGGTGCTTTTAAATGCAACCAACTCCAATTCGGAGTGAGTGTAGTCTCAGGGATTTTCCAAAGTCTGATGGAGAGACTTTTACAAGGGATTAAGGGAGTCGTACCATATTTTGATGACGTTTTAATTGTGGCCCCTAATAGAGAAGTACTAGAGAAGCATTTTAGAATGGTCCTCCAAAAATTTAAAGACTCCGGCCTAAAGGTTCAACAAAATAAGTGTCAACTGTGTACAGAGAAAGTAGAATTCCTGGGGTACCTCCTCGATAAGCAAGGAATTCACCCCACTGAGGGCAAACTAAGAGCCATCAAAAACGCACCAAGGCCTAAGAATAGAACAGACCTCCAAGCTTTCCTGGGGCTCATTAACTTTTACAACATCTTCTTGCCCCAGAAGGTGACCATAGCTGAGCCCCTACATAGACTACTCAACAAAAAAGCCACCTGGGTCTGGGGACACCGAGAGGAGCATGCATTCCGACAAGTGAAAAACTTACTAACCTCCGATGCTGTTTTAATGCAGTATAACGAGACTTTGCCTTTAACACATATGATGTGTCACCGTTTGGAGTAGGAGCCATTTTAAGCCATGTGTTACCAAACGGTAGTGAGGCCCCTATTGCTTATTTTTCAAGAACTTTATCGAAGGCTGAATGCAACTATAGCCAAATTGACAAAGAGGCTCTTGTTGTTGTATCTGCTGTGAAACGGTTTCATGAATATGTGTATGGACGAGCTTTTACTATTATTACCGATCACAAACCCTTGCTGGGGATTATTGCGGGAGACAAACCAACCCCTTATATATTGTCACCCAGAATGACTCGTTGGTTGGAGCTCTTAGCTGTGTACAATTATAAATTGCAACATCACCCGGGGAAAGCCATTCCCCACGCTGGTGCATTGAGCCGTGCCCCACTTCCGGAAACCGTCGACAACCCAGCTCCAACCCTCACAACACTCCAGATTGAAACCCTACATTCACCGCTGCTAACAGCCAGAGATATCGCTATCGAAATGAAATGAGATCCTGTCCTGGCACGAGTTCTCAGCTGAGTCGAACAAGGATGGCCAGCAGACCAAACCTCTGACGACTTCGCCCCTTTCAGAAACCGGCAAACAGAGCTGTTCTCACAGAGGGGCTGTATCCTATGGGGAGACAGAGTCATTGTCCCAGAGAGGTTACAATGAACAGTTTTGAAAGCATTGCATGACGGTCACCCCGGCATCGTGAGTATGAAAGCGCTCGCACGAAGCTACATGTGGTGGCCGGGCATCGATAAGCAGATCGAAGCCTGGGTGAAGACTTGTCTAAAATGCCAAGAAGTCAGCAGTGCCCCACCTAGAGCGATTCCAATGGAGTGGGAAACTCCCCGGGGGCTGTGGTCCCGCATTCACATTGACTTTGTGGGACCTACGAAGGGACATACATTCCTCCTAACAGTGGATGCCTATTCCAACTGGCTCGAAATCCACAAGATGAAGACTACTACAACGGAATCAGTCATCCGCAAATTAAATAAACTATTTGCAACACATGGACTGCCAGACGTTTTAGTCTCCGATAACGGACCCCAGTTCACTGCCCTGGCGTTTGAACAATACTTAGCGGACCGGGGCATCCGCCATGCGCTAACCTCGCTGGCACACCCTGCAGCCAATGGAAAGGCCGAACGCATGGTCCAATTTCTTAAAAAAACTCTCCACAAGATGGACCATGGGGACATTGACGACAAACTGAACAGAATACTCCCACTTCAACACATCACCCCGCACAACGTAACCAACAAAATGCCAGCTGAACTGTTGATGGGACGCAGGCTTCGCTCCCACCTCGACCGTCTCCACCCGGCCTACGAGCCAGAGAAACCCTGTGGATCTAGCGGAAAGTGCCGCGAATTCAAGGTAGGCAACTTAGTCTTCGCTAAAAATCTTTCCGGCGAACCGTTGTGGGTCGAAGCAACCGTAACCCAAGCCACCGGGCCCAGATTGTACCACGTACAAACAAGGGACAGGAAAATATGGAAATGCCATATAGCCCAGCTTCGCTCTAGGTTGCAACCCAGTTCTTACGACTCCTGTGACCCTCAAACTGGGGGGGGAGGGGAATTCGAGATGCTGGATGATGAAATCGAAGAAAGTCAGCAGCCTGGCACGTTCAATGAAGAAGAATCAGGAAGGGGGTGTGCCTTGCCACAGAGAAACACTTCAACGGAGGCGAGCCCGCAGGAACCGGAAGACAACGATGACCGAATTAGCGGCGCCGAGTCATCCTGTGGGGATGCGGAACCGCCTGTACCAGATAAATCAAAAAAAGTTCCACCAGAACCAGACTACAGACAGGAACTGGTGCGACAGTGCAAATCTAATAGGCAATTGAAATGACCTGCATATCTACGCAATTATGTTACCGCACCCCTCAAACGGAACCTAGGGGGGAGGGGTGTTATGAACTAATAAAGGCGTTTAATAAAGTTTTAACAACCTTAAGTAAAAAAGCAGGGTTCTAATCCTGCACTTCTGATTGGCCGATAATAGCGACATCTGATTGGTCCTTTTTGGGGAAGTCTGGTTGGCTATTGACAGGCCAACTCCCATTGATTCAAGGGTTTAACACTTCCATGTTTTCATTGGCTAATAGGACATCAGCCAACCGTATAAAAGGGCTGCTGCTGCCCTATTCATAATGCTTAATAAAGAGTTGAAGTTCACTGTTCGCTGCCTTGTCTCCACTCCTTGCACCCATGCACAGAACTTAACAAATTGGGTCAAAATAAATAGCCAGTGATAAAGCTGAAAATAAGTTAAAACATCCATCATCTTAGGAAAGTCAAAATTTAGGTAAAGAAAATCTAGGCGTTTTTCCTTTTCTGTAAAAAAATCCTTGATATCTTGACCACTTGTTTAATATACCCTAGAGGCATTAAGGTAGGAATACATGTCACTAAATATATCCATCTTTAAAAGTCATTTTTATCACATTTATCTGATTTGTACTGCCTGCATTGTCCAGAATATTCATTTGCATTGAAAAAAAATGCCTATCTTTCATGTTCCCTTTGGTAATAGCAAAGATCATCACATCAATGGTGTGAGGAAAAACCTCAGACCTGTTTTACATCTCATCTGTGAAAATGTTCCTTCTTTCAGCACTGTATTTTGATGGAAGGAGAGAAAACACCATTTGCACAAGATTCATACCACCCATACAAGGAAAGAAACTGTACTCTTCACATACAAGGGCTTCCAGTTTTCTAACAGGAAATTCTTTTGAAGCAGAAGAGTGTAAACAAGGAGAATGCACGCACCACTAGCTGCCAGTCTGACGCTGCCTGAATTGGCTAGATATGTTTGTGCAAGCAAATACATTTTTTCTTGATTTTATTTTAAAGGTACAATGGCAGCCTATTTGTGCAGCATACAACCAAGACTTCGTTGGCTTCTAATCAGAAAGGAGCATGGTTTCAGAATAACAAAAGGGCTAAACGTTGGGAGTGTTTTGCATAATGTCACCTAAAACAAAGCAAACACAGATAGAGAATACACTTCAGGATATCTATACTGTTCCTTCCTCCTTCCCACCCCCGAAAAGGGAAAGGGATGTTGTGGGAGGGGGGAGAAATGCAAACCATCGAAGAGGTTATATATTTACTAGGAACGCAAGCCGGGCTGATGAGAGGGAGTGATGCTGAATGTCACTTGCATTGTTGCCCACTGATAGACTACCACTGACAGGGTGAGGCTAACAACATGACATGCGGTGTGCTAGTCAGCTCTGGGGGTCAGTAGGAGCTTAGGGATGGGTGGCCAACCAGGAAATCGGAGCAGAGAAAGAGAAAAAGAGAGGAAGAGAGAGAAAGGAAAAAGGAGAGAGAGAGTGTGTGTGTGTGTCTTTGGGGATTCTGATCTCTTTGGGGCCAGCAGCAAAACAAAAAAACAAAAAAAACCTGTGTGAGCTGCCATAAATCTGCTGAGAAAATGTTGGCAAATTTCATTTCCAGAATAGGTTTGCTGTCACTCTGGAACAAAGACCAATGGTGGAAAAGGAAGAAGAAGGAAAATGGAGGAAGGAAAACCTTTGGCCAGCATCAGAGGAGAATGTGGAATCAGAAAAGTAAAAATACATTCCCGATTGAACTTATGCTATTTATTCATTTTACAAAGTTGCCAGTTTGTCATAACAGGGACTGCAGCTAGGTCTTTATGCTCCCTGATTGAAAAGCACACAAAGCTTAGGACTAAAGTCCCTCTAATCTACGTGCACCCAAAAGCCAAGTGTCAATTACATGTGTGCTGTAAACTTGTTTAATTCTTTTGTTTTGCCTGTTTTGATTTTGGACCTGCCAGTCAAAGAGAAAGGCAAGGAGCCATACAAAACTATTAAGTCCTAATTGTTAAGGGTTTTAGAATCTTTCCTCATTGCTGAGTTTTTCACCCATCTTTGAGTTGGCAGAAAACTAAACCAGCATGAAATCTTCTTCTTCCCAATGTTAAGCCCTCTTTCGCCTTCGCTTCAGGCCACTGAAGTCCCCTGATTTCCTTCCAAGGTTATGGGTGACAAATAGCCTTTCAGACTTTATATACCTTGAGGCTGCCCTCGGTAAGGGGGAAAGCATGATTTTAACTGTTGGTGCCACTAATGATGACTTAAGCCTGCCTCACTAGTGAGCTGGGATCTTAAGAAAGCAGGGCATAGAAACACGCAGGGGGGGGGGGAGATTTTTGCACTCTGGTTAGATGCAAGTGGAAAGAGTTCCTCATTGCAACACTGCTGACTATTCAGATATTATTCAGACATGTTTCTGCAGACTTGGACTTCCTACAATAGCTCTTGTCTTAAATAATAAGTAGAGGTCTCAGGCAGCCATACTCTTCACCTTCAAATGTTCTTTTTTTTTTTTCTGTGCTTCCAGAAATCACAATATACCTCAATCCAGAGTGACAGAGATAGATAAATTGATTAGCCTTACAACCATATTAAAAAACAAAAAAAAACAAATTAGCATCCAATTCCAGGATAAAAGGAAACAGAATAATAAAATACTTATGTGGTAAATTACAAAGAATCAACATTCAAATAAATTTTAGAAGATATCCCAATCTGATTGAAGTAATGGGTTCAACTGCCTTAACTATAAAACTTAGCAGTTTTGCTCACAATATGAGTACATTAGAATTCAGAAGGAAATAGGACAACTATGATCCAGATCCCTTTGAGCTATTCTTTTAAGTAGGGATGTTAAGTATTTAAGTCTAGGAGGGGCTTATAAATGACAACCAAAAAAACTTGAGAATATCTTCAGTGGCTGGAGCACCACCTATGCATGACCACTCAAGATATGGCAAGTGATGGAAGTACCTATATTTAATCATGGATTTCAACAACTCAAATGCTGCTCTGGAATAGATCTTAAGAATTGTGTCAAACTCATTGGCAAGGTATTTTTCAAATTGAAAAATAGTTTTGTTCTTAGCCAACCAACTGAAAAATCTATTTTTTTTGGCAATAACTCCATGTCAGTTTGAGCATTGATATCTAGGACTCTTTGTTTAAAACATTTCCCTCACCTGGGAGGTAGTTGAGGGCAAATACTGGGTTGGAAACTGATTTCTAATATGCTTATAATGGAAAACTAGAGTCCTTCTGAGGCAAGAGTCTCCAATCCTGACAGCATCCACTACCAGGCCATGGCTTGTTTGGAACCAGGCCACAGAAGCAGCTGGTGAGCATGCGTACATACAAAGCACCATTTGCGTGAGTGCTGGGCGTGTGTGCCCACCACTCACACAAATGAAGCTGTGCATACACCTGCTACTCACATAGCCCTCTCCATTCCCTCCAGTCCATAAAGCTAGAAAGTTTGGGGACCGCTGTTTAAGGCAGTGTTTTTCAAGCTTGGAAAGTTTAAGATGTGTGGACTTCAACTCACAGAATTCCCCAACCAACATTATCGGGGACCTGCTTAGATGGCTCCATTGTTGAGGTGGCAATTTTTATCCCCCTTTCCTGTGGCTTGTGTTCTATCTCGGAGGGTAGGCGCAAGAACAGAGACGAGACATCAGATAGTGACTCCAAACTCTTTATTAGTGACTTCAGGAACAGAGCTAAAATGTATGGCAGCAACAGCCCTTTTTATAGAGCTGGCTGCTGTCAAAGCGTCCAATGGTTTAAGTTTGCCGCGTTTGGAGCGTCCAATCGCGGCAGCCCGTTAACTAGCCAATTGGATCAGCCTTGAATGACCAATCGTGACCTGCTGTTAACGGACCAATCAAACTTTCAGGATTATGAGCCTGCTGTGGAAAAGACCAGTCAGGTTTGCAGGCTTACGAGCCTGCTAGTTCGGAACAGCTTGTATTTTTGCTTTTGTGATATTTAGTAATACAGTGTTTTTGTTTTGTTTTTATTGTTCTTACCGAGTCTTGCTCACCATCTAGAGTTGCCTATGGTGTGATGAGCAGCTATATAACTCTGACTGATAAATAAATAAATATAAATATAAATAAGAGAGAGGTCTGAGTACAAAAACACATAGTATGATTACATTTAGTGTAGATTTTGGACGCATCACAGACTGCCTAACTTACTAAGGGTGCCAGCTTTCTTGAAAAGATATCAATGCTGAAAAAGCAGGATGGAAATGTGATACTGTAAATAGTTCTCTAATTTTCTCCTGTCATTCAAACATCCTAGCTAACCTATACTATAAAAACCTCTATTCTCTCCTGGTTATATTTGAAATAGGCGTCATAGATGGGGAAAACCCTTAAGATTTATCTTGAAGGATGTGACCTAAAGTCTCAGAGATTGCTTTTAGCTATTTTAGGGCAAATCTGTAGCTTCTCCTTGGTTCATGGCCAGTATAGACCATGCATGGTTACAGCTTACTGAACCCAACAACGGGGGACACAATCCACAATTTTTCTAAGCTTAGGTTTTCCAGTTTCAGTTCAAAACAACTGTTTTCTCACCAGAACTGTTTTAAGTCCTTCATTCTTATGATTTCCAGAAGTTTCTTCCATTCTAGTAGTAGCCCCAACTCCAATTAGCTGTAATACCTTAGCCCTCCAGCATCTGGTCATCATTCTGTACATCCATTTCATCTTGGGTTTCCTTCCTTCCTTCCTTCCTTCCTTCCTTCCTTCCTTCCTTCCTTCCTTCCTTCCTTCCTTCCTTCCTTCCTTCCTTCCTTCCTTCCTTCCTTCCTTCCTTCCTTCTATCTCACAAACATAATTCAGGGGGACATACAATAAGAAACAACCATGAAAAGCAAACATTAAAAACAATTCAGAATAAAAGCAACAATAACCTGGAAGATGGTGGGGAAGATCTCTGGAAGGTTAAAAAGATGGGGCCAGTCTCAACTGCTTCCCTGCCGGTTGGCAGTTGTTGTTTTTTATAATCTGGTGATTGATCCAACAATGACCCATGAAATCACTGAACTCTCCTGATCCTTAGAAGCTCGTGCTGCATTCAATCCTTATATCTCCCAGTGGGCACCCTTTTGGTTTTTGACCTGACCAGGTGCAGCATCTTCCTCTTGCTATACTCCCTTGTCCTCCATTCCTTTTATTATTTTCTGAAAAAAAACATTTTTAAATCACAAGGCAGGGACATTGCTACTTTGTTTTAATGAAGCTGAGCCATCAATTCTTTCTTGCTACAAAATTTTCATGGACTCAAAAGAGGAAGGCAAGAACCTGCGAACAGCCTGTTCCCTATTGCTTTGATTATTGTCACATCAAAGTAATGATAGTATTATAAAGGAGAAGGGAAAAAAAGAAAGTGTCTGTGTAAGTGTCTAGGAGATAATGTAGGAAGGGGGAGTGTGAAGGCATCCATGTGTTCAAACATCTAGGAAAGCAAAGTAAAGGGAGAGTGATTCAAGGAGAGGAATCCTTAAAAGAAAAAGGCAGGCATTGTTGGACCAATCCCCAAAGGAATCAGCCAATGAGATTTGCCTTCCCTATACAGATGGGAAAGGCAGGAAGCAGAGGAACATGGGTTTCAAATCAAAACCAGCCTGGCCCTTTTTTTCTGAAATCATTGCAATCCAGCCTGGGATTTCTGAATTTCTGGTTTAAGACACAGCTGGGAACATCATGGGAACTCTTAGCTTAGGAGGGCAGTGCAAAGTTACCTTTAGCCAACCTGATGCCCTACAGATGTGTTGCAGTGAGATTCATTCCCAAGAGTCTCTTCACCAAGCTGAGAGGAATGATGGGAAATGTAGTATAACACACTGCAGTCCGAATGTAGTCCAATCAGATTGAATCGGATAGGAAGAGTAAGGCATCGACTAACAAAATGCAGCATGTATTCAATTTTCTTTATGACTACTGAATGAAACTCTGAATAACCAAATATGAGAACTCCAATTTCATTCCAGATACTTTGGTAATTCTTCCAAGTAAAGTTTCTTCTGTAGGTAAAATGACATATCATTTATTTATTAGTATTTTATGCCAGTGCCCTGTACTTTCAAGAAATTATGTTCATATTTGTCCAGATTGCAATGATATTTCATAATGTGAAGCTGTAGCAAGTAAACTCTTGAAAAAGTATTACATCAAACGTTGAAATATTAGAATTTTGAAATAGATATCCAGTCTTCAATGTAAATCTGGAGGAGTTTCGGCATTCAAAATTTCCAGAGAAGGAAAAAATATAGCATTCTATTTTGATCCATATTTTATTGCAATTCTAAATCTCTGACACACTTTCAAAAATAGTAGTATTCCTTCTCTCTATTGCATATAAATTCCACAGAGAATGTTTGTAAATCTGTTCCCTTTCCTTTTTTTATTTAAATGGTATGGTCTTTATAGCCTGAGATGTTTTTCCTTCCCCAACATAACATTTTCTATCCCTCTCTGACTGCAAAAGCTTTGAAAATAGCAGAGTGAAATATAGGGTATAATTACTAACTCTTCTCACTCTTTGCACAGAATAACTCGATTAGATAGTTTTCTATAATATCCCACCAAGTACTGGGGAGAATTGTGTCACTGTCCTGCTTCCTTAACTTTCTCATTGTATACAGAAGATTGGTAAATTAACTTCACGGCTGAACGGGACATTTTAAATGCCTGATGTGGTAGCAAATATTTAAGGGCATCCTGTGAAAAGAAGCAACTTTTTGCTAGGTCATCTGTATTTTTACCTCCATTTTCACAGAAAAGGACTGGGCTACAAACTCCGATTTTAATAAACAAATTCTACCAAAGACAGTTTAGGCAAAGTTGTGTAAAATGGCATAGCTTAGAACAGAGGTGGCTGAATCAGGAATTCTTGGAGTTGAAGTCCACAAGCCATAAAAAGGGCCATAGTTCCCGATCCCTGGATTAGAATGAAAATCTGAAGTTAGGGGTTCCTCCAAGCATCTGAAGGAATCTGAAAGGAACTTGATAAATTCAGGCAAGGATTTTCTTGGCCAATATAGACTTCTCAAGAGTTGCACTAATTATATAATGCAAGATGCATGATGATTCAGTTCATAGATTATAAGAGGGGTGTGTGGCTGTACCTCTGAAGGAACCATAGAAAATGTCAATAATAATAATAATAATAATAATAATAATAATAATAATAATAATAATACTTCCGAATACAGACTGACAAAGTTCTGGAACACAATACCCCAGACCTCACGATTGTGGAGAAGAAAAAAGTGTGGATCATCAACATTGCCATACCTGGTGATAGCAGAATTGACGAGAAACAACTTGAAAAAGTCACCAGATAACAGGACTTGAGAATCGAACTGCAGAGACTCTGGCATAAACCAGTGCAGATGGTTCCAGTGGTACTCGACACACTGGGTGCTGTGCCTAAAGACCTAGGCAAGCACTTAAAAACAATTGGCGCTGACAAGATCACCACTGGTCAGCTGCAGAAGGCCACCTTACTGGGATCTGCTTGCATAATCTGCCGATACATCACGCAATCCTAAACACTTGGGAAGTGTTCAACTAGTGATTTGTGATATGAAACCCAGCATGGTTATCTCATCTGCTGTGTATACTGTTATTTTTGTGTGCAATAATAATCATAATGATCATAATCATAATAATAATCATAATAATAGACCAGTAAAATTTCTTGCAGGGATTTCATGAGGATGGTGGAGTACAGTAAGAAACATACAAGCCAGGAACAACATTCCAGTGTTTTATTTTCTCCACCACCTCAATTTTGATTTTTTAAAAATTTCTTTTTTGCAGTAGGCCAAACTTCAGTGCTCCTTTGCAGCTGCCCTATGCCAGCTCTGACAGGAGGAAGGCTGGGAGCTGACAATGCTTAAGAGGGAGAGCGTGGAGGGGGGCAGTTGCGGGCCCTGCGATCTCCAGTACCCCTCTTGAAGCTGATAATTAATAAATGAAATACCCTGGGACGCCACTAAAGCTTCTTGCGATGACATATCTGTCATGAGCTCGGCAAAGCATTAAATGGCCATTTTCTGACAGAATGACTTCACTGCCTTGGTGGATCCTTGACTTTGTAGAGAATGTTCTGCCCTCCCCTTAGGTTTTTTTTTTTTTTTTGTATTGCCTTTTTCTTCCTCTTTTTCTCTTTAGCTTATTCTTTCTTTCTCTCTCTCTCTCTCTTGCTCACTTTTTCTCTCTCTCCCTGGTTGACGGCTCTAGTTCATTTCTGCCTGTTTAATTGGGCCCCGGATGAATTTACTCGACAGGGCCATTCATCATGTGGCAGCCGCTAGCGGGACGAGTCCAGGGGGAGCCCGTCTGACAGCTCCGGCAGCCTCGGATGCTGCCTGACTCTGGGAAGTTCACATATTTGGGCATTAGTGCAGCTATTAGTTTAACAAGCTTCGTTTATCCTTGTCACTACCACTTCAGCTTCCCATGTAATCATTTGAAATGTAGATTACTGCTAGACAAATGGGACAGAGCAGGAGTACGCAGGAGGGGAAAAAGTGACATGGATTGCTTGTTACAAGAGCTTTTTTCTAAAAGGGAGAAGAAGAAAAAGTCCTGTCCCCTTAGTTTCCTTCCAGTGTGAGCTCTTTGATTAACTTAATATTCACATTATTTCTATGGTAAGCGGTTTGCCACCTGTGTATGGCCCCCTTTATCAAAATTAGTTTGTCTTGAACCAAATTGGGGCTGGAAGTGGCTAACCATTGTCCAGACTAGAGATATCTCTTTCATTCCTTGCTGTTGGGAGTGGGAGGTTGAATTTCCAAAAGGGAAGAAAAGGAAAAATTGTCTCATTATCCTAGCCAGCAGATGCAATCTATTGTATGCATATGAAGTGAGCTAAATTGCTTGGGGTGCCTCTTGTAACTCTTCCTCCAAATCTAGATTCTAGGCAGAATCTAAGACAAGGTTAGGAGATTAACACTCCATTCGTATCTTGTCTTGTGATGCATAACTTGTGCACTTCCTCCTCCTCCTCCTCTTACTCCGTCTCCATATCCACCTCCTCTGTTGTCCTTATTCTTCTCATTTTCAACCATTAACTGAAGAAGATTTTGTAGCAGCAGACAGTGCCACCTAAAACCTGAAATCTACTTTCAGAAATGTTAGCAGAATTCCCGTGGTCCATACTTGTGGTTGTTTTTGTTGTTGCTTATTATTATTTTATTTGATGGCTTATTTAGGTATCTGATGGATAGTACAAACATTTGGCATAAACCTGCCCCCATCCCCACCCCTTTGGTACTATTAATAATAAATAAATATGATAAAATCCTGAAGAGAGATTATTTTACCTAATTCATCCATATGAGCACCCAATCATCATATGGTTAGGTTGTAATAACATCCAAGGTGTTAGGCTTGCTGATCTATGGGGTTTTTTTAAGTTTTTGAATTTATTATTAGATTTTTCTCCTGCCTTTATTACTTTATAAGTAATAAAGGTAGCAAACATTTATATGTTTGTTTGTTTTCAGCTCTGTGCTGATATTCACAGTGCTAAACATATGATATGTGTACTTTGTGAGTGTAAAGGAGGCAGAGAATCTCCTTGCAAATAACCGAGTCTCACACCCACTGAACTTTCATCACTCATGAATATTTTTACCCCACCTTTAGTGTGTATATGCAAGAATTTATATTTATATTTATATTTATATTTATATTTATATTTATATTTATATTTATATTTATATTTATATTTATATTTATATTTATATTTATATTTATATTTATATTTATATTTATATTTATATTTATATTTATATTTATATATATATATATATTCTTAAGTTTTCGCGGGTACTTACATGTATGGCATTCAGCTTTGTTCAGGTATTTTCCCACGTCATAGTAGTGGTGCTTTTAAAGTTGTAGCAACGTTTCAGCAGAATCTCATCTGCCATCATCAGGCTTCTGTATTCTTCTACAGAAAACTTATTGAAAACTTAAGAAAACATATATATATATATATATATATATATATATATATATATATATATATATATATATATACATACATATATCTGTGAGTCAGACTTTTACAATTGTTTCAGTTTTAAATTTGGGGCTAGCTTACTGCTGTGCCAGAATGGTTTTTTCTTCCTCCTGATTGGTTGGGAGTCTTGGTCTGTGTTTATTGGTCTTGGAGTTTGCTGTGTTCTGCTTGATTGGTGTTTCTAATATCTTCTGTCTGTTTTGTGGCTTTTTTTGTCTTGATTGGCTGGCAACATTGTGTTCCTGTATTGGAGGCTTTTAGTGCAGCTTGGCTCCGAGTAAATGGACAGCTATCATTTGTTAGGAAGCTAGGTTTCATCTGGGTGCCTGGTTGGGGTGTGTTTGAGCTGGAGGTATCAGGGGGAGTCAATTTGTGCCCAGGTGTTTGCCTGGCTTGTGGTATGGAGATTTTTTTGTTTTTGAGTGTAGGCTTCCAAATAATTGACAGTCTGGTGGAATCATCTCTTCTATTCATGCTTTCAGGTCTTTTTTCAATCTCTATGGCTTCTCTGATAATTCTGTGGCTGGGGTTTTCTATAGTGGCTAGGGTTTTGGTGCCATTGAAGTTGATGCTATGACCTGTGACTTTCATGTGTTAGACTAGTGAAGAAGTGTGTTCCCGCTTTTTTACTGCATTTTTGTGTTCATCCAGGCGGGTACTTATTCTTCTATTGGTCTGTCCAATGAATGTGGCCGGGTATGATGCACAGGGGACTTCGTATATGCCTTGGTTTTCCAGGCCAATTTTATCTTTGGGGTTTCTAAGGATGGCTGCTATTTTTCTGTCTGTTTTAAAGGCAGTCTTAATGTAATGCCTGTGTAGTATCTTACTGATTTTGTCTGTAGTACCTCTTATGTAGGGCAGGACAGCAATTCCATAGGTCTGTTCATCTTCTAGGTCTCCATTATGTCTCAGTGTGTTTCTGTGGATCAAGCCGGTGTTTTTGCTTTTGTGGAAACCATTGGCTATCAGTACTTTAGTCAGGGTGCATAGTTCAGTCTTTATGTGTGTCTTGCCTGCCAGGCATTTGGTTCTAGCAATTAGTGTTTACTAATAATGTTTACTACTATAGTGTAGGTCTTATTGTAACAGCAACAGCATTTAGGGAGTCTCGGTGGCACAGTGGTTAGAGTGCAGTACTGTAAGCTACTCCTACTGCAATTTGACAGATTGAATCCCACCAGGCTCAAAGTTGAGTCAGCCTTCCATCCTTCCAAGGTGAGTAAAATGATTCAGATTGTTGGGGGCAATATGCTAACTCTGTAAACTGCTTTGAGAGGGCTGGAAAGCACTATAAATTGGTATATAAGTCTTAGTGCTATTGCTATTTAGACTTATATACCACCCCATAACACTTTTCAGTACTCTCTGGGCAGTTTACAATGAGGAAGCATTATTCGCATTATTGCTCCCAACAATCTCGGTCCTCATTTTACCAACCTCGGAAGAATGGAAAGCTGAGTCAACCTTGAGCTCTGTCAGGATCAAACTCTTGGCTGTGGGCAGAGTTATCCTGCAATATTGCATTGAACCACTGTGCCACCAGAGCTCTTATGTAGTTCAGAGTCTTATAAATAAAGGTGTTCTCCTGAAAATTATAAATATGCATTCAAGATCATGTTTTGGAAATTGATTGGCTTGATTTAGTTTGATTTGGAACTTGCACAAGAGCCCTTTGTGATCTTATGCACAATCAGATCACCAAAATTTTGCTGTTCTGAGCTCTTCCATCTCCTTGTGCCAATCATATAGATAATTCCTCTTAGCCAAGGATGTTTTTGGATGAGAACCCTAATAAAGGTAGAGCAGCACCCCACGAAAATGGGGTTGGAATCTCTTTTAAAGCTGACAGTATTAGGAAAAATAAACAAAAATTTTTAGAACTAGGTTGTAATATTTTGGCCCCAGTACCATTTTGGTGTCTTAGTTAATGCTATGTAAAAATTATGGTTGAATATATTATACAGTTGTTATTTATTTTGTATTGTCTTATATAGGCTTCTTAAAATCTTCAAGATGAAAAAGTTAGCATCATATATAAGGGGACAATCATGCATGCATGCATAAATAAGTTGCATTGAGGTTTTTTATCTTTTTTTTTCTGTATCCATCTGCAGTTTTGCAATAGCAAAAAGCAACAATGGAGAAGAAAAGTGAAAAAATACATTGATAACTCCCATGCTTTGCAGTTTGGAAATGGTGTGATATAAACACTGGCAAACAAATAAAAAGACAGAAAAAGAAAACAATAATATTTAGATCATTGTTTAAAATCTTTACTTTATTCATTTGTTTTATTTATAGTTAACTATACGCTCTGCTGCAATCTGATAACTCTCAGTGGCATATACTGCATGCAACAGAACAATGAAAGCATCTACACTTTCATGAAATCAAATAGTGATATTACAAAAGACTGAGGTTGCAGGAAACCAGATGTTATTGTCCTTAAACTGTTTCCCAGAAATCATTTAGCAATCAGTGCAGAGCCCACAAAATCAAGGTATTGTGCTTCAATAAAACAGAAACCAGTAAGTACAGTATTTTGAACTGTTGCAGTTTCTGAGTAGACTTTGAGGCTGCCTCTGTAAAGCACATTGCTGTACTACAACTAGGTATTAATAAGAATAAGTGTTACTGTAGCTAAACCCTCCCGTGTGAGATAGGGTTCCAATTGATGCATCCTCTGAAGCTGCTCAAAGGCCTATCTGTTTACACAACTGCCATGAATCCAGAAAGTCCCACCTCCAACCTAAATCTACTCCTTCAGGGATAGTGCTGGTTTGTCTAAAGCAGGGGTGTCAAACTCGATTTCATTGAAGACCGCATAGGGGTTGTGTTTGACCTCAGGGAGCCGAGGTGGGCTTGGCCAGCTTGATGTCATTCATGTCAGGGGTGCTTGTGGTGGCCCTTGTGTTCTGTCAGCAAAAACAGGCTCCCAAGCTTTTGGCTGGGACAGCCTCCTGCAACCCTCTGCCAGACAAAACGGAACTCCGGGGGGGGGTGCCCTCCCCAGTTCCATTTCTGCTGGGCTGGTCCTTCACTGGTTCCATGGTGGCCTTATGGGCCAGATCTAAAGCACCTGCAGACCTGATTCGGCCCGCAGGTCTTGAGTTTGACACCCCTAGTCTAAAGATAACTCTGGTATCAACAGAGAATCCCAATGTTACAAATAGTAACTCCATCTTATTTGGATTCAGCTTGAGTCTGTTCTTTCCTATCCAGATTCTTACAGCTTTTAAGCATTGGGACAGAACACTGACAGCATCTCCCCTACATCCTATGGCAATATGTGTGGTTGGACATCATCGGCACATGAAGTTACTATATGCCTAACTGTTAAATGATCTAGCAATGTCATATAGCTATTAAAATACATGACACACATTACACACATGGCTTAATATGTTTGCCGGCTTGTCCGCTTCAATTAGTCATTTTTACTTTCTGCTTTGTAACTGGAGGGTACAGTGTGTTAAAGATTTCCACATGTTTGGTACTATAACGCAGCTATAGTAGTGTTTGTATGGCTTAGTTTAAGGTGAAATAGAGGAAAGGATTGTTATGCATCTCAGATAAAGGATTGGGTCTGGATGTTGCATACAATTCCTTTTCAGAACTGGTTACAGCCCCAAGTACTGATTCTGTTCCTGGGCTATTGATATGCTTCTTAGCCACATGTGGACACAAACATCTTGTTATTCAAACTGTACATCTGATATCAGAATTGGCTCTCCTTCTATAATTTAGATATGGAATTGTTCTTATGATGCATAGAATAGACCAGACTAGACTAGACTAGACTAGACTAGACTAGACTAGACTAGAATAGAATAGAATAGAATAGAATAGAATAGAATAGAATAGAATAGAATAGAATAGAATAGAATAGAATTCTTTATTGGCCAAGTGTGATTGGCTACACAAGAAATTTGTCTTGGTGCAAATGCTCTCAGTGTACATAAAAGAAAAGATACATTCATCAAGAGTCAAGAATCATAAGGTACAACACTTAATAATAGTCATAGGGTACAATAAGCAATCAAATCATACTAGGAAACAATCAGTATAAATCGTAAGGATACAAGCAACAAAGTTGCAGTCATACAGTCACCAGTGGAAGGGGATGGGCGATAAGTGATGAGAAGATGAATAGTAATAGTAGTGCAGACTTTGTAAATAGTTGAACAGTATTAAAAGAATTATTTGTTTAGCAGAGTGATGGCGTCCTGGGGAAAACTGTTCTTGTGTCTAGTTGTTCTGATGTGCATTACTCTAGAATCCATATCGGTCATATACTTATAACTTTATCAAAAGAGGTATGTTTTTCTTTTCTTTTTTCTTTTTGCTTATTTGAAACCCATGATGCTTTCATGTATTAAGAATCAAGATGCTTGATTCTACTTGTCTGTATTCTGAACTGTTTCTTGAGGCTGTGGATTTTTTTCCAGAGCAGACTGTTTCCTGTATTCTGTGCAATAAAGTTTAAGATTTATGGTGTGTATTTGCATACATAAGGGAATATCATAAGGCTTCCATGAGGAAATTTAAGAATTATTCTTTGCACTACCTGTGTTTGTACTGTATTTGTTCCCCATAGAAGGAGATGCTCTGCTCCCCACCTTAACCAGTTTCAACCATACTCATAATCTCCATCCAGAAGAGTGAAAGATAGCAGTGAAAGATGCTTAGGAATTATGAGAGCTAAATGCCAAACCTTCTGGAAAGCATCAAGTCAGAGAAAACTTCTTTACATCCCAAGCTATTAGTGGCCCTTTCTTTCCACAAAAGAGAAATTAATGCAGTTTATCATACAATGGACAATTCTTTTTCCTCCCATATTCATACAAGGAGAGAAGATAAAATCCCACCTATTCCCAGCCAGATCTTTTCCTAGTTCATAGGTTGCCTTGCTCAAAACTTACATTTATTTATACTACTCAGCAACCTTGTGCTGTTATCTTTGGTGGTTTATTCCAGTCACTCACCAAAATGTCAGTCACGGTGCCCAACTTTTGTGGCTATTGGGGTGAATCGTTGAGTCACAACCTTTTATCCTTGTGACCACTGGTCATGTCGGGTCCGTGTTATTGCAGGCGCATAACTTTGCAAGCCTTTCTTTATTTCCCTTGTGGAATGCACTTTCTGTCATAAGGCGAGTTGGATATTATTTATTCTTCATAGGAGAGGCACGACATCATGATGTAAAAACTAAAACCTTTGTTTTCTTAGCTTGTTTCTTTGTCTGTGTGCATGAAACTTCTTGTGGACTAGGAGGTCATACTCTTTGAAGGACTGTTCTTCGTTGCAGGAACCTTCCGTGAAAATAAAACAAACTTCATTCCGGCCTATTTCCTACTTTAAAATTGTTTTTTAAAAAAATAAAAGGGGAGAGGAAGGGATCTTAGAGGCAGAACAGCCTTTTTCTCTTTTTCAACAAGAGAAAAAAACAAGTCAACTTTGTTCCTTCTCCCCACATCTCTTTATATTGCCCTTTTTAGGCCACTTGTTTCTTCCTTTTCTCTGATATGACATCATTTGTCAAGCTATCTTGTTCCCCTGCCCCTGTGCTCTCTTCCCTCTCATACATGTATGCAGGGGTGGGATTCAAAATTTTCAACAACCGGTTCTGTGGGTGTGGCTTAGGTGGTGGGCGTGGCTTGGGGGGGTCATGTGACTGGGTGGGCGTGGATTGGTGATCATGTTATGGGCTGGGCGTAGCCAACTCAATATCACTCACATCGAGGCACGCATCTCCTCGCCTGGCCTCTCATGACTATGGGGATGCTGCAACAGTCATAAGTGTGAAAAATGGTCATAAGTCACTTTTTCCAGTGCCATTGTAACTTTGAATGGTCACACAACACAAGCAAAGTACCAGCAAAGGAGAGGAAAAAAAACTCCAGAGAAGCTCCCGAGACAGGAAGTCTAGTCCTGCCAAAAATGTAATAAGGTTTAACAGAGACTGTAAGCAACACTAGAATGTTTCCTTCCTGCCTTCCTTTACAGGATTAGGCCAGTAATTTCTTCTAACAACCGGTTCTCTGAACTGCTTAGAATGTTAACAACCGGTTCTAACAAATAAGTGCGAACTGGTAGAATCCCACCCCTGCATGTATGTATACAAATCAGCCACTTCCCTACTGCTCAAACTCTTTTGAATGCCACTCCTTCCTACTATTCCTAATTCTAACTCCATTCTATCTGATAGATAGAATCCTTCTTCAATCTTTCCATCCCCTTCCTCCAGTCTCTCCCTATTATTAAAGGTTCTTGTCCCCGCCCCCCATCGCCAATTCTCTAGGCTCAGATCTCCACAACCAGTTTTTAATTCCATGAAATTAATTCCTCAGTCCAAACACCCAAGAGGGTTACAGTAAACCTATAATGCAATATCTGTTAAAAACTCCCTCTACTGTTTTGATTTGTAATCTGTTCTGGCCCAAACCTGTTTCCAAGAAAGCAAACACAAGACAAAGGCAGCTGCACAACCTTTTAATGTTTCATCTATGAATTCTGTTTCTTCACAGATAAAAGGCTGCTTCCAACTAATTAGCTCCAACAAGAAAGAGCCTTGCCAAGTTTTTGCAAGGCTTCCAAAAAAACAACAGATAAGAAATAGTTTACAACACAAGAATGTTCAAATACCAACTGTAATGTCCACAAGGCTGAGTTTCAAAACGTCTTTGCTTCCTGCAAAGAATGTTCGCTTCACAGCTGGCTTTTATCTTTTTGAAGGAAGGGCCATTACCTTGCAGCCTTACTCCCGAGTTGCCTGTGCTGTTGTAGCTGTTCTTTCCTGCGAGCAACCCTGCATGCACGCGCATTTGGTATAGGTTCCTCATCACTGCCCACAATCTCTGAAGGCAGCAGTCAACTCCCTAATGGTCCTGGCCCCTCATCTGAGTCCTCGCTCTCCTCAGCCATCCACACATGCTGTCGGCTAACCACAACATAATCCATGTTACAGGTAGTCCTTGACTTATGACCACAACTGAGCCCAAAATTGATAACGCTAAATGAGACATAAGTGAGTTTTGCCCCGTTTTATGATCTTTCTTGCCACTGTTGTTAAGTGGCAAACTCAAGTTGTCAAGCTAGTAACACAGTTATTAAGTGAACCTGTCTTCCCCATTGATTTTGCTTTTCAGAAGGTCACAAGAGGGGATCATGTGATCCTGGGGCACTGAAACAGTCATAAATGTGAACCAGTTGACAATCGTCTGAATTTTGATCATGTGACCTTGGGGATGCCGCAACAGTCTGAAGGGTGAAAAACAGACATTAGTCACTTTATTCAGTGCTGTTGGGGCTTCAAATGGTCACTAAAGAAATGGTTGTAAGCTGAGGACTATGTTTAGCTGGGTGAATCATGATTGGCCATGATGATTTTTTTAAAAAAAAGAAACTAAAAAGGCTTCACATTAAATACTTCTGAAGGAGAATCTTCCCTAGGTGAGTTAATGGAGAGGACTAAAGGGCAAATCTGGGATGATGAGAGGTTCTATTGTTTTTGCAGCAAAATAATATGCTGGCCTTGCTCTGGTTTGAAGGGGAAGAGATTGGCAATGCTTTTAAATATTGTGTTTGGATCTCATTAAAATCTTGGCTAATGAATGCATTCTAATGCAATCCTAATGGTGCAAGCAGAGCCGCCTCTAGACAAGGGGGAAGCACACAAATCAAATACATACATACATACCTTTTTCTCCCCAAAGTATAATCTGCCTCTCAACAAGAAGCAGAACATCTTGATCCTATAGCTTATACCGTGTTTCTCATATAATAAGGCTGGGTCTTATTTTATTTTTTTTTGAGCCCTGAAAAAACGGCTAGGCCGTCTTTTCGGGGGTGACTTAATTCCCCCCCCTTGCATCTTCAGGCGGGTAGCGACGGTTTGGATGTTGACCTCGGCATTGGTGGGGCACGTCGTATCGGGGTCAACGCAGGCAGCACCATATCCGGGTGTGCAACCAAAGTACTTCCTAATAGCAAGCCCCCCCACCATTCCCCCCATTTCGCATACTTTAATATAGACCTTAATTTGGGGGGAGGGGCTTAATTTCATTTCATGCCTATAAAACATGCTGGGATTTCCTATTGGGGGAGGCCGTATTGTTGGAGAAACAGGGTAGATAGATATGTATGCATGTATGTACATGCTAATGAAGTTCTGAGGCTGACAGGGAGTCTAAGGTTTCGGAAAGAAGTCTCACATCACTGCTTGAATTTTGGACAAGTTATGACAGTGTGTGCAGCAGTGGTGGGGTTCAAAATTGTTTACTTACCGGTTCTGTGGGCGTGGCTTGCTGGGTGTGGCATGGCTTGCTGGGTGTGGCAGGGGAAGGATACTGTAAAATCTCCATTCCCTCCTCAGTCCAGGAGAAAGGTACTACAAAATCTCCATTCCCTCCCCACCCCACTAACCTGCTTTCCAGCTCCATTCTCCTGTGCAGGGCAACAAAAGAAGACCCAGCCTATCAGCTGGGACTCGGGAGGCAGAGAATAGATGGGGGCAGGGCCAGTCAGAGGTGGTATTTGCCAGTTCTCTGAACTGCTCAAAATTTCTGCTACCAGTTCTCCAGAATTGGTCAGAACCTGCTGAATGCCACCTCTGCTACTGATTCTTCTAAAGTCTTCTCTGAGTTTGGTTGTTTGCTTGCAGACATTTCTTTACCCAACTAGGTAACATTATCAATGCTACTCGTGTGGTGTCCCCTCCCCCCCCCCCATTTATAATCAGTAGTTCACACTGCCTGTGCTGGTGGGGATGTTATTTTCTTCTTCTTCCTGGTTAGGACATTGTTTTCTGCTTACTTGCTTGCTTGCTGTTAATCCTGATTTATCTGGATGTTGGTTGCTGGAGCGGATGCATTATGGTCTATTTTTGTCTCCTTGTTAACTATTTTTATCATCTCTTTTAAATGGTGTGTAAATGTGGTTTATGTGAGTATTTGATGCCTGAATGCCAAGCTTCCAAGGAATTCCCTAGTGTTTTTAGATTTAGGCTGGTCTAGGATGCTCACATTTTCCCAGTTGAAACTGTGTTTGTTTGAGACTGTTCAACTGTTCTAAGATTAAGGATTTTTCATCACAACTTCTGACTGCTAATTCATGAATGTGCTCTACTAGTCTTCTGAAAATTGTCTCTTTAAGTTTGTATGAGTTTGTGTTATGTGAACACTAGAGGATACCATTCACACCATAAACAAATAACCTTGTTCTTCTGGGAAGCAAAAATTTGAAGGAAGGATAATAAACAAGGAAAACATGCATTTTTAAAAAAAAAACAGTCAAAGGGGCTAATCTGTTTTCTCAATGCAGGACATTTTGCCCCTTCTCTACATCTGGGTTCTAGCCAGCTGTTTCCCTGATCCCATAGGAACCAGGGGTGGGATTCAAAAATTTTAACAACTGGTTCTGTGGGCGTGGCTTAGGTGGTCATGTTATTGGCTGGGTGTGGCCAACTCAACATCACTCACATCGAGGCACGCATCTCCTTGCCTGGCCTCTTATGACTGTGGGGATGCTGCAACAGTCGTAAGTGTGAAAATGGTCATAAGTCACTTTTTTCAGGGCCATTGTAACTTTGAATAGTCACTCCACACAAGCAAAGTACCAGCAAAGGAGGGGAAAAAAACTCCAGAGACGTTCCTGAGACAGGAAGTCTAGTCCTGCCAAGAATGTAATGAGGGTTAACGGAGAGACAGTTTCTGTAAGCAACACCAGAATGTTTCCTTCCTGCCTTCCTTACAGGATTAGGCCAGTAATTTCTTCTAATAATCGGTTCTCCGAACTGCTTAGAATGTTAACAACCAGTTCTAGTGAATAGGTGTGAACTGGTAGAATCTCATCCCTGATAGGAACCCAATTTCATGTTTTTCATGCTTTGTCATTTTCAGGTTTAACTATTTGGAAGTTACTGAAGTGCAATATTGCAAACTAACTCTGCTCACAGACTAAAGTTCGATCCTGATGGGGTTCAAGGTTGAATCAACCTTCCATCCTTTCAAGGTTTGTAAAACAAGGACCTAGATTTTTTTTGGGGGGGGGGCGGAGAATATGCAAATAAAGGGTTACATTATAAATCACCTAGAGAGTGCTATAAAGTGCTATTGGACAATCTAAATGCTATTGCTATCTTTCCCAATCCAGTCTCTGTATGATCAAAGTCATTAAGAAAAATTGCCCCAATAGTTGCTGTTAGATTTTTTTTTACAATTTCCAAAAAATATACATTTTTCTTCTTTATTCTTCTTTGAAGAAATCTCTTCACCTACTCCCCCCCACCCTTCACCAATCCACAATCTCTTAACACTCCATGTTTAATTACCAGACTGGACTTTACATGTGGAACATAAATAACATTATATAGATAATTAAGATGTATCATTAATGGGAACTGCTTTCAGTGTGCTAATTGCATAAATCAGCTGTCAGTTAAATAGCTTTTCAAGAGTGAAAATGACCCATTTATGGGTTATGCTGGGTGAGTGTATCTATCACATACCAACTATAACTTAATAATGCAAATCAGTCTGTTCAGGTACACTTTCACTTTGCTGAGTTTAACTTTCTCACTCTTTTATTTTAAAAAAAGGACTTTGGAATTGAATCCTGTAAGAATTAAGATCTGCCACTAGCTCTTAAGACAGAAGAAAATAATAATGCATATTGTAGAATTGCTTTTATTTTCCAGCAGAATTCACACCTTTAAAAGTTTTTGCTACATTATTATGACTAGAAAAAGACAAACTGAACATTCAGGCTTTAATAGTCCAGGAATCCTACAACGGAACAAAAAGAACACTTTTTGGATTCATTCAGCAATATTTTGAAATGTAAAAACAAAACTTTGAGAGTCAAATAAAAAAGATACTGCTGTATTTAAAAAGTAGGGAATTCTAACTTACTCTTTTTTTTTTTCCTGTACAGAAGTATATGTTTAATAGATGCACATTACATTGGAATGAGCAATTTGTATAGAGGTAGGTAAAACATAACTTTTAGTATCTTCAGTTACTCTACAAAATCTGGTAAGTTATACCAGAGTTTCAGTTTCGTCTGAATCAGAATACAGATAGTCCTTGACTTACAACAATTCATTTAGTGATCGTTCCAAGTTATGAGATTGAAAAAAGTAACTTATGACCATTTTTCACACTGTTGCAGCATCCTTGTGGTCACATGATCAGAATTTGAATGGCTCATATGGTTTCAGTGTCCTGGGATCATGTGATCACCTTCTGACAAGCAAAGTCAATGGGGAAGCCAGGTTAACTTAACAACAGTGTTAGTTACTAACTTAACAACCGCAATGATTTATTTAAGAGCTGTGGCGAGACAGGTCGTAAAATGGGGCAAAACTCAGTTAACAATTGTCTCACTTAGCAAGAAAAAAATTGGGGTTGAATTGTGGTTGCAAGTTGAGGACTACCTGTAATGGGCTTTTATCGCTTTAGAAGCATTCATTAGTTTTGCCGATGCTTTCATTATCACCATCAATGCTTTGTGCCTGGACACTTTTAAGCTTTTAACTGTGTTTATTAACCCAACCATACAGGCAGGAGTGGGATGCAAATACTTTTACTACCAGTTCTCTGGGTGTGGCTAGGTGGGTATGGACATGTGACTGGGTGGTCATGGCTTCTTTGTCTTCTTTTTTGCAGCACTCCCCCACACTTGCGCTCCATTACTTTGCCTCCTGGGCCTCAGGGAAGCCTCCTGAGAGGCTGTTTTTGCTCTCAGGAGGCTCCCCTGAGGTTTCCCTGAGGCCCAGGAAGCAAAAAATGGAGCAGGGGGGGTGGGGCGCACAGCACACCCCCACGTGCCCCTTTTTGTCTCCTTGGGCCTCAGGGAAGCCTCTTGGGTGAAGCAGTAAGACAGTGAGGGGGATTTGGATCGTCAGGAGGAAAAAAGAAAAAAAATACCGATTCGGCCGAATGGTAGCATTTTTTTACTATCAGTTCACCCGCACCGGGCCGAACTGGTAGAATACCACTACAACATACAGGCCTAGAGTAATTGGTAGTTAGAGAAGAAGATGTTTCAATCATTTGAATCATTTTGATCATTTTTCTTTTCGTTCTTCTCTTAAGATCAGCCTTTGGAAAACTATGATAAACTACCAAATGTGATAATGATACACAGCAATAAAATCAGTGTCTAAGAAATGTGAGTTTTGCCTGGCATATGAGAATCTGCTTTCTCTCTCAACCTTGCACCTTTCAGATTGTGGGTCCTATCTCCCACTGCTAGAGATCCTTTACCATTGATATTCCAGTATTAGGCAACATTATTTTTATTCATCCAGCCTTCTGACATGTAGTGCTATTTGATGTTAATATGTGCTGTGTGTTTAGTGTAATTTCTGCCTTTCATCTGCTTAGTGATCTGAGCCTTGGAGTGCTATACTGCAGGCCACTTCTGCTGACTATTGGCTGCCTGCAATTTGGCAGTTCAAATCCCACCAGGATCAAGGTTGACTCAGCCTTCCATCCTTCCGAGGTGGGTAAAATGAGGACCCAGATTTTGGGGGAAATAGGCTGACTCTGTCAAACTGCTTAGAGTGGGCTGTAAAGCACTATAAAGCAGTATATAAGTCTACATGCTAATGCTATTAGTGGCACTTTTAATCACCATTTTAATGCTGTTATTGTTTGCTTCCCTCTCAGTTTTACTGCAAGGAAATCTGTGTCTATTCTAACCTCATGTTCTCAATAAACTAAAAAAAAAAAAGCATGGTGAGTAAAAATAGTTTGAAAATTCCCCTGCTGTCTAGTTGTTGTTACCTTGAAGGATAGAAAGATGGAAGAGCAAAGAGCACTCTTATATTTTACACAGTGCTTTGTTTTTCTGAAAACCATGCTTTTGTGTCATGCCCCTGTTAGAATCTGACTCTGAGGGAGAGGAGGAACAGCCAACAGGGAGTGGGAGTGTGGCTCTGGAGGCTGTGGAGAAGAGGGAAGAGCACAGTCTGGCTGGGCATTCAGAGGAAGACCCAGACTCATCCCCTCTTCATCCTAGGACACACAGGGAGGACTGGATAAGGGAGAAATATGAATGGCATGGTCTAAGGGGGAGGAAAGGGCCTTGATCCCCTTCATGGGCTGCAGCTGTGTGAATGTTTAAAAGGACAAACTGCTCATGGGCCAGTGCTGAAAGCAAAGCATGAAAATATTTCTAGTCTGTCCATTCTTATCTGAATTCTGGCATCCTTCCCAGTGTGTATTTTGATCTCTGTGGACGTCTTCAAGCCCTTATCCTGCCTGGTCTCCTTAATTGCTTCAGTGTGGTTTTGCTGTTGTTTTTCTATTTCTAATTTATATGTATTTTGAGTTTGAATGGAAGTTCTTCCTTTTCGCAATTGTTTGTGGAGGAGTTTTTTCTCTAGTCAATGATATATGGACCTTTGAAGCCAAGTTGAAGGAATTAAAGGGACTTCACCTGTTTTTGTGACCTTTGCTTTTGTATCCCACCCTGGGTCATCACACTTTTGTGAAGGTAATAAGACTTAGTCCCTCAACTCTATAGAAAAGCTCTAATTCAGTAGTTCTCAACCTGTGATTCACAGACCCCTGGGGGGACTGAGATCAGTGGTGGGATTCAATTTTTTTTACTAGCGGTTCTGTGGGTGTGTCTTGGTGGGCGTGGCAGGGGAAGGATACTGTAAAATCTCCAGTCAGAAGTGGTATTTGTCAGTTTTCCGAACTACTCAAAATTTCCGCTACCGGTGCTCCAGAACTGATCAGAACCTGCTGAATACCACCTCTGCTGTGCGATGTTGTCTTGGGGCAGGGGGGCAGGGGGGGGAATCTATGAATGCCTGAAGAAATGTTAAGATTTACATCTTGAGTTAAGTCTTGGGGGTCCATGGCCATGGCCACAAAAGGCATTTAAAGGGAGTCCATGGTGAAGAAAAGATTCAGAACCACTGCTCTAGTTGATTATGGTTTGAGAGAACCCAACACTTGTCTTTTAAGCATAATTTAAAAGATCACACTACTTCCTCTTGAAGATGCCTCTTGAAGAATTTGATGTACTTATGTAAAACATAATTCCTGAAAAATATGAGCATTTTTTAGTTCTCTTTGCTACTTTAGGGCCACTAAAAGACATCAGTCAAAATGTTTTTATTAACTTTTTTTAAAAAAGAAATGATAAGTACAGAAATATGTAAAGGAAAGAGATATAGAAAAGAAAAGGTGCAGAAATGAATTACCAGTCCGAGCGTTTTCCCTTCCTTCAGTTCCAACTTTATTAGGCGCGATCCTCAGTTCATCGCATGGCTGAGAAATTCCTATCATGAACGGCCCTCAAATAAGAAAAACTCGGAGTTTCCTGTTCATTTCGCCACCTTTTCCCCCAGGGTCTATGGTTTGTCTACAAGTTATTCTTGATATGTTCTAAGTAATGACACATCATTCGGAAACCAACGAATCGTGAATCAAAGCTCTGGTTACTTTCATAAAAGAGACATTAAAAACCCAAAACATAAAGATCATTTTGTCTTTATTAACAGTTTAATGCATATGAGAAAGCTATTTGACATTTTTTACACCTCCAACTCTTTTCTTCATGCATTGCTGAGCAGACTGCTCCAGAGTTCATCCACAGAAATCCATTTAATAACTCAGTAGATTCTCTGTCAAGCTACAAGTTGATAGCAGTTTTTGACTCTGTTAACTTAACTAGCCAAAGCTCTTTATCTAAAACTTGAATTAAATTGTAAAAATACTGCTAATAATTAAAGGATATAGTTACCACTAGATTAAGACAAAACATGTACAGGTCATTAAAAATAGTTTTGATGCTTGGAAATATGGGTAATGGCAAAATGATCATGATCAGAACAGGGGAGAATTGATTTTCTTCCATCACAACTGTTGTACTGAATGAATCCTACAGAGAACATGAGATATCTCTCAATGTGATCCTTCTGGAAATGAATGGGACAGATTCCCTTCCCATCTCATTCATAGCTTTGTTAGGTAGCAGCCATTTAATCTGACCCATTGTAGTGGAATGCAAGCCCAGAGTTATAGGAGGGAGGGAGCTTTTCCTCAGGAAATGAAGGGATCAAAAAAAAAAATATGAATCTTTATATGCAAGAAAAGGTTGAAGGAAAATCCCTGCTCCTCCCACAGCAGTTTTGCAGAATTAATCTGGCAAGATTTTTGTGAGCAACAATAAAGAAACTACTCTGAAGTAACTCTTTGTGTCATTCTTGGGCCTGACACCCAAGGAGCAATGTGAACCATCATTAACACTTGCCTAGATTCTGTTGTTCTGTTGTGTCGGGTGTGACTAATAATTTTTTAGCCTGAAGGCCACTGTATGCCTTTATGCAGTGTCCTTCAGGTGGAGTTAAGGATATCTGGAGGGCCAGAACAAAAATTAAATTTGAGTTGATTTCACCTGATTTTAAATCAAACACATTAGGTATAATTAATAGTTCAGATGCGCAATAATTTTATTGCCTGATATATGCATAATTATATTTCGTGGCAATTGTTGCAAGTGTTCTGGAAACCTTGAATGATTCAGGAGCTCCAGAGTTGGAAAGAACTAGTACAGTTTTTCAGTCTTCTAGTACAGCCACTGCTCATGCAGGGGACGTTATACCATTCCAAAAAGTGGCTGCCCAGTCTCTTTTTAAAAGCTTCCAGAGATGGATGTCTATAGAGATTCTCAGTCATCTAGGTCATTTATTTATTTTATTTGTCAAAAGCTTACAATATAACAGAAACAAGAATAAACATAAGTTTAAATACAAGAAGTAGGAACTAATAATTGGGGACAATAGGACAGGGACGGTAGGCACGATTGTGCGCTTATGCACGCCCCTTACAGAGCTCTTAGGAATGGGGTGAGGTTAATAGAATCAGGTAGTGAGTTCCAGACATTGACCACTCTGTTGCTGAAATCGTACTTCCTGCAATCGAGTTTGGAGTGGTTTACATTTAGTTTATATCTGTTGTGTGCTCTAGTGTTGTTGTTAAAGCTGAAATATTCATTAACTGGTAAGATGTTGTAACATATGATTTTGTTAGGGATAACATTGGTTACCTAACTTAGTTTGGGTAAAAATAATAATATATAAACTATGTTAGTGAGTTTAAGTGTATGTATCACTTTAACTGCAAAACATGTATTTTGGGTGAGGTTGTAAAATCACCATAAGAGGGAGCAAGAGAGCTCACTGTTTGCTGGCTTTTACTGGATAGCTGACAAATGTTGGATTGATGGTGATAACTGCGTGTTTTCCCTGCTGTTGCTGAAACGAAGAAAAGGGGTTTGATTTTCTTCATATCTCTGACTGCAAAAGCAAATGCCAGCAAATAGAGTTAATGGATTTAAAACAAAGGAGCCTCTAGAGGTCATATTTGCTGATATTATAGGTCCTAAAAAACCAAGTGCGGGAGGTGCTCGTTGTATACTAAGTATAATGGACCATTATTCCAGATATGGTTTCTGTTATCTAATGAAGAGCAAAACGGAAACATATCAAAATTTCTTTAATTGGCTTAAATTCGCAGAAAGAAAAACTAAAAGGAAGTTAGTAACTCTTATCACTGATAATGGTACGGAATTTATAAACAATAAATTCCAAAATAAACTGAAGATGGCAGGTGTTGAACATAAAAAGTCTGCACTATATAGGCCACAACATAATGCCTTTATAGAAAGACAAGGCCAAACAATTCAAGCAATGGCTCCTACTATGCTGTCAGATTCAGGATTACCTGAAACTTTGTGGGAAGAAGCAATAATGTGTGGTAATCATATATTGAATAATGTTGTTAACTCAACAACAGGTGAATTACCATTCACACGGTGGCATGGTAGAAAACCTGACATAAGTTACATGCACACATTTGGAGCACCAGCATGGGTGCATATTCCTACACAACTGAGAAATAGGGGGCAACATAGGGCTAAAAAGTTATTCTTTGTAGGTTATGAATCTAATCACAAATCATACAGATTCTGGGAAAAAGGTACATCTAGAGTTTACTGTAGTGCTAGCGCCAAATTCCTAGAACATGTAGGATGGGAAAAACTGGAACAAGATTCAAGTAAGGATGTAATTATAGAAACCTACAAAAGACCAAAAGAAAAAATCAGAAATAAGAAGAGTACCATTAAAGAGGAAGTACAGGAAGAGCATATAGGACCAAAACAGGAAGAAATACCAGAACAGGAAGAAATAGATAATCAGGAACAGGTAGAACATGAAAGTCCACCTGTAAGCCCTGTAATACCTAGACGTTCTACATGTGTAACCAGACCACCTGACAGGTATCAAGCAAGTATAGTTTGCCAAGTTAGTAAAGTTCCAACTCCTGTTGAAGAACTTAGAATGTATCCTGCAAAGGAACAGGAAAATTGGCATAGAGCGATGGAGAAAGAATTAAATTCATTAAAAGAAATGAAAGTTTATGAAAATGCCAAATTACCTCCAGGTGAAAAGTCCATTGGTTACAAATGGATATTTAAGTTAAAAACTGGTAAAAATGGGACTGTTACCCATAAGGCTAGGTTGGTAGCTCAAGGATTTAATCAAACTACACGTGATTATGATGAAATATTTGCACCAAATTTAAAGGCAACAACCTTAAGAACAGCTTTAGTGTGGGCAGCTAAGAAGAACTATATCATAAATCATTTAGATGTAGAAACTGCCTATCTGCATGCACCATTGCAGCACACTATATATTTAAGAAAACCAGTAGGTATAAAGGATGATAAAAATAATAATGACTGTTGGAAAATGAATAAAAGTCTCTATGGATTGAAACAATCTGGTTATGAATGGAACCAATATATTGTAAAAGAGTTAAACAATATAGGATTTAAAGCAGGTTTAGCTGATCCATGTTTATTTAAAAAAGAGACAAATGGTACGGTGTTATGGCTCCCCCTTCAAAGTTCCATCAAACAAAAATCAAAGGCAGCTGCCCCAAAACTCAAATCCAACAAAAAGGAGTCTTACAAGATTATATTCCACACGCCCTGTTATCACAACAGTTCAGGCACAAATTCTCAAAACTCCGAGCCTCTGCCGAAAACCTCTGCACGTAATCAAACACTTTGTTCCTGACAAACTTCCCCCACACAGCTGTGTCCTTTTATAATCCTTGAGGCAACGTGCTAATTTCTAATTATTGGCTTGCCCTCCCTTCTAACTGAGTTTGTTTCCATGAACCACCTAGATGGGCGTGTCAATCTCTCTAAATCATCGTCTGGCCTGATGTCTCCACACAGCTTGACGTTTCAGCCTCCTTCTTGTTCTGGCATCTAGCCACAATCTGTCAGCTTCCTCGTTCGACTCCTCTGACTCATCTTGTGGCTCAACTGCAGGCATGAATGAAGTCGAGGGTTCAGGCGAAGAATGTCTGTATGATAACCTCTCATCCCCCTGGCTCACATCTGTGTCTTCTAACAATTCAGACTCCAAATTCTCAGCAGGTTCCAGCCTTTCATCCTCAGAGTCATCAGAAGCAAAACTCACAGTAGGATCGATCCTTTCAGTCACAACAGTACAGTATCATTATTATTGTTGTTTACAGATGATATTGCTTTAATTACTAAGACTAATAATGAAACTATTGAGATAATATCATTATTAAGTAAAAGGATAAAATTAAAGCAATTAGGAGAAATAAGACAATATCTAGGATTGACAATAAACAAAACCAATAGTGGATATAAGATATCACAAGAAGATAAAATTTACCAATTGCTAAAAATGTATAGAATGGAACTTTGTAAGCTGGCAAAAACTCCAATGAGTCAGGAATTTTGTCATACTGATGCTCAAAGTTCAAAATTTGATAAGACCATTTATCAATCATTAATAGGTAATTTATCATATATAAGTAATTGGTCAAGACCAGACATTGCCTATAGCATTAATCAATTGGCAAGATTCAATGCTGAACCCAATGAAAGACACTGGCAAGCGCTAAAGCATATATTAAGGTATCTTAAAAAGACAATGCACTATGCATTGTATTTGGAGCCAAAAGATCATTTGATTTTAAGTGCATATGCTGATGCAAGTTTTGCAACAGATATAAAAACTAGAAAATCAACTTCAGGCATGGCTATACTATTAGGTAAAACACTGATTGGTTGGAGGTCAATTAGACAGCAACACATAAGTATGTCCACAATGGAAGAAGAAGTTTCATGTCTATCTTTATTATGTACTGACTTAATTCTGTATAAACAGTTATTGTTAGATATGGGAGTAACTGTTAAGGATGCCATTGTAGTTTATGAGGACAATCAAGCAGCCATACGGTTGGCTACAAATATTGCTGTAAAAACGAGATCTAAACATACTGACCTTAGATATTTGAATGTAAGACAATCTGTAAAAAATGGTTTAATGAGATTGGAATATTGCATGACTGATGAAAACATTGCAGATGGATTTACAAAAGCCCAAGGTGCAGTCAAGCACAAAGAAAATTGTGAAAACTATGGGTTGAAATTCTAAATAGATATATATATATTATTATATTACCCAAAAGGGGAGAATGTTAGGGATAACATTGGTTACCTAACTTAGTTTGGGTAAAAATAATAATATATAAACTATGTTAGTGAGTTTAAGTGTATGTATCACTAACTGCAAAACATGTATTTTGGGTGCGGTTGTAAAATCACCATAAGAGGGAGCAAGAGAGCTCACTGTTTGCTGGCTTTTACTGGATAGCTGACAATGTTGGATTGATGATGATAACTGTGTGTTTTCCCTGCTGTTGCTGAAACGAAGAAAAGGGGTTTGATTTTCTTCATATCTCTGACTGCAAAAGAGATATATTGCTGGACTGATTATTTGTAAGTTTACTGACCTCTTTTTCGACACTGGACTTTGCAACTGATTAATCCCTGGATGGACTGAACTAGTGTATGATATGGACTATTTGACTATGCTATAACTCTTGCTGGAATAAAATACTATTTAACTGGCACAGTGTATCTGTCTTACTGAGTATAAACTACAACTACAACATCTCACATCATTTGTCTGCCTGCTAGACTGCCGTTGCACATTCTGCTAGGGTGTGTATCTCTAACAGATTTTATGTCCTATGCTTAAGTCTAATCTTAATCGGCGTAGTTCAAGGTTGTCTAAGCCAAGAATCTCAAGTCTGGTGCTGTAGGATATTCTGTTGCGAACAGAGGAATGTAGTACTCTTCTGGTAAAATGCTTCTGGACTTGCTCAATTGTATTTATGTCAGATGTACAGTGCTAATTCCAGTCATGGTTGTCCCAAAGGTGCTTTTCCAAGAGGCAATTGGACTTTCCTGTTTTTTCTTTGCAGATGTTTCACTTCTTATCCAAGAAGCTTCTTCAGCTTCTTCAAAACTCCAGTTACTTCTTCAAAAAGCACCTTTGGGACCTCCTGTGATAGAGCACACACAATTCATGATGGCAAGCCACCCCCCTAGTTAATTGTTCTCACTGTTCATTTAGACTTGGAGCCTCAGGTGATACAGACCAGCGTTTCACAACTTTCTGGCTGTGGCATTCTGGGAGTTGATATCCTCCCATATAAAAGTTGCCAAGGTTGAGATAGACCTTGAGGCTCAAAAGCAACCCTCCCTGCAAATCAAACCTAGAGTTGGCAAAAAAATAATCATCATTAGAGTGGGAGGAAAGAAAAGACACAGCAGGGCATCCCAAATCACATAGACAATGAGGACCCTATCAGAAGAACTTGAACTAATCTGTTTCCTGATTACTGAAGCCTGGAAAACCAAAACAATGAAGTGGTGTTGTGCCCTCAGAAGTTGATTGCAACCATTTGATGCACAATAGAAAATTACAAGGTGTTCTTAGTCTCATTTTGTGACTTCCATTTTTTTTGGGGGGGGGGAAGAAGTAGATTATGCCCCTTCATCAGTTTTATCAGTTGCAGCTCATTTACTTTGTCCCATAGAGCATAATGGTACCTTGGGGAAATGAATCTTCTCTCATCCACATCTGCATTAATGGCCTTATCTGCATTGTCTAGGTCTCCATACAGCTCCTTGGTCACAAGGCAGCCGAATGCTATTGGGATACAGCCAAAATGTAATCCTGGAGTTTGCATGCACTGATATGAATGAATGATGCCTTTTTTAAGCAGATAGTAAGGACAGTAACAAAGGACAGGTTTCTGGGATATTCCTTTACGCTGCTTGGAATGCCAGATCAATTATTCCCCCCCCCCAAAAAAAAAAAAATGTGTGTATTTTTAGGTTCATAATATTCTTACCAGGTTGAATACTGACTTATATTATTCTTGGTTCATACAGTATAGGTTGTTTGTAGGACCGTGTTTTTAAAATGCTTATGAATTATGAGATACTGATCTTTAAAGGTAGTTTATAAATATTTGAAATAAGTAAACACGAAGGAAGAATATGTGAACTGATGGCTCCTTTCTACTTCTCCGTTTGAATAGAAAGACAGTTCTTTTCCCCAAATAAGTGCCTATGAATTGAGATGTTATTACAGTAGCTGGTAAATAGAGAAGCTGCTGCTGAAAGCAAAGGAGAGGACAAAAGCTTTTTGTAATAAAGTGAAGGTGCCTTCAAAATTACCCGAACTGCTTGAAATGGCTCTTTGGTGACTGTTACATCTATAGCGGGGGTCTTCAAACTTGGCAAGTTTAAGTCTTGTGGACTTCAACTCCCAGCTTTGCTGGCTGAGGAACTCTGGGAGTTGAAGTCCACAAATGTTTAAGACTTGTGGACTTCAACTCCCATAATTCCTGAGTTAACATGACTGGAGGAGGAATTCTGGGAGTTGAAGTCCACAAGTCTTAAAGCTGTCAAGTTTGAAGACCCCTGATTTAGAGCATGGCTGACTGAGGAATTCTGAAGTTGAAGTCTCCAAGTTTTAAAGTTACCAAATTTGGAGATCCCTGTCTTAAATATATCCCTCTTTTTATTTACTTATGCCATTATCCTTTTTCCTTTCTTTCCAGCTTGGTTCTCCTTTTCTTTTTTCCATTGATTTTCCACACACAGAGCACTCAGATCTGAGAGACAATATTCCAAATGACCAGTTGAAGGCAGGAAAAAGCTTTCTAGTATTTCTTTGCTGCCATCTAGAGGTTCTCTACATGTTCTGCAGCACAGATCTGGCAGCTCTACCATTGGAATTAACTGTTCCCTCACCTGTACTGTAGCCAGTTTTTGTGTTTGTTTGTTTGAATGGGTGGACTGGTGGGTTTCTACTGAGAATAACTTGTACTGGCAGAGGGAATTATTGCTATATACAAATGGCTAATTAGTTTTGTAAATAGGATAGCTGGTTTTGTAGCAAATTAATTAAATTAATTCTATATACACATACAATTTAAAGTTACTTCTAGCAGGTATGCATATACACATGTGTATGCACATCTACAGATGTGTCACAAGCCCATATGTACTAGGTTTGGGAATCTCCAGCATTGGTTTCAGCTGGAATTGGCCACCCTTGGTTGACAAGTTAGAGAAACTACATTACAAAATGATTTTGTCTGTATTTCTTCTTCTTCTTCTCCTTCTTCTTCTTCTTCTTCTTCTTCTTCTTCTTCTTCTTCTTCTTCTTCTTCTTCTTCTTCTTCTTCTTCTTCTTCTTCTTCTTCTTCTTCTTCTTCTTCTTCTTCTTCTTCTTCTTCTTCTTCTTCTTCTTCTTCTTCCAGAAAGGTTGTCTTTCATTCTCTTAGATAACTACAGCATATCAAGCATATATTAAATAGTTAAGTAAATCCATTTATCCATCCATCCATAAAGCGATACTAAAAAGTAAATGTCATTTCAACAGTATTTTAAGCCAATATCTTTCTGTCAAGGAAGCAATCTTTTTAATGTCAATATAGCAAAGTGGACTATAAATTAACACTTATTTACACACACACACATGTACATTATAGATTTTCTAAAAACCCAATAGATTTATAAACATCTACTTACTAATATGTTTTAGTACTTTTTAAAAACTATTTATCATGCTTCCTGTTATGGAACATATCTTGTATACAATTAAAACAACATAAGAATAGTAATATTTCAGCCAGAAAGATTTTGGCTCCTCCCTCAACTTTTAGGAGATGAACATTGTTGAATGATACCTTTTGTGATGTCATACAGAATCAGGTTTTAACACTACCTTCTGCTGTTCTCAATCAGTATGACAATAGCTGATTCTAAACACTGTTTTAAAGTGGAAGAAAGACAAAAAGAATGGAGCATTTCTTTCAAAGAACAGAGGTTCTTCAAAGCTATCAAGTAATGTAAATTTCAAGCCAACATTGTCCAGTTGCTACAACCAAGAATGTAGATTCCCACAGTCTTACTTGGCTGAAAGGGGAAAAGGGTCCTTAGATTATAGAAATCTAGACAACTGGCTACGTTGACTTTTGCACCCATTTATCTCTAAATTCATTAGGGTGGTGATTCCTTGCTAAGAGCATTTTGAGGGATTGAAGGAAGTGGCTACCATTTGACTAATGAAAGCAGAATGGACATATATTCCAAATTTGTAATATTGTACAAAATGCCATCTTCTTTTTTAGACTTTGGGAAACCAATTACAGTTAAAGCAACCCTGATAGCTGGCCCTAACAGATACCATTTTTAAAAAAAATTACCAATCAATGAGTAGCTCAGCACCACTCTTAAAATATGATTTTAGCAAAATAAAACATTCATTTGTCTCTGCATTTGTCTTGCAAAGCATTCTTCCTAACGGATTGGTATAGGAATACACTCAAGGGAAGGTTTATTTGGAAACTATTAGCAAAGGTCCTTTTTTTCCCCCTAGTGCCCTTCTAGTCAATCTTGTCTTCTGGTGACTGCCTGGACTAGCCATTGCTTCCTTTTGGGGACTGAGAGAGAGTGATCGCTCAGGTAGCTTTGTACCTACAGTGGGACTAGAACCTCCACTTAGTCTCCTGTCTTCTAACTTGATACCACACCCACTACACAAAACTGGGTTTCAACAAAGGTATTGGTAATTCTCAAAAGCCCTCTGCTCACCATGGTTTCTGTGAAGGTGCAGAAAGATGGACTTCAGAGAAACATGCAGAAGTCATTTCCCCGAAACAGCAGAAGCATTCTATAAGCCCTTGGAAAGAAGATGGTACAGCTAGTCCTCAGCTTACAATCATTTATTTAATGATTGTTCAAAGTTACAATGGTACTGAAAAAAGTGATTTATGATTGTTTTTCACACTCACAGTCATTGCAGCAACCCCATTGTCAGACATTGGGCAACTGTTATATATTTAGCAATAGCAATAACAATAGTACTTAGAGTATATACTGCTTCATAGTGCTTCACAGCCCTCTCTAAGTGATTTACAGAGTCAGCCCATTGCCCCCAACACTTTGGGTCCTCATTTTACTTTTCTCAGAAGGATGGAAGGCTGAGCCAATCATTTACGATGATTGTAGTGTCCTGAGGTCATGTGATCACCTTTTGTGACTTCTGACATGTGAAATCATTGAAGAAGCAAGATTCACTTTACAACCATGTCACTAAATTCACAGTGGGGCAAAACTTAACAGCTGTCTTGGGTGATAGTTTGGTCGTAAGTTGAGAGCTACCTATGTTAAAGAGAAAATCAAGCTGATTCTTCCTTTCGCCTCTTGAAGAGAAGGAAAAATACAGGCTGCCTTGCAAAAATATTCTGTTAATTCAAACTATTATAATAAAGATATTGAGGTTAAGCTGGATTCAAGTCTTTTTCACAAGTCTGTTTCCTGAACTGGACAGTCTTGAAGGGTTAACGGAAGGTAATATTCTAGCAAATCCTGTGAAGTATATTATCCCACCAATCCTGAGGGTATTCCTTGTCAGCAAGCACTTCAGAGTAGCATGCTAACAAATTTGCATTTGAAGGCTTTTCCCCTAGCTGGGCTGAATAAAATGCTAGCATAAACTAGAAGATTGGGACAGAGATATGTGGCTGGAGGTTTCTTCAATGGGAACACCAATACAGGAGGAATTCATTAGAATAGAAGTTTTAATACACTCTGTAGTAAATGTCTGGCTGCCCTCAGCTGTAATAAAGTCTTATCTTATTATCTCATACAAGAGAGTGAACATGCTAATGAAGTTCTGAGGCTGACAGGGAGTCTAAGGTTTTGGAAAGAAGTCTCACATCACTGCTTGAATTTTGGACAAGTTATGACAGTGTGTGCAGCAGTGGTGGGGTTCAAAATTGTTTACTTACCGGTTCTGTGGGCGTGGCTTGCTGGGTGTGGCATGGCTTGCTGGGTGTGGCAAGGGAAGGATACTGTAAAATCTCCACTCCCTCCTCAGTCCAGGAGAAGGGTACTACAAAATCCCCATTCCCTCCCCACCCCACTAACCTGCTTTCCAGCTGCATTCTCCTGTGCAGAGCAACAAAAGAAGACCCAGCCAATCAGCTGGGACTTGGGAGGCAGAGAGTGGATGGGGGCAGGGCCAGTCAGAGGTGGTATTTTCCAGTTCTCTGAACTACTCAAAATTTCTGCTACCGGTTCTCCAGAATTGGTCAGAACTGGCTGAATACCACCTCTTGTGTGCAGCCCAACAGATGGAATAATGTCAGCTTTATGTGATCAAGGCAGTAGAGTGCAACCTGTCCTAAATGCATCATATGGGTTGATTGGACATTTATAGGATCAAGATGTAGCAAATGATAAGATAGATTCCTATATTCATTTGCTCCAAAGCTCACAGTGTTATTCAGTGTAATTTCCATGGGTCCTTCTAAATGCTTAAAGCATAAAAATTGTTTAACAAAAAATGTTAATTTGGTTATTTTTGCTATCATACTAGTTTTTTTTCCTCCCAAGCCAGTTTCATCTATTGAGGTATAGGCAACGAATAAGCTTCCTTTTTTTTCTAAATAGATTCTCTAGTTTCATAATTTTTTTACAGGAATTCCTTTTATGTCTCGATTTTAAATGCCTATTGGGACTTTATTCACATAACAACCTAACAAATTATTTTTTAAAAAAACCCACCACTTTGCATTTTCTGGGATGTGATATCCTATTAGGCAAAGTATCATTTTGTGTCTTTATAACTTACACAATTACTGTTCTTGATTAACAGCTAAAACTGATGACTTGGCCTTTCACAAAGCCATAAGCAAAATCAACCAAGCAGAAAATATAAGAGAAGGGAAAACAATTAAAAGTTATTTTGGTTGTTATGTTGCAGTTGATCGTTGTATTTACATATCTCTCTCCATAAAAAAATGTGAAATCTTCGTGGCGAATTGAACGCTGTTTTATAAATGGCATTCTTTCACAATATCATTAGAATTCACACAATTTATTTCATTCATTTTGAATTAGCCGAAAATCACATGATGTATGAAAGAACGAATTAAATTTGTGACAGGCATAAAAATTGTATTGTCTAATATAAATGTTTCTGGTTTTCACAATTGTAGAACTAATAGTGCAAATAAAGAGTAGCAGTCAGTGTTTAGCCTGAAGGGATGAGTATGCACATGAAATCATTCCAGCAAGGGCAAAAGTTATGAAATGTGTTATGTGGTTTTGGAAACCCACAACTGGAATATTCAAAACATACCATAGAAATGATTAATCACTTCAACCAAAGGGCAGTGAGCATTTTGCAAATGCTATTACAAAGTACCAGTGTTCTAAAAACACTTAATTCTGCTGAGGGTTATAAATTGGTGCTCACATTTAATGGGATTTAAAGAACCAAGTTACTTCTCATTTAAATTTTTATTGATTATATTGCAAAGGTAGTATAACAGACTGAAAATCATCTCAGCATCAGCATGTGCTTCTTGAAAAATAAATGTATGGCAAGAGTAATGCTCCAAATGTATGCTCCTACCAACAGGGTATTAATTGGTCTTGGAGTTCAATCAAAAATACTTGATTTTATCTGCAGCTGCATACATGGCTGATTGATAGCATGATGGGTCCCTTCATTTTTTGTATGAGTAAGAGGCAATTATTATTGTTCCGTGTTCTGAAAACTTTTGGGAATCACCTCTCTAATATTCACGAAACCAATGGGTGCTTGGTATAAAAGTCAAGTGAGGAGAACTTATGTGAATGGGAGATTTAGGATTTCAAAGAATCCCAAAGATTCAAAAGCTTTGGTTTGAGTTTGTGTATCAAAATCAAATTCAGACTGAAACATGCGGAGCACAGTTGCAGACATAGTGAAAAGAAGGACCAGGGCTGATATGATATCTGTCTTCCAATATTTAAGGGACTGCCACAAAAAAGAAGAGGTGTCCCAAAAAACAGAAAGCAAGACAAGAAACAATGAATGGAAATTAATCAAGAGGAAAAACAACCTAGAATTAAGGAGAAATTTCCTGACACGATCACCCAGTGGAAGAGCTTGCCTTCAGAAGTTGTGGGTGCCCCTACACTGGAGGTTTTTAAGAGAATGGACAGTCACTTGTTTGGAATGGTAACTCTGTGTGAGAATGGGGTTGGACTAGAAGACCTCCAAGGTCTCTTCCAACTCTGTTATTCTGTTCAAGTTGGGGTGGGAGAATTCTCCACAGGCTGTAACAGGGAAGCATCCAATCACCTGCAGCTGCTTCATTTGCAGCCAGAATGAGGTGCAAATACCAGAAAGTCAAGGCCCCCTTTAAGAGGAAATTAACTCCACCAGATTCCAGCCAGTTCTTTCAAATGTTTCACTGCAATGCATATGTACATTTATAAAACAGACACAGCAGATGGGAGGAAAAGGCAGCATAGCCATTTCCTAATTATGCAGCAAGCAGCAGGTTCAATTCTAAAAATGGCTGGCCAGAGGTGGGCAACCAATCTGAAAGTAGATCCAAACCAATCCCGCCCCTCAGTCCTGAACCCCTTCTGGCGTAATGGTTAAGAAGCCAGCTGGTTGGCTTAGAGTCAGTCATTCTCTCTCGGCCAATCCCCATCAGAGGGCTGTTTTTAGAAAATTGAAGAAGAAAGCAGTATATATGCTACCCTGAGATGTGCAAAATAAAGGCTGGATAAATATATAAATTTTTAAAATGCCATCGAATGTGGTGGCATGATTGCTGAATATTGGCACTATTGTTTCCCACCATTTTGAGATCATAAATGTTAGTGTTAGTGACTGTTCATGATATTGAAAAGAGGAAATGATCTGATGTGGAGAATTTGTACATCAAAGAAGTTATACTTATGAAAAAGTTTTGTCAAGTTTCAGTTGAAGAGGAATATGCATTTCAGTGAGGGAGAAGGGAGATATTCTTATTGGCTATCTCTAAAAGGATGATTCAATGAGTCACTTGTTGTCTAGTAACTCACAATGGCTTCAGGCTGGTCCTCTCAATCCTTCCTGTCTTAGAAGTGAACTCTGGTGCTTCAAACAACAGTTTTGTTCTTTCCCCGAGTAAAAGACTGAATGCGCTTTGCTCTGACTAGATTGTAAATAACAAACTTTTCCTGAAAAGTTGTATGAACATTTCCTGAAATCTGTATTAGAAATGATGTCTTGAACAGCATTTCTGCACCAGCCTGAAAATGGCAATGACCTCAGACCTATCAAGGAAATGGTTTTTACATTCCTGTCATGGTAAATCAAATTTGGGCTGGATTGAAAAGCTAAATTTCCACTGGGCATTCAATGTGTTTGGGATGGTCAAAAAGCTGTGCAGCCTCAGATCAAGTATATTTCATGGCAATGTTTTGTTTTAAATTCCATCAGTTTGCCTCCTGGCTTTTTTTTTTTGATAGTTCATAATACTCTGGTCTTTGCATAGATAATTATATTGCTAAGATATTGCTGGTCACAGAGTCAGCCAGATGTTTAGACTGGATTTGGCATTTTTATCCACCTAATAGGCAGACGTTGTTGTTTAGTGGTGTTAAAGGTATCACTGCAATGCGTAAGATGTTCCAAGCAAAGCTGCCTTTTGCAAATGGCTGCTGGTAGTTTTGTCAATGTTGATGGTTCTCAAATAGTGGTCCAGATGTTTTGAAATTGTACTATTGTTGCTTTCTTTTGTCACCGTTGTGCTACTTCAACTTGAAGGCTTTTGTGTTTTCTGATTTTCTCCACTTCTTTCTCTTCTATTCTGCTATCTCCAGCTATTATCACATCCACTATCCAGATTATTTTGCTTTTTCTTATTGATAATTGTTAAGTCCGGAGTGTGGCAAGCCCTTGTCTGTTCAAATTCTAAAGTCCCAGAGCACTTTAGCTTCTTCATTTTCTATTACTTGATCTATTTTGTAGTCTAATGGTTCTTGCCTGCAAGTAAATGGTATTTCTTGCAGACATTTTAATGCACCATTGTTGCGACTTTGTCATGCTGCTATTTGCAGTTAGTCTGTATAATCTTACAGCAGATAACTAGATGGCCCACCATTAGTTCAGCATTTTCTGTCTGTTGCTTATCCATTCTGGTTTTGTATGCATTTGTCCTTAAAACTTGGTCTTGTATGGCCAAAATTAGCATCTCTGTGTCTTTTTTCAAATGCCTGCTCTTAGCCATTGCCAAGTTTTGTTGTCTGCTTTGCCTTTTAGCCTTTTTATGTAGTGGCCATGTAATACTTCATCTTGCCATGTCTCTTTTCTATTCTTGTAGGCCAGTTTCATCTCTCCAGTAACTTCAGTAACTCGCAGCATAGATATTATAGCAAACAAATTCTTTGTGAATTTATATAGGCTTCTCTAAAAGCATTTAATGGTTAAGAAACATTCAACAGTGTGCTATTGTCTTTTAACCAGACGTGACCTTAGCCAGTAATCTCTACAATCATGGTTACAACAATAGCATGATGTTAAGTTGCAAGCATAGGCTGATAATGTCAGGCAAGTGACTTTTTCAATATAATGGAAGTAGACTTTCCATTGATCTGGTTGTAAACTCCTTTCATTCTCTTAGCTGTAATAAACATACTACTATTTTTATGTTGTAACAGTTGATCTTTAACATTGGAAAAACAAAGTGCAGTATATGTGAACTCCTCCCATCAACAAGAGAGATCTAATCTGCCCAGGTATTCCCATTGATTAAAGATGCTTTCCCTGGTGCGCACAAAAAAAATCTGCTGTAGAATTGGGGAATCCTCTGGAAAATGTGGAATAGAGAATTGGCAAAGTCTGGTTTTTCTTTTCTGCACAAGAGAAGTTTTTATCCGAGAGAATGAACTTGATGCAAACCCACTTTGACTTTATTCAACAACTTTCTTCTCTTCTCCTTCCTGTTCTTCCTCCCCTTCTTCTTTTCCTCCTCCTCCTCTTTTTCCTCTTTTTCTTCTCCTCCTCCTTCTCTTCCTTCGCCTCCTCCTCTTTTACACTTCAGGTGTTGAGGGAGATACAAAGTTCTGTTTCTTGCATTTCTGGAGGTGGCCTCAACCACTGTTATTTGATGCTGTTGTGGAAGGCATTCTATGAAGGTTAAAAGTGTCAGCTTACCTCTTATTATAATGGATCATCATCATATTGCTTTTTTTTTTCTTAATGAACAAAGCTTGGCATGTCCTAGAATGTGTTAGTTTCCCCACCCAACAACACCTTCTTTTGTTTCAGCATTTTTCTCTCCCCCTTTTAAAAATCCTCTAGGCCTAATCAATATTCAAGTGGTTGTATGTTTCTAATATTCCCAGGCAGGGATGCTAAACTTATTACACTTTTCACCTTTTATAGCCATCTAATCAGAATTATTTTTTAGTCAATGATTTGAGAACCTACAGAAGTGGGCAAGTCACTGAGCCAAGCAATACACTGCCTTCTGGTTTTATTTATCCACTGTTGTTATTAAAACATGCCAAGCACGTAGAGACAAGAAAGAAGAGAGACTTCAAGGGACAGGGAAATGGAGGGAGGAGAATCATTTGCATAATGGAAATAAAGTATTAATATGTCATGTTGTAAACAAGGGTATGCAAGCTTGGCGAAGCTTCAAAATAGCCACTAAAGCATGGTGGATTGGGGACAAAAACCCTCAAGTTGTTAATCAGAATTCACAAAGCTATGAAGAAAAGAAATGAGTCTGCCTATGAGGCCCGCCATGGTTTTACAAGGCAAAGTGCAATCGCCACAGGGATGAGATTCCACCGATATAACAACTGATTTAGTGATTGTGCACTTGGTACGTGCACTCCACAGGCTTTAAAACAGCTCTAATACCTTCTACTGAAGTCCCTGTGAATAAAACAGCTGAGGCGCGGCAAACTACTTTGCTGCGTGAATCAGCTGTGCTCTAAAAAAAAGGAAATAAAGCACAGGAAAGAACAGAGTGGGCCCACATCGGTGGTAGGATTCAAATATTTTTACTACCAATTCTATGGGCATGGCTTGGTGGGTATGGCTTGGCTTGGTGGGCGTGGCAGAGGAAGAGTACTGAAAAAACCCCATTCCCTCCCTTCTCCAGGGGGAAGATTACTGCAAAATCCCTCCTCCTCACTCCAATAACCTGCTTTCCAGCTCCGTTCTCCTGTGCAGGGCAACAAAAGAAGACCCAGCTGATCAGCTGGGACTCGGGAGGCAGAGAATAGATGGGGGTGGCACCAGCCAGACATGGTATTCCAAATTACTCAAAATTTCTGCTACCAGTTCTCCGAATTACTCAAAATTTCCACTACCGTTTCTCCAGAACTGGTCAGAACCTGCTGAATACCACCTCTGGCCCACATGCTCACCACAGCAAACCAGTTCGCTGCCAGCTGATCTTCAGAGCAAGGGGTTCACCTGAACCAGTCCAAACTGGTAGAGTCCCACCCCTGAATAGCCATTCCGGTAGCCTTAAGTGTGTTTAACTTGTTTTGTTTCGTGATCTAATATATTGTTTGCCAGTCTGAATTTAGAAAATATCTATGTGGAAGCATTGCTTTTGTTATTGTTTCTGGAAGCCAGTTTTTACCATGAGCTATCTGGCTTTTATGGACCACTCTATTGGCTGTTTAGTATGGCAGACACTGCACATAATGGGAAGGACATGTGGGATTCCTGATTGGAGTAGTGCACAGGATCAAAAAATAGTTAGCCTGTTATTTTTATATTCTTTTAGCTTTTTAAATTATTGTTTGTATTTTACTTTCCTCATGTTGGCCTACAAAGCTTTGACTGAACCTGGCAACATGACCGCATAGTCCAAGCCCTATCCTTTTTAAATTCAATTTTTTTTTTAAAAAAAAATGGTTTTAGCCATTTGGCAGGATTGATTCCTGGTCTTGACTACCTGGTGGGGACTGACCCAATGTTCCATCTCAAAAGATCTCCCTTCATTTGAAGAAGAATGGTTGGAGATGCTTATGACAGAGGCCAACGATGAACTGCACAATCCAGACTCAACTTGGCTGATTCACACATTGAGGGAAGGGGGCCTCATTCACACCAGCCATTTCCTAGTATACATTCAATATATGCAATGACTTCTCTAATGGAGGAATAAAGTGATTTTTCTTGGTACCTAGCCTGCAGTGGGCTTTGTATTCAAGATCGCTTTTTTTGAATAGGATTCTTCTCACTTTACATTGTCCATGAAACAAGGAATTGCAGAAATAGGATTTAGTCCTACTGCTTCTCCTCTAATTTATTCAACTTGATACTTCTGAGGTCATCAGAAGATTCATCTCTTGACATGAGAAACATGGGCTGAGGAGGAGGGGGTATTTATTATTTATTACTTATTACTTATTTTATTACTTAATAAAAGTAGTGTTAGTACTCATGATTTGTGCTTCTTGTCTGGACTAGCTCAAATACCTGATAATATGTCCATAAAGTCACTAGACATTTTCCTTCTACTTAGAGCAGATAAGAGTCAAAATAATAAATAGAAATTAAAAATCCATTAAAATAGCTAAAATTATCATTATTCCAAGTTGAAAGTCTTGGCTTAAGTGAAAATTTTACTTTCCTGAAAGTAAAAAAATCAGGGATGAAGTAAAATTCTGAAAGGATTTTTTTTTTCAATGTTCTACTTAGCTTTGGATCAAAAAAGTCAAATAATTTTATGTTTGTCGTACTGACATCCTAAATTGTAATTTATATTGATAGAACACTTTTTTTCTCTTTTCTTCTTTCAACACTCTAAGTTATCTACATAATAGAATGTCAATAATCAGTAATTAATATTGTATAAACATCACTGTACTAAAGCAAAGCAATGTATCAAGATTTGGAATGATGTAATGAAAAAGGAAAGGATTCTATACAGGAAGTGGAATATAGAAGACCGATCTCACTCATGTGGCCATAAAATTGGCATCCTGAAAGAAGGAACAACTTTATCCAGCCCTGAAAAATTGTAGGCTTTAAAAAGTTAATTAAAAGCCATGGTGGCAAAGCAATTAGAATACAGTAGTGCAAGCTAACTCTGCCCACTGTCGGAAGTTCGATCCTGATCGGCTCAAGGTTGACTCAGCCTTCCATGCTTCCGAGGTTGGTAAAATGAGGACCCAGATGGTTGGAGACAATATGCTGATTCTGTAATCCACTTAGAGAGGTATATAAGTCTAGGTGCTATTGTTATTGCTAAATTATGTTTGCAAAATAACTGGCAACTAATGCAGGCTATTCAACTGACACAATATGAATGGTTATTCACCCAGCTACATTTTTCATATCAACTGAAGTTGCAAATTCTCTTTTGGAATAGGTCTGATAGAATGACTTGCAGAAGTCAAACAGATGTTTCCCAGTATGAAATCATCATACCACAGCCAAGCAGTTTAGAAATGATACTGCCTGGTAAAGCAGAGCCAAATCAATCAACAGCTACATCAGGAATTAAATGCCATGCCCAGGAATTCTCAGTGAAAGCCAGGAATTGTGTAAAGCTTGGGAAGGGATGAAAGAGAGACATAGTAATTTGAAATCAGAGGATGAGTAACTAAGACCAAGTGAAATGAAACCTGGAAAAAAGCATTTCAGTCATTCCAAAAGATGCTGTCTTAATTAATTCACTATACATCATCATCATCTCCTTTTAATGACCCCATAATCCCTTGTGGGATGGAGTCATTAAACGGAGCTGAGTGTTTACTGACCGGATGCCCTTCCTGTCACCAATATGGAGTTATATTCAACAGGTATATTCTCAACATGGCCAGAGAGAGAAATATCTGCCTGTACCTAAGATCGAACTCACAGCCTCCTGATTATGAGGTGAGAGCTTCACCTCTAGGCCACTGCACCACTCCAATTAACTCACTTTACATGAGGGTGGCAAAATCCTCTTAGAGCGGTTGAGAGGGGGGTTATGGCCATTTTATGACCAGTGGGATTCTTCAGACAGTCATGCTGGGAATTCTGGGAGTTGAAGTCCATAGGTCACAAAGGAGCCATAGCTACCCACCCCAGTTTTAGGGTTTCCAAGATTCTTCAGTTATCCCATATTAGCAACAACAGAATCACTAAAATCCATGCAGTTTGTGCTTCTTTGAGTACCAAGAACTGTGCCTGACAATGACGTCTTGTGACAATGACACAAAGAATGGTATCTCTTGGCACCATGGAAGTCTGCAGAGGAAATAACAGCACGTTTACCATGACATTGTCATAGAAATGACATGACCATGTATTCATTGCATAGATGATGCAATTATATCATGATATGCATAACATCCTTAGGGTGTCCACTGTATGTCTATGGCAATTGAGATGTGGGCCTGTGAAACTTGACTGAAAATACAACGTAAAATTGTGTTTGCAGACCCCTATTCAGACAGTAATCAATCACTATTTTCAGGATTCCTTTTGTAAGTATATCTTCCAGAACTGATGTCTCCAACTTTAGACTGAATTAAGAACTTTACATTATCTCTAAGTCCAATGTTGTGATTTTCAGCCCTTTCTGTGCTGTGAGGGTATTATTTTGAATTTAAATTCCATCTTACGTGGTATTAAGGCATCTGGTCATGTCATCATCTGGACATTTGCTAAATATTCCTTCCATCTCCCCCATCAAAATCCAAATCATTAACAAAATCCAAATCATTAATAAAAATGTTGAGGTTCTCAGAACAGACGTTAAAAATAACTTTGTGATGTCCCGATTTGAAGGATGAGACCTCAAAAATAAAAGTGAAATTTGTCAGGATCATCACTCGATAAGTTGTGACACAAAACTAGAAAGCAACGACTCCCTTCCTTCCCTTTGTAAAGCAAACAAACTTGTGGAATCTTCTCCCTGGTTCAGCCTTAGCAACTAAAAGGCACTTCCGGAAACTATGGATGGATCGTTACTCTTAGATTTCTAAACTAACAAATTAATTTTTTCGCCCAATTTGCTCAGGACTTCAAGTTCTGGAATGCCTTGGGAGATAAATGAGACCACTCCCTTTATATGTAACCTAGCCCTTTGAACCACTTCGCCATTCTGAGTCCCATTATGTCTCATTAATAGGACATTGTGGAATCATGTGCTTGCATAAGCTATATGTAAATGAGCAGGACCTTAATGTGTCTGTTAATGAAAAAAGATACACTAGGAAATTAAAGAAGGGTTTGTTTAACTTAGTTTAATTTAAAGGCCACTTAACGCATGGCACATTAGCAATGCCATGTGTTGTAAATGTATCTTCTCTGTTTTCCAACTTACTCATGCAGAGGAAGCAATTCACATGCAGAATTTATTTAAACATCATCAGAATGGTAACACTGTTAAAAATTAAAGTTGAGCTTCTTGAACAAGAGGACTATTTGTTCAGAGAAATTTTCCCAGAAGCTATTACGTTTTTCTTATGAGAGCAGGCATATAATTTTGAGGCTTAATTCTCATATTAGGATTTGGGCATTGTTTTCTCTTCCAACATGCCAGCTTGTCTGAAATCTATTAAGCGTTTTGAAAATATTCGCCCATTTGAACATTCGCTACTGACATTGCAGGAAATCCAGGGGTCAAAAGGTCTTTGAGATTGCACCAAAGCCAGAAACGGCTCTGATGTCAGAAACTCTGATCTGATGGGTGATTCTGCAGCAACATTTTAGATATTCCTCATACCATTTTTGAAACAATATTGCAAATCTATATTCCCATGGTTAAAGAAATTTGGTTATTACAGCCTTGCTTATGAACATCATCCACCCACAGAAATGGTCGTTTTTTGTGTTCTAAATTTTCCTCTTTGAATAGAGATCTCACGTTTGTATGTATACTAAAAACTTATGCACTGGAGACAAATTCTTTGTGCACACAATCACACTTGGCCAATAAATAATATTCTGTTCTGTTCTGTTCTGTTTGGCTTGGTTCGGTTCAGTTTTGCTCTGCTCAGCTCTGTTCTATTCTATTCTCTCTCTCTCTCTCTCTCTCTCTCTCTCTCTCTCTCTCTCTCTCTCTTGCTACAAGCTTTAGTGTCAGCAACTGTTCTTGAATCTGAAGATATATTTTTGGCTCCCTCCCTCTTAGCAATATAGTAAAACCTGTTAAAGAGATTGTTATTATGCTCAATAACAATTTTCTTACCCTCACTCTTTATAGCCATTCAGGGTATAACATGTGGTTCTGTCTCTTAGCGTGTCTTTGGCAAGAATGAATTTTCCCAAAGAGATTGGACTCCTTCTTTAAAATGAATAGATGGTGTTAGTATACAGTCTGATCAATATGCATTTATTGGTTTATATACTTGCTGTACTATCAAGTAAATAAGCCAGAAACTAGACTCATTGCTAATATCAAAGGAATCTAAAAATGGACAGGCCATAGGTAGAAGTAATTACAGAGAAACCACACTAATGGATTAATTAACTCAAGGGATATCTATTATTCCCTGAAATCTGAAAACTTAAATGGTGTATTGTCACAGCAATGCAGATTATATCATTTGTGCAGTTATGTTATCTACATGACAATATCATTATAAAAATGACATCAACTACAATGGAATTTCACCTCTTGCATGGACAGTCTTGTTGCATCAAGATCTGCAAAACCAAGATTTCATTCCAAGCTGTGAAAGGGACACAGATCCTAATAAGGGAGTTTGAACTTCAGCCTTATTCTATTTAAGGTAGATATGGAATCAATTTATTGTACTGAAAGTGAGGACAGCTGCCACATAGTGTTATAAAGGTCTAAAATTATAATTTTGAATGCCTTTGGTAAAACATTATCCCAGATGAAGAAGACTGGGAGACATAAAGAGTTTAGTTTTGTGCAATGATATCAGTCTTTAAAGAAAAGAAAAAACACCAGGGTGTTCTCTGTTCTTATGTATTTTTTCCAAATAACACACAATCTAAGAAGACCCTTTGATTCCTGTGAAAAATGAAATCCGTTTTGAAAATACATTTCAGAAAACTAGATATAACATCCCAAAGGTGCTTTTTCAGGAGGCAACTGGACTGTCTTGTTTTTTTCTTTTGAAGACGTTTCACTTCTCATCCAAGAAGCTTCTTCAGCTCTGACAGGATAGTGGGGAATGAAAGGAAAAAACAAGACAGTCCAGCAGGGGTGGGATTCAAAAATCCCAGCAATGAGTTCGCTACCCAGTTGCTGTGTAGGCGTGGCCATGGTGGACGTGGCCTACTGGTACTTCCAGGAGGGCTGTTTTTCACCTACAAGAGTCGGGGGGCCTCTCCTGGGCCTCTGGTAGGGTGAAAATGGCCTCCCCTGGGCTCTGGATGCCCTCCAGAAACCGGAAACAGGGCCATTTCCGGACTTCCGGAAGACCCATTTTCCCCCCTCCCAGAGCCTCCAGGCGGACTCTGCACTTATCTGCATTGAAAAAGGGACATGTGGAGACTCCTGGGAGGGGAGGGGTGGGAGGGGCCAGCCAGTTTGTTGAAATACCGGTTTGGCAAACCAGATGAAAACTTAACATCTGGTTCACCCAAACTGGTCTGAACCGGTAGAATCCCAGTTCAGTCACCTCCTGAAAAAGTATTTTTGGGGTGGGATTCAAAATTTTTAAAAACCGGTTCTGTAGTTGGTGGACATGGCTTGGTGGTCATGTAACAGGATGGACGTGGCCAACTCAACATCACTCACATCGAGGCACGCATCTCCTCTCCTGGCCTCTGGTGACTGTGGGGATGCTGCAACAGTCGTAAGTGTGAAAAACAGTCATGAGTCACTTTTTTCAGGTCCATTGTAACTTTGAATGGTCACTCCACACAAGCAAAGGAGGGGGAAAGAACTCTAGAGATGTTCCTGAGACAGGAAGTCTAATCCTGCCAGGAATGTAATAAGGGTTAACAGAGAGGCAGTTTCTGTAAGCAACACCAGAATGTTTCTTTCCTGCCTTCCTTCCAGGATTAGGCCAGTAATTCCTTCCAACAACCAGTTCTCCAAACTGCTTAGAATGTTAACAATCAGTTCTAGCGAATAGGCGCAAACTAGTAGAATCACACCCCTGGGACAACCATGACCTGGATGACTAAGAATCTCTACAGACTTTTAGATATAACTTCCAACTGTTCCTCAACTGGGGCCTCTGAGCATTTTTTCGGAAGTCCCTCCAAAACTTCATGCAATAATAGACAATGTTTTCTTCCATTTTAAAATGGGAAAAGTAAATGGTTTTACACATAATCAGAAAAAACTTTCCATCTATCTTAAATTGGACAAAGAAATGGTAAATCTCAATCCTCAAGAGTATCCCTTATCCGCACTAAAAAGGAGTGCAGCTCCCAGCCACCCAATTGTCCCGTGTTGAAATAGAAGACAATTGAGATCTGCTTTTTTATGTATTTCATATTTTTATTAATACCCTTTTTACCCCGATGAATACTCAATGCAATTAGCAGTGGGTAAAAACTAGAAGCGATGTAAAATTAAAAATATGAATTCAAATGAATGTCGACACAAATTCAAAATCCAGACTATGCTAAAGATATGAGATTCAATTGAAAAATTCTCCTGTTCTTATTCTTAATGATTGTAAAATACTTGGAAAGGTACTTCACAAGGAATTTTAATACATCCTGGATGGTATATGACCAAATAGGTGCTTTGTCACGGTAGAATGAGATAATATACTTGTGCCCAGCCACATAGCTTACCAACTTACTTGTATATGAAGGCTGAGTTTATTCTTCTCACACAGGCTTCCATTGATGCATCATCTCTCCAGACTAATTTGTATTGATTCTGGATGTGATCTTGAAAAGCCAAGAGAGCAATCTGGATAGCACTGAGTCACAGCCAATTTATGGTCATGGGGAGTTTTCTGCACTTGGATGGATTTTACTTTCCCTGAGCCAGACAATTATCAAGATCCATACTCCAGCTGTGATTCCCATCTACTAAAATACAAAGGCTTCTTTGGTGCAGAAGATAGCTTAGTGTTCACCACTGGTCTAGAAAACATAGTAATTTCTGAGGACAAATGATTCTGGATTGCTAAATTATTGGGCATCTGTTTCTTCCAGAAGCAAAAGTATTTTCTAAAATGAAATCTTAACAACTTGGTATGAATGAATACATTGTATGCTGGGACTGTCTAAAGCAGGAGTGTCCAACCTTGGCAATTTTAAGACTTGTGGACTTCAACTCCCAGAGTTCCTCAGCCAGCTGGCTGAGGAACTCTGGGAGTTGAAGTCCACAAGTCTTAAAATTGCCAAGGTTGGACACCCCTGGTCTAAAGGCATTAGATCCTAAGGATGTACAACATGTTCTAAACATCAAGCATGATGAGGGCCAAAAGTCTGATTCAGGTGTTTTGAGTTTGACCTAAACACACATGTTCATAACCTCAAAATAAACCACACTAATTTTGTTCCAAGCCTCAGACAAAACAAAACACATTTTTAGCACCACCACTCTGTGATATAGCTTTATAAGTTCGAAATTTAACATTTTTAATTCCTGCATAATCAGCAGAAGATTACGTATCTGATAGTTAATACAGTTGAGAAAGTCCAGAAATATTTCACAAGAAGAGTTCTCCACTCCTCTACTCGTTGTAGAATACCTTATGCCACCAGACTAGAAATTCTAGACCTAGAAAACCTAGCCTTCAGTCCAATCTAAGTATAGTATATAAAATCATACATTGCAATGTCCTACCTGTCAATGAATACTTCAGCTTCAACCATAACAACACAAGAGCAAACAGTAAATACAAACTCAAGGTAAACTGCACCAAACTTGATTGTAGGAAATACAACTTCAGCAACAGAGTGGTCAATGTTTGGAATACTCTACCTGACTTTGTGGTTTCTTCCCCAAACCCCAAAAACTTTAATCTTAGACTGTCTACTATTGACCTCATCCCTTTCCTATGAGGTCTGTAGGGGACGTGCATAAGCGCACCAACATGCCTACTGTTCCTGTCCTATTATTTATTTTTATTTTTCTTATATCCATTTCATGTATTCATAACTATGTTTTTACTTATACCTATTATCTCTTCTTATATCCATTTCATGTATTCATAACTATGTTTTTACTTATACCTATTATCTCTTCTTATATCCATTTCATGTATTCATAACTATGTTTTTACTTATACCTATTATCTTGTAAGCAATTGACAAATCAAATCAAATCAAATAAATAATAAATAAATAAATAATAAAGCGGGCAGGGGGAAGTAAAAGGGGGCAGGGGGAGCTGGTTAACTCCTCAAAGACTAATGCTGCTGATACCAATAGCTGATCTGTCTGGATTAAACAGGGTATTCAGAAATGATTCTGTATGTAACTGATTCTGAAAACAGGAAGTTTTCAACAAGAAGCTGGATAACATTTGTACAAAATGGTATAGGGACCAGCTGGTTGGACTATAAGATCTCCCAGGACCCTTCCAACCCTGTTGTTTCATGTTTTATATCCATTTCCAAATCTACAATGAAAGCTTCTTGCAATTTCCTGTTACATTAAAAACTTCCCTTTTGATACAAATCCATTAGAATTTAGAATGTAACATCGACGAGCTGTGTCATTATGCGTTGTCCTTTCTTTTGGCAGCGGCAAAAGTGTGTGCTCTGCTTGTGTGCATTAACTAAGTGGTGTGTGGATTTGATGTTGTAAAAGGCAAAGTTTATGCTTCTTTTGTTAGTTGTACTTTGATGTGTGTGTGCCACCATCTCTTGTTAATACTGAAATTTCAAGCTGGCAGCTAAAGGCAAACATTATCTTGTTTCCCCTTTTTTGAGTGCAAACTGCATACTGTTGTGTAAATACCAAGTGTTCAGACTGCATACTAAATTCAAAGATTATGTTGCTTTTCATCTATTTGTTGAGCTGTAATGTGTGCATTCTGTGCATGCTTTTGTTGATATTGAGTTTTCAAGCTGCATGCTGTGTGCAAATGCTGAATAGCTTTAGCTTGCTGACATGTTATCAAATGGAGCAATAATCAATCCATCTGAGCATTAAAAAAGAGAGAGAAGCTTCAAGATGATCATTGGAGAAAAAGTATTTTTTGCTCTTGCAGTTTATAGGTTACATTCAATCATGAGAATGTTTGTGTAGATAGACTGCAAAAATTGCTCCATTATTTGCTGTGGAGATTTTTTAAATGCTTCCATTTTTTCCCCCTAAATCATCTTATTTTGGGATTTCCACAGATAATTGCTATCCTGGATCATCACCTCACTGATATTTATGATCCTGAGTTAATATTAAAAGCACAGAAATAGATGTTCTAGGATGGGGTGAGGGGGTCAAAGCAAGTTATGAAACATGTGTCATTGTCATCACAACGTTAATGCCAGCACTTATACAGTTGTATGAAACATCACATCCCAAATACAAATAAGCTAAGCAAGAACAGATTGTGTCATAAAGTCATGGTACACAGCTCAGCATCATTATGGACCCTTACAAGCAAGGGACTTGTTTTGAGTTTCTGTTCATCTCATGGTTGAACACTGGAGCTGTTTCAAGATTATTCTGTAAGGAACATGAAATATTTCAGCTTTTTCCTGTCTGTATATAACCATCTTGGAATGATCCGAATAAACCTATTTTGCCATGAGCTTAAAACCTTTTTATTTATCTCTTTGCTTATTCAGTGCATACCAGTTCTCATTGCTATTCAGAATAATGTAGATAACTCTCTGTTCTGAATGCAGGATAATTAGTGAAATCAGGATGTATTCGGACACGAACACATTCACCATGAAGCCATGATTTTGAAAGTAGTGCAAAATTTTCTGTTTATTTTTGATTCTCTGATAAAAACCTCATTAGAACACTGTCCAGATATACCTTGTCCTGTAAGATGCACTGCCACCAGGAACTTGACAAAGATTTTTGGCTCCAAAGTAAAGCCCAGCTGAACACAAAAGAAACTTTTTAACAAATACTTTGTCACCAAGCTTTCAATAATGTGCCTACAGGTTTATGAATAAGCACATAGGCATACTATTGAAACTTGATGACAAAGAATTTGTCCATGACTATTGTGGAAAGGATTAGACATGCCTCTTCTGCAGAACTTGTTTGTGTATTCCAGAATGACGTCTCCATCCTTTGGTATTTTGTAGAAGTTAATCTCATCAAATAGTATTTGCTGGATTTTCTGGATTTGGGAATAAAAATAATGCTGTTCTCAGAAAGATAAAGCCATAATTTAGGAAGCTTGATCTTGGAAGATTATCTTCCAGACTTTGACATATTAAGTTGGTCTTTATCAAATTCTCTTGACCCAAGATGATAGAGCAGGGGTGTCAAACTGGGGGCCCGCAAGCCGGATCGTCTTGCACAGGCCACACCCACCCCAGCTCTGCAAATGGAAAAACATTGTGATATGTCAGGTGATGCAGCGAGTTTAACACCCATGTGATAGAGGATAGATAAATCTATAAACAGATAACATATATAAATAGATCTGATAGATAGATAATAGATAGATGATAGGTGATAGATGATAGATAGATAGATAGATAGATAGATAGATAGATAGATAGATAGATAGATAGATAGATGGATGGATATGGATATGGCAAGAGAGAGAGACAGAGACAGAGACAGAGATAGAAAGACAGAGGGAGACAGAGACAGAGAGAATCAGAGAGAGACAGAGAAAAAGAGAGACAGAGAGAAATGATACTAATAGAAAGATATTTCATCTTTCCTACCTGTTTCATGCTAAGGAAAAGCAGTAGGCATTGATACATATTATCCAAAAAAAATCAATGAAGAAGAAAAAAAGTCAGCCAAGAAAAGTGATCCTTCCTTTAGTAACCAAAGGGAAAACTCTATTACAAAATCCCTTCTCTAAAAATTGGTGAATAAGAAAAGTACAGAGGTGAGAGTACAAAAGTGAAAGTCACTGGAGAAATGGGGCTCAGGAAGATTGTAAAGAGTTGAACAAAATAGAGCCATTACTGAAAGTTTAATGGCAATTTTCCAGGGGCTAAAAATACGGGGCTCGCAGAATCTGCATGCAGTTTGCAGGTAGCCCATCCCTGCTTTAAGAGAACAGAAAGTGGCCTAAGCTTTACGAAGAAGGAAAGAATATTTCAGTAAATCGATGAAACTTCAATAATTATAACAATGGGTTATATGGAGAGTTACCAGCCAATAAGCTATTTATCCCTCCACAAAGTTGCAGTTCACTTAATTAGGAAACCAACTTCTAGTAGACTTCTGATCATGAGGACCCCTTCCATTGCTGTATCCTCTCCTCTCTCAAGCAAAGTGTAAAGGGATTACACGTAGACTTATAGCCACATTTGGAAACAGAATTTACATTACTAAGTAAGGCAGTTCTTGAGTAGTGCCTGATTTTATGAATATTTTTACCATGTTTCTTAAGTAAATCATATAGTTGTTGAGTGAACTGGCATTCTCCATTGACTTTGCTTGTCAGAAGCTGGCTGGAAAGGTTGCAAATAATGACCACATGACTCCGAGATGCTGCAGCCATCATACCTAAGTGCCAGTTGCCAAGTACCCAAATTTTAGTCACGTGACCATGGGAATTCTATGATGGTCTTAAGGACCAGTTGTAAGCTTTTTTCTTCTGGTCGTTTTAACTGTTGCTAAATGAATGGTTGTAAGTTAGGGACTACCTGTATCCATCCTCTCTTATCACTATCATCATGGGGAAAAAAATGCTCTCATGCTCAGTGGCATAATAAATTATTTTTCTTTCTTTCTTTATTTTTGTCAATTGCTTACAAGATAATAGGTATAAGTAAAAACATAGCTATGAATACATGGATACATATAAGAAAAATAAAAAATAAAAGAAACAATAGGACAGGGCCGGTAGGCACATTGGTGCGCTTATGCACACTCCCTACGGACCTCTTAGGAAAGGGGTGAGGTCAATAGTAGACAGTCTTAAGGTTAAAGTTTTGGGGGGTTTAATTAATTAAATACTTCACTCAAGCAACTCTGGCCTAATCAATTAAATAATTCACTCAGCAACTCTGTAAAATGAAGAAGAGAATATCTATCCATTGCCAGCTGCTATGGTAGATTAGAACAGAGACCAATCCAACAGATCCTGTAGGAAGGTGTTGCCAAGGTTGTGCTTAATCTGCAGTGCTTGAAAATGCAGTTTTAAGTCACGCTTATTTGAAAAAAGTACTTCACTTGAATTGGAGGAGGGGGGAATTTTTTATGTTGCTTTTAATTATAGAATCTCCCAGGGAACAAACATTCCTTTCTTTTCTGCAGTTCTACATTTACGTAAAGTTTGAAGGACAGCATGGAGGCGGCACACGAGGCAGTGCCTATTTGTACAGAAACTTCCATGAAAGAGATATTTGCATTTTCCAAGGGCTCCCATTGCTGAATGGAGCAACATGAGATTTAACACCTAAAGAGAGGAAAATAGACTTTGCACTTCAGGCAGGGACATTATTGGAGTTGTAATCGGATATGATACTTCCAACAGCTATAAAAGGCAATTCGGAGAGGGATTTTTAAAAAAATAATAACAAGGGGAGGAAATAGGTTAAATATAGCAAAAAAAATGCCTACCACTCACATGTTTTTCTGAATTAAATGCAACTAAAATTAATAAGAATAATTGTTATTATTTATTAAATGTATATGCCACCCAACTCCCAGTAGGTGGTAGATATATAGATATAGATAGATATAGATATGCATATACATATACATATAGATAGAATAGATATAGAATTCTTTATTGGCCAAGTGTGATTGGACACACAAGGAATTTGTCTTGGTGCAAATGCTCTCAGTGTACATAAAAGAAAAGATACATTCATCAAGAGTCAAGAATCATAAGGTACAACACTTAATGATAGTTATACACATACAATCATACACATACACATACATCAGCAGTTTTGTTCAGTAGTTAACGCTAGAACTCCAGAGACCATTATGTTGTAGCCCCACTTTTAGTCACAAAGCCAACTGGTTGTCTTTGGGCCAGTCATTCCCTCTTAGCTCAGGGAAGGAAACAATGGCAAACCTTTTTAAAAAACCTTGCCCCCAAAAAATCCAGCAGGGTTTGGTCCAGACAATCAACACCGACTCAAAGACAGACACATACATATATACATACATGCATACATCTCATTTACCTGCAAAATACCCAGTACAATGCAGTGTTTCATAGCAGGAGTTCCACTTTAATTTTCAAGGTGTCGTTTAATTAGGCTGTGATAAGTGTCACTTTAGGGGGGTTACACAAGGATATCTTATCTGGTTGCTTGCTAGTTAAGTCCTTGCCAGGAATGAAACCTCATAATTATAGTTGATCCTTAGATATCATTAGTAGCTATTGTCTATGGATGTCTTGATTTTGGAATATAACATCGATTCACTTTATTTATTTATTTTATCCATGGTTGCTCAGGAAGAAATAGGAGTTTAAGAGATTGCTCTGTAGTACTGTAGAGCTTTGTAAAAGGAAACCAAATCTTTTGTTTTAAAAAGACAGCTGTGAACATCTAATTCTGATTAGAACACTGTACATGTAATCCTCAACTTACAACCATTTAGTGACCATTCAAAGTTACAATGGCCCTGGGGAAAAAAAGACTTATAACCAATTTTAACACTGATGATGATTTCAGCATTCCATGGTCACCTCATCAAAATTCTGGCACTTGGCAATTGGCAGGTATTTATGATGGTTGCCCTGTGATTATCATTTGTAACTTTTCAGAGAACTTCCAACAAACAAAGTCAGTGGGGAGAGCTAGATTCACATAAAAACTGCAGTGTTTTGTTTAACAACTATGCCCCCCCCCCAAAAAAAAAAATCGGCCACAACTTATTTAATTGCCTTGTTTAGCAGTGGGTGCTAATTTTGTGCTCAATTGTGACTGGAAGTGGAGATCTACCTGTAGTTTATGAGGTTAGTTTACACATGTATAAATTGACATTTTAGTAAATGTTTTGGAATTCGAAGTACTTTGCTGGAAGCATGATGGAAATGCAACAGCATAATTGAAAAACAAAAGCATTACTTCTGCTTGGTTTTCTTCAGGACCATCAGATTGGAGAGAAAACTATACCAGAAAAATACATTCCTTTCTCTGTGATGTTGATTGACGGACAAATTGCAATCAAAGTATTGACAGGTGCACTTTTTTGAAATAAATATAAAGGTTGGTTCACAATCCATATAGTTAATGTATTAGCCAAGGACTGACTGTTCTATTGTTTGGCTTTGCTCTCAAAACAGCCAATGCAAATGCTAGTCTTTGGAGCAAGAAGTCACATGTAACATCACTTTTCCCTTTTCTGCTAGACACTCTATTTTAAATAATCCGATAGTTCATAATTCAACAAGAATAAATAATTAAACATTCATTACAAGTTTATATAAGAGCATACACTTTATATTAAAGTTAATTTCATTTCATGAAACACCAATTTGGCCAGTGGAATTTCTTGAAAAATTCTCTTTCTAGCGGATGGGAGAAAGTGTTCTCTTTCAGATCTTATTTAATTTACTTGCCCCTCATTCAAAGTCTGTGGAGTCAAGAAGCTTTCAGGAGATGTTAAAAATCAGAGAAATATTTCAAACCATCTAGGTTTTGACAGAGCCATTCCCCATCCACTGATGAAGGAGATATTCTGAAGGTCAAGATGGAAGCCATAAAGGGGTGGGGCTTTAGCCCTACATCATCTTAACATTTTGGGGTGAGATTTTGAACTCACAGTTGTGGGCAGCACTTTGACTTTTTAACTGTTGCCCCTTGTAGATATGCAAAGTGGTTCATCAAGGGAAACCATTCTTTGTCTTATTTTGATGGTTTTGTTTCCCAAAATGGCTTTAAATTCAGCAGAGTTGGCATTTGAAAGCAAGTCGGTTCTATTGTGCCAATCATATGCACTCAATACTCTCAAATTAAAAGAATGATAGAACCTCTGAACTTAAAAAATTACTTTTATTTTTGGAACCAATAAAATTATGGTAAATATTTACAAATAATTATCTCACATAAAGGTTACATAAAATCAAAATGTCCACAAGTAACAGTCACTCTCATGAAGACACACTGATATCGAAACTACGCCAATCTTATTGCATGTTTCTTCAACTAATCTAAAATAAAATGTTTGCAGTCAACCATTTAACTTAGAATAAAAACCACAAAGTCCAGTATTGACAAGAAAATTCAGAATCAAAGCAAAACAAATGAATTCTTTTCCCAAATGCTCCTCCCTGTAACCCACATTTTAAAATACCCACCCAACTCTTAAAAAATAAATCCCCCAAATAAATCCCCAAAACAAATTCAAATAAACAAAAAAGTTTGACATCTTTGGCAAATTGGCACTGCTGTCATTACATTCAAATATTATTACACACAAAAGCAACACACGGCACTAAGAAAAAAAACACCAAGTTTTCAAGTCAGTTCTTTTCCTACTAGAAAAAAGGATACAAAAACATACACATTTTAAGAAGCAATTTTATCTTGTGGAGATTTGTCTCCTACTTCAAAGGCAATTCAATTGTACTTTTATGGTTATTTTCTTTATTTTCCTTTATTTTGTCTATTTCGTTGGTCTTTAAAAGTAAGCTTCTAAATGGCCATCAGAGACTTTGGTGAATACAATAAAAAAAAAAAATCTTTGATGCTAAATATTTTTTAATACCGAGAAGTCTGCCCTCATTAATTCTATTGGCAGGGCAATGAGTCTGTATTTCAAAGGCCACTAGAAAGTGACAATTCAGGTTGATTTCAATATGACACCGAGCAAAACAAAAGAAGTATCTGGGGTTTAATTGTTCATTGTATTTTGGTAAGAATAATTCCAGAAGAAATGTTTACCATGGATTACACTGGACAGGTCCAAAACATAAAGCAACAAATTCCACCTTCTCACTTTGGGACTTGATTTTTTTTAGGACAATTCCCAATGCATCATTGGTAAACTAATTTTAAAATGAAGGAAGGAAATGAAAGTATCTTAAAAAGCAAATTGTGACTGGGTATAAGATGTTTGAAGAGTAAGAATCTATTCAGGACATGTTTGAGATCTCAGATGTATCTACGGTATGGTAACTCTTTGGATCCTGGACATTACAGCTAAACCTCTATGATAGATTGTTTTAATTACAGATGAAGTCCCTATGTTTACTGGTTCTGGATAGCAACAATTCAAACTACCACTAGATGGCAGCAGAAATACAAAAAGAACCCTCAGCCACCTAGTGGTTGTGTGCAGCCCAGCTCAGAAAGCACATTTTCCATAGATTGTTTAGAGATTGGCATAAACTTGAGAGGTAATACAACAGTTGCCTCCTGATTCAAGAAGCACAAATTGTGAGTATGCAAAACCCACATTCAAGGGACTGATTTGACTTTAGTAGCTAGTGTGAATATATCAAAGATTGGCAGCATAGTTGCTGACTTGACAAAGTAATTGGGGAAACATTGGCTCATTGTTTTTACTCATTCCTAAAGAAATGCAAACACACATTTTTGTACATACCGTACAAGGGGCCTGAAAAGCCCTGGAATCTATGTTGCCTTTGATTTTATGCTTGAAACTCAGTATACATGAAAGTATTCATGGAGGAAAAAATAACCATGATTAAGTGCAATTGTAAAGGTATTTCTGGTATTAAGTCTCATATATTATAGCTGGCATTGTCATGTCATTCAAACTCACAGTCAAATGATTTTGATCCTGTTAAAATTCCCTCCCCCCTTTTTAATTAATCTTGATGGTATAACAGCAATTAACAAATAACAGTTGGGGTTTTTTTTTTACTGACATCACAGTCATATTTCCTTGCAGCCCAATCAGAAAGTGTATATTCATTCATGAGCTTCCTTTCCAAGAACATTTTGAGTAAATCAAAATTTAAATTCAATGAATTCATTTTTTAAAAAATCATCTGAAATTTGAAAGCTGTTTGTAAAAGAGACCTGTATCAGGAAAACAATTCTAGAAATATATATAATCTTAGTCTTATTTAGAAGAAAGTTGTTGGAATCAGCTAACCTTAAGTTAGTTATAGCTATTTAAAACATGGCAAAGACATGATGCTTCCCCCTTATAATTAATCTTGCTCCACTGGAAGAAGCTTTAAGATCCAGAAAACCATTGGAAATATCAAACCTCAAAAGAACTGGAGATGCTTCAGATAAGCATCCACTCTTTTTAGGGCTTATCAAAAGAGAGTCACACCTCCAAATCTTTTGAGAGCAACCAATCAGGATTTAACAGATAGAAATGCTTGTTGTCGTCATCAAACCATGCACTTCCCAGTTAAAGCTGGAGAGAGAAAAAAAATCTCGGAGTAAGTACTCGAGGACTAGAACTCTACACTAATACTTTTCCTTTTATTAGCTGTAGCTCTGTGTTTAGTAGTAATTTGTGTTTAGGACAACTTTATCTTTCCATACCCAGTAGCAGTGGAAGAGCATTGTGTGTCTAAAAAAATTTAAAGGATTGTTTTCACCACCACATTTTTAAGGCAGTGGCTGTGGGACTTGTATTAAAACCCCATTTAGGCACATTTTCTGGATTTTCCATTGTTACACATTAAACTACTGTACTTTCATAGAGAGGAATAAAGAACTTCTAAATAAACAACCAACAATCTTAGATCATGAAAAATCTAGCACAATATTGGAAATGTATACCACATGATTTACTGCAACAGAGTAATGAGGATGGCTCTCTTATAAACACATGGATGGGGAGGGGGGGGAAACCCTAATTTTTTTTAATGCTAGAAGCGGCTAGTTCAGATAGTGCCTTCCTGGTGATCTGAATTGTGATGTCCTGCCTAGGCAAGAACAAGTATGGGGATTGTATTATCTCATCTCTCAGGCGGAGCTCAGCTGAAGCTCTGATGAAAGCATGGCTGTGTTGGTACGGTTTGAATTGGATTTGAATATATTTACTCTAACTTATAATTAGCACACACACACAAAAATCACTCTTTAGTTTTTCATGGGAAATATCTGGGGTGACTTCTTATGTCAAGGAACTGGATCCATTGATAAAGGAGACGGTTACAGATTAAAATGAAGCTTTATTCTAGAGTAGGAGAGAAGGGGAGGCTGCAAGATGCCTATTTCCTATTCAATCCTTCCATGTCTGGAGAAAGCTGAAAGACAGAGAGTGGTATTCTACGTGGATGGATGGATAATTGGTGGGCTCTCTAGTTCTGCTAGAACAGAAGCAGTATTAAGAAAAGACTCCATTTCCTGTTCTGTTTAGGAGGTAATAATTACTACAATTTTCCCTTTCTTAAATAAAAAAAGGGGCATCAAGAGAATTACCTTTCCTTCTGTTGGAAGAAATATCCTTCTGGGTTCAGTTCCAAGTGGGGAAAAAGACACTGGAGGCTATTTGGAAATATGGTTTAATGGTGGACAGAACTACATGGCTTGGAGCTCCAAAGTGAAAAGGATGATCACATGCTTCAAGATGGTGGGTGAAGGAAAAGAAAAGGGCCAAGATGCTGAGAGACCCGTGCTTATTCACCCTCTATGGGGCTCACCTGTTCCTGTGTAAGAAATGTATCCCATTGGTTGTCAGAGTCACAGGAGTCGGAGTTTAGGCTAACTTTGTAGGCTTCTGAGTTTCTACTTCTCTTTTAGGGGAAATATTTTGCCCTTTTATTATATACTAAAGGATTTCATTTTTCTAGGAGGGGGCTGGGTTAGAACTTCCAACACTCCTACTTGCACTTCTGAAGTAATTCAGTAAATCTGTCTCTATGTTTCTTGGCTTCTCATTACCAAAAGTTGACACAACTCCTTTCTCCAGTTTAACCCATAGCTAGCTGGAGAATTCTGGGAGTTAAAAGTCCACAAGTCTTAAAGTTGCCAAGTTTGGGAACCCCTGCTAAAAACCAATAGGTTACGTTAATTCTTGCTTGATATTCTACCATTTATTTCACTAAATGCATATCCTTGCTACTCTACTGTGTTTTAAGGATTCCCTGATAAATGAATAGCCAATTAGCCTTAAATATAGCGATGGATCTCTTGTCATCATTGGATGTGACTAACTGGTCGCAGAAGAATCACCATAAAATAATGATGTTGCCCTAAAAGCCGCTTCTGAAATGTGTGGGACAGAAGAATGGTGACATCACATCAACAGTTCCAATAGTCATTATTTGACCATTTAGCATAAGAGTAGGTACTTTCCCCACATACAGAACTTTTAGGAATTGTAAAATAGAATGGAATATCTTCATGAACTTATTTCTTATTCATACCTTGCATGAATAATAAATATCTGTGTAATATATATATATATATATATGGATCTTTGGTTATTTGGGTTTTCTCCAGCGTAAGATTGGAAGTATCTAGGCAACGTTTCGAACGTTGCCTAGATACTTCCAATCTTATGCAGGAGAAAACCCGAATAACCAAAGATCCACATACAAATACCCGCGAGAACCTCAGAAAACACACACACATATATATATATAATATTTGTTTTCTTAAGTTTTCGCGGGTACTTACATGTCTGGCATTCAGCTTTGTTCGGGTATTTTCCCATGTCATAGTAATGGTGCTTTTAAAGTTGTAGCAACGTTTCAGCAGAATCTCATCTGCCATCTCAGAATCTCAGAATCTCAGAAGCCTGATGATGGCAGATGAGATTCTGCTGAAACGTTGCTACAACTTTAAAAGCACCACTACTATGACATGGGAAAATACCCGAACAAAGCTGAATGCCAGACATATACATACATACATACATATATATATATATATATATATATATATATATATATATATATATATATATATATATGTGTGTGTTTTCTGAGGTTCTTGCGGGTATTTGTATGTGTATCTTTGGTTATTCAGATTTTCTTCCATGTAAGATTGGAAGTAACTAGGCAAGATTTCAATGAAGTCTCATTCATCATCCTCAGGCTTGTGTCTTCAGCTCTGTGCTTCTCAGAAGCACAGAGCTGAAGACACAAGCCTGAAGATGATGAATGAGACTTCATCAAAACATTGCCTAGATACTTCCAATCTTACGCGGGAGAAAACCCGAATAACCAAAGATCCATACACACACACACACACACACACACACACACACACATACAGAGACACACGTCATTGAATATTTATGCAAGAATTGGGTGTCTGTATGATGACCAAGAGAGCTTGGTCAGTTGGTACCTTAAAAAACCCTCAAAATAATATAAAGGTAGGGGTCACCATGTGAACTACAATAAGTTGCCCCTATAAATCACATCAATGAAGTGTCAATTGACCAAGACGTCAACTTACAAGATGAGTTCTCTACCTTTCTGTATCACATGCATGCAATATGCCAGGTGTGCCAACTCATAAAATATTTGTATGGTCTTTTTAGAATCGCCAACAGAAAGAGAGGGGGGAGCAGTGCAACAGCTTTGCAAACTGAAACTGCATTCCATAAATGTTTTCAAAGCCCAGGTGACCAAAGTTTCTGCCATGCAAAATTCTAACTGGAGAACATGATTGATAACTCTTGGATATGAATGTGTCTCACTGGAGAATATGAACTACAATACACCCGGGGGTGGGGGTGGAAACCAGGGTCAAGGGTGACAATGAATTATGTGCCTCAGAGTCAGCTGCACCCAGGCAGTGTCGGACAGTTCAACTCCCAATAAATCCTTTTTAAGTTTTGGAAATTTGGCTCCAATCTCATGATTTAAATGGGGGTAACTGCCGGAATCCTGACAAGGTGTAGCAGAGCCTGTATTTCCAAGGGCTGTCTACTTGTGGCTGCTCCTGATTCACCAGGCTTTAGATGTCATCATTTCTTTGTGCAAGCTGTTAAAAGTTGCTTGCTTAAATACAAAATACACTAATGTTTCTTAGTTCCTCTGTTTCCTAGTCACATACACACTATGGAGTAGCAATGGAGATGCAACGACTTAATATTACCAAAGATTATAGGAGCCTACTCACAGAAGAGGACTGTCTAGAGCTCTTTTACAGAAATTAAAACATTGTGTGTGGGAGCTATTCTTGGGTGGTTTTCAGAGAGGTTTTCTCCAGGGACTTGAATTGGTTTGGCATTAAAGAGGAGAAAATAGTATTAGGATAGCGTCTGACCCAGGAATATTTTATGGTTTGTCCATGGTTGGAAATTAGGGATTAGAGAGATTAAACGATATTGTTTTTTTATTTCATTTGTTGAAAAGGCTAAAGATTTTAATAAAAAAAAAATGCTGTACTTGGTCACTCCAACTTTATATTAAAACATTCACTCTACATCTTCCAATGAATATCAGCTTTTCCCTCTGTCTGCATATTTTTGATTTAGATATGCTGGGAAAGGATCAGCAAGACTTTATGAACATACTGTCAGCTTTTTGAGCTAGTCCAGACAAGAAGCAGAAACCATGAGAACTAACACTACCTTTATTGTATGGCTACAGCAACAGAATCTTGCTAGTCTGAAAGAATTTCTCACCTGTTTTTACGTTTACTCTCCGGAAAGCTAGAAAATCCCATACACTTTTCTTTTTTGTGGGCTGAGTTACCTTTTGCACGAAGGATTTTTAGGCTGTGACTCTTCCTCCTATCTCCCAAGGTCATACCCATACAGGTAGACCTCAACTTAAAACAATTCATTTAGTGACTGTTCAAAGTTACAATGGCACTGAAAAAAGTGCCATTTACTTCACGACCATGTTACTAACTTAACAACTGCACTGATTCACTTAACAACTGTGGCAGGAAAGGTCGTAAAATGGGGTGAAACTCAATAAATGTCTTGCCTTGCAACATAAATTTTGGGGTCAATTGTGGTCGTAAGTCAAGGACTACCTGTACATCAAAACTGAGCGTAAGGAGAGCAATCTTTTTAGAATGGGAATCAATAGTTTATGGGTGAAACAAAGGATCTGCACAAAAGAGAATGATGCCCACTCAAGATGGCCACAGCTAACCAGAAATTTATTTTGTGCAAGTCTCATTTATTTACAGACTTTCAGAGAAAGCCCCAGTAAATAGTGATTAGAAAACTCTTTTCTTACAGCTTCAAATAATGTATTTATTCTACAGGTACTCTCGTAATGATTCCTTGCTGGTTATGCAGTTTGAATTAGTTGGTTAAACCAGTCCTCTATTTAGCATCTGCATAAAACTTCATGATAAAAAAAACAACAGCTAAGGTTTGATGTGTTAAAATTCTACATGGCAATTTCTTTTTAATTAAAAAAAAACAGAAGCTAAGAACATGTTTATGTGATGAACACTCATTAACTCATTTGTTGGCCAGATGGAAGATATTTTTCATTAATAAGGAACTATTTTTGTTGATACTTCCATCTATTGATTAACTGGCATCTGGAAATCCCTTTTATCTGGTTTTGCAACTCTTCTATGAACCTTGGGTGTCTTCAGTTAATTTGCTGGTTATCTCTGCAACTTATATTGACTCAAGTCCATATTCCTATAATTTCCTATTTCCTATAATTTAAATCTTAGACTCCAACCTGGTGTCCTTCGGGTATATTAAGCATTGCTCAGACCTTTTGGAGAGCACTAAGTGGGGGAAAGTCAACTTTAAATAATGATCTCTGATATGACCTGAAATAAGGTTATTCAATCATTTCTTTGAATTAAATATACAAAAGGATCGCTGGGTTTCTGTAAATCATCCAATGACCTGTGATGGAAATATCTGATTTGAAGGGGATATATAAATGCATTTTGGCTTAGAAAAAAACAGAATTCAAGATAGATGGGCAAAGTATAAAGATAATTTCATATGAACTCCATTTTAAAGTGTCCCATTCATCTGAGCATTCTTAAGTTTTCAACAAAGATTTGGGGTTCCTTGTCATGCATATAATTTTATCCCCCACAAAATTAAAGCAGGGCACAAGATTTTTTCCCCCTATACCCAAGAGGCATTATAAAAAGCACTCATCATTGAATTATCCCTTGACATAAAAACCAAGCAAGACTTAAAGAGTATTTTCCATATGTAGGATATTGATTTGGGTAGGCCTGTGTAATCTCGGATATCATTACTCAGCTTCTATCCCACTGGTTTTGTATAAGAAAAGAGAGCTTTTTCTAAGCATATCCTTTTATTTAACTAGATCAGGGCTGTCAAACTTGTGGCCTGCAGGCCAGATGCATCACGCACTGGCGACACCCACGCCTGGTTTAGCGGAGGGGGACAAAGTTGTGATATGTCACATGACACCTCTGTGACATCACGAGTTTGACATCGCTGAACTAGATCATCACTGGTCATAAGATTTTTTTTTAAAAATGATAAAATGAGTAGTTCTTGGAGTGAAGAGAATTTTATGGCAACATAAATAATTGAAGTCAATTTTCCCCTAACATTTATAAATTTCATTCTATACATAGGGGAGTGTATATACCATAGGGAAAAATGTTAAAGCATAGAAATCCTAATCCTTTGTATATCAGGATGAAAAGCCACACTATTAATACACTTAACTTATTCTTAGTGAAATTAAGTCAGTTCCAGTTGGGGAACTTTAGGAGAGTCTTGAAATTTTACCTATGAATAGCCTATGACATGATATAACCCTGACCTTTTTCAACCTCTCATCTTGAAACTTTATGAAAACTGCTTTATTAAGATTAGAGAAACTCAAGTTATTCCTTTTTGAGGAGAAAAAAGCCCCCAAATTCTACCTTGGGAGATAATACCTTTCCTTCATTGTGTATAAGCATTTCTTTTTTATGTACAGTGGTACTTTGGTATTCATCATTAATTGGTTCCAGGAAGCACGACAAAAACTAAAATTGATGAGTCCCAAACAATCCACGTGACTCACCACATGACTCTTTGTTTCAGCCTAAAAGAACTTGCCGTCTGTCCCTTTTGATACATCAGTGACCTTCCCAGCACTGTTGACTTCCTGTCCACTCTATGTGGCCATCCCCCTCTTCCTTTTGCAGCGACCATCTTGGCATGGCCAACTTCCTGTCCATTCTCCATGGCTGTCCCCCTTTTCTATCATAGTACATTAGGTACCAAACAAACAACAAATATACTTGGACAACATTTTTGAGTCAAAATGCATCAAGTACCAAATTTGATGAGTTTTGAAGCAGCCGAATACCAAGGTACTACTGTATATAAGGTTTTGGTCATTTGTAATTTCTTATTTTATATTGAGATGAACTTAAAGTCAAAAACCATATTGTTTGTGATTGGAAATAAACATAATATTGAACAGTTAAAATGGTGGTAACTCTCCCTGTCATTTGCTCATAGGTTCATTACCAAATGCTCGCCTGACTGTCAGAATAGTTTTTCTAGAAAGAACATTAGCCCCAGAAATGGCCAGTTAATGTTAACCTGGTTTAGAGTTGTTTTAAAGCTTACTGAAGTTTTAGAATCAGTGCACCATTATCAGAACACATTTTTCCAATGTATTTTAAGATCATCCTTTGTTCCATGTATTTGACTTATGCTAAACCACTCTATAGTAACACAAAGAAGTTATTTACATTGGTGCTTTGCTATTTGAGTAGAAGATTTGTTTTTCTTTTGTCTTTAATGCCTACTCATTGAATTAAGACACAATTCATGTTGTCCAAGCTGGAACTACATGTTGTATTACAATGCACACATTAAAGAGATACCCCAGAGGGAATTGTTCAACATTAGAAATGTTCCTATTCCCCAACATGGCTAGAGGAAGCAAATATAGCTTGTCAGTCCAGAGCAAAAAGACCGCATGTTAGACATGGCTACTGCATTTCACAAATTGCAGGAAATGTGAGCAAAACTAATTCTTTGTTTGCCCTGTGTTTTTTAATGGGAAATTCAATTAAGATCTCTAAAAAATCCATTAATTAAAAACAGTGAAGTAATAAGCTGTTCACCTAGCTGAAAGAATAATATTCTAATCATTGCGTGGGTTGGTTGGACAATTTCTCTTATCGTTCCTTATAGCTTGATTTCATAGTTGCACTCTAGATGATTCCAGTGGTGTCGTCTGACGTGATGTGGTGAATATGCTTCTTGGTTTGTTTTGTCAGTGACGATCATAAGCAGCAGCAGCTGCTGGGGGAGCAGCTCCACGGGCTGCAGCACTGTAATAGTAAGGAGAACCTAGAACAAGGAAAGATAGCATTGTGTAAACATGTTACTTGTGTAATTTCTATCAAGCAAATTAAATTGTTTGAAAACAGAAACAGAAAAGGTGATCTGAAACCTCCACTGGGTCTTATGCAGACCCCTAAAATGAGGTAATAAATTTAGCAAGTCTTACACGGTTGAGGGGCACCTTAGTTGCATTATACCAGATTGAATTTATGTTTTGCTGACAAAGAAATAATGGGAGACCAGTACAGATCTATTTCAAGCTATTTAGCTTTCATAAGTTAGCCATGCCCTTCTGGGATTCAAACCCAGACTATTTGTATATTAGGTAGATGTATTAACCTCTAAGCTCTGGGTTCTCCTCCCTTTGTTGTCTACACCAGGGGAAAGATTGTTTTTTGTCAGGGCAACCTGGTCTACCCAATTATGGGATGGAGCATACTGTTTCTGTTTTTGTCTTTCATCCCCAATCCAGCAGCCTTCACAAACTACAAACCATTTTTTTAGTTTGGCAAGGACAAAAAATAGTTTGTCGTGAAAGAGGCTGCCTGTGAAGGCTCCTGGATTGGGTCTGGAAGGCAAAAACGGAAGCAGTCTGCTCCATCCTATAATTGGGTAGACCAGGTTGCCCTGACAAAAAAAATATATACCAGGTTACTACAGAAAACCCATGAACCTATTTTTTTTTCTTTTTACAACCCTATATTCCCTATTCAGGTAAAATTGGGGTGACTGGATGGACCTGAGCATTTACTGGTCAGATGCCCTTCTGATACCTACGAGAAGTTCACAGCAGATAATTTGTTTCTTTGTGCCCTAGTTCAGAAACATCTGTTACTACCTAAGATTGAACTCTCAACCTTCTGAGTGGGAGGCAAACATCTACTCCTCTAGGCCACCAAGTCAGTCTTAAACTTGTGCAACTAAAATTACGAGACAGTAATGTCTCCTTCTTCAAACCATACACATTTAGAAATTATTTTATTTACTTACATATCCAGATAGGATATCTCAAATTCAAAGATACAGTGGAATCTTGGGTCGCACCCATAATCCATTCCAGGACTACAGTCGCAACCCGATTTGGTCATGACTAGAAGCACAACCATCTGTGCATGCACGGACCAAAACCCCCCAAAAAATGGCGCCAAAGGGGAAATTGCTGCAGCAAGGAAAATCGCCACTGTGATTTTCGGGTTTGCTTGGTCACCACCCAAAGATCTGTTCGCGACCAGAAGCAAAAAAGAAGCAAAAATTCTGGTTGTCACCCAATTTGGTCACAAACAAAAGCGTTCACAACCTAAGGTTCCACTGTACTTTAATTACCCAACAGAAAAAAGATAAATTTGGACCAGTATTTTAAATCATTTCCCTCTGGTATTGTCTAAACCAGTGATTCTTAACCTTTTCTTCATCACAGATCCCCTTTAAATACCCTTTGTGGCCATGGACTATGGTCACAAGCTCCCAAGACTTCACTGAATATTTAAACAGGGGTGGGATTCTACCAGTTTGCACCTATTTGCTAGAACCAGTTGTTAACATTCTAAGCAGTTTGGAGAACCGGTTGTTAGAAGAAATTACTGGCCTAATCCTGTAAGGAAGGAAACATTCTGGTGTTGCTTACAGAAACTGCCTCTCCGTTAACCCTTATTACATTCTTGGCAGGACTAGACTTCCTGTCTCAGGAACACCTCAGGAGTTTGTTTTTTCTCTCCTTTGCTGATACTTTGCTTGTGTGGAGTGACCATTCAAAGTTACAATGGCACTGAAAAAAGTGACTTATAACCATTTTTCACACTTACGACTGTTGCAGCATCCCTACAGTCATGAGAGGCCAGGCGAGGAGATGCGTGCCTCGATGATATTGAGTTGGCCATGTCCAGCCAATAACATGAACACCAAGGCACGTCCATCCTGTTACATGACCACCAAGCCATGCCCACCAATTAAGCCATGCCCACAGAACCGGTTGTTAAAAAAATTGAATCCCACCCCTGGATTTAAATATCAAATTTCCTCAAGCCTTTGTGGACCCCCAGGGCAAGATCATGGATTCCTGGGGGTCCACAGACCACAGATTGAAAACCACTGGTCTAAACAAAAATATATTTGATTCCATACCTTAAAATGATGCTTTCTAAGTAAAGTTGTTACTTTGTTTAGCTTTACAAACAAAATATAGCAATATGTAAGGAAATATATACTTTGAGGGGTATATAGGTTCTTTTGAATATATAGGTAGATTACAAGTTCACCTTGTTTCTTGGGCAACCAGAAGCTAACTATGAGATTGTAGCTGATGGATAACTTAACTACATTGTCTGTAAGAATGTCTTATGAAAGGGGAGGAAAAATGGAGGTCTTCAAAGCCTTCCGAACCCCAAGGAATTCCTTATTTTTCATGTTCCATTTGCTCCATTGGAGACTCTGCTCCTCTTGTAGTCATTCTATGGAAGTATGTTCACCAACTAGAAAGAGGCATATCCATGGTAAGTAAACTTGAAGGAATTTGGGAAAGAATGGAATCCCTTGACTGACGTGGCTTGGTCATGGCCAAGAATAGCAAATTGGAGGAATCCAGGACAATAGCTTGGGAAGACCCATGGATAAAACACTAAAGCATGTTCTCCAACTCTAGTTGCTGCCATACATCCTTATAGATTCTATGGTGATGGAAAAGTCTCAATGTCTGATATTAAGGCATTAAATTTTGTTACATTGTCTACTGATAAAACTGTGGATTTTCAGGATTCAATAATTGGATGTAAAGTCCAGAAAGAGAGGGACTACAAAAAACACTGGTTAACTTATATGTGCACAAAGTACCAGGTCTAAGATATTGGAATAGAACAATTAGAAAATATTGGTAAATGGTCAGATAAAGAGGCTTTTCAAAAGACAACTGAACTTTCTCATTTTTTTTCCTTTGAAAATGCTTCACTTCTCATCTGAGAAGCTTCTTCAGTTCCATCAGTTGCTAAAATGACAATTTGAAAATGTTATGGTGTATCAAATTCCTAAAATCCACTGTAAATGATCTGAGTATGCAAACTCTCATCTCTTATTGGGATGAAGTAAAATGCATTATTTTTTTAGATAACACAACATACATAATTAATATTGTTTCTGCCCTCCCAAATTACATGATTTCCTTCTTCCATATATAGCACTTTCAATCAATAAACCCAGTAAATCCATTTTCAGCAACAACAACAACAACAAAGTCCATAAAGAGTTCCCGGGTTTCTTTATAAAAGTACTTATTGCTCCTTCCCTATTCAAACAAGCCAATTAAGCCATTTCTGCAAATTCTACCTTCTTCATTATCCACTCTTCCATTATGGGTATTTTGCATGTGTGAAAATGGCTACCTTGCTTATGTTGGCATGTAAGAAAAAAAAATTCAAGGCTAAGATTTCTGAGCATTTTGCTAAAAAGTTCCTATATGAATCCAGTATGGAAAATAATTATAAAACAACTAATTGATGAAACACAGCAGGACAGAAATTAGGAGCCAGGAAATAAGATTTTAGATGTTTCTATTTATGAAAATAGTATCTGAGAAAGTTTTAGAGCCTCCTCACCGACGGACGGTAGATCGCAAGTCTCTGCAACTATCGTTCGTGCTCTTTCGTTGGAGAGCCCCAATTATCCTGATTAGGGGCTGAAACTGCCTTGGAGGGGCAGCGGAGTAAGAGGAAGCAGCAAGCCTGTCTGTGGGGAGCCGCATCTCCTCCCCCTGGGCTTGGCTTTTTTTCCTCCCGAAGACGACTGCAGCGATGGTCTAAAATGGCCATCCCGAAGAGGATGACTCAGCTTGACTAAGATTTGTGCAGGAGGGAAGAAAGAGGTGGATAACATCTGAACCGGGACAACTGGGCAGTATAACCAAATAAAAGTACCCCGGGATTAAGGTAATATGGAATTTTTAAGAAAAGAAAAGTGAGCTGTGAAATTACAAAGGGACAGAGAAAAAAAAAAGAAAAATATTTTTGACAGCTAAATGGGGCTTCGAACTGGGAAAGGAAGAAGCTGGAATTAAAGATTTAATGAAATTGGACTAAAATAATTTGGGAATAATTAAGTATAAAATTAAAGCTGGACTTAATATTGCCAAAGAATAATAATAATAAAGTTTATAAATTGGAGACTGGATTGTATTGGAATATTGAGGTTCGAAAAACCTTAAATAAAAATATAGGGGGAAAAAAGTGAAGACTTCGTATAATGGAGAGTGTCACCTTTTGATAAAAATTTAGTTCAAATAAAAAGGAAAACATTTTGTTTTTGAATGAACTGGTATAAAATTACGGAAATATTGCAACAAAGTAAGAATTTTAGAAAGTGAAAGCAGAACCAGAATAAAGGAAAAAGCAAGGAAGGAAAGATTGTTTGTGGGACTGACTGATGTTTTTGGTATGAACCCTGAACTGGAATAGCTGAGAACTTTAAAAAATTGAAAGAAGAAAGAAGGAACGTAAAAGTGGTTTGGGTTTTTTTTTTTTTTTTTTTTTTGTGGACTTTGAGGGTTATAAAATATAAGAATGATGATATCTCTTTGGGACTTAAAAATGGAACTTAAAAATATGAGAGAATTACTACAGGAAAGAGGCGAATCACTTTGCTCTGTGCTAGAAAAAATGGAAATGGAGCTCAGGGACAAAAAGGTTCCTGGACATTGAAAAACTTAAGAAATTGGAAAACCCTTATTAGAGGAATGGATTTCTGATTATTTAAAATTGCAAGTGGGAAGGGAGAGGAAAAAAAAATTGGAGCAGAAGCTGAAAAAGGAGGAGATTGCCTAGAATCCCAAAGAAAGGTATATGGTAATTGGACCTCTTTGATTAAACATTAACCCCAGAAAGAGAAAGACAAGAAGGAAGAAAAGTATTAATTTTTGGAATTTTTTTTTGAATTTTTTTTTGATTAAAAATATTTGTGGTTGTTTTGGGAAAAGTTTCTCTTTTCATGATGGCATCGCTTGTGGATGAACTAAAGACTGAATATCAAAAATATAAAAAGGAAGATACTTTGGGCACTTTGTTTCAATTTTTAGAAATGGCGTTATGTACTTATGAAAAGTTGATTACGCACCAGAAGGACTGGGACAAGGAAGAAGAGGAAGAAGAAGCCATCTTTGATGAACAATGGGTTCTTTCCGGGGAGGAGGAGAAAAAGGATAAGAAAAAGGGGATTTTCAGAATTATAAAAACAACCAAAAAAGAGAAAAATGAGCGGAAAGGTGGAGGCAAGGTTAGAAAGCAAAGGAAAAGGAGTAAGAAAAGGGAGGAGGAGAGACAAAGGGGTAAAAAGGGCAAGGAGAAGAATAAGCAAGGGAGAAAGGGGGGGAGGAGAAGCCTCAATGGGGGGAAGCAAGATCTAAAGAAAAAAAGTTTATTCAGAGACAATGGGTGAATTTAATTTAGGATAAAAGAGGGATTCTGGATTGTGTTTTTTATATGTGTATTTAGAATATAAAATTCATTGTGTAATTTTAGAATCTACTAAACAGAATCCCAAGAAAAATTGTTATATGAAGTACTTTTAAGTTAGGGTAATGAGTTATAGACATTACTCAAATTGGTGTATAGGAGAAGTATAGTAAAAGAAAAAAGATGAATGGATAGTTGGAAATAGAACAGACAAAGAATGTTATTGAAAAGGGTAATAAGATATGAAAGGATATATGAAGGTTTTGTTATGTTTTTTTTTGGATTTTGTATATTGATAAAAGGCAATAAAATTTTAATTAACAAGAAATAATTTGGATGAAAAGGAGAAGCTGGGATAAGATATGAAGTTAAATAGATAAAGTATTGATACTACAATTTGGAATTGTTATGTTCTATTGGTTTTCTTCTTTTATTATTTTTTCTTAGAAAATAATTTATAAGCTGTTATGCCTTGATTCTTTGTGCATTGTTTTTATAAAATTGAAAAAAATGGTTTATATATATATATAAAAAAGAAAATGATAATAAGATATGGAAGGATATATAAAGTGAATATGATGTTTGAATTTGTGTCTGTGTGAAGAGTTTCAACTCGGGATCAGACAACCTTCAGAAAAGATCTTTTAGTTTTGTTTATGTTTTGTGTTTTGTATGTTTGTGTATTGTGTTTTCTGTAAAATTAATAAAATTTGTTTTAAAAAAAAGAAAAAATGGAAATGACGATTGAAAGATTCTCAAAAGAGCAGGAATTGACTCAAGGAGAAGACATTTTGAATGGACAATTAACACAAAGAACATTACAAAGAAGTGGGGAAAGAAGGAAGGTTAAAAAGTTGAATTTTAAGAAAGCAATTAAAAGAGGGAATAATTGTGAAGTTAGAAAAGGCAGAAGATTCAGCAGAAAAAGGAAAGGGAAGATATTAAGAAGGAGATAAATTGGAATGAGAAAAGTCATGGGGAAAAAAGAGGGAGGAGAAACAGTAAGACTAATAAAATGTTGAAAGGAAATTGTTTCTTTACAATTAAAAGAAGGAATACTTGTGAAGTCAGGAAATGTAGAAAGAATGAGAAAAGACATGGGGAAGAGAGCGGGAGGAGACTCGGGTTCGCTCCCTGGACAATGCACTGGAGAAGCAGTAAGAAACAGGCATGTGACAGAAAGAATCACAGAACTAGTAAAATGTTGAAAAGAAATTGCCTTTTCAGAGATAATGGTTGATGAATTAAAAGGGGGATTCTGCAGGGTGACAAGGGGTAATAAAAATATTTCTGCAATTAAAAATATTTAGAAAATAGGGTAATATAGATATTGATAACTCTTATTAAAGGGGGGGAAATATGCTGTGGAATCCAATTGAGAAGATGTAATGACTAATGGTTTATTGGGAATTAAGATGAGGGAATAAAGGTATATTCTAATCATTAAGGTGTCACACTCAAAATAGTAAAAGAGGGGAAACTTATACTTGTTCTTTTTTCTTTTTGTGTGGGTGTGTTAAGATCTATATCAATTTAGAACTTATTAAATGTGTGTAATTGAAAGGGAATGTGACAGACTAAAGAACCAGATAAATTAATAAGTTAATATAGATTATTAAAAGCAAGGAGAGACATTGGTAACTACATTATTACCATTATTAGGCAAATATATATTGTTTATTTGTATTTTTAAAATAAATATTAAGTATTATATTTGAAATAATTGAAATGAAATTAAATGTTTAGATTGGGATTAATGAAAGAATTTAGAATTAAACCTTATTAGTATCTATTAGGTAAATACATATTGTTTATGTTTAAAAACAAATACTAAAGGATTAATTTGAAATAACTGAAATGAAACAAAATTGATTGAAATTAAGGAAAGAGGCTAGAATTAATGTGTTTGTTTCTCTCCCTACTGAAAATTTGGAATGGAAAAGGTAATAATAGAATTAAGTATGCATATATCATTGTATAATTTCTGTCATATTTGTATGTAAAGATGATGACCCGGAAATATGTTGTCCACCAAAAAGAGATTTTTGTTTTTAATGTGAAAACTGAATAAAGTTTGTTAAAAAAAAAAAAAAAGTTTTAGTAAAATCCTTACATTCCTCATTCCACATACTATGAGATTTTACTGTGAGATAAAACTCAAACAATAACATCTCTTTGTCAAATTACAGTCCTGCCTAGACTGTACCCCTTCGAACTACAAACTGTTTCTCAGGAACAGATAATCTGCACCCGAGATAGATCAAACACAGTGTATTAAATTCTTTAAAAAAAAAAAAACACTCAAACTCTTTCAAAGCCTTGTTTTCACATAAAATTGTATATACCTTCTCCATGCTGGAAAAGTAATGAAATTCCTAACAGCAAAATCATTCCTGTCATAGAAAACGCTGCTGACAGCATTAAAGGAGAAGAAACAGGGAGAAATCAATAGAGTAGTGACAGATATCATGAAGAAGTCACAAAGTTCAAGACATGTGTAAGGGGCCAATATTTCAAACAGATGAGCATGTGAAAATAGACTAGCAGCATTGCACAATATTGATGAAAAAGATTTTCTGCATCCTGTTTCAAGAGAGCCAACTGGTATTTTGGGAAGGTGGAGGGGGAAGGGGAAAGGGGATAGCTTGGTTTTCCTTAGATGTCTTTCTTGACACAACAAGGGCATGGAGAAAGTTCTGTAATAAATGGATCTTAACTCATATTCTGAGGCTTCTTTAGATGAGCTGCAATCTTAGCAACCAATACAATAGCAGCCTTAACCAAGTGCTTCCCATATGAGTTGAATTGCAGCTCCTGTAATTGGCTTATGTTGAGTGAGGGATTACAAAAGATGGTTTTAGATAACATTGGAGTAGGGGGCCATAGAGCAGTGGAATAACCTTGCTATTGTTGCTGCAGGGCAAGCAACATGGTTCCTATGGCAATTTAAATTTAAAAATGCATTGTAAGTTTTTTATTACTAATTCTCTCTAATTTCATCCATTTAACAATTGCATTAAAATTGGTTGCTTTTTCCTAGCACATGTGTATATATGTGGTAAAGTGGATTAAGATGCTGGACTAGGAGAAATAAGACCAGGTTCTAGTCCTCCCTTAGGCATAGAACCTGACTAGGTGACTTTGAGCCGGTCATTCTCTTCTGGCCCTAGACTGGAAAGTTGAAAAAAAAATATGAAAGTGAAACTGATCCATAACCTTCAATGAAGAACCTTCATTCCGCAGTTGTGTGTGTGTGTGAGAGAGAGAGAGAGAGAGAGAGAGAGGGAGGGAGAATGATTAGTCCAAAGTCACCCTCCTGGCTTTGTGCTTAAGGCAGGATAAAACTCAGGACCAGAACTGATACTTGAACCATTTCACCAAACTGGCTACCAATTTTTGTGATGGGAATACAAAAGCCTGGTGCTATGCAGCTGCAGGGAAATCTGGGCATTCTCCGTGATATGCAATTTCCCAATGCACGGCCTATCATATCTTGGGGTTTACGCATTCACTCATTAACCAAAGAACATAATAGAGTAACCATCCGAGAATAATTCAATTTCTATTCTCCAATTTTTAAGCTTGGCAATGCTGATATTCAATGGAAGGTCATCAACTGATAACAGATCAAGTGCACAACGGTAAACCGGTTATCAGAAATACACAGATCACTATAATATATTTGATTGTATCTAACTTTTGCCTTCCTACTTGACTCCCCCAGCTTCTATACCCATAATAATTGATCTGAATCTATGTTACACACAAATTACTTTAGACAAAACTCTATATTAAACAAAGAAAGAAAAATATTAAATATCTAATTATATTGACCATATTAAAAACTTGATTTTAAAAAGTAGAACTTCCTTTAAGAGTGGACAACGTTTTTTCTTCTTCAAGCTGACCTTCTGATCCATTTTTACCACATGATGTTTTTAAAATAATTTGGCTGTTAACATATAATTTTTCTCTGTAGCTCCCTGGCAGCATTTTATATATCTGCTGAGTTGGGCTTTTTTCTCCCCATTCACATTTCTGTGCTGAAATCAAAAAGATCTGTATTTAAAGTGAAAAATGAAAACATCACATTCCAAAACATTCACTCTTTTGCCCTGTCATTACACTCTCCTCTAGAATAAATTTGTCCTTTCTTCTGTCATTTTTCCTTTCCAATTCATATTATCATCAATTTATTTCTTGACACAGTCATTTCTGACTTCTACTTGTTCCCTAATCCTTTCATAGAAGCCCACAGAAGTACTGATTCTAATCCTAACTGACTGATTCCATACCTTTTCATCTCATATGAAATCATGCCAATATTGTCAGCCTTATGACACTGTCCTCTATAACAACAACTCTCTCTGTAAATATATCTATAGCTCAGGTGTAGCCAAAAAGGGAGCTCTGTCAGCCTTACTTACAATTCACAATGTGCACAAATCACATCAGCACAGAAGAGAGAACAGGGCATCAAATGAGATCCGCTATGATCAACGTCAAGTCGAAAGTAATGAGTTAAAATGTTAAAGAAGTTATTACAACAAACCAGCATGAAATTGAATCATTTTTCTTCATTAGACTGGGTTGCTATTATCCACTTTTAACATGTTTGTATTAAGTAGACTTTAAACATGTAAGCTCGCTAGGCTTCAGTGCCTGAAGCCTCTTGGGGTTGCAAGTGTGTGTGTTCATACAAACTAGGGCAGCCATTAGACTTCAGTGCTTGAGCTACAAACGCAGTTTTCATAAAGATTTCTAAATGAACATTGTGTCAGCGTTCAGTTACACTGGCTAGAAAGAAGAATACACCAAAGTGGTGTATTCTCTCACACTTTGCCTCTTCTTACAGAAGAGAGTATGTACTGTACTGAGGAAGCAAAGCACAGAAAGGGGGGAAGCTAATAAAACCTATATGGTTTCAATAATACTGTATTTTTAAGCTACATCCATTACCTTGTATATGAATAATAGATCTGATTATATCCAACAAAGTTACAGCAGAAGTCCTACAAGAGGCAGTGTCAACTGAGCCCCGCTTTACTGGAATCTAAAGGATATGAACCTCTAAATTATGGCAGATGTCAGTCAGGTCATTTAAGAAGCCACAGGAAGGCGCTCACATACCATTATGATAAGGTATTGCAGTCCCTCAATATTGCCCCCCCCCAAAAAAAAAAAACCTTTTTAGGCCAAGTTTACAGGCATCAGTACAATGATTTATGTCATCTTTAGATTTTCTAATAGTTAATGTGCTCATCAGATGACATTTCAAATAGTGGGAAAAGCAAATCCATCTCAAAATTCTGATTGCTTAGTTTGATCCATCCTTCAGCTTATTATAGGTTTTATGCAGGCTGGGAAATAAACTGTGTTGTTAGAATCTATCATAAAGCTGAAAAACTGCTTGGAACATAGAAAGACCTATTAAAGTACCCCTAAGCTACAGAACAAAGCTACAGAACAGGAATGGAAAAGCAGAATTCCTCGTAATGGAAGAGGTCACAAATTATTAGTACAGCAAGGATGATCAAAAAATAAAAGATATACTACCATGTTTCTCCAACAATACAGCCTCCACCAATAGGAAGGCCCAGCATGATTTATAGGCATGAGGTGAAATTAAGCCCCGCCCCCAAAATTTAGACCTATTTAAACCATAGGTTTCCCTGCCATTTCTCACATCGTTCATTAGAACTACATAAGGTGAAGAGAACTGGGGGGGGAAGGACAGGGGGGATGGAGAGAAAACCTGCTTTTAGGAGTGCCCTGCAGGTAGCCTAGGCTAGAATACCCCGATAGCCGATAGAAGCTCCCAAAAGGCAAAGTCCCCAGCCGCTTCAGGGCGTGGCATGGCTGCCCATGTTCCCTCACCTTTAGGCAGTCTCTTTCGGGTGATGGAAGCTCCCCAAGTGCAGTCAACAGCCATTTCGATCGGCTAGTAGAAGTGGCCTCAGGGCGAGTGCACATACACACTCCCCTCGCCGCGAGGCCACTTCTATCAGCAGATGAAAGTTCCCTTGAAGGCAGAGTCCCCAGCCGCTTCAGGGTGAGGCATAGCTGCCCATGTCCCCTCACCTTTAGGCAGTCTCTTTCGGGCGATGGAAGCTCCCCAAATGCAGACTGACTAAAGGTGAGGGGACATGGGCAACCTTGCCATGCCCTGAAGCGGCTGGGGACTCTGCCTTCAAGGGAGCTTTTGTCTGCTGATAGAAGCAGCCTTGCGGCGAGGGGAGTGTGTGTGTGCGCTCACCCCGAGGCCGCTTCTACAGGCCGATCGAAGTGGCTGGTGACTGCACTTGTGGAGCTTCCATCGCCCGAAAGAGACTGCCTAAAGGTGAGGGGACACAGGCAGCCATGCCTTGCCCTGAAGCGGCTGGGGACTCTGCCTTTGGGGAGCTTTCGTCGGCCGATAGAAGCGGCCTCGTGGCAAGGTATGTGCGTATGGGCCACTCTAGGTGAGGTAGGAAATTAAGTCACCCCCGAAAAGACAGCCTAACGGTTTTTTGGGAGGTCAAAAAAAAATAAGGCCCGGCCTTATTTTGTGAGAAACATGGTACTATAATATTTGCACTAAAATTTATCTTGTTAAAGAAAGACATTTAATTTAAAATCAAATTAAATTAAATTCTTTAATCAATAATCATTGCTAACAAACATTGCAAACAACTTCTAAAATATTTGTCCTGATTTGTTTTTCTTTTATATTATTCTTAATACTTGATATCTAACATTGATTAAATCTTGCATGCTTTGTCACAATATGGTAAAAGAAAAATGAGCAGGAATTTTAGTCTACCTCCACCCCACCCCACTATTTCTATTATTCCACCTCTCTTTCTCTTTTGTAATTTATTCCTGATTTGCCAATTTGTTCAATTTCTTATCTCAAAACCATCTAGAAACTCATTGATGGTCTTTCCAAGTAAACAAAAAACAGGTTCAAATAGCTGCATCCAGTCCATGCCCTATTCAAGTCATTGCGGGTCCTTTATCCCACTCTACCTAAAAGAACACAAGCTTGAATAAAGGCAAAATGGTTCCTCTTCTCATTATACAAGTAGTCCTCAACTTATGACCACAATTGAGCTCCACATTTCTGTTGCTAAATGAGACCGATTTCTGTTAAACGTGTTTTGCTCCATTTTACAACCTTTTTTGCCACAGTTGTTAAGCCAATTACTGCAGTTGTTAAGTTAATAACATGATTGTTGAGTGAATCTGGCTTCCCCATTGACTTTATTTGTCAGAAGGTTGCAAAAGGTGATCACATGACCCTGGGACACTGCAACCATCATAAGTCAGTTGTCTAGCATTGGAATTTTTGGGGAGATGATGCAACGGTTTTGCAAACATTAAACACAGTCATAAGTCATTTTTTTCAGTGCCATTGTAACTTTGAACAATCTCTAAGCAAACTGTTGTATGAGTGATCCTAGATTCTGAAACTGAGCCAATTGGAAACTGATTCTTGAATTGCCCTAAGCAATAAGATTTCTTTACCAACTGAACATATTTGTCTACTCTATTTGTATATCTCCAGCCCTCCAACAAGATTCTGGTGGCAAGTATATATTCTGCTTGTAAAACAGAATAGGTTTCTGGCATATAATTCTTTATAGTGTGTATTTTTATAAAATTAAGCAATACCTATTTCCCCAATGGTTCATTCCCAATCACTTATTTTACCCCAGGAGGCATTTCACCATAAGAACAGATCCAGCTCCTCCCACTTGGTCCTATGGGACTCTATGCTGTCAGGGACCAGGAGTTCACTGACATCATTTTGTGACACCATTTTAATTCTGTTCCCTAATCCTAACCATTTTCCATGAAGGAAGTTATAAGAAATCCTCACTTGTCCTCCTTCAAAGAGAAATACATGTTTGCCTCACTTAAAGTGCTTGTCCAAAAGGCAACTGGACTTTTTTTTATTTTCTTGAAACCAGAAAGAAGAGGCTTCTTGGATGAGAAGTTAAGCTTCTACAGGGAAAAACAAACAAACAAGAAAGTCCAGTTGCTTTTTGGAAAAGCATCTTTGGGACAACCATGACCTGGATGACTGAGAATCTCCATAGACACGTTTTGCCTGACACCAGCCTGCTGATAGCTTCTGCGCTTTGTCCATAAGGTGCCTTCCCCAAATCTCTCAATAATAAAATAGCAAACTTTACTAGCAAACATCCAATTCAGAAAAAACTTATGTCTTAACCAATCTCCAACTGCAGCTGAAAACTGAGAAAAGTTTTCCTAAGATCTTATAATATTGAAGCTTGAACCCATCAGTTCTACCGCTATTTCAAACATGAGAGAATCATATTACATTTGTATCACTCGTATTGAGTACCACTGCTTTCCCAAATCAATGCAAATAATAATTTATCATATTATACATAATTTGCAATAATATATTTCCTTATTTCTGATGACACAGGGATTGTCTTCTAATATTATCCCCAAAAACAATCTGATTAAATCCAATCTCTAATATTCCACATTAGCTCCCTTGCTTGAACAGTGATGAACTCATGCGTTTTATAAATATGATACTTCTTTTATTTCCTTGCATTAGTCTTCTTCACTTTAACAATAACATTAGGTCCTATTTTACATGTAACTGGGGACATTTTGGCTGGCAAGTAAGACAAGGAGAATCTATTCTTTTTTTTCTTTTTTCTTTGCATAAAGTTTTTTGTTATATAACATATAAAAATTTTATTTTTGGTTAAACAGCTTGTTGTCTGGGTACAAATAGTTTTATGAAATAATAAAGTGTTTACAACAATATTCATTTTATTGATATTCATTATATCATAATTATTGTAATAATAATATTTTCTACCCTTAAGGTTGGCAAAGATGTTTAAGGATATGCCTGCTAAATGTTGGAGATGCCATCAGATACTACCATATGTGGTAGACATGGCCAAAAGCAAAAAAAATATTGGACAAAAATACATACATGGTTGGAAAAAAATAGTAAAGCAACGTACTGATTTAAAACCAGAAATATTTTTGTTGGGTATGTATAACGAGGGGAATACATATTTGATTTTACATGTACTGACTGCAACCAGAATTATAATTGTACAACAATGGAAAAGTGAAGAAATCTCTACAGATGAAAATGCGATTTTTTAAAAAAAATATTAGAATGTGCAGAAATTGATAGATTGATAGATTTCCTTACAATTAAGGAAAAGGGAGAAATTGAATACTTTTGGACTTGGGTCTTATTTTATCAATGGTTCACTCATTAACCTGACAAAAATAGAAGTTAGAAACATGGAAATATAAGAAAAGGAACAATGAAAAAAAGGAGGCTTGTTAAAAGGGATATGACAAGGAGAATCTATTCAGTGGCTTACAGAATGGATCAAAATAGATCAGTTATGGATTACTATAAGTAATCATGGCTTCAGTGAACTGATGTTTGTAAATACAAAGCATACATCTTGTATGCTTTTTTAGGGGTGTTCAACTTTTTTTTCTTTTATAATTTTGCGTATTAATTTTTTTGTTCTTGTTTTAATTAATTCCAAAAGCTCTTCAAAATATTGCACAGAACAAACTGCTATATTAATAACTGGTTTGTATTTCACATACTACCCTAACTTTCAGAAATACTGCATTTCGGGACAAAAGACTCTATGAAATCGATGGTTTTTGGAGAAAGTTTTAAACATTTCTTGTTATATTATCTTGTGTCCAGAAATCAATCATTTTCAATACAACTGGGGAATGTGCGATAGAGGTAGTAAATCCTACAGACATAGCCAAAACAACAATAACCCATATTTCCAGAACAGGAAATTGAGACAAGGAAACATATGAAGGATATCTGTCTAGAGAAGGTGATTCGTTTAGATAAGATATGTTGTTGAATGTGTTTCAATTATTGCATCCAATTAAATACTATTGGAGGTTTTGATACCTATACTAGGATCCAAAGTGAGTCAGTTTAATCTACACCTCAGAAAGCTATTATTGTATTTCACTGCATTGCATATGTAGCGAAGCACTTCTTGGCGATCAGTAAGGAGTAACGAGCAAGTAGCAAACAAGGAAATAAGTACTTGCATCTGTGAGAACCAATCCCAAGAGGTATCCTTCATGCTTTTTGAAAGTAGTTGTAGTCCATTTTATGTCGAGCTATTGGCCTTGAGCTGAGTGCTGAAACAATATTAGAAAACAGCTTCTGATTTGAGCTGTGAGCAACACCAGACTCTTAGTTACAGCATAGTAAATGGCAATTTTGTAATGTAAAAAGCAGTGTGACACAGAATGCTAAAACCCATCAATTCCTCCCAAAGGATTTATTTAAGGGCAAGAAATGTGATGGGTAGATGTTAGGTGGCTCAATTACTTAGGGACTCAATTACTTAAAACAAAGAAACTGAATTTTAAAAAATGACAAAAATTTAAAATTATTTCTCTGCTAGAGGTCACACATAACAACCTTGCCATCCATAAATCTGAAAGTCTCTAAGGCACAATATCTCTCTGCTAGAGAAGTGACAATTAATTGGTATTTTACTTACCTCATTCACATAGATTATGCAGGAGAATTCTAATCACCATGTGCTACACACATGTAAGGTCAAGTTGGGCCAGCTTTTAACAGTGGCATAAAATGGATGTTACTTATCCTCCTTATTAAAGGGAGGGTGAGGGGGAGTTATTTAGGGACTGCCAATGGTCTGCAAGGAGATTTTTTTTCTAGAACCATTTGGATTCTGTCTTGCTGCAAAATTACATGCTCTAAAATCTCCCCAATGTGTCTGGAGAGAACATATAAAAAACAAAATGGGTGAGGGGACAGTTTAAAGAGGAAAGAAAAGATCCTGAAGAAAGGCTATTCATTTGTAAATTATAAGTTATGCTGCTCTCTTCTACTGAAACAGTATCATCTTTACTGAAACCCAAAAAGATCAAAGGAGGCATACATTCAGCAAGCAGTATGATGAAACATGCAGAAGAAATACATTTCCCACCCATAATTTCTTCTACATTAACTTAAAAATTGGGACAAGAATCCAGAAAACTAGCCAGAAAACACTCAGGGGATGTACCGCCTTGGATTTGATTTGAAAGAGGTGCTTAGAACATGCAATTAGAAGTGATCTGTCCCTTCATGGAACATGACATGGTTGCTTTAATGAGCTGCAGATAGGTTCAGCATTCACACTTCCAAACATTTTAATGCTCTACTTCAAATTAATTCCAAATCACAGTGGAGCCTTAATACAGCCTGCAGGCATAACATGAATAAAGCCAATATCTTGGGGAAGTTAAATGTAATATGAGAATGGATTCAACTTCCCATAGGCTACATTTCTTTTATATCCCTGCCAGTTATGGCTAAATTTATTACACAGGGCTTTACACTATTTTGTATCCTGTGTACCAAAAGCAAAAGGCGAAACAATTATAAACAGCAGGAACAGAGATCGCTTTTTCAAACTCCTTTCATCTCTGAATAACCATGGCATGGAGAGTGAGCCACAGAAAATCTTGGCAAATGCCATCCGAGATGTTTGTTGTGATGTCGGAATATGAATATCTTAATTATGGTTTGTTGAAAGAAAGCAATTATGTACACAGTTGTAAGTCCGTTCTTATCTCTCACATTTACATTAAACAACAAGAATTACTTGAAAGTGAATTCAAGTAAAACAAAGAGACTTCAGGTTAAAATTTAAGCGTGAAGGGATTGTCAGTTAATCAGTTCTGATCTATGTAATTTGATGATTAAACATTACATATATTGTTAGACATTGCTATTTAGCTAGAGAAGGCACTCCAGAATGTTTCAAAGGAAATTATTATTATATCCAGCCCTATGATTCTATGTTCTATTATTATCAGAAGCATCATTATTAAAATTTTATGCACAAATATAACTATAGGCACAAGAACATAAAATTTAAAATGTATTGCAATAGCACTTAGACTTATATACCGCTTCACAGTGTTTTACAGCCCTCTCTAAGCAATTTACAGAGTCAACAACCTGCGTCCTCATTTTACTGGCCTTGAAAGGATAGACAGCTGAGTCCAGTGGTGGGATTCATAAAAATTTACTATCACTTCTTTGGGCATGGCTTGGTGGGTGTGGCAGGGGAAAGATACTGCAAAATCTCCAGTCAGAGGTGGTATTAGATGGTTCTCTGAACTATTAAAAATTTCCACTACCGGTTCTCCAGAACTGGTCAGAACCTGCTGAATACCCCCTCTGGCTGAGTCAACCTTGAGCCAATCAGAATCAAACTCCTGGCAGTGGGCAGTGAGTTAACCTGCAATACTGCATTCTAACCACTGTACCACCACCACTCTTCTCTTATAAAAACCTAACTTAGGTGATGGTTGCCCAGAAGTGTAGTGTCATGCCCCTGTCGGAGTCTGAATCCAAGGAGGAAGATGAACGGCTGACAATCAGTGGGAGTGTGGTTCCATTGTCTGTGGAGGAAACTGGGGAAGGGCAAAGTCCGGCTGGGCAGAGCAGGAGAGAGAGAGAACAAGGGAGAGGGAGTTCAGAGGAAGACCCAGGCCCACCCCCTCTTCATCCTAGGGCATGCAGGGAGGAACGGAGAAGAGAGCAACATGGGTTGTGTGCCTTAAGGGGGAGGAAAGGGCCCTGATTCTCTTCATTGGCCACACCTGAGAAGAGAGTTTAAAAGAGATGCACGCTGAGTGCAGCGTCTGCTGGGAACAAATGTGAGTTTATCTTGTGTTGACTTTGGTTATCTGTGTTCCTGACATCCTCCCAACGTGTTGAGTTATTGCCATGCCTTCACATCTGGAATTTCTTCTTCTGCCCTGCCAGACTAATTACCTCATTTTGCCTTGATTGGACTTACAGTTACAATTTTTGTTGACCACGTTTTGGATTTGATTCCATGCAGCCAAAGGCTGGGAGAGTTATTCTCCAGCCAGAAGGTAACCAGGACATTGGGAGCAAAGTTGGAGCTAATAAAGTTGGTTATCTGACTGTGTTGCCTTTGTGCTGTACCCCGGGTCATCACATGTACAACATGGATTGCATTCTGTTGCGCAGTCATAACGTCCTCAAGAGTACATTGGACAGGACACATGGGGGCACATTATTGGGCTCCTGAATTTTGGATTAGGCTATGGCTTTAATGGTAAGAGAACAAACTTACCTAACAATCCAGGGTTAGGAAATCTCCAGGAATCATTGTATGTTGAATATTGTGGGTGACTGTACGGACTTCCAGAAAACTCACTCCCTGAAATAAAGAGAAAGGAAAAGTCTCAATAAGGAACAAGTAAAATAGCAGAGATTGTTAAAAAAAACCCATCTGAATTCTAACAGATGACTTAATGCAGTGAATGAAAAGAAAGACGGTTCTTGGTTGTGATATGTTGTCTATTATTACAATCTGGATGCTGCTGGTTTTATGCTGCAATGGCCCTTAGATTCTTTATTCATGTTATTGTATCTTTATTCTTGCTACTGTTCTTTGCATTTAAAATCATTTTATTGTTGTCATACTCCTGATAGTATTGAAATTGAAAATAAGGATTAAATAATAAGTTATTGTTATTATGGTTGGTCACACAGTCAGCCAGATGGTCAGACTTGATTTGGTATTTTTATCCACCTATCAAATCTTTCCCAAAGACCTGGGAGAGATGGATGTTTCTTGATAGGATTAAGAAGATCATTGCAGAATGTAAGCTTTTTCCAAGGAAAGCTGCCTTTCCAATTGACTGATAGTGATTTTGTCAATGCCAATGGTGTTCAAGTAGGTCCAGAAGTTTTGGGATTATATCAAGGGACCTGATACTATCTTTTCTTTCTTTTCTTTTTTTGTTACAGTCTTTCTATTGATATTTATACATTGGGTTTTTCACTGTTTTCTGAGAAACAAACAAGCTAAGTATCAATGTTTCTCTCTACAGAGCTGTTTTGGTGGTGATTTTGAATCAAATTCAGCCATGTTTAGTTTCAGTTGTGCTGCATTGATTCTAATTTTCCTGAATTCTTTTTTCATTATCCACATACTTTTGGGGAGGAGGGTACTTTTATCAACCAATTTAAAGAAAATATATTTTAAAAATTCCAAATAGAGATATAAAAAATAAAAGAATAAAATAAATTTGAAAAAAGTAGGGATTTAGGAAATCATGGAGGTCTCTAATATAGAACAGAATAACAGTTGGAAGGGACCTTGGCGGACTTCTACTCCAACCCCCTGCTTAAGCAGGAAACTCTATACCATTTTAGACAAATGGCTGTCCAATCCCTTCTTAAAGACCTCCAGTGTTGGAACACCCACAACTATTATTGATTAGCTTTTTAAAAAAATCAATAAATTATTTATTGTATCACTTTAAAGGACTAAGAATCATTATTTAAGTATGACTGAATATCAAGAATTATGGTCATTACAGCATAAATTGTCAAATAAAATTATCAGTTCTAATAAATTCAATAATTCAGTCTATATTACTAAAAATATTACTATCTGATCCAGAAAAGTTAAACAGCAATTCTATGCAAAGTGAACCCAAACTGTAGATGTGATATTAGTCTATGTCTAAATGATGGTTTCCAGTTTGAGTTTATTTAATATGATTTATAAGCTGCCCAATTGATAAATGATTCTGGGCAGCTTACGATTAAAAAAAAAACAATGAACTTTGAGGGGAACCTTTTAAAAAGAAAACATACAATACCCTTGTGGTACTTGCCATATACAGGTTAATTCAGTATACATTGAAGGGGTGTATGAATGAGTAAAGTGAGTTGAATAAGAATGTTGCAGACTGAAATGTGAATTCACTTTTTAAATGTCTTCATCCCAGCATCAATCATTTTCCAGAATAATTGAGCTTTATCATATTGGCACCAAATAGGAAAAAGTGATTCAACTTACTCATTACATTTCCAGTTTTTTGAAAAATAAATGGTCCATTTTAACAAGCAAGACTGGAGCCATATATTAATATCTTATACCAATTTGCTCTGAGTATAATATTCCAGGTGAATTTAATGTTCTTCCATTAAAATTCCCATTATTATATCTCTATTACTGCATCCAAATGTTATATTTATTTAACCATGCAATCTTTGACTTGTTAAGATTCTTAATGATACTTCATTAGTAGTTTATAAATAAGGCCGAGCAAATGTTCTGAACTGCAATCAGGTCTTTCAATATTCCCACTTGTTCCTGAAATTATCTTAATAGTATGCTACATATTTGAAGATACTAGAAGAAATTAACTAGACTGGACCATTATGAATTTTAGAGTTTCAGAAGATTTTATTAATCATTAAATCATGCAATCTGAATAGTTAACTTTCCACTGAGCAAATTAATTTCTACCTTCATTTTCATAAAAATAAACATTTAATAGTAATATAAGAGGATAGGGATCTGGACTGATTCTTTTCTTGTGTTTATCCAGGCATTCAATATTTGAATATAGATCAATTACTTATTATTGAATAATCTCTTATAAATTATTTGGTTCAATTGTGTTAACCCAGACATACTGTATTTATGTGAACTGCCTGGAAGTCCTGCCCCTTTGGTAGATGTAACCAGACTATAAGGAGATATAAATTCCACCAAATTTTCTGAATTCATCTTTGATTCTCCTGGGCAATGGAAAAGTAAAATTATAGTCTTCTTGGACTTAATCTCAATTTTGGTGATTTCAAGGTATTTCACAATTTCATGTAGACTAGTTGAGTCATTCCAAAGACAGATGTGTGGTAACTTCGATACTGCAGATACAAAACCCTTTGCTTCTCCCTGGATTATTTTTTTTAAAACAGGTCATCTTAATATTAGCATAATTCGTTTGTTGAGCAGAGGGAAAATAATTTTAAATATGCTAATAAAAAGAGCTTTATAGATACATTTCTATTTTGGCATCTATCGGCAGAAAAGATTTGGGAAGTCAAAGCTTATTTACCTATACCTTCCTCCTCTGTGAATTACTTTGGTATCATTTATTTTTTTCAGCAAAACAGAAAGAAGTCTTTCTTGCACTATTGTTCTTTTGGGAAAGAACTTTAAGGACTAGCAGTTTTTAGTAACAACATTGGAACAAAGTGGCATACAGTTCCTATTGTTCTGATGTGTGCCACACTCTGTATGAGGGAAATGGTTAGATAATCATCAAAGAAAGACATGGTTTTCCCTCTATCAGACTACTTTTCTCCTTGTTAGAGAAGGCTCTAAAAATATTTTAACCCTGCTTAGGTAACATATCTGTATGAAAATAAAAAGAAGACTTGCACAAACTTAAAATGCTTAAGTCTATTAAGCATCTGTGATGCTTAAATCTATTAAAGAATCTACATTATGAGGGTCCTATAAGATTACACGTTTATTGGTTCCGCGTGGCTTCGGTGGCAGCAGGAATTCGTGACTGTCCGCAATTCCTGCTGCGCTTGCCACCGAGGTGCCCCCGATTCCAATGGGTCAGGGGGATATGGCTGCCCTGTAGAGGCAGCCGAAGAGAGAGGGGAGCCAGACAGGGGATTGGGGGTGTCGCAGACCCCCTCCTCATCCGGAAAAACCCCTTTTTCCTGAGGTGGTGGAGCGGCAGTCAGTAATGGCCACCACGAAGAAGCCTGCAAGATTGCCCTGGAGGAAGCAGGGAAAGTGAAAGTGCTGGCTGAGCCAGGTCAATCAACAAATCTCAAATATTCTGGAATTGAATCGTTTGAACTGCCAGAAGATACATTGTATCCCTAAGAAGATCGTAAAACAGTGGAGAAAGCTGTTAAAGGGAAGAAACTTTTTTTTTCTTCACTCTCCCACCCTATAGAAACAGCAGATGAAGATTTGAAATGTATTTGGACACTGAAGGTAAATTATTTTGAAAGTTAAAGCCAAGGGACAAAGGATTCTTGGACATTGGATTTAATAATTTAAGAAATCGGAAAACCCTTATTGGAGGTATGGATTTCTGAACATTTAAAAGAAAATTGTTGTTGTAAGTGGGAAGGGAGAGGAAAAAAAATTGGAGCAGAAGTTGAAAAAGGAGGAGATTGCCTAGAATTCTAAAGAAAGATATATTGTAATTGGACCTCTTTGATTAAACAGTAACCCCAGAAAGAGAAGTAGAAGAAAGAAAAAAAAGTATTAACTTTGGAATTTTTTTGGAATTATTCTTGATTAAAAATACCTGGGTGGTTGTTTTGGAAAAAGCTTCTCTCTTCATGATGGCATCGCTTGTGGATGAACTAAAAACTGAATATCAAAAATATAAAAAAGAAGAACAAGATGGAAAAGATACTTTGGGCACTCTATTTCAATTTCTAGAAATGGCAGTATGCACTTATGAAAAGTTGATTATGCAGCAGGACGATTGGGACAAAGAAGAAGAAGCCATTTTTGATGAACAATGGGTTTTTTTTTGAGGAGAGGAGAAAGAGGATAAGAAAAAGAGGATTTTAAGGTTTGAAAAAACAACCAAAAAAGAGAAAAATGAGATGAAAGGTGGATGCAAGGTTAGAAAACAACAGAAAGGGAGTAAGAAAAGGGAGGAGGAGAGACAAAGGGGTAAAAAGGGCAAGGAGAAGAATAAGCAAGAGAGAAAGGGGGGGGATGAGAAGCCTTAATGGTGGGAAGCAAGATTCAAAGAAACAAAGCTTATTCAGAGACAATGGGTAAATTTAATTGGAAAAAAATGGGATTCTGGAAGGTACATAAGATTGTGTTTTTATATGTGTATCTGGAGTAAAATGCTTAAGATATAAATGAGAAGGTGGAGCTTCGTTTCGGCGATACAGCTGCGATCTCAGGGCTCTGAGATCACAGCCGATATTTTCGCCCCTGGTCGGTCCCAACGGACCTAAACCGTCCCGTAGAGACGGGGATTGTGAAGGGCACTGTCCCAGGATCCCAGAGATATCGCAAAATCTCTGGTTTGATCCGGGAGAAGCCCTTTTGCTGGCGGCGGAGAGGCAGCCTCCATAGCTGCTGAAGTCGGGACAGCTCCGGAAAGAAAGTGGCTGGAAAGAAAGTGTGTCAGCTGGGTGAGAAACTTCTTTTGTGTTGTAAATTCGCTGAAGTTTGAAAGGGCATCCTGAACAAAGAAGAAACCTGTGAGATATTTTTTTTTTGACCAAAACTGTTTGAGCGGCATTTTTTAAAGTGATGTCAAATTGAGGCTTGGATTTTTTTTTTCTACTTTTTTTCTGGGGACTTTAATGTGACTTTGTAGGTAACCGGATTGAATTTTCTCTTATATATATTTTTATGCTCCTTTTGATTTTTTAATTTTCTTTAGGATAGAGGCTCCCTTTGGTTATTTTTTTTTCTTTTTTTTTGTATACATTATTCTTTTTTTCTGGCTGGGGGGGGGAAAGAGCATTAAGAAACTTTGCAACACTGCCAACTAGAGGCTTGAAAATACTTTATTTGAATTGGAGAGAAATGTAAGAAGACTCTTTCTCAAGGACATTTCAACGTGATAAGATAGAGGGAGAGCACAGCAAAATATTATTACAGGTGCTTTCCTGGACTCTTATCAATATTTCAACACTTGAGGCTTGGCTTTGAAGCTGCTGGAGAAGAGAGTCAAAATAAGAGCCTTGGATAAATAAATAAAGTGCAGTGTGCATATATATATATATATTAATTACTTGTGATATCCCTACTCACCAGCCTTTTTGTAAATTTCAATTCCAGTAATATTCTTATTTTTGCTTTTTATTTTCAAGGGAAAGCCTCAGAGTTTTTTCTTTTTTTTTCTTTTTTTCTCCTTATTTTTATTGGGACTTCTTTGCTCTTTCTATCCATGTTTTTGGACCACTTTGTTTTTCTTTTTTGATTATTGAGACTTCTCAACTGGATTAAGGTGTGAAGAACCTGAAGGAATTTCTTCTTTTCTTTTTGCTTTTTTTTTTTTTTTTTTTTTTGCTCTTAATCAATATTATTATTCTTGGGTTTGTTTGTTTTTTTCCTTTCTATTTTTCCTTTTTTATGGTGGACTACTTCGTAATTGGATTAGGGTCTAGAAGAACCTGAAGATCTTTCTTCTTCCTTTTTTCCTTTTTCTTCTTTGGTTTTGGGCCTTTTATTATTGGATTTTTCCATTTTGGATTATAATTGGCTGCTCTACCAGTTGGATTAAAAGTCAAAAAGAATTTGAAGATTTGGAAGCATTAAAATGAGCAGGAAACCAATACCATCTGGCATTTCTACTTCTACCTCTGCTTCCCCACCAGCTGGAGGACGTTTAATTCAGACAATGTTGAAGCAAGATAAAGAACAAGAAAAAGTAACTTTACAGATGATTATGCAAGGAATCCAAGATCTTAAGATAAAATCAGACATCATTGAACAAAGAATAGAGAAGACTGATGAAAAAGTGGAAAATATTAAACAAATGATGGGGAAGTATAAGGAGAGATTCCAAAAAATTGAGGAAGAAGGAAAACAAAGAGAGAAGATTGGAAATATTGACAGTAGATTAACAGTGGTTGAACAAGAAAAAAGTGGGATGTTGAGGTGGGAGATGGAAAGGTCAGAATTTTATCTCAGATTTCAAAATATAGAAGAAGAAAAAGGACAAAATTTGGCTGCGATAATGATAGAAATTTTGGCAGATGCGCTGGAAATTACAGAGGAAAAGATGATGGATGGAGTAGATGAGGTATATCGAGTTTATACAAGATATGCGATGAGAAATAAATTACCAAAGGAAGTCCATATTAGATTTACCAAAAAATCCATTAAAACACAAATATTATAAGTGGTAAGAGAGAAAACATTGAAATACAAAGGCAAAGAGATTGTGGTTTTAAAACAAATACCCAGAAGAGTGAGAGAGATGAGAAGAGAATATTGATTTCTGACCAAAATGCTACTGGAAAACGAAGTGAATTATAGATGGCTGATTCCAGAAGGATTAATGTTTACGTGGCAAGAGCAGAGACATAGAATTGATTTAATTGAGAAAGCAGAACTTTTCCATGCAGAATTTTTTGGAAGAAGAAGAGACGAGGCAGAGAAAGAAGTCTCATTAATTGAGTTTCAAGAGGGACAACTGGAGACTGAAAAAGAGAAAGGAGCTGTAGGTGGACAGGTGGATAGTAAAGAACAGCGTGAAGTGAGATCCACGAGAGCTGTTAGACCTAAGTATAAAGCATAATCATGGAAGAAAAAAAACTGATTACAATGAATATAAATGGACTTAATTCAGCTGTTAAAAGAAGGAAAACTTTTCATAAATTAGAGAAATTAAAATTTGATATAATTTGTCTACAAGAAGTTCATATTAAAAAACAACATGAACAATTGTTAGTACAGCCAAAATTAGGGAAAATATTTACTTCTTTGACTCAATGTAAGAAAAGAGGAGTGGTTCTATACATTAAAGAGGCTATCCCAGCAAAACTGATCTACACGGATGAAGACGGAAGAGTATTAATGGTGGAAATAATGGACAATAATATAAAAATACTCTTAATTGCAATTTATGCTCCGAATGATAAACAAGAAGAGTTTTATAAAAAACTACACATGAAAATAATTGGACTGGACTATGTTAATATAATTATGATGGGAGACTTTAATGGAATTGTGGACAATAAATTGGACTACATAGCAACAACAACAAAGCAAAATAGAAAGGCTCTCCCTAAATCTTTTTTTAAAATGACAGACGAACTAACTTTAAAAGATATTTGGAGAGAAAGAAATGTTAAAGCTAAACAATATACTTTTTATTCAAATAGACATTTATCATGGTCCAGATTAGATATGATTTGGATCTCAACAGAATTAATATCCAATATTCAAGAAACAAATATCGAAACAAGTACTTGGGCAGATCATAGCCCAATGACAATTAAATGGAAGGGACAAAAAAAAGATTGAGATGGACATTAAATAACACTATTTTGAAGGAGAAAGATTTTATACAATGGATGGAGAAGGAATTGGCTTTTTTCTTCAGAGAAAATAAAAAAGAAGATACTTCAACGCAGAATGTTTGGGATACAATGAAGGTATATGCTAGAGGTCTGATAATAGATTATACAAGAAAAAAGAATATTAGGAAAAGGCAAGCTTCTAAGGCCTTGGAAGACGAGTATAAAAGACTTGAAAAAGAATTACAGAAAATGCCACAGAAAAAAGATATTAAATTGAAGCTGGATGTAATTAAACATAAAATGGAATTAATAGAGAAAGAAGAACTGGCATAGAAAATCAGAAATTCTAAACAGAATTACTTTGAAGATGCAAATAAACCAGGTAGATGGCTAGCATATAAATTGAGAAAGGAGAAGGAATCAAGAAAAATATTGAAGCTAATAGATGATTAAGGCCAAGTTTATTATGGTAATAAGGAGAAAAAGGAAATTATTCGAGATTTTTATGGGCAACTATATAAACAAGAGAATATTGATGAGAAAAAAGTCAAACAGTATTTACAGAATGCTAATTTACCGAAGATACCTAAAGAGACTGAAGAAATGCTAGAAAGTAATATAACAATGATGGAATTAAATGAAGCATTTAAGAGACAAAACAATGGGAAAGCACCGGGTCCAGATGGGCTTCCGGCAGAATTCTATAAAACATTTCAAGAATCATTGAGCATCTCATTGTTAGAAGTCATGAATGAAGTTATGTTAAAGAAGATGATACCCAAAACATGGTCAGAGGCTTATATCACACTTATTCCAAAAGAAGAGGCTGGCCTCTTTGCAAATTAAGAACTATAGACCTATTTCCTTACTGAATGCAGACTATGAAATCTTTGCTTCAATTTTAGCAGAAAGACTGAAAAAATATTTAAATAATTTTATTCACCCAGATCAAAATGGATTTCTGCCAAAGAGACAAATTAGAGACAATATGAGAGTAATCTTGGATACTTTGGAATACTATGAGGCTCATCCTGAAAAGCAAATGGCTTTGATATTCCTAGATGCTCAAAAGGCATTTGACAACGTGAACTGGAGATTTATGTTATTACTATTGGAACAGAGGGGTTTTGCTAAAAAATTTACTCGAGCAATAGAAGCCATATATAATAAACAGGCAGCAAAGGTAATGATGGAGGGGGAACTTACAGATTTTATTAACATAAGAAAAGGTACAAGACAAGGGTGTCCCCTATCTCCTTTGCTATTTGTGTTGACCTTGGAAGTGTTGAATAGAAATATTAGGGATGATAAAAGCATAAAAGGAATGAAAATTAAGAAGGAAGAATTTAAACTACAAGCTTTTGCTGATAATTTAGCTTTTATTCTGGAAGACCCGTTAGAAACAGCTCCAAGGTTATTGGAAAAGATAGAGACATATGGTGAGATGGCTGGTTTGAAAATAAATAAAGATAAAACAAAGATTTTGACAAAGAACATGCTATTGAGACAAAGAGAAGAACTGGCAGATCTTTTGAAAATCCAAATTACAAATAAGGTTAAGTATCTGGGGATATATTTGACAGCAAGATGTAGCACATTAAAAGAGAATAATTATATTAAACTCAAACAACGGATAGCTACAGATTTGAAGAAGTGGGAAAACTTGCAATTGTCATTAATAGGGAGAATTTCAACAATCAAGATGAATATTTTACCCAGAATTTTATTTTTGTTCCAAACAATACCAATTAGGCTTGGAAAAGATTATTTTGAAGATTTAAATAAAATCATGTTGAAGTTTATATGGCAAGTAAAAAAGCGAGAATAAAGCTAAAGCTTTTGCAAGACGCTAGAATTAGAGGAGGTTTTGGCCTGCCTAATTGGGAATTGTATTATCAAGCTGCAAGTTTGATGTGGGTCAAAGAATGGATAACATTAAGAAAGCATAGATTGTTGACATTAGAAGGGCATGATTTGCTGTTGGGCTGGCATGCTTTTTTATGGTATAAGGGAACTAAAACACAGGGTTATTTTAGAAGACATTATATACGGGACTCTGTGGTTAAACTGGGAGAAGATAAAAAGACAATGTTATTTGAAAATTCCAGTTTGGTTATCGACTATTGAAGCATTTTCCTATCCTATAATTTATAAGAAGGAACAAACAGTTAGAAATGGGTAACTATTGGATGAAAAGGGTGAACTTAAATCGATCCAAAACTTAGAGGAACAAGGTATAAGGATGAATTGGTTTTCATATGCGCAAATACATTCAAGGTATGATGAAGATTCTAAAACGGAGGATTTTATGATAAGCAGACTGATTTAGATAAGATCTTGATGGGTACTGATGAGAAGGTGATTAAAAAATTATATGGTTATTTACTGGGAATTAAATTAGAGGAAGAACAAGTCAAAGAAACTATGATTGTTTGGGGGAAGAATTTTGGATATGGGATTGATCTAGAGAAATGGCAAAAATTGTGGTCTCAAAATTATAAAATGACAATGTCAACAACATATAAAGAAAACTTGTATAAGATGTTTTACAGGTGGCACTTTCCCCCGACAAGAATAGCAAGAATGTTTAAGAATAAATCTGAAAAATGCTGGAAATGTCATCAGATACCTGGCTCGTATTACCATATGTGGTGGACTTGTGAGGACGCTAGAAAATATTGGACTAAAATTCGCATGTGGTTGGAAAAAATGACAAAGAAACACTTAGACTTGAAATCAGAGATCTTCTTATTGGGAATTTTACCTGATATATATAGTAAAGATTTGATATACCTGATTGTAAATGTATTAACAGCGGCTAGGATTGTATTTGCTAAAAATTGGAAGAATGAGAAAATACCATTACAGGAAGAAATTATTAAGAAAATATTGGAATGTGCTGAGATGAGTAGATTGACATTTGAAATTAGAGAGCATGAGGATAAACAATTTTACGAAATTTGGGATCTTTTTTATCAATGACTAGATGATAAAATATGATAAAAGAATATTTAGAACGCTAGACAGTAAGGAATATTTTTATTTTGCTATTTTGTTAGTACTTTGTTATTTGACATTATATTTATAAAGGGTTTTTTAGGATTGATTTGGTATGATTATATGATTTGTTACAGAATAAACTGGTTAAAGTATTGTTATCTCATAAAGCATGAATGAGTAAAAGTATAGTCAAAAATTTCTTTTTTTTAGTGATATTAGGATATATAAGTTTGGATTGACAATATGAGTTGTTATGCAACATAATTGTAATTGAGACTACAAAATGAATGCACAAAACTGATGAACCAACTGACACACTGGATGTACATATGAGAGTTGATGTTTTAATGTTTTGTTTGTCTTGTTTGTTTGTAGAAAATTAATAAAATCTATATAGAAAGCTATATAGAAAATTGAAAAAGGTAATAAGATATGGAATGATATATAAAGTGAATATGATTTTTGAATTTGTGTCTGTGTGAAGAGTTTTAACCCGGGATCAAGCAGCCTTCAGAAAAGATGTCTTCGGTGTTTTTTTTATGTTTTGTATGTTTGTGTATTGTTTATGAAAGGCAATAAAATTTTAATTAGCAAGAAATATAATTTGGATAATTAGAATGAAAAGGAGAAGTTGGGATAAGATATGAAGTTAAACAGATAACATAAATATCTATATTACAATTTGGAATTATTTTGTATGTTCTATTGGTTTTTTTTTTTTAGAAAAGATTTCTTAAGTTGTTATGCCCTGATTGTTTGTGTATTGTTTTTGTAAAACTAATAAAATTTGTGGGGGAAAAAAAGATTACACATTTATTTTAGTGTGGTACCACACAACTGGACTTCTGAGAGAAAAACACTCAAAACAGATGCCATATAGAGGCCTGGTTGCCATATTTTGTACTATTTCCTGTCTGCTTTTTGTGGTGTTTGACAGTGAATCAATGTTATTCCCCCACTGTGGAAACTAATGTTATGAAGTTCATGTAGGCTAGCTTTCAAATAAACATTTCCTGTCCCCTCCTGAAAATTTAATTGGTACAGACCCACCAGGAGACTGGATCATTTTGTGAAGAGAATGTGAGCTTTTCCACGTTTTATCTTGTAGCATGATTTCTACTGAACATGAAGATTATGTAGGCTCTTAATAAACTGACTGATTTTAACTACACCACAATATCTGCTACCCCTGGAGGTAGTAGTGAGAGGGAAATTAGAAATCAAGTGTTTAAATTAACCTGTCCTCTTTATGAGTTACTTCACACCTAGAAAGCAACCATCATACTTCTTTATCTTTTTCACTGCTAAAACTGCACTGAGGAAAAATAGGCCTTTTAATCAATCCTTACTTTCTTTTAAATGAAAAATAACACCTGGATGAAAGATCTTGGAGTATAACTTCAAACAGAATCAGATTAAGCTTTTTATTTATTATTATTTTATGAGTGGTTTGCTAAGCACAAATATTCATCTGAATCTTCTTTGTTATAGGTGATCCTGTCAATCCAACACAAACTCTCTGCTTTCGATTTTGTTTTAGTTTAAAAATAAATGCATTTAATAGTTTCAATGTCTATAATTACCAACAACGTATGATTAATATTATTTCAATTATTTGGGCTTTTTTAATAGTAGTTCCAATAACACCATACCATACAGATGCTATACTACTGAAACATCATATGAAAATTTATGGAGGCAATAAGACCTATCTCCATCAATTTATTACATCCTTGGAGTATCTGTATTTGTAGACCAGGTCTTCTCAACCAGTATATACATTGTCTAGCCATCATTGAAACACTAACATTAAATCAAAATTAATGTAAAAAAATGTCTGTAAACATCTAAATGCCCTTCTTGAAAGAAGTAGGATCTTGTTTATATCATGTTGTAAACCAGATTTTTTTCTAGTGATTAGCAGCACAGAAGATACTAAAGATTGAGAACCATAGATTAGACAATGATACATACATCTATTTTGTTACTGTACTATCTCCATATGTGGTGAGAATATAACATATTCATATTATTGAAAACATACATTTTGACGCAACCAAACTTAGTATCCAAAATCCATTGGATTCATGGCTTTAGTACAAATAACTTTGCTTGTTTCACATGGTCCATTAGTACAGGCATGCTATGGATCCCAATGATTAAAAATGATCACTTTCTAATGGGACCCAGAAAGAAAAGACCCTTTTCTTTTGCAACACCAGCCCCTAAAACATCCTACTCTCAAGTTGCAACCTGCACCAAACCTGTCAACTTTTAGGAAAGCTATAAAGGCCTGGTTGTGTATCTCTAGGCATAGAGATCAGAAAGTTAGTAGTTTCAGCAATGAGATATTATAGGTTTTAACTGTTCTTTTGTGTATTGCCAATGTTGCCCATGTAAATATAGATGTTATTTATTTGGGATGGAGTTTATTCTTGTTCATTGTTGCTGATTTGATTTTTGTTGTTGTTTTTAATGTGTTGTTGGTCATCCAGGCATTGAATTCCCAATGTCAATTATTAATTTAATCCATAAATATTGGGAATTCTGTGCCATTTTCATCTATGTTCCATGGACCCAGGAGTAGGATCTTGGAACAACTGCTCCACAATCATATAGTCTAGAACAAGAAATCTCATAAACTTCATTTCCCTTGCTCAGATAAGTCTTCCTCCATGCTGTTGCAGCCCAGCTGTGCTGTTGCCCTGCCTCTATGTTGTGTTATTACCTTGCCTCTGTGGAGAAAGATGTTGTGTTTCCAAGAATAATCAGTACTCCTGCACAAGTATCATTAGAAAGAGGCTGATTTTCTTCCCACTATCTCTTCCACAGAGAGAGAGAGAGAGAGAGAGAGAGAGAGAGAGAGAGAGAGAGAGAGATTTCCATGCCTCTCTGGGGGATGCACTATTGCCTGACAGGCTGAGGCTTCCAATTCTCTCTTTTTTATGCCTCAGTGGTCAGGGTGTCAAGCTCCTGCAGTACTGACTAGCCAGGAGGTAAAGGAGTCACTGAATACCATCAGTTCGGTGACAGTAGCGCTTGCTTTCATCCCACATACTCTGCATATCCATCAGCCATGCAAAAGGGTGGGAGGAAAAAAAAGGGGTGGAAAGAAATACCAGCAAGCCACAGAGCAGGTGGGAAAAGAGTAAATGGAGAGCCACCAGGCCTACCATTAACATCCCAGGCCTTGGACAGATAAATGGATCAGGAGTGCTGCGAAAGTAAGCGAGATGAATGAACACTGCATGAGTGCCTTGTGATTTCTACCAGCTACTTCTGCACCCATCAGATAGACTTCTTGACAGCCCTGTTTAATGATCAGTCCAGTCCGGAGCAATACTATGCATCAGATACCCAGGGGAATTGTGCACTCTTGTCTGAGAGAAGAAGGCGGGAGGGCAGATGATTAGGAAGATGAAATATTTCATAAAATGATAGTTCAATACATTGTTTTTTAATGATTACACGGCAAAGCCCTTAATTAAGACTGCTGCTTTTTACAAATGATTCCATCACCTAATTGCATTGCAGAAAAATGCTTCTTCAGTCAACAAGACACTAAGAAGCCGGACAACGATTTCAGTGGTTGATGCTGCATGTGATCTGGGGAAAGGGGAGGGGGGAACCCCACAACAAACTATGCCTTGAAATATTTATTCCAATCTAAGGAGGATTGGGTAGCACAGCTTTGCATATACTATTTAGCTAATAGCAGGGCTGGTTGGCTTGAATAGGCAGTATGTTGATACATACTTTTCTTTATTTCTTAGTTCCTAGAATTTTACAGCATCACAAATACAATTAGAATATGCATGCATGCGGGTCAACTTAAAAATAACCCACAGAACCTTGAAAGTTGGCTCCTTGGTTTGTTGCTTTTTGATTGGCGTGGCCCAAAGCTTTGCATCATGTGTTTAATAAATGCCTTTGGAGCTGAATAATGAGAAGTCTGCATGTTTACAAACCTATAGGTAGAGCAAGACAAAAGCGGTTCTGACATTGAATGCTTTTTAATAGATATAATCTACTAGGTATGGAAATATCCAGGCACACACACACACACATCCTGCTAATATGAGAAATCACTGCTATTTATACAGATGAAATTACTAATAATGGGTACGAGCATATCACTCAGGTAGAAGACACCTCGACCATATACTGCAAAATAGATACTAAGCAAAGGCAAAGAAACATTTTAGAATATATGTATTAATAAACTAAAATTAATTTTAAAAAAAAAGCTTTTCAAAAATGAAGACATGGAATTAAAATCAGGAACTGATGAGCAGTTCTCTATGGAAAAGAAGAGTGTCAGTGAAGGTTGTGATTGCTGCATTCATTATCAGCTTCCATTGCCCAAAATTTTTGATTTTACTTAGATTGTACAATGCAATCATGACACAACCCAATTCTTTCAGTTTACAAGACTTGAATTGTTACAGGAACTAAAAGTTAAAAAAAGGAATTCCCAATTATAAAGGAGGGAGAAAGAACTCAAAGAACAAAACTGAATCCAGCAGAAGCTAAGCTATGATCTTTTCTTCCATCACACTGGTCACATATCTATCGTCAGATTTAGAATTATTCACCACAATAAATAAATATTAACTGAAACAAATTTTACTTTCTTAGCCTCATTTATATATTTACAATATTTCTATGCTACCTCAAGTGAAGGATTGTACATTAGTCTTATTAGAGATGGATACCACCATAAGGAATGGCCAAAATCCATTTTTCCTTATCAATCCTTTCATGAATACATACTTTATTTTAATTTGGGGAGGGACATCATAAGTAATCTAAAGTTAGGACTTCTGGCCAACATCTTACTCTGGTTGGATAGGTTAGCTTGTTCCAGCATCCTCTGATGTTTCTTATTCACAAATTATTTAAATGTTACTTTTGGAATTCAAAACAAGTAATATTTATTTACTTGGATTTTCAGTTCCTTTTCATCATTTGGAATATTGCTCCACGCAGTTTTACCAATATCTTCCCATTACTGTGGCATTTTTTAGAAAGGATGTGATTTTTGCTCTTTGGGGGGAGGGGGAAGATAAGTTAAAAATAGATTATTGATAAGCACCTGATTGGATTCATCTGAGAAAATATTCTCCCCATTCAAACACATGAATGTGTTTAGGACTGATTTACTGAAGACTAACAACATCCTTCAAACACAAGTAATATCTTTACTGTCTTTAACATCTTAGTCTTACTGGTCCAATTTGCACATGGAATTCCAGAAGAAGCCCTAATACATAAAGCATTGGTTCTGTTAAAGGGTTATCAGGAAGCTACTGAGAGGACTAAGTGTGTTCCAGATTTTCTGTTTTGACTGCTGATAAGTGGTGGCCATTAGAAATTTCTTGTCTTTGCTATGGACAGATGAGTTATTGCTAATACCGCAGTCCACTCAAACAGGGAGGAAATAACCTTGATTTTGTTCTTTCAAGATTATACTGATGAAGTCCAACAATTTAGGAAGATGTACATTGGCATAAGAATGATGACTCATGAGAAGTGTTTTATTAGTTGCTATACATCTTTGTTCTTAAAGCTTTGGATAGAGACCAGATATTCTTTTACTGTCCTAAAGATTTTTTTAAAAATCTTTACTGAGGATTATGGGTGATTGAAAACCTTCCATGTTGTGCTGCTGGGCCTACTTGAAGCTGCCCACCAACAATTTTATATTGTTTGCTCTAATTAGATATTTTCTGATTTTACTCAGTTCATCTTGTTGACAGAACGAAAATATTTTTGGATTGTCTTTCTTTCAAAATACAATTTGTTTCCTCTTGTTCCTCTCCCATTCGCTTTCTGTTCTTCTTATATCTGGCTTTGTTTAAAATACAGATAAGCCAATTAGCAAAATAAAAAAAAACTTTCCCTCTTTCTACCCAAGTTGGCTCATTTAATAATAAATGAATAAAGAGAGTAAGGAGTATCAAAGAAGCTTAGTTTGATTGCCATCAGTCAACAAGAAGATTTTATTTTTGCTTTTATCACTCACCTTTCTTCCTATTTATCTTTTACTCTTCATTTACTTGAAGGTTCGTCTGGCATAGTAAAATACTAGAAAGCAGGATGCTGTGTGATTAAGACCTGCCTTAGGCATGAAGTATACTGGGTGATCTTGGACTAGCCCTTTCTGTCAGCTCTAGATAGAAGGCAATGGCAAACCACTGAAATCTTGCGAGGAAAACTGCAAGGAATTGTCCAGGCAGTTATCAGGAGTCAAGACTGACTTGAAGATCCAAAAAAAACAAAGTAAAAAAAATTACTTTTATATTAGTCTGGACTGGCTAGGTCTGGTTCCATAGAGATATGTTTTTTTTCTACAAACCAGAGAGGGCATGCTGCCTGCATCCTACAGATGAGTGTTTGCTTGTTTGCGCAGTCTGGTTACTGGCATGCCACAGACCAGTGCCAGTCTACCAACCAGGGTTTGGGGACCCCTGCCATAGAATGATTATCTTAGGGGATTATTTTCAGACTTTGTTTTTAACTATGGCTTTTATATGATTGCATGGATTCATTTATAAACCATCCAAAGTCACACAGATCAAATGAACAGTGCAGAAATATGATAAATAAATAAACTAGTCCTTTGTTTGTTCTACAGTTGAACTGTGATAAAGACTAAGATAACTAGCAATACCCACTGAAATAAAAAGAGTATATAATGAAGCAGGGAAAGGCTGAATAATCTCCTGTTTGTCCACTAACCTGCTCTTTGGCCCCAATTTATTAAAGGGGGATGTTTTTGCCTTAGTTCGTCCAGTGTCAAAATTCTGCAACCTGTTTCTACTTTTTTAAATTAAATTAAAAAACTAATGCAGCCTAGAACATATGAGATTTGTCTTGATTTCTCAAAACTGTTGGGGGGAGAGTGGAATCCCTGATTTGTCATAGAAAAAATAGTGATAGCTAATCCATTAGATTAGTTTTCTAAAAAGAAACAGTTACAATTTCAAGTAGTCCTCGGCTTACAACCATTCATTTAGAGACTGATATTACAACTAAAAATGTGGCTTATGACTGTTTTTTCACATTTTAGGACCATTTAAGCATCCCTATGGTCATGTGATCAACATTCAGATGCTTGGCAACTGACCCATATTTATGATGGTTGCAGGGTCCCAGGTCATCTTTTGCTACCTTCTAACAAGCAGAGAGAATAGGGAAGCCAGATTCAATTAACAACTTAAGAACTGCAGTGATTCACTTAACAATTGTGCAAGGAAGGTTATAAAATGGGGCAAAACTCACTTAACAAATGTCTTACTTAGCAACATAAATTTGGGGCTCAGCTGTGATATTAAGTCGAGGACTACCGATACTCACAAGCATTGATTAATATGAGTCAAGACTGATTATATCTGAAATAAAGCTATACATGTGAAATGTTCTTTCCCCAATGTTTGAAGCTTTAATGTACAATTTTAGTTTCTTTAGATGCTTTAAGAAATTAACATTTGTTCATCTTTAAAACATTATCTTAAAGTAAATTTATATAGCTGTTAAACTTTATAAAGAATTTATAACAAAGGTTCATAACTGAACAGTTTGAAAAAAAAACAACTTTTTTATATTCATTCTATAATGTCTTATTTTCTGAAGAAGATGGTTCATAAATGTCTTCCAATAACAATCATTAGTTTGAGTGTTAAGCTATGCTTCACTATATGAAGAGCAGGGCTAAACAGTACATTTAGCAAACAAAGTGAACTGAAGCAATTTGCATTTTACATAATCACATTTCAAAACAGCAGGTAAGCAAAAATCTATTTCTAAAATTACTGTTTGCAAAAGGGCTGAAATGTAAACAAAGTATGTTTTTCAGGTCAAGAAGAACCTGATTTAATGCAAATAATATGAACTCCTGGAGTTTAAAATAGGTCCATTTATTTCATAGAAAATGCTAGGATAGTGAATATTTCTGAGCAATGGACATTTTCTTTTGTAAAATAATATTTTCTTCTTATTTTGATTAATATTTTATATTTGAATGTGCTTATTTTACTCTATTGTTGTAAGGCACTCAGAACTGGAGTCGAGAAGCATCCAAATTGATTTTTAAAAAATAAAATACAGTAGTTAATAAGAATAACAAATACTAAATAAAGCAAAATCACAATGTTGAATATTATGAGTACGTTTTTGATGCAAGCTGCAGCTTGGAAATTGGAGGACAAACAGACAGTAACATCTGAACATCATACTATGGATTTCATCTTTGAACAGGCTTTGATTAGTTAGAACAAACTGAGTTCATTTTTTACTCATAATACCAAACAGACAACAAAAAGATATTTTCTGAATTGTTTTTCCTAGCAGAGGAATCAAACCAAAGCATTTGAACACTTTGTTTCACATTATGCCAGAATTCTTCAGAATTTAAGCATGCAAATATGGCCTATATAAGGCATGGGATCCTATTATCCATTCCACCAATTGTGTACTCGTTCTGAGTGTGTCAATTTTGTCATTATTATTATTCACTATTATTTGTTGTAACAAATGGAAAATATAAAAGATTGACTCATTCATTGTCTCCATAAAAGAAAATATAGTAGAGAGTCACAAAACATTGTATAAATTTTTAACAACAGGGGATAGGCACTCAATAAATGCTTAAACTTTCTCAGCTTATCTTCATTCAGCCACATCCTGAACCCAACACAAAGGCTGTGATTAAATAAAAAATAAGAGTTTGGTCATAAGAATAACTTAGATTGTGCTGTACTGTGGAACTATTAGTCATTGAGCCCATCAATCCCATTTATGCCCCATGCAACATACTCAGAAATTGTAGATTTTTAGGAGCACTTTTCTTGTTCATCTGAAACATTAAGTTCCCAACTAGATATTGGAGGCAGAGCCTAATCTTGAATCAAACACAAGGCAAGTTAGAGAGATCTATCTTAATGGAAGTAGCTGAAAAAGCACTTAACTGCCCCATTTCACACTGACTGCAAGTTGTAGCAAGACAGTTCAGGGGCAATCTAGTGTAACATTAAACAAGCAGATAAATAATGGCAATTTTTTTTGCCAACCCTTAATATGCTCTCTATCATCTTTAATATAATTTTGAGGTATAACTAAGAGAATAACTAAGAGAAAGTCTTACTGTTTGGGTAAAGGTTAGACCCTGCACAAGATAAAGTGTTACAGTGTATGTGTCAATCAGCGTTGACTCCTTGAAGTTTTTTGAACCACTGCCTGTAGTTCTCCTGGCAAGATTTTTTGGAAGTGTTTGCCCTTGCCTACATCCTAGGGCTGAATAGAGGGACTAGCCTACCTGGCTTTGTGCTTAAGATAAGACTAGAACTCATGGTCTTCCAATTTCTAGCCTTGTGCCTTAGCCATTATACAAGACTGGCATACCAGATAAAGTTTACATAATGAATATTCAGTGTTTGGTGGAAACTGCCCCACCAATCTTCATTATTTTTTCTTTTATTGAGACCTTTCTGCTGTTGGAAAATGAATGCAAAAGAATAGATTACTATAAAATCTGATGCAGCAGTGTTTAATCACAGTGTACATATAGGTTAGATTTCAAAATCAATCGAGAGCTTCAGTAAACAAGTACATTTTTTTTAAAAAAAACATAAAAAATAGTAAGTACATTTTTAAAAAAAATTAAAGCATTGCAACAAAAATCTATGAATTTCATATGCAGCCCATGTCTTTCCCACCAGCCACCATGATCATATATGATTACTATATCATTATTCAGTCATCAACATTAATATTTAAATATAAAGGATCAATAATAATATTTCACATCTGTTAAGTAGTTGACAATATTCAGACAACTTTTATATCTTACCATTTTTTAACATTGCAAACTTGGCTGATGCTGTATTATTCCCATATTCTCAAATTGCAGAATTCTTAAGGTGCAATCCATTGATCTACCATTCACTCATATACATATCTACTCAGATGGCTTACAAATTTATGTTTAATTTTGTATTAAATTCATTACTCGTATCATACTTTAAAGAGGAAGCATGCACGTTTGCCATTAATTTCCATTGCAAACCTTTTTTTTAACATTGCAAACTTGGCTGATGCTGTATTATTCCCATATTCTCAAATTGCAGAATTCTTAAGGTGCAATCCATTGATCTACCATTCACTCATATACATATCTACTCAGATGGCTTACAAATTTATGTTTAATTTTGTATTAAATTCATTACTTGTATCATACTTTAAAGAGGAAGCATGCACGTTTGCCATTAATTTCCATTGCAAACCTTTTTTTTAACATTGCAAACTTGGCTGATGCTGTATTATTCCCATATTCTCAAATTGCAGAATTCTTAAGGTGCAATCCATTGATCTACCATTTACTCATATACATATCTACTCAGATGGCTTACAAATTTATGCTTAATTTTGAATTAAATTCATTATTTGTATCATACTTTAAAGAGGAAGCATGCACGTTTGATAAAATCGATCAGTCAGTCTTTGGATTGGTAGGTTTTCTAAAGTTTTTTTTAGAAGAAATTAATGAATCTTTTTTAATGCAGAAAGGTTTGCTGAGTAGAATAACATGTGGAGAAAGTAAATCATCACAGTTCAGCATGCACTCAGGGTAAACTTTATGGCAGGCATTATTTCATCATTCTGTTAATTATTTCAATTTACATATTTAATTAGCTGTAATCTAACTTTCTAGACAGTCAGTTTGGTGTAATAGTTAAAGGCACTAGACTAAAAACCAGGAGACTATGCCTTCTTAGACATGAAGCCATGATGTCAGACATGAAGATAACTATTGAGGGAAGATCCCCCTCTCCTAGAAGAATGAAATATTTTGAGAAATATTAAAAAGTTAAAATATTATATTTCCTTAAAAGAGGAATGGAGAAACATGCCCTTGGAGGCAGAAAGAGACAGCCCCCGTCTTCCTTAATAGCCCACAGCAGATGTCAGCACTTAAGAGATAAAGAGATAGGTAGCTCTATTCATAGGCAAAAATTCCCTGCAGCAAGGTCTGAACAAAGGTAGGATTAGCCCTCAGCCACAATAGGAATTGGCCAAGGCCTCTTCAGTGTATTATCTCAGCAGTTCAAACTTCAACCAAACCTGGGAGCTCAGACAACCTCAGCTATGACCTCTACAACAGCCAATAGAATACACGTTCTTGTACAGGAACAGGAAGTTCCAATGCAAAGCCCAAGAGAAGCTATAAATACCCCCACTCTCAACTCCATGTTTTTTACATTTGATTTGATTTGTCAATTGCTTACAAGGTACAGGTATAAGAATAAATATAGTTTTGAATACATGAGATAGATAGTTATAAGAACAAGGACAGGGACATGAGGCACAATTGATGCGCTTAGGCACGCCCCCTACAGACCTCTTAGGAAGGGGGTGAGGTCAATAGTAGACAGTCTAAGGTTAAAGTTTTTGGGGTTTGGGGAAGAAACCAGAATCAGGTAGAGTATTCCAAACACTGACCACTCTGTTGCTGAAGTCATATTTTCTGCAGTCAAGTTTGGTGCGGTTAACCTTGAGTTTGTATCTATTGTGTGCTCTTGTATTGTTATGATTGAAGCTGAAGTATTCATTTGCAGGTAGGACATTGCAATGTATGATTTTATAAACTATATTTAGATTGGACCGGAGGCGGCGTAGTTCTAGATTTTCTAGGTCTAGAGTTTCAAATCTGGTGACATAAGGTATTCTGCAATGAATAGAGGAGCGGAGAACTCTTCTTGTGAAATATTTCTGGACTTTTTCAATTGTGTTAATATCAGATACATGATATGGGTTCCAGACTGATGAGCTGTATTCAAGTGTCGGTCTGGCAAATGTTTTGTATGCTCTAGTTAGTAGTGTGATATTACCAGAAAAGAAGCTACGTAGGATTAGATTAACAAATCTTAATGCCTTTTTGGCTATGTAGTTACAGTGGGCTCTAGCACTTAGATCATTTGAGATGGGTACTCCAAGGTCTTTGACAAAGTTTGAATCCTCAACAAGGTCTTGACAATTTAGCTTGTATTTTATTTTCTGGTTTTTTCTGCCAATATGTAAGACAGCATTTATTTGTTGAGATTTGAAGTTGCCATTTGATTGACCATTCTGATACATAGTCAGGGTCTTTTTGGAGGGTAGTAGTATTGTCTGTGGTGTTGAATAGCTTTACATTATCAGCAAAGAGAATGCAGTTGCTCTTGATATGATCACAGAGGTCATTTATGTAGAATATGAAAAGATCCTAGAATACTGCCTTGGGGGACACCACTGTTGACAGGTACAGAATTTGATAGGATGCTCCCAATTTTGACCATTTGTTATCTGTTTGACAGGAATGCTTCTATCCAGTTATGTAGGTGTCCAGAGATACCATAAGATTTTAGTTTTAATAGTAGTTTGTTGTGTACCACTGAATCAAAGGCTTTACAGAAGTCTATGTAGATTGTGTCTATTGCTTTGCCCTGATCGAGTTGTGTAGTCCATATGTTTTTGCAGTAAGAGTTGCAGATTACAGGACAGTTTTTTCCTAAAAACAAATTATTTATTAGAGAGTTGGTTGTTTGTCTCTAAGTGAAGGATAATGGATTGGTTAACAATTGATTCCATGACTTTACAGGTGACACAGCATAAGGAGATTGGTCTGTAATTTTCAACTAGGCTGGGGTCTCCTTTTTTGAAGATGGGGATGACCCTGGCTCGTGACCATAGTTTTGGCAAGAGCTGGTCCTGAAAGATTTTTCAAAGATTATTCTTAGAGATTCGGCTATGACCTCTACAACAGCCAATGGAATGCAAGTTCTTGCACAGGAACAGGAAGTTCAAATGCAAAGCCCAAGAGAAGCTATAAATACCCCCCACTCTCAACTCCATGTGGTCAGCTGCCCAGGACCTCAAATCCATGTGGTTCTGCTTCACCGGACTTTTCCCCTTCAACCAAAAAGAATGAACTTCTGAAAGCTAGGTACTTCAAAAGGAATTCTTTATTGAAAGGAAGTGATCCCGGTACTAGTCAAAGCACAATTTAAGATGCTTCCAGGCATACAGTAATAGATAAAGGGAGTTAGAACCCTTCCCCTTATTCTGATGTGGATTTAGTCAAACAAAGAACCAACATGTTAATCCCCCCCTTTTTCTGGGAACATATCTTAGAAGAGTTTCCCAGGGAGTATCTTTCAGAGCTGGATGCTCTTGCTATCTCTCCAAGAGGTGACAAGTTTCTAGACATCTGGCTCCAGTCCTCCAGTTATATATCATGTGCAAGTTATATAGATTCAATATAAGGTTTAAGATATTCAGGTTACATTAAAAGGAATTACTTGTACCAACTTTTACTCCCCTTCTTCTTCCATTGAAGAATGGCAGATACACGGATCTGACATCATTAAACCATCTTTCCAATCAGTCTCCATGTTTCTGGTGCCTTTCTCTTGGCTTGGAACTGAACCAGATGGACATTTCTTCCAACACTATGAATCAGTCATTTTTTCTTAGCTTTAGGGAGGAAGCTAAATGGTGAACCACTCCCCAAAAAACTTGCCAAGTCTGGGCAAGTGGCAGGAGGAAGCCAGCCACCTCACTCCTCAAAAAAAGGTATAAAAATATTAGCTGGGAGTCAAACTGGCCAATAGCTAAGACCATTTCCCTTCAATTCTGTAAATAAACAGCTAATTGGCTTCCAGAGCTATTAGCAGGCAACAAATTTACGATGTTAAAACATGTAGATTGTTCACTTGTGCTAGAATAAGCATTGATGCAAGACATCTAATAACAACATATAGTACTGTACAAACCAGCTAGGTTCCTGTCAGTGATGGAATATATGAAAATTAAGAGCCATAGCAGCACTATGGTTAGAATGCAGTATTGCAAGCTGTCTCTGTTCTGCTTGTCATTTTCAGTTTTAATTGTTTGGAAGATATTTGTGAGTCCCAGGGGTGCAGTGGTTAATGTGCAGTATCATAGGCGAACTCTGCCCAGTGCCAGGAGTTTGAGCCTAATCGACTCAAGGTTAACCCAGCCTTCCATTCTTTCGAGGTCGGTTAAAATAAGGATTGCTGGAGGCAATATGCCAACTCTGTAGACCACTTAGAGAGGGCTGTAAAGCACTATGAGGTGATCTATAAGTCTAACGCTATTGTTATTGCTAAAATACATAGCAAAGAAAAAAGAAAGAAGTGCATATAGCTCTTTTTCCATTTTTGTATGTGTTTGTAGGGTTGAAAGACTTGCTGGTTCTTTCCATAGCCATCACTACCAGATCCACTCTAATCTTATTCTGGCATTCAGAATTCTCTTTGACTTTCTTTTCTTCTAATGCAGGGCTTATATTACTCAGCTGCCAAATCAAGAAAGTATGAAGTCAGTGGATGAATCTTTGCTTTCTGGACTGTCCCTCTATCTTGCACTAAGAACTGGAAGCTCAACTTGCCTCACAGCTTGAGATGTTTCACAACAGTGGTGGCACCATTATACGAGGAAGCCCAATTGCAGAATTGCTGGTACATAACCAGCATTAGGAATTTTAAAGGCCATAAAGGTTTGCAACCACACTGTGAGTTCAGTTACTGCCTGGCAAGTGAACACTGACAGGGTAACAAATTTCAGTGCCCCGGCTACTGGAGAGAAACTAAAGGTTGATTACCTGGATGATGGGTTTTTTTTGGCAAGCTCTAGATTTGCAAACAAAGAAAGAAAACCATGCTCATAGTGTTCCCGTAACAGAATGCACCCAAAAATAGTTTAAGTACTTGGATCAAGCTTAGGCATCCTTGAAACTGAAATTGCTTATTCATTAGTTTTTATTTATAGGATTTTTAACGCTAACTCAAGGCAGTATATGGGACAAGTAAAAACACAATACAGCAGGGTTTTTTTTAAACAAAAACAACAGTGCAGGAACTATAAAACTCACATACTAGTGAGTTCGCAAAACTCCACCTGCTAGAACATGTGTGTCAAACTTGTGGCATCATGTTGCCATCACGTGACGTATCATGACTTTTTCCCTTCATGGAGCTGGGGTGGGCATGGCCTGCGCATGACCAGTCTGTGGGCCAGCAGATTGACACCCCTGTGCTAGAAGACATACATCTCTGTGATTTTCCTAAACAACAGCAGGATCAGCACCATGCACACACATTCAGAAGCCAGGAGTGGGAACAGAGGAGAAAGCATGCTTCCAGGTTCCACAATAAGACATTCCTTTAGTGTGTTAATTTGGAAGGTGCCAACTCAACTGGATCTAATGGGACAGTTAGTAGGGAAAATTGGAGAGAGGTGGTCTTGCAAATAATTCAAGTGCTTTAGGAGGCAAAAGTTGCATATCAGGGGGGAAAAAATTTCCCCTAACTATTTTTCAGTTTTTAGATCCTTTTCTTTTCGTGTTTTTTTTTAACACTCACATTTCTCAAAGGAGCGTTTACCTGTTCTCCAGGATTTCTCAAACATAATGCATAGCAAGGCCACCAGTAAGTTTTATGATAGTAAGCCACACAGAGTTACCTGGAAGTAAGATGAGAGGCCTATAAATTTTATCAATAAAATAAATAATAAATAAAATAGGTTCCTTAAGTGCTCTGGAATGCCTTTACGCAAAATTTACTTAGGTAACTGAATAAGTATTTAAATGCGTGGATTGTAACTGAAACTTTTCAAATCAGCTTTTGGGGGAGAAGGGAGAGAAGGATAGATTAGCCTAAAATGGTGATCAAATGACAGGTAGGTGGAATTAATTAACTGGGAGCTTTACACCTCACACAAAATCCATCATATTGTGTTCTTGGGATAGACCACCTCAAAATAGCTTAGCTATGGATGGGGACAGGCCAGGGTACCAATGTATCTTTTAGATTTAGAAACTCACAGGAAGGAAAGAGGTTTGATAACTCAGCAGCCGAATGCAACAAAAGAAGCCAGGGATCTTTCTTCAATATGGTTTTAAAAAAAAGAACTGCCCCTAATTTAGCCTCGAGCACCTATGAAGTCCTTTTGCAATGAATGCAGTGTCTTTACCCTATCTGAATATTTAAAAAAAAAAAAATCCCTCTCCCAGCTCCCTCCCTTCCCCCAAGTAATGTCTCACACAAACTGCTCCTAGCTTAGGTTTCTGATGGACCATGGAAAGTTTGTGGGTGTTGGGTCTGTTGGAAAAAAAAAAGAAGAAGAAGAAATGGGCACGCTGGCCTTTCCTCTCCCTTCCCCTGCACTGCAGCTTGCTCACTGCTGCTAGTTGACACGACTGATTTATTTGACTGAAGCTGGCCAAACTGTCACTCAGAAAGTGCCCCCTTGGTGCCTCCTCTAGCTGGAAGTACTAGGAGGTGGGATTGCATCAACTGCTCCTGTCAGGGATTTCAAATGGAAACAAGCCACTGAATATGAATCTGACAGCTCCAGTACTGAATTAGGGCTATTTGCATGCTAATTTTCACCATGCTTAACTCACTGGCAGTCCTAGAGAGAGGAGCAGTCGCTGCATGTTTGGAACAATGCTTGGCTGATCTAGCCGCGTTAACGAGCAAATTATGGTAATTTTGTTATTACAAATGCATAGAAATTTCCAAAAGAGTGGAGCAATACAATATGTTTTTCTCTCCTCCTCCCCATTTCTAAATACGGAGCCTTTTGTTTATACACACTTTGCCTTGCTTACTTATGTTTAGATATGCATAATGTTTTACTTTGAAAAGGGAGGAGGAGAAAAATGAGAATATTGAGGGAAGAAAAGAAGCTGCTTCTGTACATGTTGCCAAGCCATTGAGTGGAGTAAATCAACACAGGTCTGCAGAAATGAAAACAGAATTACACCAGGCTATACCAGCTAAGAATCCATCTCATTAAAAGTAATCTTGTTGAGTTGCCTGCTTATTCCTATCAAAAATATTTTAAACCTGTTAAAATACAGGAGAATTATACTAAAGGCAATATATTCTGCACAGGTGTGTTAATGACGGGTCTTAAAAACCAGAATATCAAAATATTTAAACATTTCCTCGCAATAATTCTTAATAACCACAATCGTGTAGTTAAGTTCTATAAACTAGCAAGAGAGAAATGCTGACATCCACATAATAATGAGCAAAGGAATTTGCCATAAGAGTTAATTAAGAAGTTTATCACTATGGATTAATAATAACACCTATAACCCTTCCATTTTTCATTTAAAGTACTTATACTTTTATTTCTGACTTGGTTCACAGCCTTCATTGGAAGCATCATCAACATGAACGCCCACAGACAATTAAAATGGAAAACATGAACTGCAAATTTATTTTAAATATCTATCAAATAAAAATAATGCAATATTATATAAGGACGTAAGTTTCATTTAACACAAGCAGATATATTTCAAAGTAAATGGGTATAGGACAGTAGTATGAATCCTATTTAATGCCTTGGAAAATAACAATGGCTTCAATTAACATCTGAATGCCATCAAAGCATGTGTCAAAAATGAGGAGAGGGTATAATTCTGTAGGCCAAATAGGGCAATTGAAAATCACTTGTCTCTAACAGTCATCCACCTTATTTCAAAATGTTGAGCTACTATGAGTATGTTGTAAGTCTATGGATTTTAGATTCAGGTGGATTCTTATGGCTGTGTGCCTTACTTTAAAAAAGCAGTGTGATCGTTGTTATTATTGCTTCAAAGTGCTGAAATATATCTCTCACCTCCAACCAAAAACACACTTTAAAAGGAAGCTTTTCTTCAGAAGCAGCAAGAGAGCAAATAGAGATCACATTCCAAGCCTAGTCAAAGTCTGGGAATTAGTTTCATCGCTCCAGCTAATGCAATTTTCCTTTTTTTAGCAAACGTGTTAAAATCAAGTATGGAGCAGAAGGCAAGACAAGAAGTAATGGATGGAAAGTAATCAAGGAGAGAAGCAATATAGAACTAAGGAGAAAGTTCCTAACAGCTAGAACAATTAACCAATGGAATGACTTCCCTTCAGAAGTTATGAAGTTATCACTGGAGCCTTTTACACTGGACAGCCATTTATCTGAAATGCTATATAGGACCTCCTGAACAAAGGAGTTAGACTAGAAGACCTCCAAGGTCCTGTCCAACTCTGTTATTCTGTTATTACTTTTATTTTGGCTTTTGTTTATTTAAAAAAATCCTCATACCATTTGCAGAAAAATATTCCAATATACATTTGTGACCAAAAAGGGCGGGCTGGGGCAGGGGGGGGAGAAGGAGAGATATTGTTTATTTATTTCTCACATTTCTTCTCCCTCAGATATACAGAGATGCAGATGTAGATATGCATGCAAATATACATATACATGTTGATATAGTACAAAAACAAGAATTCATTATCCAAATAGTTAAACCTGAAAGAGGTGAGTCCAGTTTCATCAGTGTCTACACCTCTGACCATGGAACGAGAGGCCTAGCATATGTTGATGAGCATCTTTGACGCTCACAGCTACTCTGTCCTCATCTTGCCTGGGCTGCAATGTGAATCAGTAGGAAAATACTATCTCAAAATCTTCACCAGTGGCTTTTCCAGCCACATCCAGCATCATTCTTTGAAGGATTTAAGAACTGAGCACCAGACATCGCCTAACATCACATTACCAACCTGCTAGAATTTTTCTAAATGACAAATGTTGTGTCTCTGACTAACTACAGTCTGGTCCGCATTCCTGGCGGGAGCACCGACTGCTCCCATTGGTTGATGCCGTTTGACAGCCGGCTATAAAAGGAGCTGTCAAACGGCATCAGCTGTTGCCACCAGCTGGCTGCCAGCCCAGCCGCGGCAGCCCGTTATGCTTCGAATAAAGCAATGTTAGCTTTTAGATCCGTGTCTGCCTCGTGTGTCCGCCGTGCAAACTTTTGTCACGTCCACAGAACCAGTAGTTAAAATTTTGAATTCCACCACTGGTCCTAAGCTTCTATCTGAATACACTCCAAGGACTAGTAGCAAGTCACTTAAAGCAACAGATACTCCTTGACTCTTATACTCTTATAGCCTTAATAGAAAATCTATCTAGATCAAATAAGAAGGAGAGGGTTACCCAGCTTACCCAGTTACTGTTCAGAGCCTGTAAATGTTGCCTTGTTCGAACACAAAATTAGCTTCCCACCACAAGTGTTGAGAAACTATCAGTTTATGAAGCAGATCTGAAGTAGAGAACAGGTAGATTGAAAAACAAATCATGTACCTATTCCATTCACACCTGTATAATTCTAAATTCAATCACACCTGTGTAAAATCTCTGCAAGTCAGGAGGAACATTTTTTAAACCGCCTACCAAATCTGTTTCATCAGAAGGTAAATGGCTGTAGAACTTCCGGTTTGCGTGGCTTCGGGGCAGCAGGAATTCGCGACAGCTCGCGATTCCTGCTGGGCTAGCCGTCGAGGTACCCCCGATCCAGATGGGTCAGGGGGATATGGCTGCCCTGTAGGGACAGCTGAAGATAGAGGGGAGTCGGAAAGGGAGGCGGGGGCATCGCAGACCCCCCCTTTCTCCGGAAAAACCCCTTTTTCCCAAGGCGGTGGAGCGGCGGTCAGCAATGGCCACCACGAAGAAGCCAGCAACCGGGTAAGAACTGTGCTGGAGGAAGTGTGAAGAGTGAAAGTTCTGTCTGAGCCAGGTCAAGTAACACCTTTTAAATTGCCTGGAATTGAGCTGTTTGTTGCTGGAGGATACATTGTATCCCTAAGAAGAGCGAAAAGCGGCGGAGAAGCTGTTAAAGGGATTTTTTTTTTTTTTTTTACTCTCCCACCCCACGGAAAAAGCAGAAATATTTGGATATATTAGACATTGAAAGTGGATTGCTTTGAAAGCTAAGATAAGAGACAAAGGGATTTTTGGACATTGAAAAATGTGAGAAATTGGAAAATCTCTGTTGGAGGTATGGATTTTTGATTATTAAAATTCTCATTGCAAGTGGGAAGGGAGAAAAAAAAAATTGGAGCAGAAGCTGAAAAAGGAGGAGATTGATTAGAATGTCTTTGTGGATCCCAAAAGAAGATATATGGTAATTGGACCTCTTTGATTAAAAATTAATTCAGAAAGAGAAAGAGAAGAAGGAAGAAAAGTATTAACTTTTGGAACTTTTTTTCTTTTTTTAATTGCTTTTGATTGTCTTTGATTAAAAATTCTTGTGGTTGTTTTGGAAAAAGTTTCCCTTTTCATAATGGCATCGTCTGTGGATGAACTAGAGATTGAATATCAAAAATATAAAAAAGAAGATACTTTGGGCGCTTTGTTTCAATTCTTAGAAATGGCGTTATGTTCCTTTGAAAAGTTGATTACGCAGCAGAAGGACTGGGACAAGGAAGAAGAGGAAGAAGAAGCCATCTTTGATGAACAATGGGTCCCTTCTGGAAAGGAGGACAAAAAGGATAAGAAAAAGGGGATTTTAAGAATTATAAAAACAACCAAAAGAGAGAAAAATGAGCGAAAAGATGGAGGCAAGGTTAGAAAGCAAAGGAAAAGGAGCAAGAAAAGCGAAGAGAAAAAACAAAGGGGTAGAAAGGGCAAGGAGAAGAATAAGCAAGAGAGAAAGGGGGGGAGGAGAAGCCTTAATGTGGGGAAGCAAGACCTAAGGAAAAAAAGTTTATTTAGAGATAATGGGTGAATTTAATTTAGATTAAAAGAGGGATTCTGGAGGGTATATAAGAGTGTGTTTTTATATGTATATTTAAAATATAAAATTTATTATGTAATTTTAGAATTTTTTTTTAAACAGAATCCCAAGAAAGATTGCTATATGTAGTATTTCTAAGTTAGGGTAATGAGTTATAGATGTTACTCCAATTGGTGTACAGGAGAAGTATAGTAAAAGAAAAAAAAGATGAATGGATAATTGGAAATAGAACAGACAAAGAATGTTATTGAAAATGGTAATAAGATATGGAAGGATATATATGCTTTTTTTTTTTGGATTTTGTGTATTGATAAAAGGCAATAAAATTTTAATTAATAAATAATTTGGATGGAAAAGAGAAGTAGGGACAAGATATGAAGTTAATATTATATGAAATATTGATATTATAATCTGGAAATGTTATGCTTTATTGGTCTATTATTATTATTTTTTCTTAGAAAAGAATTTATAAGCTGCTATGCCTTGATTTTTTGTGCATTGTTTTTATAAAACTGATAAAAATGGTTTTTATATATATATATAAAAAAGAAAATGATAATAAGATTTGGAAGGAGATATGGGTTGAATATGATGTTTGAATTTGTGTCTGTGTAAAGAGTTTTAACCCGGGAACAGACAACCTTCAGAAAAGATCTTTTAGTTTTGTTTATGTTTTGTGTTTGTATGTTTGTGTATTGTGCTTATGGTAAAACTAACAAAATTTGTTTTTTATAAAAAAAAAAAAAAAGGAAAGAATTAATAAAACCTTGGAGGAATGCTAGACGAGAATAATTTATACAAGCCAGAAAGAAAAGAATATGATGACTATAAAATGGATAAATATGAAAGAGAAATGAAATTGAATAGGAGTAAAGAGAAAAAATGAGAAACTTGCTGAAAGATGTTTGTGTGTCCATATGGAGATGGGATAAATTGGAATTATGCTGTATAAAAATAATGTTTTGTTTGACTTGTAAGGATTTACAATGTTAAGAGGTTTTATGTGTTTATGTATTTAATGGTTAATGATGTGTTGTTTTATCTTTAAAATTAATAAAAATTTGTTTCAAAAAAAAAAAAGAAGGTAAATGGCTGTCCAGCAATCCTGCAGCTGAAAAGCATGTCCTCTTCTGACGTCTTTTGGTTAGGTTTAAAGGTGATTTTAATACCAAGTAGGACTAGGACTTTGGATTCAAACTCCAAAGGGTCTTTAGAATGTAGAAGCTGTTTGCAACATTTTAAGGAGCTGCATCTTCTCCCACGATAATGCTATTTTTTTTTTTAAATTTAGCTGGTTTGATCTTGTTCATGCAAACTGGTTGCATTTTTTTTTCTTTTTCTCATTCCCAAAGGAGTGGAGGGGGATTTTAATGACACACAAATGAAAACTGGGGGCATCTAGACCTCAGGCTCCCTTGGCCTTTGGAGAGGCATGGTGGACAGCAAGCTTAGAAGAATGAGGGAGGAGCAGCACAACCTTGCGATAACCCAGAATGCCAAGGCAAGATGCTGTTCTCACTGTCAAGTGAGAGCAGGGACTATGCCCACCCCTGCCTCCCTCCCCCCCACTTCAGGAAGCCATCTTGAAGTGTGTGAGGGACATGCTGGCCCAACTTTGTACTGATTGGCTCACCCACTGCTAGTCTGTTCACTTTATAACATTTTAATACCTTTTTCTAGATTCAATTTTATTTTCACATTTACGTATGCAGAACCGCTCCCTTTTTTCCTGCAATAGCTTAGATACTGGTCCACAATTGACCCCCAGATTTCTGTGGCTAAGTGAGACATTTGTGTTGCTAACTGAGACTCGGGCAAGAGTGCTAATTTTGCTCCATGCAATATGACCTTGCTTGTTACAATTGTTAAGTGGAACACTGTAGTTCTTAAGTTGTGACATGATGGCTAAGTGAATCTGGCTTGCCCATCGACTTTGCTTGTCAGAAGGTCACAAAAAGGGACAGTGCAACCATCATAACATGAGTCAACCGCCAAGCATCTGAATATTGATCACATGACCACATGGGTTCTACAACAGTCCTAAGTGTGAAAATCAGCCATAAGTCACTTTTTTCTGTAACCATTGTCACTAAACAAACTGTCATAAGTCAAGGACTACATCTTGTATGTTTCTTTGTGGGATTCATGGAGTCATTCCCTCAATTTCTTTTAGCAAACATCTTTATCACCAATAATGATGAAAAGAAGCATTTTTAATTTAAATGTGCTTTCTGGTTAAAGTGACTTTCTATTTCAAACTTTAACACAAGAACTATTTTTAAGGTTTACAGGCAGACCTCTGAGTTTCACAAGAAAATAATACAGCTAAATAGAGCAACGTTCTCAAGGACCTACATTGTTCTTCCTTAAAGCATCAACTTTATACATTTTATTAATGTGGCCTTCTGAGTGTTTCTTTGACCCAGCAACTCACACAAAACTCGAGAGTATCTACTGTATTTTTAAAAAGTGAACCCTGAGTTTGAATTTCATCATTTTCAGATCCCTTTAGTTGGGTAATTGCACACATAGACTTCATATAAAGGAAATTCATTTGTTCAGGGTCACTGCATGGTTTTTCATTAAAAACAAATTACCAATGTTCAGAAAGGACATCTGGGTTTCCAGAGTCCTATTAATGACTATATTTTCAGCATTACGATCCCGGACAGTCTATCCTTTCCTGTCACCCTCCGTTAAGCCCCAAGAGGACAATGAGGATGACAGTCCAGTGAAAGGGAAACCATGAGGGATGAGGCCAGCATCTCTGCCTCCAAGGAAAGGAAGAGATATGCGAATACTCTCACACAGGCACACGCACACTCATAGACACAAATAAATATAACTAAATATAATTTCACCTGTACCTTTTTCTTGTCCCTAAGGCTTTATACCCATCTGATATTTTGCTTTTATGTCTCCAAAAACTAGCAAGACATCATCTAACATTATCCAATGTAGCCTTCTCACAGTCTCATTGCCTACCAGATACATTGGGACCACACTTCCCACATTCCATCTACCATGAGAATTTTTGGAGCTGAATCAGAGGCTGCCAGATAAGAAAACTGATAAGAACTGCAGAGCCAGCATACATATGAACAAGAATGACTGCATTAGCTTATTCCACTTTGAAGCCTCTTGGACGAAACAAAAGGTTGATGTTTAGAAAGTTGATATTTTTGCTTTGTGCAAAATAACGCATAGAAAAGACACTGAATCATGTGATCTGGTGAAGCTAGAATGAAAGTAACAGCAATCTATTGCGTGAAAACGTGACCTCACCCATATACAAACAGAACAAACTTAGTGAGCCCCAGTCTTTCTCTGACTGGGCAATAGCCAGCTTTGCCCACCTTGTTAGGATGAAGCAGCACATTTCTTTAAAAAACATCAGGAATTTAAGCCCAAACAATATACATCCTTTCAATTCTGTTCTATGTTAAATCATATAACATGGTAATTTTCATATAATTCTAAAATCAAAAATTTTCATGCATGTACCTTCTGTGGGAAAGTTCTTATCTTTATATCTAGCCTTAAATATAATAAAGTTGAATTGAAGCTGGTGCATTCTTCCACTCAGTAATTATTACTTTAGGGAAGGTGAAACACTGTTGAATTCAGTATGCCTTGAATGTTCGGTCACTGCTTCAAATATTGCAATTATGAAACAACACATGTGCTGACATAATCAAACAGTGCTGTTTCCTGATATCATAATTGAATTATTTTGTTGTGTCTTTGTTAGATTGTGAAAAAAATGTAGATCTGGCCTCAGGAAAGAGGAACAAGAAAAGAGAAACAGTACCTAAATCCTGAAAAAAGGGGTGGAAACATAAGAAAGAAGCCACATCACTGCAAAGCTTTGAGCAGAAATCCCACTTTTTCTCAAGGAATCTTTTCTTGATTGGTTTGTTAAGTTCCTCCATTTTAGAGACTTATCCTCATTGCATTGAAATATGCACGGGCTTTCCCAAGATAAAACAATTATTTGGTCTGTGAGATTTCCAAACAACCATCATTTCTCTCACGGTACATGTTGAAACCAAGTCAGAATGTTTTCAAATAATCTTGACTTTTTCAGATTTGTGTACTGATCACTGCACAAGCTTGTTTATTGCATGCTATCCAGCAACTGAATATACTATGACAGGTAAAAAAAAAAAAAATTTTAAAAACCATTTTCCTGCCACAAACATATCCACAAAAACTTTATCAAGATTCCCTCTTACACGTGTGCAATCCATATTTTAATCCACATGTACTTTTGTATATTCATTTGGTGGTTTGCAAAAAAAAATATTTCTCCAAAACCACTATAAAATAGTGATCAGAGAAGATCAACTACAAAAGACCCCCCCAAAAATGTAAACAGACATATTGAAGAACTGCTGTTGTTGCCATTTGGGGACACCTGAGTTCCAAATCCTAAACAATCTGAGTCGTGCAGATGTTAGGTTTGCAAAGTTTCATTCAAAAGATTTGTCTGCCTGAATAGGAAAAATGGCATCATCTTACCGAACAGAAGGAAGCTCGGTTTAAACTCTGTATATACTGATTTTCTTCTATAGTTCCATAATGGAAATCAAATTCTTAAACAGCGTAAGATGTGGGAGTTAGTAAGAATTTTCTCTCCAGTGAACAACAGGTGGCCACCATAGACTGCTAACGCATGGCTAATATACTGTACTAATGTGGCAGTTAATGGTGGATTTTTCAGGTACAAATTACTCTTTGCACTGCAGAATTTGAAGGGAGACACGTTTATTTAATTGAATGGGTACAGTGGTTGAATGGGTACATGCTATGAAAACTCCCTTACAGGTGACATGTTCTGTTGGCAGATTGAAAAACAAATCTGGAACTCCCCATAGGTTGATTCCAAGTGCCTGATTTTTTTACTGTCAGGGCACTGCAACATAAGATCAGTGATTGCAAGAAAACTTTGCGGAAAATAATTCTTCTAACATCAGTTTATAAACTTTGTATGTGTGTCTTTGGGTCAGTCTTGACTCCTGGCAATTGCCTGGACAAATCCTTGCAGATTTCTTGACAAGGTTTTTTGGAAGCAGTTCACCATTGCCTGCTTCCTAGGTGTGATGACCCAGGGTGGGATACAAAACAAACATAGTCACAGAAAACAGGCGGAGCCCCTTTTATTCCTTCCCTTTGCTTCCAAACTCCAAATATCCTTGATGGAACACAAAAAAACCTCCGCACAAACAGTTACAAGGAAGAAAAAAGCAACACAAACCAGGCAAGATAAGGGCTGGAGGACATCTACAGATAACAGAATACACACTGGGAAGGATGCCAAACTCAGAGAGGAACCATAAACTAGAGATATTTCCACACTTTGTTTCGCCCGTACACATGTCCGTCCTCTTATTCAGTTGTCACAGCTGCAGTCCATGAAGAGGATCAAGGCCCTCTCCTCCTGAGCAGACTATGTCTCTCCCTTTTTTTAAAAAAACAAATTTTATTAATTTTACAAAAAACAATACACAATCCAGGCATAACAACTTGGAAAATCTTTTCTAAAAATATAATAATAATAATAATTAAGAAGAGAGCCAATAGAACATACAAAATAATTCCACATTGTAATATCAATATTTACATTATCTATTTAACTTCATATCTTATCCAGTCTTCTTCTTTTATCCAAATTATATTTCTTGCTTATTAAAGTTTTATTGCCTTTCATAAACATACAAAACACAGAACATAGAAAAAAACAAAAACAAAACTAAAACATCTTTTCTGAAGGCTGCCTGATCCCGGGTTGAAACTCTTCTCACAGACACAAATTCAAACATCATATTCACTTTATATATCCTTCCATATCTTATTATCATTTTCTTTTTTTTTTATAAACCAATTTTATTAATTTTACAAAAACAGTGCATAAACAATCAAGGCATAACAGCTTATAAATTCTTTTCTAAAAAAAATAATTAAAGAAGAAAACCAATAGAACATAATAATTCCCAATTATAATATCAATATTTACTTTATCTATTTAACTTCATATCTTATCCCAACTTCTTCTTTTCATCCAGATTATTTCTTGTTAATTAAAATTTTATTGCCTTTTATCAACATACAAAACCCAAAAAAACATAACAAAACCTTTATATATCCTTCTATATCTTATTACCATTTTCAATAACATTCTTTGTCTGTTCTATTTCCAACTATCCATTCATCTTTTTTCTTTTACTATACTTCTCCTGTACACTAATTGGAGTGACGCCTTTAACTCATTACCCTAACTTAAAAGTACTTCATATAGCACTTAATTTATCTTGGGATTCTGTTTAGTAGATTCTAAAATTACACAATAAATTTTATACTCGAAATACACATATAAAAACACAATCTTATGTACCTTCCAGAATCCCCCTTTTATCCTTAATTAGATTCACCCATTGTCTCTAAATAAACTTTTTTTCTTTAGATCTTGCTTCCCACCATTGAGGCTTCTCCTCCCCCCCTTTCTCTCTTGTTTATTCTTCTCCTTGCCTTTTTTACCCCTTTGTCTCTCCTCTTCCCTTTTCTTACTCCCTTTCCTTTGCTTTCTAACCTTGCATCCACCTTTCCTCTCATTTTTCTCTTTTTTGGTTGTTTTTTCAAACCTTAAAATCCCCTTTTTCTTATCCTTTTTCTCCTCATTGAAGAACCCATTGTTCATCAAAGATGGCTTCTTCTTCCTCTTCTTCTTTGTTCTGCTGCGTAATCAACTTTTCATAAGTATATAACGCCATTTCTAAAAACTGAAATAAAGTGCCCAAAGTATCTTTTCCATCTTGTTCTTCCTTTTTATATTTTTGATATTCAGTCTTCAGTTCATCCACAAGCGATGCCATCCTGAAAAGAGAAACTTTCCCCAAAACAACCAACCAAGTATTTTTAATCAAAAATAATTCAAAAAAAAGTTCCAAAAGTTAATACTTTTCTTCCTTCTTCTATTTCTCTTTCTGGGGTTACTGTTTAATAAAAGAGGTCCAATTACCATATATCTTTCTTTGAGATTCTAGGCAATCTCCTCCTTTTTCCACTTCTACTCCAATTTTTTTCCTCTCCCTTCCCACTTGCAACATCAATTTTTAAATGATCAGAAATCCATACCTCTAATAAGGGGTTTCCAATTTCTTAAATTTTTAAGTCCAATGTCCAAGAACTCTTTTCTCCCTTAACTTCAACTTTCAGAATAGTTCACCTTCAGTGCCCAAACAAATTTCAAATCTTCATCTACTGTTTCCATGGGGTGGGAGAGTGAAGAAAAAAAAGTTCCCTTTAACAGCTTCTCCGCCGCTTTCGATCTTCTTAGGGATACAATGTATCCTCCAGCAATTCAGACAGCTCAGTTCCAGCAAGTTTAAAAGATGTTGATTGACCCGGCTCAGCCAGCACTTTCACTTTTCTTCCTTCCTCCAGCACAATCTTACCCGGTTGCAGGCTTCTTCGTGGCGGCCATTGCTGACCGCCGCTCCACCACCTTGGGAAAAAGGGGTTTTTCTGGACGAGGAGGGGGTCTGCGACCTGTCCGGCTCCCCTCTCTCTTCGGCTGTCCCTACAGGGCAGCCATATCCCCCTGACCCATTTGGATCGGGGGTACCTCGGCAGCAAGCGCAGCAGGAATCGCGAACGGTCGCGAATTCCTGCTGCCACCGAAGCCACGCGGAACCGGAAACCTATGTCTCTCCCTTATCCTCCCTTCCCTGCATGCCCTAGGAGGGATAGGGGATGGGCCTGGGTCCTGACTGCTCAGCTGACCTCTGCCCTTCCCCAGCCTCCTCCACAACTTCTGGAGCCACACATCCAATCCCTGTCTGCTGTTCCTCCTCTCCCTCAGATTCAGTCTCCACCAAGGGCATGACACTAGGGCTGAGAGAGAGTGACTGGCCCAAGGTCACCCAGCTGGATTTGTGCCTGAGGCAGAACTAGAACTCACAGTATCTGGGTTTTTAGCATGGCACTTTAACCGCTCTACCAACCCTGGCTCTCTGTAAACAAATAATGCGGCTAATATAACTATCTGTAGCATTTCTGTCCTTGTTATCTCTACACAGCCTATATTTTAAAGACAACTTATTCCATCTGTGTACTTTGATTGAACTACCAGCATAACTGATGCACAGAAGCAAATCTATTGCTTTGTACTTTATGGTTCATTGAATTAATCTCTTTGACCATTCCTGCCTTCTGTGTTCACAGTAAAATACAAAAAGCATACAAAATGTGGAACATTTCTGTGGGACATATTCAGTGATTCCATAAAAAAAATGTATTCTCAAACCTTGTTAACCTATAATAGAACTCATGCTTTTACATATCTACCCATGAAACGGCTTGACAGTATCACTGTCAAAATAGACATCAGAGAGAATAGAATACTAAGAATGAAAAAGATATGAAGATTAACTAAATCTATCCCCTAGCTTCAAGGAAGGGTCATCCAGAAATTAATCCTGATTATCACCATACAGATCAATACACAACTTCATCGCAGGACAGAACAGAAGCCAAAAAAAATTATTTTTTACCATATAATCTTTTCTTGACTATATAAGATTTTTTTCCTGAATGAACATAGGAAAAAACCAGTTTCCAATCAGAGGTAAACGTAAGGAATGTACATTACTGTAATTTCTTTAATAAACAGCCCATGAAGGTGCCATGTATGTTAGGCCAAAGAAATAGAAACAGTTCTTTGCTATGCAAAGATAGATAGATAGATAGATAGATAGATAGATAGATAGATAGATAGATAGATAGATAGATAGATAGATCCTCTCTTTCCCTCTCTCTCTCTCTCTCACACACACACATACCACTCAATATTGCTCCAAATCACTCCAAAACATACAATCTAATTATTTGATGAACATTCTATGAAACTGGAATGAGCTGTAGCTATCTAAAAACTCATATCATGTGAATAAGTGTAACTCAACCTTAGCATCACCTGTTAGGTCAGCTTCAGGGTTGACATCATCTTCCACAATTGCACCTAAAAACCCAGTTTTGGGAGATGCTTCCTATGGTCATCAAGGTGTTGGGAATCAACTAAGAAAATAATCATGTTGTTACTCATTAAATAAACAATGATGGTTCCCGTGAAAATACAGAATGGGGAAGTACAGTATGGGAAGCATGACATGAGCTAGGCAATTCAATTAATAAGACACCATGGAAAGTTGCTATTAAGAAGAAAAGAATCAGACTGAAGAACCATTACATGCTTCTCGAAAACTCACAGAAGACAAGATAAAAATAGATGTTGTTTGCAGTCCATATATATCATCGTATTTTCAACAATCATATTTGATTTTCTGAATCTAGGAACTTTATTATATTTGAATCTTACTTTTCCTTTAGAAAATTTAGTGTGACTTCTCAGTGTGACTTACATTGTATTTTTACAAGTTTAGTACACATACACACAGACATACACACAAATACACACGCATGAAATTTATCCTGAAAACGTATCAAGTACTTTGGATTGCTTAACCATTAAAAAAAATCTGCTGTGCTGATTGATTTACTGGGCCATATTATAAATTTTATATTCTTTCCTCCATATATTTCTCAAAGAACAGGTTTAAACATAATTTTCCTGAATGGAAAAGACTGTAAGGCAATAGTATATACTAGAGCAGAATTTCTCAACTATGGCATCTTTAAGACAGGTGGACATCAACTCCCAGAATCTCTCAGCCAGCCAGGCTGGCTGGAAGATTCTGGGAGTTGATGTCCACCTGTCTTAAAGTTTCAAAGGTTGAAAAATCCTGTATTAGAGGACAATATTTAAAAATAAACAAACCATAGTCTGGGGACTCAGCATGAGTTATGTTGTGATGAGTATGCATTTCGTACTGGTGACTACATACCACATATTCTTCTATTGTCCTGGCTTCATGATGATTTAGGAATGCCAATAAATCTAATGCAATTCTCATTTTCAACACTAAGGAGGATTGTGACCAATATTACTCAAATTGACCTTGGTACCGATTTTCTGCTTATCACATATCTTATTCCAAGATACCTGCCTCCAGATCTGATTTTTATGGGACAAATCCTACTATTTGACAGATATTATACATACTGACGCGGTGACTCAGTAGATAAGACACTGAGCTTGTCAGTCAGAAAGGTCGGCAGTTCGGCATTTTGAATTCCTAGCACCGCATAATGGAGTGAGCTCCCATTACTTGTCCCAGCTTCTGCCAACCCAGCAGTTCAAGGACATGTAAAAATGCAAGTAGAAAAATAGGGACCACTTTGGTGGGAAGGTAACAACATTCTATGCGCCTTCAGTGTTTAGTCATGCCAGCCACATGACCAGAGTCGTCTGGCTCTTTGGCTTTGTAACGGAGATGAGCACTGCCCCCTAGAGCCAGAAATGAATAGCACAAATGTGCGAGGGGAACCTTTATCTTTATACACACTGAAAAGCTATAGTGTTCATTTCTATATGTTTCCTTTTGGTAGCACAGTTCAGAGTAAGATTCTGCAGGAAAGTATATACTATTGACAGAAGAGAATAAGGAGCTGCTCCTTTACACTTTCTTCATTTTATAGTTTTTCCCTACTATGTTCATTAATTATAGCCCTCCCTTATGGCTAATTATTAAAAGATTTATTACAGCCACTTTTTTGCATGTTTTGAAAATTATTACAAGAGATCAATATGTCTAGAAGTGAGTGTCTGAGAATTGGTAAAATGAATTCTCCCTGTATAAATGTCAGCACAGAATAATTCAGTCATAACACACTGATGTGTGTATAATAAAGCTGATCTGTCGTCTGTTGCACAGCCAAATGATAAAAGACTGCAATGCATTCATAAGAGATTTCTGAAATGGGCCCTCCAAATGTTAAGTGACAAGAGAGGATCAGTAAATTATTTTGGATGCTAGTTTAGCCTAGTTTGAAGGAAGAAAAGGGACTGAGAAAAATGACAAACAACTTTCATTTTTTAGATCAGAATAATATCATGAAAGAAAGATTTGAGATGTGTGTGTGTGTGTGTGTGTGTGTGTTTTCTCAAGTTTTCACAGATATTTATATGCATGGTATTCAGCTTTGTTCAGGTATTTTCCCCCGTTATTATAGTTGTGCTTTTAAAGTTGTAGCAACATTTCGGCAGAATCTCATCTGCCATCATCAGGCTTCTGTATTGTGGTCGTCTGTGAGTCAGACTTTCACAGCCATTTCTGTTTTAAATTTTGTGCTAGCCTACGCTGTGCTAGTGTGTTTTTGTGGATCAGGCCAATGATTTTGCTTTTTTGAAAGCCGTTGGCTGTCAGTACTTTAGTCAGGGTGCATAGTTCAGTCTTTATGTGTGTCTTGTCTGCCAGGCATTTGGTTCTGGCAATTAGTGTTTTGGCCACGGAGTTTATCTGTGCTGGGTGGTGGTGGGATTGGGCGTTGAGGTAGCAGTTGGTGTGTGTTTTCTTCTGGTATATGATGTGTCCTAGTGTGCCATCTGTTTTTTTGTAGATTAGTACATCTAGGAATGGTAGTTGTTTGTTTGTTTCCGTTTCCATGGTGAATTTGATTTTGATTTTGATAAAGTACTGACAGCCAGCCAATGGCTTCCACAAAAGCAAAATCACTGGCCTGATCCACAAAAACACAGACACATAATGGAGACCTAGAAGATGAACAGACCCTGCTGCCCTGCCCTACATAAGAGGTACTACAGACAAAATCAGTAAGATACTACACAGGCATCACATCAAGATGCCTTCAAAACAGACAGAAAAATAGCAGCCATCCTTAGAAACCCCAAAGATAAAATTAACCTGGAAAAACAAGGCGTATATAAAATCCCCTGCACATCATGCCCTGCCATATACATCAGACAGACCAACAGAAGAATAAGTACCACCTGCATGAACACAAAAATGCAGTAAAAAATCTGGAACACACTTCCTCACTAGTCCAACACATGAAAGCCACAGGCCATAGCATCGACTTCAATGGCACCTAAACCCTAGCCACTATAGAAAACCCCAGCTACAGAATTATCAGAGAAGCCATAGAGATTGAAAAAAGACCTGAAAGCATGAATAGAAGAGATGACTCCACCAGACTGTCAATTATCTGGAAGCCTGCACTCTCAAACAAAAAAATCTCCACACCACAAGCCAGACAAACACCTGGGCACAAACAGACCCCCCCCCCCGATACCTCCAGCTCAAACACACCCCAACCAGGCACCCAGATGAAACCCAGCTTCCTAATAAACGATAGCCGTCCATTTACTCAAAGCCAAGCCACACTAAAAGCCTCCAATACAGGAAACACAATGTTGCCAGCCAATCAAGACAAAAAAAGCTACAAAACAGACAGAAGATATTAGAAACACCAATCAAGCAGAACACAGCAAACTCCAAGACCAATAAACACAGACTCCCAACCAATCAGGGTGAAGAAAAAAACATTCTGGCACAGCAGTAGGCTAGCCCCAAATTTAAAACAGAAACAACTGTGAAAGTTTGACTCACAGACAAACACAATACAGAATACAGAAGCCTGATGATGGCAGATGAGATTCTGCCGAAACGTTGCTACCAGTTTAAAAGCACAACTATAATGACGTGGGAAAATACCCAAACAAAGCTGAATACCATACAAACATACATACATACATACATACATACATACATATATATATATCTTTGGTTTTATATATATATATATATATATATATATATATGGATCTTTGGTTATTTGGGTTTTCTCCCACGTAGGATTGGAAGTATCTAGGCAACGTTTCGATGAAGTCTCATTCATTATCTTCAGGCTTGGTCTTCAGCTCTGTGAAGTGATTTTGCTTTTTTGAAAGCCGCTGAAGACCAAGCCTGAAGATGATGAATGAGACTTCATCGAAACGTTGCCTAGATACTTCCAATCCTACGCGGGAGAAAACCCGAATAACCAAAGATCCATATATATATATATATATATATATATATATATATATATATATATATATATATATATATATGTATATTTCTAGTATAAAATTAAATATGTTCAGTAATTTAGTTGTATCTCTGATATTACACCTACTGCATAATGAGTATAAGATGATGTAGCTTGTTCACTTTATGAGAGTGAGGATATATTTCAGAAAACCACTGCAGAATTATTTTTTGTTTGTTCCAAACAGATATGTGGTGGGCTGGTAATTTTCAATTTTCAGGTTACATGATCAACTAGAAATGTAAAAGAATTTATTGATTCCATTTAACTGTGTTAAGAAAAAAATGATTTTGCAAGAGGTGGATCTATTACTGTTGAATCAATCATGTATTTTCTGAATAAAGAATTGGTGAGAAAGCACTGACTGACCAGTCAAAATCATTTTTGTTTATACAGATGAAGCTTCATTGGATAAATAGTGAGAGAAATTCAGAAACTTTTACATAGTCAGTAAGATCAGCTCAATTTTCTGTCTTCTTTCAATACTAGGGACTGATAAACACAATATATTTTAGTAGTGGTAAAATCTATGACTGTGCAAGTTTGAAGGAGCATTTCGATAAAGCTTCAATTGAAACTCTCCTCAAAGTCAAGTACTGAATATAGGCAGTGCTTCAGAAATAAGAATTAAAAGAAGCTTTTTCTTCAGATCAAAGTAATCAATTGACCTTTCAAACTTAAATAACAAAAAAGAGAGATTCACTTTTCTAAGCAGACCTACATAGCATGGGGTTGGTTATCTGAGGGACAGCCTCTCCTTGATTACATCTGCCCATCCCACCATATCCATCGGGGGGGGGGGAACAGGCTGCATGTCCCATCAGCTAGGGAGCTTCGTCTGGTGGAATCTAGTTGGCAGAACAACACTCCTTACTAGCACTGATGATGTTACTTAGATTGGGTATGAAACGTCTACGAGAAAACAGCCAAGCTCAGAGAGTATCAAGGATCCTTCATGTCATCCCTTAGCTACAAA